>CM056567.1:10618006-12003006 GCA_029721515.1 Synanceia verrucosa | reverse complement strand
ACTCATGCACTATTATCTCACAACAAGAAAGTCTCAGATTCTTACCAGGGGATGATGAAGCACAAAGCTCGCTGAGGCACTCCCCCACTCTGAATCCAATCCTCAAGTTCCAGATGCTCCAGCTACACCATGTTCATCCCCATGTGATCGACCCCTTTTCATCCCTCTCCTTGATCCCCTTTTGACCCCTTTTCATCCCTCTCCTCAACCCCTATCATCCCACTGAGCATGACCCTCATCCCATTCTTCCTGCACCCTCCAGCCATTCCAAATGAAACTCCTTTTGCACTGTACTCAAGCTGTGGTCTCTGTGTCAGTGAACCCACAAAGCTACAGTGCTTCAGTGCATAGCAGACATAAAGAGTGTTGGAGCAGACTGAAAACATTTTGTGGATCGGTCTCCCACTGCAGGGTCCCTTCAGCATCTCTGCCAAGACAATGAGTCACCCATCGTTTCCCTCCACGGGTGCCACTCTGCTTTGCAACTGAGCAGAAGGAAAGTAACACTCTTCGTATCTGTGTCTTTGGGGCAAGTGCTGCTCTCCTCTCCATCTGTCTCTAGTTCTTTATTCAGGTCTTTTTTTCTCTCGCTGTCTTTCTTCATTGTGTTGTTATCCAGTGCTGATAAAGGCTGACAGCAACCCCCCCACCCCACTCAAAAGCCTTTCTTCTGTAGGTCACATCTGGCAGTAAAACAGCTTATATTTGAGCTTAAGGTCTGTTAGGCCCCACGTTTGGGCATCAGTTGCAGTCAGTGGAACGTATCCATAATCTATAAAATAACTGCCCTTTCCTTGCGCTTGCATGATTGTCCTCCCATCACAATGTTATCATCTCTGACTGGAAGCATGAGGTGTGACGCCTGAAATGAAAATATGTCTCTTAATCCACGGTCTCTTTTTATCTCGTCTTCACTTGAGCACCTTCTGTTATCGACTATCTGTAAGAAGCAGGGTGGTGGGTTCTCAGTTGAAGCACAGAGCCATCCTACTTCACTCTTCTCCATTCATGCTGATGGTTATTGCCTGTTTATGGATACAGCTGCATACGTGTCATTAAAAACGATGCATAGGCTTTGCAGAGTTCACCAGCTGTCCATGGTGTATCTATCTGCCCCTGCTGTCTACTGTATGATGCCAGCAATAACAACCCACGTGAATGCCAATCCATCAGCATGTACCAGCAGGGATGTCCCTGTGGTGTTGTTTGGCTCCAGGTAGACCAGCACTGGATGTTGGCGCTCTGTGAGAAGATCCAATTAAGCTGGGAATGATTGGGAATATTAAGACATTTATCACTGTGAATAGAGGAGGGAAAGTGTAGGTAGTAATATGATTCCGATCAATGTGAAAAATGAGAAATTAGAACACAGGGGTAAAAACTGGAAGGTGGCAAAAGGAGGAAATAAAAAGTATGAAGTTCGATCAATATTAAGAGATGATTTCCCATTGTTTTTTCATCCTGAATCAAAACAATGCTGAATGGAGACCGGTCATTGCAGTCAGTCATTTATCATTCCAGTGCTGCCACTCCATGGCAGAGTAAAGGAGTGCACATCAGTGACTTCGGATGATCATAGAAGTCATTTTTTTCATTAATGAGTAAAGCAGAACTACATTTGACATCTTTATTAGTGTTCATGTACCTTTTGTTATTGCATTTTTTTCCCACAAGTGTCAATAAAGTCATAATAAACTTCTTGAAACATTTTTATCTTCATGAATCTATTCCTGAATGTCACCATGAAGTCCAAATTGGCCCGACTGATCCCACAGAAACTTAATCCTCCATTAACCCGCAGCTACGTGTCATTTTTGGCCATCTTTGTGTTTTTGACCGACTTGCGTCTTTCCTGAGCCTCAAGCACCCCAGAAGACTGATGATGTGTAATGAAGCATCACTAAATACACACTAGGTGGAAGATTTCCGAGGACTTGCCAGCACTGACAGTGATGAGAAGTGAGTTGACATTTTCAAAAGGCCACTGCTGCCATTTTGTCAATGAAAGACAAATTCACATCTGTCATTCAAACACAGGTCATGCTGGCTAAACAAGGTATTTGAGTACCAGATGTAGTTAAACTTGTGATACTTGAACAACATTTATCAATGTCACCTGGGCAGTGTGTGATTCTGTACCGGCTTTGACAGACAGGAGAGGCCAGTAAAATCAAGTCAGCTGTTGTGATGAGGAACCACATCACATTTGACCTCAGTGAGCAAGTGAGCCTCATTTTTATATAACAGTACAAATCAGCCATTATACAGTAGGACATTTCAGACCAGAATAGTTGGAATCCACTCAGATTTAATCCATCTACCCTGGATTTAGTCATCCTCAGGTGAACTTTGGCTCAGATCGACTTTAAGACCATTAACATGGGTCGTGTCTAGAAGGTAACCCACAAATTGCAAAAAACAGTTTCCCAATTTGTGTGTTATGTTCTAGCCATGACCTTAACATTAGCATGCTAGCAGGGTTCACTTTAGCATACTAATGAAAGTGTAAAGCTGCAAGTGATGGGTTGGTTATATTTAGAGTGGCATGAAGTAACCTGTTGAAGTTTCTGGCACTACATAAATGTGCAGGTTGTCAAGATGATTTTTCTCTGGCTATAAAGGTTACCTCACTCAGCTTTAAGGTTTTGAGATTAACAGAATAATAAAATAATATTTGTGTATTCAGTAGTATTAAACACCTGACAAGATGGATGTTAATCATTCATTTTAAACATGTTGGAAGTGTTGAACGTGGCTATAAATAGGGTCTTTATTGAAACTAAAGGCACTCACTGAAACTTACGGATGTCTAAATTTGTTTAGGACTAATATAATAACAAAATAATACAGTTTATTCTGTAATATGAAATATATTTAACATGCTAAAAGGGCAAACATTTGCATACTGGTGCTGTGTAGGTTTACAGCTGAGGCAGTGTCCTGTAATGAATGAGTACAATTTTGACCTGAAGCAACATGAAAAGTCAGTGGACCAAAACCAAATCCATTCAGACCCTCTCATATTTCCCTCTGTACTCTGCAGACCCTGAATATCTGCACTGAATCTTATGACAATCCATCCAACAGTTTTTGAGATAGTTCACTCTGGACCAAAGTATTGGACCGACCACTAGCTAAAAACAGTGCTGTCATTGAAACTAAGGCACCAACTGAAAACTATGGCTCTCTATTAGATAAACACAAATACATTACACTGCTATCTTCAGTAATACACAATGCATTTTGTAAAGTTACAAACAAACAATTTTACATTCTTGTGAAGTAAAACTCTGTAAAATGATTGACATATTGTGCTACAGTACATCACTATCATCCTGCTTATGGCTCATTTATTGCTGGCATACAGTGAATCCTCTGTTTGACTTAAGTTATGTAAATATCAGTGGAGCCATTTGTTCTGTGTCCTCCAGCATTCACTGATCTTCATCTTTATGAGGACAAGTAGTAGTGGGAGTAATAACAGGTCGTCATCAAGCACCTTCGAATTTGTCAGAAGATGAAAGATCTGACAAAACACACGTAGATTGATGTTTGAAATGTAAAGATTACCTTATCTCAAGTTCCAGACCTCTACCCTGAATCTAGTGTCTGACATAGTGACATTAATCTGAGACTGTTTACATAGTGATGAAACATTTCCACATACAGTTCAAGAAAAGTTCATCTTTAAAAACTCTTTGAAACCTCTCAGCATCACATTGCTCTACTGTCTCTGCATCCTGTTCTCCTGTTTCTGGCTGGATGATGACTCTATCTGAAATCCTGTTGTCTACTTCCTCACACTGGTGTTGTGTTTGGGGTTATGTTTCTGTGCAATGCCATAAGGCACGTGGGCAGCAATGGTGCCCATCTCAGCTGCTCCTTCCACGTGAAACATTTGATCATCAAAGTAGATGTGAGGCCTAATCTTCTCCAACATGGGGCCCTTTGGCGCCCCTGCAAGGAACAAGGCCTCGTCGATCTCCAAGCCCCAGGCCCTGAGTGTCTTCAGCGCCCGGATCCCAGAGCTGGCTGCGCTACGAGCTGTGACCAAGTATGTCCGGATGGGACAGTCCAGGCGCTGGCCTTTGCCGTAAAACTTTTTCTGGAGCTTCCCCAGCGCTTCCAGGAAGCCTTTCAATGGGCCCTGCCACAGAGGAGGAAAGCAGACCTGGTGTTTATGTGTATTTTATGTAATTGTGGCACAAGCACACATTTACTGAAAGCATCAATTTAGCACCATTTGTTTTGCACACCTACACAGCTCATCACAAATTTTATAAATTGCATAATTTATTCATAGGATAATCAGGTAATTAAATGGATTTTCTATTGATAACATCTGTATAATAATTTACAGGTGATTAAGTCTGTATGGAAATAGCAACGTAACACTACAATGGAGAATTGGGTTTGAAGATTTATTTTTGATTACAAATGAAATCCCATTCTGGGATAGAACACAGGGTGAAATAATATGATTAGTTAGTGTAACTTAATATGATATATTTATGCTGTCTGCACATTCTGTTCAAAGAGAAAACCATTTACATGATCAAGTAGCGTGTCCTCGTTGTCCCTCTCATGTTCGAAGAACTTGTCCAGCCCGTGGGCCTTGAAGATGCGTTCGGATTCATCAGAAAAGAGGACGGCATCACCGTCAAAGGCCACCCTCAGCTGGGACTCTGATACCTCTGTCAGCTTCTCTGGCATAAACATGGTGGCTGCTGCGATGCCTGAACATAAACACAGATGGAGACAAAATATGTTCAGCAATAGATTTGCTGAAAACAGTATTATTCTTATAATATGTCTTACTCCATTACTTTAATGCATTTCACTTTAAGAAGACATATCTCACATACATTGTGTTTGGATTTCTACTAGAATGGATGTTTACATGCTTTAATATCCGAAAAAAAGCATTATTTTACAAATTTTCTCTCTAAAAATACCTCTATATTACGTCTATATTCTAATTTTAGTGAATGTGTCTTTTAGACCCACTCCTGAAAAGCCCCACTCTGATTTTATTGGCTTGTGAAAAAATGTGGTGCACCTTTGCAAAAGTAGTTGTTAAATAATATATTGAACATGTGATATAGGAAAGGGAGCCTAATCTGACTGACTTGTTGAATCACATTCTGTAAAAACTGACTAGATAAATAAGTATATGTGCACAAGCTGTCTTTATGATACCTTCCTCTTAAGTTTTACTTCACTTCTACTATTCACTTACAGTAATTTTACAGTATTTTACTTCACTTTAAATGAATAATAGATACCTTGGGTCCTGCAGACAGTCATGTGTCAAGTGAACCGAAACATTGCTTGTTAAGATTCAGTAAAATTAGCTTTCACTTCACTTCATCACTTCATCTCCTGCTAGAAATAGAACAGATCAGGAAGTGCAGATCAGATACTGGTAATGGCTTCATCTCACAGCAAGTATTAACAAATGACTTCACGCTAATCAGGACCTTTCAAGGAAAATGTCAAGGACACTGCCTTTACTTGTATATTGTGTGTGTGCGCGCTTCCCACTGAGTCACTGCATTAGTGACATGAAGTGTGTAAGTCACATGAAGGAGTCGCCCTATACTGTGACCAGTCAGCTCTCAACATTTCAAATGCAACAACCTCAAAGAAATCTTCATTTTCAATTACTTTGAAACAGGTTTCATCCTTCTTTCTCTATTTGTTTTACCATATTTTCATTTTGGTGTCTCCACTTGTTCTGCTCTATTTTGGTATAGCCTCTCATCCTTATTGACAGCAGCAATAATGAAAAGCATGAAATGTGCTACATTGAACAAATATAAACCTTCAGAAGCGGTTGTCACCTCGAGTCCCACAAATTTCACATTAATGTTCCAGCTCCTTGTCAGCAGAGCACATTATTATAATATCTTATGTTTCTTTGGCACAGAGCAGTCCATGTTTTCAAATATTAATAGACATTCAGATCCACAGCCAGAGCAAATGGGATGTTAAGATAGTGCTGATACACTTTGAGACGTGGGCATTCATCAAAGAAACACAAAGTAAGAGGTAATTGTCAAATTATGCTGGTTGATGGTAATAATTGCAGCAGAAGGTGTCAGTCACATACATTATGCAAACAGGACAGAAAGAATAGAGAATGTACATTTGCAGTTCATGTGTGTACAAGCGTTTAATAACCTAATTTTACATACCTAATGTTATATTCTTACTTCTAAAACGTTTAAATTATTCTTCCCTTAATACAGAAAAATACTCTGTTCAATCTTAAGCATATTCTCAAAAATGCTGAACTATTTGCACAAAGGTAATTTCCTGCATAATGTTCCCTTTCTCCCCTCTTTCTCAACTATCACTATCAAGTAAACACAAAAGAGTGAACAATAGTAGTAGTATTGAATGTGTAATTTCCTGATAAACACAGGCTCTGGATAAAACCCTGCATGTGCACCTAAAGCTGCTCAGTGGTGCAGTGTTACAAATGTTAACATCCCAATTTGTTTTTTACTTGTTAGCTTTGCTATGCTATATATGTGATGTGATCTTTAATTGTAAAATAGCAGGTACCATGTAGAATTACACATCTTCAACTGTGTGTGTGCTCACCTTCAGCCAGCGCCTCCCTGACCTTATCGGCGTCAGCAGACAGGTAGAGGTTGGTGTGCCAGGCCTTCAGGTAGCCAATAGGACTGCTTCCCCCCGTCATACAAAACCTCTCAATAAACAAGTCTAGGGACAAAAGCAACAAACAGCAACAAGGTTTTTAGTTACAGTCCATCATTAAACACAACAAAACAAAACAGAAAAAAAGCTTTATTTCAGCTGGGAGCTGAAGAATTTAATTTGCTACAGAGGTCATGAAACGCAATTTCAGGAGTTGCAGGGAGTGAAGTGAAGGTGAGACAGGGGTTAAGAACAAGGATAAGCCTACAAGTACTTAAAAGGTAGAGAGGGTCCAAGGTGGGGGGGTTATCAAGAAGAGGGGAAGGAGAGGACTGTCGAGGGAATGACTGAGTGCTTGCTTGCATTTTGGCTGAGGCAGTCTGTTAATTTGCTGCGAGGAGACTGGTATTAGGTAATTAGATCCATGATTACAGAGAGCCATTCAGGTAAAATGAGCTGATATTTATGAGAAAGAGCACCGGGGTAAGGTAATAGACTAATGTTGGGATGGAGATGTGATAAAATGAGTTGGAGAAGAGTTGAGGGTTATAATAGATAGATGGAGAGTCAGAACAAGAGAAGGTTAGTGTCGGTGGGAGACTAATGTGCTGATTATGAAGAGAGAGACGGCAAGGTGAAGGCATTTTATCTAAAGCTGCATTAGGCAAGAAACTGTCCTTTTCACATTAAAGAGCACTCCAGCAATTTAGTATTGCATGTCCATAAAGATGAGGGACATGTGAGAGAGAAATTTCTGAAAAGAGTGATCAAAGACTATGCAGCAGAAGGTTTTAGGATACACAGACTAAAACAGCTGGATCCTACATTTCCTATAATACAACCAATAGAACAAGAGACCCCTCTGAGTGGTTCACACACATTATTTTTGATGTGTCTTTCACACATGTAGGTTCTAAGCTTAAGCCAAGGCAAGCCTGATGACATCACTACCTCTGCTTCCACAGACTGAGTGGTACCACCACCTGAGTGGTGGTAGTTTTTTGCCTTCCTTCCACATATTAGCATTTTTCACCCACCATAAAACAAACAAGCTAAATGTGTGTCCTGTCATCTGTCATTCATTTTAAATGTTAACAGAAGTGATCACAATGCAAGTGTTGCTATTAAGGGTATTTGCCAGACAACTTTAGGCTCCTAGATAATCATAATAATTTTGAAGATGTGATGAACATATCTGTGAACAGGTGGAATTATCCTCTCCTGACCAGATGTTTGCTTGTGAAGCACAGCTTTGTAGTTCCCAAATGAAAAAAGATGGAGACAAAGAGCTATTTTCACACTGATGTGATGTGTGTGGGCAGAAGTCTTTGTGAAAATGCTAATGTGGACAACAACAAAGGATGTCCTGTTGGTGCAAATAAACACTGTCCCAAATTCTGAAGGCAGGCATTAAACTGGTGGAAAATTGTCTTTGTGAAACATCATCTGACAATTTAATGATACAGAAGCAAATTTTGGTTGTAGGTTGCAGCATGAGCCACTGTCTGAGGAAAAAGGTGCATTCAGTAGCAGTAAATTTGTATCCTGATTTCATGTTTTTGATGTTTAACTTACTGTTATCTGGTATTGCAAGATGTGTGGAAACAGAACCTGACGGATAAAATATGACTCATAACACACTGAAGCCAGATTGAGATTAAAAAAAAACCAGAGTTCAAAGAACCAACTGTCCTCTACAGATTTCCTATATAATTTATTTCTCTTTGTATTCGGGCCCTGGTGAGTTTGGCCCCTGCACACTATGCTGCACCTCATCGTTTCAAACCTTCCAAACGTCTCATGCCTCTGAGGAGGGTGACGGACCGTGGGAGTCACTCAGTGGAAAACGTCCTCACCATTGATGTCTTTGTATCTTTTTTCCCCACTGCAAAAATGTTTTCATATCATTTATCTTTGTATGATTTATTTGCTTGTTCAGAAGATCTAAAACATGGTAATAGGAGAGCAGGAAACCAGCAGGACAACAGAGACACTGCTGTCACATCAAAGAACGAGAAGCTTCACTGTGCAGTTTAACACTTTACACTCACAGAACCTAGCTGTATGTCCATATGGGATGTTATGCATATTATAAGCATATAATGAGGTCATGTAGTGGCTCCATTTTTTGATTTCCATAGAGAACGATCGTCTCATGAATCCTCAATTTGCTGCACACAGAACAAATTAAGGACCTGCCAGTCATCTTGGTCCTTGGGTCCTCTGATGTTGTATACATACTGTATACAAAGTAGGTGAATAAAATAACACATTGGTGTCACAGGAGAGTGTTTCCACCTGCATTAAGACAGCCACCTTCAAAAAAAAAAGTCTGCAGTGTCTAGTATAAACGATGACCAGAGTCCCAGTCTTCATCCGAACCTTCACCTTAGATATATATATATACATATATATATATATATATATATATATATATATATATATATATAATCATATCATATCATAATCATCATTTATACAGTTTTTACAGAATCTTGACTGGAAACAAGCTGGCATGGGATGTGGACAGCACACAATGAGATGACTGCTCAAAGGATATTAAAAGACAACACAATACCGACCCCAAGCAACAGCCCGACCTCTTGCCATCCGGCAAGCAATGACTGCCGTACCTTATAGAGCTGCTTCTTTCCTCAGGCTCTTCATCTCATCATAAAAACTAGCTTTGTTTTTTCTTGTGCAGCATAAAGGGACAACAACTTGCATTTAGTTGCATAAAACTGTGTTGTAAAATGATAATAAATAGGCCTTGAACCTTAAATTGCTGGCAAAACCACATTCACAGCCTGCCACAGTTGTCCCAAGTCACCCAAATGCAAGGAGAGAAACTTTATACCTCTTCCTGCAGCTGTTAAAAATAGCTGTTCTAAGCTGGTGATGAGAGGTTAATTAGTGTTGAATGTTTCTCTGAGGTGCTCACATACATTTCACATTTCACAAACATTTCTTTCTTCTTTCATAACTTTTTATGACTGCGTCACCTGTAGAGACCTGGCTGAGAGCAGCAGTCCCTAATATGTTCAATAAACGGTTATCTCTCTGACATCAGAGGAGCAGTGGTTTCATTTTGTTCTGTAGGGAAGGTCAGAGGTCAAATTTATCAGGCCTCTCATGCTGAGAGCCACCAGAGAGATCAAACATGGAAGCATCTGGGAGGCTGAGTGTTGCTTTGGTGGCTTCCCTCAGACCTGTTTTTGTTTCGGGTCTCTAGGATTATCCTCACATCCCTAGGGACGTAACCTTGAACTCACCCCAGCCTGAAGCTCTGGGGACAGGAAAACATTTGAGGAGCTGAACAGGAAGTGGTCTGTGAGGAAGATGTCATCACAGGGTCTGACTTTTGCATGGGAAGTTTCCAGTCAGTCAGCTGTTCATACACTTTGATGTTTGTGTCTCAGCTGGGCTGCTGTCACAGAGAATGGATGTACGCTCTAGAGCTCATAATCACAAATCGGTCATGTTTGCAGTATATGTTGGACTTGAACATTAGTGTGAACACTTGAGCTCAGTGGAAGTAAAAACATGCAATTTATGGGACCAGAGTCAATCTCTATAAATGTGTCTCCAAATAGACCTGGGCTGTTGCTATTCAATATGCATTTACTGCAGGCACAGCATTGTTTGACCCTGCATTCTGCAAAAGTAATTTCAAATCATTCGTCCAGTGTTGCGACTTTATGTATTTATTTATTTGTGATGTCTAATAGACCTGGATGGAACCTGCCCACTGCCACTCATGAACATATCTGATTTATATTTAAAGGGTCACCCTCCAAATTTGGCAGTCATACCAGTATATTCCATTTGGCTACATCGAGAAAGAAAACCTGAATTGTAAGTGTTGCTTCAGTGAGCTGTTACCTTATGACAGGAGGCCATTTAAAGCCACTATCCTGCCTGCCACACTGAATCATTTGATAGTGCCAGTGGTGGTTGCCAAACTCGTAAATTTTCATATTGTAGATAGTGGAGCTTTCACCTGAGGTGTTATGGTCATTTACTGTTTAAAAAAGTGTAGTTTTTTTCCTCAGCTTGGAGCCACAACTATAATTTACTGACTTACTGTGATGGTTGATGGTGTTGATGAGCCGGATACCAACATGGGCATGATTGTACGTCACCAGAACAATGTCAAACAGTTCTTCACTTTGAGGGTACAGCTCCCTCAGACGAGTGTTCACCGCCTCCAGAGCCTGTCAGGATACAACCAACAGTCAGTTAAGAAGCTCAGAACAACTTAGCAGTCAAATGTTCAGAGCTGTTACTTCTGTGTAACTTCAACCTTGACGAAGGGGAAAGCGGGTCCAGGAGCGAAGGGTTCGTTCTCGTGTTCGATTTGATACGTCAGATACTCCTCCACCCCTTTCTGCTCAAACACCTTCTGCTCCTGCTCTGTCCGAAACAAAACCCGAGAAGAGACAGCGACGGTCACTGCGTTCTCTGGCTTTGGCTGAAGTAAAGAAGACACAAAGTAGAAAATGGTATGATGAAGAGGAACAGAAAAAAGGGGAGAATGAGCGAGCAGCAATGAACCATTGAGACAATGAATGGAAAACACATTGGGAGAAGAGGTGAAAGGTGTCAGAGGAATGGAGGAGCCTACCTGACCCTGATAATAATACTTTTAATGTTTCCTTTTTACAAGTGCATGCGTATACAAGCGCTGTGCTTTTTTATAAGAGGTCATTAAAACTTTATTTGGTTGCAGTTAAAGGAATCATTACATCACATCACAATACATGCTGGGCTACATGCAAAACTTTTCTTTTGTCGTCATGCCTGTTATCTCTTATAGTGCCGTTACATTACCACAAAGTATATCAATGGAAAGCTATCATCAGAAGAATGGTGTCATTGCTTATTGTTGGGTCAGAACATTACATATATGTTTGGCCACATGACCAGTAAGAACGCATCACACTGCTTGCAGGTAAAGGTCATACAGATTTGTTCCCTTTTTTCCTTTGAGGACTGTTGAAACATTATTAGGGTGAGGAGAAAGGCAAAATCTTATATTTCATGTTTTCAAAAGACCCTCCTTTAGGTTTGTCATTCATATTTTCTTTGGACCTTGCAATACCCTTCCACTAATATCTTAAAATAAAGTAACATCTTGACTTGGAAAACTTGAACAATAAATAGCTAAAAGCATAAACAATTGAAGAGTATTCATGCTAATTTAAACATTTAATTCCTGAATGGAAAACTATCATCATTACTACTTTTTACTATGTGCACAACCAATGTACTGTGGATTGAAAACATAAAAATAACAGTACTCTCCCTGTTCTATCACTGCCTCTTCTCCTTTTACCATTTTCATAAAGCACATAATTGTGTGCTTTAGATCAGATACATTTTGCAAAATCTGGTGACTGTTGCTCAATTATTAAAATCACCAACTATCTATTGGCCTTTCTCACAGCAGGCATTTTAACTTGTCATAACAGGAAAAGCACAGTTGTTGCTAATAACAGTGATGATGACGCCGTTCAATTCAAGTGTTCCAGTGAGAGTGATGGTGAGCCAGCATGTGCATGTGCCTTTCTTACTGTGGCAAGTCAAAATGTCTTTCATGAAGAAAACCTATTGACCAGTATGCTGAACTACATGAACTATAAGCTCATTGTCTGCTTTACACTAAGCGTGCAAAAAAAACTACACACCATCATCTACATGGCACACTTGCGCCCAGAACACACCTGTCTATTCATCTACAGTCGACCTTTCTTTCGTGAAGTCTTAAGAACACTACTAGATGGCACAGTGGCCTCCTGTCGCCTCATGTGTGTTCATGCTCAGCTGCCATTGTTTGATAGGGGAGGGAGGCATTCTTATGTGGGAAACTGGCATTAGTGCCCACAGTGGGCAGCTGAACTCAGATGATGCCTCGATGATGAGGGGGCTCAATTCAATTTCACCAATTTCAGGACAATAATGTGCTTGTGAAAGTCACTGCACCAGCGCACACAACTCTAAGATTCTACTCTAATGATAAGACAAATCTAATAAGAGAGATAACATTTTATTGCTTAGGGGTACAGTGTTATTACCAGAGACATTTTCATGTAGCTAAAAATAAAAGTGTATGCAATAAAAAAAAGTCAAGAGAACATAACAGTAATAAATAATGCATGGTTCTGAGTCAATATGTGTCTGGATCCTGTCTGTGTGTTTGCAGTGGGGTAATAAAACACATGCATGCTTGAGTCCATGCCCTGGTGGCTGTGTGCTGTAAACAGGCCACAGGCTAACAGGAGCACTGATTCACTGTCCTTCTATTAAGCCACTGCCTGCTGACAAGCCACCTACTCACACACACACAACACTTGTCAGGATTAATACTGACCCACTTTTAAATCTGATTAAAAGTAAAATGTGATCAGAGGGTAACGCTGCAAAAATCTGCAAAAAATATTGACCTTAATTGTGATGTTTATATTGTGCGTATGATTTGAGTGTCTTGTCACACACATAGCCTTTGCTTTCATACAGAATGTATCCAGAGGCATATGTAAAAGTAATGTTTGTACCACACACTGAGGAGCTTTATTTTGTCACCAAAGAGAGAGCGCTTCCTCAGGGTGCACGTGAAGGTTGCTATTTATCAGGATAGAACTAAAATGAATGCACAGGACCTTCAAAAGTGACTGAGGTGAAAGTAAAATTAATTCTTACCTCAAAAATAAATGAGGAGCTTTGCCCTCTTTTTGTCATTTAATAATAACATTTTCATGACAGTTAAATTTAACTTCAGGAAGTTAAAACTGCTTTATTAGTGGGAATCAGTGATAATAATAGCAATCTAGGTTAACTAGATAAAAATTACTAGATTAAGATAGTACTTTCTATTTTTCCATTTTCCAACATTTCTTTTTCTTGACTTTTTGTCTTATTTTTTACGTACTTTGCTGGGCTTGCACCTGCCCTATGACAATGTTTATAGTGTGGAAAGTTTATTACATGCCAAGACACAATCATTAAAACCACTAACTATCTCTAGGTCTTTCTCACTGCAGGCATTTTAACCTGTCATAACAGGAAAAGCACAGGCGTTGCTAGTACCACAAATGATTAAAATTCAGGTGTTCCAGTAAATTTGTGTTTTTTTTTGGTACATTTTCACAGGAGTGTGAGTGCACAAATTAAAGCGCTATAGCTCTCTGTGGCTGCAGTAATTAGAGCACAGCTTTATAGTTCATTAGCTCAGTCCAGCAGCCAATGACCGTTCACTACAACATGAATCAAAGTGACAGCGCCCGTGATGATGCAGTGGAGTGGGTGTGTCTGTGATCATGCACATCGACAGCCGTCACAGAGGAGGTTAAAACAAGGTGAAAGTCAGCAGCGGCAGAACATGGACACAACCTTTGACCTCACATGATGATGGGGCATACTTACGAAAAACACGCCTCCCTCCACCTTCCGCGCTCGTCTCCCTGTCACCTTAGCAGAATGACAGTTTGTTTTCACTCATGGGGCATTCAGAGAACATTCATATATAACTGAGCCTCACTTGTGTGATCCCAAACAGACACACTGTGCATGCAGTGTCACCTGCAGTGGTTAAACATGGGTCTCTTTACCAGCACTGCTCAGAGACAGCCTTGCAGATGTATGAGACCTTTGGTGCAGCTTATCCATTAGAGTCAGTTTACTCTATGAATAACATGTCACACAGTCTGGAAGTGATCCCAGAGGCCAGTTCTTTGCTGTGATTTGATACTGGTAGTGTTAACAGCCTGCCCTCTCTCAGTGGTAGAGTGGGAATGCATCGATCACAAGGCTTCTCTGCATGGGTACCCATAATAACCATAATCACCCTCTATTTATTGATTTGAGTCAGGGCCAAAGCAAGTGAGTATAATTACCTGCAGGAAATGAAGGCTAAATATTCATGTGTGTTTATTTTATGTCACACTGCGAAATTAAATTGTGATTTATTGTACCAAAGCACAAAAGATATTGTCACTGAACCTCTCCCCTCCTCTCTTCACCACCCCTGTATATTAATCCTGTCAGAGCTGTGCCTGATCAGCAGGACTGGTGTCTGTGCACAACCCAGATCCTGTGAGTCATCTGTTGTTTAGCATCACATATCTGAGGCTGTGAGACATCCCTTCCATCTGTGAATGGAAAGAAGAGAAGCACAGAGGGATTTCCTGACAGCAGACAGAGAACAGAGGGGAAACAGGGGGGAAATAAAGAGGTGAACGTGTAAGCAGAGAGTGACGGGTGGTGGGAGGGTTGAGGAGCAGTGTGGAGGGCAGCTGATATTTATAGATTAGCAAAAGGCCACTGATGATGCAGTCTACTCAGGACTTGGCAGATATGGCAACACAAGAGCGTGACTGAACATTCAAAAGTAATGTTAATGTTTTGGTTTTTCTGAAATATTAAAATCACATCAGCCTCTAAGTCAGCTGAGTGAGACCTCTGATGTGATGGTTACATATTTATCTGATCGGTGCTGCTTTGTGTGTCAAATGGAGACACTTTGAGAGTCATTTTGATAAGATTCAATTCAGATGCAGTTCATGTAGCCTTTAAACATTCACACCCAAAATTGTGTCCAATGAATGAAAACAACAGTATCAATCAGAGCTTGCTAATTAAGCTAATGGTGATCCATTTGGAATACATGATAGTTATTGCTATAAAGTATGATAAAGAAAAAATGTTAACAGACCGTTTAACCCCACATCACATTTACATTTATATTCATGCTTTGGACTATTCAGACTTTCACACAGTATGCTTCACTTTGATATTGCAATGAATGTTTTTTT
This sequence comes from Synanceia verrucosa, assembly GCA_029721515.1. NCBI lineage: Eukaryota > Metazoa > Chordata > Actinopteri > Perciformes > Synanceiidae > Synanceia > Synanceia verrucosa. Next base: position 11,987,530 of record CM056567.1, on the reverse strand, counting down.
TTTTAACGTAAATAAAACATCATGATTAAATTCGTCTTTGCTATAATAGAAATAATAAACCTAAGGCATGTTAACATTTGTGTGTCCTCCAATAAGCTACAAGGAAACATATGTGAAGAGAAAAGAGGGGCTTTTGATGTTAAAGATACCCCTAAAAACACTTTATGGACAAACCTTTAGCATCTAGCAAGTGATAAATTAATATTTGACACATGGACAGAGTGCAAAAGCTTGAAAAGATGATATTTATTGCATAACAAAAACACAATGATGTAATCCTCCCCTTTACTCTGCTGAGTTATAACTGCCATGTGGCATCTAATTTCAGCACAGATTCATTTGAATAAAAGCCCTATAATCTGTGTGATCCATTACCTTTCGTGAATAATCATATGTCATAATGATTTATGTCACTAAGACAGATCTGGGCTGTCCATTAAGCCATATCTTTATTACAGTAATGTAAAGTGGTAATATTTGGATAGAGACTTAAGCAGTATCACTTCCATGTAATGCATGTTTACAGTCTGAAAATACACCACTGTGGCCGGCCGCTGTAATCCTCACGCAGCAGAGATTACTCAGCTCTTTGCTACTTTTAGCTCGAGCACCTTGCCCTCAGTTTGCTCACCAGTATTTTGCTCACTCTTTGTTCCATTTTTAAATTTCCTATCATTTCAACATTGTTCTTCCCATTATACTTTTATGAACATAGTTGCAATAATTCACCCCTGATTTCCTGGTAATGCTGGTGTGCCCTGCTGAAGTCCTGCAATGCAATAAAAGACTAATCCTGAGTGGGTCTACTTGTCAGCTCAGATTCATGTCAACCTTTTGCAAACTGGCCTTTTACTTCTCAGAAGTCTCTCAGAAGCAAAGCTGCTGGAGGCAAAACTCTTCAATCATAACTATGAGCACTTGCAACATTGTTCACAATATAAATAAAATAAATATAATAAAATAGCTTCTAATTCACACTCATTTACATCTGACATTTACAAACTAAGTTGCTGTAGTAAACAGTTTTGAGATTAATTTCATACTCACGTTTTCAAATACAAGCTGACACACATAAACATTATAACCACTACGAAGAATACTCGATTAATTGGACAAAAACAGACATATCTGTTGATTCAGTTTTCAGTGAAAAAGATGAATAAACTCATGAATTGCATGGACATTAGTGCTTTTCTGCTTTTTTTGCACACTTTGTTTTGCTTTGAGATGCCTTACAGTATGTGTCTGACACTCTGACCTTAAAAAGTGAAGACTCTGACCTTATCTAACATCCCTTAAAAGCACGTGGGCAATGTAAACATCTGATTCAAAAGAACCGGGGAAAGCAGCAGAAGGCCTGACGAGAAGAGGGGAAAACAGAGGGGTGTGAGGGAAATGAATTCACTGCTGTCCAGACTAGAAAACATCTAAAAAATCAGATCACACACACAGACAGTCAGTGATACTTACTTGTTTTGGCTTGGTAGTGAGGCCCAGGTGGTCCTGATCAAACTCTGCTTTCTCTTCCCATGATCCTCTGCTGTCCCCGTTAGAAGACGGAGTAACTTTGAGCTCCTCGGCCTGTGCGCTCATCACTTGTACAGGGTCCAGACTCATCTTCACCACAGAGAATCACCCTCTCCGTGCTCCAACCTATCCTGGCCCCTCTACACCTTTGATCAAGACACAATTCTCTCCCTCGTCTCTGCAAAATCAAATAAGAGATATGTCCTGCTGGCATTTATTGAGATACTCCCATCACGTACATTGACAGCCGGTGTTTGGCTGGGCTTGCACCTGCCTTGTGAAAGCAGCTGAAGTGTGAAGAGCAAAAAGTGGTCACGCCTCTGTCTCCTGTTCACTTGTCTGCATCCTTTCTTTCCATAAAAAGGATTGCTGCTGCTCACTACGTCCAATTCCAGAGGACATGAGGGACGCTTGCTGCTACGCCGTCACTCATCCACAACCACTGTCCTTTCACAGCCTCACACACTGTGACATGCAGTGTATCCTGTGGTAGTGTGTTGCAGGTTGTGCAGCAGTCCATCTGCTGCTATGAGGCTCTCTCTCTTTCTCACTCAGTAAACCCCCTCCCTCTCTGTCCCATTCAGTCACCCTCTCAGCTTCCTGGCTTCACTCTTTCCCCTGTCCTCCCTCTGACCAATCACATCCCTGCTTCCTTATTCAGTGTGGCTCCACCTCCCCCCACCCTCGGTGTCCCATGTTGATGGTGCAATTTGCCCAAGAGGCTCATGGGACGCACACTTAGTACACAGCAAAAAATAGCCATCATGACGAACCATTTAATCTAGAGGCAAATCATTTTTTTTGACAGAAGTGAGAAGATTTTGAATGTCAGTTTTTTTTAAAACCTCACATAAAAACACAAATGTGAGGTTTGTGTTTATTTTAACACTTAATATGATTTTAGTTGACTTCTTTTCACTCTGATCTGGATGTGGACAAGTCAAGTATGTAAGTAAACTAATGCAACAACAGGCATAGTAAATTAAAACAGGCATAGTAAATTAAAAGCAAGTCAGTGGCGGAGCGATAGAAGGCCCAGAGCATGAGGTTTGATCAGGGAATGGGGGAGTTAAATTAGCCTAAAGGTAGCAGATAATGGATGTAACCTTCATTTAAAACCAAGGTTGTGCACCACAGGGCCATTAGTGTCCTGACTCATGCGTGCTGAATACTGCACACTGCTTACAACAGCCAAATGTCAGCAAAATTATGTTTTACACAAAGTGGCTTTCCAGATGAATTTATCCTTTAACCACAAGGAAATGGAAGCTTTTATCTTTCCACGGTTAATTTTACTTCCCTATGATCACAACTGCTCTGACCACTAACCCAATTGTAGTAGAATACTATTGGCACAGAAAAGAGATGTGTATTTGAATTAAATTCATCATCTTTACAGCCTGACTGGAGCGTCTCTGTGAAACCAGCGAAACATATATTTTTTTTACCTGGTTTATGTTAAAATAAGTCCCCAGAAAGAGATCACATGACCACACCTGAGACAGGGAACACAAGACCCGTCACCCTCAGTTGCAATCGCTCCGACTTAATTAAAGTCAATATAACATGCTGCCTTCCTCCTACATTTGACCTCAGACATGATCTGCACAACCATTTACTCCTTTAATGCTTTCCTTTACCTCATTATTGCACAATATCTATTGAGGTGTTTAGGCTCATTGTTAATGAGTTGGTTCTGTCTTTGCAGAGCTGAAACCACACAAAGGCGACCAAGAAGCTAATAAGAAATCTGACTTCGAGAATAAGACAGCTCAGTATAAATTAAAGCTACTGACAGCTTCTCCTTCTGCACTCATGCAGTCCACTTATTATCACCACTACAGTGACTATGACTATCATTAATATTCACCTACTTCTAAAAATATAAGAATAATACATATTGTAAAACTGGATTATAGATATTGATGCATTAATGTGTTTATCACTTTAATGGTGCAGCTGAGAATTGGACTAATAGTCATCAATTTATATATTGCTGCATAGTTTAACCCATGACAATACATATTACTTGTCTTTGGTTTATTTTATGTTATTGGTCTATTTGAGCCTCAGGCATTTTCAGTTATTCTGTCTGATTAGTCCTCTGCTCAGGTTCAAGGTAGAAATTTGAGCTTGGTATTGTATTCGGTCTACCTTTAACATAAAGGTATAATTCGCTCTCCCCTAACAGGTTCTGTGAAACTAACAGGAGACTCAGGAAGATGTCACTATTCTATACAGGCCCACAAAGTCCTGAGAAGATGTCTAATTAGCCAGGTTAACTGGAATCACCTCTGTACACATGGAGTCAAAAAAAAGTGGAGTAAAAAGTACGGTATTTTGCCTCTGAGGAGTGAGGTTGATGGAGAAAGTAGCAGTGACAGGATGCTGGGACAAAAGGGCTGATTGCAGGTGAGCTTACATCTCCATCCTGTGGCTGCTCTGCAAACTGCAGCTCTTCAGCATGACCTCTACTGCTGCAGTGTGTGATTCACTGTCGCTCTGCTGCTCTGCCACTGTGTGTGCTCATTGGTGATGTCTGGTTTTCCACTGAGCTGAGACCTGAGAGGCTCAGAATAGGTTCACATTGATCCGTGATGGATGGATGGATGGATGGATGGATGGAGAAGGGGCAATGGAAAAAAGTAGTTTAGCCAACACAGTTTAAAGAGATGAGTTCACTGTAAAGTAGAATAAAAGTCCCGTGAAATGCAAAATATGCTTTATTATATGGCATATACTGTATGTTGTCAAAGTATTCAGTGGTTATGGGGTTTACATTGGAAATACAGGAAATTAATTTAAATTTTCAAAACAGGAAGTCTCTGTTAGTGTTTCTGTCTCACATGGTAGTAAATGTCCATACTGAGTCATAAAGTCACAGTTTAATGCGTCACTTTTTTTTCAATTCTTTCTCCATTGCTGTCCAGCTGAGTTAATGAAAGTCTGCATATACCAGGGGCAAAATTAATCTATGCAGTCTGTAAATAATGTGTGTGTGTGTGTGTGTGTGTTTATCTAAGCATGTGTAGTACTGCAGGTATGAGATTGTGTTTAGTGTGCTCGCCTCCCTGCCTTAAGGCCTCAGCATTGCTACCATGACAACAGCATTCATGGTGACATCACTGCAGTAGTGTGACATCACTGCTGGATGGTGACTCATACTCTTGACTCACTGTTGTGCGTGCATTCTGATGTGTGAAGATGTGATCAGAGGAAACACTTGGGCCAAGGCAAGACGACAACAGCGCTCGACATCCATGTGTTTTATTCTATGTAACAAAAATAATTACATTGTCTTTGTTCTAGGAGCCTAACAACATTGAAAAAAAGAAAACAAAAGAAAAAACCATCAGATGGGACAAAGAGACATTTACATAAACATCATAGAGAAATGTTGAAGATAGACTTATATTGCACAGCCGAGCACAAATGATCCCCCCGTCAAAATCAAAGCAGAAAATCAGTGTTCATGTCACACAGCTCAGTGTGTCCGCCCAGAGCTTTCTGATAACAGCATCACATGTAATCAATATGGCATCACTTCTGATGCAACCTCAGCAATCACATTCCAGTTCCCTCACGCAATCCCATCTTTGGTACATACAATCCACAGAGTAAATAGAGTAGTTTTGATTTCCTGGATACTGTGTGGGGAAAAAACATCTGATGAGAAAGCAACCAACAACAACAAAACAAAACACAATATCTTTTGTGTCTGCAAATCATTGAGGAAAATTTGACGTGGCTCTCTCACTGAGTCAGCTCTAATTAGGATGGACAGAATCTAATCAGCAGAGGAGTGCGGAGATCAACACATTGTGAAGCCACTTTGTGAGCCAATCTGTTCTAATCAAGCTGTTTTACTGCATACAGCTCAACGTAAAATAGGATGATTAACTGAGCCCATGATGATAATATAATGAGTCAAAACAAGAGGCAACAATACCACATGGGACTGTATGGGTGACTATTTGTACAAAAACAAACAGTTAGAAAGACCTTCATTCTGGTTGTGTCAACCTTGATCTCATATCTTAGTTTTGCTTTGAAAAAAAAATATGAGTGCAGTGAGATAATTTCACTTGAACAAGTTTAGGTAAGCAAGCAAATCTCATTGAAACCCCAAACGTGTTGATTATATATTGCATCTTTCAAATTGCTCTTGTGCTTGCTGAGATTTCCAATGAAATATTTTTTGTCACCAAATTAAGACATTTTCTAATCTGTCATAGCTGCTTTAAAGCTACATAAATGTTTGTTGTTGTTTGTTTGTTATTGTTATTTATTATGGTCTGTGGAAAACAACTTGAATAGATTTGTAGATTTCAGGCTGTTCTCTCAATCACTGTTAAACCTACCAAAACTAATTCACCATAATTCATATCTCAGGAAGTCAGGTAACGTAGTATAGAGCGACAAACTGGGAGGTCAGGGTGGATGGACGATGAACATGATTTATTTTACCTTTAACATACAATTTACATACATAACTGACGCCACATGTGTAAGTTACGTAACAAACAACAATCTTTGCCTAAACCTAAGCTTTTTTGTTAGGTGCACAGGTGCACTGATTGCTCACGTTGCTGGACATCTGTAGAAAGCACAAAAAATGATATATACCCTTTTGTGAGATATTATACAAATTGTATTACAACACACTACACTTCCAGCAAATAAAAAATAACATTAGCATTCAGTGGCAATCATTCTGACCTCCCGATGAATAGCCAATATTGTTCTCCTTTTATCACTGTTTTTGGTCTCCACCATTAAAAGCCAAATGCTCCACTATGACGACCCAGCTCATCCACCAACAAAACAAATCAGAAAACAATGTTGTTCATTCCATCACAGCAATTCACTCTCTGAAAAAACAGCCTCCTCATCAATTTGTTACACTGATGTTATTTATGTTAAAAAAAATTCCTTTCCATTTTACATTGAATGAAAGGTGAATTTATCTCACTCCACTTTTGAGAAAAACAAGACCGTAAGACTGAGCAAGGACTAATGAAGTTGTTTGCATCATGTAACATTGTCAGTTTTGATCTTGAGGTGTCACAAACTGTAGGTGAGCTGACTTTAACCTCCATCCACTGGGTGACACTGTGACACAGGACAGGTTTTATTTTTAAACCTAACACATGAGTATTACTTGTAGAACAATAGAAGGCTACAGCAAACAAAACAACACCTCCCATATAGGAGAGCGCACAGACTGTATACCAGCAGAGCACAAAAAGCAAGTGGAGGGGTGGGCAATAATACTCAGTGCGTCAGCGTGACGCTTTACACTCTTTTTTTTATTTTTTACAAAGTTAACCCAGACTGAAGCATCTCTTGTTACAATGGATGATACCAATACAAAACACATGTGATCACTTGCAAAAGTATCCCGACATACACACAAGCACTCACAGTTATTACTCAGACTCACTCTATCACTCTCTCTCTCACACACACACAGTAGCTGTGTCATCATATGAAATTAGGTCTAAGCCAGTGGTACATTTACATGTTCTATTTGTTTATATTCATAAGTACGAATGCAGTCGTATCATAATGTACATTTAGCTTTATCATTATCGCACACAGGGGCTCTTTGTATACGTATAGGGAAGGAGCATGGTCACTGGCTGAGTGAGGAGGACAGAGATGTCACAAAGTTGGATATTTTTGACTGATCTGCCAGAAAAAAACCCCACAATGATCTTATCATAGTCATATGATAAATCCAGGATTCATGACATTGATGAGAAAAAGTTGTTGGGTTCCTGAAAATAGTAAGATACTAACAGTACACCGGTCCATTCCAAGTCCCATACTATAAAACTCAATACACTGTTAGAGCTTTACAACATGGCTGTGTGTGATTATGTAACCTTTTCATTTCCTAGTGTTTGGCTACTCCTTCTACTCAGTCAGAATATATGACTGAAGCAGACAATACTGGGTGTACATGTTTCTGTAAATACACAGTTAACTTTCAAGATAGACATCCACAACAACTAATAGTGATAACAACAGTTTGACATCTTAGGAAAGATGCGTTCTCATTTTCTTACTGAGAGATGAAAAAGTCAATAGCACTGTCATGTTTGTACGCTAAATATGAAGCTACAACCAAGCAGGGTGGCCATATTTTCAAACCTCCAAACTGGGACACACATTGCATATTCACGCACGTGTGTTCGCTTACACAAGCTCCACAGATGTTTTCATGAGGATGAGGGGCAATTATTTTAGTGTTTAGCAGACCTGTCCAACACCATGGACAAATATTGATTGTCAGATACCTTTTAAAAATAACTACAGATTCTCTGCCAACTATACCGCATTGTCACTGTGTTAAGATTATCAACAACAATGAAAGCACTGAAAAAATTGTTATTATTATTATTTTTGAGAAAACTGGAACAATTTGATCGATTTGTGACTATAGAAAACTGGATTTTGGAAACTGGAGTTTGAAGCCAAATTGGGATGTCTGGTCGACATAACTAAAAGAAAAGTTTGCTTTCCTCCATCCAAGGGTTAAAAAATCCACCAATCAGCAATTCTAAATCACTAATTAGTATTTTGTTTGTTCATTCTGTATAAAAACAAGATAATTTACTTGTTTTTTTTCTGCTTTCAGATCATTTACTACAATCTTTAAATGTGATGAGTAAGTAACACTACTCTCTGCAGTTATCTGCCACGCTTCACATTCACAAACAGGTGACACACACACACACACACACACACACACATATCACATAGGCTTCCTCTACAACCTTTTGCTCTTTTTCAAATTGATTTTAGCTCTGACCTGAGTTGAGCAAAGTTCCTCTCCCTCCACCTATTATCAAAGCGCTTCCTCTCTGACATTTAGGGAGGAAGAAGACAAAAAGGGGGGGTAGCAGGACACTGAGAGAGGAAGAGGGGAGATGTAGATTTCAGCTTTTCATGTGAAACAACAGTGAATCATGGAGGCAGGTTTGGCCTTTCCGAGAAATACCGCAGCCTGTAATTACTGTCCTGATCATCCCCACTCCACACTGCTCTAGTGGCTCCTTCGGTTGCTCACATTGCTGGTCTAAGATCATGTTTAATATTATTCTGTGTGTTTTCCCTGTTTCTGGTTCTGCTTAAATCACGTGGCTGATGTGATTTTCAGAGTTAGTTTGGTTTTGTTTCCCAATTAAGAACACAGAGCTGGTTTTTTTCTTGTACAGAGACAGTTAAATGTATATATACCAACTGTAATAATGGAATAACTCATAAAAATCCTATTTAAAGACTCCTTTAGAATTACATTATTACAGTATTTGAAACAGGTTGCATCTCTTCTACAAAAGGCAGACATATTGAAGACATAATGTGAACTTCTTATTTTAGAGTTTTAAATAAACACGTTTTTGTTTGGGTTATTTCATTCAAGTTATTTGAGATATTTTTCTCCTCAGTGGATTGATGCAGCAGGTTGGCTAAGATTTTGGATGTTAAACAATACCCAAGGCTGTTTTTTTCCATTCTTGAAACTTGATTGTAGCATTCAATGCAAATTAAAGGATTCAGAAACCCCAGTTTTCAGGGGCTGGGAATGACACTGGACTACACTGAAAACAAAATAATAACATTTTGTGTCCAAAAATAATGGCATTCTTCTTCAAATATAAGTAATTATTATGTTATTAGTAATGTTCGTTTCCTGTTGCCTCAGCCCACTGAAACGGTAGCTTGGTTCCAAATAAAGCTAAAATAATCACAGAGAGAGCCACAAAGAGAGCATGTTCAAGGCTGCAGAGAGCCCAGATTAGATTACGCAGAGTACATGGATTTATTCTAACTTAATTACACATCCTTTTAATAAAACACACGTAGTCATTTGATAAAATATTGAATTTTGTTTGCACGTATGGAAAGTCACAGATGTATGCTGGAGGCAGCCGTCTTAGTCGTTCATCACCTGCCTGCTTCATGCTCGGCGTGCTGTGATCTATCGGAAACGCTTTCTTCAAACGCCAACAGCAAACATACATTCGTAAAGTGTAATTTACTCATGAAATGTCCACACACACATTCTTACATACTCACAAACATAACATAAACACATTGTATTGTTCATTTACAGAATTCTGCTTAATATTTGCTTTTCTCTTGTCACCCTGAATGGACTGTGTGGACCAAACAACAGGCCCTTTGCTGGTTCAATGCCATTCCTTTATTTCAAGCTATCCCCTTATGCACAACGTCAAACGACGTTAAGCATTTGGATGAGCGTTTGATAAGAAGGTCATTATCTTGTATCTGTATGGAGTACTGTACATATGAAGCTTAGCTTACAGCATTAAGACTGGAAAAGGGTAAACAGCTAGGCGAACAACAACTTGACTTTTTTGAGTTTGGAAACAGCTTTTTCTTTTAGTGGTTCTGGTATGCTAAGCTATCCTTCTCCTGGCTGTGACTTCTCATTTACCTGATATGACAGTGGTGTCATTCTTGTGATCTAAGTGACTCATCCAAAACATTGTCAGCTATCTTTTAAGATGAAGACTTTAAAACACTGTGTGAACCATTCACTATATGAGAAAGTTGGGAAAAATAAGAAAAAAGTGTAAAACAATGTCTGACCTGTGCTCTTGAATAATATAATATAGTATACTGTACTATGGGGTGTAACTCAGATTGGATTTATAAAGACACCCTGCTAGACTGAAGCAGAGGATTTGCAGGAGTGAACAGCATAGCGGACGGCCTGGAAGAAAAGAATGGCATCAATCAGAGCTCATTTCCAGTGATCACTGAAGAAAAAAAAAAGCTTCCCTACCTCCTCCTCCTCCTCCACACTGCGTCCCTCCCTTTCTCTCCGAGCCCCTCTGCTCTCTCATCCTTCCTCCTTGTCTTGTTTCAGTTCAACTCCTCTCCCGTCCCTCCCCTCTTTCCCTCTGTTTCTCCACCCATCCCTCTCTCTACTTCTGCATGTCACACTGCAGCAGTAGGACAATGGAGGGGTCAGACTTAGCCGCCTCTTTAAACTCTTCCAGGGTGATCTCATCATTGTGGTCCTTGTCCATCTTGGAGAAGATCTTGTCCACGCGCTGTTGCGGGGTCAGTCCGTCCTCGTTCATACGCATCATGATCACAGTGCCGACCATCTTGTAGATGGCCTGCAAACGGGGAGAGAGATTTATTTTTTTAGAATCACGAAAACGCAATATGATTCCTAAATAAAACAATCCCAGAAGAGCGGTTACTCCCTCCTCACAAACAACATACCTCGATAATCTCCAGCATCTCCATGCGTGTGATCTTTCCATCCCCATCCAGATCGTACATGTTGAAGGCCCAGTTGAGTTTCTGCTCAAAGCTGCCCCTGGAGGTGATGGACAGGGCACAGATGAACTCCCTGAAGTCTATGGTCCCATCGCCGTTCTTGTCAAACGTCCGAAACGCATGCTGGGCAAACTTTGAGGCATCACCATATGGGAAGAACTGGAGAGTGGGAAAATGAAAAATGCAAGGTGACTGTTAGTGTCAGTCTCTCTCTGGTGCTGCACCCTCTGAAATGCTCCAGGATGTTCTGAGGGAGTTTATAGAGTCGTGCTCTGTGCCCCAAACAGCACAATTAGTCAGCTTTCTATGTAACAACCCAACAAAGCAGTGAGTCATTTAGGAGGTGACTTTTTTATTTTACGTAAGTATAACAATGAGAACAATTTTCACTGCAGCCAATAGTAATGAGAAACACTGTGTTACCCCAAAGACCCCAGCTTTTCAAGCCTCACCCTCACCTTAACATAGAGCTGCTGAAACTCCTCCAGGTTGAGGATGCCAGAGGGACAGTCTTTGAGGAAGCCTTTGTACCACTGCTTGAGCTCTGCCTCGTTGAATTCGGTGTTCTTGGTCAGGTCATCCAGAACCTCTGGAGCCAGCTTGCTGTTGTGTTTCCCCATGATGCTTCACCTCTCTGGAGGGAAGGGAGACACAGAGAGAGATAGTAAGCATGTGTGCTGTTGTGTTGTTGCTACAGCACAGGTCTCTGAAGAGGGATGCAATCATGTGGAGAAGAGCTGTATTATCTTCATGTGCTTAATCAGCATGCTAACTTGTGCGACGATGACTCTGCTCGGGCAAACTGCCTGAAATGTGTTGCCAGATACTCCATTCAAAAAAAAATATCAAACATGCTGATAAAATTAGATTAACTATCTTTTTTGACTCTCTCTCTCTCTCTATAGGTGTCATCTGTTTAAATGATTTGTTGAAATTGATATATTTTAGCAGTTCACCTACACAACAAGCAAACTCTACCAAAGGTCTTTTCCATAATGAGTCATATCATTCATCCTCCATAATCACCTTGTGTGAGTAAAGCTCCCGATAGCATCACCGCAATTTTGGCCATAAAATGGCCCATTACCCTGGCTGGAAGATCACTGCAGCGCCTTTGTGATGCCATCCCTGACTAATAGCCCTGTCTGACTGCTTTCGCACTTTGACACCACGACGCAAGTGAGCCAAGTGACCACAAATCCTCCTCTAAACTGCGGAGAGAGTGGGGAAAGTTTAGAGACTGAAATATCATCCTGTCATGCTTTATGCCGAGTGAGTCATGTAGAAAGAGGCAACTAAACCCCAGGTTACTGCAAACTGCGCAGATATTTTGGACTTAGTATTCCTGTGACAAGTGGGAGGCCCAGAGCTTAAAGGAAGAGCAATAAACGATATCAATAAGAGACAGGACATTTCATCTTTTTGAAAAGGTCACTGTGATCACTCTGTGATACGCAAAAATTTCTCTCTTCTCAGAGAATCATCCTGTAGTTTTTTATGTTCATTTTCAGGTAAATAAAGATAAAAAATGAGCCTGTAAAACTAATGATGGATATAAAAGGTGCAATCAAGGTCTTATCACTGAATGGGTCGGCTGGGTATGCATCACTGCAGTCCCGTACAATTCAAAAATAGCTTCCATATTGTGTTTATAACAGAACTCAGCATGTGTTGACCATAAAAGAGCAAACATAAGTGGCACAATTCTACAAAAGAACTGCTGCTGCTAAAGCTGCTCTGCTAACTGGTCACTCACTGTGAGTGCCGTGAGAGTTGGAAAAAAAACCTCTTGTGTGTTATCTCACATCATAGATGCAAAATGGAGCCATCAATACCTACAGGATCATCATCTTTAAGATAAGCCTTTATTTTTGAAATTCCCATGGCACATCTGTGTCACCATTTCCCTCCAAGCAGTCCCCCATTTCCAATAATAACATTGTTTTTTGTGTATGTAACTGATTGTGTTAAATAAACTTACAACATTGTCTCATATCAATCAATCAAATCAAAATCCTGTTGTGGCAGACTTTGCAATATCAGCAAATAGCATATAATTACCTGAAGAACCACTATAATATTGTATCGTGACAAAGCTTGTGAGTTATATCCCCCAGTAAGAGGCGGTAGTTTTGACAGACATGTAGAGATCTGTGATTGACTGGTGCTGCCAGACTGCACTCATTCACAAGGTTAACTGCTGCAGGATGGATGCAGACAGACGTTTGAGGGCATGTTGGTGTCCATGTTGTGGCAACATCACCTGCACAAGTCATTTTCCAGAGAGGCAGGAGGTCACTTTTAGAGAGACCATCATCAAACTGGGGGTATTCCACTCCATCCACTTCACCCTGAAATGTGTGTGACTCTTTGCCTCAAGCAGCAGAGATTCAGAATGAAAGTTTAACTATCTACTAAATCATTGATAGTGTCCACTAAGGTAGCTCTGTAAATCACTGACATGCATTGACAAAGATGGGTTGTACCCCCCTAGACACACTCAGAGTTTCAATGCTGTTTCTTTCTTCTGACGGAGGGAGAAGAGATTTTATCCATGTTAGGGAAGCAAATGTAGCAGATAATAGAGTTTTCTGTGGAAGTCAGTGTGAGGTGTGACGAGCCAGGCGTACAAACACATAGGAAACTCATTCCATCTGAAGAAATCAAAATAAACACAACTCAACCCATAGGTTCATTCAGCAACAGTTTCCAATTGGATGCTGTCTTCCAGTCAGGTACTCAGGGCTCTGCCAGCTCATCTTACTGAGGCAGAAATCGATTGTGGGGGACTGTTCAGGTGTTGGAGGTTATCTGGAGGTGCTGGATTGGCAAATAAGACTAATCTCTGTGAAATCAATGAGATGCATTCAGAATACAGATCAACTGGATGAGCCACATTCTCATTTTACCTGAGAGTGAGAGGGTGATGCTTATCCAAGTGCACAAACACATGGATGTTTAAAAGAACTGAACGTAGAGAACATGGGACAAGAACAAAAAGCTGATTGTTAAATGAAAGTAAAAACATGAGACACGAAGAGCGGCCTCCTGGATGAAAGCTTTGTTTTGTTTGACCCATCCATACCTCGCATAAAGGAAGGCCTAACAAATGGCAACAATCATGATCAAGATCAAGATAACTGTGCAGAGAGTTGAAAGTTGAGAGCCAGATATTTCCCTCAGGAGTTGGTGGAGACCAAATTAGAGACAAAAGGATAGTGAATATTGGACCCCTACACAAACATCCCTCCAAATTAACACTGCTGGATGTCTAATATTATTAACACCATAACTGTACATTGTTAACACTGTCTGTCAGTGATTGTTCTGCTGCTTCTGAGTGGCTCAAAAAAAATCAATAATGCTAATTGGCATATTTCTTCAATCATCATGAAAAGCTGCTCATAGCATAATAAACCTATGCAGTCCTCCCTCTTGGCCAACATCAACATGATGTGAGGCTGAATAAATTACTGTAAGCAATACAAAATGGCAACTCTGATTATTAGGCTACCTGTTTGTGCAGATTTTAGGAGCAATACTGCTGCACACAGGAAGTGAGTTCGAAATGGATGGAAGAAATGGAAAGATGAGTGTGGTGTCTCTAACTATTACCAGCTTTAGTAACAATTTTTTTCCATTTTCAGTGGTGGCTTTGATAAACCCAACCGCCTACAATGGCTCTAATTCCAGGAGAAAACCATTTCTGCAATCTCATGCCAGTGCATTCAAAGTCAATCCTTCTCTGGTGCCAATATGAAATAGCTTTATGCTCCAAATGCTGCAATTTCCCTCAAGTATACTATTCAGCCCTGCACATCCAACCAAAGGGATCAATTGGCCTGGCAAAACATACTGTTATCTTGCACAATGGTTTCTTTTGACTGTCCGTCCAGCTGCATATAGACACTCATATACCACCATCAAAAAGATAATGATATAGGGAGGCGGAAAGACAAAGTGAGAAAAGATGAAGAGGCTGGATGGAGAAAAAATGGGATGCTGACTCAATCTGGATTAACACCTCAGAGGAAGAAGATGAACAGACAGACAGGGAGAGAGACGGGGAGTGAAAAGGCAATGAAGATGGAAGGACGGAGAAAGATGGGAGACAGCAGGCAGATAAGCAGAGCTTGTAGAAAATCGTCCCAACAGGCGTTCAATCGAGAAAGACATGACTCTTATTGAGTCTGAAGGGGCGTCAATGCATGTTCATCCCAGCCGTCAGACTGAGAGTAAACACAAAGTCTAACATGTTTGCATGCTGGAGTCAGTAGTAATAAAGCTGACATTTTGATGGCAGTTTTCTAAAACTTCAGGCACTTGTCACAGTGAGGAGAGGCAGGCAGCAGGGGAATTCATTCACGTCTCACCAAGATGAAGAGCTCTTTTGCAAGAGAGACACAATCTGAAATATTATAGAATATAAGCAAGCGTAACCTCCTGAATATCTTGTCTTTGTTGACCTCCAGTGTTGTTCAGGTGTACTCCAGGACTCTGTGACAATGCCTTCCCCTGTTCTGAAATGGTATTAAGAGCCAAACTTTATTACGATCTGGTGTCACTGTGACATAACATACTAGAAAATATGGATAAATCTGTACCACTAAGCACCTGTGCTCTAATGTGTATATATGTGGGAGTGACTGATATAAAAATGTATAATATTATGATGCAGATTCTATAATTACAGCAATTTATAAATGTTGGTCTAAAGCTGAAATTTACATTGTTATGGCAAGTAACCATTGTTCGTTTCCTCCCACTAAATGTACAACTTTTTCTTGTCAATTTTTGACTCAACGCTTAGAAAACGTCCTCCCAACAAAGACCCTATCAGATGTCAGACGAAAGATTAAAGACGAAATTATGTTTAGAAAAATAGTGCAAAAATGATTTGTCGATTAATCATCAGAAAACGTATGAACAATTATAATAACTGATTATTAAAGCCATTTATTTAGGAAACATGCCAACATTTCAACTAGCTGAAGCTCAATCTAATGGTGTTAACCTAACCCTAACCCTAAGGGGCGTAAATGCTAAAATTATTCTACTTTGTTATTATGAAAATCAGTTTTCCTTGGACACTCACAGTAAGAGGCAACACGAGGAAGAAAACAAGGTTGAAAAGCAGTGGGTTTCAGTGTTGTGAGGCTCGGGCTCTTTGGCTTCAGCTGTAGCCTGGAGGGGGAAATGTTTCAGAGTCCCTGTGACTGAAAATGATTAGCTGGCAAAAGCTGTAATTGAGTTGGAAAGAGAGCAAAACTGGGAAGCTAGGCCTCCTCTACTAATAATAGTCATTCCCTATGTGGATGTGGATGTGTGTGTGGATGTATGTTGTGTTTGTTGTGTGCTTGCAATGGCAATAACCTTTGTGAGAGTGGAAAAAGTATAATGGACTGTAGCAGCAATAGGAGAACAATCAATAGGATACCAGTCCAATATCAGCCCTGGCAATGAACTACATTGTGTGTGTGTGTGTGTGTGTGTGTGTGTGTGCAGGAGAGAGAGGAATAATAGAGTATAGATGATGAGAGGTGGATGGACAGCGTATTGATATGTGGATGATAAACCACGACCTGAATGGTCTTCATGGCAGCTCACCAAGCCATCAAAAGTGATATAGAACAACTTGTTGTCTTGACAACAGTTGCCCGGCTCGCTGCCAAACATCCGGCAGTGAATAATGCTTTCGTCCAATCAAAACAGTCCATCTGCCAACTGGAGCTGGGCAACTGGCTGATTGTTCATGGGCCTGATGTTTTATTGAAAGTCTAAATATTGGCTACAGCCCACATGATGCCTTGTGTTTGATAGTAGAGTATTAATACTGGGTGTTTACTAGAAGCAACTTAATTTAATTCTAATGCAAGTATGCACACATTATTGTTACTATATAACCATTTTATTAGCAGCAGGACTGCGCAATAATTTAATATTATTGTATTATGATGATATCATTCATTTTACAAACGCAATGTCAATATATAACTTGAGACACAATTTATTTTTTGCCCTACTACTTCCAAAGATCCTCTTCAGCATTAGAGGAGCTGATTAAGAAGAAGACAAATGGAAGGATGCCACAAGCAGGAAACAGCAGTGTTGATTTATGCTTCAGTCTGTGTGTGTCTACACAGGATGCATTCATGCACAGTATGAAGCGTAGGTATCCCTGGTTTCATGAGCGCTTACAGCTTACATGCGAAAAAAAAGAATATACTTGAAGCTAAAAATGTTACCATTGTGTAGCCTTTGCACTGGGGTATAACTATAAAACAGGGAGTCTCAGTGTGTTTGTGTGTTTATGTAAAGGATTGTTCATCCAATCAACTTTGAGTCTATCATTTGCAGAGGCTCAAGCAGTTGACATTACCTGAAAATCTGAAAATTGAAATCCAAAATTACAAAGTCAGGGAGGATCTAGGACATGAGTTAGTGCAATTTAAAATGAGTTAAAAATATGTAACAGAAAAGAAAAGAAAAAACTATACATAATAAAGTACCATATAATATATAATATATAGTCAAAAGTAAAGCATACAGTATACTAAAGTTAAAGCTGTGTCCAGAATTCACTTCAATGGAGCTAAAGCATTGTTGTAGCTGTTTAAAATCTATTCTGTCACACCTGCAAGGCAATATCTATAAAAGTTTCAAAACCCACCATAAGCTACTTATCAAAGCAGACCAAGGCTGCAGTGATGAAACGCCTGACTGTCCTGATTTGAGCGAGGTTATGTTTTATGTTCATGAATTCATCTTTTCACTTGTAAATGTGTTCCTGCTTCCTCGTGAAAATGAACCTCTTGACTGACTGTATGTAACCAATCACAGAACTCTGACAGAACATGTTGGTGCTGACTGAGGTGTTGCTTCCTATCAGTAGAATCTCCATATTATTCTAATCTACCTCTCTGGTGACTTGAGCAGGAAGCATGCATCACTATAGAAACACAGCTCACCTCAGTGCTGTTGAAACTCTAAATTAAGACCAGGCAGCATGTCGAGCCTAGGGAGAAGCACGGGGGACTGTTACTGTGTGTGTGTTTGCCCTTATGAGTTAGTCTCTCACCTAACCTTTATCTCCCACATCTTCACAACACTATTCATTCACCTATATTTATGTACGTATCATAACACATTCACTGAAGTCTGGCTGACTCATGTCTGAGTGCTGCTCTAATTTGTGGCCTATTGTTTCTATCTGTGCCCAGACAAACCTGCACAGCCTTGAGAAATGTGTTTAATAATATTCCGGCGACATCTTTAAACTTGGGCACAAGCAGAAAGACACCAGCACACACTCATACACACACACACACACACACACACACACACACACATGCTGACATTTTCCTATATTACATAAGCCGTGGTGGAGAGTTTGGTTGTAAGGCTCAGGTGTTCAGGCGACAGACACAAACAGGTTCTCAGACACATACGCTTGTGTTCCATAAGCACACACACACACACACACACACACACACACACACACACACATTAGTGTGTTCACTGTGTAATGTGTTGAAAGTGTTGTAGCAAGAGAACAGGGGAGCATGGGACAAATGCCTGCAGCACTAACCCCATGCTGTCTTGAACACTATCCTCTCATCACCATCCTCTGTTGACATGAACATTTAATGTGTACTGAAACAGAAAGTGGTGGTGTAGTTGGTGGACGATCACCATTCAACAACATACAGTGTAATATCCAAACACTGACTCAAAGCCATTTAGACTTAAATGAGTCACTTATTTTATTGCAAACTCTTCATTAATCTATAGCTGCCTCCTCTTAGTCAGTTGTCAACATATTATTTGTTTTGGGCTTCATCTATTAGTCATTTTCAATGTGTTTTTTCATGCTGAATGACTTGATTCCAAGAACCATATCAGCAAATATCTGATAAAATCAAGCATTAACTCATTGAGTGCCAGCCCTTTTTTTAAAAAAAAAAAGGAATTTTAGAAGATGTACAAATACATCTTTGGCGTTTAAAGAGTTAAAGTGGTGCTTTTGTGATTGTATGTGGAGAAACTCATATTTACAGATCAGTTGATTAAATCCACTTAATTGTTTTGGTGTTTTGGGCATTGATGTGGATTCAACAAACATTGGCCTGATTTATTGTTTATTAATTCCAAAGTTAAGTAAATCTGCAAATTACAAAATTATGACACAAATTAAGACAGATGACAATCTATCATAACTCATTTCATACCATATCATGCATTAAATGGAAAAACAGGTATTCATGTCAAATGCAATGGGGAAAAGACATAAGACAAACATTGACACCCATAGCAGGCCTATTCAGACCACTTGTAAAATTACATTAAATTAACAATTCAGATCAGTTCCTCTCATCTCCAATGAATGAAAAAAAGTTTTGTTTTCTGTGAAACAGCTGCAAAAAATGAGTTTTCGATATAATAACATACAAACATTGCAATCATGCACCTGCTTTCCAAACACCACTATTTGCTACCCTTGTTATGCTGATCTTTATTTATTCCTTTTTATTTTATTCCAGTGCCAGTTATGACATTAAAACAAAGCAAAACAAACATTAGCATTACAGAGAAATATCTATTGACTTAAATATGCATGCATTAGGCTGGAGGCAGTGTACACTCTAACAGGTTGTCAGTGCATACCAGGCTGACTTATTCACAATAAAGGCAGAACAATGAATTCACTTCCACTTTCACACCTATCCTGTACTTTAGACTGTGGGAGGAAACCAGAGCACTCAGACCCATAATCACTGAACATTAAGGCAACCACTGAAGCACTGAATTAACCACTGAGCTGTGGTCAATTTTACCATTTTCTATTTGTCAAGCCACCGGAGGTCACTCCATCAATGGCATTCACTGATGACGGTGGGTGTTCATTAGTCATCCGCCAGTGAAACCAAACTTTTTTACTCAACGTTCCTTTGTTGTTCCTCAACCGTTATCAGCTGGTGCATGAGCTCAGAGGAGCTGGTGATGTGTGCACACACACACACACACACACATTCCAACATCTGTCTCACCGGGTAATAAAGCATGTGACAGGAATGAATTAATCAATCAGCGAAGGACACACACACATGCAGCAGCCCATACCATACACATAAAAATATACACACACACTGAACCAGGCACATGCAAACAATGAGCTGGTGATGCATGAGATGGGTGCATAGTACACCTAGCCACTGGCTTACGACAAAATGGAAGTGATACAAAGGGAGGGAAAGAAAGCGACACAAAAAGTGTGTGTGTGTGTGTGTGTGGGGGGGGGGGAGGGTCATGGCATTATCCATCTAATGCTGTAGACAAAGTAGAGACTGGAAAAACAAACAGCGCTACATGCACAAACAGGAAATTGTTGTATAGCATGTTGCTCCCAGCTGACATTATTGTGCTCTATAAAATATGGATCAATAAGTCTTTCCAGAGTAGAGGGAGTAGCTGTGATCATGTACTGTATTTTCCCATCCAGTGATCAGTCAGCTTTTCCACCTCCTATTGTAACAGCAGGTGATCTATGACTGTGTCAACATCATTGCAAAGACCAAGCAAACAACTAACTGCATCTTTAGGATGTAACCTGTTGCTCTTGTTATATGATGACAATACAGACGTTATCCATGTGTCTGTGGTGGACAGCTGCAGAGGCTCTAAGCTAAACTATATCCACCACTGAGTACCACTTCTGTAAATCCTGGTGAGATTGATTGTGAATGTACAATAACAATGTAATGTTTTGAGATACCATAAATGAGAAAATAGCAGGACCATGTGTTTATATAATGCCCTAAACTAAAGTCTAGGTCAATAATAAAACACTAAAACATGTTCGTGAAAGCTCTGCGTTCTTTATTTGGATTATCACTCAACAGAGTGCACTTTAGAGCTAACAAACGGGCATGATTTTGCAGTCTATGCTCTCAACATTTCGCGGTACGATCCATGATCCAAATATAAATGAAGGGTAGATCCACCACCAAAAAACTCAAAACTGGGGGCGTCACTCCCAAAATGACTGATAGATAATTTGGTGTGGGCTAATACTGAGCAAGTTGTTTCAATACAGAGTAATAGCAGTAACTTTAAGGTAACAAAATCACTTAGGTTTAGGGGAAAAAAAACCATGGCTGACCTTATAAGTATAAAATACATATCCATAAATTACATCACAGATGTCATTCACTTAACTTCAAAATAAACATGGTGTACTAATGATAGGTCAAAAGCAAGAATAGGACAGTGTTGTTATTGCATGCAAAATCACCAGAAAATCACAATTATTGTGTCATTCTCACACCATTTAATGCAACCGGGATAGAGAAACATGCAGAATGTATTAAGTATTATATTTGTTATCTAATACAAAAGTCAACCTCTATACAGTATGTGAACAATCGTTCAATTTATATGCAGAAAACTGTTATTGACTGGGGCTTCAAAAGTATAAAAATACAGGATATAACAGAGTGTGGTGGTTATTTAGTAGGTGGTGCTGAATAATGGGATGCTCAGCATCACTTGAGACTCTTACAAACTAAATATTGAGAGTGTAAAAGTCAGTTGCAGCATATAAAGTGAAACAGAACTAACTTTTTTTTGGATTGGCCAAGACTAAAGACATTATACAGTATCTGCATTGCATCAACTTAAATTAACATTGTCAATGTGACAGAGCTACAAAAGCATATTCTGTTGTGCACTTAAAAGCTGACAGCCAGAGGGCCACCAAGCCAAACTGAGAGACCAGCTGTCCCTCTTACCACTGTTGTGTTTGTGCATCTGCTTGTGTCTTGTAGAATTGCTTGACTAATTTGTCTCATATATGAACACAATCAATGAGCATTATGTATAGACCCAGGGAGGCACTTGCTGTGATGCAACAGATTATCGGAAATGACCCTTTGGTGCACAGCCGCCCGTAATGTGGACCAGCTCCTACACAGCATACATTGGAAGCAATTGCACTAGACCTGGTGTCATTCACAGAGGACTGGATCAGACAGAACTAAACCACTCTGTTCAGCCTGCACAGTCTCTCCTCTTTAAAAAGTGAGATTGCAGCTGCAGGATTCGTTCCCTCACTAACTCTCATGTATATTTATTGTACAACTTCCAGTGACTCAGAATGCCATTCACACCTAAGACTGCACTCCTCAGGCACAAAAACACACACATTTGATTCAATCTACAGTACATGCACTAATATATTTATGTGTGCAGAACAGAGAGTGCAGTTCCAGTGGTGCGGCACAGGTAGCTTCATTTTGTTCATCCATTGATTGCTCCCAGAGCATGAAGGACATACTGACTCTGACTTCCCCAGGTTGCATTTTCAGATCTGTGCTTAATAAGCCAGTTAAAGCACCCTGTCCAAGATGTACAGAGCATTTTCTATAAATGATCCACCAAATGTAACACAACACAATCATGACCATGTGTGCCGCCACCTCTATGGCAGATGTGGCCAACAAAGTGTCCCTCTTTGTCCTTTAAATCCCAGTTTAAATTGCCTCTACACAATGTCCACAATGTGCAAGACAGTGAAAGCCCTTACTGCTCAGTCCAGTAGAATAGAGACCTTGACTTGACTCATTTGTAGTGATAAGTAAGTGGCACGCACCAACACTGAGTTCAGGTCCTGGTGAGACACCTTTGTTAACACACCAGTAGCATAATGTTTATGACTTCCAGTCTCATCAGCTAAGTTAGTAATTAAGTAAAAAAAAAAAAAATGTGTGACTCATTTCTACCAACAGTTGTACACATTAACATGACTGCACAAAGATTACATTTTCAAATAATGTTTAAAAAATGTCCAGCACTTACCCTGTGATGTTTGGAAGAATGATACGCTCCTTTATAGCTGTAAAAAAACAAAATGCTCCTTCTTTGCTTTGCAGCTATATTCTCAGTGTTTCGATCCAAAGCAGTTTCTCCCTCATGTAAAATCACCTTCGTTTCAACTCACCTCTCTCTGGAAGAAGATGAATGAACCGCTGCGTCTCCCCTGCCAACACATTTACATAGAGACTGCCTCCCCTGCGCAATGATTGGCTGGATGCTGCTGAAAGGTGGATCCTTCTGGTATGATTGGACAAAGAGAGAGAGAGAGAGAGAGAGAGAGAGTTTTTTTATTATTATAAAAAGCTAAAAGGAAACTGAAACACCAGCTAAAAATATGATGATAATTGCTCAATGTAGGTATTTGATTTATTTTATTCTCAGACAGGTCCTCAAGATTATTTAATAGGGAAGGATGTTATTGTTTCCCCTCCACTCTTATGGTAACTCCACTGTGTTTGAGCCTCACTGCACAGTAAATGTCTAATCATGTCTGAGCAAAAAATGAAGATGGAAGAGGAGGGAAAGTTTCAATCTTCGATTTCCTCCTTAAATCTGACATGAAGGAGTAATTATGTTCTTTTGTCATTATTGGAGGCAGTGATGCCTGATAGTTATGTAATGATTTCAACTGTAGTGCATGTATAGATTTCTTTTGCGCTGTCATGGTGTTTCACTCTGTCATTGTTGTCACTTGGAAAATTCATTGATTAAAGCATCCATTTCATTGCATCTGTGTTTATATAAGATCCCTAATATGCAAATAAAGCAGATTTAATTTGAGTTAAACAGAACAGACATAACCTAGGCATGTTATTCTAACTTAATGTGATATTATTTTAGTATTTATTCTCCATTTATGTGCTGCTGAGCCACTATACTGTTTTATTATTGTTATTATTTAACAGTTGAGAGTCAAGTTAATGAGTTGAACACATACCTTCACACTTTTTAATCAGACTGAAAAATAACAAATCCTGTCTTGTGATGGGAGATTGTGTTTGTGTTTGTGTTGGCATTTGTTCACTTCATCCTAGAGCCTACAGACGTGTGGGGGAGTGAAGAAATAGTACAAAGAGTGAGTTGTAGAGGGGAAATATGTCACAGGCTGATTAGCCAAGGTCAGCTACAGCCTCTCATTGGGAGAGACATAATCTTTCTAGCTCAAGGTTAATGTCCATCACCCCACAGGACCACTGCAACACACATTTATTGCACGTTGTGGTGTGTCCTTTATTTCAAGGTAAGCACTGTTCACTCTGAAAGAGACTCAGATAAACACATTGAACAACCGGATTCAGCCTGAACTACACGGCTATGTGGGAGGCACATTAAACCACACAGGATCATGAGGCCAATGCCAAAGTGACAAAAACTGCATGTAAACTGTTCTTCAGGTACCCACCTGAGTCATGGTCCTTGGACCTTAAACCTGCATGATTTCTAATAACCAAGAGGGAGCAACTCCTGTGGTTGTACAGAAGTCTATGAGAAAATGAGTCTGTTTCTCACATGATTTATTACCACAGGAAACATGAGTTTATGGTCTCAACAAAATTTAAGACTTCTTCAGTACAGCATGATGTTCATTTATAAATATGGTCCCATTTCAAGTCAACTGGACCATAAAGCAGGGGATGTTTCAGACAAAAGTGTAGCTACATTGTTAATGACAGGTCTCTACCATGGCTGGTGGTACTTTTTTGAACTTTATCCATTTCACACTGTTTTTGAATTCATAAAAGTTACAAGTCACCTAAAAATATCATATTTAGTGATCACTTGTACTGGGGTCTGATCTCTTGTGCCACTACAAAAACCAAAGTTAGCTGTTGCTACACAAATCTATCACTAATATATCAACCTTCTCATCTCAC
This sequence comes from Synanceia verrucosa, assembly GCA_029721515.1. Taxonomy (NCBI): domain Eukaryota; kingdom Metazoa; phylum Chordata; class Actinopteri; order Perciformes; family Synanceiidae; genus Synanceia; species Synanceia verrucosa. Next base: position 11,962,934 of record CM056567.1, on the reverse strand, counting down.
TCACAGCAAGAAAGTAAATAAGTGTATTTGCAAAAATGTCAAAAGTATTAAAGTTAATTCTGCTCCTGCTTCTTCAATTTGTCTTTCTGCCTTTCTTACCTTCAGATATGTATAATTCAAAGCACATTACTTGATGTAAAATCAATCTCTCACTCTCTAATTGAAATATGCTTTATTGAAAAATGGCATAAATATAGCATGAAGCTGTCTCCCTTTTACTTCTGTGAATATTCATGAGCGTGTGCGTGTGCGTCCATGGGCAACAGAGGGTTGCCACGGGAGACAGCCCGTCGAGCCTGTCCTCATCCTCTTCATTCCTCTCTTCTCTCTTTCATCTCTCCTGTCCTCTGTCACCATCCTGCCATTAATCTCACACTTCAGCATTATGTTTGGTGTTCTATTTTCCACTCCACTCCTTTTTTACACAACTTAATCTAGTGGTACCTTCATTTTTTATGTTGCTTTGTATCATTTGATGATAAATTTGTCTCAAATGAATCTTCCACTAGAAGCAGAATTCTGACTTCACAGGCTGATTTCTTTTATCACAAGTAAAATTGACTTGTTAATATGGCTATGTTTTCATAGTGCACTGCTATAATAGAAAGGGCAGACCTGGTAGATACAGTGTGTGTGTGGATCACAGCTCATAGGCCTATTCCCTCAGCAAGAGGTGATACAATCTCATTCATGCTAATTGATGGGCAAGTTGGCAGCCTGATAATGAAATTCAAACCTCCATTCATGTCTCTTTGTGCATCTGAGGCTGTGTGTGTGCGGTGTGTGATTCTTTGCGATTGCGGCCTGTAAAACTGTCTAATTGACCTTTCCACACTCCACAAAGGACGGCTGCTCCGCCCGCCTCCTTCCGGCTGCTTCCTTCCTTTCTCCTCTTTTTTCCACTCGCTGTAGACAATCCTCGTGTCCTCTAGGTTCTCCTCATCCTTTTCATCCTTCTTCTGTTGATACACAGTTTTGGAAATGTTGCACCTGTAATCATTGCAAGGGTGTGTTTTTTTTATTATAATTCAAAAATGGTGGCTTTTAATTTGTAATCCCCCCGGATGCGAAAAGTACAGCATCATTAAAATACACAGGAGTATGATGTTGTGCTACAAAAGTTCTTTACAAGGAAGTTAATGGATGGTCAGACATAAAGTGTTTGACTTTAACAGCAAATAAACAAAGCTCAAATGTCAATTCTGTGAGACCAGAGGTTATATAATGGCTGGATGTCTTCTGTTCTGGTGGTGTAGTGGTTAGCACTGTCGCCTCACAGCAAGAAGGTACTGGGTTCGAATCCCGGGCCCGGGGCCTTTCTGTGTGGAGTTTGCATGTTCTCCCCGTGTCTGCGTGGGTTCTCTCCGGGTACTCCGGCTTCCTCCCACCATCCAAAAACATGTGTGGGGATTAGGTTAATTGGCTAATTTAAATTGACCGTAGGTGTGAATGTGAGTGTGAGTGGTTGTCTGTCTCTATGTGCCCTACGATGAGGTGGAGACTTGTCCAAGGTGTACCCTGCCTTCCGCCCTAAGAGAGCTGGGATAAGCTCCAGCCCCCCCGCGACCCTATGAGGATAAGCGGTAGATGATGGATGGACTGCACCAATTATTTTTAGATATGTATTTCTTCTTTTAAAGCTTATTAAAGCTTATTTGTGCACCTTTTGTTTATTAGTCTCAATTATGTTGCATATTGTACAACAATATATTGATTTATGTTTATTGTATTATTCGTTCTCCTCACCCAGTGAAGGGTTAAATGGCTCTTGGATCCTTGCATGTTCAACAGAATGGTCCAGTCAACCACATCAGCTAATAATCATAATCCAAATTTATTTTTTAAGCCAAAAATATGGTTTGCCAACTGCTGTTTTCCTAACCATACCATACTGTAGTTGCCAAGCACAGCAAACAAAGAAAACAAGATTTTTTTGAAAAAAAAAAAACAAAAAAAAACCCTCCAAGGAATTCTATGTGTGACTCTATTCTCAGAGGAATTGGTAAAATAAAGTGAAATAAAACAAAACAGGGTCAACTATTGTTTTTGTTCCCTCCTACTCTATAATCAGTACTTATCTTCCATGTTCTCTTTCCCCACTGTTCCTTCCACTTCCTTTTGTTCCTCCTCTCATTGACTGTTAAGCATGCACATGTTTCAAGTTTGCCATCAATCCGTCACAAAGTCCCAAGGCTGAGTCAGTCTTCTGTAGTGTACTACAGCTTTTACTGTCACCTTTTCAGTTTTCAAACCTGCAGCTGTGTCTCAAACAGAGTGTGATGACCTTTCAAAGATATTCCTCTTATTTTTCCTCTTATTTTTCTTATTTTTCCTTTTTGTGACCCTTCTTTTCTTTCCTTCTCCAGCTATCTCTTTATTTTACTCTACTGTAATGAGATTGGGGAAAATCTTGTAATGACCTCTCCATCACAGGTCAACATCTGCCATTTTCTTTGATGGTGCAGATAGAGACTGGGAGTCAGGTTGTGTTAGGCAGTATAAGTACTGCACATTTTTGTGCAGAATCCATCGTATCGATAAAAAATGTGTTGCATTTTTTTCATCTCTGTAATTTCTCTGTCCCAAATGACTACACCTGTTTCATTTTTGTTGGGAAAAACTTCTACCACTCTGCCACCACAACACCTCCTTTAACTGTTCCACAAAGGTGTCACATGAAACTGGAATAGTAGCTGCTGTCTAATCTGATGTTTTAAAGCAAACATCCGTTTATTTATAATGTATTTTTAGGTGGGTTTTTGTGTGTCTGAGACCACTTTTCCCCATAATAAATACTGGCTATAAGCATCTTCAGTCCAAAAAATAAAATGACATTGCTGGTCTTAAAAATCTAACATTACCACAGGCTTTCTACACTGTTACATATTAGAGTATGAGTCTCTCATCTCTTTATAGATGGAGTTCTCTGGTGTTAATGACCCTGTCTTAAGCAGACCAATGGATGTACCACCTTGGGCACTGAACCGCTTAATCATAGTGGAACAAAAGGGAGCAGACAGGGAGAGCTGAAGTGGGGGAAAATGGGGGATGTTGGATTCAGCAGCCATGACGATCACCTCATATCGGAAAATGATTCCACTCCAGTGACTTCACATGGAAGGAGATGAAGAGCAGATCCTTAATTAGCTGTGGTAATGAGCAAGAGAGGAGAGGAGGAGAGGAAACAGTGGGATCCTCAAAACCTTCATGCATCTGCAAGGCTGCTTCAAACACCATGTGCCCCCTGTTGTTACTGTTGCTATGCCGGTCACACTTTCCTTTCACACATATGCAGTTTACAATGATAACAGGGCAGTTATTTTTGTGACTATGACTTCTTGATTTCAGACTGAGGTGGGCTGAGGCATCTTCTCATTTCTTTGTAGTTACTGAAATTACACCTGACACTGTATTTTATCAGCTGTAGCTCACTGACAAAGTAAATGTCAAGATCTTGAACTGAAGTTTTTATGTTCCAAGCTTATTTTTCAAAAAAAAAAAAAAACATGCACATGCCAGCTGTGTGTATAACTCTGTCTTGGGTAATACTGGCTGGTGTTTCTACAGTAGGGTGTCAAATAATCTACTATTAAGAGCAGGACAGCAGTGCTCACATTATCCTTAAAACTAGGTTGTAGTTGTTTGAGCTCATGGCTCATTGTGAACGAAATGTGCAACCCCAAAAACAAATGTGGCCTAATGTTAACAATGGACATCACAAACTAGTTAGACAATCATGTCTAGATGGTAACCGTGTATTTGCAAAAAAACGTGCACAGACTCCTAACCATAACCATTCAATGTCAATGCCTCACTCTAGCAAGCATTACCATCTCAATATGATCAAGTTTAGAAGCCAGTTAGCTAGTTAGCACAATTTCAGCTTACATTAGTGCAGATTTAAACCCATTCTTACACTTTTTCACTTTTGTTTTGGGGTTTTGGAAAAGCTGAAATAAAACCCACTATTCAACCATCTACTAGTATCTCTCTGACAACAGCTTCATATTTCAGCATGCAGAGAAATACAATGCTTGCTAATACAACTGCTATGACAGGACACTCACTGCTCAGGGGTTTAGTGGCCAGGTTTAGATATCCTTCAGTAATGAAATATGATTATAATATCAATATTTTCACCAAAATATTATTGCAACATATGCAACATTTTGTCAGTGTTTTGATGGTGCAATATCACTGTCAATATTGTTGGATAATGACACTATTATAGTTTGAATAATGTGATGTCAGTATCCTCAGAAATGATTACATTATGAGACAATATGTAGCTCTCACATAGATTTACACGAGAACACTATAAGCACACAAACACACCTGTTCGCATGCTTGCTTTTCATCTCACTTCTCAATGCCCCCAACCTGCACACACATGTCACCGACCGACTGATACACACACAGAGACACATGCACAGACACACCAGTTTCCATAGCGACAGAGACAGGGTCGGTTGCTGGCTCCCCAGGACACACCCTTTTTTCACTAAACCAGAGAGAAAGAGAGAGAGAGAGAGAGAGAGAGAGAGAGAGATGGGAAGTGAGACAGAAAGATGCAGACAGAGGAAAGAAGTGATGCCACATGGTGAGATGATGAGGGATAAAGAGAGAAGAAGGGAGGGAGGGATAAGAGGTGAAAGCAGTTCAAAGAGAAAGAGTGAGGAAAATGGAAAGACTGAGAGAGGGGGATTGGAATAAAAGTATAATAAAGATCAGGTAAGAGGATAAAATATGTCAGAAAATTGGAATAACATACAGTATGATGGTAAACTACAGGTGCTGTATACCTATACATGTTGGAGAAAGTACTCAAGTCTCTCACTAAAGTGACAGTAAAATAATGTAATAATACTCCACTAAAAGTACCTCCTGACGTAACATATAATATATTACGTAGAACTCTTTATGGTCATGTACATTTTTTGCCTTCAAAGCTCATCAGTTATTGAATCAGTGTTTTTATGCAAATGTGTGGCCAAAAGGAGTTTTATTGCAGATGTATGGAGATGAGCTGAGTTCCTGCAGACATTATTGATAACATGAGGAGATACAATTTTATGGTAATTTATTTATTTTTTTTTATCATACATGGATAGTTTATAAATTATTATAATATGGCTACATGGGATTTTTTCCGCAATGAGTTTTGTTGAAATTTTGAGTAATTTGGAAATATATGTGGTCCTTATTTCCTTATATTCAGATCATTTAACAGTAAGAGGAGGAAATCAAGTGTTATGTGTTAAATGCTTCCAACTAAAATGGATTGTGTTGGCCTGATTATTATTATCACTGTTATTTTGATAGTTCAGTGATAACTATACCTTGATTTAATAAAGGGGGAGTGGCTGTCTTTCCGGCGTTTGATTCAAAGCAAAACTTGGTATAACTCCCAGCAATAAAAATGTGTTGCTTTATGTTATGTTTTGTGGCAAATTACCTCTGATAAAGCAATATTCTTCTAAAATCCTGTGTAATTTATGAGAGGAAGGTAGCGTTAACAAAAAAAGAATAAATCTATAATAAAATATCCACACTAAACTAATCCCTGCCATATACACTTCGTTCCCGATCTCTATACCCAAACATGTCTGCTCCTTCCTCCTGCCATGAAAAGACTTCTGTGGCAGGACAAAGCTGGAAATCGGTTTCTATTCTTGTAGATATAAATGTATTACAGCAGACAGATGGTGATGTATGTTACAAAGGTCCCAAAATAACTGCTGGGGTAAATTTAGGCACAGCTTGCCTCTGGCCCAGTAGAATGGAATAGAATATATGAATGAGATCTAGACCTTTGGATGAGATGCAAGTCTGCATTTACTATGACAAAGATGACAGGTGGTGGTCATTCGTGGTTTGTCTGTGTGTGTAGAGAGAGAGAGTGAATGAGAAAAAGAGTGAGAAGCGAAGGTGACAGGGATTTTCACTTCAAAGGCGGGCAGGAGCACAGCGCAGATTAAAGCGCACCAGGAATCAAAGAGCCTCAGGTGGTAGGCAACACACAGGTGTCCCCCTTATGTATGTGTGTATGTGCATGTTTGTGTGTTGTCCATCTATTTTTACCTTGTATCTCTTCAAACACCACTCTTGGTTCCTTGGTTTGTCTATGTGCGATTAAGGACTTTCAACATTGTAGTCAAAGAAGAAGGAAGTCTCCCACAGACGAGATGCTTGCAGAAGATGCGACATTTGAGGAGTCTTTTATAGTATGCAGCTTCCTGTGTTGCAAAATAAAAGCACAGCTGCTACTATTGCTTGTAGGATAACTATCACTGCTGCATGCTGCAGACTTCCAATTAAGTAAAATAACCAAAACAGCAATAAGAAATACACTCCTTTTATGAAAGTCCAGCATTCAAAATTATATATAAATACAGAAGTATCATCAGCAAAAGTACTCATTAAGCAGATAGTCCCCTTAGTATGTATCATGTACCATGAATATTAGTATTCATGGTACATGTGTTATTTCCTATGGAGTCAAAGACCAAAACAACAGCATCATAACACATAACAATAATAAACAATCCTTCATTCAAAGTAACATTCAAGGCAAACCAATGGGAAATATAGCATACACGAGTCACCACCATGCATCATAGTAAATTTAGCACACTCGCTGAGGAACACCATCAAAAGTAAAAATAATAACACTGAGAGTGATAATGGAGTGTGTCTGGTCCACAGTGATCTAAAGTAGAAATAGTTGTTCTCAATATGACCTCTTAGAAGCCCCTCTATGTAAAATACTTTTCCCCCTCAGGCCAGGCCAGAAATGTCTACAGGATTAGTTAATTCTAAGAGGAAAATGGAGGCAAAAGAGCATGAGGAGGATGTATGTGAGGAGGATAAAGGCAGGAAGCAAAAGTGAGAAGTGTGTCCTTAAACAACACATATTTCAAATCTATATTCTAAATATTCTGTATCTATATTCTGTGCATGTGTATTTTCATACCAAGAAAGGGAAACCTCTGACTGTCATAGATAGATAGATAGATAGATGAAACCACTTTAGATTATTGACATTTAGGTCTTTGTTTTTCACCTCGTAAGTGAAGTGTGTAGAAGTAGCATTAGGGAAGAGGGAGAAATAGGGCGAACAAGTGCACATGTAATCTCGCACACACTCACGCACAACCTTCTGAAGTGCTTCCTGGTAGCAGTGCTGAGTTTTAACCATGCAGACAGCCATTAGAGCCCAACCCAGCGTGGGCCACAGGGTCGAACCTCTCAGCCGGCCACGGCTCTAAACACGCCCACTCAGCACTCCACCAAGGGGAGAAGAGCGTTTGAACTCCATTACCTTCCCAACTGCTCAAGTAGTTTTGTGCTAATGCTAAAAGTGTCTCTCACACCGTGCAAGGAGCAGGATACACCAACTATCACACTTTTTTTTCACTCTACCTTCTCACTGCCTGCCTTGGCAGTCTTCCAAGTAGCTACACATTGCCACACACACGGGTAAATACACAAATACTCTCACACAAGCTGACAAGTGTCTGCTTCGGCACAGGTTGCCATGGCAACACGGTCAGTAGTGTTCTTGCTCTTTGGCTTTGCTGAGCATGACAGTGAGACTAGTCAGTATTTGAAGTACACTCACAAATGCATAGATGTAGCCAGCTCTGAGACACACACACACACACACACACACACACACACACATACACACATGTTTACTTCAGTCACCTTTGGGGTATTTAGGCATTTTTAACCTCCCTTTGGGGACAAAGTTTGATTTCCTAAAAACTTACCCTAAGCCTAACTACAACAACTAATTGCCTAAGCCTAAACCTAACCCTAACCTCAACCTAACCCTAACCACTGACCCAAAATCAAGGTTTGAACAATTGGGTACATGGACTTTGTCCCCAATTGCACAAACCGTCCCCAATCAACTGGTCTCAAGTCAAGTGTGTGAGCCCAATGTGGACATAAGACAAACCCTCACACACACATGCATTCATAGATGCATAAGAAGATTATGTTTGTTTGAATCATTTATTATGTCCCTTGTGGTCAACATGGTGCTGTAAATTATTCTAAATAAGATAAAAGAGCAGCGCAGTGCAAAGATTAATAAATACTGCCATCTACAGCACAAACACTGCAAACAACCACAATGGTCTGATAAAATGTTGACCATATAACCAACAGTATGTCAAGACACCTGAACATAACATCTGTGTCACCATAAGAGTCTCCACTGTCTGGTTTCAGGTTTTTAATGAGATATTGAGACAGGGATTTCCTCCACAGCATTTTACAAACCATCAGTTTGTGTCTAAAATGGGGGTGTTATGCTTGTCCTCCCATGTGTATAAAAACTTTCTGATGTGTTTTGCACCTCTGCTAAGAAGGTTGTGAGGTTCCTGCGGTGAGCTGGATACCCATATGCTCATGCTTGTCCCACTGTTCTGGTTGGTTCTGGTTCTGAAGGAGCCTGATTAGAGCCGCAACCAGTCCAGTCATCCAACCTAAGAGAAGCAATCAAGAACACCTGTGATAAATTAGTAGACAGATTGCCACTTGTAGCAGCTGTGATTTTTCCTTGAACAGCTTACCGCCTGTTTGTGCAAGAAGGCTAACAGTCGTACTGAGGCTTTAGGAGACCCAACATTGAGGCCCTTGTCAGATATATTGTTAGAATATGCCAGAGTATTTTCCTGTTTCCTGAGATTTTATATCCAGTAGTTTCAGTTAGTGGGGTTTGTGTTTTGGTTTAGTTTAGGTAAATTATTATAAGCCCTTTTTGGTTACATTTGTGTACTGATTTGAGCAACACCCACCGAACATAACCTCCTTGGTAGTTCAAGTACATATAAGTTCCTTGTAAATAAAATAACTTTATTTGACATTATCTAACAGGTTTTATGTTGGTTCTGGTCATAACACGGAAACTTAAACTCATGTCACACTAAACTGGGAAAACCATGAAAAAAAACATGAAAAATAGCAAAAGGGCAGTCAGTCTACATACTTTTTTGTTTGTTTGTTTATGTTTCATTATGGCTGTCACATGCAGGTGAAACTACAGTTTAAACAGTCCTGATTCACAACTATACAGATAGAAGCTGAGCAAAGACATTTCAGAACCACGGTCAGCGACACATAGACTCACTGTAATGAGTAGATGTGACCACTAGAGGGGGATACAGCATCACACCAGCAGCTCAGCGAGCACCATGAGGTCATCAGCGAATATGTCCTCTGAGCGTTTTCCTGTACTGGCAACAAAATTTCCCTCCTGCTGAACTGTCCCACATATGACTGTAACCTCTTTGAGAAGTGGAGCAAGAGCAAAAGAAAAGTTGAGCTTACCTATGATGGTAATTGACATGAGGGATTTCAGTTTTACTCCATAAGGCTTACATACATGAATGTATGTAAATGGTAACTTCACTAAAGCTCTTGACTTTATACTGACATGCTTTAAATTCATGTGTAATTTCAGTTGTAGCCAACAGAAAAACAAGTCAATTGGCTGTAATTATGATGTGATTTACTTGTTTCTCCTTTTCTCTAGAGACAAGTCATCATGCTTGATGTAATACAATATAGAAAAAAAAATAACTTTTTGTATTTCACATATACTCAACACTAAAATTGTTTTTAAATATATCTTTACTTGGCTCCTGCATGCTACAGTAACTTTGGTGCACAGTAATTATACATATACTACAGCATACATAAACCATTGAGTTTATCTGATGGCTGATCTGACTGCAACCATGTACTGTACATTAACAGCGGTGGTTAGACAGGTGTAGCAACATGATGTGACACTCAGTTGTACTTTACATGGTGCTCAGAAATAAATTGCATCAATGATAAACAGTATATTCATCAAAGTTATCATTAAAAATATATAATCCTTCAGTTTGCAACTCCTGTTGTCACCATAAAGACATTTAAGGCCACTTTATTGCTTATTTGCATTCTCGAACAGTTTTATGGGGACATTATAAAAGTGTAGTAGTGTAGTGCAAATACTAAAAACCTAGACATGGTGAGTTGTCAACAGCTTGACTGCCTGCTTATGTTTTCTTTGGTGGTATGATTTATATGATTGGTAAGATAATGCTCTCCGTCCTCTATGTTAAAGTGCAGCCTTTATAAACATCTGCATAATGTGCACCTACAAAGCTAGTGGTGGTAAAAGGTGGCACTGAAAGTGGAGAGGACCAAAACATGTATGAAAGTGCAATGAAGGTACAATGAAGGTTTCAAGGCATTTAAAAAAAAAAAAAGCTTTGGAAACATGAGGTAGTGTGTATGTGAGTTCATTATTGGTTGGACATGCAATGAAAATAAAAAAACATGACATTGGTGCTTCAGCTTAACCTGAGGATGTAATTAGTGTTGGTATTTGAAAAACATTTAGCTCAATAAGGTAAAATGATGCCCACTCAGAAGTCCTGTTTCAGAGTTTGACCAAAAGTGTGGAACTTTGCAGTCACCACTAACGTGGCATCACTGTTGGCAAAGCAACATGAAACCCCTCGGTTTTTGGCAATTATGTGACGAGATGAAACAGATGAAGCGCAGGCCAGCTGTCACTTGGAAATGGCCTGCTCCTCCATGCCAGCCTGTGTCATGAGCTCAGACACGTTCTTCTCAAGGTCACCGATGCGAGTTCCCATCTCATCTAGTGTGAAAGTGAAGGAAGACATCTGCCAGGAAATGTACTTCGTGTCTCGTTAGAGCCAGGCAGCACATAATTCTGACTCACATTACATTATTACACATATAGTTTACTATTATATTGTTTTTACAGACAGTATTTTAAAAGTAGCAAAACTGTAATTTCTGTGCTTTGTCTTATTATGACAAATCACAATGCCTGCTGTGGGAATAGTAGCTTACACGATATATTCTACATCAGCATCACTGGCTGATTACTATAATTGCCATTTCAGTTATTTGTCATCACAACACAACAGTAACTAATTTGCAAATTTGCACTGTTTTCTTTTATTTCTATTTTTATACTTTATAAGTCATATCCATAGTCTAAATAATGTTTTTTATTTAAATATTCAATTTAGATTTACTTGTCATTACATACTGTGAATACTTTTATTAGTATTGGTATTATTATTACTACATATCCTATTATTTTATTTTCTATTTTTTTTCTTACTATAACTTGTTTACGCTGCTGTAGCAGGTAAATTCCTCCAGTAAAGATCAATTAACTAATATTCTATTCTGACCTACGTTGAGGTTTTGTCGCCTCCCTGTGGTCATGCGTGTTACCGCAGGTGGGTTTGACCATAGTGTGCTCTCAGGTGTGTTTTGGTTCACTGGTCTCAAGACCACAGACCAAAATGCTGCGTCATTTCGGACGTAAACCGGAAACGCTAAAAGATAAAAGCATGCAGTGAATGAAGTTTCCAAGCTGTGAATACTTTACAGGAGGGAACAAGTTACAAAGAAAAAGGATATTTTTGGACTCCAGCTGCTCCGACATCGCCTGGAAACGTCCTTGAAGTCGCTGCATCGTTTCCTCCATCTACAGAAAATCGTCAGAAAAAAATATGTATGCACACGTTTGCTTTCCTAGTTGTGCTTTTACAAAACACGGCTCCTGTCCGACAAACTTACCGCCTGTGTCATGTCTTTAGCTGCCTTGCAGTCTGTTCTTGACATCGTTTCTCAATATATCGATGGAACCTGAATATGGGCCATATAATCTGCCTGTGGCTGCTCTTACACTGGGCTGTAACATCGACTGTGTAAATCTGCACTCAGTTTCCTCTCAAAAACGTTAACAGGGACTCCCAGAACTTTGCGGTAAATTGCGTCGGCAGTGAAAACAATACAACTTCCTGTTGTAGTGTCCATCATTTCACAATAAAGGTCAGTTAAAGAATGCTTTGTTTTCCTACAGTGAAGTCTCAAGAGAGAGAATAATTAATGATTGCATCTTAATGATTGTAGCTTAATTTACATATCAATATGAAGCTAGGAACATTTTCACATATATTGATATACAAAAAACATGTTGTATTGCCTCATAATGACATCACAGTCACGCTGCTAAGTGTCAGTCAAGGATGTGTATGTTGAATATAAACTAACTTTTAGGGTGGAAAATGTGTCTACAGTACAAAATGTGAAGGCAGCCTCAACACTATGTTTTATACAGTTGTAACTGTGTGTTAAAGTGCCTCTGACTATTTGATACAATAAGATTTCCCTTAACGTAACGTGCGATGCGATTTTATTATGAAGGTGCATTTCCGGTCCCGTGGTGACTTCCTTTGACTGGCTTGATTTAGTCATCTGCACTAGAATGTATGCATGGTTGCATATGGGCAAAACATCCCTGTTAACTCTTTGTACACCAGTCAATCCTGCCTGACAGGTCATTGTATCCTGTGTGATGTAGAGAAGTAGGAACTATTCCCTCTCCCCACACGGAGCTTTGCTTTTTATATAAGAGATTATCCTGGATCACAGTGACAGATGAGTGAGGAGCCTGTCTGCCACAAGGATTACATAACTTTCATTAAAACCTTATGAGTCTTTATAATCTGGATTTTGTGTCAGTGACAGTCACTCTTGGTGACTGTGTTGCATTTGAACTGGTGTGACATGCTTAGCAATAAGACAACTACAGTAAACCAGGTTATATGAAACATTTAAGAGAGGCAAAACACAGGCAGAGTGAGATAATAAGAGGAAAGAATAAGAGGCCCTTTCTGCAATGGATGTTACTCCTCAATACAATATTAATTACCTGCAGCAGGGCTGGATTAACTCATGGGGCCCTGGGAGCTGGACAGGGGCACAGCCGGGGGTTTTTTTTTCCTCAATGAAAAGATATCAGGGCCCCGCCACTGGCCGTGTCACCAGTTGTGCACAGTTGCTGTAACCACACCTCCAGAGCCCAGTTCAAAGATTTCAGATTTCTCTACCTTGCAGCTTTTGTATAGTAGAATTACTTACTGTGTAATATTTAGTGACTGTGAGCATGAGAATATGACACTGTGCCGGTATGCATGCAACATTCTGCACACTGGATGTTTACTTTCTGCCAAAAACAAGGGAAAAGGTAAATTGTTAGTTTTAATAGTCCCTTGTAAATTAAATCGTCTATTTGGGACGATACGTTCATAATTTTCCACTAAAAACTTTATGTTCTAATATTTGTTTAGTGCCCCTGTCAGTCTTATAGGCCCTTACTGCCCACAAGTACGACAGTATCATGACAGTATCGGTGGTGTGTGAACTATCTTGATTGAATCGTACATCTTTGTCGTAACGCGTGACGTAATACGTTCCCGGAAGTGAGTGCTCCAGTATAGAATCGAAACCGATTACTTTTCTATATCCGCGATAGAAACACTCTTAATACGGACCAACCAGCGAGGAAACAATCGTAAAAAAAACTGTACATTTAGTTTCGAGTGTACTGCCAGTGCCAAGGGATTTTTATACCATTTCTGGAACCTTCTTAGTTTCTTCTTCTGAGTTCAGAGCAGCCCTTTCAAAAAACACAGGCTAGCATCAAGAGTGTTGACTTTTTTTAAACAAATTGAGCAGATTAATGTTCGTCACCACCTCTACACATACTACCGCTGCCTTCAGTGAGCGTCGTTCTCTCGGTACAGTGACTATTGGTGTTATCATTAATTGTTTTGTATTCAGATATTACTGAATCGTTAGCCCCCCCCGGCTCATCGTTTCTGATACACTGCTGGGCTTGTGATGGCGTGGCACTAGCTGCCTCTTTGTCTGCGCATGGAAAGCACGAAAGTCACCACAAGGAACCAGAGGAGCATAAACACCGTTTACCGTCTCCATTGAGTCAACTGGCGTCACCTCACAACTTCTTGCGCCAGGTGTTGGACCGGTGAGCAAGTGAACATGGAGGATGAGGTGTTTGAGCAGATTGTGCTGGTGTTTCACAACCTGGTGTCGTGGGTCGCTGCTGGTGCCATGGTGTTTGGTGGGTTGGTGCCCTACATCCCCCAGTACCGAGACATCCGTCGGACTCAGAATGCAGAGGGGTTCTCCACATACGTGTGCCTGGTCCTCCTGGTGGCTAACATCCTACGGATACTCTTCAGGTAACACATCATCCTGTTCACTCACTGTAGACAGACCAGCTTATGTTGTAAGTGGTGCCAAACCTCCATTCAAAAACCGATCAATTCAATATTCTTTCACCAATAAACCAAAGTATATGTCAAATGGAGCAAGACTCAGAGTGTTTCTTGAATCAATGGGATATTCTCTAAAATTCGGCTTAGAAGTGATAGTCTTAGGCGTTCCTATTGCGCTGCTGCCGCCTACTGAAGTGGGGACACAAATTATGATAAACACATCACTCACACAAATTAAGTTAATAGCAGCTGCTGGTACACTGGATGCAGGCTGGATTCAATTTTATAATTATTCGGAAAAGGGCTTAAATTGATAGTTGCATTCCATTTAATAAGTTAAACAATAGTACTAACCAGGTAGGCACAAACACATGGGTCCCTTACAGTTTCTATAACACATAGAAAATCAAGCATGTGTATTACGTCACTTCAAGTGTGCTACATTTGACATAGTAGGTTCACACATTCTCTGTTTTCTTCCATCAGATTTGGCCGCTACTTCGAGACGCTGCTGCTCTGGCAGAGCATCGTCATGATCGCCACCATGCTCATCATGCTGAACCTGTGCACCAACGTCCGCATGGCCACTGAACTCAGCACCAAGAGACGCTCCTTCATAGGTCAGAAAACCCTCTGCAGGGCCCCTTAACAAATAAAGCTTGAGTTATCTCGGTTCGCTGTGTGACTGAGTGATTGTGTGTGATTGTGTGTGTGTGTGTGTGTGTGTGTGTGTATTGGTGGGGAGGTACAGTATGAGAATGTGTGATAGAGATGTGATCTTGTGAAGAAGAAGAAGAAGAAGAAGAAGAATTCCTTTATTAATCCCTCAATGAGGGAAATTACATTTTTTCACTCTGTTAGTATATATACATATATTTTTCAGTTGCACATTACACACAAGTCATTTTGTGTGTGTAATGTGCAATAATTGTGTGATATAAACATATCATAGTGAATGTGTTCATGAGCACAGTTTTAAAAGATCTCTTTACTTCCCTGTGTGAGTTACCACACTGATGTTTGAATAATCATCCAGGTCAACCTGCTTCAACACTTGTAGCAAATTCCACGTCACCTAACTACGCCGACGGATGTTGCCTGTGACATGATGTGTTTGTTAAGAGATGGTTCAAAAATAACCCTCCAAAATCAGTATTTCTCTATTTAGAGAACACTTGAAAGCATCACATTTTTCACAGCAGTACCTGTCTAAAATAGTCGATAGATGCTTGGACGCTTTGTATTATTCTGTTAACAGTAATACAGTTACAAGATATTAGTAATTGACCAAAATTACAATCATTATCATTATGCTCATTATGGGCTCTTAGAAATAAGCCCATAATAAGTTGCAATTAAGTTAACAAAAGTGTCTCTCGTACATGTTGATGTAGTGGATCATTTATGTACAGCCCTTAGCAAACAAAAAAACAAGGAGCAGCTCTCTGTGGTTTAGTCATGTGTTTAAGCCTGTATCACGTGTTGTATGCAGTGGTATGTACTCCTGCTCCAAGATCAGATGCTTCAGCCATGCTACCATCCCTGCAGCAGTCTGAAAAGAGGGGAAGGGAAGACACTTGGGGCAATGAATGTGAATGTCTATAGGCTTTATGTCAGATGACAAAATACACATTGAAAGAATGAAAGTCAAGTACACAATTTGTTAAATTACTGGAGTCTCCATTCATGAAGGAAAACCTGTAGCTGTAGGCCAGTTAGCAAAAAAAAAAGAAATAAAGGACAACTCTATTTCCAGACAACTTTTAGACAGACTTCACAGATTGTTGGATCACTGTAATATTCAGTGATCTAACTAATCTGCGAGTCTGTAGTTTTGCAATGTCACCAATAACTCACGAAGTCAAGCCCAAGTTCAGTAACCTGACACATCACGGGTCTCCTCTGACTTTGCTGAAAACATGAAGAAAACCAAGCTCTTTTCTTCTTTCCCTGTGTTGTTTCTTTATTTTTTTTGTCTGTAGCAACAGACAGTAAGGACGAGGAGATCAGAATCCCTAAGAGGCTCTTTCTGGGTATGTACAGAACCTCCTGTGTCTGCCATGAAACATAAGTTGTAGTTCATCTGCCCTCCATCTCTGTCTCTCTTGTGCATGATGCCCCAGTGTGGTTCAGCCCAGCCACCACTAACCTGTTGACTAACACCATTTAAGACATGTCTGGATGAAGCATGAACCCATTTCACCTGCATGTAATGTAGTCCTGCTGTTGTATCCATGTTTGAGTCATGGAACATATTTACCACATTTTGTAGCTGCTGTGATGCTTTAAATGCATCTATTTTTTGCATGTATTGTTTGTGCTTAAATCTGCCATGTATATGAAATCAAAAGCTTCTGGCAGGTTATTAGTCGTTAGTGTAGACAAACCTGTTGATTGTACAGTTTCAAGCCTTTTACTGACTGACTGACTGATCTTTTAGCTTTTCTGACTCTTTTTGCATTTGTTTTTGCAGTTTGAAATGATTGCTTGATATATACATATAATGCTGAAATCTGAAATGTATTCCTGTGTGTGTTTAACTGCTCTTAAAGTGGTGCATGCTTATTTTACTCCGCCCTGAAATGTGAATGCAAGGCATTAAGGGCTGTTTTATACAAATTGATGTTGTCTTCTAATAAGCTTTTTAATATTGTTCTTTGAACTACACTTGGTCTCAGCACAATGCCCATTTTATAATAGGTCAGTAATAATAATATGACATGATATGTCAAGAAACCTGTGGGGTGGGGTGTCTGCTTAGCACTATCGTACACTGTTGTATGAGAATATGTTGGTGTGTGTGTGCGCTTGTGTTTTTTTTTCCATTGATAGTTTCGTTGAATTTTTTTAATACTTATTTCCAAATCAACCTCATTATCCTCTCAAAATGCTTGAAAATACAAGCTGTCTAAACATAGCATTTAGTAGTACCTAATTTAGGGTTGTGCCTGCAATGACAAGGAAAAAAATAATAACAAAGAATTGACTAACTGGTAGCCTGATTTAGCCTATGTATTTATCTTCCTCTGTGCCATAGAGCGCCGTTTTTGTCTTTTAAAGACACAGCAATGACTCACACTGTTCCCTACTGTTGCACTGGGTGACATTTTTCCTTTATTACCATGAACACACACTGAACTTAATGTCCGATCTCATATACACCATCCTGCTGCTGAAAATAACCCCCGTTAAATGTACTTTTTGTCCCGTTTGAGTAATATTTGTTGAAAACTAGCTGGTTTTCTAAAAAAAAACAGCTGTTTTAAAAAATTTATTACTTATTTAATAAATGTAATTATATGTTAAATTTAATCTCCGTTTGAAGTAGGAAACTAACTTGAGACGTTCTAATGGATTGTTGGTTTTGGTCTTTTTGATGGATTTCTTAACAGTAAGAAAAATATGGAGTAACAAGTAACAGACCTTTTAGAGCAAATTACTACTTGGTTGCTCCTGCTGTCACGCAGACTTCCTTGGTAAAATGAAATAAATAATGAAGAATCTAGATCAGTTGTTTTTGTTATTGTTGGTGTTATCGGTGTCTGCTGTGGGGGAAAAACACTTTTTAGTTATTGCTTGGGGTGCAATTTTTAGTGTATCTGCCTTTCTTAAAACAACTGTATCAAGTGCACACTGTATACCATCCACAGTATTAATGCAGTTTGTCCCTGATCTGGACACTAGATGGCAGTAGGAAACAGTAATTGTATGATGTGTAGCCGCACAGAGTTCACTTAGCTCAGCAGGTTATAGTATTATAGCTGCCCACTAGATGGCTTGGTATTGAGGGGCTGTTTTGTTCCTTCTTGGTGGATATTTGGTCAGATGATTTTGTGAATAGCAGGAGCTGAAAAGTAAAATTATTTTTCACCAACATTGTGGCTTTCAGCTTGTTTCTGACATCACAGGAGGAGGATGACATTTCCTTCAGTATGTGTACATTGCTGCTGACTTTGCAGGGCTTCTCTGAATGGCCATCGATCAGTGAACTGTGCCAGGCAACACTGGACTTGACAAAACAGCATGTTCTTTGATTATTGATGCTGTAGTGGGAATATCGACAGTAAGCGTGTTGTTGCTGTGCTGTTGTTGGCACCATGAGGCAGAGAGAGGAAGAAGTGAAGATCGGATGCAGAGCTGTGGATCGGTTAGACACACAGCATCACTGTAGAGGCCTGGAGCAACTGTATATAACATCAGTGGGACATATTCTCAACCGTTTCATTTCTCTTATTGTTCAGTTTGTTCCCTTTATGTTCTCTAAAGCCTTCATTTATTCTTATAGCGACACCGCTTCATCATCACACCAGGCACTTCCATCAAACACCTGGGCATTGGTTCAGCAGACTTTTGAGAGAACTCCTTATGATGACCACACAAGGCTATTGTATAATAGATATGAATGGCTGTAAACATTTTCTACAGAGACATTGCACTTCATAGTGTGTACTTTGGTAGCTGATTTTACGTGATGATAGGTTAAAATGAACACCTGCGACGTGCCACCTCTGTGCTGTACAGTATGTGCGGTTTTATTTTTAAAATGGGAGAAATCCTGGTGTAATAGCTGCTCAGTGGGTTTATATGGACGGCTGCCTGCTGGAATCCTTTAAGGAGATTAAGAGATCAGATCATTTGGCTGTATCGGGATCAGAAAGGCTGGTAATCACTCAGGTGGAGCTAAAAGGGTTTGGAAGTGAGATGAAATATTTGTAGGAAAAGTTCTGAGGTAACAGTGGGGAAAGTTTTACTCAACTAATGTGTGTCAGAGTCAAACCTCTGGTTGTTTTGAAGACCTGACGAAGGGAACCCAGCAACACATGCCATTAATAAATTTGTGTCAGCAAGCAAACCATCAAACGAAGGCTCTTCTCCGTGATTGAAAATCCTGCATTCAAGCTTGAGGGTGTCTGTGGCTTCAGACTCCAGGGTAGCTTGTTATGTTTGTCTCCATGAGGCAGTGGCTCAGTCAACACCACATCCTCAATCACTCTGTTAGTTTTTGATATTTCAGCTGTAAATAGTCTGCGAATGGGAGGTCTTTGCTTTTGTTCCAGTCAGCACATCTGTGTGTCTGGGAAGTAACGCACGGGAAAATTTGGTGATATTCTGGAGTAAACTCTGAAGTTCTGCACTGAGATGCACACATTTTGCCTGGTTTTGCAAATGTTTTTTTGAAAGAACACATTTTAATTCTTAGTTCATATACTTTATATTCCTGTATGGGCCCTTTTTATAATGTTGCACTATCCACTTTGCTGCTGTAACATGGAAATCAGCCCTATAGTGGGATGAATAATAGATTATTTTAGCCTATCTTAAGGTCACTTATATCCATATATACACAATATATAATATATAATAGGTGGTTCATAAAAATTTCACTCAATATATAAAATCAAGAGGTTGTATTGTTCTGCTAGGCTATAAGGAGGAACGTTAGCATTTAGCTACGTGACGTTACATTTTTCATTACAGAGGGCAGTGAACTGAAATCAAATAACTGGTTTATTGGAATGGCATCCACAAATGCCAGAAACAGACGCCGGTTTTTGTAACCTGTCCCCACTCACAAATTCATCCACAGTGAGCTTGATGATGTCACAATGATGGAGTGATCTCCTACCACAGGGATGTTTGCCTAACGATGTTACAAAGGGACATGGCAATACAAGAGATGTCCATTTCTTTCTATTGTTTGGTCATGGCTCATTGCTCATTCTGGTGCCATGAGGGTCTGTCAGCTTAGAATAAATCACTGTATCCTGCAGATGCACTTGTCCCCTCCGAAGGAGCCATCGAGGCCTGATTTCCAGTCCTTTTTATACAAGAATATAGGTGGCGCCGCAGAAAAGTTGCTGTGCTTTGGCTTGGCAGTGAAAGCCCATTAGTCATTGTGAAAAAGCCCCCTGTCCAAATTTCAGTAGTGAATGAAATCTGAGGTTCAATTTCCCAGATTGTTATAACTGTAATGCTCCCACTTCTCCCACGGGTGCTTTTGAGTGACAGCAAGCCATTATTTCAACTACCCTCATAGACTTTTCCAGAGCCTAACCAATGCTGGCAGGGAACAGTTGGTAAACAAGGGATTGAAATCTCCAACTCTGACCTGTGTCTTCCTACACATGTACTGCAACCCTGTGGGACTTCAAACTGAGCTGAGCACAAGACGTTTGGCCACCACGGGGAGTCTATTGTATGCAACTCCAGTCTGTTCCCACACAGTGTTACGGCGACTGCCACACAGCACAGGGATTAAAAATGGAAGAGGAGGATGCCCTCAGGGTACACAAGTGGCACAGCAAGAGAGGAAGTATGGCTAAGGTACGGTACTGTGATAAATGTCCCTTAGTGGTCATTACGGAATGATGTGACACTGATCTGCCTAAAAGACGCTGTTTTTACATTTGCTGCTCCTCAGATTTGAAGGCAGGTTGGCATGCATCTTCAAAGTGTGCACACAGGATTAAGGGTTGACGGCAGCACAACCGTGGCACGAAGGGAGCGTAATCACTAAAACATGAGCCAGGAGATGACGACTGCACAAATAATTGAAAAGTGTGTCATAATCACAATGTTGTCTTTCTTGTTAGAGCCATAAGTGATTGTAAGAAAGGTGTTCTGTTTTTTGCAGAATCCCCCGGCCCCCAACTTTAGTTGCAAGATGGAAGAAATATCTTGAAAATTTCATGCATTATCTCTCCTCATCCACTCTCTACTCCTTGACAAAAGAGACAGCAGGAAAGAGTTATGATAACTTATGTTAAGAACTGAGCAGGTGATTATCTCCCCAGTCCCAACCCCAAGTCTTAAGAAGTTTGGTATGTATTTTTCAAATGAAATGTAAGAAGTTAACCTACATTTGACCTAAACTTTTAGGACCTGTGAAGACTCCCCAAGAGAAAAATAGACTTAATAACAAACTGATAGTGATAGAGTTGGAATATGACTTTAATTAGGTCATATGGTTGTTTTGTCCATGCGGAACCAACATTTCAGGAGCCCATATACGCTCATTTTTTTATTTTTTTTTTTTTTTTTGAATTTGCCTCCCAGAGTGACCAAATCCCTAAACGCCACCATGTAATTTCCATGTGTACAGCCTACACTGATCTTTCTTGAATCGCACCTCCTGCGCATGCGCTTTTACTTGTGTTTCTTCATTGTTGTTACACATGATACCACATGCTCTATTTCTTCTTCTCTGTTTGTTGTATTTGTGTGGCTGCTTTACAGAGACACCCACAGGTCGGTTGTATACATTAGAGCATTTCAGCAGTTTTGCAGTAATTCACTGTTCACTATTCTTTTAGATCTCTTTTAGGGGATTTTACACGCTTGAGTAAATGTGTTAAAGCTGATTTAACACGTGTGACACTGTTCTGTGTGTAGCCTATCCAGCGAAGCAAAACACTGTAATGTTTTCATGGTTCCTACCAACTACTGCTACTACTGTATGTTGCTGGGGTCCCATCGTATCATCACTTTGAGCCATATATTAAATGTATCACATGTTCATGCTGTGTGTGCCTTTAGCAGCCAGCTTGGTGTTGAACACTGCTCTATTGCCCCTGATTGCTTGTTATCAGGCAGTGCCAGCCTGGTGCTAGTTGGCCCACATTCACAGTCCTCTACAGCCAGCAGGGCTCCACAGCCTCATCACCAGGCATCTGCAGCTACAACACCTACAGAATAAACATACAACACGCATAACAGCTCTCAAAGGATAGTCTTGATTATACTGAGAAATAGAAATACATGCCCTGTTACAGCTGTTAAGAATGGTTCGCTTTGCTTGCTTTTGTTCAACACACTGTGTTATGTAATTGCATAGTTTGAGGGTTTTGCATGGAGATAGTGATGTGTGGTGGGTAGACAGGGCTCTGTGACCTGGTCTGAATTGCTCTTTGAGATTTATTTGGTTATGTTTATGAGATTTGTTTAACTTATCTACCAGAATGGAACAATTGGATTGGCTCAATATTGCAAAGCCAGACTACGTGCGTACTCATGCACAAATGCCATGTAAATGTCAGAGCCAGTCAGCATTAATTCTCTAATAATAAAATACTTCATTAAACCAGAAATTGTCATAAAGGCTTGTGTTTTTTTATATTCTGTATAGGCCCATCTCTTGAGGCTTACATACAGGAGGCCTCCTCGGAGTACCTAGATGTGCCTCTTAGATAAAAAGAGCCTCATTTAAACATGATTAAACAAATTGGCTCTATTGCATTTGAGGGTTGTAGAAATCTCATTTCCACTACAGCTGCAAAGAAACATCTTTCGCTCTCAGCCATGATTTGATTTTCACGATAAACTGTTTCCTCTGCTCACACATTAAACCAGTTTTTCACACCTTCATAACATATATGTAGAAATGGTTTCAGCAGAGAGGAAATTAGAGGTAAAGATGTCTGACATTGTTTATTGTGGCTGTTCCTTCATCAGCTACAGTTGAAATAGTCCCTGAGGCAGTTACTGCTTTGCGGCCTTCATCACAGTATGATTAGAATTGGCTGTTTGGTTATTACAGGAAGCTGATGTCGCTGTGTTCAGAATCTTTATCTGATCATTTCCTTGGAGAGCGGACCCACACAAGAGGTGTTAGGTCAGAAAACAGATTCATCAGTGTCCAGATTCCCACCCAGCCCTTTACCATTGTGTGGAAAATACAATTACAACCTTCACCCTTTCTGGCAAAGCTTCCTCGCTCAAAACCGTGCAGTTAAAAGCTCCAGTTTCACAAGAATCTGAATGAGAATAAGCCCAAATTCAATTCAGATGGCCTATTTGTGATAGTGGCATATTTTTTTCCTAAATACAAGAAGGAGATAGTGGGAGTTGTGTGAAAATTTGCAATTCAAGTGTGAGGTTAGTTAAAAATTAACACAATAATAGAGTTTTTGCTTTCTTTCGTTGATATGGCTCAAAAAAGAACAAACGGGATTACCAGGTGATTGTTTCCTCTAGTGCTGAAGAAGAGACGAGATGGGAAAATATAAGTAAAAATGAGTAGAGAAGACACAGCTGACTAACTAACCCAAAACTGAAACCACAATTTGTGTATCATAAATGTAGGAGGGATTCAGATGCTATCAAACTATGGAATGACCACATGTAGTACCAACATGTGAACTGAATTCATCATTAAATGACATGATACTTCCATTAAGTTGAGCACTCATAAGAGAGAAATTCAAAAATAAAAGGTCAAATCTTAAACATCTGACCGCATTGTGTATCAAGTTCCAAAAACACAATAATCCTGATGACATTATCATGGTTATTTTTCCACACACAGAGCCACAGATCATGTTATACACCGTGTTGTGCTAGCTGCTGAAAAATAGCAACTAGTTAACAGCTACTAGTTACTTCATCTTTTTTATTTTTTTTTTTTTTGTCATCAACACCTTTGCTTTACTCCCCTTATTTTTACAGGAACAGCAAACATCACACACTTTTTCTGTTACTATGCCAGTAATGGCCAGCTGGTTGAAAACTACTCCCTTGAGTACTAGAGCTGTGAAAAATATTAATTTCTGTGGGCTTATTTGGGATTTCTCCATGTTGTGCACCTTTAGACTTTGACTGGAACTACTTCTGGTTGTGGAGTCGCTTCGTGGACTACATGCAGTGCGTGCTGACCTTCACGCTGATGGCAGCCTACATCACCTACCTCTTCCTGGACTCTACGCTGTTTGTGGAGACCCTGGGCTTCCTGGCCGTCTTCACTGAGGCAATGCTGGGCACACCTCAGCTCTACTGCAATTATCAGAACAAGTCCACAGAGGGAATGAGGTATGTCTCCATACAGTACTGAACATCCTTCACTAAACTATAGCTAACTGGAGTAAAGTACAAACCACAAGTTATATATCAAAGACATGAGCTGGTTGTTTTGTAGAAGTAGCAGCAGTATTCACAGTGGTTTTTGGTCAAAATCACAAAACCCTACATTGACTGTTCATATTGTGATCTAGGCCCACAATTTGGTATTGACGATCATTGATTTCATCAAATTTCTCTCACAATTGCCTCTCAAAATCACACAGTGTAAACAACAAAATTTAACGTCACTTACCTTTCCTGAACAGTTTGGGTCAGGCTCTCCGACAACGCAGAGGGCTCTCCGTCTCTACATACGGCACTTACGGAGTACTATAAATTGGCCTTTACATTTACCAACAGTCAGTCAGTGATGACATCTCTTTATTGTTTTATTTACATGCACCACTTTCATCACAGGAAGTCTCTTGAGTGTGTGTCGTACTGTAGCACACACTTGTGAGTATTGGCTCCAGATTGTATTGTCTCACATGTGATTATGAACACTGACACATGTTTATTAAGTTTTCCTGGCACCTGTCAAGCAGGAAGTAAAGGACAGGGCTCCTGACAGCCATTTATTATGCCAACATGACTATTGACTCTCTGAAGTTTCTCTGAAAATCAATATGGTAATGAGGTATTCTGTCTCGCTGTATCATTTTAGCTCATTAATGTTTCCCTGTTGCACGATTTGCAAGTGTCGTTGATGTAAAATATTTTTTAAGAGCATGTACAATTTCAAAATCTGTTCTACCAGCCTTCTGAGCGGTGACCGAGTAAACCCTGGGAACAACTTAAGTGTATAGCACTTAAACAGCCAATGAAGAGCAGTAAGACATAAATGGCTTTACAAAGAACCTGACAGCAGCACAAGATGAAGAAAAAAAGCAGATGCAGGGTGAAAGAAATATACGATAAAGAGAATGTCAAAGTTGTAAAAAAGTAATTGTAAAGATTAAACTGATAATGTGTATATTAAAAGACTTGTGAGACCAGAACACACAGGCCTGATAAAAAGCTTTCTCACGGTGTGTGTCCTGCCTCAGAGCAGTGTGTCTCTCTGCCGGTTGGCTTTCTGCAGAAGACAGATAATAGCGCTCCAGCAGGGCTGCTTGTCCACTTAACCTGCCATGACAGCTCCCACACTGGGCTTTCCATACTTTCTCTGTCCCATGCCTTATTTATTTAGATTTTTTTGTTGATTTTCCCACCCAACCGACACGGTCTACAGTATGTGCTTACAGGAGGAATCCACCCTCATCTCAGAGAGGATCTCAAGATTTCCCTGTATCTGACTTTTTGGTAACACATTTTAGCAAACCCCTAGATAATGGCCATAAACATGTCTTCAGTAGGGGTGGACATCAGGTTATATATAAATATTTATTCTATACAAAAAATGCAGCATTTCTTTTGGACAGTCTGGTCTATTTCTCAGACTCTACCAACATAAATTGGTTTGTATTCCACTTCCATGATGGATTTCCTCGTACTTGATTTTTGAAGCATGTAGAAAAGGAACTTTTGTTCTGAAGTCCTTGCAACAAAAGGTATTACTGTTTTGGTAAGAGCCAAACATTTCTGCTGTCAAACAGTCTACATTTGTCCAGATAAGCACATGGATGAACTGCACTTACAAACACTTGTGTCATGCACAATATTTTCATGTGGATTAAGTGCAAAACTCTTTATGCAAAGTGCCAAACTGACTTGGTTGAGTCTTTCCTTCAACTTGGTGGCACAGCTGAGGTATCTGTAGTAACTGCAAGTGCAGTTTGATCCGCAATGGCGCAAGTGTTTTTCCACACAACCATGGGGATGCAGTAAATGTGGTCCTTCTTGTTCTAGATAAGATAAAAAAAATATGATCTGCTGTCAAAAAAGTCCAAAAAATGCATCTCAAAAAAACCTTGCATTCCCTGTTGCTGCTTCACAAAAAAAGCTAGCCTTTTTTATCAGTTGAGTGTGTTTAATAAGGAGCAGGATGTTCAGTTTTCATCTGATGTGCACTGATGCAGTGCACAGAGATCGAACAGCGAGGCGCACATGACTTAGATAAAAGTGGACATGGGTGAGGAATGGTGGACCCTGCATGTGCTATATAAAGAGGTAATAACAATACACTGCATGGCTATTACAGTGCAAAAAAAAAAACCAGACCATAAGTGGTATAAAAATGAAAGTCATTCTTACAATACATCTTTTCAAATACTTTATTTTCAAATGCAACATTGATTAAACTTCAAAAAAAACTGCAGTATGTGGGAATAAAACTGCACCGTTAGGGAGTGAATGATTAGGTGTTTATGTGAATTAATAAGCGCACATGTGCATTTTGCAGAGACAAAAGCCAACAGACAGGAGAAGCTAAGCAGAGTGCCCTTTCCTGTAAGTGTGTTTGGGGAAACAAAAAGAATTAAAGCTGCATCTGAAATTGCATAGCATACTGAATATACAGTCAGTATCTGCTGCATACTGCCTATAAAATGAACAGTCAAGTATGCCTTTACCAGCGGACTGTTCACATTGATGTAAACTCTTCTCTGCATCTCATGACTGTATAATGACCTCACTGGTCTTAGCTACCATTGAATGAAAAATTGTAAATGCACATTACCTCTCAACTTAATGTTGAAGTATTATTTTGAGGCAGTGAGGAGTCACAGTTGAGTATGTGTCATCCTCAGAAAGTCTTGCTAGGCATTTCTCATCTGCACAATTAAGTCATATGATTATGTTAGTATTCTGATCACAGCCTCAGATCCCATTCAGCACGTCCATGTGGAAAACATCCTCCTAGTTAATGGCCCAGCCGGTGTGCCCCTGCTCTGCCCCAGTGTCAGTCTACTTCCAGTGTTCCCAGTATAGGAACACCTACAGTACATCATCTTGTACACCCTCCCAAGCAGGCAGGGTAAAAGTTGCCAGTAGGATGAGTCATATCGGATGTCCTCAGTGTGTATACACACTCCAGCACTGCGCCGTGACACCCTGTCAGACAGGCAGTAGCAAAGCAGTTTTTCATAATGAAATATGGATGAATTTAGAGGGGGAGGATGATGAATCCTGTGTCAGAGGAGTTTGTCCCATGAGGACGTAGCTGAAGGTATTTGGTGTTTGTCTGATTTTAATTGACCCCTAAGTTCTCTGTTAACCTCACTGATGCCGTCTGACGCCACTAACTGCTCTGTCTCCATAATGGGTCCTTGGAGGTTTGCATAAATGCCACTCTTACATTCAGGACCAGCTGCATTGCTGTGAGAAATGCTGCCCTGTGGACGTGTCAGATCTGAACGGGTCTTTTCCGAATATAATCTGCAGTTAGCTACTGTTGCTTAATGTTGGCTTACTCCCAGAAGCAATACTTACTGAGGTAGTTGCCTGGAAAACACTGAATTTAATCAGTTTTGTGCTCTTGGGTTTTTTTGTTTTGTTTTGAAAAGGCTTTAAAAGAGAAATCCATAGATTGACAGGAGACCTGAGAGTGGGTGAGAGGTTTAGAGGATGTTCCAATGTAACAGCTATAAGCACTGTTCAACAATAACACATTGTGGTAATGCTGAAGTTAATTACATCTCTGTCAATACAACCGGTTGCTTTTTTTCACACTGATTTAATATTTATTTAGAGACTGTTGCGAACATACTCCTCCTCAGTCTCAGCCTCTGTGTTAATTCTCATCAGCACAAAACCATGTTTGACTTTGTTTATTGTCTTTTCACTCCTTCAGCAGGTCGTAGCATGAACTTGAGTCAAAGTTTCACCCATATTTGGATTGAAAAAAACACCTTTGTGCAGTTAAGTGAGCCATCTTTTGTGTTTTGCACATCTGTCATCTGCTCACACACACTCAGCGGCAGCCCAGATGTCTCATTTTGTTTTTCAGCTCATCCGAATCCTTGAAGTGGAAAAAGAGGCAAAGCAGGGTCGTGATTCATTGAATTGAATACGTAGATGACCAATTAAAATGAAAGAAAATCAACCCACATACTGGTTATGATATCACTGCACGATTTTTAAATGTTCTGTTCAGCGTTAATTAATATGATTAATCTTTTTAATTAGTTGTAACTGGATTTGGAAGTGAAACTGTCTCAGCCGGTGCTACTGTAAATGAAGACATATTTAATGGGGGCCAGATGAAGGGTGTTTGTGTGTTCACTGTGTGGGGGGATGACAGGAGTATGACATTTTGGTGCTAATAGTTCTCAGACTGCAGCTATTATTAGATGGTTCCCAGCTTGGACAGCCAGAGGTACGTGCTGATGCTGACCAGCCTGCCATGGAACAAATAAAATACAACACAGAGAGACAAACACAAAACAGGGAGATGGGACATCCAGACAGCCAACTGCAGCCTTATAAGGATTGTGGTCTTGAGCTGCATCCCAGTGTGCTAGATAAGAGTGCCAGAGCCTTATTTAGCCTGCAGGCTGCTGTCCACACACACACACACACACACACACACACATGCTGGGGTAGGTCTGTATTGACTACTGATACTGCTGGGCCATCACCCCTGTGGCCAGGCACATGGTGCAGCACAACTGAGCAGCTCTGGCTTCCTGCAGCAGATCACTGCATCTGGAGAACCTTTAGATCATCCAACGCTTCCTGCTCACATCACTCAGACAGTATGCAGTGAAAATGAATTGGTTAATTTCTCTTCCTCCTGGATGAAAATCCTGTGAAGATTTGGTGATGGCAGTGAAGGAAAAAAGGCTCATTTTGTATGTCATATGTTCTTCTCACAAAATAAATTGTGCAGAATTTTATTAAAGGCAAAATATGGTACTGATGTTAAAGGCAATGCCCACAAACTAGTTCAAAACAAATTTCAATCATGTGCCATCCAACCTCATAATTCTAAACTTGTTATAGTAAACTCCATACAAGTGCGGCTGAACAGCTGCATCCACGATGTGATAACACTGGGGAACACAATTTTTGTTGAGTTAGGTCTGATAGCTGTTTTTAACAAATTTTTGGGTGCGGAATCCAAAACTGATCTCATTTCTCTATTATGTCAAGTTTTTAAAAAATATGAAAAATACTGGCACTGGACTTTCAACGGAATGAGACATTGGCCTTATAGGTGACGGTAGATTAGGATATTCTATTTAACTTTTATTTTTCTTGTTAAATCCTGATGTTTTCACTAAACAAAAGTAACAGTCTGTGCAATGATCTTTTTGCTCTTGTCAAACCATGGGGACAGCAAATGCCAACTTTTTATGTGTTCCTTTGGTCCACATCCGTAAACTCTTGACACAATGCTTGCACACTTTGAGGGGCATATGGCTTGTCTTGATCACTAAGTTTTACTTAAAAATATGCAAAATATGCTTGTTTGACAAATGCACTGATGTTTGCTCTCTGACTTGGAATGGTGAAACTACCACAAATATGGCAAAAGGAGCAGACATGATCTGGAACAAAGGAAATATGTAAATAAAACACTAAGATGGAATAGTTACAAGCTTTGAAACCTAAAAAGACAGCATAAAACAAAATAGAACTTACAACGGTATGCCCATGGTTACAAGGTTAAGAGAAAGCCAGCACAAATCCTCTTAATTCCTACTGTGCTAGCTTTCCAATCGTAATCAGCTGGCAAGTCTTACTGCAGCTAGTGGAATTTTGCTTATCTGGAGGGTAAGCTGTGGAGAAAAAACTTGACATGCTAGAAAAAAAAACTGACTGCAATTTGGGAATCAGCATGCCAATTGTAGTTTTAATCAGCATAAAAATCTAACTCAACAGAATTTTTTTTTTCCAAGTGTAATTATACTTAAACCTGACTCAAACCTTGCCAATAAATCATGACTTAAGGATGTAACGTCTGCTGTCCAAACACTTTATTCTGATGAGTCAAGTCCTAAATTTTGCAGAAAGGTAGCTTGAAGCATTTCTTTTTCCTAATCTTGTATCAATTTGTTTAAAACTCGTAATACTACAAATGTGGTTGCAGAGAGATCACTAAGCACTGAGAGATGGGGACATACACATTCCTGTCTTTTTATTACAAAATTCCCTTTCTGTGTTGCTATCACTACGTCATGGCTCAGCAATAATTACTCTCTGAAGTCCAGTAGTAATTCCCTCGGTTATACCTTTTGAAAGTATTTAATAAGTGCGTAATGAGTTAGTGCTGAACTCTCCTTTACCTCCATCATGTGCTCGTTGCTGTGGTATAATAGTGTGCAATCCAGCCGAATAGCAGCTGAAGCCTAAGAGATACACTATAATGTCTAAAAGCTGGAGAGGGACGACAAGAAATGTAATAGAATAGACTGAAGATATTGTAATAAGCTGTTCTTTGCTTTAACCTTCAGTGTATCTCCTCCGTCGTCATATCAGCCCAGAACTCAGCACACTTCCTCTACATGTGTCTCGCAGAAGGTGACAAATAAGTAGCCAGGCATGTTCGCGTCCTGTTCTGCGGCCCTCCCCATGTTACCTCTTATTAGGAAACCAGTGGAGGAAACATGAATCCGACCTGTCTTTCATCATCACCTGTAGATACACGTTGTCACAGCTGAGACAGCAGCCACTGAGGGACGGGGGAAGGAGAAGGGAAGGGAAAATGTGGAGGGAGGGTCTCTTCCCACAGAGCTAACAAGCTCCTTACAGAGAAAGAAGAGCACGAGGACGGTAGGCAGGGGGGGAGGCAAATGCAACCAGGTATAGAGAGAGGCGAAGGAGGTGGTGGGAGGATGAATGGGCAGGGAGAATGCGAGAAGTGCTGTATAGAGTGGGCTTGTGAAAAATGAAAAAGTATGTGAGAATGGAAGCTGGAAAGGACATTCAGAGATGCTGCAGGGAAAGAGTCCGTAACAAGTAAGAAAAGAGTGTGAGGGGGAAAACAGCAAAGTTTGCACAAATTGGCCTTACCGATTAGAAGGACTAAGGTGAAGCTGGAGCCATGAATAATGGAAGAGGAGATTTGACTGCAAAGCCTTGCCCCGGTGAGACTGAAAGACAGACGGACAGTTGGAGTTGCACTCAGCTCTGCTGGAGGGAAACAATAGATTACCTCTCATCCATCTTTTACATCTGTTAAGAGGCTTGGAGAAAAGCAGGGAATCTGCTAACACAATCATGTCAACCACCATGTTTCACCAAAGCTTTGTCCTGAGGTGCGTTTATGTTCCACCGGAGGGTCCACAGGGGTCGAGACCCGTGACAAAATGCAGTTAGGAATTTATGGACGGTGCTCGACCCCACTATGGGTTAATGGTTGTGGCTTTTTTTGTGAGATTACTCAGTGATTGATCTTTGTTACGTCAGTTGAATATTATATTGAATACATGTCATGATGTGCTGAAATATGTCATGAACATCAGCCTCGGGTCAATTGCTGATCACACGGCTGTTGATCTGTACAGGGATTAAAGGGTGAGTTAACTCAAATGACAAAGCAAACTATTACATCCATAAGTGATGGAGAGTATCTTAATTCAACCATAGGCATTCATCTTTCCATTGTTCTGGAAAGACTTCCCGCAAGATTTTGGAACCTGGCTGCATGGATTTGCTCCCATTCAGTGGCTGAACAGTCCTCAGCCTCACAATTGGTGTCCAGTGGCATCTTTCAGTGCTGGTGCAGGATGTGTTGTGACCTGTGTGGAGGCGAAAAACATGGGGTGATGGTGTGTAGCATGGTTTATTTTTTGGAAACTGGAGCTTGCCTCTCATCACAGACATGCAATTAATATTTTTAGCACCATCTTTTTATTAGGGTATTCCTGTTGCTTAATCCTAACCTTAATTTTTTTGCCATAGACATGATTTCTCTGACCTTAACAACATACTGTGGTTGCCTTGCACAGATCTTTCCGGAAGATATTTTTAAATGTAGACTTAGCTCATAAAAACTAAAGGTCATCCGGTCATTGGAGGATTAGGCATAGCACATGGTCCCAAAGGTTTTGGATAAGGTTAGCCTTTGTTGGCCTTTCAAGTTCTACTGGGAAAACCCTTGCTACATAGACCTGACTTTAAGGTTACTGCTGTCTAATTGCAGCATGCTGAAACAAGAAATGCACTTGCCAGACTGCTACAATTGAAAGCAAACTTGTGATAATATTATCATATGTTGCAATGACAAGATTTCCCCAAACCATGTGAAACAGTCTGAGACCAAACCAAAGTACACAAAAATATGAGAATGGGGCTGTCTGTGTATTTTGACCATATAGTTGTTGCTTTATATTTAATCTTGATTTTGACATTTGTGAGATTTCTACCTACACCCAAGATTTTTTTTTTTTAATTTAATTGGATGAGCATTGAAAGATCACATGGAGACATTTTAACAGCATGGGTTTGCTGCACAGTTTTCAGGTAAAACTATAATAATGGGAAAAAAAAACTTTTTTGAAAAACTAACCAATATGTGCTGTACTGTCTTGCATGGCTGGATAACATTGGGGATAAATTAACCAACCCTACGTCTACGTAGCTCTTGGCTCTGTGACTAAAACTGTCATACAAAGCTTACTCAAATAGTGCTGACCAACCAAAGCGACACACCTGGATGCGAGGGTGTCAAATGTCTCAGCATGTGTTGGGATTGTTGTAGGCAGGTTGCTTTAGGAAGCACATCTGAAGAGTCCTGTGTATGTGTTGTAGACAGTGCTGGCTCAGTCCTTTCTTTGCCAGCATTGCCTACTCTCATCCCTGACTCAAGCATAAAAAAATATATGGGGAAAAAAGAAAAAGCAGCTTTGCAGATATCGAGGTGTGTTGATGGGAAAAAAATTAAAAAGCCTTAATGGACTTTTCCAGTTGTATACTATCTTTGCATAATGTTGTAGAATATGATATGTGTAGGAAATTGTGTGTTTGGATCCTGGGGCTTGGTTCTTCTCATTATTAGTTTTTTTTTCCTACCCTCATTAGACTTCCTTTTCAGTCTCATTAGATGAGTTCACACTGCTTCCTTGCGTTAGCGAGAGGACAAATCATACGCTTAAAGGAACACCCTGCCCTCTCAAATCACATGGGCATCTTTTCACTTTAAAAACTATTTTATTTTACTCAACCCCTGGACTGTCTCATGAGCGCCCTGTGAGCAGACAGATGAGTGTGTACCAGAAACACTCTTGAGTTTTACAGTTAGCAGCATGTCACAGGATGTAGAGATGATGAGAAGCCTGCACCCTAAGAAGATTCATTATTTCAATTTCCTATGGTTGTTATTGTGGACATTTTCCTATTCTCTTCTCGTCTGAACTGATATTGTGTTTCTCTGTCTCCTTGTCTTGCATTCATTTACATGTGGTCTTAGTAACCAAATTCAATTTAGACCGAGCAAAAATATATCAAAATCCAGGTGGAAATGTATTCAAGATGCATTAAAGGTCTGGTGACAAGAGACGCTAACACCAAGTGGAAATGTATGGATTCACAATAATACATCATGTAAAATATATAAATGAATAATAATTTGTGAAATCTGAATCAGCATTACTGATCATATACCATATACAGAATTTGACCTCTGCATTTAACCCTTCGGTTAAGTGTCTCGCTCATGGACACAACGACCGATCAAACCCACAACCTCATTGATCGTTGTAAATAATAAAGGGCTAATAATGAATTTCAATAAATTTCTCTTTTAATGTCCTTTATTCATCATCTCTTCTTCTTTCGTCCCAGTATCAAGATGGTGCTGATGTGGACCAGTGGAGACACCTTTAAGACTGGCTACTTCCTGCTCACCCAGGCTCCTGTGCAGTTCTGGACATGTGGCCTGTTGCAGGTCTTAGTGGACTTCACAATCCTGTTCCAGGTTTACTACTACAGCCGGTACCCACAGAAACCAGTGTCCCACACTGTCTCCCACACCACCAGTGCCAAAGCTCTCTGAAAGCCTCCGCAAGCTCTGTTAGTATTCCAAAACACCAATGAGGAAGCACTTTCAGAGGTGCTGTGGACATGTATAAACATACATGAGTACCAAAGCACCTTGAGATGATGGAGGCTGCTCATCCTCACCCACAAGTATACATAAGGACACATACACATCCATAAATAAGGCATGGAGACACACAGACTCTTGGTGGTAGTGTTGGTGTCTGCAGCGATGTCTGAAGGACACTTTTTACAAACAACTTTTATCCTGCTGGCTTCTTCTCATGCAGACTTGTCCGACAGTATAGCCCCAATTCAACCTGTGCATGTGGAGGATATTATGCACATTCATAAAAAAATATATATGTAGAGAAAATAACTACAAATGTACAGTATGCATTGAAATCTGTTCTCAAGTATATGTGGACCAGCTTTTCTTGTTCACATTAGCTGATGATTGTTGCATGGATGGACCCTCTGCCTTAAAACGCACACATTCAAACAAGGCTTGCTGCATTTCCAGCAAAATGTATGAATCAGTCAAGAAAAAAAAACTTAATATACAACTTTACTGAATGTACAAAATGGCATTTGTTACCTTTTTTTCCAACACAGTGGAGAAATGCTGGTCAGTCGACCACTTGTTGGACAGATGGTTACCATGTGCCGTGACACACAGGTTCAGTGTTGTGGAATAACAGAGTAAGAATGAAAGTGGAAGAAAACAGAGGCAATCAGACCAAAAGAAGAAAAATCCCAAAGACTTGAAGATGCAATGCATTAGCTTTTAAAAGAACAAATGATCATAAACAGTAGCGGCCTTGATGGAAGTGGAATGATGAGGATATTGCCCATTGTAATCCTGGGCCCGGGGCCTTTCTGTGTGGAGTTTGTATGTTCTTCCCTTGTCTGTGTGGGTTCTCTCCGGGTACTCCGGCTTCCTCCCACCATCCAAAAACATGCATGGGGATTAGGTTAATTGGCTAATTTAAATTGACCGTAGGTGTGAATGTGAGTGTGAGTGGTTGTCTGTTTCTGTGTGTCCTGCGATGAACTGGAGACTTGTCCAGGGTGTACCCTGCCTTCCGCCCTAAGACAGCTGGGATAGGCTCCAGCCCCCCCGCGACCCTATGAGGAGAAGCGGTAGATAATGGATGGATGGATGGATGGAAAACAAAGTGGAAAACACCCACAGACTGTACATATAGATGGATGCCAGGTCTCCACTTTTCATACTGAAGTGAAGTCAAAATGTTTCAGATTGTCTTTTGGGCGTGTGTGCAGCAGTGACCAGATGAGGACGCCAAGGTGTTGAAGTCACCCGTCTATCACGTGCCGATAACCAGGAGCTGTCATGTCATCCATCTTTATGCAATATAGTTTATGGAAATAGACCATTGGTCAGGTTACATATAGGTTCTTGGAAGGCCAATTACAAGAGTTTTGTACTGAAGCTGTTGATGACATTTTGTATAAAGGTTTGATCATTTTCAGTCCACAAATTAGAAAAATTCCAAGGGAGTTGAGTTTCATTTTCAAAGCACAATTGCAAGTCATTAACACGAGTGGATTAGATTGTGCTCTGAGCAGGGCAAAGTGAAGCAGGGGTGAGTAGAAAGCAAGGTTTATCCTGTGAGTTCATTCATGAATCCATTTCATGAAGGAACAGGGACAAAAGGAAAGGGGAGTAGTGTCTGACAAACATGACGAAGCTGCTGCATTGTTTTTGCTGTTGTGCTCATCTCTTCCATCTGTGAGAGCAACAGAAGTTCAATCAGTTAATTGCTGAGATTTGGAAATGTAGCAACATTGCTCCAGAAATGAGACAATCTCAGAAATCATTTTGGTGGATACAATAAATATTATTGCCAATAGAATTTGCAGCCAAATTATCCTTTCAGAGATGTCCACTGTTTACAGACTGATCCTCCAATCATATCTTCACTTCCCATCATGTTTGGCTGTGTGTAACACTGACTGGCCAGTTTATTAGTTACATTGTAAATCCAATAATATCCCCTGATATCCCTTCTCACGACTCAACGTCTCTGTATGGTGCTGCG
Source organism: Synanceia verrucosa (assembly GCA_029721515.1). Lineage (NCBI taxonomy): Eukaryota > Metazoa > Chordata > Actinopteri > Perciformes > Synanceiidae > Synanceia > Synanceia verrucosa. The sequence goes on along the minus strand of CM056567.1, from coordinate 11,927,044 downwards.
TTGGGGCAGGTTGTACCCATCATCACTCTGTCACAAGAAATTAATTTCCTGTTATGAAGGAGAAGCACCCACGTAGCACAGTGAATACTTTGTGTGTTATTGTTGGTGTTCTGTCATCTCTCTCTGGGAAGGGGGAAATGCCAAACCAGGAAGTGTCAGGACTGTCAGCCCTTCAGTGAACTGTGCACCAGAGCACACCTGATTCCGTCCTCTTCTTTTAAGCCTCAAGAAATGGAAACTCCATTGTTCCAGAGAGACGTGACAGGAGTTTTCTATAAATATTTTGTTCCCTACTCTTCAGTATACAAAAATATACGGTGGGTCCTCGGATTCTGAGTCAGTGGATGTGCACTTTTTGTGTTCACACCTGTTTACTGACCCTTTTTATTTTCTCATCCTTTTTTAGAAGTCTTCAAATGCCTGTCTATGACTGTATATGCTTGTTGTTTGTATAAACAGTGGTGAGGCTGGATAATGTGTGATAGCTGACAGGTATTGTTGTGCTCAACAGGATCAAAATCACCTCAGAGTTTACTTACAATTTCATTCCATCCATCTGAGTTTACTTTTTTTTCAAACTTTGCATTTTGTTATTTGGGTCATTTGTGTTGTCATGTAAAGGTATTTCCCATAAAAACTGCCAAGTTATACATTTTCCTGACTGTGAAACTCACGTCTTGTTTGTTATGTACCAAAAATATATTTTTTGTTTATTTATGTCATTTTTACTATTCTGCATCGTTGGTTTGGGTTTCTTTTTTTAAACTGCCACTTCATCCATCTCAGTAACTAGTGACATCCATCAACACTTGTTCAAACGTCAAGTAAAGTCAAGGATCTAATTTGGCATCGACACCCAATAAAGAGGACACAAAGCGCCTGCAGAGTCATGTTTTGTTCATGCCAGTAATGCAGACATTGTCGCCATCAGTGGCGACGAAAAAATGTATTTTTACTTTGTTCCATTTGTGTTTTATCTGGAGGAAAGTAGAGGCCAGTTTCACAAAAAACACCACTTTTTGTCCAGATTCAGTTTTTTTTTGTTCCCTAATGGTGATTGTCTCCACTTCCTGCCTTGAGCTCCATGGTGTATACTGTCTTTTTTTTGTCCCGACTACAAATCCCAGAATCCCCAATATTACTCACAGGCTGTGAGAGCACTCTTTTGTCCCTGCTGCCAAAAAAAAGGAAAGACATCTATATATCCTGTATGGCTTACATAAATATATGTCTTTGGCCCTCAAAGAGTTAATTACACCTGTGTATACCATATAATGACATATCAAAGTGGCTGCTGTCTAAACGAAGAAGAAGCCGACCTGCCGTCAGCTATATCACTGTAGCAGACCACTGTTTGCTTTATGATAGTATGTGTTAGTAGAAGTTAGTTTGCGAGCAACATGCAAACATGCATTTCTGTAATTGATAATGTTTTTTAACTTGGAGTGGAGGATATGGTACTTATTATTTACATGGACCCCATGGGACCTTATCTTGTAAAATAATATGGACAGTAGTGAACAGCAGGAGACACATGAATTGAATTGCCCCATGAATCTCACATATGTTAATTAAGGCAGTCACAAACATAGTCAAGAAAGTTTATTGTAGCTTGTTGTAGGATAATTTCGTTTTGTGCACAGAGGTAACATGATGTTTTCATTCCTCATATGTTTTATCCAGCAGCTCCCAGTCTTTTTTGATCAAATGGAAACCTAAACGATGTGTAAGAGCCTTTGCTTGCACAACTTGAGAAGGTAAAAATGGACTTAAACTGGCATATTTTTACTTTTTGTGAATGCAAATTGTTTGACTATTAATTCGCCAAACAAAAGGTAATGGGGGGAAAAATACAGCACCAAATGAAATACTGTACGACTGTCTTACCCACAATTCATGTATAGAAAAAACATTTCAAGAACTAAACAGTTAACCACTTTGGTGCTCGCTGAGTGAAAATTAGTTGAAACTTCATGTCCAATTTAAACTGAAGGTCATAAACACAAACTCAGAATGTAATTCAGCAGTTTGCGGAGTGCCTTGGGAGTTTGAGTGGGTGTGTACAAGCTTCCCTGTGTGGTAAATACTGAAAAATGGCTGATACTGATTTTGCAAATGCTCCACTGCCTTGAGCTAACGGTGTCACCATCAAAGAAGTGATGAGTATTCTTACTGATGCACTTCTGTAAGTTACAATTTACCCACATGAACTTTACATATGTGACTCCAGTGCTACCTGGAGCGAGCTGCTTGAGTGGCGTATTTGTTTGACCTTTTATTTTTTACAATTGAAGTTACTACTGGGCGGTACGGTGGTGTAGTGGTTAGCAAAGCAAGAAAGTACCGGGTTTGAATCCCGGGGCCTTCCTGTGTGGAGTTTGCATGTTCCGCCCACCATCCAAAAACATGCATGGGGATTAGGTTAATTGGCTAATTTAAATTGACCGTAGGTGTGAATGTGAGTGTGAGTGGTTGTCTGTCTCTATGTGTCCTGTGATGAACTGGAGACTTGTCCAGGATGTACCCTGCCTTTCACCCTAGGACAGCTGGGATAGGCTCCAGCCCCTCCGCGACCCTTTGTGAGGATAAGAGGTAGAAAATGGATGGATGGAAGTCATTAAATAAGTCATAGCAAATATTTTCAAAATGCTATACTATGATTATATGTCATGTTAAAAGTTTTATGAAAAAAATAATGTTTATGTTAAGTTGTTTTAAATTTCTTCAGTAATCACAAAATAAGTCTTAATATAACATTCCAAACATAATGGCAGTATAGCTTTTTGAAAAATGTCTTAAAATATCAAAATGTGGTATGTTGACATTTTCATGAAACGTCATTCTATATGGTGGATGTCAAAATTTTTTTATGAAAAAAAGCTCGACCTTGCAGTACTAGCAATGTGAACACCGGTACCCATTGAACAAGTTCCTTCCGTTGAACACTTCATGAATTACTCTCAGTATTTATCAAACGTTCAGTACATTTTGCCAACACTAGTCCTGCAAACAAAAATTAATTTATTATTAATAGTGAATGTGACATAAAAACATCAACCAAGCCAGGGGATAAATCAATTTAGGATGTTCAAAGTGCAGAAGCAGAGCATGCACTCTCTCGTAAATTTGAGAGCGTCCTTGTGTTTGATAAATTGTTAAATCAAAGCCTTTCCTCATGGGACTGTGTTCATTATAATCTTTATTACATTTTTCAAAAGAGGCAGTTCCTCAGGCAATGGATTCATAACACAAAGTGCAGTAGCTTTCTATCCCAATCATTTCTCATTGCACCTTCCTCCTCAAAACAAAATTTGGATTTCTTAAAAACTAATTAATAGGTTTAAGTGTTCAATGCTTTTAATTGATTCAGGTAATCCAGTGACTGCGATTCAGAGTTGGCAGATTCAACATGCTCCTTCAGAGAGTATGACATACTCAAAAACAAATATCTACAACAAATTGGCACTCTGAAGCACTTATACACTGCTTTGATGGGTTCCAACTTGAGAATAATTTGGGTAAATGTGTTTAAATATGACTCAAGTCAAAGAACATGAAGTGCTGTTTTTGCTGTTATATGACACAAATCCTGTTAGCCATGATGGTGGTGCTACACGACTGTCCAGGAGGTCACCACTATCAAAAGAAGACACCATACTAGATTTGATGTCAATGTGCATGGCATGGCAGGTACATGACAGATATGGAGATTGACAAACATTTTTATCAAGGCATCAACTAAAGGCAGCTTAAACAAGGTAATTTCCAAAAACGTTAATCTATTCTTTTAAAGTACCAGCATGGACCCAGACAGAGCTATCGAATGGAGATGCGTTCACTTGCCAATGACTAAAACTTCCCAACTGACTGCATAGCATAGCCCTATGACAGATGAATGATATTTTTGTTGTCATGCTGGAGATTAATTAGCTCTGCTTCATTGCAAATAAATATGCTGACATCTCAACATGTACATGAACCTTATATAACAGAGCCCCAGGCACAATAACTTGTTTGTTTAGGCCAGATACAATACAGAGTAAATGGAGATGATATTACACACCGATAATAAACTACTATGTCCAACATCTCAGCAGACACCTTTATTTCAGATAAATCTCTCAAACGCAGCTACATGAGGAACATTCAAACTCAGTCTGAGGTCAGAATAACGTGATGTTTTGCTGTTAGATTTCCCTTTTTCTCAGACTTATCTCAAGTCGGAATCGCAGTACTGTCTCTGTCACTTTTTAAAATCTCATTTGACTGTTTAATCTTTTTGAGTCAAATTTATGAAAAAAAAAAGACCTCTGCAGCTCCTCTGTAAGACTTACGAAAAGTCAGATACAGTCTGGTGCACAGAGCTCAATCTCCAGAGAAGAAAACCTCCTCTCTGCTCACAAGCTTGTCAGCTTGGAAGTCCCAGCGCTGGGTGTCTCTTTAACACAGACAGACAATACCGCTAAGTTTTCAGAGTTGCTCTAATCTCAGCAGCCCTGTGAACAGCCATGGACTTCCGTCGTTGCACGGCTGAGGCTGCGGCCTCTGTGATACCATGGTAACTGTCTGTCTCCTGAGAGTCTTCGCTGTTCTGGGACTTGGTGCTGTCCTGTGAGTCGGGCTTCTGTCTCAGCGCCCGGATCTGTTCCTCCTTCAGTTCCAAGTAAGAGCGGGAGAAGGTGTGAAAGATGGATGTGACGGGGAAGGCCATGAGGAGGATGCCGCTCAGGATGCTGCTGAGCGCCACCACCTGGCCTGGGATGCTTCTGGGCACCATGTCTCCGTAGCCGACTGTGGTCATAGAGATGACAGCCCACCAGTAGCTACCAGGGATGCTGGTGAACTCCTGCTTGGCACCCATCTCGCTCTCAGCTAGGAACACCAGAGGGGAGAAAAGAGCCATGGCTACGCAAAGGAACAGCAGCAATAGGCCAAACTCACGCGTACATCTCCTCACTGTCAGACCAAGCGTCTGCAAGCCCAAGGAGTGGCGGGCCAACCTCATCACGTAAAAGATCCGCAGAGCTCGCAGGACTCTGAGAACTAACCCCACCTTCTCCAGGTAGTTGTTCCCCGAGCCAGCAGATTTGCCTCCCACTGACAGAGAGTCCACGATGAGGGTGATGTAGTAGGGAAGGATGGCCACCACATCGATGACGTTTAAAGGCGTACGTAGGAACATACACTTGCTCTGCGTCTGAATGAAGCGCAGCAGGAACTCCAGGGAGAACCAGGCAACACACACCGTCTCCAGCACAAAGATGTTATAGCACCTCTGGGAGCACACGCCCTGCGGAAACAAAAAGAAAAGCACATAAAGACAAATATTAAAGGTTGTGTTACATTATGCAACAGCAGTAACACCCTTAAGTGTGCGATGTGAACCCCAAACATGCTTCATAGTCAGTTCCTAAAATTCTATTTCAAAGCCTGCAACTTGATTTACCGGGCCGTCATTGACAGGAGGTTGATGCCTTTGATCTCACAACAAATAGATGATTCTGAACAAAACACAAAAGAGAAGGTGCTGAAAGATTCATGAAGTGCAAAACAAAAGGCTTTAACTATATCATTTAATAAACCTTACACATCAAACCTGAGTGATTAAGAGGTGAAAGCTGTAGATGTTAGGTAAATAATTAACTGCCTCACTGCAGCCAGTCATGGATAAGCCTACACTGTGGGTTCTTAAAGCCACTGAAGCTGAAATATCCTCTTTCAATGTCAATCTATTTTTTCAAGACGGCTGAAATAGCGTTCATAAATATTTTAAAATGTAATTACAAGAGATTACTTGGTTATTAAGTGAAAGTCAACCCTGGAGGAGAGTCAAAAAAATGTGCTTTTCATTATTCTGCATTTTCTGTGTTATTAATTTTTTTTAGAAATACATCATTGGCTCTGTTTGTGTCAGTTAATTTTGTGTGGATTAATTAGAATATGTGGCATGATAAAGTAAACTTTCTCCTCTCTCTTTTAAATTGTTTAAATCTTTCAAAGATCAGATATTCATGACAAGACTTTGAGACTGAGGTTGTGCAGAAATATGACAAAAACACTCATACTGTGGTTGTAAAGATTATCTCCATGTGTGAAATTGTGCAAGCATGAATACATGAGCAAAACATTTCCTTAGTATTTGCTCAGTCAACAGCTCTGCTGCCATGGAAACATCATTCCAACTGACTGCCTTCACAGAAAAGAGGTCTTCTCAGATTGAGCCTCTTGCATTTTTCAGATACACTTACTTTTGCATATGGCAGTTTTTGCCCTAGAGACCTCAAACTTGCTAAACCCATTAAGGACCGTGTAAATCACTGATCGGTGCAGCTGGAGTTGCATTTTTTTTTATACAGCAGCAGCAATAAACTGCTATATGGACGTGGAAAAATAGTCACTGTGATCAAAAGTGGCATTTGGAAACCAATTTATGTGTTAGGTGCTGTTACTTAATGGCAAAATGAATCTGAACACCTTTGTGCTGACAGTGAAAGTAGAGCTGTTTGACTGATCACTTTCATAAATCTCCTCTCTATGACAGATGAAACACTAGTATTTACTCATGTAAAGTCTCAAAACACTAGTTAGAGAAAGGTTCGGTCTGATCTCCACAATGTGGACGTGAAACTGCCGTGTAGTCATGAAACACCAGCGTCATACAGCAACGCCAGTTTACTATAATACATTAGCAAACTTGCAGTGCATGATTTCTTACATGATAATAAGATAACATATATAGTTCAATAAAATGACAAAATTACAAATTTAAACAAACACAACTAGGTGAAACTAGGTGTGAAGTTTATTACCTCCACCAAGGAGGTTATGTTTTCACCTGGGTTTGTTTGTTTATTTGTTTATTTGTTGGTTTGCAAAAAAAAGTTGTGGACAAATTTTGACGAAATTTTCAGGGTTGGTCAGAAGTGGCCTAACTTAAAACTCATTCATTTTTGGTGGTGATCGGACCTGATTTAACATCACCACCAAAAATGAATCAGTTTTAAGTTAGGCCACTTCCAGCCAATCCTGAAAATTTCGTCAAAAACCGTCCATAACTGTTTGAGTGACTTTGCCATCCGACAAATAAACAAACAAACAAACAAGCCCTGGTGAAAACATAACCTCCTTAGCGGGGGTAACTTTAAATAAATAATGCTCTCTGAGTGCTTTTCTAGTTGTAATACTTCTAGCTGTCTAAAAAGTCCTTGGTCACATTTCCAGTCACAGTCCAGAAGTTACCACTCTAGGTTTAGTAGAAGTTGTGAACCAGAAGAAAAATATGTCGGTTTTGCAGTCTAAGCCTCTTCAACAGCAGAAACATGTTTCTTTCTCAACAAAGGACAAATAAAACACCTCAAATAAGCGTAAAATGTCCAAACAGTTTGTCTAAAGGAATATTTTCAAATGATGTCAGTCATCTGCTGAGGACTGAAATATCTCAACAAAAAATGTTACAACTTTGTAACATGAAATATGGTCCCCAGAGAATCAATCCAGCTGACTTTGGTGACCCCCTGACCTTTCTATGACTTTAGAACACACATACTGTGCATGGACCTCAGAGGTTAAATTGCAATAACTGCTAATGAACTTGATCTCATGACTTTTCATACAGCTGGAGTCTATCCCAGCTGTCTTGGGGTGAAAGACAGGGTACACCCTGGACAAGTCTCCAGTTCATCACAGGACACATAGAGACATACAACCACTCACACTCACATTCACACCTACGGTCAATTTCAATCAGCCAATTAACCTAATCCCCATGCATGTTTTTGGATGGTGGGAGGAAGCTGGAGTACCCGGAGAGAACCCACACAGACACGGGGAGAACATGCAAACTCCACACAGAAAGGCCCCGGGCCGGGAATCAAACCTGGTACCTTTTTGCTGTGAGTGGTTAAAACACCTTTATTTACATTGCAATGTCATTGCGTGGGTTTACAAGTGGCACCATTGTAACTGTGGGCGCTTCCCACTCAGTTAGTTAAAATACATCTACAGCATAAAGACCTCAGTTAGATCACACAGCTTTACTGAGGAGTAAACCAGAGCATGACGACATAGAGAATTTCATTTTCTGTTAGTCTTGGCTTAAGTCCACCGTTAAATTAAAATGGACAACAGGGAGTCAGCCTCAGCACAGCTCCATAGGTCAGCTGCCAGCAAGCCTTCATACTCTTATTTTGAAATGTGAAAAGATAAAATAAATATTGGGGTAAGAGCACAGATTGTCAGATTCACTGTGAGGGGATTTTAAGCTGAATTGGACCAGAAATTTGTTTTTTTTTTAAAAAAAACACTTTTTGATCATATTTTCCCGTTTCAGAATGCCAAAAACATTTGGATAGATTATAGAGGCAACAGTACTTTGCTGAATATTATTATATTCAATAAAACAGCCTCATTGCTAATATTCATATCATATTATCTGTTCTCTCTCTAACCTGTTATATGCTTATTATAGACCTTTGAGTCCTCATGCAAAGTATTTTCCTTACTGTCATTTTTGCTGTATGCGGGGCCATCAAAGCACAGTGCAGCTCTGCTGTTAAGCTGAAATCCACCCTCTAACCACATGCTGTCATTTCACATCCAAAGTACTATGAGTATGAAGCCAAAACAAAGAAACGTGCTACTGTCCAAATCCTTAAGGAGTGCACTGGTTTTCACATGCTAACCAGTATGTTTCACACTTCCTCTCTTATTCTGCTCTTCTGCATCCACAAGGCAGTCTGTCTGTTTGTGGCACATTTGCAACTGATACTGTCCTTTTCCCTTGAATTTGACCGGCGTCTTTTTATTGTTCTGTCAGAGGCTTTCTGGCTGGGTGCATTTTCCACTCCCCCCGGCCAGTTCTCCACACTGAGAAGCCTCTGATGTAGGAAGAAGTGCACAGCATCAAATTAAAAGCACACAATTATCCGTCTCAGCGATCAGGGGACTCTGACCCCGTCACAGCTAAATGTGTAATCCATATGTAAACCAAACAATGAAGGCTCACCTCTGATAAGTAAGAGAGGGTGTGATTCACAAACAGGCAGACTTCAAGTACAGAGCTGGTTGTAGCTTCAGCACACCCATACTTTTATTGGTTTCATTTATTCACCTCACTGGACTCTAAGGTGTGTTTGTTCTGCTGGGCAGTTTCAACACATTTCACTCTCTTCACTGTTTCACTGTTGTGCGTCTTCAAAAAGCAAGTATCTGATGACTGAACAATATGATAGCGTGTGAATCTTCAGGATTTTAAAGGTCAAGAAACGACAAATTCTATCCACAAGAAGAGATGGCAGATTTATAATTGTATGCAGTATAAACAGAATTTTTGTTTCACTTGTAGCACTGATTGTCAATGAAAAAGTAAAGAAAACCTGCATTTATCCTAAAAAGAAAGTCTTAGTTTTCCATTGACATATTTAGGTGTTCTCACACAAGAAGTGAAAGTTGTTTTCAGTCCTAAATATAAAAAAAGAGACCAGTTACATAGAACAAAAGGGCTGTATGCTGTCGTAAATGCATAGAAACAAATGGCTGGCTTTTCCCTCGCCTCATTTCTGCTTCCTACTTTACATGAAGACACCCAGCTCATCCATGTGTGGATCAGTAGCTCATGCTAAAACAAGCATTACTGCCAAAGCGGCAAACAAAACAAAAAAACATAAATACCAAGCTACAATAGTTAGGTAACAAGAATTTGGCACTTAATGTATTCACACTATCCCCTTTAGGGAATGTCTTATCTAGTGTGTGAGAGACAGTCACAAGGAGTTAACCAGGGGTGCATTAGCAAGACTCATCATAAGTACCAGTGGAGAGACAATGTTTTATGTGAAGGGGAGTTTTATTCCTCCTCTAGAGCAGTAAACACAACATATGGGCCCCCTGGTAACTATGCTATATTCAGAGCTTAACCAGATATTTAGTCACAAACAGTTTGTCCCCACAACTTCCACTGTTCTGTTGCATTTTCAATACAGAGGGTTTAGTTGGTTCAAAGATTTGCTTTTATGTCAGAGAAACAATGAAGACGGGTTTGGTGAATGTCTGGCATCCATTAGCTTTTGAATGGAAAGCATCCAGAACTGTCTGCTTTGATGCTGATGGCAGAATATTAACGGTCAGTACGCTTACATGCACATCGAAGACGAGCTATTGGCAATAACCGAGCTTAGGTTTTAACTGGAGTTTCCGAGCTTCCGGACTAAAGCAATGAGTTGAATTTCTCTAAGTGCAAGTAAATGTACTGACTGACAATCTTAAAATAGTGATGTTTAGCAGGAAATGTTTAGCATTTTAAGTTAGAGTGTTGGCATTTCCTAATTAGCACCGAGCATACAGCTAGTACAGCTGAGCTATTTGGTGAATTTGGATGACATGCAAATTCTGTTTTGCAGATGCTGTATCTTATTTGATAAACTGAAATCTTTTTTTTTTTTTTTTTTTTTTTTCCACTTTCTCTGCATTGTTCTCATTGTTCAACACCACAAAAGAGTGTCGACCTTTTATGAGATTATGCATATTTTAGTCTTGCAGCAAAAGCTATTAGCTGAAAACTGAAATCTTAAAGCAATAGATGACACTAGATTTGGGGTTTATAAAAAGTTACTACAAGTCATCCTCTGGGCACCGTGTAGATCTGAAAATAATATTATTTTAATCCATTCAATGCTATGCAAGACAATAATTTAGCGCAGGAAAAAAAAAGTTAATAAACACATAGTTACTCAAACTTTCACATGACTTCATTTCCAGAATGAACGTTTGTCATTTATGGGCTGGTCGTGGTTTCAGGGAATTGGAAACTCTACAGAGCCTATAAAGGAAATATATTTGTCTGTCTATTTATAGGCCTGTAAAAGACTGACAGCTTCCTCCTGCCACTCACACAGTCAATGACATACTCAATAACCATTAGTACTTACAGTACGTAACATGCTGCATTTCACCATGAGCAGAGAGCCCCACGCCTGTCTACTGCAAATCTAAACACTGTCACTCAAGTATATTTTTCTATTCTCGTCTTAATTCATCTCCCACAACCTAAAAATGACTTTCATTCAGTGTAAAATTTGCGACATTGAATGCTGGCTGGGTTTGACATTTCTGCAATTTGCCTGGGAAAAGAGTGACCCTGGAGAGCAGGACGATGCAGGGAAATCTGCCTCAGGGAAAAGTCTGAGCGGTTTGAAGCTAGTCATTTTACTCAAATTATAACTAATAACATGGATGCTTCCACTAAGTTAATAACTCAGTGACCTGCTGTGTGTCTAATCATGTCTCAAAATGACCAAATAATATCATCTGATCAGTCATTCGTCCACTGTGGCTTGGTGAATTTCCTCATGATTAACAAGCAAAGTACTCAGCTCAAACTGAAATTTAATAATTACATAAGCATGATTACTTTCCCTCAACTTTTTTTTTAATAAACACTGTCTTTGGCACAAAGAAGAGCACTGCTGTGGAGACTGAATCCTAAATCATCTGGGAAATTTATTTATTTTTCCGATAGCCTGAAAGCAGTGCTATAACTCACTCGCGCACACAGGCCACCGGCCTCAGCCCAAGCGGTTTTGTTGCTTGTCAGTATGCATTTACTGCAGTCAGTTCATTGGAGTGGACAGCAGACGTTTATGGCAGATGCATTCTGTACTCTGCTGGACCAAAATATGTTAATCTTTTCAACAGCTTTCAGAATATGAATATGTTCTCTCATGCAAAAAGCCATAAACACTCATTTACACACTTCAGTGCATGTGTTTTACCTGCATTTAACCTGCTCTGCTCATGGTCTGTACTGCAAATTTGCACTTCATGACACATTAATACATTGTTCCATCTGTTGACCTTATAATGGTATAGCTGATCCACTTCAGCCTGCAAAAACAAGAACACTGTGTGCCTATACCCTGTTATTTATATCCTGTTATTTATATTCCCCATGGGGGTCATTACAGTTTCATCTGATCTAAACTAATATAAAGCAGCATTGATATTGATGGCTGCATACTCTCTCTCTCTTTCTCTCTCTCTCTCTCTGTCTCTCTCTCTCAGTTAAAGGTATAGTTGGTAATTCAAGAAGAGCAAAAAAGAGTCAACTGAACTTGCTTGAGGCTGGTAGAAGACGTTTCACCTCTCATCCAAGAGGCTTCAGTTCAGAGAGTTGGAGCAGAAATCAAATCTTTAGGTTTCGGTGGTTTGTTTGTTTTCTGCTCCAACAGGAGTACACTATCCAGCACACCTCTGCAGAAATACAGAGTTAGCAGGAGAATCTGGTCTGTAGGGAACAATGTCAGAGAAAATGCAGCCAAAAATACCACTTCCAGTGTTACTTCTGAAGGCTCACCCTGCTAAACAGGCAAAGAGAAGAAAGAGGGAGGCAGAAAAGGCTGCGACAAAACTCTGGATAAAGCTAAGAGGACAAACCAGAGTGAACATCGGTGCAACCTCTGAGGAGGAGCATGTGGAGCTTAGGGGAGACTTAGCGGAGGTGCTGCTTTCAAATCTTGCTAGCTCTCCAACGATACCTTTAATGTACACAAGTGTGACTGAAAAGTTTTCTTGAAAGCTTGGTCTCCTCTCAGGACTCAAAGATTCTCTCCATGTTTTGATTTCATAAAGAATCATCGCTCAACATCCTCCATCCTCTATATATCTATATATATATTTATATATATATATATACATATATATATATATATATATATAGACAGATAGACAGATAGATAGATAGATAGATATGACATTGTGTCAGTTAATGGCAGGCAGCAAAATGTTTACTAATGCCAATGCGTCTATGGTAAGAGGAGAAGCGTTCTCTAATATGAAAGTCAATTATGTTCCCTCTTTATGTGCTACGAGGCCGTTCATCTGAGTGTGCTTGCAGCTCCACAGGGAGGACCAATTAAGCGCAAGCACAACTTGAGCATTTTCTATTAGCAGTGAATAACCAAAGGATTGGATAAATAATTATTTAACCTCTTTTAGTCTCACATTTTGCAGTTTCTCGATTAATTCTGGAACCAAATACACATGCACCAGCCTGCCAAAGCATGTGGAGGAACATTAGAGGCCTGCAGTAGTAAAGGCTTGAACTTAGTCCCAGCAGCTGTGAAAACAATGCCAGAGTGGGATTTCGATATAAGGCAGTAGTGGAGTAATGTAATCAAGGCAATATTTAGTCTTATTTTTACAGGTGAGTGCACTCACACTAAAGAAATATCCTGAAATGAACCTGTTCACACCAATGAAGACACAGAATCTCAGATAGATTTTAAATCCAGAGACACTCAAGAGCCTGTTAGAGCCTGCAGAGTGAGGGTCACATGACAGACAATCAGTGAATATTTTTGTATTTTTTTAGAGGGTACAGAGAGCCATTGGGATCAACTATACAGTAGTTTTCTTTTCCAGAAAGTTAAAACAGTGAGGGAACAGATTCAACTCCTTTCACAGTGCACAGAGTCATTTATTCAATGTCAGTTTAGGAAAATATACTGATATTGTTGTATGTAGATTTAAATAATGCATAAAAAAATCCCCTCCAAATAGCTACTGATCATAGCGTTATGTTGCCGGGCTAATTTACCATCTTTTCACAGCTCAACACAGTATATCCTGATGTAGTTTTTAGTGTTTTTGTAGCACAACTTGAATTGATAAATAAATTTACGAACTCCAATACTTTGACACTGTGCACATGGGCAACTTTGACAGTACTTATAATCTATTTTAACTAACATTGCTGACTCATTTACTTCTTGTGAAGTTATGTTGCATTAAATTTACAAACAAATATGTTGGTACTCATCCTATCTTTGTATATTACCTTTGTACATTGAAACTGACAGTAGAAAATGAGGATTTACAGTTTATAAAATTACTTCTCAACTCATCGGAAATTATTCATCGAACACTGAATGAGAAACACAAATCATCTACGCAATGATGGATTGCGCACGTCTGTGAGCACGAGCAGCAATACCTTTAACTCACAGTCAGGAGGAAAGAAGGATGATGTCCACCTCCAATTTCAACTAATTCAACGACAAAATCCCCTCTATTTTCTCACCACATTTGAACATATTTCTCTTGAGCTCTGTTTCCCCCCCTTCCCATATAATGATATATGGCTATGGTGAGGGTGTACTGTAAAAGTGGCTGGGATTTACATCAGAATGGAGCGTACAGGGCTCTGAGGCATAAGCAGAGTCACAGAAAGGTTAAATCTACAGCCAGGGCTCTCGCAGGAGATAAATGGGACAAGAGCACAGTTTCCAAAGATGCTTATGTGAACTGAGTAAGCAATTCTGAGGGAAGAAATCGACAAAACACTTGAGATGTTTAATCCTCTATTCATCCAGAAAGTGCAACGAGCGACCATGAAATGTGAAATGCAATATAGATTATTTTCTTTTCTTTTTTGTTTGCTTGTGTGTGAGAGAGAGAAGGAGAATGGGTGGAGAAAGACCTCTCAGCCACCAAATGCTTCTCTAAGAGCTGCATTAGATTACAAAGCCAGACTAAGTGCTATCCATTGCAGGAGGCTCCTCGAAAACATATTTTCCTGCCTGAACTCTTTCCTTTGGCTCAAGTGACAGAGAGCATAAAGATGGACGCTTCCTGGGTTTAGGTTGCACTGCCCTCCTGCTTCACAGTAGGCCTACAATTTCATTTTGATGTGAATCTAAGAGCTTCATAAAACCACTTAATTTAGTGGCAAATAAAAATGTTGGGATGCTTTGAGATCCCTTCAGCACTGCAAAGCATTTTGGCATCTTTCAGCTCACTGTTTTGGATGTCTGGCCTACAAATTTATACTGTCTTGGCTGTTTCAAATAGCAGAAAGTTTAAGTTCTTTACAAGTTAGTGAATACACTGTAACATTAAGCAATGAAACAGCCTGGATATTTCTCTTGAGAGCTGGTGAAGACCATAACAGAACCAGAGGGAAAGACTGAAATGACAATGTTGTTTGGTGTCTGCTGGATGTCAAACAAGGTTGCTAAATGTCTGCAGCTCACACATTCACTCTCATAGTGTTGTTTTCCTCCCACAGCAGGCAGCTGTTTTCAACATAATAATGTGGCCCTTTTTTTCCAAGTGTATACTTGTATTTTGGGTTTCTTCTAGAACACATTTGCATGATTTAATGTTCAAAAATGCATTACTTTCCTCATACAGTGACAGTATTATTTAAGTCAGAAGTCAAAGTCTTAGAATAGGATAGGCCATTTATACTGCCGTACATTAGGCTACATAACAAATACACAATATATTGCAATCTAGATATTTGTATCTGAGGAAATGATGGTTTCATTAGCGTCATTATTATAGAGAAGATTTGTGCAGATGTAAATGGCTGGCTATCAAAGCTAATGGACGTTAGGAAGCTCTGTAATAGGGGGATGGAGTAGCAATAGCAATTCACCAGTTTGAGCTGAATTCAAGAAAGTGTTGAGCTACTTAAAATGCTCTGAAGTTAAGTACACTCACAGGGCACAAACATAAGTTTTCCTAGTAAGGCCAAATTCTTCTCCTAACATGGTAATGAGGACAGGAGACGCTCCACAGTCGACTCTGTCACCTCAGTACACACCATGAATGCTGGGAAAATAACAGAGGAAACACAGGGTGTGATCACACCTTTATTTATATTCTAAGTTTGGCTCTTTTTTGTGTGTGCAATTCATTTATGTGCACACAGAACAATTACCACCCTGCCAGGAGCGAATTACTCTCTCAAATTTTTAATAATGTGTCTCTTATATTAACAGACTTTGACATTTTCGGTGGCACTTTGTTTTAATTTACCGTCTCTGGTTCTCATGGCAGGTAAGAAGATGCAAAAAAATATCAGATTGCGATTTACCTCCCTTCATTTTGTCATCCTAGGTTTTGTGACAATGACACAGTGACCTTGTTATACCCATGAACCCTTGCATTTTGGGGTTGCCTCCCATGGCTGGTCTAGATTCTCATTTCTAATCAACCACATAATGTTCTCTTGGAGGAGGAGCGAGGCTCCCTTTTTCAGGCACCTCAAGGTGGTTAATTGGTCCCACTATGACACTGTTTTCAGCTGTCCAGAGTTTGAAGAAATCTCACACGTGTTGCTCTCCTGATTCAAATAATTAAAGCTGCAGACTCACACAGGCGTGTAATGACAGATGACACCTAATTGGAGGTAAAATGACACTTAAGCTGGTTTTGGTTCAGCTTTCAAACACTTTGTTTTCCTGATTGATTTTCCCTTTGAAGCTCAGGCACTTCATGCTAACACCCCACACTCCCAGCCTGCTAACAAAGACATATCTTCGACAGGCGGAGAAGCTGCAGGGCTCCTCTTTAATCATACACTGGTCTGCTGATGTCGCTCAAGAGGTGAATTAGCAGGATACAAAGCTGCACATCTCTACGGCTTTCTGAAGTCTCACATGCAAAGGCGGACATGAAAAGGCTCAGGAGGAAGACATCGTCAGCTTTAATATGCTTATGTTTTTGCTCCGCTTGTCACCAACTATGACAGCATGTATAGTAAGTGGGAAAAAAGCCAGATGTAGCATTATTTCTCTTCCGGCAAGATTGAAGCTGAATGCAGCAACAGGTGAACGTGTTCTGTCCTCACTTTCAGACCTAATTAGAGACCAGAGACTGCAAGTTATGAGTATCATCATTTTTATTTAGACATTTCAACTTAACAGGTTCCAGCTTTGGCATAATATTGGCCATAATTATTTTTAATTCCCAATGCAGTGCTTGCTAGAGTCATGTTCAGATTCTTAATTTGGGGTGTATTGTGGAAGAGTGAAATTAAAAGATTGATAGCAGTCTCATGCCTGTGCATTAAATATGGATCATTAATCCCTAATGTTTGCCTGTGAAACTCTCTCAGTTGATTTAGTATTTAATTTACAAGACTTGAGTTTGTTTATTCCAGCATAAAAATATGTGAGTATAAATATATTTAATGGGATGATAATAGCAGCTCAGAAACCAACAGCTTATTCACTTAACTGTGTGAAAAATGTGCTTTTGTGTGAATTTTAGGCTTTGAGTTTTTGCTGTGCTGAAGTTTTGCACCTTGGACAGACTAAGGCCAGCTGATTGTTTCCAGTCTTTATGCTAAGCTAAGCTAACATGCCTTCACTCCATTAACACACAAACATAACATTGTATCTCTCAGAATGAAATCAAATATATGCAATTATGTATTTCTGAAAAAATCTGTCTTGTGTTTCATGGACAAACATGGGTATAATCGTAGAATATTTGGGTTGTAGGTCTGTCATCAAAGATGCTTTCAAAATGCTTTCAGTCATTCATGCCATCAGAACAGTTTCTTCCCCACTGCAGCTGGCCTCGTCAACAAGTCCGTGACTCACTCCCCGTCCACCAGTCTAAATGAACATTTCTGCACATTGCACCTTTCTGTAGAGGTGTTGCCTCTTGTTCGTCTGCCATATTGCACTGTATTGTCTCAGTTTTGCAGTATGTTCAGAGTTTTTGCACCCTTTATTCCTAGTGGTCCCTTTATTATCTTTTTGTTCATAGTTAAATTCCTTGTATGTGCAAGCTTACTTGGCAAAAAACTTGTTTCTGATTCTGATTTTGAAAAAAAAGAGGACAGTCATCCATTAATGCATCCATTTAAAAGAGGCTTCAAAGTGAACACAATACTGTATAAATCAATTTATTCTCCATTTAATGGTTTACTGGTCAGCACGTCTGGGTAAGATTTGGGTAAACATGCCTTTAACTGTATGGATTAAGACTGCTTGGCAATAATTTGCATAATCATCATGTTACATAACAATAAGAAGCTTATTTCAATTTCATTTCATTCCATGTGCATTTCTCGAAGCAGGTCAAGTAAAATCAACTGCATGAGGGGAATATCTGTGGGATTTTGCAAATACACAACCAGAAAAGACCATTCATGTAAAGATGTGCAAATGTATAGCCTTTTTCTGCCTCATCTCCATGTTGTGAATGCACCATCAATTACCGCATACATCTGGGAGAACGTGGATCTTATGCAGCTATGAAGGAATGCATGCTGCAGAAACCGTGAGGGGAGCTGTGAATGAAGTGAATAGAGAGGAAGCCTCTGTGTCCCTGAGCCTTAGCCTCTGCCTCTGTCACAATGATTTAAAAAACAGGAGGACTCTGTATGTGGGCTGCTGCATCAACATAATCTGAATTGTACTGTAGCAGCTGCAAAGCACTCACATCGCTAAGGCTGTTAGTAATAAAAAGGAATCTGAGAGCGAGGTTCCTTAAGTTTATAGTTATATGTGTTGCATAATGCCATGACTGTGGTATTCATCATGTTATAGTTTCAATATTTGTTTTGTGGTCACAGAAAGCTATTTCACTCTGTGGGAGCCATCATATTTGCGATGACATAACTGCCTGTATTTTTCTAAATTTGATCTCATTTGATCCCGTCCTTTAATGGTTGCAGCTTTTGTAGAGTTAAATTATTCCAGTTCAATAAGCGTCAGAACTTCATTCCAGAAACTCAAGATATGAGTTTCAACTTTTTGGATGATTTCAAATGGATGTGTGAATAAGAAAGGACAATGGGAAAAGTAATGACTGAAAGTGATTATTGCAGAGATACAACTCACCCTCTCCTCCTCTGCTCTGAGGTCTGGCATGGTGCTGACACACAGCGTCACAGCTGTGATGGCTACAAATAACACTGACAGACAGGCGAAGATCTTCCCTGGCAGACCGGAGTGGGGGTTCTCCACCATGTCCCTCAGTCTTCGCATGCAGCCCCCCGTGTTGGTTTCTTCCTGTGACCCCACTCCAGGAGGCTGCTGGCTCTCCTCACAGGACTGTGGCGTGGTGAGCTCGGCCTCCTCCTCCTCCAGCCTCTGCAGCTCCTTGTACTCCTCCTGCCTGAGCCGCAGCTTCCTGAGGCAACACCAGTCCAGTTTGTTCTCCTCCACCCCCCAATACAGCAGCTCCTCCTGGAAGGACAGAGCACACATCTCCCTTAGCAGCCGCAGTTTCCCCGCCGCTAAGAAAGAGACGATTGTACGGAAAGCCGACGGGCTTCGGTCGAAGAAGTACTCGTTGCGGCTGCTGTCGTAGTCGTCGCACAAGTCCATGATCTCGGCCTCGTTGCTGCAGCCACGCAGCTTGCCCAGTCGTGTCAGAGGGAACTCATCCAGTGTGGACCAGGGGATGCGATACTTGATCCCCCCAACGTTGATAATGGCCGCCCCATCAGCAAGGCCGATCTCATCTCCATCCTGTTGGCGGGACTGAGGCTGGAGCAGGAGCTGGGCCCTCTTGTAGAACAAACCCTTCTTGGATTTGACCTCCTGCAGGTTCTCCACACGTTTGAAGTGGAAGCTGGTGAACTGGTGCTCAGTGCTACCAGCCAGGAAGGCCACCTCCTGGTACATCACTGCCACTTTGCAGGGGACCCTGTCCTGCACAATGCAATGGGAGGGGGGCTTCAGAGGGTATGTGAGGCAACTGGGAGTTTGTCACCCATTCAGCAACACAGCATGTCTCTGCAGGACAAAGAAGACAAGTCAATAGACACTTTAATCAGTGTAATAAGTTAATAAGTTAGAGATCCTAGGAGCTTGGTGTTTATGCCTAAGAGTGGATTCATATTGCTGAGCTAAAATAAATGTTTTTTTAAAACCTTGTTGGACTGAAAACAGAACAGAGAAATAATGTTGAAGACAATTAGTCAAAACATCCTGTGTTCTTAGTGAGGAATGTCAAATACAACTTGACTCTAATTGCAATGGAGGCTCAAAAAAGAGCATGATCATGTCAAGCTGCAGCCCGAACCCGATGCAGAGAAATTAATAATGTTGTTTTTCTATTTACTGCATCATCAGGCTCTGGAATGAGACCCTTTTTGAAATACAGGAAATCAACACCACAATGTGGACCCAGTCACAGCACCATGAGGCAGATATGAACTGAAGGAAAGTCTCAACTGCTGTATACAAAAGTGTTCACTGTTCTATCTGTGGTAATGGTTTATTCATATTTCATTTCATATTTACACTTCTGTATCAAGGTATCACTCAACAGGCTTTCCTTTCAACATAATAAATAGTTTAGTCGTTTGAGGATCACAGGGACAACTGTAGGTATTACAGATTATATATATGCGAAGCATTTTCTCTCAACCATGATATGAAGTCTGTGGAGTCAGAGTCCCTGCATGGCTGCAGCTGTTTTATTTGTTTGTCCTTGTACGACCTACATATCAGCTCTTAATTCTGAAGAAAATAAAACATTAGCCTCATCGCATAATTGCCTAATTCATATTTTGCCAAAATTGTGATAGCTGCCTAACTCTATCTATATCTTTTATTTGTTATGTAATTGTTGTTATGCCTTTTTTTTGCAAACCAGTTCACACATCTGGTCTGAACCTACTATTACAGTATAAATAAAATGTGTGTATATGTGTGTTAAAAAGTGTGTTGTTTTCTTCTTTTCTGAAACCTTGAAATGTGACAGACAGTTATACTATGAGGCTAATGAGAAGAATTACAAATTATCGTATTTAATTGCATTCATTGTTTAAATGTTCAAAACCTGGCTGCAGCATAGCACCAGGCCAACGATCATTTACTCACTAAGGATGTCTGTACTGGACCCGAGGAAGTGGAGCTGATATGAGGAGGATGGGCACGGCATCACAACAAATTAAGAGTGGGAACCCTCTAGCTATCCTCAGAGTTTGTTCCTCTATTGTGAGGCCAATCATTTTGAAATAGACCCGCTTTCTCCAAAGGAGGGGGTCAGAGAGCTGCACTTCTACAGCGACTCAGCAAAGTGCTTCTGGCAGGAGCAGTTTATTGAGCATGACACTGCACCCAGGGGTGGCTTCACAGGGCACAGAGAGAGTGAGGACAAATATCAAAATGGGCTTACTGAATCATGGATATATTCTATCTGTTTATAAATCCTGCAAGTAAATCCAGCAGGATTGTGGCCTAAAACATATGTTTGCTTTTCTAGTTTAGTCCTCATTAAAGGATTAGTTTGACCTTTCGGGACATTTGCTTATTCACTTTATTGCTGACAGTTACATACTGGTTAGCTTAGCATAAAGACTGTGGGTAACAGCTAGCCTGGTTCTGTCCAAAGGTAACAAAATACATCCTTCAGCACTTGTGAAATTAACTTTTGCAAAGCTAAGTTCACTCAAAAAGTATTTTTTCCCTCTCAGACTTTCATTTGAAGAAGAGGCGGAAGTATTTCTAAAGAAAAAAGCATTTTTCTACTCCTTTGTCTTTAATATAATGTTGGTAACTTTTGACACTTGTTTTGAACATAATAGTCCAGGCCACTCGTGCAACAATTTGCCTGTTACATGTGATTGAGAGAACATTGTTTGCATTCAAAGTACATCCCTGCCATCCTGATGAGGCAGGGTGAGTGCAGCATATGAGGTCATGTTCTTGCCTTTCATCCTCAACACAAAAGGCTGCGAGCTCTGAAATGTTGTTCAGCTGCTGATTCTGGATCCATGACCCTATGTGAGGATAAACGGTAGAAAATGGATCCTTTCATCAGAAATATCATGTTAAAAAAAAAAAAAAAAAAAAAGGTGGAGCACTTTTGAACTCTGCTTCGGTGTTTCACCACCAGTTGCTCATGCAAATATAATTTACATGTCTCTTTGCATAAATCTGCAACCCATGCATCACTGACACATCTGCCTTCCCACATCCACTCAGTCTTCATCTTCTGTAAAGGCCTAAAGCACAACTCTATTTTGGGACACAACGAGCTTGAATGACACTGAACTATCACCTGACCTGCTCTTAGATCAGACTGATTGGTCCTCCTCAGAGCGTCTTTTACTGTCAGTGACAAGTCTGTGCTTGAAATTGTGAGGACAATTAAGTTTGGTGTCTGCAGAAGCAGTGCAGCAATCAGCCGAGAGAAAGCGATTTCACAATCTAGAATGACGCAAAACATCACTCTCGAGGTGCAATAATCATGGAAAGAGTACTTTTCACAACATAATCAGACATATAAGAGTCTGAGGGGCAGGGATGTAGAGTGCCTTTTAGATTCTGAGTCACAGGAAGTGATGAGGTTGTTGACGAGCTGTGTTTTTGACTCATGAAAAAGATGCTTCATTACTGATGTAATTGTACCAAGGACCATTAGCCTTTTCCGGTTTTTCTGGGAATGGCTCTCCCACTTTTTGATGAGCCAACCCAAAATACAATATCTTGCCTGTGCCACTGCTGGAGACCTCAAAAGCCAGTCTCTCATACTTTTATTCAGTTGCTCAGAACTTCCAGGAGTACAGCTGCAATCTGTAATAGAAAATTAAACCTGCGCTTGGAGCCTGACAGTCAGTGGCAATCAGCTGGATTTAACAAAATGTTAGATGGGGAGAAGGAGAGAACGAGTTGAACACACTGCTGGAAGGGAACAGATCTATTTGATGGTGAGCCTGAAAGCAGAGAATGTGATGTTTGTGTGCAAGCACAGTTATTAGGACAGAGAGTTTAGAGATCACAGCAGAGTACAAAAAAGAAAAACAACAGCCGCCTACAGTACAAAAGGATGTAGCTCATCTTCCCCCTCTCTCCTCTTTTCTTTACTTTGTCATTATGTATTTTTTGCAAAAAAAAAAAATACAAGTGCAGCGAGAATTGAGGCTTTCTATCTTGTGTCACTTCCAGATTCAGCTCACCTTTAGAAAAGCAGGAGGACTAATTAGTGAGATGAGCTGCTGTGGTGTTTTGGATGCATGAGCAAACCTGACGCATGTTGAACACCACAGACCAGACTGCCATGATCTACAATCTGGTCTCATTAGTTTGTCCTCTCTGGTTTCAAGGGCCCATCACCGGTGTGGTGTGATTTACGGCACAGGAGATACACAAGCATCCGTCTCCACGCATCAACAGGTTAATAACCCTGATATATGGACAATCCATGCAAGAAAGCAAGAGAAAGATTAAAAGCCTCTCATCCACCAAGGGTCCTGTATTAAATGCTGACAGGCGTGGACAACATTCTGGTAAAAGGTCTGTTTTGCCTGAGGGGGAGCTGCACAATGCTCTCCTACAAACCTGATCACATTTACGGTCAAAAGCCAACATTTGGTGATATTTAATATGCAACGCAATGGACACAGCATAAAGTACACTGCCGCCATGAGAATAAAATAAGAACAGGAGATGCACTAAGTACCACAAGGACACTTGTGGAGTCCCTTCAGGAACATGATAGGACTATTAGTGAATAAAACATACCATGAGGACATTATGAACGCATTAATTTAGCTCCTTCTCTGCCCCCAAAACTGATGGGATATGACATGGAAGAAGTTTGCCACGTGTACTGTACGAAAATACACTGATTTCCTCGTAAATGGCTCCAAACGCATTTGACAATTTCGACCCATTTGTGGTTTTAGGAAAGGATAAAAACAACATGATGCCACAGAGAAAACGAAACGCCAGACTTGCCACACTCACCCAGTGCGTCGTTAGGCTCGTGTCCATCTGTCTCAGCTTGGTCTCACAGTCGTAGTCTTCAATATGCAGCATGCCTTTAAGTTTTCCACGCAGATGGGCATTGTGGGAGAATTAAACTCAATTTGCAGGGAGTTTGTTAATCCTAAAAGTCGTCGTTTAAACGCGCTTAAGATGCACGCGGAGATGCAAAAGGAGACGCCAAAGAAGCAGACATCAGGCTGTTCCGCTCTCCATCAGAGACGACGTGGCGGATGTTGCATATCAGTGTGCGTGTGTGTGCGTGTGTGTGTTTGTGTGTGGCTCAGAGCAGGTGAGAGGCTGATTCCAATCCACTGATGGTGGTCCACACAGCCCTGACTTTCCAGGTGCGTCCGGAGCTGCGCGCTCCGCGGTGCGCTCCGCTCTGCCAAACTGCGTCTGTGGGAAAGCGCGCATGCTTTAGTACAACCTGACAGCGTCAGGGGGAGTGTTTGTTGTGCATTTCTTCTCCCTGTCATGAGATAGGCATGGACTTTACAATCATTTCTCTTTCCTCGTGGATATTTCTCACAGGTTGTATTCCTCACCTGGCACCAACATCAGTTTAAACATCATTTCTGGTTTGTAAAGTTTATCAGTGACATGTGACTAGATGCTTGTAGACCATTATTTTATCATCGTAGCTCAGATGTAATGCATTGTTGTGTATTTTTCTTATATAGAGACTACACATTAATTTCTGAAATACTTGCTCATCACATTGGTTCTGTAAAACATTTGTTCCTGTGGTTTAAGACAGTCTGAGAAATATTAGAATAAATGAATTCAAGACAATATATATAGACAGTGAACTGGGAGAGATGTATCAGACGGCTTCAGAGCACCTGGAGGAAGGTTCTGAGTAGATGTAGATTTTATGTTTCACAACCAAGAACACTACAACAGAATAAAGCTCATTTGGATAAAAAGAATAAAAGAAAAAGAGACTCCTATTCATAGAGCAGCGCCAGACTCCGGAAGTTTTACTTCTCTGTTTTCCAGCTTTAGTTCACAAGTATTGATTGAACCTTCCCTGGTCATGGGACTAACATACTGACATTATTCTTTAAGATGTATTCATAAATAGAAAAGGCAATAGAAAGAACTGTCTAATAGATCAGGACATGCACAGTGTGTATGTGGTAACACTGAGGCTGACACACACACACACACACACACACACACACACACACACACACACACACAGCTGATACAGTAGGTGTGGCTTTGCAGACCAGCACAGGCTAACAGCTGAAAGCCTGTCTTACTGGCTCGAGCTTCTCTTTAATTTCAGCCCAGTCTGTCAACACAACGTCAGCTCATTCAGAATGGGAGACAGCAGAGAGACAATAAGTGCAGGAGTCTGATTGATGCCAAAGTCAACAGTGGTGAAGGCAGTAGAAGCATCCATTTGCAGGCTATCTGCTTTACTAAATGCCTGCTAACAGCTCAGGGAGAAAGCTGCAAATGTGGTGACATAAAAAATGAGCAGATTTTAAATAGGAACCATTTTTACCGACTAAAAATGGAACCGAGGACATGGTGGATGTTTTTAGGGGCTGCATGTTGCTTGCAGAAACAAACTGTCAACAGTATGACATGGTGAAAAATTCAGGTGTCCTTGTGTAAATGCTGAATACTCACTAATTCCAGAGGTGATGCTCTGTGGCTGTGGGTTTGACCTCTGACCTCTTCATGAAAAAAGGAAAAAAAATTAAACTTGAAAGCACTTATTTTGTACGGCGCATCTTCTAACATGATGGTGAGGCTCAAAGATGAGCAGATAGACATTTATGAGTCAATCCCCTTTAAATCCTCAAAACTCCCAGTCTTCCCTCCATCTGAGCACACATGCTTCGATCATGTGATGACATTAAGGCCCATAGGTAGCACGACTGGACACGATGTATGAGTCATTAAAATAAGTAAAGAAAAGCAGCTGCAGCAACCAATGTAGAGTGTAATGTTCTCATTATTTTACACTTATTATCACTGAGAAGCATTGATCATATGCCCATGAAACATGTATTTTGGCAATTTCAAGATAATTAACCACCATAAGCTCTTGGTCCTACCAGACAGAATGCTGTGCAGCAAAATTGTTTTATTGGCTGTTAAATCAACTTCACTTTTGTGAGATGAAAATATATTTCTAATATCATAGTTTTGCTTTAAATAACATCCATGTATACTGTTTAGAAACTGTGGTGCTTTTTCTTTTTTTTTTTTCTTTTCTTTGACATGTCACTCCTGTCTGCTTTTTGCAGAGAGGAGCTGCAGAAACTATAGAGTCTGGACCTTTAAGGCATCCAGGAAGACTAATGCAAGTTCTGCAAGGTCATTTTTAGAGGAAAATGTCCTTACTCAAATCAAAAATAACCCATTGAGCTTACTTTGGGGAGAAAAGATAAAAATTTGATAGTAAGAGATCCTTTAAATTTAGGGAAAGTTAATTGGACTTTTTAATGGAATGGGGAATCTCACACAGCCAGCCTTTACAGGAAGGAAGCCTTTAGATGTCCCCTTGAGGAGTTATGAACTCAGCGAGTCCATTCCTCTCTCTGTTTGTGCCTCTGACTTAAGTTGGTGTGTTTCTACAGTTAATGCTAGCTCACATCAAGGTAAGAGATCCTCCCGGGTCCCTTTTTGTCTGTAGACAGGCATTATTAATCTGCCATCCGTTCCCTTGTACTCATCTCTCTCTCTCAGACAAGCCAGACTGCAGACTTTTCCTGTCCCAGTGTGTGCTATTCAAGGTGTTTCCAGGCAGCTATTTTAGGTTTTCATCCATTACATGAAAAGCTTAGGCTACTCATAAGAGAGCGAAAAAGAAAAGACAAAAACACCAGTACGATGAGTTAACCATGAGTTTACACTGATGCAGCTATTAGCCATTTTCCACAAGAACCTGACATTGATGAATTACCATGCTCTGAATATGCTGCATCAGCCATGTGGCTACATAATAAACTTTGACTGTGCAGGGAGATACAGGTGAGTGAACCTTGAATAACGAGCTGCTAAATGTGTGATTACTGTCACAACAGGTTTCCAGCCTTGTGCTCTCTCTGGCCTGAAACTGTCCTGGAGCCAAAAAATCTACAGTATGAGGACAAAGTCCTAAGAATTGTTTGCAGTTGTTTAATGGTGCACAAAAATAGATTCCTTAGTCTTTAAGGGTCATTAGGCGTGTTTATACATCAGGGACATAGTGACCAGGTACCACCTGTCATGTTCCACTTGTGTTCATTTGGAGATGACTTATGGAAAAGCAGATATTGTTTTCTTTAACAGAGGGGTCAGTGTTTAGGTCAGCTGTGTCAATTTTCATTTTGTATTATATTTTTGCATTTGCAGTACTTTGTATTACCACTTGGATTAACATTTAGCCATTTCAACTGTGTGTATATTACTCTGAACTATTTTAGGTCATTTTATTTTTTTGGTTTTAACTGTCAATTTCGCTTATCTGATATTTTTATTGATATAATTTAACTATTAGTGTTATATTTATGCAACCATTTCAACCATTTACTTTTTACAATTTGACTTTTTTATTAACTGTATTGATTTCCACAATGCTGGCATGGGGGTGCAGTGGTTAGCAGTGTTGCCTCACAGCAAGAAGGTACAGGGTTCGGGCACAACAGGGCTAATTGGTCAGAAGTGGCCTAACTAAAGTGCCGCCGCCTTGGCGGAGGTCTGCTCTCTCTGAGTGCTTTTCTAGTTTCAACGGTTTGTTAATTTTAGCAACTATTTCAACCGCTTATCCATTAATTTTAGTTTATTTATTTTGAGACAACTAGTTCAACCATTTACGTTTTACAATTTATGAATAATTATTTGAACAACTCATTAATTTTTACTTAGCTGTAGCTTTTTCCACTTTTCAGTAGTTTTCACACGCTCTGTCCCAACACTTCATGGTCAGTTACAGATGACTCTGCAGATGCAGATTTCAATAGATCAGATGAGCTAATCTAAATGCATCATTTCCACGTATCCCCTGGCAACTGGAGAAGCATCTCGTGGGGTAGAAGTACTCTATCCCTGGTTGTGGTGTCTTTTTTCCATCTGAGTTCTTGAAATCAGGTTATAGGTTACTGTTTTTCAATATTAATGTTTTCCTTACGGGATTGATTAAATACATTTTTCTTTGTAAAGGTTTCAGTCCTGCAGGGGCTATTGATCCATCTTTCCAACATGGTTGGTTGTTTTTCAAGGGCGCTGATGCTCTACCTGGGAAACATGTGCAGCCTTGTTGCACAATGAGCTTTATGAATCCACTAATACCTGTTTTGGCCTCGTGCTTATGACCTGCTGTTGTAATGAGAAGGTCACCTTGTGGAAGATTTCGTCATGATCCATGGCTGACAGAGAGGGCTTCAATATTAATGGCACATGCTGTTGATGAGCATTTAGCCGTCAGTCCGCTGGCGCTCAGGTCACAGCGTGTTGATATCAGACAGAGCAGAGACCTTCTGGTGGGAGAAAAAGAATGAGCTCAAAGTCTGAAGAAGGACACATCCTTGTGTATTGTCAGTAAAGCTGATGATGTCTAAGTCCACACACTTTGCACCAGGAAAGATTGATTTACTTTAACTGGGGCAGTTCAGTCCTTTAGCTTTGTATGTTTGTGTCAAATTAAATCAACTTTATTAACACTGATGATACCAAGAGACATATTTCTGGGTGTCAAATTGTGTTTTCTGTCTTTGGAAAGAAAACACATTTTGATGTCCGTCTTTTTAATCTTGACCAGATGAACAAGGTTACTTCAGTTTTGTCCAGTGAATTTAAGGTTTACGTTGATGCATATTTTTTGCAGTATAATTTTTTTTTTACTGTTATTTTTAGTTGGATAGACCTGAAAAATGTCTTTGCTTCCAAAGTCTTTTTGACTTGTCTTTTTGCTAGCCAAAGACATTCCTTCAAATATATGTTTTACATTTTTTCACATTACATTTTTTTTTTGGGGGGGGGGGTTAAACTTTAAAATCAGGTTTAATTAACGTTGCATTTCTCAACCAAGTAATAGAAATAAGAGCCCTCTTCCCAACAGCATTAGCAGATTCCTTCCTACTTATTTTCAACAGCTCTGACATTAATTATAGCACAGTGAAGATACAGAGATGTAAACACAAACAGACATGCAGATATAATTTGTCAAACATAATGGAATAGAGTTGTTCCATTACTTTTTCATCTGAATACCACATCTCTCGAAGTGGTCACTGGGGCAGCAGCTAATGGGCATCTGAGCTGACATAAAGCTGGAAAAAGATTGCTCACACAAAGAGGGTGTGGGGGTTGGGGAAGCCAAATGTCACATCTGAATGGCATTTATTACCACATCAGCCTTGGAGTCATTTACCTTTCTTGCTGTTTTTTCCCTTGTGAAGTCAAAAATATTCTCCCTGTTTCTGCAGTAGCTTGAAAGCAATCATTATGAGATAATGAGTCATAATGGTCAAATCAATTTAGAAAAATGTAGGCACTTTAGAGCTGAATAAATTACACAAATGCTTTTCAATGTGAGCACTTTCCCCCCTTTTATAGACTTTTTTTTTTTAAACGTCATTCGACTTTGAACAAGATGTGGGTTCAGGAAGTATCAATCAAGACCAGTCCTTTTAGCTCTAAGAGGGAGACAGAATCAAGAGAAACGAGTCCTGCTCTGTAGCTGAGGATGTGCATGGTGATTAATATGCTCTCATTCATCCATATGTAGCATCTAAAGCTGCACTAATCAAAATTATAACAATGGATCCAATGACTACATGTTATGTGACAGAGGTTGCCTGTAGTGACAAACCTGAAGAGAATTATCACCCAGTTCCCCATTTTTTTACAGCTTTTTTGTGTCTTTTTTGGTGTTTTGGCTTCATAGTTCCTTTACCAATGCAATGCAACATCCAGCAACACGACTCAACTTCCGCTCCTTCATTTGTGGTTTGGGTGACGTTATATGTGTACAGAAGTTTGGTGACAAATAAATCAATGTAAGAGACAAAAACTGATGATTTATTACCTACCCATCCAACTCTTTCTGCTTCCTCGTTCACATTACTTGGATTGCATAGAAATTGATTTTGTGGGATATGTAGGAATTACACTGCATTACATAGCTACGAATGGCATATACAGTAATGGCAAATCGATGTCATTTCCAGCTGCAGGCAGCTGTGTTCAGTAAAGCTGATGAAGTCAGCTGCTTTGTTGCCCAGTTAGTGACTTTCTTTGCCAACACATTCACTATGAGGTGATAAACTGACTTTCAAGGTATTGAAAATCTTATGGGAAGCAGCAGCTTTCATTGTGAGACCTGCTGTGACAGCAGAGGGTCTGTTTGCTCAGACTGAGGGCTATTTTCTCAAAGAAAAATTTCCAAGCTTTATTTTTAAAGGGCCGAAAATACAAAAGAACCAATATAGCAGGCACCTTTACCCTGAAAGGCCGTGCAAACAGCACACACATGAATTATAGCACTGCAGTTAGCTCTTCATAATGAATGAATTCATATTATTCAAGACGAGCTCTGCAAAGAAAGTGGCGTGTAAAGTGGCAAGCATGTGGATTTCTGATGAGCTGGAGGGGGGATACAGAAGTTTAGTCCAGTTCACAGTAATCTCAGTGTTGTCTCATATTGAGTTGCAGAGATGAGGGTGTTGAAATGATGTAAAATCTTCTGGCAAGTCCGTTTTAATGATGCCTGAACGTGCATTGGCACACACATTGTACACATGTACATTAGCATGTGTGTGATTTGATTTGCAGTGGAGAGAGGAATTTGAATCAGATTTGAGTATGATTTGATCTGGACAGGGATAGGCCGGAGAGGAAAATGTCAATATGACCACCAGGAAACACAGCAGCTCCAGGAAACAGCTTTTTACAATCTGCTGTTCTGCTGCCTTCATCCTGCCACAGTCCCACAAGTCGGAGATGAAAAGGTAATATGTGCAGGATCTGATCATGGAGGAGCTCTGTCAGCAGCAGCTGGATCTCTAACCACTGACAACCTTTGTTTTGTTTCAGCAAAAAGAATTTAATGAGAGAAAAAAAATCAATACACTGCAAAAACATCTGTCTTAATAATTCTGTCTTATTTTTCCTGAAACTGAAATAGGTTGCCAGTGGAATAATCCCACTTGCCACCAGTAAAGTACCAGAACTTTTGTAGGAATGAGCTCCAACATCTTGAGACAAAAGAGCAAAACAGGCAGTTCTACAGTACAAGGTGCTCTTTGCAATATTCAGAGCAGTAATATAGCCTCAAACTACTATTGTCTTTGTAAAGATATAGAGGAGTAATGACCACCTGAGCAGAGAGGAAGTCGCTCTCCTTCTGTGTGTGTTGTAATCCAAGCTTTTCTGTTGACACAGCCTGCCTGCAGCAACTACTTTTAGTGCAACAGAAATACTCCCCATCTCACACCTTTAAGTCACAGCTCTGGAAATCTCAAAGTCACATGGAGGGACAGGTTGTTTTCTCCCAGGCTGTCACAGCATTTGTGTTCGATGCCCGTCTCCACTGCCACACACAATCAGAGCCCAGCCACAGAGAGGTGCGTGGAAAGGATTCATGGGATGGCATTGTCTGACACATTTGTTCCTCCTGTCAGCAGCAGCAGCAGCAGACATGATCATGATCGGGGTGGACTGAGGACGTCTGTCTTGTCACACAGTAACATTCTGGTGAGCTTGTGCCTACATCCCCTCCCACCTTCACCGCTATCCGTCTCCACACTAGCTGCTTCCTGCTCATTGTTATTACTGCATGACACTGAAAGATGGTCAGAGCTGCACACCTGTGATGAAAAAGAAGCCCACCAATTCCATTTCAGTTCCGAGAATCATATTTACTTGTTTATTATGTTAATACCATCCTCAGTGTTGACTGACCTTGAGTCTCCAGAGCTTTCAAGAAAATACTGAACAAGAACTGAAATAAAAAGTATGATGTTATTTTGTGCACAAACGGCAGGAATTCCTATTTTCATTGTATGTCTTCTTCCTTCCTACTTCACTTGCAGAATGAAAAGAATTCTGAAAGCATTAAAGCAAATTGATAGATAAACATGAAATTAACCTTTAGTCAACCACACAGTTTTCTGCTGCTGCATTTAAGAGTCATAAAATGTTCTTTTACAGCAAACCAATAACCCCTGAAGACATTAACCAGAGCTGAGCAGCACTGAGCATGACTTGAACTGCTGGAGTAAAAATAACTTGTAAAAGATCGTCTCCTGTTGCTGAAAAGCCACTTTCTGATTAATTTACCTTGGTCTGCACGCTTTTCTATCTATGGCTGACATATAAGAGGGCACACCCTGGCTCCCACTGAAGCTCGGAGCCACTGGCTTTATGAACACTGTTAATCACTGGAGCACAGATGTGTATTTTTTTTTACTCACAAAGTTTTGTTTTCTTTTGGAGAACTGCAGGGATGAATTGTGCTTGTACTCTACCTGATGCTCTTTAGGTGAGAATACGATGAATAAAATATAAACTTCTCTGCCTATCACTAATGTCCTGATGATATAATTATCATCGTTATCAAGGTCGGCATCCCAACTGCTGCGTGAAATCATAATTAGTGGTATATATTGCCTCCAATAATTATGTCATTAAATATCAGCCATCTAATCAAATCATAACAGTGTTTATATCATCATGGGTGTGTGGTTATCTCATAAACTCTCTAAACCTAGAGGGCCAAGGAAACACAGATCTGATAAAACACTAAAAAAAACATTGTCTGCTCCCTTTATAGTGAAACTGCTTGTTAGCAGGATCATAAATTGTTTTGTTTTAAGATAGATGGGAATAGGAAAGCAGAATGATATCAAACACTGGATTAGAATACATCTGACCTGTGATTTTGCTGATGGTCCTGGATCTAAAGGTCATCTAGAAGTGTCTCGTAAAAGCCTGCAAAGAAGCCGTGAGTCAGCAATCCCGGGCTGAACCCACAAACAGAAAGGAACAGAGGATAAAACCATCTCATCATAAAGCTGTCAACTGACCCACTCCTCCACATTGGCGAACAGTCACATTTTAGTGCCATAAATAAGGCACTCACCATTTCAAACCAACATGCTCTGTAATGCAGTAACCAGAAACCAGCTTTTCTTTTTGCTTCGAGTTCGGTCTGGAAAGTAGTCTGACTGTGTCTCTCAGCAGAAGGCTTTTCTTTGATAAGAAGCATGTACTTGCTGTTGGCATTGTTTTTTGTCTTGCCGCCTACGTCCTGCTTTTTCAGATCTGTTTATTTGGTTATTATACATCATGTTCGGCTCCATCTGTTGCAGGAAAATGTTGTCTTTTGAGCCATCTTGGATTTTAGTCGAGTCATACAAATGAAAAAGAGCTTTGTCCGTTGGCTTAAGTGGTCTCTCAGCAGGTGACTGTACCTGTTTTGCAGTGGCGTCTTCTATAGCCGTACGCGGATAAAAAAAGGAAAATGCTGATTTGCAAAGCACTCAGTTGGTCTGATCCACCCTACTGTGAACGTCTTTCATATGTTGTGAGAATTTTTTCTTTAGGATTCATCGCTAGACAAATTAACATGCTAATATGGGTATTTTTGCATTAGAGGAGGCTCAGCCAAGCTTTATTCCAGTGGTGTTTTGAAAATGCCTTTTACATAAACAGTGCATAAAAGCACACAGAACCATGAAGAGATCTGTAAGTACAGTAAATTATCAATACAAGTCTTTGATATTTTCAAAAAAAGAAGCTGGAAAAATCAACTACGGTACATGGCAATGGACAAAAATACCATGGGTATTAGTGAGCGCTGTATTTCTGGAGAAACGGAAATTAGCTGAGGTGTGGGATTTTGATTAATATTCCCAGTCACTAATGACTCAGGAGCAGAGCTCTGCTGGCTGATGAAGGCTAGATAACCCTGTGAGAGGAGCATGATGTGGATATATGGAGAGACATTCAGTCATTATGATTTGTTGCAATCTAGCAGCGTCTTCCCTTTTTTAATGAAACTACTTTATCCAAACAGTGAAATAATTAAAGCAATAGTTAGACATTTTGGGAAAACCTTTTTTTTTTTGCAGTGTTAGCTAAGGAGATTCATACCACACTCGTCTGTACACTAAATATGAAGCCAGAGACAGCAGTTGATTAGATTAGCTTAGCATAGAGACTGGAAGCAGGGGGAAATTGTATTGTATATATAAACATGTATTTAAGTTCTGTAACTCTAAATTATATTATTTTATCCATCAATTATTGTATTGTATATAATTTGTATGCTTTTCATTAATTTTGGTATTTTATTAATTAATTATTTTATATGAGGTGGTGTAGTGGATAGCACTGTAAGAAGGCAGCGGGTTTGATTCCCGGCCCGGGGCCTTTCTGTGTGGAGTTTGCATGTTCTCCCCGTGTCTGCGTGGGTTCTCTCCGGGTACTCCGGCTTCCTCCCACCATCCAAAAGCATGCATGGGGATTAGGTTAATTGGCTAATTTAAATTGACCGTAGGTGTGAGTGTGAATGGTTGTCTGTCTCTATGTTTCCTGTGATGAACTGGAACCTAAGACAGCTTTGATAGGCTCCAGCCAACCCCCCCCACCCCCCCGACCCTATGACGATAAGCGGTAGAAAATGGATGGATGGAATTGTTTTATACAAAATTATGATTTTATACAGAATCTGCATACTTTTATTAATTTTTGTTTTTATTTTCATTTATTTTATTGTATTTCAGTTGTAAATTTGTAGTTAAGTTTACTGTTATTAATCTAGTTTTTAGTAAACACTGTTGTGTTACTGTTGTTATAGCTCTAAATTGTATTTTGAGCATCTTATTGTCTCACATGCATTGGTCTCAAATTATCACAGTTAAATTTTTTATGACTTTTTTGTTGTTTTCATGGCTCACATATGTTCTATTGAACTTTCGGCTTGGCAGTCATCTGTTAAACTGCATTAACCTCTATGAAAGATGCAGTGCTGACAATATGTTCGATTGATTACAAACAGGGTTTGTGTGCAGATTGGAAGAGTAGAGGACACTGTGTGGTCTGTTAATAACTATAACAGATGATGGAGTAGCTTTCTTAGGAGGTGGAGAGATCGCATAGTGAGGCGGCGTCCTTGGTGCCAATATCAACAATAACATTATGGACATACAGGTGTTTGTTGAGCAGAGACAGAACTGTGACTGCATTCTATAAACCAACCATTTTCACACCTGCTGGATCTTTGGTTTGGCCCCCTGCAGCAGCCAGAGGTCCTCAGTTGGTAGCGATTGGAGATCCATCCTTCCAGCTCGGCGATGTTTTGAGTCAGATGAAGGCACCAGGCAGTCACATCTGGTTGAATAGGTGAGCGGTGGCGTGCTGGAGACAGAAAATAGGGTACTTTAGGGTAGAAACTTCCACTCCACAAATGAGAGTCCAGTGTGTTATCGTTGCTTGGGCAGAGGTTTAGGTCTTTCAAGATGTATTTTAAAACTGTCTGATGGGTTTTAACTTGTTCAACATCTAAAAGATCTAGTGAAAGTGAAATTATGGCTTAAAACAGGATGCAGACTTTGTTCCCAGAGACTTCATTGAGAAAGTTCAGTAGACCATTACAATAGATTTGCATTGCAGCAAGAACAGTTGGAATACTCCTTTAAAATGCTGTAAGGATATATTTTGAGCTCACTGTTAAAAGAGAACAACAGGACACTGTTCCAGGAGGAGATGGTAAACTTTACAAATGGATTTGGCACACAGTGTAGACCTGGACCAGTTATCAGCTCCCCATTTCATAGATTGACACATTTTATTAATGAATACCGTATGTCCCTGATATATTTCTGGAGCCTATTAAAATGTTATTAGTACTTTTATTGACCTGTTTTAAAGGTGGGCTGTCTCTGCCTTGACTTAAGCTTACTTGGAAAAAGAACATATCTGTTATTCTGAATATGCCTTCGAGCGCTGAAATCTGACTTGATTTATCGTGTTTCATTATGCAGCTTTGAGCTCATAGCGTCAACTATCTTACCAACTTACACTGGGGATGATTGATTATCATGCTCGTGGACCTTGTGTAAGGAATTTATGGTAAAACCATTTCAGAGATTTTGAAGGATTACATGGCCTTAGACATATGTATCATGCGAGTATGTGCAGTGATAGTAAAAGGACCACTTCTCAACCAGCTGCTGCTCTTGAAGCTCAGGCAGAAACCACTAATAACCTTAGAAGTGATTTACTGTAGTGTTGGCATATTAAAAGAAATGGAATGATCTATGCTCTATTCCCAAGTGTTTGACAAAGTTTGCATCATTTATTTTCATGATATGTCACGCTTATTTAACAGATGGAAGCAATAACTGCAGATGCTGGGTCCTGTAATGGCTGCTGAAGTCACAGCAATCGGTTCTTTTCATCGACTTATTAATGGAAGCTCACGCTGAACCTCAGCCACCCTCACATCCCTCTGCTGCCCTACATACTGTATGCTAACAGCTGCTGCATGTCTGCACTCTGGCCATCAAAGGTACGAACGGTTTGGACAACCTTTGATCTGAGCTGTGCTATGTTCCTTCACCTTGTTTCACCTTTGAGATGCATTTGCTTTGGCACAAGATGTAGATGTGATAACAGATCAACTGAGCAATGGTAGTTACACCAAAGGGAAATGATGGGCTGAGGTGCAAACATTGGTGCAGGCTATTGATAAAAACAGAATGGGCAATAGAAACAGACTGTAAATGAATGACATTGCAGACAAAGTGTTCTGCATCCTCTGTATGGTCTGCACATCCTTGAATGGAGCTAATGAATATAATAAATACACTCTACATTTTTCCTGTCAGTTATTGACTTAGCAATGACAGATGTTAATTATCATGATGATAGTCATAATGATAATGATGACATAATTATTACTGTGTGGATGGGTGATCATACACTCCACATGTATGTATATATATATATGTATGTATATATACATACGTATGTATATATATATATATATATATATATATATATTTCAGTATATATGAACAACTTAAGGACAAGAAAGTAGCGAAGAGAAACCAGTGAATTGGAAGAAAATTTTCTGAGCTCTTATAATCCAAATGTAGTAAATTTTCAGAATCCCCTGGTCTATGTTGAATCACCTTCAATCCTATCATGAATAAACAAAACAGCAGCAAAACTGATATCCATTCATTGAAACGTGGACTCAAATCACTATTGACCAGTGCGGCTCTGCAAATGTGAGAGAACAAAACATCACCGTGGAGAGAAATACTATAATATTACGCCCTCCTCACAGGATAAACAGCTCTGTTTATTGCTGTTTGCTTTGGCTTTTAAGGCAGCGGATCATCAGCCGTTCCGGGAAAAATAAGCGCACCGACCATCACAAGCAGAGCTGCTGGAGTCACGTTTTAATAGCCTTTATGACTCTGATTTATCCTGCCGTTTCCTGTCAACATCACACCTGAAGGGCCATTACTTTGACTGAATGACAACATGATAGAGAAATGTCACAAATGTCTTTTTTTCTCCCTAGACGAGCCAACAAAAATGTATATCAATCGTTCACACACTTAATTTTCAAGAGTCCTATTGTCTTTATTGGTGCTTTTAACCTGCAGATATGATTCTTTCCATCTCTTCCATCCTGCGTCGAAAAATTGCAAACTGATGCCTCGTCCTGTCTCTATGCTCCAACAATGAGGCTGCTTGTCTCTGTTATAACAACAAAAAAAAACAGGTCGCAACACATTTGGTACACGTACCAAACCAAGCATCAAGATGGAACAAGGCCTAATGGTTCTACTGTGGTTTCCATGACAGAGCCCATTAACAGAGTAGTATGTCCTGGTGGGAGTCTCATAGTGCCATACAGCACGCATTATGATCCTAATGTTTAAAACCCAGCATAAAAGAGGTGGCAAAAGGCTAATGGACTTTATCCGGAATATGATTTAATCATTATGCCCTGGGAATACTAGATACAGCGATGCATGTCATCCCTAAAAGGACAAAACTAAACTCTGTTGTGTTACTTAGAAACATTTTTATTTGATGAATATTTTCTCTTGGGGTCAAGTAGGAAAAAGACTTTACAAATACTTTACATATTTGTTTGAAACTCATTAGTAAAAGCACCATGAACATGACAAATACAAAATGGGATGGCGGTCACGGTAAAAGGAAAATATTGATGTGTTGTTGGGTGAGGGTAAATCATTTAG
This sequence comes from Synanceia verrucosa, assembly GCA_029721515.1. Taxonomy (NCBI): domain Eukaryota; kingdom Metazoa; phylum Chordata; class Actinopteri; order Perciformes; family Synanceiidae; genus Synanceia; species Synanceia verrucosa. Next base: position 11,889,300 of record CM056567.1, on the reverse strand, counting down.
ATAGTGATTACAATTAGAAGAAGGAAGATCTTTCACTGATGCCAAATATTAACTGTGAATGTGAGCAACCTTAGCACATGGAGGTTCAAATGTTCAAGTGAGATGGAAGTGTTTGATCTTCCCATAATGTGCGATGTCAGTAAAGTGCAGGCGGCATGGTTGCATTTACCATCCAAGCTGATATAAACCAAAGGGAAGAGATGCTGGTGAGTTCTGCTCTCTCCTGCTAATAACTTCTTATGTTATCTTCCTTCAGGCAGACAACAAAAAAGAAGCTTTTTTGGGCTCATTTTAGACAGTTTTATACTGGAAAACCATCTTGCCTCATCAGGTTTAAAGGGTCTGCACACCCAAATGACGAAAAACACATTTTTCCATCTCTCTCCAGAATCCCTGTTAATCTAGGCAATCTTTTAACTCATTTGAACTACTTTCTTCTTAAGATTATTTTTTTTTCTACAAAAACCAGCTGACAGTATTTATTGAGAACTACACTGATAAACAAAACCCTGTACCTTTTCAAATGTGACTTTTTAATGCTGTGGGCCACACAAATGGAATTATACAGAGGTGATGATATGGTAAAAAAAATTAGCCTAAATCCTTACCTTACCTTATTGTATGTAGATGGCTCTGGCAGCCTGCAAACACACATTCCTGCTAGATTACATATGAAAGGTGAATGCTGTTCTTGTCTCACAATATTTGTGACAAAAAAAAATATGTTTACTGTGATAATTTTCCAGAGCATGAAACGCAGCCCTTTTTGCATTTTTTTTTTCTAAACATTGAACTGCCTTTGGTCTAAACACCCAATAGTTGTTTTAAATTAAACACAGGCCAAATTAGACTCCCACTTGTACACAAGACTCAGTTTGTCTATTAGCATTTAAAGTAAAACACAGCTTTTCTTTACCTTCACAAAAGAGTCAATGTTGTACACTAACCTGTTGCTATGGTGCCATCGATTAATGTTAATTTTTTCCTGCCATATCAACACCCTGGTCCATACCTTTGAACTGGAGTGGCGAAGCCTAACAGAAAAAAAAAATATCTGCATAGTCATATAGCACTAAGAGTGAGACAACATGTCTTGTGACTTGGGTGAACTTACCCTTTGAGGCAAAAGGCTTACCAAAGTATAAGCTCTAGTGTAGCAGAGGCTTCTGTCCTTCAGAACTGTACAACATCGAGCAGAGGTGGGTTGACAAAAGGAAAGGTGAGCCAACATTAATGAAACATGCAAATGGAGATCAACTGTCAGTTCATGGAGATAGTGCACCAAGAGGCTGGTAATCACAGACTGAGAAGCTTCCCATTATGTTATCAAATGTACAAACACCATGATCAGGAAGAAATGACTCCGGAAAAACACATTCAAACGTCTACGTAGATCTGCTGGTTGAATTTATGACCTGAACAAACTGTTGAGGAGGCTAAAACAAGTGTAAAACTGGAAGTCTAGAGTATTTAGCTGCACACCTTTGCAAACATATTCCAAACTCTTTGGCATGTCCGACCAACAAAATTAATCTTTTCATTTATTTTTTTTCTCATCAATATAAAAATTGAAATAGAAAAAAGTAGGCTAAAACAAAAAAGTATCAAATTGTATGTCTCCTATGGTTTGTTATCTTACAATAAAATGTTAATGTTAACATCAAAGTGTTTTATGCCAAAAAAGGCCATATATCAATGCTACAAAATATCCTAAGCCTTTATTTACACAGCAACGCCTCACTTCTGTACAGGACATTCATTTTTATTACAGCACACATTCATGGCTCATACATCCTAGATACACACTGACTCCAGAGCAGAAAAATAGGATTTCAGGTACCACTTGGAAGGGCGACTGGGGCAGATTTTTTTTGTAGTCCTTCTCCTGTGACTGCGTCCCTTCAGTTTCCATCTCACATAAAGTCATTGAGCTCTGCCTCCAAGGCTGCGGCCATCTCATCCGCCTCTGAGCTGCTGCCTCCTTCCTCCTCGTTGGAGTCTTTAGAAGACTCGTCAGCAGATTCCTCCTCTTCCTCCTCCTCCTTGTTCTCGCCCTCGTCCTCCTCCTTGGCTTCATCATGCTTACGTTTGTGTCCCCTACAGAAATAATGAAAGATGATTTAGAAAGAGAACTGCAAAGCTTTAACCTGACTCTTCTGCTCCACCGCTGCTGCCCAAAACAGGATTTACAGCATAAACAAAATAAAAACATTAAAATCAAAAATGTGTTTTTTTTCCTTGTTAAAAGATGGAACGACTCCAGAGTCAAATTTGTAAATAATAATAGTACCATGAAACATACTATCACTTGCTGTTTCTTGAAGGGATAGTTTGACATATTGGGAAATACGGTGAAATTATGCCAAATAATACATCTAAAGCTTACTTATTAATTTTGTTTAATCTATAAAAAAAATGTCACATTGTGGTTTTAGAGTGCTAGAGTTTGGTTAAGTGAGCTTTAAGGGGGCTGGTAGCATATTTTGTTACCTTTAGACAGAGCTAGGCCAGTGGTTTCTCCAGCCTCCGCTCTGTCTTTACGCTAAGCTAACATAGCTGGTTGCTGACTGCAGCTTCATATTTGTCGGCTAACCAAGCCAGCTTTTTGGTTAGCAATATCACATTTACAGTTAACGCTTTGAGTGGCACTGACATAATACCACGTCATTCAAAATCCAACGCTTGAGAACCATTGACGTAATACCACGTCAAAGTGTTTCTTTTGCAGCGGGTCGCTGACCACGGTCTCCCGCAGCCTGTGAGTAATATTGGGGCTTCTGGGATTTGTAGTCGGGACATAAAGAGTTAATATACCCCACAGAGATCAAAGCAGGAAGTGAAAACGATCGCATTTAGAGAGCAAAATGGATTCTGTACAAAAAGTGGCGATTTTGGTGCAAGTGGCCTCTACTCTCCTCCACACAAAACGAGAACAGAACAAGGTAAAAACATACATTTTTTTTCATGATGAAATAGTGTGACTCTTCTTTCATTTGAGCTTCTCAGTGTTTTCAGAGACATGGTACAAAAAATTCAGTGGGTCTAGAAATATGACTGAAAAATGGGCAAAAACGCTGGCACAAAGCACTTTTGATTTTAAAAAACGGCTGGCACTCAAAGAGTTAATTACTGTCTTGCTTGGATGGGAAGCTTGATACCACTCTCATGCTTTGCTGCTACATGCTGGCAGTTCTGAATTCCATCTAAAGTTGATTTTTTCCAGCTAGTAGTAAACACTGAGCTTGCAGGATGTAGTCAATAAATTGGGAGTTTAGTACTGAAAAAATAGCAGTTGTATGAAAGAAGTGAGAAAGCAATATGTTACATTTCCTAGTTAAAAAAAAGAAAGAAAACAAAAGAAAGTGAATAGCTTGGCGTACTGCTTGATCAGCACTTCATGTCCCCTTGAGAATCACACAGTGCAATTAACAAAGGCTTGTTCTCCATACAGACTGTTTCTACCCCCACCCCAAAGCTGAAGATATTCACAGAGCACTGAAGGGAAGTGATGTAAAGATGTAAAGGCCTGACAACGTTAAAGAACAAACCCGTGGTGATGAGGGATTCAGAACAATCGAGAGGGGATGAGAGGAGTGAAGGTGGTTAGGAAGAGCAAAGAGGACGAGATGATATGCCAACACCTTTGGGAAAAGAAAGTGAACATAGAGAAGACGAATCTCATAAAACTGAAATGTAAATGAGGCCCGAGATAAAGATCCACACCAGACGTCACATTAAAAACAAAGTGAAAATGCTGTCTCCAATTAACCATGCAATTACAAAAACAAATATCTTTCCAATACAGAAGTCATTACAAATCAAACAGGCCTCAGGCAGCTTGAGCTGGAAAGTCTGCGGCACGGTGCCTGCTGCTATACCTGAGTACTGATACGCATATCAGAACAATACCGAACAAAAAGCTTTTTTTTGCACTCTTTCAGGGGCCACCACGAAAAGATGATGTGGCTATTACGTCTATGTGTTAACTCTTTGAGTGCCAAGGATGTATATTTACATAAACGCATATATACGTCTTTCCTTTTTTCGGGAGCAGGGACAAAAGAGTGCTCTCACACAGCCTGTGAGTAATACTGGGGCTTCTTGGATTTATAGTCGGGACATAAAGAGACGGTATACCCCACAGAGATCAAAGCAGGAAGTGGAGACGATTGCGATTTGAGAGCGAAACGAACAGATTCGGTTTAAAAAAAAAAAAAGGGCTGGCACTCAATGAGTTAAGTTTGGGGCTTCAGTCAGGATGTGGTTGGCTTAGCTTAGCATAAATGCTTGAAGCAAGGGGAAACAGCTAGACAAAATCCGATACTGAAGTGTCTGTGAACCATGCTCTCAGATGTCTCTATGGACAGGGGGGACATGTCCCTTTCAGATTCATGGTGACACCGATCTGTCCACCCACTTTCCCAGCATAAGGCGACAAACATCACAGATAAAACGGAGGATTAATGTCATTGCAGCAGCACTGAGGGCTCAGCGTGTGTGTTTAGGTTTATAGTGCTTTCAAGTTATACATGAATGTCGGAATTTCCAAGCTCCAAGTCAGAATTTAAATCAGAGTCAGAATCAAAAAATTTTGAATGATACTCAGCCCTAGCCGTATTAATGCTGCATTTGTGTTGTCCTCGTAAGTCGTAATTTATGAGTTCCGAGTCGTAAATATCAACTGAAAAGCCCCTCGAAGTCGGATTTCAGACTTGTAAACTCATTAAGTCTTCACCAACCCCGACTTGACCACAATGTCATAATTCAAGATGGCAGTGCCCTGGATTAGTGCCATGTAGTGTTATACGTTACAGCCTACAATAGAGTCAAACGTTTTTCCCACACATAATTACGCAGGAGAAGAAACACACTTGTTTACTCGAATGAATCCAGAATCCTGACTTGTAATACAACACAAACGCAGCATTAGTCTTCTGGCTACAGATTGAGTACATTTAACACCACTTTAGTGAAATATTTTGAGATGTGATTCTCCAGCTCTGTGCCTGTTGGAACACAAAGACATGATTTGGTTTCACATGTTTTGTCTGGAGAAATATTAGACATGTATACCTGGAGACATAAGCAGGAAATGGACTGGATCTGACCTTCTGCACACACAATGAAATTGAAATACCCAAGGAAAAAGAAGGAAAGCATGCATTCCTAAGTGGCTAAAGAATTCTTTGATATGGCCGTAAACATGTCATCCCTCTTTCCACTCCACTCCAGCTTCTCCATGACATCCTCAACAGAGTGGCTTATTAGCATCATGCTAATGAGGTGTGTGAGGGGTTTTCTGTGCTTATTGTGGAGGCCTGACACGGGCTCCACTGAGAGGACCCCTCTCATTAGACCACAGTGCTGCCACACAGCTTCGCTAACCTCCCACAACAGCGGGGATCTGGTTGTGTGTTTGTTTAAGGTCAGATGTCAGCTAATATCAGCCGAGAGGCTCTGTGACATGAGAGCTACAGTGGACCCCTGCAGACTTTGTGGTGTGTGTGGGAGTGAAAGCTGTGATCCTGAAAAAGGAGCTTTAATTTTCAGAGCAGCAAGATCAAGGCTGTGGTCAGAGGCTAATGTGAAGCTGGGAGAGGGCGAGAGAAGGGACGAGATGAGCGATGAGTGATCATTTATTTGGCAACAATGTGAGAAATGAAGCAATCCCAAAAGTACCATCATCATTAACACTGCCCCTGGTGACACCGTATGAGGAACGGCATCGTTTGTAAAGTATATATACATGGAGAGGATGAGTAAAAAAGCCCACCATCCCTCTCCCATTTCCAAATATTAACAGTTGAGACAGCGGGGGTTACTGGGGATGAGTTCTTCCATTGCTTTCTGCCTCGCATCATTACATCCAATCTCAATCCTCGCCTATTAATCCAACCACCCACAGACACAAACACACTGCAGACACTCCCATCACATTTACTCATGTCAGCTCCAAAACAGCCTTCAGTTGTGATCCACTTTTATTAGCGCTTTGCTTTGTTTCACATGCTGTTAAAGTGCTACGAGGGAGCCTCCTGCAGTCAACAGCTTTATTTACATTTTAACAAACACTTCAGATAGAGTAATCTCTGACAAATGTTCGGCTCAACTTAATCTGGAATTTTACAACTTACTCACTTATTTTCCTTTAAGTTTTAACATAAAGTACTGTTTCATCCCCGCCAATTGTTGCAAAAGCTGCAGTTTGCACCTAGTGTCTGTCCAAAATGCCATCACTATATCATGTTATCCTGTTAGATACTTGTGTGAAATAGTCATAAAAATATGTGTTTTATGAGGTCACAGTGAATCTTGACCACCCAAATTCAGTCCATTTTGGAGTCCAAGTGAATGTTTGTAGGAGATTTGAGGAAATTCGCTCTTGAGATATCATGTTTACATGAATTGTGTCAGACAGGACAGACAACCTAAAACATAATGTTGGGACTTTATGCCTGAACTTCAAGGCAAAAATGACATAAAAGTAGTTGGAAGTTTCAATTGCACCAATCCATATCATTCTATAAGTACTGGGACTGACACTAACTTTATTAAGTGGATCAGGTATTGGCCAAATATCTGATTCCATTAATACTGTCAATCCAGTTTCTTCATCAGCATCATAAAATTCTATTTATGCTCCATTCACTCAGTCACGGTGGGACTGTGCAGTGTAATCCCTGAGCTGTGTAGGTTTTACTATACTTTGAACGAGATTAATAATCTACAGCTACTCTGTAGGTTGGGACTGTAGAAAACCTAAGACCGTGAGTGTCTACACCACTGACAATGAGAAAAAGTTGTCAAGACGTTTCAGTCTGAACCTATGAGCACATCTCTAGTTAACACAAGATTTAAAGTGATGCTTTTGTGTGAGAAACTAATTTATTAAATCATTTGAGTGTCAGTCAACTTTTTGTTGACTTCTTCAGTCCAGACCAACAACCGACTGACTGCCATCCCTAGCCCAAATAAGTAACTACTAAAATAAAATTAAAACTTTTGGATCTGATAAAAATCCTATCTGAATCATCAGTTCTTGTGAATACTCTATGCAGGCACTTTTCCTCTAATCCGACATTATGAAGCACATAATCAACACTCACTGTGGCTGCGTTTGAACTCTCAAGTAATCATTACCATCTCACCTTTCCAAAGGCCTCAGGGCTCTGATCAATTTCACCTTCAAAGCTCTCAGTATAGTCCAATACTCCACTCTCTCTTCACTGAGAGAGTGTAGTTTATAGTTTTAAATGGCTGAGCCACAAAGCCAAACAGAAACACTGGCTTGTCAAGGTGTTGTAAATTACTGACAGTTGAATGAACTGAGCCAAGAAAGAGGCTGGCCCAAAGCACTTTAAATCAAGCTACTCTAAGTGACAAGAGGGCCAACATGCCTCAGTTAGATTTCATGCAACTATTAGGATCTTGATTTGGGTGAAAACTGCGACCAAATCAACCGATTTACGGGTGAAATCTCAGATTTAGAGCTCCCTCCAAGATGGCGTTTGAAACTCACTCTAAATAGCGGTCCTCAGAAAAAAGCTGCAAATGGCAGTTGTGTGGATGCAAAAGATGTCCCCTTATTCTTGACACACATGTTAAGGCCATTACTTTGAGATGCGATCATCTCTATGTATTATGGAAAGTGTCATGCTACAAAGCGTCTGCTGGTGATGCCTGCAGCTACAGCCACCTCAACACATCATTAAAGACACACAAGGGGTATAAAATGACTAATATAAGTCAGGAAAACAGCATCTGCCCCAAGCCAAAGTACATTTTGATGCGTGTTTAAGTGCAGGCAGTACTAATGCCGCTCAGGGGAGCATTCAGAAGGGATAGGTTGGGGAAAGACTACAGATCGGGCTAGACTATGGTTTAATATTGGAACCATCACTGCTGATAAAGTGGTAAGCTGTAAGTGAAGTCCACAGCTGTGAACTCTACTCAAAGCATCTTAATCTCAGGCTGGTGCAGAAGGAGGCAGGGACGAATAAGGGAGAGGAGGAAGCCCTGTAAAAAGCAGAGACTTCAAACACTTCTGACAACTCTGCTTACAGCAAGAAGGAAGGAGGGGTTCAGACAAATGGAGGGGGAGGAAACAGAGCAGGGAGAAGGGAGGTAATGAACTAAATAATTAATGTAATTTTTAGGACTCAAATATTCTCAGCTTCTTGCAGAGTTTCCTCTGGTGTAAGAGGGTCAAAACCCACGAAGCCACTAAGATCAATGCAGCAGGATGCAGGAGTTATTAAAAGTAGCCGAACAAGGGCAGGAGAGACAACTCAGCAATGCAGGTCACCTCTGTTCTTTATTATCATTCCCTTTTTCCCCATAATCCCATATCATTTACAGCAGATGCAGTTAGATATATACACTCCTGTGTGCCATACTTTAAACAGCTCCATATGCTGTGAGCTGATAAGCAGTGCAGTTAATTCCCCCCCACAAACACTATCTTCCCCTGCCTCTCATCATATTATCTTACTATGAAAACTGACAAACGGGAGGATAAAAGGACAAGCAGGGTTTTATGAGGCACGTGTCAGTTTTGCTTAGCGATACTTCAAAGACAAGCCGTCTTTCAACAGTGTTGCAAGGAAATGAGAAACAGTAACGCACAGCATTCATACAAGGACTAATAGTTTTTAAAGCCAACATGCAGAAAAGCCAAAAGAAAGGGATGGCAGATTTGTTTCACAGTACCTGTAGTTAATCAACGGCAATCTAGGAAAAGGGAACAAATCTAGTCCTCGATCTGTGTAAAAATATCATAGAATAATAACAATATAACGCAAGACTTAAGTAGTCAGGTAAGACACAAATCCTTTACTATTCTCCAAAAGTTCATCTTTTTGGTGCAAAATTCCCTCTTTGTGTTATTATCCCTCTGCCATGGATGACCGTCTGTTGAAGCACACAGAGGAAATCCTGTACTAAAAAGAGTGTAACTTTAAAAAAAAAAAATAAAAAAAAATCATCAACCAGCTTGTCTAGAGCCAACTGATGAAGCATGATATTAGCTTCAGTTTAACTTGAGTGTGCATTTTTACACAGAGCAGGGGCTGCAGAAAAAATCATCAACCAGCTTGTCTAGAGCCAACTGATGAAGCATGATATTAGCTTCAGTTTAACTTGAGTGTGCATTTTTACACAGAGCAGGGGCTGCAGATTAGATGCTTTAAATGTGTAGTGAACCAGGAAGGGATCTTAATGTTAACAGTGTTGACATTCAAGGTAAATTTAGCTAAACGACATGCTTAAAAACACTCAAAAGTCGGTTAAAAAGGTTGAAGGCGTGCTGCAGGAAATGCTGAAAAGACATCTGGTTCTATGGTAAAAGCTACTTGATGTCAGCTGCATCATTAGCCCCACAAAGGAATAATAGCAACTTTAATGGCCATGCCCACTTTTCACACATGATTTAACCCTTGCTGCTTGTATTTTATTTAATGGCAGGTATGTTACTTTTTGTGTGTTGACGTGAGCTGTAATATGTCTGTTATACCAAAAGACTAAGAAGTAAATGAGTCATTGTGTGTGGGTTACCTATTTGCTACTGGGAGCAGTGAATGTAAAACTGATATATGACATTTGAGTTTAACACAAAGTTTCAATAGACCACAGACGACACAAACGGGGAAAAACATGATCAACAGTAACGTCCCAGAGTGAACAAAGGTGTGATGCAATGTGTCACTGTGATTCACTGTCAGTGTCGTTTATAACTCCCCGGTCGGCCATGTCTGCATCAAACCACCCCCCATCTCTGGCTCAGCCACAGGCAGCAGGATCAGATTAAGGCCCCCAGGCGTCCTTTCATATAACTCCTTCTCTGTGTCTCACTGGCAGCATCAGTTTTGACAAAGCTGCAAATCTTTTTCCACAGGAGCTCGAGACGGCTTTGGACTCAGTGCTCTGGACCCTGTGGCTGCTTCAAACAGTACAGGAAAAAAGTAACTGTCGCCTTACTTTTTACAGACTGGCAAGGTGGGACATTAAAGACACGGTCCCATAAAGGAGGAGATCCTTGTGACAATATGGTTGATGAGCCAATAAACAACAATAAAATGTCAGAACTGCCCTTGAGAAAGGACAGAAAAGTTAGACTTGAATGCTAAGAAGTATGATCCAAGGCTTCTCATAAAATATTTGAGTTTTAGCTTTGTGGTTTTCCATCCACATCCTCCACATTTCATCAGAGGTATGCAAACAACCCTGTTGCCCCCGTCTGCTTTATACCTCACAAATATTAAAGGCTACTCAAGAGTGCTGACAATGACTGGTGACACATGTGAGCTAGGCTGAGGAATGGTATATTAATAATAGTAGGGAAAATTAGAAAAGCACTCAAAGAGCGCAGACCTCTGCCAAGGTGGCATTCTGAGAGAGCATATACTCCTGCAAGCCCACAACTTTGTTTTTTTTATTATTTAAAGTTACCCATCACCAAAGAGATTATGTTTTCACCAGGGTCTGTTTGTTGGTTTGCAAAATAACCCAAATAACTCATTAATCAGTTTTAAGTTCGGCCACTTCTGACCAATCCTGAAAATTTCGTCAAAATCCATCCAAAACTTTTTGAGTTATTTTGCAAACCAACAAACCAATTTTGGTGAAAACGTAACCTCCTTGACAGAGGTAATAATAACAGCTCTATGTGAAGCAGGGGATTTTTTTTGATGGGGATAGAAACTCTAACCCTGGCAGTGTGAATGTCACACAAAATAATCATTGTGAATCAGCTCGCTTCACTTGATTCAAGTGTCGGTTCCTTCAATGGGGAGTGGTTTGAGGTTCGTACGTTCAGTCCAGTCACTTAGAAAAGTGAAAAAGTTAATACAGTCAAGAATCAAGTCATCAAAAAGATGGCAAGTGTCTAGCTGAAGAAGAGATGGATATGTTGGAACTGGATATGTAATATACACCGATCAGACATAACATGACCATCTGCCTAATTACTGTTATTCTGCCAAAACAGCAATTGTTCTTCTCTGTGTATTCTGACTCCTTTCTATCTTCAGCAGCATTAACTTCTCTGGTCTGTTGGCTCAGACCACCAGGACCAGCCTTCACTCCCCACCTGCATCAATGATCCAACTTCAAAGTGCTTATTTTGTGAAATAACACAGTCCCATGTTGAGAAAATAAAGTACACACAGAATGTACAAGTGCATGACAAACAAAAAGTACTGCATAGCTCAATTATATCTGAGTTCAGTTGAGGTCTGTGGTGACTTGCATAAACAGTAAAATAGTGCTTTGCCGATACCCGTTAGCATCCGTCTACACAAGTTGTATATTATAGCTGTCTGGGAGTTCTTTGTTGTGTGTTGCTGTCCATTTTCTCCATGACTGCAGATAAGGGTGTGTGGAAGTGACAAAATAGCAGCAAGATATTTTTTTAAATGTGTTTTGCGCTTTCATGTAATTGTCATTAATTCATTAATGCATTAATGCTGAAAGTCCTGAAAAATCTTTAAAAAATTACTGTCTTGAGTTCAGACAGCAGGTCTGATTTCTACTGATCTAATTATGATGTTGATACCTGCTAAAGCTCAGATGGATGTTCTTTGATTGGACATGAAATTTGAAACTTCTCCTCTAAAAGTTAAAGTAAGACAGGCAGTGGTTTTGAGATTCTAAAGTGAAGGTTCCTGAATACTGCCTCATCAAACTGAGGCACTGCACTGCAACTAAGACATCAGCGTTTGAATCTACAGATGAAATCACAGCTGAAGTGCAAATGGATTTTGAACGATAACATGAAGGTGTTTACGACATACCTGAAGAAGAGCCTTAAAACCGTGACAACTTTGAAACTCCCACATTCCCACCATCCGTGTCCTCCTCATCAGTCCATGCAGTGGGTGGAGAGTGCTGAACAAAGAATTTCCTCCCAATTACTAATTGCTATTGACACCATTGACCTTTTGTATGCACTGTACATCATAACCTGGTAATAAAACTACAGAATAAAGGTCATCACAAGCATTGCAAAAGTTTCTTTTCCTCTTGTGAAAAATGATACTGTATAGACTTTTGCGTGTGAGGAAAGATAGCTCATGCATTGTGTTTGGGGGGTAATAAACAATGAATATTATAATACAGGCCAGCCTCCACCTGAGCGGCATCTCTTTGCTTGGTGAGATCAATCCAAAACCAAGAGCAGAAATATAAATCCTGCCTGCATCACCGGCTTTGAGCCACGAGCCATGAGGAAAAATAAAGTGGGTCAGATTACTTATAGTTTTAGTCTTTCCTACTAACTTATTCCTCCTTTCTCCTCTTTTCATATATGTGAAAAGCCTGAGTAAGCATTCCTATTCCACACAGCTCACTGCCTCTCTCGCACTGCTGAGCTGCGATTATCAAGGACATGGGATCATTGTGCCGTTTCTCCGTGCTGCTCCGCTGAAAAACACATACTGGTGGATTCAGAGAGCTCACGGGGGGAAGCCAAGCAAGACGGACCGCTGTCAGTATCTTTTCAATCCCTGCTACGTGGTATCTTTCAAAGCACCAGTGGGATTCAGGTGTCAGGCTTCATTGTCAGACTAACAGGACAGCTGGGGGTCGCAAGACAGAGCGATTGACGGACTGATCGACTCCATGAGGCGAGACAAGTGGCTTTAAAATCATCCCTCCCATTACATTCACAGTTTTGTTTATAAGTGTATTCTTATGACTACCCTAATGGCTTTTGCTGTTGAGACTTCGCACTACTCAGTAAAATAGTTAAGATGACAGCCTTTGCCAAGTGCTGGCCAACTATGAAATGGATACAGTTCGCTGTCTTAATAAACTGTCACTTGTTGTGTTTTATGTGACTAATATCACCGGGAACTATCACAAAAACATGATGGCAGAGCAGGAAACAACTGCTGAGGAGAGGAAGCGTCACAAACCAGCAAAGCTGCAGCACTGACAAAATTTACAACACCATCGCTACTGGCCTGGATCACACTTCTCAAAAGTTTCAGGAAATGTATGATTATTTTTCTGACTCTGTAAGGACCAATGTGGAAGGACCTTTCTTTAACAAGGTCTCTACAGGTTTCAAAATGCAAAATTTAAGGCTTTTCATGACCACATAAAATGATTTTTTTTGCATATTGGCAGAGGCATAAAGGAAAATTAAAATACCTAATAGAATTACTAGAAATAAATTAATTAGCTAATGTGTTATATAATATGTGACAGCAATAAATATATCAGTGTTCGGTCCAAAACAATGTTTTTTTTCATATTTGTCAGTAATTATAACACTTCATTGCTAAAGTTTGGTTCACCTCTAGTTTCAACCATGTATTGAGCACATTATTATCATTTACGTCCACTCCCATCGCAGCAAAGTGAAGCAGAATTATTATCTTATTCTAAATATAAAATCTAAATCTATATTTAGAGTATATAAGAGTTTATAAAATCCAATGACTGTATAACTCATCATGTAATTACAGACGGACCCTCTGGACCATGAAATAAAATTTTCAAACTATAACTACATAAACATAATGCATTTCTAAATTACCTCAAACATTCATTTCCGTCTCCGATGTTACTTGGTTGAAATACAGGCCAAGACAGACGCTGAAATTGCTGGATATTGTTCGTATAAGCAGGGATTTAACGGGCAAAAGCTGCTGTAGCAGGTTTACAGTTTTCAACCACTCAGCACCAAACATTCCTATATGCTCCTGTAACGACAAATGTCAAGGGGAACCATTGTGCACTCGTTCTCAACTTACTCCAACTAATCTGACAGCTGACCTTATAGCGGCTCCGACAAACTCCAAATTCACCTTTCTAGCAGCAGCAGCCTGTTTGGACAACAGCTGCAGAAAAATGTGTTTGCACCCAACAATCCACATAATAACAAAGCCTGGTCTGCCAGGAGCAGCTCTCACTCTGCCTATCCCCCCAAAAATAAGTCAATGCAGCCAGCTCTGTTTAGATATGTATCAGGTGATGAGGGGAAAGCTGTTTTAAGTGAAAATCTAAATTCAATTACGCTGTTTGCTCACCCTGAATGTCAAACACCTGCAGAAATTCTAGCTGTAACAGTAAACATTTAATTAATATGCCGCAAGTATCAACGCGTGCAGCAGCAGAGGACAGATAGAGAGGCTCTGCTACGACAACAAAATTAAAGGTAACTTTGAGTTGAACACAACAGCTTTCATGGATGCAAATAGAATAATTTGAGCACATACTGGAGTGGTACAGTGCCATTACAGCAGTCTTCAGGGTGCGATCCGTAAAAACAATTACCCACAACAGGGCCCTCGGGTATAGATGTTCTAATTGGAAAGCTCATGAAGTCTAACTTACATTAAAGACATGTAGATAAGTCTTTTTTCCCCCCTTTACGCCCCCATCTTCTCAATTAGAAAATGAAGAGTGAACCGTTGCAGACACCAACTACTTCAAAGCAATGAACATGACAACAAACCTGACATTGTTTATCAGTAATTCCTTTATATTCACCAGCCCCTGGTGCTTAAAACTGGGGCCAGACAAGCACCAAGTCTTTGCTGGTCCAGAGCTAAGCACAGATTACGTCGGAGGCTTGGGGTGAAGTTATTGTGACAAACAAGACCAGAGTAAATACTGCCTGGTTCGATCACAAATGTATTGAAATGACTCCCGGGACACATGGAAGCTTTGCATAAACTGTTGAACTCTGGAACAATAGTGTTCCACCAGTACCATGATCGTGGATGTGCCCAGGTAATAGACGACCTCCGCCTCGCTTGCAGCCACCATACAATTTCTGTTTTCAACGGAGGTGCAGCTCGAAGTGATTACGATGAAGATGGGTAGCCAGTAACAGTTTGCTTTTGTGCTCTGGATTTCTTGCAAAGCCAGAACAGCCATGAGAAGAGCATCAGCATTGAGACGATGACCTCCTCCATCTTTCTTGTTTCGATTTCGCACCGCACAAGCTTTACCGGGTGAAAACGAAAATGCTGTGACAAAATGATGTGGCTCTGACTGGGCTCCTTGCCAATGGAAAAGCAACCAGTGCTAAGGTGGAACGCAAGTTGAACCAACTAAGTACCAGTACCGAACTAGCACCAGGTTCCTTTTGGTGGAAAAGGGGTATTAGAAAAACAAAGCAGACAGAAGCTCAGATTCCAACACACACAGAGGGAGAGCAACTTCATTCTCTGTTCAGGTAGACCTTAATACTCTTTATATAATATTTATTTGCCGCTATATTAATATTTGGATATTGTATAAAGCACATTGGAAGATAGCCTGCGGAGTACCTTTTTAACCAAAAAATAAGTAGAGGATAGAAGTACTTGTGTCCCTGGGCAGTGCCTGTACTCAGCCCAAACAACTAAAACTAAATGAAAGGAAATTGATAATTAATATGTCTGATACAGTCTTTAAGCTCTGTTATTCAATAATGAGTAGTTGATGTTGTGTTAAGGCACAGAGTGATGTTATCAGATGTTAACAATTTATCTGCATGCGCACCTAATTTAAATTGAGCAGTAACTGTGGGAGGAAGGGTTTCTGAAAATGTAATCTTACTTATTTGTCACAAAAAAGACTAGATGTATAGGTTGTTGCATATTTTTTTAAAGCAACTCTAGAAAAAAAAATACAGTAATTGCCAATAATTAAAATATTTAGGACATTAGAATTCTTTTTAGTCTTCATTCTGTGATACATAATCGTTTTTACACTGCCCACAAATAACCTGAGCAAGACAGGAATAATTAGGACTAGCAATAATTATATAACAGGCTGTGTGAAGGAATTCAGATTTCACAGTGAATGATTAAAAGCAGTAGACATACAGAAAGACATTTAAAGAGAACATGTAGTCTGTGTACAAGGCTTTCTGTTAATCCCCAGTATAAGGACAGGATAGCCTGCTCCATACAGAATGATAGCCTGAGGAAGGAGAATAAAAGAAAAAAAAAAGAAGAAAAGAATGAGAAAGGTTCTGGGGTGGGAGAAAGGAGCAGTGCAAGACTGAGGGTGAGAGGAAGAAAGCGAAGGAGCCCAATTCACAGTACGCCAAGATGGGCTACATTTTTATTTTCCCCTTTCATCTCTGTAAAAGCATGCATTGAACAAAAGCCAGCAAATGCTGATGAGACCAGCTGGACTATGTTGTTTCTGTGCTGCTGTTTGGAGAGGAAGAAGATAAGCAGTGGGATTTAAATAATCTGATTTCCTCGGTTCTACAGTATTCTACCCTAACAGTGGTAGAGCGTTTTAAGATCAAAATGAAGTTTATTTCTCTTTAATAGAGTTGATCTAGATTATCAGAAATATGCTCTCCCTCAGATGCAATTATGAATGTTTACTTACACAAGTCTAAATACTGCACATCATGTTATATAACAATGCCATTACCAAGTGAGGCTGAGGTGTTTCTACAATACAAAGCAGCTGTAAACCATGAATGCATTACCAGCAATCACATTGTGTGTGTTTATGTGTGTCTGTGTCACTTGCATACAGCAAGCGACCTCATTTTTCAAATACATTCTCAAACAATAAATCTTGCACCAAATGTGGGCAGCTCATTTAGTCTTATTTTAAGTGCCACTTATGCACAGGCCACAACAAAAATCAGCTGAAGTCATGTTGGCTAAGCTGTGAGGGGGCAGTTGCATTGCAATTTGATGAGGTGATGAATGTCAAGTATGGTAATTTTCTGTAGCTGCACATACTGTTTATTGTGAAAAGTTGCCAGTGGAGAACCCCCACAGTGTGAAAGCATCTATTATTTAATTAGAGATGTTTGAGTTCTGGTGGGTGGTCAGGGTTCACTGCTAACAAACAAGCCACATTGACAGTTTACAGTCAGTAAGATACAAGGAGCAGGGGTTACATACAGTGACATAAGTTTTCATTGTGTATTCATTTTGAACCACCACCTGTCAAAAACAGTTTCATGAGCTGCAGAGAAGGACTCCAGCATCATGTCAGACATCTCAAACTGACTCCTAATTGCCATTTAGTCCCAATTTGCAAAATTATAAAAGGGATGATAAAAGTGCCTTGAAGAACTGAAGGTGCTACTGTAATAGATCTGTGCTATTACTGTAGCTTGAAAAAGGCTTTGAAATTGCTTTGACACAGTCCATTATTCCACCGATTGTGCCTTAATGAACAAGCATTGGCACTGCTTGAGTGACAAAAAGAATCAAGATAGAAATCAACTGAATTTGCAACATTATGTGCTGATGTGATATTTTACTGTATTGTCTGTTTCACAAGGACATCAAAATTAAACATTCATTATACGGTATCACCTGTGTGAAATAGTTACCGGCGTTGTAATACAATACCACAAAATGGGTTGTTGATGCTATTGTCATGTCACTCAAAAGGTCTATTTTCCTCTGAGACCTTCCTTTTTTGTATTTCTCCATGGTTAACTTACTGAGGGCTCAAGACTCAAGATTAGCTGCATGCAGGTTAAGCTTAGCAGTCACATTACATGATACATAACCTCATGTTTTGTAGAGTTAAGCTTTGAAGGGCATAAGACATAAGAGAAGATGAGAAAGAACTTCATTAATTCAGAAGGAAATTCTTTAAAAATTTGGAAACGCTTCATGAATTTGCATGTCACATCATACCCACATATCTATTTCACCCTCCCTGAGGTCCTGTAGATTTGCATCATTTTTTCCAGAAATAAAATCACATGTAACTGTAAACTCTTGAATAGAAAACAAAACTATTCTGTCCAGTTAGACTGTTCCATCTTTTGCCTCTCGTTTCCCTGTGTTTCTTTTGCATAAAGCATCACAGACTGGCAGGGTTGGCAGATGTGCAAGCTGTACATAAGCATTGGATGATTTCAGGAAATTAAATCAAACTTTATTCAAAGAGTCAGTCTAAAACTCTGGGCCTGATGAATCTATGCTGGTGACTGCACCATTGTCTATCTGTTCATTTCACTGCAGGACCCACAGAATCGATTTGCAAAGCTTTAGAGGTGTGGAGTCTGAATGTCCTGAGCTGTCTCAAAAATATAGAGGTGATACATTTTCCTCTGGAAGACAATCTGCACTTTATCAAAGAAAGAACAAAAGAACGGTGCCAAGTGATATTTGCAGAATGAATTGGCCCTCCTTTGTGACAAGGGGCATTTGAGAAGCTGCAGTAGGAGGATAAGGTGGATTTAGTTCATCTAAAAGTTTTAGTATGTGGATTGGCGGGGGGGCTTTCCTTTTAGCTCATAACCATGAGAGAGAGAGAGAGAAAGAAAGAAAGAGAGCGAGAGAGAGAGAGGGGGGGGGGGAGAGATTTGGCCCAACAACTATTATTAACATATTAATCTACCAACAAATGCCTCATCTTTAAGTGAGCAACTGTAGCTTACTATCATTATTATTTCTGCAGTAATCAGTGTGATTTTCTTGATGCTCCTGACAAACTGCCCAATCTTACTCTAATGAATCCCAGGTGCCAAGAACAACAGGCTGTACTTGCTGCTGGAAATACACCCTTCCCAAGAAATTTAGTCATGACGCCAGCATGAGAGAAATGAATCCTGGGCAGCAGAACTAGTGAGAGAGAACGGTTATTCTAGGTTACAGATACAGAATAGACTAATTACCTTCACACCATGGGCTCTATTCATCAAAATGGGCTGCATTACACAGCCTGTAATACATCCTCGCCATTCCATGTGTGCGCCATTGTACACAAGTTTCAGTGAGACTCAAGCAACTTAGTGCAGCCGCCAATTTTCATTCGAAACGGAGCCAACATATCGCGAAATTTATATGGGTGGGAATGAGTGGCAGACATGGGTATTTGCATTTGGTACAGCAGTCTTCCATGAGCCTACATCATGCTTACACAGGAGATTACAACTATGTCCAGACCAACATTAGTACTGTGCCAAAACATACAGACAGTTTCTGCAGTCTTACCGTAAATTTGAAATGTTGGTGAATAAACCTGAAACTAAGAATCTGTGTTTCTGTGTTCTCCTGTCTGTCTCTCTTGTCAGGGTTCAAATTATAATCCAAGCTGTTTGGGGGTCTCTAAAATTACATATGTTATGAACCACGGTGCTGCAAGGGATTTTAGCCCCCCCTTTTAATTAATTCCAATTCAGTTAGTTCAACTACTGCAGGTATTTGAAAGAAAAAACAGCACAGTGCCCTTGAGCCTGTGACATGCCATAGGAAGTCTCATGGCTACTTATGAATACATACTGTTACCCTACTGGTGTGAAACTCATCTAAACATATTGCTAAATCAGCACAAACAGTTCATACAGTAGCACAGCTCAATATAGGGAACACGCTGGAGGCAGAGTATGTCCGATTTAAAAAAAAAGAAAAAAAAAGTGGTCTTGTTTTTGTTGAACCCATTTCAAAAACGTGACTTAGGTTTATTGCTACAGCACCAAGAAAATCCACTGAGAAAAAGTGGACATGCATCATTATGTGAAACATTTCCCAGGGTGCCTGTTATTAGCAAACAACATGTTACTTAAGCACAGCCTCCAATATTTTCAGAGGCACAAGCTGACGAAGCACCTACTGCAAATACATTTGCTGTAGAAGCGTGGCTGGTGCATGCACTGTAAGGTCACTCAGAACTGAGGTGTCTGCAGAAAACTTTCCCTATCTTACCTTTATTTTATGTAGCAGAAACCGTGCTCTGAGTCACATTCATGAGAAGGAAGGGAATTAATATTAATGCATGGCAAACAATAGCCACTCAATTAGAGCCCAACAAGGGGAGAAACAGGGTGGTAAAATAATATGCAAGCAGGACAATTTTCAGCTGTGTCAAGTTAGTTTTAATTCTTCATTGTGACAGTTAACAGAGTTAGCTGAATGTGATGCTTTCCCTTGTAATGTTAACTAACTTACATTATGGTGTCTTAACACACTGTAAGGGGTGACAATTGTAGCTGCTGATCTTCAGACTATAATGACAACTGGTGCGAACAAATTTAGTCAGTTGACGTTAGTTAACGGATTGGCAAACTACAAAATAAAAGTCTCTGAAAGCTGTAATATGTTCAGTCAAAGATGCCTGCTGTTCAAATGACCAACAGAGTAGCTGGTCTTTCTCTAAACCATCTAGCTAACTGCATCAGGCCATTCGAAGACAGGACTGCTGTTGTAATGTCCTTGTTAAAAATTTAAGCCCATAAGAGCCTTGTGTTAATCTTATCACCATAATATGAATTAGAGATCAAGAGCATCATTATAATTATCAAAACATGACATACTGTTACATTGTAGCAGTGAATGTAATGATAATGAACTATAATGTCAATACAATATAATGACTGATCCATTAGTAATCAACACAAAATTACAAATAAAAATAAGTTTAGTGATTTGTCAAGCAAAACTGTCGAACACTTTGCCAGATGGGAGGATTTGCTGTTTTTCTTTGTTATTATACTGTTTACTTTTTTCTGACATACTTAAGACTGAATAACTCCAAGATATAATACACCTGAAATGTAAGTGTAAAAAATCTGAGAATATCCTTTGACAAATTATACTACAGTCCAGCTTGCCACAGGAAAAAAAAAAACATGACTTACTAACAGGCAGGGAGGTGTGAGCTTCTTGGGGCGTTTTGCTGATCTGTTTTCTTCATGTTTAATCGTCTCTCAGACTGTAGCACCTCCTTATGATGTCATAAGGAGGCTGCAGTCAGCAAGAAAACTCGGCTTTGTGCTCTGCAGCCTCACTGTACTTTCACCCTCTGATTGAGGGCACAATTAAATCAATGGCTTCAGCGTTTCAGGAGTTTTTAAGACTTCTCACACTTCTCAGACTGAGCTGAAGGACTTTGGTCTGTGGAGGAGCACAGTCCACAATTACCTACCTGATTGGTGCTGAAAGCAGACATTTCAGGAAACTGCACTGTGTCAGACAAAGGCTTCTTTTTCCAACCTGAATTTATGAAGTTCTGCTCTTATTTTTGGTGAATATTTGGGGGAAAAAACATAATGTAGCAGCAGGCAGCCATATTCATTGAGACTGAGTTTATTTACAATTATATATATATAAAAAAAAAATATTTGTGTTTTTGCTTTCAAGCTGATGCTACATTACACCTAGAAACGTATAACACGTAGTTAATTTCTCAACAGCACATAGAATAAAAATATGTTTAGGTAACCCTAACCCTTCTTCATCATGTCATTCAATGAGCAACCCTAACCCTCCTCCTAACCCTAATCCTGACCTTTGCAAGTTCAAGTTAACATTACCGTTGAACAGCTTGAATTTGAACCTTTTTTTAACAATGTATTACCCCTAATTTAACACTGACGTCCATCAAAATCCGGCGTCTGTCAATACCCACCAGATGCGCCTGCTGAAACAGCTGAAATCATGAGAACGTGATCTCGCAAATTAGATTTAATTATAAGTCTTTTGGCTCAAACAATTGCGGTTTCTCAGATAATGATGTGCTAGTGTAAGCATACACAGGGCACAGCTCCACTGTAAAGTCAGCCCTGCAACTACAAGCACAAGAATTATGAGACCAACCATGAAGGCAACCATGTTTTCAAAACACAACAAAGAGGGTGAAAAAAGAAAAGATGAAACACATTTTGAATTTCACACTTTTCTGTCTGACATCCTGAATGGAAAATCTTTACAATCCATTACCTCCATCATCACCTCTGCGATGTCATAATAACCTGCCCGGTCAAGCTGACGAGTTTCACACTTTCATTTCACTCCGACACAAAGACAATGACAGGAAATTAAATGTGACGAGAACTGATAACGACAGATGTGTTTGAGCAGTCAATGGGTATAGTTGCTGGAGAAGTCATGTCAGAAAATGTACGGGGTGATGCATTTTGCAAACATTTATGGGACTGAAAAACAACAATGAATGATCGAATGACTACAAAAAGTGTGGATCTGCAGACACAGAACTGTAACAGTAGTTGGGAGGAAACCCCTGAGCCGTGCACCAATTGGCACTAACACTTCCACTCTCTAATCCTCCACTGGAAGCCTCCGTTTGTTGTCGGCCTCAGCTCTGTAATCAGTCTGCAGTCTCAGAACACCCTCCTAATAAACTGACTACAGTGCCATACAATCCCATACTTCCCTTATGAAAATATGCACAAAAACAAATAATATCAAATAAATGAATAAATATTCTCATGCTACATTTTGAGCAGCATTTAAGCCAGGACTGTCTATTATAAAAGAAATTACTGGTGATCAAAATAACCCAACATGTGCAGTTCAGTGTTGCAGCTTCTACCCAAGAGGAGGTTCAATTATTCATATCAATACTTAAAGAATAACTTAATTTCCACAGACTGATACCTTATGCATGACACACATGATGAGACACGGGCCCAGAAAGAAGAAGAAAGAAGCATGAAAAATGTTCAAGACAGTCTGAAATCAAGCCTGAGTGCACCGCAGCAATGGCCTGAACTGTGGCTGCACATGGCCTCAACCAGGATGTGGTGAGTTTCTGTGAGCTGCTGGTGAAGCTGATGAAGGTCCATCCACCTTTTACATCCACTCTGCAACCTCCTTGATAAATCTTCAATCTGTTGAAGCCCAGAATGCCTCTGCTCACTGTAAATCATTCAAAACAATCCAGACAACCATCTAATGACTTTCAATGCATCCGTATGTGGAGCAACTGCATGTTAAGGAGCACAGCAGAGGAAGAGCTAAGGCCGCTGGGGTTAAGCCAGTTCAAGGCTGATTTTGATTGAACAAGGTCAGTCAACCTCTTTTCTCAGCAGCTAATGAGAGGGAAACATTATGGAAGGGTTTATGCTATAACTATGGCTGTACTGTAGTCAGCAAACAGCCTGATAACTTTCCAGTTATCTGATCTCTAACTGTCAACCTCAGACAACAAGACTGCATCATGTTGAAATATTAAGCCCATCATTATGACAGTGGAGACTCATTAACCACCAGCACATACACTCACTCAATCATACACACAGTTGAGCTACACAGGCGCTCCTCATTCAGAGGGCGATAAAATATAAAAAAAAATGCCTTTTAAATTGGCAAATTAAAATAAAAGACTGAGCATGTAATGATCGGAGTGAAATGATTTGTAGTACCGCACAGTGATGTTAAAGGAAGTGTCTGTGAATATGACTGATATATAAATCATCAATGGATCACCTTTGTGGAGGCTTAAAATTTAGATTTGTCTCAAATACTGGCCCAACAGCACTGCTTAATTGTTACTTGCTTTAACCTGGCATTGTGAGGGCAAATCCATTCATGCTTAGCAGAGTGGATTTCAATGGGGGCAAAATAATCTAATAAGAAAATAAGACATTATTATTAACGCTATTATTATTATTATTATTATTATTATTATTGTTAGCCTGCAGGAACAGAAAATAGAGAAACAGAAAGGAAATAATAGCAGCGGTGCTTTCACATAAAAGAAAGGCAGGAGCAGATACTGAATGATGGTGAGAACAAAACAGAGACATTCACATCACTTCAGTATCTTAGCAACAGATGTATGTGTCTATTTGGAGCCAAATTTAACAAAGTGGTGAAGCTAGGGATGGAGACTGACAGAGTGGCAAGTATTAACGTTGCTCCCGAAGGAGTGGAGGTCCCACAGAGTTGTGTATAAATCAGGAAGCTCTCCTCTACAAAATCGTAAATTGCCGCTAATGGCCCACTGGACAACAACACAGGCAGATTATTGTCTTTGTCAGACAGGAGAATTAACACAGTCTGGCTGACTGTTAGAAGAGGATGTCACATGTACATTTACTGAACAGGGATTATAAAATTTGTTGAGCCTCATAAGCTGTTTCTATGGAATTGCATTGCTAGGCAACAGCTCGGGTCCATGTTTACTTCCTGTCATTCACACACACTGAGATGGGAAATAAAGTGGAACCCAATGTAGAATGTTTACAGCTGTTAAATGGCCTATAGAATAAACTGAACACTTCTTACTATGAGATTATTCAAGGTAGAGTCTCACTAGAAATACATAAACAGTATTTAACTTTGATAATTAACTCTTTGAGTGCCAAGGAAGTATATTTACATCTGTTAAAAAAAAGAAAGTTTGAGTGCCATAAACGTTTTTCCTTTTTTCTGCAGCAAAGACGAAAGAGTGCTCTCACGCAGCCTGTGAGTAACATTGGGGCTTCTGGGATTTGTAGTCAGGACAAAAAGACAGTATACCTCACAGAGTTCAAAGTAGGAAGTGGAGACAATCACAATTAGAGAGCAAAACATATGGATTCTGGACAAAAAGTGGTGGTTTTGGTAAAACTGGCCTCTACTCTACTCCAGATAAGAATGGAACAAGGTAAAAACAAAATGTTTTTTTCATGATGAAATAGAGAGTCTCTTCTTTCATTTGAGCTAGTCTGTGTTTTCAGAGACATAGTACAAAATATTCCGTGTATCATGAAAGATGACTCAGAATGGCCAAAAACGCTGGCACGAGGCACTTTCTGGACTGGCACTCAGTGAGTTAACGTGATACACGTTGTGATGTAAAAGATTTATGTTGTAGGGAAGAAAAATGTCTTTGGAAAAAAACATGCAAATGATATCTTTGATATGTTCACTTCTGTTTTGTATGTTTTATGTCATTTTGCTCTTATTAAAGGAACTTGACTAACTTTACCCAATAAGTTTGTCGTGAGCTACTGAGGCTTACCTCACATAAACAATAAGTGCTTCAAGTCGTATTATGGTTCGCATTATGGGATATTGAGGCTATTGTAAGGGCTCCTACCTTTACATGCTCTACTTGCCTTGAAGGAATGCAATAAAAATGTAGCTGTCATTCATTGCAGGCTATAAGGGATACGTAATTGATGAGGATGTGACATTTTTAGTTCGAGTATGTCTTTAAGTAAACTTTGTGGCCCAAAATAGATTGTACAATTGTAAAACACAGCTTGCAAGCATGTCTTCCTGCATTTAAATCTTTAATTTTCATGCTGCTTTTCTCCTGTGGCATGTAAAGATGTCAGCTGTGGTTTATACAGGGCTCCTACAGAAATGTGTGAGTTGAAGCAGAGCTAAGGCAGGGGATAGAGGTAGTGTATTAAAAAATATGTGCATGTTGATGGTGTTTGTGCACATTTTCTGATACACAAATAAAAAAGGAGAAGCAAGAGAAATTTCTTTCTAATGGCTACAACTGAGAGAGGAGACAGAGACAGATGGAGGTATAAGCTAGTGAGGCTGATGTGGAAGTGTTTGTGCAATACTCTTAAATATAATGTTAACCTTGTAAAGCATATTCCTCCTGAGTTGAACATTGTGAGCATATCAGAGCATATGTCAAGCCATCATAGTGGCTACAAACACAGTAGATACAAGAGAATCTTGACCAGGACAGCTGTGATATTGGTCACTGGGATATTTCCCAGTAGGAGCAGACATTTCTACCAATTTTCACAGTGCTTTCAAACTCAAACATGTCTAATCATATGAAGCTCCTCTACATCGCTGCACAGCCTGGAGTTCGACTTCCATGCAGCAATTAAGAAACACAGTGAAGTGTGTATTTCAGGCTGGACCTATTAGCAGCAACTAAAGGTGTCAGACCAGAAATGACGTGCCCAAAAGAGGGAAGCGAAGGGGGAAACAAGGATCACGCTGCTGCCTGCGGAGGCCTGGACAGGACCATGCAGAAAGTCAGTGAGGTATCGCCTGCTTTTAAGCTCTGGTTATCAGAGCAGAGAGGCTGAACTGCAAAAAGAGGTACTGTGCTTCAACATGAAGGCTGTTATCTGAGGAACACAGGCTGTGATTTTTTTTTTTGGGCCAACCCAAGTGTGATCGCTCCTGTTCTCCATCTACCAAGTGAAACTTGGAGTAATAGATCATTTTCACAGTAGACTCTTCAAACTTGGGTGTTAAAACCAACAGGGAAATGGACAATTATCACTTCTTATCAAATTACAAAACATATAATTACGCTCTTTTGTGATCACCCATTAACCAATATTAGACTAATCTGATGCACAAACCCTAATTCATCACCAGCTGCACTGTAACGTTTTGTGCAAAACAACTGAGCAGGTCACTGAAACACACTAAAACTAATCAAAACCAATGATCACCATCTCTGATTTGGTTGATATAAACTCTTAATTCACGGAGTTAGCGGTGAAAAGTAACAGCCGTTATGTACTCTAATTAAAGACTCCACTGACAGAAACAGAAATTTTAGCTAGCTTATCAATGGAAAACACACTTCATTGAAAAGAAACAAAAGAAAACTCACCAGACCATGTTTGTTAGTCTTCAACAATCACCAACGAACAGATTTAAAAAGTAACCACTGTGACATTTTCACTGTTTCCTAACCATATTCTGGTGCAATTATGACTGAGAAAATCAGAAAGGCATCCCATTGTACTGGCAATTGTGCATTTTAGGTTTTACCTATGGAAAATTCCAAATGAGTGCAATGGCATATACTTTATATAACATCATTGAGGATGTAGAAAAGACAATCAAATAACTCGTCAGCAGTGACTGAACCCTGGCAGTCTGGCGGCTCGGCACAACTCAGGCCTATCCTTCAGTAATTACAGACTCTCAGACTGCCTGCTGTCTGTTTGGAATCGGTCTCCATGGCAACGGACTAGAACGTCTGGCTTCACCAGAGCCACGCTGATGAAGTGGTGTGCTATGATAACAGTCATTGGAGAAGAAAGACCTGAAAATACAATAGAACGTTTGCAAAGATTCTCAGTGGGTTTCAGTTCTCACCAGCTGAGTTGAAGCTGAGTATCCTTCTCACCTGGAAGTGTTTATCCAAGATGGAGAGGATCAGCAGAGGAGAGTGCCAACAGTGATGATGCTAACTGTGATAGTTCACATTTGTGTTCACAGGTGACAGAAAATGAGGGAAAGTGATTTATGGGATAGCCATGTACCACATTTTGCTTGTAAGGGGCTGGAGAAGTAGTGAAAATTTGATAATGTCTCACCTTGACACACTACCCTGCATGCTGGCCTCACTGGATGGTGTCTGGATCATCTCCTCCACGCTGACGGCCTGAGGACCGAGCCCTCCTGCTGCTGCTGCTGCTGCTGCTGCTGCTGCTGCTATCTGTCCTGTTGCTTGATGTTGCTCCTGTTGCTCCTGCTGCTCCTCCTCTTCATCCTCCACCTCTTCGTTGCCTGGCTTCTCCTTCCCTCGGCCCTCGCTTTCGTTGTCACTCTCCTCACCTAAGATGTCATCCACCTGTTTTTGTGAGATATTGTTTTAACTTAAGGAGAATAGGTCCAGGTCATGGGACGTAAGTGTCAAACTGCTTATTGCACATGCTAAAATTTGCACTATAACTGGCAAAAATATGCAAAAACACGTTGCATGTGGGCTACTCGAAAGTGTGACAGGATTAATTACTTTCTCTCCTTCCATTTGTTTTGCAGTTCATTATTTTGCATGCAATATCCACCAAATCCAAGACAATCTATCACTAACACTACTAACTTTATGTAAATTTCATGACATTATTTTTATTTCTATATTTCAAATAGAGCTAATGAATCATTATATTTAAGGAATTACATCTGCTTAACATGAACCATGTGTGTTTGTTTATTCCCTTGATGCACTACAGATTCCAGATGTGTCTAATTATATCTGGAAAGTGGTATTCCTTCTCTAAAATAATTGGGCTACACACTGTACAGTAATCTTGGGAAAAACAACACACTCTCGTGTTTAAACTGTAAATATGAGGCCACACAAAAAAGCAAGCCTGACACTCCAAAAAGGTAAACAATGTAACAGACTTCCAGCATAAAAATGAAAAAAAAAAAAAAAGTCCAGCATATTAATTCCATGTCCCTAATGTCATATTCATACATGTTCATAAATAAAACATGTATGATCATTTGTTAGTTTTACGGGTGCTAGTAGCCACAGATGAGAAATAAAGGAAATGGAGAAAAAGGGTGGCAAAGGAAAAACAGAGAAATGATACAATAAAAACAGATACAGTTAAAAGTAAAAACAAAATAAAAAATAAAAATTATAGTTAAAAAAAAAAATGCTACTCTGTGATTACTGTAGAGGTTTCTCAAAAATAGTCAACAAATGTTCTTTGATAAGCCAATAAATGGGTTGGGGCTGATTTATCCATCAAGTTTCTAAAGTAACCTTAAGACACAATAAAACAACCCTTCCTAAATAATTCTGTGCAATACAAGAAATTACATCATGAACAATCCCTGATACTCTAAACTGAAACCAAACATTATTAGGAGTCATAAAGAGAGTCTTTATTGCAGGGCTATAATAATAGATAACACAATGAACAAGGTTTGCTTGATTCTGTCCACCTCCCTGCAAATGGAACAATGTTTGAGGGGGGTAATAAACTCATTACATGAAATATCTACCATGAGAAAACAATTTGTAGCCAGGTAAAACAAAGTAAATCTAGCTAGATGAACATAATCCTGCCAGTTATTGAGAACAAAATATGTCACCTCCACTGGCTCATCAGTCTTGCATTTTCTAGAGCAGCTAATAATTTATACTGCCCCAAAGGTTACTGATCATTTCGTGCAGGTTAGCCATCGATAACCATCGGATCAATGGAAATCTGAGGTGAATATAGCCACAGCGAACATGCAGTCTCTCATCCGTTGACTCATTAGCAGCATGCAGTGGAGAGAAAACTGGGATTGATGCTGGGGGGACATCTCCTGGGGCTATAGCCATAATCATTACTGGCATCAAGCCAGTCTCATTAAAGCCTCATTGTTTGGTCATTTGGACAACCACAGAGAGCCTTTGTAAAGGCAGAATGTAAGTGAGTCTGAGGCAACGCTCTGAACACACTGGGTCAGTGTTGGCTGTCCAATTTTGTCCAAATTTCAATGAGAATGAGCCTGCAGGGCACCAACAGATTTCAGGGTGGGAAACAAGTAAGACGAGTGTCATTCGTTCCTGGACTGTTAACAACACACAATTTGAGATTTAATCTCAACACAAATTGGGTGTTTTTTCACTAAAATGTAAGATTTAAAAGGAAGTCTATTTTTCTGTCAGTAAAGTTATAAAGAAGGATGGACAGCGGATCAGCCTACAGAAAATGTGCACATCAAAAGCCAAATAACTCTGCTCAACATGTGTGTAAAAAAATCCATATTAGCAGGTTTAGACCAATGACCTAATAGACACAAACTGGTGGGATGGTGCGATTTTATTTATTGATGAAAATTACATTATTGGTCCACACTGATGCTACTGGATTTTAATTAACGCAGTAACTAAAAATCAGTCAGGCTTGGAGCCACCGTTGTTAATCATGCTCAGTCCCATCTCCACATTTTATATACATATTACAGAGAGAAACTATGTATGTATTTATTGATCTATTTATTAAAAATATTGATCTATATATCTATAATTATTAAAAATTGATCTATTTCAGACACTTACTACAGCTTCTGATGGAGTTTTCGTTTTGCAGGTTGGATGCTTTTCATAAATTAAGTCGCTAAGAGGGTCTGAAAGTCACTCAATCCAGTGAGAAAGTCACCAAGTTGGCAACACTGGTCTCCTAGTAATGGCAGCTCTCTGTTGTCAGCTGAAGCCATGGATAACACCCAACCAGAGGCTTTAAGCTTAGAGATGTTGGCATGAACAATAATAATAATAACAATACTTCTTTTGTACAACTGCCTAGTAGCTACAGTATCATAAAAGTTTATATTCCTTCACTCAAAAAGTGAGAAGAATTAACAGTTTAGAGTAAAGCATAATTTTACATTTCTAACTTTTTGTTTAAATTTCATGTACTACTTTGTTCCTGTGCAGAAAAAGGAAAATAAAAGCAAGAGATTTTGAACGTGGTCAAAGATAATTTCTGAGCACAAAACGTAAAAATATGTTCTTTGTATGTATCAGAGTAGTTCTTACCTCCTACTAACAAATACCACAGAGCCACTGTGCAGCATATAAGCAGTGGAGCCATGTCTGCTTCTGATCACGACCCTTTAAAAACCAATCCATAGTTCACTATGTCAGGAGGGATCTTGCAACCTTAGCAGAAATGGAAGCATTACAAAGTTCCCTTGGCATCTTTTTCCTGGCTGTAATCACCGACCAGGCAAAGAGCCCACCATGAAACTTTTCAAATCACAGCACAGCAACCCCTCTGAGCAAGTTTACAGTCAGGTATTGGTCTCAATACTGCATGAGTTTAGTGTGGAGTGTGACTGCAGGGTAGAGGATTTATTTTTGGCTAAAACCTGCAGTTACAACAGTATTTTACACATTTTACTACCCTGTTTTACTGCTGTGTTGATTTATCTGTCTGAAGGAAGTAGAAATTATTCTTTCTACCTTCTAAAAGATACTGATGATATGTCTATTATCAAGCACAAAACGCAGACTATAACAGGGCTGACATACACAGGCACATAAAACCATTGATAAATCACAATAAAAGCAGATTAGATGTTTCCTGTCCATCACATCTAAAGTCTGGACATATATGCTTAAACATCAGTCTCAAATCTGGCCTGAGGTGTTACTCCTACTGAAAGATTCATGTGCTGCAAAAGCAGTCGGCAGTCATTCATTTTAAATGAAAGCTGGCAATTAGGAGTAGCTGTTACTGAGGGAGCAGTGAACTGCTGATGCCCAGAGCAATGAGTCTCAGCTAGAGTAGAAGAGAAAATCTGATTAAGTTCTTGCTGTTTGATACTCTGGACTAAATATCTGTTACATCATGGACAAGCTGGAGCCTTAAAGTTGATTGATGTTTGCCATTTCATCCCAATTTCACATCATGCACGTATCAAAATCAAATGTTATTTTTAAAAAAATCTATATATCATTGTATTACATAAGATAAAAACATGGGTATTTTGCATTTCTGTATTGTACATTTGTCAGGTCTCCAGTGTGCAAAGGGCTCAAGCCTAGTTAAAATAATGGGCCAATTTAAATACAACTGAATACAACTTGAGCCCATCATTTGCCGCTAACCACTGCATACACTAAACAATACAGAGACTGATTTGGAATCAAATTAACAAGAGTATTAGCTTTGTCAACATTGTTGCCACCGTTAGCACTGTTTGTGCTGTTAACCTTGTGCAGGTAATCCTGGTTATATGGTTGTAGCTGCTGCAGTAACAGGCCAATCACAGGTACTATTAAATCAAAGACAGCTTGTTGTGATTGGCTGTGAGCAAAACCATACAAATAGTGATTTTTATCTGTGTACAACAATGATGGTTTGCAAGAATTGTTGACCGGAGAATTTTCATTTTTTTTAGTTGAGTTCTTTATCTTTTAAGTGCCTTAAAAGTGAGGCAAGTAACATTTTTAGGTTGACAAAGGATAATGTTTTTCCAGAGCACAGGTTCACCTCAAATATCAAATCTCAGAGCGTTAACATAAGTCAGAAGAGATTCAATAGCATATGTGCCTGTAAAAATCTACAATAGGTGAGAGGCAGAAACCCACAGTGAGAGGTCGACACATTTCCAATCAGCGCTCATTGTCCTGACCAATTTCCGTTTTCGCTGTGTTATTGTACAAGTCCTCACCAGACCGACGCTGCACAGGGAGAAATCTACATAGAAGAAGGCTTACACAAGCTTTAATCTCTGCAAAAGAATTACAGACTCCATTGGCAAAAGGTAGTCAGAGGTAGGCAGACAGCTGACTGCTGAATGGAGTAAGACCACTGAGGGGTCATTTAAAATGAATGCAGAGGAAGGTAAGGGATTCACATTTATGAAGGAAAGGAAATGAATGCAAATGTGAGGAGAGTAAGAAATGGTGCCTACCCAATACGTCCATCCATGAAAAGGTAGTTGGTGAGGTCCATTCACATGAGGTTCACATGAACGGCTGAATGCCACACAACTACTGAGTCAAGGAGTCCCATTCTGACAGAAACAAAAAAACAAGAACTCACATCTTTACTCCACCTCAAGTCCTCACAGGAGGGAAGCGCTCAAATGCAAAGAATGTAACAATCTTTTGAGGACAAACACCATCTTCAGTGCCTCTGCTTTGCACCATCACTGCAGAAATGTGAGTCAGTGGCACTTACATAAGGTCAAACTTGGTCAAACAGACTCGAACCAATACTTTAGATGTTTCAGTCAGAGACTTTTTATATCAATGAAGTACTTTTCCGTATGAAAAAAACCCAACCAAACAGAATGAATCCAAATGTTTTGAGGTGGGACCAAACCTGGCCATCAGATGACTTAAGAATGAAGATGTTTCTGTCAGGCTGCCATGGACTGTGTCCACATGGAAATCAGAGCAGGATGAATATTCACAGCACACCAGCTTTTGGGATGGATGATGGACTCTGGTTTGGGTGATGGAGTGGCTTGTCTGGGAGCAGTAATTTACTAGTTGTGTCGGGAAGAAGGCTGACTGTACCTGACCCTGCAGCAGCTGTCTGATGTCCTGAAATTCATTGATTTGTCAAACTGTGGTTGTAAAACACAGTAAAATGCAACATTTCCAGGACCATGGACAGAACCACAGCTTACGGCGACAGCCTGATGACTACTTCACCTTTGTTGTTGAATTCTGGGCTATAATTTTTTTTTTCTCAAGCAAAAATTTCAAAAATTAATTAGCTTGTGATTCATTTTTAACATTTTTAAAATGTTAATGTAAGCCAGCAAACCTTAGGAAAATAGAGATGGGCATTTTTAAATCCATTCTGACATTTCATGGACCGACTGATAAATCAAGAAAATTATGGATTCATTTAAAAAAAAAAAGTCTCTGACTAAAACAGCTCCTCAAGATCCAAGTAAGTATTCTGGTGTTTTTCTGGAAGAAAACTAAATATGTTGGTTTGTTATTTTAAATCTGTCTAAGCTCAGTTGCAACTGCTGTGATTCTATACACTAAAGCTGTAATCACTTATCAGTTGTTTCCACAGAGCAATAATGGCTCTTGTATACCCAAAGGCTACAGGGGCGGGAGATGGAGCTATAATTTTGTCCTGGGACAGCAAGCAGTTGGACAAAAACTACATTATTATTGTACTTACTGTATATGAGTACATATTGTCTGCCATCCTGGATCGATCTTAATGATACGGAAAATATTCCCTTATGAGCCTCTATATTGTGCAGACTCATGCAGAAGCCTGACCTCCCTGGTAACTTCTAAGGCTTAGATCTCACCAAGGATGTGGGAGATCAATACCTGCAGGAGGAGGCAGAGCTGAGATCACTGTGACTGATGACAATATCCCAGGCTTAATGAGCCGTGTCTCTGAGAGGCCCTAGAGCATCACACATGTCACACCAACACTGACCCATGTCTAAATCGTAACCTTAGTCTGCATAATGATCATTCACAACTCATTCACTCAAATAGCATTTCATGAGTCAGAAAGGTGCCGATGACTCCACTGTCCGACAGGAATGAAGTCAGTTCAAATGTTGAGTTTACCATGTACAACAAAAAAGTTAGTGTGTTTAGTTAGATACATATCTTATATACTGACTTTATGTTGTGCAGATAGGCAATACAGATGTAATGGAGAGCCAAGAAAATCCATATCTGCAGATTGGCTGACTGGGACAATTAATGGAACTCTACCACTATTAACAAAATTTGTATCACCTGCACTCTTCCTGCTATGGCATGAAAAGGGTCCATTATTCCTTCTTCAGAACAAAGTTTTTCTTTGGTGTGATAAGTTTTTTTTAATGAGCCAATGTAGAGAAGAGCTCCTTCATGGTCTAAACTCCTCTACACATTTACACCTGTCCACAGAGCAACGAGTGCTTAATGATATCACACTGTTCGTTATCTTGTACTTTTATAGTTGGATGCCCATTATGTAATAATGCTAACAACATTTTTGTACAACCAATGGCTCAACAGGCAGTGTAACATTATCAGGGTTGCCTGCGCTCATGCAAATAATTATGACCTAAGTGTAGAGCATGTGAGCGTGCTTCTGCTCAAAGCCTTGGTTTTATGGGCTACAACCTCAGGTCTAGCTGAGGTAAAGCTGAATACTGATGGATTGTTGAATTTAGATGGATTTTATTAACATAAAATAAGACACACAGGTAGATTGGCATCTGCCATCTTAAAAGCCATCTATTAAAGCAATAGCTCACGACAGGCCAAGGTATGCTGTGATTATATGAGAATTAAAGGGCCAACGCAAGGTTTCACACAACCAGCATGACATAGACGTTACATCACGGTTATCAGGTTGCATGATTTGAGCTATCTTTTTAATAATAAGTGTTTTCTGTCTAGATATCTCTTATTGCTCTTGTTAAATGCAAGTACAGTGGCAATGTGGTCTTTAAGTAAGAGATAAGACAACTGATAGAACATTGGAGGTCAAAATGGGATGCATTCAAATGAATCTAGTTTGTTTTGAATGAAAATGTGACAGTCCTAGAGCAAGCTTTCCTGACTTAAGTCATCACACAACAATTTCAAAGAAAGGTCACCCAATTGGTACACTGCTGTGATTTTTTGCTGGGCAACTCTGTGCATGTTGCCCCAGGTAAAGTGACACATACCAGCATGTAACCACTGGTGACATTTAAATGCAAGCTTGTCTACCTGACTCAGATGTGTTCTTTGATCCAGCCAATTAAGACCGGAGCTTTCCTTTTGCCCTGAAGATCGAGAGAGTTTAAGAACATCCCAGGCTGGCCTTTAGCTCAGGCAGTCCAAGCAGTTGACATTTGAAATGTAGCCTATCTACAAAGGATCCTTCCATTCAGTCAATTTCTTCAATTTTCTGCAGTACAAAACAGTGCTGAACAAGGATTTACTTACTTGTGAGACAGAAATAGTCCAACTATCAAAACATGATAGAAATTCCTGCGACTTGATGGTTATAAGCGTACAAAGCACAAATTTATACTTTATACTTTGGCCCATAACAAGCCCGTAAAGGCCTCTCATCTTTATTTATTTACACAATGGAAATATGAAAGTACAAAAATGTACCATGATAGGGCCTGCTACAGTAAAAGGACACTTTCAGCCAGAAAAAAATGTGTGGAAAATATTAAGTTGATGCACCTGGTTCTGTTTAGTGAGCTACTGTGAATGTGTGCAAGCCTCTGGTGCATGTCAAGTTTGGGTTTCACTTGCAGGTCCAAGCAGAACTCTCATCACATTCAAAATGAGCATCTGACCTGCATTTTAATTTTGAATACATTACAACACTGGAGGTATTTTTAAGCTGTCAAAATGAAAGGCGTGAGCTTGATCTGACTGAGGGGTCAGTGCCTTTTTTTATGCAACAAAAACAACCAGCTTGGACAAAACATGATCAAATCCTCACTCCGCCTTATGCTCAGGCTTTCTAAATGTCACATTTGCACAGTAAGTGCTGCTGGTGTTTGGGGAACAATGGTCGGTGTCAACACTGAACACCTCATTAACTAACTCCATCTTCAACTATCATAGTGCCACATTAGTGAGAAGTTTAATTAAGATTGAAAATGAATGTCAAATCCATGCTACTACGACTATGTTTAAAAGCAATGGTGGCATTAAAGGGGCAGGCCTCTGTGATGCAGTAGTAGTCAACTCGGGTAGACAGATGTCATCTTTGTAGAGGACTAATAATCACCACTTATTGGTGGCATCAATTCTCAACTTGTTCATGGTTTGGCACATACGTAAGAGATAAGGGATAAGAGGTTAAGACAAGACCATCAGAGATCCATTATTAATCCATATCCATTAACCTCTGCTCACCATCCTCTCTGATGAAAAACCCCAACATATTCGACTGATCCATGTGGTCAACAATATCTCAGAGCCACCCTTTTCCTCAAAATACTATACTATTTGTATCATTCAAATAATCATGCTGGTCACATATCCCATAATAACAAAGAAAAGGAACAGTGGCCCGCATTTTCCAGTGTAACCATGGCTGCCTAGAGACACATCCGTACAACAGACTTGACCCAGCCGTTGACATGATGTACCATTTCCAGATTAATAACAGAGACACAATTTCCAGTTTGCTTCCTGCTGCAGTCGTCATGATGTGTAACCTCACAATAGGCACAGACAGAGACCATGAAAATATGTCCTGCTTTTGCCCCAGCTGCTGTTTATGTCAGACAAACTGAGATGCTCCCATTGAGAAAGGGAGGCTCACTGGGTTACAACACAATGAACAGTTCAGTTATAACTAGCAGAGATTGTTAAAAATAGTTAAACGAATACAAATAGAGATGCAATTTTTGATCAGCAAAGTTTTTGCAAACTGTTTTAATAAATGCAGTTGATGGAGACAGCTAAAATAGATAATAGACAGGGAGTGAAGACCTGATTAACTTCTTATCACTAGTATAAGAATACCTATTATTTTTTAAGTGAAATATTTACATAAGAATACAATCGTGTACTACTTAGATTTTTTTTTATTCAAGTAACCACTATAGGTTACTACAGGTCTTCAGTAAATTATTTTCAAGATGGTTTTGGGACGGTGGTGAAAAAGTGAGTCTGGGCCTTCACTGTCACTTATAGTTGTTAAAAAGACTGGAATTGGGCAGGTCATTGGCTTTATCCCAACCAAAAACATATGAGCTAAACTGTAAGGAAAGAATTAAAAAGTATTTGTATCTGTACTAATTTAAAATGTTTGGCCTAGACAAATATCATTCTCTCATGTATAAATCAACATGTATGTAAAATCAAGAGAGTATGTCTAAGCGTCATCCTCAACACAAAAAAAGAGAATGTATTATCAGCATCTAGAAAGCTTGGAGATAAGGTTATGAAAGGAAAAGGGAAATGTTAAATAGCTGTTGGTTTTGGCAATATTCAAAGGCAGTATTTTTTTAAGAAGATATGAGCCATGCATCTCTTTAGAACACATGAGTGGGAGAAAAAAACATGGAGGAAGTCTATTTCCAGAAAAGGCACGGTGCAGCAGTTCTAAGACTGAGCCATTGCCTGCAGCGACAAAGTTACTTAACTTCAGAATTCAATTGGCTGCTTTGCATCCCAATAACAGGAGTCAGACAGTCATTTAAAGTGTGACCAATCACACTGACATTCCAGATCCTTCAATTAAACTCAAATTAAAGTACCATTTCCTTACAGGATCTATAACCTGTGTTTGATCAGAAAGGCTTAAAGGAGAAAAAATCTCAAAGTTACTTTGTTTTTGTAGTTTCTTTGCAAAGTGTTTCTCATCTAAATCTACATTGTGCATCATTAATATGAATTCATCCCACCCAAAAAAGTTTTGGGGTGGGATGGGACTTTAAATATGATTCAAAATATACTTTTAGTACAGGGTATTGCATATTGTTCACCTT
Source organism: Synanceia verrucosa (assembly GCA_029721515.1). Classification (NCBI taxonomy): domain Eukaryota; kingdom Metazoa; phylum Chordata; class Actinopteri; order Perciformes; family Synanceiidae; genus Synanceia; species Synanceia verrucosa. The sequence goes on along the minus strand of CM056567.1, from coordinate 11,851,981 downwards.
AAATTCAATTTAAGGGAAAATAAAAGTACACAAGTGGAGACAAATGCAGATTTCCAATGACACACTGTTAACCAACACTTAAAATATGGCTTGTCACGTTATGTCCCATGTGAACAATCCATAAAGCTCTTTCCTCAGAATAATTGCACATTGAGAGGCCCTTGACAGTTGTCAAGAATCTGCTTTGCACATTTTTCCCCACGCTGAAGCATTAGCAGAATTCAGCCTCCATTAAAGAGCATTATCCAAGCAGGAGGTGCAGAGCACTCAGACATTCGGAATCGCTTCACCTGCCTCGCAAGGAAGTGCGAAAAAAACTGAAAAACATAGCCAGAAAGTGGACTGATGTAATCATTTGAATATGAGAATAGATGGCAACCCACCACAAAAACCTTGGAAGATGGTCCTTGATATCCGACTGCACAAATATCCATACCCTTAATCCGGTAAAGTAGATGTCTGGCTCCACAGTCTGTTTCCGGTGAGTCAGACTAATTGACCACTAACTTTGGTCAACAGCGGTTTGCCAGGGAAAGAATTGTTTTGGGGAATAAGTAAGCAGTAAGTAGGTGCTGAGTTGGGAAATAAATATTTAATAACAGCTCCATCAGGATTGCAAAACAGTGTTTGGTCTTCTGATGCTGAGCAGGTGGCCGACTGCCCTGACTGCATATACAGTTATGCCCATCACTATGGGTAAAGGCTCCACTTCTAACAGATGCACTGACAACATTTGTTTTTGTGAGGGCAAAACAACACCAGGTTGACTCACCTCTTTGTCCATGCTCTCTAGATCCTCCTTGCAAAGTGTGTACAGAGGCATAGTTTCAGACATGCTCGGCTGTCGTTTCCGACGGGACGGACCCGGCTGCTCGTCATCTTGGCTGGGATCTGCCACGTCATCTTGCTGGCTCTTTGAAGTTCCCCTGTGGTAAAATATGCAGATGTAAAACAACACCAATGGGAAATGCTTGTGTGCCACTAAAAAGATGACGTAACTAGCTAGTTAGCCAAGCGATTAAATATATTAACGCAGTACCAACTGGTCAATTTGTATTTGAGCAACATCACAACCATAACAAACATTAATTCTCTTCAGGCAAAATTAATATTAGGCAAGGGTAAATTTTGACATTATCATAGCGTAATATAATAGAATGTTGCTTTGGAAAGAAACTTAAATAAAACCAGTTGCTTAAAGGACATACAAAGCAATATAAAAATAGATAAGAGAGGGAATTGTGGCCTGACGAACAAAAAACAGGTGCAAATGTAATAAATGAGCGAATGATGAAGTAGGCATATATGGGATTTATTGTTTTACTTTTTATTGATGGTAATTTTGTTTTTAATTTTATCGTTTTCCTTTTCATGCTATCTGCATAAATAATGTCTGTATTATTTCAGTGGAATGGAATTTCAATGGAAAATTAAATTAATTTTTAGAACTGTCCTCCAACACATTGTTCAGTCTCAGTGGATTTTATACTTGTGCTACAAAACTTTCAACCTGTGGGCTCTGTAGAAAAAATGTTATCATGCTGCCCTGTGTCTCTATCTATATTCAATATCATTAGTATCTGCAAAGTAATAAGAAAATCATCAAATTGTAAACTTAAATGGTATGGGAGGCATTTTGCGCCATATAATTATCACTGTCACTAGCAGATCAATATCATTTAATACATCTAATTGGATAAACTGACAGATCTGCCATAATCTACTGAGTCAATCAAGAAATGCTTATATAAATACAAATTAATAAAAGGTAAGACATTTGTCATCTTGCTTATCTGTTTAATTAATTAGAACTGCCAAACAATTAACATTTTCATACACTCGTAAAATTAATCACCATACATCACTATTTGCTGATACAATTATTACCAGGGTACATGAGTGAAGCAGTGAATATGAATATCAAGAAGGGACTTTAGACATTACATTTTTATCACATTACATTAATACTGTATCTATCCATCTGGGGGTACATCTCCAATTTATCACAATAACAATACTGAATGTGTGTTATTTACTCTTGGAATGAATGGAATGAACTTGAATGTATTTGATGCTATACATAGCAGCACATTCTGCAGAAACTGAGAGTGCAGAGTGAAAGAATAAAGACCTACAATGAGTGTGAAGGCTTTCTCTCCTTAACAATGGCCCATTAGATGTAAACTTACACAAGCGGGCAGAGGAAGGTTCCTCTAGGCAGAGCTTCATTGTGCAGATCTTCTTTGATGATTATAACATATACTGTATGCACAGTGCCTCTAATCCAAGAATTATCTGGGCCAATTTAATGCTTGTGATTATTAATTATTAGAATAGATCTGTTCATTTCACAGTGACTGTCCAGTAAAAAATGTGCATAATGCGAGGGGTGGGGGAAATCAAGTTTTCCTGCATGTTTATGCAACATCCATCATGATAAAGGGAAGAGCGCTCAAGCTCACAGACCGTCTTTTGAGGGTGGATATATGCACAACATTTCCAATTTGTTGCACGAAAGGACAAGAACGTGACAGTAAACTTTTGAGACATTTTGCACACTACCAGTACTACAGCCTTGCACATTTTTTCTGCAAAGATGTTTGGAATGATGTTCACAACATGGCTTTGTAATATTAAAGAGCAGAAAAGCGAGATTGTGTGTATGGCCTTCTTATATTAGAATAAGGTGTAATTTAAGTATTAAATTATGTGTCAGCTTGGAGTTATTGTGCATCTCAGGTGACAGGTGAGTAATCCAAAACTAATGTAACTAGTGGTGAAGTGCTGGATGACAGTAAAATTTAAAGATTAGTATTTCACACTGCTGAATAAAGAGTCTTTCCCCTTGTTGTGTAAAGTAGCCTGAATTTTACTGTGCTTGTATTTACGAGCCAAAGTGCAGGTACAAGTAAAAACAGCACAAGTTAGAGGACACATTTCAGAGGTACATTATGAACTGCAGCCCAGTGCTATAAAACAATCTGTACAATAAATGTCTTGTTGGGGGTGGATGGTTGATAGCTTAAGACTGCAAAACTCCATTGAGGGCAATTCATAAAGTAGTGTAGCACTTCGCCAACAGCTGTTTTAGTTCAGGGAAGGGAGGGATGGGAATGAGCCCCAGAGTATAAATCAATACATTTAAGATCTGTTATAAGCAAATCTGCAGTCAATACAAAGCAGAGAAACTAAAAGTGACTTTTTAAAAACAGTTTATATATCAGTGTAAGAGGATGTCCTCCATATTATGTTAAATTATTCTGTATTGTACCGTACTGTATAACCTAAGAGGGCTGTCCTTCAGACAAGAGTCAGTACCAACACTTCTCAGAGACTGAGATGCACATTGTTCATTTATGAAATAAATAAAATAAAAAATGAAATCAATTCATAATTAAAAGACAAAGTCTGTGACTGTATAAATAACCAAACAGCCCATGCTTTGATTGATGTTTTATGTATTGTGTTATTGTTAATGTGTCTTTTCTCATTACATCTACCCATGGATTAGAGTTGAAAATCAGCCAACGTGGTAAAATTGAAACTGAACTGTTGTGTAAACTCTTATGCAGCTGTGAGGTCACCGGGATCAGCTCAGTTTGGGCTTGGAAACTACGAGTGAGGTTTAAAAAACATGAGGAACAATGACAGACCTCTGGTGCCTGGTCATTGAATAATCACTCTTCACTGTGATGGTTCTGCTGCTTTTCCATGACTTTTTCCATAAAATACCATGCATCAATTTCTAATGTGAGTATCCTCACTCTCTGTTAGCATAAAAAAAGTAACATTAACATGTACAAAATCCCTGCCGTTGGCGAAAGAAAATTTAAATCGATCTTTCATCATTGTATTGCATTGCTCCAGTTCTGTTCTTACCTGAGACAAGGCTGCTCTCTGTGATCAGAGAGCGACAAAGACCCTGAAGCTTGAAGGTAGGATGGTGGCCGCGGCACCTGAGGGCCCCTGCGGATCAGCTTCCCTGTGACAGGGTCGTAGGTCCGAACCTCAGGAGCTGGAGGTGGCGGTTTGTGGTGGATGGGAGCTGGGTGGAATATATGCTTTTGCAGGGAACCCTGAATGTCAGGGAATGTTGCTGGACTGTTGCTCCTTCAACAAACAAGAAAAATAAAAGATATCAAGTGTGGAATTAGATTACAAATTTTAAAATACAGTGGTTTGGAATATCTGTATTTACCTTGGCGTCTTGGAGTAGTCCTCCTTTAGTGGGTACAGCTGCTCCTCCACCCTCTCCCAACGCTCCAGGCAGCTCCACAGCCAGTCAGGATTGACAACATGGAGGTGGTTGCATCCTTGTGCCTGACGAACCTTCTCTGTGCCTGGATGACAGGAATGAAAAAGCACAATGACAACAGGTTTTGCCAGTACCACCAAAAGCAATAACTAGAAAACACACACTCTGAACATTGATCTGAATTTTATTCAGCAGACCCAACCTGGTCAATATTATTATTATGGAAGGTTTTTGTCTTTTGGAGTCACTTTCTTTTCACTTTGCTGCTAACTTTAATAGTTTTCTTAGAAATCCAGAAAGACATGTTTTGTTTGGTTAAATCCACAGAGAGTAGAGTTTCCGCTTGAATAAGTATTATTGATGTCAGACACAAAAACACCAAATTGAATCTTCGACCCTCGGTTGTTTTAGTCAAGCATAGCGAACAATCACATATTGATGACAACAGTTTGGGCACATTCCCTCGTGTGCAGTATGCAGTGTTTTGTGGTTGTACTTCTTACAAACTGTCAAAGGGGTGTTACTTATAGTCACTTTTATTAATGTCTACAGGATTATAAGGTGATCTCAATTTTCAATTATGATTTATTTGAGTTGATTTATTCAGTTGAATCTTGGTGCATGCAAGGTTAAGAGTCTACAGTCATGCTAGTGGCTCTATGAGGCAGCAACATAATGTTAGCATAGCAACAAGCTCACAATGACAATGCCAGTAAATGATAAGCAGCCTTGTCATTTACAGGGTTCCCACGCGTCTTGGAAAACCTGGAAAATTAATGACCAATTTTCCAGGAAAACATATGTAAAATGAGAAAAAAGGTCAAATGTTCTGGAAACGGTTAAGTTATCCTGGATTTATCCTCCCCATGCTTTGTGAGTAAATGCAAACGGGTTAAAAGTTAAACCGTTCCAGGATGACAGAATAACCCTGATTTAGGGTCATAGTTATTATTTTGATGAATTTCAATATATTTTTCATTAATTAATTCAACGACGATTATTATTATCAATATTCTTTTTTGTCCATGTTTTTATTTTATTCTATAAAGCTGTATTACCTCTGATTGAATAAAATTATGACCACTGACAGGTGAAGTGAATCACACTGATTATCTCTTCATCATGGCACCTGGAACATATAAGGCATCAAATGAACATTTTGTCCTCAAAGTTGATGTTAGAAGTAGGAAGAATGTTCCAGTGTGAGGATTTGAGGGAGTTTGAAAACAAGAACCAAACAGTGATGTCTAGAGGACTGGGTCAGAGCATCTCCCGACCTGCAGCTCTGGTGGGCTGTTCCTGGTCTGCAGTGGTCAGGATCTACAAAAGTGGTCCAAGGAAGGACCAGTGGTGAACCAGAGACAGGGTCATGAGAGGACAAGGATCACTGATGCAGGTGGGGAGTGAAGGCTGGTCCTGGTGGTCTGATCCAACAGACGAGAGAGGTTAATGCTGGTTCTGATAAAAAGGAGTCAGAATATACAGAACACAGTTTGCTGTGTATGGGGCTGTTTTGGTAGTAAAAGGGGGACCATAAGAATATTAGGCAGGTGGTCTTAATGTTATGCCTGATAGCTGTGTAAACCTATACGAGGTGAATGCCTGTCAAATGTGCTGCTCCAGCAACACTGGGCATTTCTGGTGACCGACTGTTCATAATGCTTTTGGCTGATTTTTTTTTTCTCTCCTTCTGATGCACTAGATGAGTGATTGCCAAGTGCTGCTCACAGCGGGGCTGGCTCCCACGGCAACGGTGCAACTTCCTGCGTTTGTTTTCTGAAAGTAAGCTGTATTTACAACAAGCTATACAGATGCATATGTGCTTTTATTGCTCTTCGCATAAAAAAAAAAAAATTGCACGGTTGGCACAGTAATGTGATTTTTGGCCACCAGCGTGCAAGAGAACTTCAAAACAAGCCTACAGGTAAGAAGCAGAGATCCACAACCGGCTGCTCATGCAGCAATATGATCCCAGATTTACATGCAAAATGTGTTTTTGAGTCTGATTATAATGTTTGTCTGCAATAGCCATACAATATAATTGCATGTCATACTCACTTCCCCACCTGTGGAACAAACTTCCTGAATACCTGAGGTCTGCTGGAGCCGTCAGCTCGTTTAAATCAAGGCTTTGCTATGTCTTAATTTTTCAAATGACAAATAACTTATTCTCAATGTGTGACTGAATATTTTAGTTTTGCTTTTATTGCTTTTTAAAAATGCATATTCTATTTTTTACTGACTTATGTAATGGTTCCTATTTTATGCTTTGGTTTTCATTGTCTTTTAAATGCAATTTTAATGTTTTCTTGTGAATAATAAATCCAATATATTTTAAGCCTTTGAACGACCTTGTGTTCGAATGGAAGAAAATTGTCTTGCCAGCAGAATTTACTGTGGCAGATGCAAACATCTAATTCGGCATCATTTTATGACATTGTTATCTGCCTCACTGTTTATTGTTTGCTCTCTTTTTGCTGTGCAACAAATGCATTCATTGCTAATGCAAACTATACAATTCTTACAGCTGCTGCTTCAGAAGCTCAGAATTTGACGAAGGTCTCTGCTGCGGTACACCATTAAACCCTTGATGTCATATGTTAGCACGCCTAACCTCTGAGATACATTAGTAGTAACAAGTGAATTGCTCTGCTCAGTCAAAGTATTGACAAGGGCTTTGATTCACAAATCTGCCAATAAGTCAAAAAGCCTGGCATTTAAACCAGCCCTGCATGACCCTTCTTGAGATATAGCCTCATTAGCAAATGGTGACTTGCACCTATTACAAAAGGTTCCAGCACACAGCAGGTCAGAAAAATTACTCAAGGTCATTCTATATCAGATATTCCACTGTCATACCAGACATTTCTACATACCTGCTCTTGCTGCGATGAGGTGAGTTGTCCGATTGGGATCTTGGGGGCTAAATACCAGATTCTTGCCAATCTTGGCCCCCAGAGCTTTGGCGTGGTAGTACTCCCGTGTCCTCTCCATGGGGTAGTTGGTAGGGTACAGGCCACTGAACACGACCGTCGTTCCCTCCAGTGTTTTGCTTTTAAGCTCTGGGGCAATCTTGCGCATATCGGGCATTTCAGAGACCTCCTTCCTCAGGTAGGCCTCGTATCGTGCGTAGTACTCTGCGTGGATCCTTTCCAGCACCTCCTCCAGGTAGATCAGGTGATCGTCCTCATCTACATCACTTTCATCTTCCTCCTCCTCATCCTCCATACTCTGGTCCAGCAGCTCCTCCCCCATGGTGACCCCAGATTGTTCGCTATTCTGGGACTCAGTTTCTGGCTCTCTCCTATCTGAGCAGCCATTTCCCAGCTCGGGGTCTGGGAGAAGAACTCCTGAAGGTTCTGCTGTTTCAGAGCTGGTTTCTCCTTCACTCCGGCCTTTATTGTCACCTTCCTTTAAACCATCAGCGCCTCCATCACCAGATTCTTGCGTGACTCCCTCCTGCTCTGATTTTTTTGCCTGGGAAGACGTGGTGTTACTATCAATCTCTGACAAGGGAGGCTTTTCTGTAATGGAGTCATTGTCACTGTCACTGGAAAGGTCAAATTCCAAGTTATTTGACTCATGACTTGGTACTGATGTATTCACACTGTCCTGTGTCTCTTGTGTCACCAGTGTCCTGCTGCAATCACCCTCCCTAACATTTGTTCTGTCGTCCACCTGAGTTTCTCTCGACCCCACCCCAGATTCCACCTCAGTCTCTGGCCCTTGACCTTGTCCCAATTCATCCTCTACAACCCCTGTGGGATGAGTCCGTTCATTTGTTGGTACTCCCTGAGAAGACTGTGATGTTGTGGACCCTTCCTTTCCAGAAACGTTGTGGTCTTTCACCCTTTTCTTGGGGCCATTATTTTGCTCATCGGCACCGGGTGTCCCCGCTGGTTCTGTGCTCTCTGCTGGTCGACTGGACAGGCCTCCTGCTGGAGAAAAGACAAAACGATCAGCATTCAAGGACACATGCCTCACAATCAAAAGGTGAGGTATCAGTGATAACAGCTACAGTTTCAAATTTGAAGTCCAATTAGCATATTTCCCCCATTCATTCTGACAAACAATGATGTTAAAAGTGATCAACGTTAGATAAATTAAAAAAAAAAAAATCACAAGAATAGATTGTGGAAATGAACAAATTATTTGTGAAACATTTAAAGAAAGTAGTAAAGCTTAACTCAAGACTAAAGCATGTTATTTCATCTAAACAGTTAATAGTGCCCTTTCAAAAGTCTGCTTAGTTAATAGTCTTTTATTTTTTTCCCCCATTTGGGGAAATTCAGCCACCACAGCAGCATAAATTAATAAATTACAGTAATAAAGAAGCAATAGTGCAACAGGAATTAAAAAAATGGAATGAGTAATAATAACAGTAATGAATATTTACAAATATGTACTACATAAAAAGGAAGGAAATATATATTTTTAATTTCAAATGAAATATTATTTTAACACAATTATTAGATAGATAAAATGTTATTTTTTTTTACTATTTGTAAATGTTAATGTGATCCATAGAAATAGACATAAAATGAAAAAGGTGTGCAAAGTTGCTTATGTGTATTATAAACCATTATAATCATGCTGCTGTCAAATCCAAGATTTAGTGTCATATAACAGTCTTCCCTGTAAAAACACAATTGGTACAATTGTCTTTTATGAAAGTAAAAGAGGATGAATTGTATCTTGTATGTTGCTTTTTTAATCTGTCTTTTTTATGGACCAAAAGTCTGAAATAAAGGTAATAAGGTACTCAATTTCAAAATTAATTTTTCCCAGTAACACTTTTCATTCCACTTTTTATCTGGTAACATCACTTTTCTCGCCTGATCATCACCTGTTAACACAACGACAAATTGTGACTCAACGATCAAGCTGCTGTTGTAAATGAACCGTGTGCAGATACAGAAACAAGTCTATTTTTTTTATTTCTCTGATACCATTGTCAGTTTCGGTGCTCCATACATACAAACTTAAGGCTTCACTACAACTGACTGACTCACACAGTGATAATATAACACTGACTTTAACAAGATCTTTTAAATAATCTATCATGTTGTGTGTATTGCATTGAGGTTTAGTTAAAATTTGGCACAATGTTTTCACACCATACTGTATAACATCACTAATGATCGTAATGGTCCTTTCTACTATGTACTTTGTTGGCATTAATGCGTTCTGGAAGGTCTATGACCTTGAAATTATAAAGTTCGTAATAACCTTCCTAACATTTCACTCTAGTGCATCCCACCCAGTGCATTTCACTCTAGTGCATCCCACCCAGTGGATCACCCAGATTTTAGCCCTTGTTAACAGACAACTTATGCTGCAGAATCTCCCTCAAAGGCAAATCTGAGTCCTCTGGGTGCACCAAGTCACTCCAGTCTAAGTGACTGTGAGCGTGAAATAAAATTCTCAAGTGAAAAACCTGTCAACAACCAGACAGTAGTGCTGATCGTGCTGATAGATAGCAGTGCTATGACTTGACAAGTAAGAATCATGTTTTTTTTTTTTTTGAGGCAGAGTAGCCTTTCATTTTTGAATAGAGTAGAAAATAGTTCAGTGATAATAAGCTAGTGTGCTGCATCACTTGGAACCACAGGGCTGGAGGGGGCAGCTAAATAAGGAGGAGGCAGGACATGAGAGAGCAGGAGCAGCCAGAAGAAAACCAGCCTTCAGAATACAAATGCAGCAAATTAGACTGTGGGCAAAACTTTTTAACAGTGTTAATAAAACCTAAAAAAAAAAACCACATTCTGGACTTTGTTTGTCATCTACAAGATGGTGATGATTTATTGATACACTGTGTGGTATAATATTTCACATGTCATAATGATTCAGATGGTAATGATCAGAAGCCAATTTCAATCCATTATGTAAATATGAGTATGTTGGTTATATGATAGAGATTACCAGAACATGTCTACTTAAATTTGACATGCAAAGCAGCAGATTGAGGGAAAAATAAAATCATATTTTAAGCATTTCCATTTGCATTGCACCAAATCTGTGAATCAACAATATGAGGGCCTGAGCTGAGCTTGGCATCTCTAACATGGGATCAGTTTGGCAAAGAATTATCACTAATTGATGGCACAGCCTGAGAGAGGAAAAGGGGGGGGGGTGCTACAAAGGTCCCAAAGGAGACACACTGTCTAGCTCAAGGCAGGGTGTTTCGTTGAGAGGATACCCTGTGTGAGGTTAACACAGGGAACAAACAGAGGTAAAAGCATTGGAGCCCTTTATTGACAGGTCCGTTTGATGCATGATGAGGTTGGTGAGTAGAGGTGTGAAGCCTCATCATGTACATTCAGGATGCTGACTGCACATGAATACAGAGTTAATGACTATTTATTGTCTGGGTCCAGCCTGAATAACTGCTATCATAAATGATGTGATCATGCCTGCAACTCTGTTCAAATAAATGATAACATTATTAGAATAAGTGTGAGGATTATCTTGGATTTCTCCTTGCAGCTTAATATGATAGGCAAGTATAAGGGGGATTGGGTTTAAGCAGTAGATGTCGTAAGTAAACAGTAATACACAGACTGAATTAGGTTAAGTACTGAGATAAACATTTGCAGTGTTGCGTCACACTTTATCTTTTATTTTTACATTAATAGGATATTTGTCCAGTATCTACAGTACAGGGAGGTGGAGAACCACCACACATGGTGAAGGTGGTTTAATTTTGGTTAGCTCCCAGACCCACAAGCTGCAGTTGCACTAAAGCAGCTAATGGCAAATAAACATCCTTCCTATCGTTAATTTATTTGGATGATCAGACTTATGCAAATGAAAAAAATAAACAAATAAATAAAAAGCAAAGTTTGTGGCTCTTGCTGAGAAGCAGCACAGCATTTATCTACCGCAGTTCATTCTAGTTTAATACTGGCACATTCATTTAATACCCACCTTCCTGACATCAAAACACAGAATTCTCAAAGGCCAAACACTATATATACATACATACATACAGATATATATTACATACATAAATATCTATATATTATATACAGTATATTGTACACCAAGCATAAATCTGGTGTCATCTCTATCCAGTAATGATTACTCAATAATGGTTGCTTGAATTAATAAGGGTACTACTCAACAATGGAACCGAATAAATATGTGAAATGTAAATGTGACTTAAATTATAAGCGCCTTCCAAACCAAAATTTTAATATCGCTGAGACAATAAACAAAGCCCTAATGCATCACTGATTAAAACTTCATGAATTGCAGTGCAATTTTAAACAGTTTGCACAGAATTGAACCTCTTATCACAACTTAACTTGGCATCAGTGAGATTCAGTCCACTAAAGTGTTGCCAACTATGCACAGGACTGTTTATCACTGAGCTTTAGCACTATGAACTGATAGGAAATGATGAAGCCACTGGACTGACTTGCTTGTCAACTTCAGCTGAAAGCACCTCTCACAGGGGAATGTGCAGTACTGGAAACTGCTCACTGGACAGTGATGCATCAACTGTCAGCAACTTTGTCCTTACAGGGTTGCCAACAAATAATCAAAAGGTGAGCGACCACTGTACCTTTCTTTGCCATCTGAGCTTCCCGTGACCCAGGGGGAGCATTAATGTCCCCTGTGCCCTGGAAGTAGATGTATTTCTTCACAGTGATGAGGTTCGGTGCAAACTTCCACACGTCTTCTCGGTCATCGATTATGGAGACCATCGAGTCACCACAAGGGAAAAGATTCCTGTCGGAAAAATCACAAGACATTAGCAAAACTGAGGCTTTTATTTATCTCTCTTTGACCGTAGCAATGTTGCAGTGACAAATATTTTGCTGTGAATCAAAATAAAGGGGCATTTAGCGTCTTATATCATCCGTCCAATTAGTTTTACTTGCAAGGAGATGTCACTGATAACCATTCATCAGTAACACTGAGAGAATAATAGATCTCTAGTGTTTGTGCTTGTCTACAGTCACTTAAGGCAATATGTCTTTATGGGCAATATGTCAGTAAAGACATACTGTCCATGATAGAAAATAATGTCAAACTCAACAGAGCAGCTGGCCACACATTAGAGAGAAAACAATAATTTGACAAAAAAAGGTCCAAGTTCAGAGCTGTGTCCATAGCAACAGTCTGTTACACACATCAACTGTCTGCTTTCAAGACATGACTGACCAATCAGAATAGAGTATTCAACAAAGCCGTGGAATGACAAGCAGTTTGGATCATCCACCAATTGTCTCATCGATACTTAAAAAAGAGATATTTTATCGACACAAAAAAGAAAGAGTCATCTTTTGCTTTAAAACAAAACAATAAAATAATGCCCAGACAGTGAATAGGTGCAGGGTCGCCACAGACACACTGCAAATTCAATTAGTTGTCATGGAAGGTGAGTCCCACCTAAGATTCCCAGTTTTGGAGAAAGGGTCGATGCATTCATCTCTGGAAAGGATCCGATGGGAGAAAAGCTTCTTTTCGGGATCTAGAAAACCTAAAAAAGGAATATTTAGGGGTGATATGAAGAAATATTTGAATGACAATTGCGACAGCACTTACAACAAAATACACTGTTTTATTAAACATCGGTAAAGACAGAGCCCTACACTGGCTGAATGAGATAGCCTGGCCAGAGTCTCATTTAACCACAACAAAGCTGTCAATAGCTGGAGCACTGCTCTGAAACATGCAGACCTCCCTGCATCAAGAGCAACAGTAAAATCTAATTCAAAATGCATTAAACATTTATCATATAGGAGGCAGAACAGTACTGGACCAAGGCCGCTTCTATTAAATACAGTATGATAAAGGACTGCAACCTGAATACCAAAAGAATAGCAAATAACCACATTACCTACACTTCAATATAACCCAGGCTTAAATCATAAACTGAAATATTTTCATCTAAAAGGAAACAGACATCTGTCAGCTACCAGCCAGACGCTGATAAAACTAGGTTGGAATTGGCAGGGATGTCTAATATACCTGTGCTAATGAAAACCATTAATGCATTATAAAATGTAGCACCCCTGCTGCTTCCAAATGACAGAAAGCATAACATGAGCAGACACTTCCCTCTTATGGACACAAACAGGCAGTACAAGTAGAGGACCGAACTGTCTTCACATATAGTTACATTTTGTATGAATGAAACTGTGGATTCATGGAATCAGCAATGTGGGAAAAGTGCTGTAAAATATAAAGGAATGAGTCCATTTACCAGCAATGGTATGTGCATAGAGGCGGCTCCCGAATGTGAAGACATGTAACTCATAGAGCTTGGCAATTTTTTCCAGGAACGCCTTGCAGTGTGGGCGCAGTCGTGTGTGGAGCATAGGCTCTCCTCGCCCGAGCTGGAAGTGGAAAATGCCCTGGAGGACACAACGTGTTTACTATGAGTACGACCAAGTGACAAAGGCTGAAATCTATCAAGGTAGTTTCAAGAAACAACACCTAGAATGGGAAAGAGAGTGTGACCCTAACCCAAAAGTGATACTGAGGAAGTTCATAAATGCAAAGAACCCTTTGGGATTTTGACCGCTAGTAGCTCTGTAGAACAGTTATATGACAAATTGTTTGAATTGTAGTTTTGCCCCACATCGTTGTTGACCATAATGTGCTAACAAACCGAACAATGCACCACCAAAGGCAGTGAAAAAGAACATTGTTACTATTCATACATAAAATCAAGTTTCAGATAAAGCAATAAAGATATAATAATCAATGAAGACAAAGTACAGAACAGTGACATGATGGGATAATACCTTATTGGACATACGCTGGCAGTGCTGCTCAGTGGTGTGGATCAGCGTCTGGTCCAGATCCACCATCAGGACCAGCTTTTTGTTCCGGTGGAGTCTCTGCTGGTCTTCTCTGCCCAGCTGTTCTGCTTGCTATTCAGAGCAAATGAAGACAATTAATAAAATATAAGAAAGAAACAACCAGCTTTAGGTTTTTGAATTCCCTCAGCATTTTTATCATGCAAAATTATTCATTACTAAAGCATACCAGAATTTCACATGTGGGTTTCTGCTTAAATCTTTTGATTATTTTCAGCTTTTCACCCCCCTTTGTGTGTGTGTGTTTCCTGGGTAACGAGACGCACGTAACTGCTCTACCAAGACAATAAATTTGTATTGAATTGGATTGAATGGAACTAGTTCTGGATTGCAACTTCCACATCCACCTTTGATATGGGAAATATTTTCCAGTGTTTGATTAAATATTCACTGGATAATTTGTCTGTGCTGACCTGAAATTCCATATTTGTTAAATTTGAAAATAACAAATATCAGCAAAATCCAAAAGTAATCCATATGAAATATCTTGGACAAATGTCAGAGGGTTTGGAGACACGGTGCTTCTGATAGCAAATCATGCACACATATGTAGCTCCATCATATGACTCACCTCTGAGCTGACCATCAGCTCAGGGACACTGTGCACCATGGAGACGGTTGCTGTGGAGATGGGAGTTTGCTGGTTCCCATTCGTGCTCTGCAGCCTGAGAAGGAATAATAAGAGTGGGAGTCATGCATTTTGTGATTTGTGTATCTATTAGGTCTTTGAACATATTGTGGCTGCGGAGAATAGCAGCTTTCACAAAAGACTTGGCAGCAGTTAGCACTGTAAATACTACAGTTAGCAAGTGATTTGGCTGACTGTTGGCAGTTCTTAGCTACTTCAGACTGACCTTTGCTGTCTACTGATACATATAACATGTTATCAAATGGCATGCAAAATGATTCTCTGCAGTTTAATGCAATATCATTGCCATTCTCATCTTGTGTCCTCACAATGCAAACTCTGAGGTGTTTACTGTCAAAAACAACTTTCCTGTAATTTTCAAACAACACCTTTAACAACAGTCACAACTTGTCTCAAGTCTGACTGAGAGCTGCACATTTAACATCTTTATCTAACTGGAGAGTCACCTGATATATGAACCAATATGTATTTGCCCCTCTGTCTGATCTCTGGTGCCACCTGATGGCGTCACATAATACAGTGTCAACCACAAATACTTTGGGACAAATTTAGTACAGGGCGGCACGGTGGTGTAGTGGTTAGCACTGTCGCCTCACAGCAAGAAAGTACCGGGTTTGATTTCCGGCCCAGGGCGTTTCTGTGTGGAGTTTGCATGTTCTCCCCGTGACTGCGTGGGTTCTCTCCGTGTACTTCAGCTTCCTCCCACCATCCAAAAACATGCATGGGGATTAGGTTAATTGGCTAATTCAAACTGACCACAGGTGTGAATGTGAGTGTGAGTGGTTGTCTGTCTCTATGTGCCCTGTGATGAGGTGGTAACTTGTCCAGGGTGTACCCTGCCTTCCGCCCTAAGACAGCTGGGATAGGCTCCAACCCCCCCGCGACCCTATGACGATAAGCGGTAGAATATGGATGGATGGATAGATGGAAATTTAGTACAATTTCGTCAGTTTTTATAGGTACAGGAAAAGAACATTCTTGATGAATTAGTAATCTCCTCTAAATTGTTTCTTGACTGAATGACATAGACCATGTGAAATTGTAAGCATGTTGCAATCAGCCCAGCACCACGTGTCGGTCCGAGCGTGAGCCAGACATACACTCCTGAACAAAATTTTAAGAAAAGTTGAAATTGCGAGAATTTACATTTTGCACTGTTGGATCTTAAGAATGTTCTAAATAGTACTTCAAAATGTAAAAAGAAGAAATGGGAGTGAGAAAAAAAATTGACCACAGCTCAAAAAAAAAAATACAAACCTTTAACAGAAATAAAATTTCAAAAAAGGACTCAGTAATGAGTAGCTGCGCCATTCTAATTAATCACCTCAAAAATTTGTTTGGGCATGCTTGATGCTTGTCAGAGATGCTATCAGAGAATAAAACCTTCTTCTACCTTGTCCCATGTTTGGTGCTCTCATGCAAACTCCCAACGGGGAAATTTTGTGCCGTTGAAGGAGACGAGGCCTTTGAAGATGTTTTTTGTTCTTAAAACCCTTCTTCTCACAGATGCTGTCTAATAATTATAGGACTGCAGTTGGCACCAGTGACAAGCTTAATTTGGGCCGAGGATCGTCCGCTGTCTTGACGGACAGCCAACTGGATCCTCCAGCTCAGGACTGGTGAAATTTTTTTGGGGTCTACCACTTGACTTTTTTGTTCCATAACCCTCAGGATCTTTTAAGAAGTATGAAATGACTGTCTTACTGCATCCAACCTCAACAGCAATGGCACACTGCAAAAGGCCTTGCTGATGCAGCTCAAAAATCCACCCGTGTTCAAAGAGAGAAAGCTTTTTTTGCCTTGCTTTGGTCTTAAACTTTTTGTCAGCTTATAAACAGCCTAAGATCCAACAGCACAAAATGTAAATTCTTGCAATTTTACAACTGTTCTTAAAATGTCGATTAAGAGTGTATATCATCCAAAAAATTTGCGGAAAAAAGATATTTAAAAAAAAAGACTGTATTTGCATTTCCTTACTGAGTCAAGTCTTGGCCACATTCGGCACATAAACCCTTCATCACTATTGGATGGCTGCATTCTTCTATTCGGATCATGACACCCCTGAAAAAAGACAAATGTTAGTGCAAACATATATACATATATATATATATATACAGTCGCAGTTCCATATTTTATTTGTTTCTCGGCATGCAGGGTTGATTAGATTTTAAATGTTTTAGCACATGTTGTACTTGAGACTGGCAAATGCTGGGTTTTAACTTAGCCAACAAGTTGTAAATTCTAATGACTCATGACCAGCTAACTTTTTGCCATTAAGTGTAATTTCTTTGTTGCATCCCTTAGGCAAAATGTCTATCTTTTAAGCATCTTTGCTCCACCTGGTTTTGCACCAGTTTTGTTATCATTTCTCACTGCCTGTCTGTCACAATAAACTGCACGACTTTTACAAAGTAAGAATCGGAAGCTTACAAGGAGCGCCTGAAGGCAACGCTTCATCTGTAAATCACGTTAGGTTGAGTCAAAATGCAATTGTTCATTGAGATACGATTGAAACGTCTGTTAAATAATATGTGAGCAATCAGAAGCAGACATTATATTCAGTGGGCCAACAGCAGTCTACCTGTCAACCTGCATCGCTTGAACACATTACATGATAAACGGCTGCGTCAAGGCGAAAAAAACGAGACCACGGTGCTTTACGTGGGTATGCCTTTAAAATAAAATCCAACAAAAGTTTTGACTGTAAGCATGATATCAAATATATAAAACTGACGATTGAAAACGCATGTAGTGTTTGTTAAATGTCTTATTACATTTGGTTTTCATTCCAACTACAACTTCTCAGACCGACATTGTTCAGAAACAAACTACCTAAAACAACATACATTTATTTTGAAAGGTCCAAAGGTGAGCTTGTTTATTTTGACGGACCAGATACTCGTGATACGAGCCAATACTTTGAGCTAGGCTAGCAAACAAGCTAATGTTACTTAGCAATGCTAGCTCGTTAGCTAGCTAACGTTACCCTGCGAGAGAAGTCAGTTACTGGCAAAGCGGCACCAAAACTACAGCTGACACATTGCCTGCGGCCTTTCCAGACAGGAAGCAGGTCAGCGAACATTAGCTAGCTATAGAAAACAGACTGACTTACCCGGGAGGTATGACTTGTCCAAGTTGACAGCATAGCTCCTTGACTACTCCAGCACGGTCCGACTTCACCTTTCTCTCTGGTAGCCTTGCAACCTCTGCCCCCTTCTCCTGAGGTATAGGAGCGCATAGTGCTAGCACGGAGTCCACGTTAACAAGAGAGCCAGGTTTGACTTTCCACTCCAGAAGGCGTAGAGGGTGAGCCCCAGTCGGCCAGCAGATATCTGCCACCTGCACCGCGGGGCCCTCCGCTGCTCCACCACCGCCGCCAGAATCTGCAGGAGGATCCTCCATCTGACCCGCACTCTCCAAAAAGCCCGTTAGTTTTCAGCAACAGTCCACTTAAAACGTGTCCACTAGACCTCGCAGCGTCCCGTGTATCATTAAAACCTGCGAACCATGAGCATTAAGGAAAATTAAAACAAATGTGCTGCCTATTTGAACACAGTAGCTTTCGTTCGCTCTTCCCGCCCGTAAACAGGAAAGCGCAACACTGCAGCGACACGGGTCGCTACAGCATCCGGCGGACCACGCAGCCTGCTACATGAAAAACAACACATCCACATTTCAAAATAAAATATAAAACGAAATACGAGCGCCACTTGGTTTACTGAAACGTCGTATTGACTACGATTTATCATATTTATTATGTTTGTTGTTTATTTATGAGTGTTACATCACACATTCGAACATCTCTTTCTTTATGTGTCAGTAGGAAGCAATTTCATTAACTTTCTTTTGAAGGCCAATTCACATATCCGGTTTTGTTCTATCGAAATGTGGCCGCTTCTACTCATTTACGATGACAGGAGTGTACATGTGACTGGCAAACGGTCAACTAGAACTTACTTCATCCTCATAGAATAATTGCCTCAGTCATATTTTGGCAAAATTGTGGTATCTGTCTAACACTGTCTATGATTTTATTTGTTATGCAATTGTTCCTGTGTCTTTTTTTTGCAAACCAGTTCACACAACTGATCTTAACTTACTATTACAGTATAAATAAAAGAAAAAAGTCCACTCTAGTCATCATTGCCTTTTACTTGTTTTTGTCTCTGTCACATCTTTCCACAAGGAAATGGGAGTAGCCCACAGAGACCTATCTGACGTAAGATGATGTAACATAGAAATAATACTACACTATTGTCTCATGAGACACTGTCAGCGAGCAGGCTTATTTGCTTATGAGGGCAGCATTTGCACCCAATGCCCTCAGGTCTACTGTCTAGTATCTCACAGGTTATTGACTTTTATCATTTTCACTTCATGTTTTTGTGCCTTACGTAATACACACACACACAGATATATATATATATATATATATATATATATATATATATATATATATATATATATATATATATGTATACATGTATACATGTATACATATATATATATATATATGTATACATGTATACATGTATACATATATATATATATATATATATACATGTATATATATACATGTATATATATATATATATATATACATGTATACATATATATATGTATATATCTATATATATATCTGTGTGTGTGTGTGTGTTTGTGTGTGTGTGTTGAGATATAAAGTTGGAGGAGGAGTCGTGGTGAATACTGTATCAAAGGGCATGCTCGAACCACTTTAATGTTGTCGTATCATTTCAGCACCGCCTACCACCATCAAGATACTTCACTCTCCAGTCCGCGCAACGATGCACAAATTCATGGTCCATGCAAACTGAGTATGTTTACACGCATAGAGGACGTTTGCAAGTGATCTCAAAAAAGAAATATCAAAGCAGGAAGCAAATAAATTTTCTGAACAAAACTAATGGAATCCAGTTTTTTTTTTGTTTTGTTTTGTTTAGTTTATTACGGAGCCCCGGGCATGACATGGTCAAAAAAATATTAAATTGTAGCCACAATATAGCTACAACGTGCGCACGAAATACTAATTCGTGACCACGGAATAAGTACAACGTGCGCACAAAATACTAATTTAGTATTTCTAATTACTTTCCTAATACTAATTAGCATTTCGTGCGCACGTTATAGCTATATTCTGGCTATAATTTAATATTTTGTTGACCATGTCATGCCCGGGGCTCCGTAGTTTATAAATAAAGTAATCTAATAATTAGAGACTTCTTTTGTTGTTAAGCTAGTAATCATTGCTATTGCTATTGAATATGCAGAATGCATATTCAGTGTCTGAACAGTGAAATATATAGAACAAAGCTCTATGCTAATTTAAAAAAAAATCTGCCTGATGACGATTAAAGCGAAAACGGAAGCGAATAGACAGGAAGGAACTATCTCGCTGTCTCGTAATCTTGGGCTAAAGGAGGTGGTCCATGTCTGTGGTACGGTGATCGGCTACACACTCTTACGAGAAGGGCACTTCGGACAGTAATCCACCAATGCGAGCAGAGCAATCTTATTATCCCAAGAAACATGTCAGGGGAGGCCACCCGAGGGGTAAATACATTATATTTATAAATATTCTTCAACTCGGTGTGATAGCAGCGGCAGCTAAAGTCAGCTAGTTGACCAATAGCCACGTCAACTGCAATTAGCTGGTTATGTTAGCAACGCATACCACAGAGTGATATATGCTGAATTGTTTGTGTAAAAATCGAACTGGACATGTTGGTATGCAGTTATTCATCTAACGTGCAAAACACGTGTATGCTTATTATGTATGCATTGATGTATTTGGCAATTTTCCATACCGGTTGCGGTTCAGTCTAACAGGATTGCAGCCTGACTCTCTAGGCTACATCAAACTCCACAAGTAGCCTACTGTAGTGTGGGTCTGATCACACCAAATTAACTATAGGCTATTAGTAGTGTGGGTCAGATCACACCAATGTCACTGTTTGTCAACACTCACGATCAATCACAGTGGTGATGGCAAACACAAACAGTGTGTGAGTGACAGAGAGTTTGTTTGACATTTCAGTGCTCAGGTCCCTGACATCACCGCTATCTGAACATCAATTAGTCAGTACTGGAGACATTTTGTCCCTCAGAAGCAGACAGCGAACAAAAACAACTAAGTACCCCGGCTGGTCATATTGGCCTTGATCTAGACCCCCCTCCCACTTCTTCCTTCCCAGCAGCACACACAAACTGATACACAGTTGCTCACCACACTATCTGAGCCTATCTTGTGAATGAAACTCAACATAAGTCAGATCTTCAGTGGCATTTGGCTCCTCGGTCTGGCTAAAAGTCTCTTGAATGATAGAAAGCGTGCAGGGATGAATAGGTAACATAAGGACAGCCTATTGGTCAGGGGATAGAAAGCACAGAACAGAAAAGGCACCTCAGCCATCAGTTATGCAACCAACCAAGGATTCACTAAACTACCATCAGCCAATGAAGGTGCAGGGTTTAGAATAAACGGCACTGGTTTGTTTAGTTACACAAATAGTGGGTTCGTCATTTAGTCAGTCCATAAAAAAATAATCACCACTATTTTTTTAGCAAAATGCAAAATATGCATTCCTGCCTCTGAATTGGGAAGATTTGCCTCGTCTCTGTTTACATTTGTGCTTTAAACACTACGAGAGACATATTTAGCAAACCAGTTACAAGAATGGAAATAACCAGTAGTTGCAGCTTAACTTGTGGGAAATAAGAAGAGAAATATTACAAAAAAATCCCTAGGATTCTGCAGGGAGAACTAAGTAAACAGAATGTAAGCACACAACCTGAGCATTGACATATACCTATAATAATATGGGAGATTTTCTAACAGAAACAGTTGACAATGTTTACTACTTAGGTGTCCTCTAAAAGTATACAGTCCTGATCATAATAACAGTTAGTCAAAACTGAAATACTGCTGCTACTGAAAAGCCCAAAATGTGTACTCTCCAGGGCGGTGGTGTAGTGTTAGCACTGTCACTTCCCAGTGAACCAGATACTGGGTTCGATTCCCAGTCCGGGGCCTTTCTGCGTGGGTTCTCTCTGGGTACTCCGGCTTCCTCCCACCATCCAAAAACATGCATGGGGATTAAGTTAATTGACTAATTTAAATTGCCCGTAGGTGTGAATGTGAGTGTGAGTGGTTGTCTGTCTCTGTGTGTCCTGTGATGAACTGGAGACTTGTCCAGGGTGTACCCTGTCTTTCACCCAGATGGGATAGGTTCTCCCTATAACCCTATGAGGATAAGCGATAGAAAATGCATGGATGTGTACTTTCAGTCTTTTTCTCACATCTGTTACACCAGATATGCCTCCAGAGTTATTGTACAGTTAATATTCAGGCTCAATTGTTATGTGACCCAGTGACTGGTAATGCAGCACTATGTTCAATAATAATAATGTGTCTTTGTGTCTCTTCAGTTAAGGTTGTGTCTACATCACATGGGCCTGCTCCGAAGATTCCCACATCCCTGCCAAACAACTAGATCCTTCAGCTCACTCAGGTACCAAATAGCATCCAGACCATCATCACAGATTAACTTCTGTCCATGATGATGATTGGGAATGTTTCCTGCTTTCAGGGAAAGTAAGCGTAGAGGGCTGTTATGGAAGACGCTTGTCGGCATCTCTCTTGGTGTACCCGTGGCAGTAGGCGTCCAGTACGCTGTGTCCGAACCCAAAGACAGGAGGAAGATGAGGATTGTGATCGAAGGATTTGGTCGCTTCTTCAGGTTTGAAATTAAATCCTTAAAATAGTCATCCACCTATTCAAAGTGAGGCTATGTTTACGACACAGCAAGCATTGTGACACTAACACAAACGATGCCAGTGACACTAATTAATTACCCTTCATAAACTAAGCTGTAGCAGTAAACATTATACTCTCATTTTAAAGTGGCATTCTCAAAGATTTTAATTTAAATAAATGTATCTTTTGCTAATAGAGGTAACATAATGGTGATTGAGTCTGTGGCCCACAGATGAAAGTATAGTCCTTATTTTCACTAAAACATAGTGGTTGATTGGTTAACTGATTTTGTATTCCAAAATGTTATTTTATCATCTGCAAAATGGTGGAAAAAAACAAGCATAGGAGCTAAGCTAATTCACAGTAGAAATACGGAATTTTTCACTACTCACTCACCTATTCAACATAAATGTCAACACATGTTTTTGCGTGTGAAAAAAGAGCTCAGGAACGCTGTTCAAGTGGATCAGATGTCAGCGAGCCTCTCTCCTGTGTCCTCAGATCGCTCTCTGTGGGAATCCTAATCTCTGTTGATTACTGGTGGACCACCAACGTGGCTCTTCGTGGCCAAGATGAGGTAAGTTCTCAATTCAGTTTGTAGTAGCGACAATAATTAGTTGCCCTCCTTAAATCAATGATTGTGATCTGAACAAAACTGGGAGGCATAACTTGACTGATTAACAGATACAGACGAGTTTGTGGTTGAAGTTGCGGAACACGTCCCCAGATCATATCCAAAGAACACTTTGTTCCCATCATCTCCCATTCCCTCTCTTGTCACACATTTACTTTTTGTACTCAGAAATAAAGTTTAAGAAAAATAAGACACAAAAGATACAACGTATACATTTTTAAAATTGTTGTTACTCTGTAACATCACCTGAGTCACACAATAACTGAGCTGCTGAATAATTTCAAATTAAACCTCACTTGCACAAATCCTTCTACTAAAATTTCTCTTTCCTGTTCTTTAATATCACAAAGCTGACAGCCAAGTTATGAACATCAGTCCAAACAGCACTTTGCATAATAATGCTCAAGACGACAGTACTGGTTTACATTTTACCTTCACTTCCTTGTCCTCACAAATTCTCAGTAATGTGCGTGCTTGCACGCCCTAAAAGACGTCTGAAACAGCTTCTCATCCTTGAGCTCGAGCGCTAAAGTCAAAGTCACGTCATAAGGAAAGCTGCAAAAACAATTTTTGATTTGTTTTCCTGTTATGCATTTAGTTGAACGACATAGTAATGCAAGTAATGACATGATTTGGGATCAGTAACTGTCTTATGCTACTTTGTAACACGTTACCCTTAACTGGTGGTTACACATTTATTTGCTTTTGATTTAAAAATGACAGGAAAAAAATCAATACATACATGTTACAAAAAGAATGTATGGACAGTCATGTCTCACTGCTGTCCTCCCCTGCCAGAGCAGCCCATCATACTTGGCTGAGATGTCAGCGTGCCACCAGAGGGCAGCAGACTGCATGGTGGAAGGAGCCATGAGCAACGGAGGAATATACATCAAACTCGGCCAAGGTCTGTGTTCCTTCAACCACCTGCTACCCCCCGAGTACATCCACACGCTGCAAATACTGGAAGACAAGGCCTTGAACAGGAGGTACAAAGAGGTGAGAGCTGCAACACAAACAAGGCACCATGTTCAACGAAAGAGGACCGCCTGACTTTTCTGTCCTCAACAGGTGGATGCTCTCTTCAAAGAAGACTTCAACAAAACCCCAGAGCAGCTTTTTAAAACGTTTGACTATGAACCAATAGCTGCTGCCAGCTTGGCCCAGGTTCATAAGGCAGAACTGTTTGATGGGACTCCTGTTGCTGTGAAGGTGAGCACAGAGTTTTTGTGTCCCTGGGTGAGACACTTAACCCCAGCTTTCAAATTTCATATATGTACTTCTACATACTTTTATGTACAAGAAATATGTTCAGTATTTAGTATTTCCTCGCCTGGTTTCATTTAGTTAAAGAATCCCCAGACTACATTGAAATGAGTGCTAGCTGGTCATGAAGCAGAGCTCCATTCAAAACAAATCAAGGAAATTAAAAATGCAGTCATAACTAACTAGATTAACTATACCCGGCCGGTAGCGCAATGGATGATTGCGCATGTCATTGGCCTGGGGAACCTGGGTTCGACTTCGTCCCAGTCCTGGCTACCAAAATGGGCGAGATTTGCGTCAGGAAGGGCATCTGGTGTAATAAAACTAATGCCAAGTCTACAAGCGGATCGTCCGCTGTGGCGATCCTGGAAGGGAGCAGGCAGAAAGGACAACAACTAACTAGATTAACAATCTTTTTCAATTTGTAACGTGAATTGGACGAAAAGGAAAAGTGGAAGGGCGGCACGGTGGTGTAGTGGTTAGCACTGTCGCCTCACAGCAAGAAGGTACGGGGTTCGAATCCCGGGCCCAGGGTCTTTCTGTGTGGAGTTTGCATGTTCTCCTCGTGTCTGTGTGGGTTCTCTCCAGGTACTCCGGCTTCCTCCCACCATCTAAAAACATACATGGGGATTAGGTTAATTGGCTAATTTAAATTGACTGTAGGTGTGAATGTGAGTGTGAGTGGTTGTCTGTCTCTATGTGTCCTGTGATGAGGTGACGACTTGTCCAGGGTGTACCCTGCCTTCCGCCCTAAGACAGCTGGGATAGGCTCCAGCCCCCCCGCGACCCTATGAGGATAAGCAGTAGATAATGGATGGATGGATGGAAAAGTGGAAGAGATGCTTATTAGAGTTAATACGGTGTCGCTCTGATTTCAGCAGCTTATTATGTGTTAGGGCTGTCAAAATGTCAAACTTCGGGCAGTTTGTCCAAGTAGAGTTAGCGCATTAATTTGGATTCATCTACGTTAACGGTTAATTTCGACAGCCACACTTGGAAAATAGGGAGCAGGTCCTATTCACGGAGTCTGCCATTTCTCTGCAGTGGTGTGTGGACTGTGCAAACTAGTCAACTTAATCCTTCAAAAGTCTGTTTGTGGTCCATTCCTACAGGTGCAGTACATTGACCTCAGGGATCGGTTTGATGGTGATATCCGAACATTGGAGACCTTACTGGATGTCGTTGAATTCATGCATCCAAGCTTTGGATTCCGATGGGTTCTTAAGGTCAGAAGCCAGTTGGATTTCAAGGTTCACCTCCTGTATATATCTGAGGGGAAATGTGTTTAGCCTGTTATTGATTTTGTTCTACTTTCTGTAGGACCTGAAGAGCACGTTGGCACAGGAGCTGGATTTTGTGAACGAGGCTAAGAATTCAGAAAGGTGCGCCGAGGAGCTGAAACACTTCAGTTTTGTTGTGGTACCCAAAGTGTTCTGGGAGCAGACCAGTAAGGTGAGGTTATTGGCATCAGTACAGAATAACTGGACTCTAGTCATTTCCTTGGCTAAAGCTTTTGTTTCTACTTTTTTTTCTCTCCAATTCAAAGAGAGTGTTGACTGCAGAGTTTTGCAATGGTTGCAAAATCAACAACGTGGAAGAAATTAAAAGACAAGGATTGAGCTTGAAAGATGTGAGCTGGTGCAGTTGACACAACAGATGATATTCAGACAGAATGTGTTGATATAGAGCATAAAATACACATATGTTTTTTTTTTCCAGACTGCAGATAAACTGATCCGAACATTTGCTGAGCAGATATTCTATACTGGTTTCATCCATGCTGACCCTCATCCTGGAAATGGTGGGTTCATCAGTGTGCATGTGTCACAGAATGTCATTACAATGTTAGCATTAGCATTTAGCATCTCTGTAGTTTCTCTATATTGGATGAACTACATCATCACCAGGTCTCCCTGTCCTTCCATCCTTCACTCTATTCCCCCGAACAGTATTGCAGGTACTAAAATATTTTTTAATGTTTTTCTGCAATGGTTAATCCACCAGTATGTGTATGCTTTTAAATCAAATGATATTTCAAATTCACTGTTTTACAAAAAAAGAAAAAAAAATCAAATCACATTTTTATTATTTGATTGAGATGCAAATTCCAGTTATTTATGTCATTCCTGAATAGAAAAAACATTTTAGTGGTTGTTTGTTATTCTGGATTAATTTCTGACTTGACTCAGATAATTCCAGCGTTCTGGCTCAAATTTTGGAATAAAATGAATTCGGTTTCAGTTCCTCACTCCTGTTCAAAATGTGAAGCAGGAAATGCTAGAGGCTCTTTCAGACAAACAGGACAGGTGGTCCAATGAATTAGTGTGTGTGAATAAGAACTTACAGTGCAGAAATACTGATGATATGTATAAAGTGTTGCTACTAAAACTACTGAGTCCTTTTGCAGTTCTAGTTAGAAGAGGGCCGGATAGCAAGGCACAGTTGGTACTCTTGGACCACGGCTTGTATGAATACCTGAGTCAACAGTAAGTTATTTTGCTCAGACAGTAACCTCTTAGAATATTTAGCTGTCAGCACTAACAGTGACCTTTCACCTCAGTGACAGAGTGGCCCTTTGTAAACTGTGGAGGTCCATAGTCCTGAGAGACGATGCAGCAATGAAGAAGTACTCCAAAGCACTGGGTGTCAAAGGTGAGGATTCATTTTGAATAATATTCCCCTGAGGTGTATGATGGGCTCATTTTAAGCTCACAAAAATCCTATTGCAATCCAATTTTGTGTTAGCTGCACTCTACCTCACAATGTTAGCCTGATGTTATAGTATTTTAATGTCTTGTTTTTTGAATAATTATGTCTGGATGCTGTTGCTCTTATTTCTGTATTTTTAACGTAAGCTGCTGGTTTCTAAATTCCCTTCAGGTTTAATAAAGTATCTATCAATCAATCAATCAATTTCCTCTCTCACTTGCTCTTCAGAGTACTTCCTGTTCTGCGAGATGCTGCTGCAGAGACCCATCAACATGCGAGAGCTGGGTCTGTCCAACATCCTGAGTCGAGAGGAGACGACCTACATGAGAACGATGGCCGCAGATCGCTTCGACAGCATCATGCAGGTGCTGAAGTCGATGCCTCGGCCCATGCTGCTCGTGTTCAGGAACATCAACACGGTCCGAAGCATCAACATCAGCCTGGGAGCGCCGGTGGACCGATACTTTGTCATGGCCAAGAGGTGAGTGCAGCTATAATATCTAACTACTGTGGTTACTATGGGTGACTGAGGTTGACATTTTAGAGAAAAGTGATTCACTCATTTAAGTTGGAACACACGCTGAGCCTCTCCATTTAAACAGACACATGACATATTTGCTGAGTAAATGTCACCTCTTTGTTCAGTGTACTGAATTCCACCATTAGGGTACAAAGAGTTCAGACAGGCCAACATGACACAATATGTTTAAGTTTGACCACTTGGCCAGTAAAATAGTAAATAAATGCTGTCAGCATTTTTCCACACTGAAGGAACTCACCACCTCAGCATTTCTACAACTCTGACTGTGAGACCTTTTGTTTTCCAGTATTTACTCATGAAAGTTTGTCCAACTGAGGTCAATTAATGCAAAGTTCTTCCTGTAGTTTCCAGTATTTTTTTTTTTTAATTTTAGATTTTAGAAAAAGCTGTAGCGGCACTACTCCTGAGAAACTGCATAGGAAAATTCTCTGGGCTGTAAAAAATAGGGTTGGGCTGATAGACCTGGCAGGTTTTAAACATGTTGTGAAAATAAAATCTATCATTTTATGGTCAAAAACACAAACTTCAATTGTTGTTGTTGTTGTGTCCAGTCATATTATTGAAATATTTGACAAGGGAATATTTGTTTGTCTGACTTCACTTTTTTTTTTTTTTTTTTTTTGCAAATTGTCTATCTATATACATATACTATTGTCTATCTGGCAGAGATATGATTTTTTTGATCGAATAGGCTATATGCCCAGCTCCACTACTTCCTGAACTTCAGCCAGCTCCTTTATTTCCTGTCTTACATTACTGGACAAACTGGTTAATGCAGGTGTGTGTGTGATTATTGTTGTTGCAGCTGGATGACCAGTCCAGTGTGTCATGTAGCTGCAGTAAATTATAATAATGAGGTTTTAAATTATGTTAATTTAAATAAAACAAGGTTTGAAAATAATAATTTAAAGGCTGGTAGTGATGGGAAGTCTCTTTTGACTCGGCTCCCTCAGAAAAAAGCCTTATTTTCATGCATTTTGTTCCAAAACATTTAATATTTACAAATTCTAAAATGAACTGAACAAAGCAACCAAAATCAAATAAATAAAAACCAAAGTCTTTAGGTTATGACACTTCAGGTTTGCTATTGACCCTGCTGTGATGAATATTTTAAATTTACTAATTCTGCACTCAGCTTTGCTGTCTCCATGGAGACGAGGAGCAGCTCGGCTCTTTGAGCATCACTGGTACTGAACCTGTGACTCGGTAAATGAGACTTTGGTTATACTGGGCGAGTTGTGAGAAAGCTTTAAAAAAAAAAAAAAAAAAAGACAAAAAAAAACATATTTCTTTGTTTTTCCTAGTGCGGTGCGCGGCTGGGGGAAGATCCAGGCAGAGAGGACAGGGATGCTGCACAGGCTGTGGGTCTTCCGCTGGGTGAGGACGACATGGGAGGGCCTCAAGTTTGAAGTGGCTTTAAGGTAAAGACTCGTTCTGTGCTTGTAGTTATTTTGTGACTAGAACAGCCAAACATGAATGACAGGACTCCTTTACAGGTGGGAGATGGCAGCAATGAGGCTGACGCGTTCGTTCCTCAGCGTGCTCACCTTCTTTGGCCTTATATCCCTGGACGCTGACCTGTACGAGTACCTGAGGTAGTGCTCACCATGAAGGAACAGAGAATGAGGAGCGACTCCAAGCACAAGTGAATGCAAACCAACAGCATGGAGCATCTGAACACTGTGAGAGCTCTGTGAGTAATGGTGCTGCTGAGTGTGCGCTCGGTTTCCACACCAAATCAGCTGAACTCTGGTGTCACAGATGCACTGAAACACACCAGACCCACTCCAGTGACTCCCACACCACAGGCCAGAGTTTTAGAGGGGTTTTAATTAAATTATCGTGTATATTTTGGCGTATTTAACTCTTTCAGTGTTTTAGTGTAACCCAAATATAGCAATTTTTTAAAATTTAAATTCCAGGTATTTTAAGCTGCAGTTGATATTTTGAAAGAACCTGGTGACATTTATTCTGTTGGACAATATCCTGTAGCTAATGCAGCATCCTAGCTAAACGACGCATCAAAATGAGTCAGCGGATTCCCTGGGTAATGTGTAATAACTGCACCTTTGCCATAAAACAAACATCCCTACTGGAGTGAGAGAGAGAATGTTAAAAAAAAAAAACAAAGAGCTTTTACAGCAGCTATTAATGTTGAACAGAAAGTAAATCTATTTGTGTTGATTAACCCCTTCTGTTCCATGCTGCTTGGATGAAAGCTGCACTGTTGGTCTTCTCAGGCTAAAAGAACAGACCAGTGTCCTCTAACCAAATGTTTGAAAATAATTTAAACAATGTCATTAAAATGTTCTACCTCTTTTTTTTAAGTCATCCCTGTCTTTTATCACTTAAAGTTCAATAAACACACAAACACACAAGGCTTGTGGAAATTACTTTCACTGATTTTGTTTTTTAATACAAAATATCCTAAGAAAACATGGTTGCCCTCTTCTTCATTTTCATCTAACAAGTAAGAAAAAACAAATCAGGTTTGCTGATCGCCGTAACAAAAACATTTTTTTCATTCAATATAAAATTCAGTGGACGAGACACGGGGAATGTGGCGCTCAGAAATGAGCTGTTACTCTGTCGATCTCCAGGAGGTCATCCAGGATCTGGCGATGAAAAAGGAGGATAACATCAGAATAAAAACAGAGACCTCACTGACCTGCATCCTCTCCTGTGCTCTTGGACTTACTATGTCTTGAGTGGTCCCAATTTTCTTGGCCAGCTCACTGCGCTCCATAGTACTGAGGTACAAGTACTTGTTGAGCAGTTCTCCGTCCAGGATGTTCCGCACAGCGTTCTGCAGGCTTCGTCTGTCGGTGTGCAGCATTCTGGACGTAATATACAAAAGAATAAGTTGTTTTAAACATTAAATAGAAACAGGTCCCTTTGCGTCTCTTCTGCTAAATGTGATCATTAGCTGAGCTGTAGGCAGATGCAGACCTGAAGGCCTTTGGGTTTAGACCAGCGTGATGAGGCAGCATAATGTTCAGAGCATTTTGTAACATCAGCAGACGGCGATAAGTCTTCTCCTGCATGGGTAGGAGCATGCCAACTCCTCCGTCCAGGGTTGCTGTGGCAACACAAATTTAAAAAAAAAACAACAACAAACAAACAAGGTTATATCTACATTTAACTTAAACACATGAAATAGAACAGCTGAATGGTACAGTAACATTTCTATACTTTCTTTGGTCTGTCAGTTACTAAAGGCAAAAGTCTAACAACAAGAAAAAATACTCACATACTGAACAAGTTTCAACTTATTTGAATTTAACTCAGACTAAATAATAACAAGTTATGGTTATAATGAGCTAAAATAGAAGGCTTTTATATGTGAGCAGATACCTAGAAAGTTGTTATATGTAATCTCAACCATAACTGCAGGAAAGATAAACTTTTCATTCAGACTAATTAAAAAAAAAAACTTAATGGAGCTCAAAGTAGTCAGCTGTAGTCTAGAATCTCCTCTGCATCCATTCAGGACACTAACTGCAGCAGCTGGATGAAGCCAGTCGTTGGCTGCTTACCAAACCATGTGATGTGCTTGTTGTCCCAGGTCAGAGCCTTCTTGCTCCCAGTGTCCAAGGCGACTCGGCATGGCATCCGCCAGAAAGTGTTAATGTTCGCTCCGGCGTTGAAGTCGGCTCGCCTCAGCAGGCGCATTCCTCCAAAGCTCTCTTTAGCTGTGACCACAGACCACATGTTACACGACTAGATGTGAATTAACATGGAAATACATCACATAATCATGTGTCAATATTACATACCTTCAGGTAAATACATATATACATAGAGGTTCTTGTCTCGATCTGACACTACAAGGAACAGAAAAGGTTCATGAGAACAGATGGACATTGTGTTTGCAAGTCTAATTGAATTTGCTTCCCAAGGGCATTACAAACTTATTACCCAATAATCCGAGCTGGTTGTTATCCACCATGAATTCAATGCTGTAGACCTCCAGGGGCTTTGCGTCCTGTTGCCACAACAATAAGAAAACAGTTCAATCCCAACAGGCAGCCACAGTCCTCGAATTATCTGCAGCTGCCAGAGCTGCTCTCTTCAAGATTAACTCCGCTGAATCCAGATACCCACAGGAGACACACCATCAGTACTCACTTGTACCTCTGAATCAATAGGCACTCCATTGTGTGGACTGCAGCCCACAGAAGGGATTCATATTTTCCCCCAAAAAGTACACCCTTTCCCAAGAAACAGACTTGTTTTTAAGGTGGAACTGCAGCTGCAGTCTAAACACAGTGGTCATAATTTATTCAAAAGGAACAGAAATGTTATTTTCATAAAAAATATGCTAAAATCAGAGTGACACCATTCATGAAAAGAAATGTCTCTTTCATTTTTCCTTTTCATCCATTTCACATTACAAATTAATACTTTAACGATCTTTGGTGGATTATTGGTTTGCTGAATTACAGGAGAAACCTGGACACATTCAGAAAAGGTGCCTAATTTTATCAGCATGTTTGATCGTTAGTTACGGCTGTGTTGTTAGTTCCCTTAATTTTTTTGATATATAAAACTGTTTTGTCGACTACTCGATTATTTGATTTGAACTGCAGGAAATAATAATCACATAATATCATCTCTTTCCTTTGTTTACCAGCGATGTGCTCATAAGTACTCTAGAAGTAAGTCATTCAGCATGAAAAGAGCAGAAAAATCAACTGGCCGATCAACGACCCTGATGTAAAAATGTTTTCATTAGCTTCTTCAAGTAATCCATCTACTGTTATGATATGGACTGAACTGGTTCATGGCGTCTCTTCCTTACCCTGCTGACGAGCGACAGCGTCTTGCTCTCCTCCTGGTAGCGCAGCAGTGAGATGCTCTTCATCACATCAGCGGCTAAGATGAAATTCTTGATGCTGAACATCTGGTGGATGTAGAGCTGAGTGTCGATGAAGGCCATGCCTGTCAGGTCGTTGTCCTTCAGGACCCATAGGAAGATCTGCAGCAGCACAGAGGAACTTACAACCTTCATTTTTGCATATTTATATACAATATTAATTCAGTAGTTAGTCTTGTAGTGTTTTTCTGCTTTTGTGTGTGATGTGTCAGAGTGTGTCTAGACCTTCTGTCCGATGGCCGACACCAGGTAACCATGGCAGTGACACAGCGCTGTCACAGGACCCTTCTGCTCCTTCTCATAGAGCACTTTGAACTTGTTCTTGGTGAGGGGCTGGCCTGGCTCTGGCACCACTTCAATCACATCCAGGATCACGATCTGAGCAGAGGAGTCAAACAAGAAGCTGTCAGCAGATGTTCCTGTTGTCTGAAGCCTCTTTCACACCTGCATTGTAACGCTGGGCTTGAACTAGATGTCGCTCATGTTGTTTGTTTTTGTGCAAACTGACAAACTGACAAGTGTTGTTTTCGTCAACGATAACGAGACGGTGATGAGCTAAACGTGGCTCTTTGATGACTAAAACATGAGGAGACCGGTCAAAAATGTTGGTGGATGAGCTGTCTAGGATATTTCTGTCTATTGTGCTGTGGGCGTAATCTTGGTGGTCGGAAACAATGAGATAATCTATGGACTTACTTTCAATGTAATCCAGAAAAAAGAAAAGCATCGTCGAGGGAGAGGACAGATGTGGCCACATACTAGGTGGCAGAACTGCATCTGCATCAGTGGAGTCTCTGGGCTAGAGCAATCAGTCTAGTCAGGAAACTGGTTATTATACAAGAGCGTTTTTATGGACTAAAACTATCATATATAGAAAGACTAAATATGTGACTAAAACTAAAAATAATTTTCATCCGAAAGACGAAGACTGAGACTTAATCTAAATTGGCTGCCAAAAACAACGCTCACCCGGCCCCTGCAGGTGACCTCCTCCCCCTGCATTAGACAGGTCCCTGCTGCGACATAGCCCTTCAGTCCAGACACCGTCTCCTGGCTCCTCAGCGCCACCGACTTCATGCAGGTCACATGCTCCCACTCTTCCAAGTCGAACCTGATGAGGACAGGAAGTACGGCACATTCAAAATATGTATGCAGATGTGCTCATGAAACCTAATGTGGCCTGACCCTTTTCCTTTCGTGCCATTGCCTGTTTTGTTTCTTAGCTTCGCATCGTCATTGCTGCTTTTAGCAAATATAAGAAAATTTTGCATTCCTCACAAACAACAGTCAACCTGCTAGTTTCTGCTTTGTTGTTCTGGAATTTGATCAACTGAAACATCTTTTCACAGAGCTGTGTAATATATATTTTGATAACATGATGATTGTCAGACTGCTGTAAAGGGTGACAATAAAAAAAGGGGAAGTGGTACATGGCAGCTGAGACTATAACACTATAACAACAGTCAAAGAAAAAAAGGAGAGGTCGGGAAGAGTTTCTCTTGATTCAAAGCGTGGAGGTCACATTTACAGCTACAGACTTCAGAGCCAGCAGGCACAAGACACTTTAGGGCTGGCACTCAGTGAGGTAATATTCATATCAGAAAAAAAACAAGGTAGCCAAGCACTGAACAATCTCTCCACATAATAATAACCTCATAATAAGATAATAATCTAAATGTGTGGTGACAGAAAAGACAGCGTAGATAATCACACAATCACTGCTCCAGCATCAGAGCATATAGTGAAAACACCAAAGGCCAGTTTCACACTTCTATGCCTCAGCTCTTCACTGTGGTTGGTAATGTTAACGCTGAGCATCCAAATGACCAAGGACTGGGATAAATGCCTCGACATTTCCAACTGACCCTCACTGAAATGAAGGAAAGCAGCCATGCAAGACTAAATTAATTGTCTGCAGTTTAGATAAATGACCCAAGATTTCCAATTAAACCCCATAATTCTGGAAAGACAGCGCAAAGCCTCCTCAGGGACGACCTGGTGCAGAGGAAAAAGAAAAGTGCGTGAACCTCTTAATTCTTAGGTGCCTAATGCCTGTTAAAGCAATGCTTTCTTATTGATTTTGCGAGCAGCGCGCTTGTTTTTCCAAAGGGGTGGGACACAGAGAGGAGGTGTTTACCGAGTGTTGGGAATGGCCTCCCAGCTGACTGGAGAGATGAGCTGGATGGAGAACTTCTCCTGCTGAGGATTAATGTAACGTTCATCTGCAGTGCGACACAGGAGACACAACATGGTACAAAGTAATTTCATTTTAATGTGTCAAGGAAGACTATGGGTTGGTAACCACTGATGTGAACAGAACAGTGTGTGTGTGTGTGTGTCCATGTCTGACCTCGATCTATGATTTCAAACTCCTTCTCCTCTCCAGTCATCCTGGGGATGCGTGTGCAGGGCTCTTTCACACTGGTGCACACAGCATACACCTGGGGGGGGGGGGCCAAAAATCACACAGTTCACATCAAAGACTAATCCCTTCAAAGTCACCCTCATTGACTTTTTTTTTTCCTCGCAGTGAGAAAACTTAATGCCAGAGGGCTTTCATCTCAAACTTTTCAAAGCAGCTCAATCGATACACTCTTTTTTTTATTTTTGCATCATGATATGCACGTTGGAGGTGTGCAGGCAAATGTGTTTTCAGCTCAGATTTGTGTCACGTCACTGCTTTTGGTATGTCTGGTGTAGTGTTGGGCTGAGAGACAGGGGCCTTGCCTTGGACTCAACGTGGTAGCTGACGTAGTGGACGGTGCACCTCAGTGGGATTTTTCTGACTGGCCAAGGGGCGTCGTAGGACAGGTATGTGGGCAGGACGCTGATCCTCAGTTCGCCCTGTGGGAAAGCACACAATGAACCTATTATAAGGAAAAAAAAATGCAAAACAGTGCTTTGTTGTGTTAAAACAAAATGTTCCAGATTCTGTCTACAACTTGTGTGGAATCTCATCCCTCTGTTTCCCTGCACTATCACCACCGAAGGGACCTTCTGTCCTCTGTGTACCTGTTTGTTGAAGTAGAGGAAACCTTTGGGACAGTTGATGTTATGAAAGGGTGAGAAAGACTCGATGGAGCCATCGATGGTCATGGGGTGAAGCCTCATGGCTCCACGAGAGGTGACCAGCATCCAGTGAGGAGACGGACCGCAGATAAACACCTGAGACCACAAGGACAAGGCCATGGTGAATTTCTATTTTACTTGACATATATGTATACACACACATACACACACATACATACATACATATATCTATATATATATATATGTATATATGTGTATATACATATATATATATATATATATATATATATAGATATAGATATATATATATATGTATATACACATATATACATATATATATAGAGAGAGATATATACAGATATAGATATATATAGTTAAAACTGTTTTCTCTCTTCTTTTTCTTTATTTAGTCTTAGAGTTGTGTTAAAAGCTGGTTTTATGAGACAAGAAAACAAAATAGTGGAGATGATTGCTATCTTTGTAATCATGGAAAAAAGGGCGTTAATAGAATATATTTCATCAAAGTTTCTTTAAAGAAATGCAACAGTGATGTGAGGAGTTACCTGATTATTCAAATATAATATAAACATCATGTTTCATATAAATATCAAACTAACATTTCATTAAAAAAATGGCTTCTTACCCCTGAGTAACCAGAGATGTCCTCAAAGTATCTGAATCTGGCAATCCGATTTTTCATAGCCGAGCTCTCCTCTGCCTCCGCCTTCTTATCTTTCTTAAGCTTTGTTTTCTTTTCTCTGAAGTTAATGTTGTGAGGCACCTGTGCAAAGTAAAAAAAAAAAAAGCACTGCTAAGATTTATTTCATTCGAGTTTGACCTGATTGAGTCCATCTTTATTGGTGTGAGCTCGTACTTTTTTAAAGCGCACTTTCAGGTTGTTTTGTGGCTGCTGTTGATCATACGGGAATGCTTCATAGATCAGAAGCTCCTGTTCCACATGGGCCTACAAAATAAACAAAAAACTTTTTGTTATTCCCTGTTTTCATTTAATTCAAGTTTTTATGTAGTGTTAAATGAAGCACAAACACTCACCAGTAAATACGGTCTGCTGTAATTGTAGCCAAGTGAAACCAAAACCACCTCTTTGACGAGTGGGATTTCTCCCTGACGTGTCACTTCCTCTTTTTTAGCCTCCCCCTGTGCTGCTGATTGGCCAGACGAACTGTCCACCAGCACTCTCTGACCAACTGGGAAGTTCTTCACGAGGAATACCAATCGCCAGTCTGGGAGCTGGTAGATCTATTCAAAATAAAAACAAATACCATGAAAAAAGCAGCACAGACACAACACTAACATGCAAACAAACAGTTTATACCATCCCATACCTCCATTACACCATTCTCCCTGATGATTATGCACCAGTGGCTGGGTTCTGCTTTGCTTGGACTACCGTCACTTCCAGGAAGTCCTTGTGCCCCGGAGCTGCGGCCCATTTCATCCCTTCCGTGCGTTGTGCTGGAGCTTGAGTCCCCGTACAGCATTTCCTCCTCATCGTCCACCGTGTTGCTACACATTTAACGTCAATGAATCCGTAAATACACAGGACATGTGGCGACTGGCTGTGCATTTGAGCATGGAGGCAACGCTCCTACCTGAGGTCATGGATGATGGTCTCGGCTTCAGACTGACTCCTGATGACGGTGTCTTCTTTGATGGAGCAGCTCACTTTGGTTTCTGTGGTGAACATCCCACTTACATCTCGGTAAGCACACAGTGTGATGACACGTGATTGCTGTTGAAGGAGAGGCACTTTTAAAACAAGTTAGCTATGTGAATCTAGCTTCTAAATGAGTAGTTGCCACTATTGACAAACAGAACTGAAACTGAGTTTGTCCAGCAGGTGGCGCCAGATGAAAGCCTCAGAAAAGGCCTGAAGAACATGATCTACTCACAGTGGGGATCTGTGGTTTCTGCAGAGCCAGCCGGTGAGTCTTCCCCATGTATGAATCAATCTTCAGCACAAACATAGTGACCACCCCCTCTGCAGTCATGATGACCACGTAAGGGTCCGCCACAGAGCAATGCACTATGGGAGAGCCCAAGTCCACAGGGATGAAGTGGAGCTGCGTCACTGAAAGCAGAATTCAAAGAGAAACAGGTTATATTTAATACCTTTAATTTGAATAATCACTTTTTAATTTTATACTCTAATCCTATTTTTACCTCCTTCCAGTAAACGAATACCCATGGGGGAGACTTGGATGATATACTTGTTGTCACCGATGTTGCCAGCAAAGACAGTGGGTCCCTGGGTAGCAAAACCACTGGTGTCCAGCTCCATGATCTCCTGACCTGTCTGTAGGATCTGCACAAAAACACAGCCAAGTTAGACTAGATATCATCTAAAATAAGGATTAACAGACCTCTATTCAGATCTTTGCATTTCTTCAGATCAAATCTGCCGCACATTAAATTGGTAACTGTGTTTTTATGCAGTCTGTGTTTTTTACCATGGTTGAGTCCTCTCTGCTCAGAATGAGAAAGCCGTGTTTCTTTGTATCATCCTCCAGGGGAGCCTCTGGCTTCTTCACTTCCTCCTTCTCTTTTTCCTTTTCTTCCTTCTCCTTTTCTCCCTCCTCACCATCCTCACCGGGCTCGGTCTCTGTCCCGTCCTCTGAATCATCGCTTTTTGCAGCCTGTGAAAGAGGCGAGAAACATCTGAGCTTCAACATTAATGAAAATGAAAACCTGAGGCTGTTGAGCAGAAAAAACACAGTACTTTTTTGTCTTCTTTGACTTCACTTGAGATGACCGTCCACATGTCGTGGCAACCTGGTAGCTCAAATGTAGTTACTACTTGAGGTCGGATGCTTCTCTGAGAACAGAAAGGAAACAAATTACAATAAGCAAGTAAAAGTTAAAGGCAGTACACTGTACATTTCCAGGCTTTCCACATGTGTATATAAACATATATTAGGTTTGTCACTGGTGTTTAACGTTGTTTGGGCATACACCAATTACATTACTTGCCCACTGCCCCCACAGTCAGATCCTCCAACTAAAACTGAAAGTATGTCAGCAGAGTAGCAGCAGTCAGATTTCAAACAAACAGAATGGATTGACAGACACAACCATGGCAGAGGATTGGGAAAATGATTAGCAAAACGGTCTATATATAAGGCCCACAGCCATCTAACATCAAAGTACATATACTGAGCGTCATCTTTTCTTCTAAAATGTCTGGTGTAATTGGTAATACTGATGTTGCCACATACTAAAAATATCACGACATCCCTAAAATATATATGCAAAATGCTGGTGTTACACATCACAGAAGTATGTAAGAAGAGCAAGCTTGTGTCTGGGTGTTTACAGGCTACTCCGTCGACCTCTGAGGCAGCCCTGGTAGACCCAGACTTCACTGTAGCACCATCATTGGACCTGTGGCAGACGGCCCTCGCGACCACAGGTTTTTAGGATGGTGCAGCAACACATTTCATGCACATACACATGCATTAAAACAATAAAAAATGGGAGGGTTTACCTGGAGTACAGACAGTGCACCATTCTTGCCGTAGCCAGAGCACACCACAACCTCCAGGTCAGGCTCAGGGTTGCTCTGGAACTGCGGGTAAGATGAACAAATTAGAAACCTCAAAGTACAATACTTGAGAAAGTAAGCGACCGGTACGGCCTGCTGTAAGCAACCTACAGAGATGCTAGAGAGTGTTTTAATGCGTGTACCTCCTCAGACAAGAAGGCAGGTTCACCCATGGAGGCATTTACACAAGGACCGATGTTGAGTATGCTGTCACACACCTGTGTGAAATCAGAAAAACTGTCATCTTCCACAAAGATCTACAGTACATATACACAACATGCAGGTAAGCTCTGGGTTGCTGTTGTTGTTGTTATTTTACCTCAAATGAATAGGTGGCCAGCTGGGTGCCTGACTGGGCCTCACTTCCATACACTTCTATCTCATCCACCTCATCTGATAGAAGAAAAGAAGTTGAGTGAAACAGACTGACAAACAAAAGACACGTTTGTGGCACATATCAAAAATCTGAACATACCCGTCCAGTTGGTGGAAGATTCTACTCTCTTCTTTTTGCTTGGCGGTTCTTCCTGGAATTCATTGGTAATGATTCAGTTTATTGGCAACGTTATAAGACAAGCTGTCAAATAAGATGTACAGTAAGTGTTTACTTTCAAATACTTACAAGTAACTTATTGCTGCATACATAAAGTAGAAAATTGGCATTTTAACAGTGCATCACAACAAAAGCTATATTAAAATTAACATTTTATGCCATCACACACACCTGTTTGTCTTTATCCTTCTCTTTCTCTTTTTCTTTGTCCTGCTTTTCTTTGCCCTCCTCCAGCGGCGTCTCCTGAAGCTTCTCTGTGTACTTCAGGAGCAGGGAGTTTCCGAGACGGGAACCCAGGAAAAGGTAGCCAGGCTCCATGGTCACCATCTGGAGGAAAAAGCCCAGAGTTTGATGCATCAGTTTCTATTGTAAATCCCATAAAAGCTGGCAGACACAGTGGATATTCAGTATTTAGACGCTGAAAGCTCAGCCATATGTCAGCAAGCCACCTGTGACTTTTGGTTAAATCTCTTATTTTTTCTCGTTTTTATCTTCAATACCATTTTGGTGTAAAAATGGTCATTTGGCAGGTTTTATCTCAAAGTATTGGTATTAGTTTTCAAACACCTGTCCGTCAAACCCTAAACCATTCAGCCTCTTGTATTCAACTGTGTTGTTTTCATCCACAGAAAGAGAAAAAGGGTATTTTCACAGTTGAAGCAGGACTTACGCAGGTTGTCAAGACACTGGCAGCAGCTTTGTCAAAGTGGAAAGCCCGGACACTTCTCATGCCGTCAGTTATGAGGGTCAACACATAGCTGCAAGACAGACAGTCAATGAAGAATCATAAACTACCACCATTGTTTATTAAGATTCTGGTGGTGAGCGAAACGACTCACATTTCTCCTCCCTTCAAAGAGATTACCATCTTGTCATAGGCGATAAAGTCAGACTGTGAACAGTCAAGTGTGATCTTCACTTCATCCTGTATACCTGAGTCACCAAAAACACATTCACACGACAAATTATATATAAAGTAACAGGGTCAGATATCACAGACACAAGTCCAGGTGTGTGTTTTGCAGTGGTCATGCTTACGCAGAGGGAATGCTGTGGTTCCAGTTGTCTGGGAGTTCAGAGAAACTCCATATGGTGGAACACTCTGGTTCAGATACAGCAACGAGTTCACAGCAAACACCACCACACCACCTAGAAAGATGTGATTTGTGATCAAAGGAGCTACAACACAAACAGGTCTCTTCAGCCACACCAAACACTACCAAATGAAATGTTATTTATGGTGGGCGTAGCATCCACACTGTTAAATACTGATAAAAAGAGGGAATTCTCAGAACTCACCGATTGGCTTGGGAACAGCCATGACCTGCGTACAGTCAAAGGGCAGATTACTGAGAGACCAGATGACAGGATGAACCTTCTGCATTATGTTGAGGGAGATGGCGACAATGCTACAAGTGTCCTGACGCACAGCCACACGCCTGGTAAGAAAGATCAGACAGAAGTTCAACATTCAATCAAATTCACATGCTGCGACATGGGAAGTGAAAACGGTATTGATAGTTATAGCAAGCAAAGGCACTATGTGAAATAACCTCAATTTAGACTTCACCAAAATATCTAATGGGAGAATAAACTGATAATGTAGTGGACTGACCCAGGCCATGTCTGGTT
Organism: Synanceia verrucosa; assembly: GCA_029721515.1. Taxonomy (NCBI): domain Eukaryota; kingdom Metazoa; phylum Chordata; class Actinopteri; order Perciformes; family Synanceiidae; genus Synanceia; species Synanceia verrucosa. Next base: position 11,810,667 of record CM056567.1, on the reverse strand, counting down.
GGGCTCAAACAGAATGAGCAATGTGGGCTCATAGTAACCATGGAGGAACTTCATGTCAATAATGTTGAGCAGCTTCTCATCCAGCTCACGGACATCAATGATGTAGCTGGGTAGGAAGCTGGATTTGGGTCTGTAGATGAAATGTAGTTAGACAATTAAATATACATGTGCTGTGTATGACCTTTAAACAAAACCTATTCATGTCAGATATAGTTAGACAACAATCAATAACAGTGTACACTTTAACAGCAGTAAGATGAGAGTGAAACATTTTAATAACAACCAAAACAAAACTACGATTAGATAGACATTAATGAGCAGAATGTATAGTGGCCTGCAGGCATACCCTTCTCCAACACCACCCTCCTGTTCATCAGTCAGAGTGTCTTTCCTGAATGGCAACACCACAAGCTGGGTGCCATAGATGAGCATTACAGCACAGCGATTCTCGGGATCTACTCGGACAATAGGAATATGTACATTCTGTACAAAACCGTCCTGAAAATGTAAAAAGAGTGCAAATTAGTTAAACAATTCAGTCACTTGAGCATATCAACATTTACTGTACTGCAGGCAGATCATGCAACTGAATACTTTTATCACATTTCTAGTTTCTACATACTCTGAGCTCCGGCTCCTCGAAGTAATGGAGGGAAAGAGTCTTGAGGTCGTGTGTTCCAGGGTCGTACTCCACTACAGACAACTGGCAAGAGAACACAGATGACCAGGTCAGCCAAAAACAATTTTGGAAAGTTTAAGATTTGGTTAGACAGTGCACAGCTTAGGCAATGATACCTTGGCATCTTTGAAACTGAGAAGGAGTGCATCTCTGTTGGCTCCTACGAGCTGCACACTGGCCATGGACATAATATTGCCAAAGAGAGAGAAAGCTGCCACCTGCTCCAGCTTTTCCTTACGAGATTTGGAATCTGTGGGAGGAATGAGTCAAGATGACAAATGCACTCTTATATATCGTTCATCACCGGTAAAGTGTGTACTTTGAGTATGACTCAACATACCTGAAGGCTTGTCAGGCTTTGATGTACTCTGAAATGATGATATAAATGATACACCTTGTGAAAAGCTGTATTCTTGCAATTCAAACATTTAAACAATGAAACACAGGAGACTGAGATACACAGTTACCTCCACATCATGAATAATCCTGTAAACAAACAGCTGAGATGTTCCAGCCACGACCAAATTCTTCTCCTTGCTGGATATAAAGTTACAGTAGACAGAAAACTCCACAGCAGTGGGGGTGTGAGCTTGTCTGTACACAGCATACATCCTGGAAGGATTATCTCAGCATCTGCCAGATGAGAACAGTCATGAGATTCAGTTATTTTAACTCAACCAACACTTCTCCTCTATGTCATCCTCCAGAGTAAACTGGAGTGGCTAGTGTTCGCTGTCTAGCTGTGTCAATAGCATGAATAACATTACGTCTTGGTGTCTGCTGACCTCACAGACTGAATATATAACGTAATTGTACTGGTTTTAGCTGTGACTGTTTAATACAGCTAGTAAATACATTTCTTAACGTAGGTATTACATGACAAACGTTAGTTAGCGCTAAGCTTTGGCAACTAGCGGGATACTTAGCATTACATCTGATACCTAACGTCAATTTTGTCAGACATGCAAGTAACACAATACTTTTTGTCATACTGTTATGCGAGTCTCCGTCAAGTTGTGTTCAGATAACGAAATGTATACAAACACCAATGAAGTTACCTAGATTTGCAACCCACGAACGTTCCCATTTGTAGCTAGCATGGCACAGTGCGCGTGCCTTTTGTTTTAGCAATTTTGCAAATCGTGAATTAAACTCATCAACGTACCTAAGTCAGAGACGTTATTAGAGTCGTTTTATTATAATCTCTTCTGTTTACATTTGTGCTGTCATACTCTGTGGAATACTGACTTAAACCAGCTATCTTTTAGCCTGGTTAGCATGCAGATAGCTTTCGTTGAGTGTTGTGGCTGCAGCGGTCTTCTTCTGTCATCTCATTTCCGGCAGACACGCTGCTCCCAGGTGTACTGCTGCCCCCTACAGTTCAGGAGACACTCAGTATTTAGTCCTCATTTGTTGCTATACAAGTGGCCGATCCTAAAACTGTTCCAAGAAACTCCTCACGGCTGCTTTATTTTTCTTACAAAAATAACAATCTTCCTTTCGACTGCAACATCTTCAAAGTTTCTAAAAACAACACAGTTTTACAGTGTAATAAAATAATAACTCAAAGACTACTGGTGAACAATTGCACAGAAATAAGACATGAAAACTCAAACATTTACTAACTAAACACTTAAATCAAAATTAACTCCCAAAAGGCACTGTCATTAAATAATGATGCAGCCCATGTTCACTGCAATAAGCAAGGAATCATGTCATATGTTTTTCACGTCACACAAGGCTCACAGATTACTTTTTGTTATTGTAATGCATTATACACATTCCTTTTAAGTACACAGCCTAAATGTGATAGAAGTGCAAGGCTCAACATTGTACAGATTGCTCAAAACATAAAAAAAAAAAAAATACTGCGTGGAGGTCATTGATAGTTATTATCAAACACGGCTTAACTTTCCTTCTCTTTGTAAACATTTTTAATACACTGAAAAGCCTGAAATTAAATATATCCATATCAACAATATATATGCATATCATGTTCACAAACCAGTTTGGGGGAAAGTAGTTTGCATTGAACAGGCTAAAGGATTACAAATCAAAACATTATTAACATTATCTGTTAAAAAGAAATCCAAGAGCAGCATGTCATTTGTGGTTAATTTCAAAATCAAGTTTAAACAAGGAGATTAATCATTGTTCCTCCATGGTGAAGACAAAATGAGTATTACAAGTGAAATATCTGAGTCACACCTACTGAAAGAGAACCATGGGCCTTATTGTGCTCAAAGGGCATGTTTAATGTTATTTAATTAAAATGGGATTCTGGGGTTCAGCTGTTGGGACTTTCCCTTGATGAGACTTGAAGTGAAGTGAAGAACTGAAAGTGGAGAAACTGATGGAACAGTCAACAGGAAAGTGCTTGATGAAACTTTGATCATGGAAAAAACACACTACACCATAACAATAATAATAATTAACCCTATAAATCTCCATATTCATGGTTTATTATGTGATAATTAATCTGTTTTCTCAGCGGTGGATTCTCTGGCATGTGATTAAATATTCAGGAAAAGCCTGCGTATCGTTAAAAATGACAAACATTGCCGGCTTGGTGATATCGTCAGTTACACTGTCGTATCTAAGTGGAATATCTCCTGTCTCCTTCAGCGGGGCTGTCTTCATCGAATGGCATCCTTTGGTGTAGTCTCCTGTTAGAACCTTTGACACAAAAATAAACTTGTATCCGTCTGCATTTGGAGGTGAATATTGTTCCTGGACGGACAGCGCTGAGTTGACAGCAAAGTACACACCCTGACCATAGACGGTGGCTGTGTGGAGAAAACAAGATGTCAGAAACTGATACCCAAGATGAGACGAACCAAAAGAATAGAGAACAGAGGTATAAAAAAGTACCGTTCTTTCCACAGAAACTCCTGTTGAATCCATGAACGCAGATCTCTTTCACACTCGCCTCACTCGTCCCGTGATAAAGAGTCCGTTCAACTTCGGGATAAACGGCACGCTGCAATATGCTCGCCTTCTTCAACTTGTACTGATTGTACAGCAGACGATTCATCAACTTCTCAACCTGGGGAGGAAACGTTAGCGTTATCGTACGCAAACACAAAACATTTGTGGCAAAAGTATGAGGCTCACTTTTTACCTGTATGATTCGGATTTTGCTGTGGTATTCCTGTATGGTCTCATAGAAATTCTTCACCACGTTCTGAAATTCATCCGATTCCTCATCGACTCTGGTTGCTTCGGGCAGATTTGACAGCAGAGAGTATTCCTCTTCTGAAAACACAAACAAACACAGTTCAAATAATTTACTTAAGTTTTGAGTTCATGTTTTGTTACGTTCATGATTCATATCAGTATATCAAGGTAGATGTGGATTCTCCAATAAAATTGTGCATGCAAGTTCTACTTCTGACTTGTCCGATAATCTTTTGCTAAAATGTACATTACAGAATGTCCTAAGTACACAGTATTCATATACATTGTCTACTTCTGCAGAAATCATAAAGCACTATGAACATAATGAGTTCCCTTTACCTGGTACATCCTCACCAAAACCCCATGATTCGAGCACCTTCCTGGAGATTTTCACAGATTTCCCTGAAGCTATGTTGTATTCTTGCATCTTCTCAAAGTTGATGATGTGGGGCTGATTGTCGAGGAGGATATCAATCTTTTTCAGCCTCATCCTCAGAGCGTTCTCTATGAATACGGTGGCATCAGGAGAATAAGGAGTTGCATCTGAAGATGCTGGATTATGATACGTCCACTGGACAGTCCTCAGGATTTCCTGGTCGCTTACAGAATTGGAAATTTTCTCCAGCAGCAGCTTCACGTCCAACAGTCCTCCTGTCACAAAGTCCTTGAAGCCAGAAACAGTGATTATGGTGCCCTGAACTTGAATCTCGACTGCATGCTTCCTCTTGATCATGTCCAGACACTTCCTGTGGTACTCAGATATGTTCGTCACACTCCTGTGCTCCACTTTCTCTTCAACCTGCCTCTGGCTGACCTTTTTCCCGAAAGCTATGTCCACCCGAATCAGGTCACAGGTATAACCTGCAAACACAAGCATCTGTATGGTGTTGGCTGCCTTGATGGCATCCTGTAAGGAGACACCTTTGCTCTTCTCCACCTTGGGGCTCTTCTCAGTACTTCTCGAAGAAGCTTCATGTTGGATCATTTTCTTGGACAGCTCCAAGGCTTTCTGCAGCTGTTCCTCCTCCTCCTCCAGGGACCACTGGCTTGACTCCATAGAGTACTGGATGGCTAGAGACAGTTGGGCCTCTTCCTCCAGGTTGCTACAAAGGTCCATTGCTCCATCACTCAGCTGGTGTAGCCCACTGGTGGTGTCCAGTTCAGCTGAGAGCTGGGAACCATCGACAATCATCACAGAAGAATCCTGGTCTGTCAGGCTGGTCGGTCCCTCTGCAGTGTACAGATCCAGGTCATCCATGTCATCCATGTCATCGAGTGTGACCAAATCAATCACACCCTCCTCGTGTCTGTCATCGACTGCTGAGACAATTTTCTTCGCCTCCTCTAAAAGACCTAGAAAGAGGAAAACAGATTGTTTGAAACTGCAAAGAAATATATGAAATTATTAACAAGACAGATGTTACCTTTGTTTGGAGCTTCACTATGATGAGTCTGCATTGAGTCATGTTGTGGAGAATCACCTAAAGATGCTTTCTGGAAGTTTTTCTGGGACATCATGTTCCATGCTGTTTCAAAAATGTCCTGAAATAAAAAAAAAAAAATACAAAATAGTATCTGTCGCATGACACCTAAATTACTGAATGTTTATGGAAAGTAGCAGATTAGGACTTAAAGCTAACTATAGCAATAATATACTGTATATATTTTTGTAAATTAAACAGAACATTTATGAGTTGTTTTGCTTAACTTAGCCCAACTACTAACTGAGAATACTTAACTTCACAATTACTGACCTAGTTTTAGGGTTTATTTGTTAATTGGCTGGAGACATCCCAAACGTTTCATTTGATCAAGGTAGCTTTTTTGTGTGGTAAAGCAGCTGTGCAAGAAGGAAATGCTCTGAAATTCTTCCCTTGTTGATGAGTGCAAGACACCTCTGTAAACTACGATAAGACTGGAGAGTGAGCTGCAGAAAAGCACCAAAATATGTTGCCAGAATGATCAATCACAGACAAAAAAATGAGCAAAAATGGACACATAAATGTAAATGTGGTACTTCTGCGGCATTAAATGTTTGATGATGTGTAATATTTCAGATCGAAGGAAAAGGAAAGGTTTCAACAGCCCTCACTCCTCATACTATTATTAAGACAAAGATAAAACAAACTCAGTGTTATCATCACTGAGCTGCAACAATTAATCAATTAGTTGCAAATTTCTCCATCTGTGGAGAAACTGTTTTGATAATCAATAAATCAGTTCAGTGTCATTTTTAACCTTCGTATTGTCTTCCTGTCAGCTATTCACCAGATTGACCTGCTCTGTTTTGACAGTTTTATAAGGCATGAAGTATAAATTATCACTCAATTCTGTAATAGATCTTTTAATTGTCATCCTGGGTGAAATTGACCCGAAGAAATTCAAGGCTTCAGAAAAAAAAAATCTAAAAAAAAATCTTCCTACTTCTTTAGCACGAGCATGACTCTTCCTGATTTCTTTATTCCTCAATAACAATAAACTGTATATATTTCAGGTTAGAGGTGTTTTGTGGAACACTGGTCAACATTTTCACCAAACAACTAATTGATTCATCAAGAAATCAAAAGATTAATCAACAATGAAAACTGTTAGTTGCAGGTTTTTGCTTTTCAAATCGATTCTCATCATATCCAGGCATTAACTGAAACCAGAGACTGGAGGGTAAGTGTGTTCATCAATCAATGTACAATGGAAAATGGACGTAATGTAGTAAATGGTTCGAAACAGAAAAACAAAATGTAATTAATAAAGCAACACATGTAACACACTATTAATCTATGTTTGCCTCTGATATGCCTTCATGCTTTCATACCGCCCTGGTTTTTCTCGGATCTTTGCAACATTTAGGAACATAGACAATTCCTGACAACTAACCTGCAGTAAGATGAGAAAGGACAGCGAAGCAAAAACATTCTGCAGGCAAGACATGTTCAGAAACACAGCAAACAGTGTTTCACTTCTGCCTTGTTTATTCTGGTAAACTCAGCCTCAGGCGATACCGTATTAGACTGCTCGTCAAGATGAATGACAACTGGCATAAGTGGCCAACTGAGAGCAAGTGTGGGAGACTGAGGTAGCCTGAAAACTAAGAAAACCTTTGCTCTGTTCCTCTGTTCATTACTTTACCTGGTGTGGCAGCGGTTCCCAGGGCACATGCTTTGTGCTGATATAGACCTGAAACTTTGTCTCCATCTCCTTCAGGATGCTCTTGCACTCCTTCTCATCTAAAAACCGGCTCACTCCTGGAACATTTACAGTGATGGTTCTGGTGCAGATGGAGGACACGATGCCTTGCAACACCTCCTCAGCCATTTGACAAGCAGCAGCATGGCCATGGATCTGTCAGGTACATTCACAGAAATGACAGAAGTTGAAAAAAATTGCAGACTTTGAGGGCATGTTCACATTCACAATCCAACAGTTTTAGTCCCTTTTAACTGAACTAGTGTGGTTCGTATGGGCAGTTGTGAACACTAATCTGGTGCAGACCAAAATAACCGGTCCCAGACAAACTTCGATTACAATGAGAACAAAATCCAGAACTATAACAGGAAGTGAAGCAAAACAGTGTGTCTGCCTAAAGGATAACATGAGTGGGAGATGAGTGACTGTGCTTGACATGTGGGCTGAAGAGCACATGCAGAATATGTGAAACAAAGTTCACAAAAATAGAGCCATTTATAAAGTCATTTGAGATAAAGTGGAAAGGAGGGAACCTGCCCACATAGTGTCAAAGTCTGATCAAAAAAAAAAAAAAACTTTGACAGCAATATTTCAAAGTCTTTCATGAAAAAGATAAATTCCCTCTTTCATACACTTATTTTGGACTGCTCTAATATACTGTATGTAGCGTAAGACTCAATAGAAAATAAACCAAAAGCATCAATTTTACTCTGATTTTGAAGAGCTAATCGGATTATGGCTTGTGAACGCGCTTCCTCATAGGGGTTGTGGGGAGTTGGAGCCTATCCCAGCTGTCTTAGGGTGAAAGGCAGGGTACACCCTGGACAAGTCTCCAGTTCATCACAGGACACACAGAGACAGACAGCCACTCACACTCACATTCACACCTACGGTCAATTTAAATGAGCCAATTAACCTAATCCCCATGCATGTTTTTGGATGGTGGGAGGAAGCCGGAGTACCCGGAGTGATACCCACGCAGACACCCTGTACCAGGTTCGATTACCGGCCCGGGAATCGAACCTGGTACCTTCTTGCTGTGAGGCGACGGTACAAACCACTGCACCACCGCCCCTTTAAGAATTTAAAAAAAAAAAAAAAAAAAAAAAAAAAAAGAGAAAAAAAATAATACAATAACAAAAACGCTCCAGAAATGATAAGACAGTAGCTTGAAACTCAAAGCACCAGTGACATTGATAGTGACACTTAACATTGATAATGTCTTCAACTGTGCTTCCGGTGCGCCACATACCTTTAACCCATAAACGTCTTCTGCTTCTAGTGGAAAAATAAACACCTGGTCCATGTCGGCCAACAGCTGATGACAGTGGATCTGGATGTATTTCAGCATGCCTGGTTCCATAGATATGACCGTCTCCCTTTCGATGGGTGTGGTCAGAAAGCCCATGATTGACGCCTGCTTCTCACTCTCCATGCCTTTCAGGGTGAACACATCAATATTCCCTCCTTGTTCTGACACCTTTACAAAGGAGAAACCCAGAGCCTGCAGGAACTCCGACCACTCTTTGCAATATAACATGCACTCGTATTGTGTGTCCACCGGTATGCTGAATTGACACAGCTGGGATTTCAAAAAGCTACATGCCTGATTAGCAGAGTTCTGGGACAGGGAGGTTACCACAATGTTACAGTCTGATACGGTGTACATGGCAGGTGACCCAGTTTGTTTTAACGTTCGCTGCAGATGCTCTTTTACGTCGTTTCTTGCAAGGAGCTGAGCCTTTTCTGTTTCAAGGGTAAAATGAGTCTCTGACATTTTGCCAAAAAAGTCCAAAATAGCTTGCTTTATTTGCTCAACCTTTCGTCCATCTGCCCCTGCAATGTCCACACCATTATCTTTGATTTGGATGGTGATATTTGGGTGATCCTTTTCAGCGTCCTTTTGAAAAGCGCCGAGTTGAAACAAGGCAAGTTTCAGTGGGTCGGCAATATCAATATAGCTTGATAGTGTATCTTCGTCCACCTTTTGAACTTCCATGACTTCCTCTGCCACCTCCTCTGCTGCTGGATGAGCAGTAAAGGCCATCTGAGAGGAGGACTGGTTGTCTGTATGCACAATAACGAGAGGACTGGCCTGCATTTGAATGTCTTGTGAGTTTCTATCAGTTATGTTTTTGCTTTCAGCTCCAGAGTCTTGTGACATTAATCTTTTTGTTGGCTGAAGAACGTCGAAGTATGGTATCACAACAAGATCAGCACCGTCTAGTTTGTGCGGCTGACCCAGAACAGGACACACAGCTGTTAAAAGAAATACAGACATCTGGTTTATTAGAGAATACTATGATGAAGCAACAATAGCTTTAAAGGTTGTATGATGAAAAACTCACATTCATAACTGACAAAGGAGACCTTGGCTGTATCCTCTGAAAGCATTGTGACCGCCTTGACCTTCTGATTCCCACCTCGCTTGCTCTCAAAGTAAAGAGTGAGCAGGTCTGGAGTGATGCTAGGGTGTAGATTCTCCACTAACACCGAGTCAGTTTGCTCGACCTGTTCCAGAGTCACCTCGGCCCCATCAAGTTTCCTCTTGGAGATTTTAGCACTAAACTTTTGGAAATCTACAAAGCAAAAAATATACATTAAACAATGATATGAAAAAACAGGCAACAGAAAAGGAAGGATGTGTGTTTAATGCACCTTTCGTGAAGGGTTGGCTGAGTTGAATGAGGATGACGTCTCTCCCCGGTAAGGGATAGAGAGTGTACTCAGGCATGTTCAACCCCATCATGTTCTCCACATAGAGCTCTATCATCTCTATGCTGGTGGAGGGGTTGATCCCACGTAGCAGCAGTTTGCAGCAGTCTTTTGAGGCAGGCTTCCTCAATGTCAGCTCAACATTATGCACAACATGGTGCTCTTTAGACAGCACTTGGGCTGCAGCTGTCAAAATGACAACAGAAATTAAGACAGAATGTTTCCATTTTGCTTAAAGCACAATAATGCTTTTCTTCTGCTTGTGTTTTCTGCAGGTCATTGAACTATCCAACCTCCCAGACTGCACACTACACCAGTGTTGACAGTGATGCCTTTGCAATTTCCTGTTCCTATAGCTTTTACTCAAAATGTTGTTTTTTTTAAGGCGGATGAAGAACATAAATGATTTTCGAGCAGTTAATGTCAATGCCACTTGCCTTCTGCCTCTTCAAACACCAGTACAGCGCGATCACCCCTCTTCTCCACAGAGACGAGCGGACCTCCACCAGAGCGCCGCTTATTCTCAAAATACAGAGAGAGCAGCTCCTCATCGACTGTTGCAGGCAGCGCCAGCACCTCCACCGTCCTGTCCTCTGGGCTTTCAAGAGGCATCCTGAAAAACACAAAACATAAAGGTCATACCATAGCAGTTAAAGTGGTTGGTGTGAAAGCTGTAGTCTCCCACTCTCCTCTGGGGTCAACGGCTGTATCTGATGGGAGAGGCTGATGTATATAAGACTGGGCATTAATTAATGTCATCATCAAATGGCTCTCTATGTAACTCTTGGTTTGTGTGACTTGGTTGAGGTAAGCACTGACATTGAATAATTAAGTTTAGGATAGGTTGCCGGTGAGGATTTGTTTCTTTTGTCTAAAGTACATATCTTTGGGTTTGGAAATAATGGTCAGAAATAATAAATAATGGTCAGACAAAATTAGACAAATACATTTTGGAAGAGTGTTATTCTCATTTAGTGCAAATGATTTTTTTTTTAAACATTTATGGAAAACACTGCTGTGATCCCTTATAAGTAAATGTATTATCACCTGTTGTAAATACAGTTACTTGCACGACATTTTTTTTACATTCATTTTCACATCATCCATAATAACTGCATGACAATCATACTGATTGTATATCTTATTCTGCCTCATCTTTTTTGCTAAAACATTAGTTGATGATGAGTCTGCCTTAGCAGTCCTGGTCCATAGTTTTGCTCAGTTTTTGTTGGTCTGTTGTTGTCATCCTGTTGTTTGTTGCTTTTTTGGTTAACATGTAAATGTTGTTATATTAGCACCTTGGTCTGTGAGGAATAACATTTTGTTTCTCTGTAGTCATTTGCAGAAATGACAATAAAGAAACTTTACTTGACTTGAATAATTAAAATAAAAACTGTAAATAATGAAACCTTGCATACAATTTATCACTATATTTAAATACTTCAGTCATCATTGATTAGTTACTAATGTTTACATGTATTATACTTTGATCACACCAAAAGCTATCACAGCAGATTTTACAGTACTTTTACTCTGTAGTTAAAACCTATGACTATGAACTATGCTGTGCACCCATAGTAGGAACTCTGTTTAGTTACTTCTATTTGCAGCTCAGTCCCATACATTATATGGTATTTCTATCTTACTGACTTACTGTTTCTCAGCTATATCTATAAGCAGTTTAACAGAAGGTTGCCACTCAAAGCATATTACATGATTGTGTGTTCATTAAATTCAATTTAATATCACCTAAACATATGGGAGGAATTACACGTTTTGTTCTCTATTGTAATTAAAACAATAAGTCTCTGTGGGTTTTTTTTGAGCTACTACGTATTTACACTATATTTACTTGTACTAAAGTAAATAAGTAAAGTAGTGATAATTCTGCATACGTCATCTTTACATAAAACAACTGTATTTCCATTTGAAATGAGAAGAAGTTAAATGTGCTGGTGGACAGGAGCATGTCATGATAACGATCGTGGCCTACAGCACACAACACTAACATGCTCGATGCTACCTGACAAGAAGCTCTGCTCAACCACAGTATGTCAGGAGCACAACATTATTTGTTTTTTTATTATTTACCACATGAAACATTAGATGAAACGGACTTATTGCAGCACTTTCTCTTGTTTTCCAGCTGCGTAGTTCACTTTAAGTTCTTGTCAGCTCTGTTTTAACTGACCAAAATCGAAAGTGAAACCAGTATAGCTAACGACACAGTTGTCTTTTTGAGAAAAGGGAAGTTACAGTTTATCGTAAATGATACATTATAAGGTCTTAGTAACAGTTTTTTTTAGCACTACTTACCTGTGCTACAAGGAAAACATCTGCTTATAAAGTCGATGTGTCCGAGCAGGTTGGACTGTGGGAGGACTTCCGAGTCAGAAGGACTTCCTGGTTGAGCTCAGCTATGGCTTCTGCGCACATGCGCACTGAAACTGGAGCTGAGCTTATGATTGATCAGTATGCCATGCTGGGTGTCTTAAAACAGAGTATGAATACAATCAGAGTGATTTGACTCCATGGCCTTTAAAGAATCATGTCATTGAAATAAATAAATGTCATTGTCTCAGCAGCAGTTGAATGTGCCTTATACAATGGCTGAGCTATAAATAAAATAATGTCTGAGCAGACTCTATACAGTGCAATGCTTTAGCTCATTACCTTTCCATGTCATTATTATTATGCAATTATACATATCTAATTAGTGGGCCAAGCTGAACTTTTTGAAATTTTAATGACACATATTCAGTGCACGGAGGCAGAGCTACAAATATAATGTAAGTGAGCGGCAATCCATAGACAATGATTTGGAAACTGTTTGTGTTTTTCACACTGGAAACAGCGATGGAAATCTGGTGGATTAAAAAGAAAAAGTACAAAGTATTCCAAAGAAGTGTGATTTCTGATTCAGCAACAGCACTAATTATAGTCATTTGTGAAAATAAATATGTTTTTCCCACTGCAGCTGAAAAGCAGCTGCACCGTGAAGTCAAGCTGTGAAACGCTGAGCTGCTTCATAACGAACAACAGAAATGTGCAGCAGAGCCCGGGGCGGGTCTTCAGGGATAACAACTGTAGCTTAGGTTTTTTTTATCTCATTTATTAAGCATACAATTTATAAAAAAAAATCAAACATCCTGCTGAAGCACAGTTTACCATTCATTATTTATATTTTGTGTTACATCGTGGTGGTATCACATCATGTGTTTAATAAACAGAGAGTGCTTCAATATTAATTTGAAAAAAATAGATAATAATAACTACAGGAACCTGCAGGCATTCACACATTGATATTATAAAGTAAGTATATTAAGCATAGTAAGTGAAAATTGATTCAACAAACTTACCATACAGAGAGGTCACAGTAAACACCCTCTTGCTAATTAAAGTTAATAAAGGAAGGTGTTTTTGAATTCCACACTTTAAATCAAAACAACCTTACATCTAATAAATTCAAGGTTGTTGCCTCAAGCCATGAAATATTCATGTCTTTTTGAAACAATTATTATGCTAGAACCACTGAAATATTGTATATTACTCTTGACAGACATCTCTTATTTAATCATAATTAAAACATTTGTAGATTGGGTCTGTGGTCTGTGATTACCAGTCTGTGAAAGTGACTATATTCCAACTTCCCACACAATGTGCACAAAGCCTTGAATTATATTACGTATAATTAATTAACCTCAGTGTCCTTTCCAAACATTTCAGCCAAAAAAGCTCCAATTATAAGAGTCCGCTGATGACTAAATGATGTATTATTCATCTCTCCCACACAAGTCTGTGTGTACATGACCTGAAATTGGAAAAAAAAATCCACACAATGAGTACAAAAACTGTTCATTCTGAAGGTGCTGCTTTAATTAGTTTTATATATCATCAATAAAGACCTTTAGTGGATGAACGTATAGATGGAATAGAAGTGTGTGACAGACTTAGTAATGATGTTTGAAAGGCTCATCACTCTTATACATGTTCTTATCCACTAGGTGACAGCGTCCCCTGCAGAACAGACGCACAACGCTCATTGCCGTCTGCAAAGTGGCTGATTAATTTGAATTGAGCAACCAGTGGTTCCCCTCACATGAAGAGACAAAGACATAATGAAGACCAGGCAACTTCCAAGGCACATGGAGCAACTCATAGCCTATTACATAAGCGTCAATTCCTGACACCACTTACAGAGCAAAGATTTGTTGACAACGTAAGTTCATAAAGCATTCACACATCTACACCAAGCTCAGCAAATTCAGCAGATAATTTTAAGCCCGGATACAACATAAAGCTGAGTTTCATCAAAATTACAGACACTATGACAAAGATGCAACATTTTGTTCTGTGGTGAAAAGATCTTACTTGCAATTACTTAACATGGTTATGCTGTTTGTATCATGCATATGATAATAAAACTCAAACATCAGTAACATAAACTTGTAACAAATGACAAATTTAGTAAGACTATAACAATTACAATACAGTACGATTTGATGATGAGAATTAAGTCTTAAAAACTCCCATTAAAGGCACTTAACATCTATTTTTTTATTAATAATATGTCACAGAAATGTACAGTGTATCATTGATCATTTGATGATAAGGCACCCCTGTGTAGGCTTTATCATGACAGATGACAAATGTCCATTATTTCACGGACCTGGTGTTTGTTTAACATCTGAACACATTTCTGTCATTTGACATCATTGACAAAAACCTCTTAAGCCAACCTGGACAGTCCAACAATCAACCCCAAAATCAATCATGTTTTTCATCACCAACAGCTCATTTTGTAATGAGCCATGTAAAGACGTCAATGATTTGTAGTCTTAGACAGTTGTGATTCAACAGCGGCTGCTGCTTCAACACTGTGCTTTTAGCTGCGGCTGCAGTGAGCATGCTCTGCTGTGGCGATACTGAAAGCTACCAGCTCACAGGTGATTAGGGATCATGACCTACGTTTGCCCTTTTGGGGATTTTGTGGAGGGATCCTAAATTCTACATGTTAGTCTGCAGCCATGCTGACAGCTAGTCTATGAGGCACAGTAGTGCTTTGAGCTAAATGCTAACGATGGCATTCAAACATGTTCTCATTGATAATGCTAACATGTGAAGCCAAACTGAAGCAATGTTTACCATATTCATTGTGTAAATTTAGCATGTTAGCATGCTAATATATGCTAGTTTAAAACAAATACTGTCTGGTGGGAGGATCATTAGTTGCACGGCTATTTGGTTATGACCAAATTATTAGACAAAATAAAATGTTTGATGAAAACAATTAATTCTAATATAGTTTTCAATTCATTGTAAGGGCTAAAAATGTTAATAGGAAAAATAATTGCATATCAATGACTAAATGAAATATGACACATTTGAATAACTGGCATGGACTCTAGACCTGAGCATGGCATTGATAAATGTCCCATTATAATGAAAAATGTTCTTGGGTAGTTTATGAGAATTTGGTGAAAGTTAGTCATCGTGATGGACAAAGAGCTGGTTGTAATTCCTGCCTTAATGGTGGAAAGCTTTATTGACACAACACTGACAGCATAATGATAGAGCATCATTCCTTATCTGTTAACGTGGAGGTAAACAGCTTCTGATGCACTTCTTTGTTACGTCCATAAGTCAACAGTCTATTTATGGCATCTTATCTTCTGCTGCCAACAGAGCTTATGTATTGTCAGTGACCATGTACTTACAACACTAAAGGTGGTCACAATGCTAGCCATTCATAGAAAAAGCAACCTATGCATACAATAGAGCACAGCTTGAACATGCTTGTTGACCATACATATTCTCTCGTCTTGTCAGCTCACTCCCAGACACATTTCAGTAGGGATTACATACAGGAGACAAATGGCAGTGTTGCTTTTGTGTTGGTGATGGTCTGTTGTTGTCTCTGTCTGGGCACACTGAGCCGAGAGGGATACTCAGCTGGTTTGTCAATAGTTGTGGCATTAAGTGAAGAAAACTGGACAGACCACAGGAGCTCATGTGAGAACGTCTTAGGAAATCATGACAAAAACATTTTCCAGCGCTCATGCCGACTGCACACACTGGCTTGGTATCACCTGCCTCTAAACATTCGGATTTTATGCTTGTCTGCCAGCAGCAGGGTGACATTATATTCATAATCTCCGTCATGGACACCTGTGTGCCGGAAAGCTCCGGCCAAATGATTCTCCTCCCAGTAGTGGTGCCAGTTTCCGTACTGGTCCGCACCGAAACCAAACACGCTGACCTGGAGCAGAAAGCACTGCGTCACACTCATACACATATAGAGGTTAATGATTTTTAAAAGGCTGTTACAGTCTGAAAGCACTATGTACAGAGTTATTCTACTTTACTGAAGAATGACAGTAGCTCTGCTATGTAGAGGTCATGTTCACAACACAGTGGTTCAACTTACTTCATCACATATGTGGATAGCAAGCAGTAAGCTGAGGAAGCCAGTGGAGGGATAACGTCCATGACCTTCGAGCCAGGACTCATAGACGTATTTGAAAAATGTTGGACTGTAAATCAACACCTGCAAAAGAGTCATACGCTTTTTTCACCACTTTGTAATTAACTGAAACAGGAGAAAAAGACAGTGATATATAAAAAGTTATATGCTGTTTACTGAATTATACTACCCACAAAAAGTTTGGGATATTGGACTTTCGGGTGAAATTTGTGGAAAATGTAAAAAGCTGCTGCTACAGTGATATTATATCATCAAAGTAGGACATTTAAGTAGAAGTATGCCATAGTAATTTCCTCATCTCAAAAATTTATTGAAACAACGACATCTCATGCTTTTCATAAGTCCACTTATTGTCTGCTGAGTCATGATATATATAGATAGATAAAACTTTATTGATCCTTTCAGACAGTGCCCTTTGGGAAATTAAAAATTAAAAAATTAAAAATATTCCACCCTTCGTGAAGGGCTGCCCTCAGGTCATTCAGGTTCCGGCGTTACGACCCTCAACACGATGACTCAGCTGATCCCATAGGTTCAGGTCTGGAGAAAGTGCAGGCCACTCTATTTGGGGTACCCCAGCCTCCAGCAGCCGTTCCCTGATGATGTGACCTCAATGAGCTGGGACACTGTCGTCCATGAAAATGAAATCAGGCCCGTGTTGCTCGTGGAGAGGCACATGACTGCATTAATGATGTTATTCAGGTAGTGTCGGCTTGACACAGTACTGTTTACAAGGTGTAGGGCAGTTCTGTTTGAGTGGACACACCTGCCCAGACTGTAACACCTCCACCTCCAAAGGCTGATGCATAACGTCCTCATTGACATCTCCAGCAGTGTTGGCGACCATCATTTCTGCTCAGTGTGAATCATCTTTCATCAGAGAACAGCACTGAGGCCCACTGGTTCCTTGCTGATGACACTCTGTGATACTCTAAGCTCAGTGCTAACTACCCTCTGACAACATCCTGTTTGAAGCCTCGCAATGACCAGGTACTGTTGATCGATTGTTCGGGGTCGTCTTAGTCTCATGATGTCAAAATTTGAACAAAATGATGAAAAGGGACTGTTTAAATACAAACTGTCATGGAACTAGAACATTTGGTGGTCAATTCATGGATCAGACTCTTGTTGTGATTTTTGTGGTTAATCACCTTGTTAGAGAACAGCATGTTATGCAATAAATACTGACACATTGAACAGCTGTGCATTCAAAAGGTTAGAAAAGGTCAAATTAAGTTCACCTGTAAAGGTTTTAATGCACTTTAGATACATTATGAAATTTCATCCAAAAGCCTCGTATCCCTATTTTTTGTGAGTAATGCATGCTGTGGATTGCATCTTGTTTTTAGTGGCGTACAGAATGGACACAGCCCTGGACGTAGTGAAAAAAAAAACAGTGTTGGATATACCCGGTAACATGTCCTTTTCATTTTCAATCATGCTACTAATAATACATGAATTATTGGATATTACCAGTTAATGTTGTATTTTGTCCAAATTCAGGTACTTTATACACTACTGGTTGGTGTAACAGTAAAGCATTGCACCGTATTTATAAACTCGTCATAAAATGTTAATCTGAAGATTCAGTAATTAAAGTAATTGAATACATGCAGTGCCGTAAAAAGTACCTCAAAATGGATGTATGTATGGACCATACATGCCCAAACAAAAGTAATGCCTTGTTTAATAATAAATATGTAAAAATAAAAAGCTCACCTTGTCTTTGTTTGCCTTTATCCTGGACGTAACAGGCGTATATGTGCTATAAAACAAGAAAATACAGCTTTAATTGCCTTGAAAAAAAAAAACCATAATTCTGCTCATTTGTCAAAAAAACAGCTGGTATCACATCCACAGCCACTGTGAATTAAATCGAATTTAACAGATAACATGTCTAAAAATAAGATGAAATATTATAAATAAATAAAAAATGAATAATAAATAAATCTATGAATAAATGCCTGATGTTGTCACGGAAACACATATGTATGCTCACTGTCATTTTTTGCATTTCGCATTGTTCATCACATGAGTGCATGCACTGCGGAGCTGTTTGTCTTTCCAGGGTGGTGAAGACACTGCAAACATAATAATAATAAAAATGGGAGAGGCTCTTTGAATGAAGGTGCATCGAGCTCCACTGAGGATCCACATTCAGTTTGCATCTGAAAATGTTGCGACTTTCACAAGTCTAAACTTGCCATTACCATGATTAAAAGTGTTAAAAGACAATTATGTTGAGCAGACAAAGTGTAATCTCTTATGTGCAAATTTCGTTTTTTATTTTAACTTTTTTGTTGCATGATTTGAATTTCTTCCAGGTCTCGCCTTAGGAGACAAGAGGTAATTGTCAAATAATGGATTCACTCAAAACAGATAGGAAAAGAAATGGTTGATGAATAACACAGGTGTGTTGTGTAGCCTTTGCTACACTTCTGATTTTGTTTTTTTATGTACCATTTTAAAAAGATAATTTGTTTTTGAAGTGGGGCTGTATGAGATATTTATGTATAGTGAGTGTATTACCTACAGCAGAGGATGGTTGTCGTGTTCCCAGTTCAGTGAATAACAGACACTGGGAGCAAAGCAATGGACAGGGTTGGTCGAAAGGGAAATTTCTAACTATTTTCACCACTTTAGCTTGCCATCAAACAGCTGTTTCCCACTTAAAAAATATCCGGACTGTCCCTTTAATGTTCCTGCGTAAACTTAATATGCCAGGCAGAAAACCTCTGCCAAGGAGGTTATGTTTTCACCGGGATTTGTTTATTTGTTTGTCGGTTTGTAAAATAACTTAAAAAGTTGAGTTTGGTGAAATTTTCAGGGTTGGTCAGAAGGGGCCTAACTTAAAACTGATTAGTTTTTGGTGGTGCCGTTGAATCGGATCCAATCACCACCAAAAATTAATCAGTTTTAAGTTAGGCCACTTCCGGCCAATCCTGAAAATTTCGTCAAAAACCGTCCATAACTGTTTGAGTGACTTTGCAAACTGACAAACCAACATACTGTACAAACAAACAAACAAGACCCGGTGAAAACATAACCTCCATGGCAGTGGGGGTAACTTTAAATAAAAAAAGTCACTGCCGCCGCCTTGGTGGAGGTCTGCACTCTCTGAGTGCTTTTCTAGTTTACTTTTTTTCGCCTCTGGGCTTCCATTGAAAACACTGTGTGTGACAAAGCTGTAAATTGTGAGTAATTCCCTCGTCTGTAGAAATGCAGACGTATGGAAAGTGTGCATAAAGGGCTCAGAATGTCTGCCAGAGAGCCCTAAGGCACTTGATGACCTGACAGTGGGACAGCCCCTAAACCCTTTGTGAGAACACACCATGAGGCTGTGAGTGCATTGGGATCGGACCGATGGAAATTCTCCACCATGTCTGTGCAGACTTTGTTGAAAACGTAAAGGAATGGCATACTAACGACTGAAATGACAAGTATGATTACAATGAGAGATACAACCCAGACATATGTTTCCGATTAAAGTAAGGTTTAGCAAGGCTAACACATAAATACATTTCATTACAATTCAAAAATTATACTGACCAGTTTAATGTCGTTCAAAATGTGTGCTGTACAATACAACAACCCAACCAGTCCTTCTACTGTCTGAATATGAAAAATGCTGGGTGTTGCATTGCATTATGCACTACATTATACACTCTAATGTTGAAAAGTACATCCTTCAACACGCACAGAGTTGACTTTTTTTGCATGTAGAAGTTTTAAGAGTGTGAATATGGAGCAGAGATGGTTCTGTCTTTTCATAGAGCCACATTTGACTTAACGAGATGAGAAAATGTAACAAAATAATTCCCAACACTAAGATCTCATGGCTGCTGGGCTAATGCTGACATTACTGGCAGTGAAGTGAAATTTAATGATGCAGAATGATTACTTTGGCAAAGCTGGAGGACAACTGAATTTGTTTGGAATTACTCAGCCCTTCCACCATCTAACATGTTGGCGTGATCCAGTTATTGGCAGTGGCTTCATTTTTTTAATTTTTTTATTTGTGATGTCCAGTGATAATGCTAATGATCACGGGTCATTAAGAATAGAGCAGCTGAAGGTGAAATGTACTGGAAGTAATTATCCTCCTTCTCACACATCCAAATGACTATAAGGGCACATGATGGGGAAATAATTATACAAATAATAATAACGACACTAATTATCAGCCTCTTGTTTTGAATATGAGTACTAGAAAGTAAAAAGAAATTCTGTGGAATAGTAGATGTCAACATCACCATGTCTTCAGAAATGAATGCACTTTAGACTTTAGGCATTAATGCTGGTTCCTGTTTTTATCATATATTTCTCTTTATTTAAAGGTGCAGTGTGCACGATCTGATGGCATCAAACAGTGAGGTTGCAGATTGCAACCAGCTGAAACTCCTCCCATGTACCAATAATATAAATCACATTTCTGACTACATTAATTATGTAGTCACATAATATTATCACCTCATTAAGGGGATATGGCTAAAATGTTAGCAAGATGTTGTTATTGCTCATGCAAGCCCAACATTAATTTCTTCTTTAAAGCTGTTTTGGTAATTCTGTCTCCATACAGTAGCTGCTAAATGCTCCACTGCACTCACTATCTAGTTGCTAACTTTACCTGTCAGTGGTGTGGTGTTGGGAAGCTAGCATACAGTGGGATCGTTAGAAGAGTTTTGCTGCTGTCTGCTGTGGCTGCGAACGAGGCTGATGAATTGCAGGCTGTAAAAACCAAAATAATGAGCCGAAGAAACGTCATGAAAAACTCCATAGGGCTGAGGGGGACTGCAGAGTCGGGTGATAATTCTTTGTGGTTTTGTCACCTACCAGCAACACCTTTCACATTACAGTCATTTGATCCATTCTTCACAGACAATATATTGATTATTGTAGCTTTTGCATGCAGTAAAGACACATACTGTTTGATGGTGCCTGTGGTCAGAGCGCTAATGATCCACTGCAGGTCCAAGGTCTTGAAAGGGATCAGAACCAGACTGGTGGTGTTGTCCAGGTCTATGGCACTTTCTGGATACATGACATGATGTGTTGTTCTGGCACCAACATCCTCCTCAAAACCGGTGGTGGGTGCCTGGTTCATTCTGTGAGGACAAAGAAGCAGAGATCTTTTGTATCTGGACTATTTTTTTACCATCTTTCCATCCGTCCTTTCCAGGATGGCACAAATTGATGTTTATTTCACCAACATGTTACAATGGCAGGAGACATTTGGCTTTTTGCTGCATTCATCCCCATAGTGTACAAAGAGGTTAGCTGTCAAGAATCAGCCAAGCCATTTGGCACAGAGACATGCAAAACCAGCCATAATCACTATTTTGAGAAATAATATGTAAATGTAATATCAGAACAGAAAGACAAAAAACACATTTTGTCCTGTTTCACCATGTTTTGGACATCCAAACAGCAATTCAGAACAATCCAGTGTCCATTTAGAGCTCGACAATTATTGCTTGGCAAGCTAGGCAAGACGTCCCCATTATTATGTCCAACAATGCGGTGGAGCAGTAATTGGCGATATACTGTAGCCTGACTGTGGCAGTTGGTGTCGGTCAGTGGAAGGAAGTGACACAGAGAGGAGGAATCATGAAGCTGACCCCCCATGTGACTAGCATCACCTGTTTGGTTGCTCCAGTTCCAGCAATACATCACCCTCCTCATTACAGACTCAGAGTTGACAGCTATATAACAACTTGACATTTTCAGCCTGAACCTGTCAGGACTCAACCTCCTGCAAGAGGCAGTTTGTGTCTGAGGCGGTCTTACAGTCGATGAGATTTATTTTTGCTATTTCATATTGTAGCACATTCGATTTTAAATTGCAGATGAGATGCAGCTTCTCAAGTTAAAAAAAATAACCATGACTTTTCACATTTGGAAAGAACTACACAGAGTGAAATGACCATAATCAGTCATCATCATGCTTCACTCACAGATGGATGTCTTTTGTGCTCTGTGCTTCTTCTGGAAATCGTGTTGCAGCTCTTAGGCTACAAGACAGACCACTTAGTCACAGTAATACCAATAAAAAGAAAGGTCAAGTCAATTTTATTTAAATAGTTCATTATAACAAATCACAAATTTGCCTCAGGAGGCTTTACAGTCTATACAGGACATGCCACCATCTGTCCCTGTAAAGTTGCCACAAAACCAATACACTGAGCAGAAAGTTACTGAAATAGTCCAAAGAGCCAACTGTTGACATAAACACATTGATTTTGCAGCTTTAAGGCTGTGTGAACTTTTTCTTTCAACCTTTCATAACCAAGTCAAAAACATCTAATCCAGCACCTACTAATGAATCATCCAAATTACAAACATATATTACATCAGTTTATTAAACAGGACGGACACGGATTCATAATTATGCAACCATCACTGCACTTCTGCGTCAAGATACAACGCAAAAATCCAAGAGGAGAGAAGTGTTGCCAGTAATAATGTGGTTATTATTGGCACGAAACTGATTATAATTATACATCATCATGGGTTGTATCATTTTAGGGTGGAAAGGAGTTGTGCTTCATGTTGCATGGATGCATCTACAATCTCATCACAGAGTTTTTATATCAGAAATGGAGAGAGAAGGAATAGAAACTGGTTTAGTCTCCATTAACGAGCAAAGTGAGCTGGTTCCTCCTTCAACTGTTCAGAGAAGTAGTACGTGGTTGTGCTACTGTTGCATGCATTGACTGCAAAACTGCAATGTAAGAAGTAGTATTGGCAAGTGGTTTTATGGTGCAATATCGCAATAGAAAAGAACCATTTTTGACAGGGCTGCATTGGTGGACTTCTCTCTAAATGGTAACTGCAGCTTCTGGGAATATAAGAATTGCTCACCAAATGGATCCCAGCCGCCCCAGAGCAGACGAAAAAAGATGGCTGTGAGGGCAGAGGAACATCACGCCACATATCAAACACTGTAGTGTGAAGAATTCACCACATCTGCAACACATTCTTTATTTGGATTCCCATTAGCCACCACTGAGGGAGCAGCTACACTTCCCAAGGTCCATACAAAACAAAACATATAAAACAAGACATGAAACACATATAAAAGTCTCAATCAAAGCATTTTTAAGACAATTCAATGTGCAGTGAAGAAACTAAAAGTCACCACACATCAAGTTGGAAGTTGTTCAGGTCAGTTAATTAATGTTAGATTTGTTCTTCATCTGTTTTTAGGAGTTATTTGCTGATTGAGGGAGCACCCTTGCACCCATTTTTCTTATCAGTATTTTCAATGTTTCTCCCGTGATCCTTTAAACAGGTTGAAGAAGGGCTCAGTTATCGTCTCCTTTTTGGTAATATGCAAACTCACGAAGCCATTTCCACTGCGAATGTCACTCTCTATCACAGTGAATACACAGTGGGGAATAATATTACCGCTCGATATGGCCTGATCACGTACAACACATGTCTATTAAACTATAAATCAAAATTCACAGCAGGGGTATATATGATGGGAACGCTATTAACCCTCAACATTGAGTATAAATCCAGCTGCTCCTACATGCACACAGTCACCATTCATTTAGTCTTAAAACATCTTTTGAATTATTTTCCCATTTTTCGTGTTACTCACACTTAATACCCGTAGAAGACTACATGGCTCAACGCTACAATAATGCAAGTCTGTAGGGGCACTCAAGAAGTTCTCAGGTTGTTAAGTGGGTTTAGCGGGCTGCTCCTTCACTTAATCTTGTGGGGGCGTGCGGTGTCAACGGTTCGAAGGAATGTTTCAGATTTGTCTAATCAATATTCAACTTCTGCTGCAAATCGCCCCTGGCACTGGAAATGTGTACCAGATGGACTTGAAACAAACTGGGGCAGATGTATTGAGCCTTTGAAAAGCCCATCTCACCGACAAGACGGTTTGCTCACACGCAGGAAGCCAAAATTTTTACCTGGAATACACAAATAGTGAAGAAACACAGAATGTGAGATGAAGAAGGATCAATATTTTGTGCATATCAAACATGATTTGTGACTTGTAAAAAGTGTGAAGACCTACAACGGATCTGTAACACCTTTTCAGTGAAGGCATGAAACCAGAGCAGATGGCTCGTTCTCAGTGGAGGACTGTCTTTTTACTGATGACAGATATCACAGATATCATGACAAGTGATTTGTAGCAGGGCTACACGGAGGCTACAAGTATAAAGTGCCTGTACTTTGAGCATCAATCAACTTCAAACAATCTAAATGACTCTTAAAAGCTCAACTCTGCAAGTCGGGTTGAAATTTGCACTGATTAATTTATGAATAAGAGTGTTTATCCCAGATGTTTTTTTTTTATTATTATTTTTTTGAGGTGAGGCTTTTCACAGCAAACAGAAATGCTTTTATGCCTGTATGTATTTTCAGACGCAGCTCAAACTGAGATATACTTTATTAACCAGTGGGTGAACAAGACTCTGCATCAGATCAGATACATCAATGGCTTCACCTCACATAAAAAAAAAATCAACAACACACATTAATTAAACATCACTGAGGCAGGGATTTTAATAATTTATTAGATTTTTGCATCAATGTATCATTGCTCAGTTTAATGTCGTTCTTGTGTGGCCAGCTGGCGTGGGCCTTCTGTAATATTGCAGCACACCTGTCTGTGTGGAAAATGGGCTGCTGTTGTGATATCTGCACAATTCTTGGTTCAGGCCTCTGAATCTGAGCTCATATCTTATTCAGTCTGTTGTTGCCACTGACGACTGTTTCCACTAGTTAGTAACAGTTGTAGGTGGGAGCTTGCGAGATACGTCCCTGAAAACAGTGACAGAAAATGGGCAAAAAAATGGATTGAAAAACATAAATAACAACTCTTAATTTAAAATGCCTTAAATCTCAGACCTGTGCTGGTTTCTCCCTGGGAGTGTCTCGTCTTTTGTTCTTCCTGTTGAAAAGTGAGACTGTGATGCTGATAAATGATTAATGTCACCTTTAATGTCCAGGCTGTTTGCTTGCAAGCATCCTGTTTGAAATTATTTGCATAATTATTACTCATTTGTCATCAAAATGCTGAGAACCACAGTGCTCCACGCCACGGCCCCGTGCTTCAAGGTGCAGCCAGGTCACAAAGCATGTAAAAGCCATCTAACACTTTAAAGGTCATTTCAGTGCTGTCTCATTTCTTCACATTCTCACCACTCTCTTTTTGTAAATGTTATTTTCAAAAAATCTTATGCAGTTCCAGCTGGCTAATAGTCATGATGAGGAAGGCACTGAGTCTCAGGTGTGGCTTTGAAGCTTCAGGCTTTGTAATTAACAGGGTGAATACTAAATTTGCAACGTTGCACTCAAGGTTGTTTTGAGAGCGGCGTGGTATTCTCTTAACATTATCTGGCTGATTTCTAAGTGTGGAATGATGAAATACCAATGATGAAAGACCCACAGACCTACGCCTTGCAGTCAGATCCTGGTCTAATAGTGGAGAGCTGGAAGAGTAAACGCCCTGCTGTTTCACCAAAAGTTGCTCCTTGCCCAACTGCCAAGTAAGACTATGACGATGACTGTCCTTTACTGCCTCATCATTAAACATTAGGGGTATGATGAGATTTTGTTGCACGAGATCTTGCGAGACTAAATCATGACAATATTTCTCGTTGAATGAAAAGATGAAAAAAAATCAGACAGGTGGCTAAAAATCAGACAGCTATCCAAGCTTCTATTGGTGACCTGTGGGTGACAGTAACAGAAACTGATAAGAAGAAGGAGAAGGAAAACGGCAAATGCAGCACCGCAACACAAGGCACAGGTGCGCTCAGACACATCTCACCACATGCTGCTGATACTACAACATTATTTTTGACAACAAAGTAATTAAATGTATTTTTATGAATTATTTAAGAGGTAGGGTTAAATAAACTCTGTTTAATAAAAGAATAAAAGTTAAATGAGTGTTTGTCCAGTCCATATAATTTATCATTTCAGGTTTCTTAAAAGTAATGTGAAAATATTGTCTGGTCTCGTTCTCGTGAACCCAATATCATGTATCGTCTCGTCTCGTGAGCTGAGTGTATCGTCACACGCCATTAAACACCCACCATGACTTTCTTAACACAGCTCATCAAAGAAGCCCACAAGAACCCCATGGGTTATGGCTAAACAGCACTTTAAAGAAAGTGGAGTTACTGTCAAAGCCAAACAAAAGTTACACAGCCCAATTTAACTAAAGTTTAACTTGTTGTTGTTGCTATACAGCAGGCTCATCAAGCAAAGCCACCAGAGTTAGCAATACCAGCATGCCTTAAAAATTAAAAATTTCAGACGTTTATTACAAGACAACATTAAGCCAAACTTTTGCAAAAACATGTTTTTAATTGGTCCAGTATTGACAGACAGTTGCTCTGTAACTGGTACAGTAACAGTGAGACAGCTGGTAAGGGCGAGTTATCAGCGTCAATGTGAAGCTGCGTTCACTAAAAGTGCTTGTTTTTGACACTGACAGACTCAGACTGTTATTTTAAGTGTCTGACTACATTATGGAAAGGAGCCTTCAGAGAAATAAAAGTTGTTTTCTTTACCTTAAGCTTGATCTGATCTGTAAAATTTCTATATCGTAATATCTTAGATAACACTACGTTATCTGATACATTCTCTGTACTTGTTTCACTAGTGGTGTTACCTCGCAATACTTCACAATATTTTCCTTGAGTCAATGAAAGCCGGTCACAGCAAAAACAAGAGCTTTTAGTGGACGTAAATGACAACATCAGCTTGCATCAATAGCACCAACAGCATCATATTGCATACTGTCATCTGCAGCGCTCTACCTCAATACTGGACAAATTTCAGAGATTGTGGTCCCTATACTGTATGTCAGACAAAAAAAACACATGGGGAAACAGGGTCCAGGTTGAAAAATACCTAAATGATCCTTTAAACAGGTTGACGAAGGGCTCAGTTATTGTCTCCTTTTCAGTAATACACATCGAACAGAGCCATTTCCACTGCGACTGTCACTCTCTATCACAGTGACTACACAGTGGGGAATAATATTACAGCTCGATATGGCCTGATCACATATCAGAACATGTGTATATTAAACTATAAATCAAATCAGGAATGTATGATGATGGGATCCCTGTAAACCCTCTTTTCCACATTGTATAGTATAAATCCAGCTTGTCTGTCTACATGCTCCTCTCCTTTGCACACAGTTCGAAAGAGTCAAAAAGATCAAAGAATCATTTACTGCTGCTCACTTCAGGGCTGCAAAAATTCTAATAAAATGCATAAATATTCCTCAACCCACCACCAGCAGGAGGAAAATAAAAATAATCTTTACTATGTGTCCACGAAATCAGCCATGCTACACAGACCACACACATAACATCTAGTTAAAATTGGCAGTCTTTTGAATTTATGTCACAAAATGGACATCTGATGGATGCTCCTAAGTGTCTTCAAGTGGCCCCGCTGACTCTCATTTGTCACCAAAGTGCCAATCAAGCTCCTGAACTCCATTGTTCTTTGTGTCACTGTAACAAATACGGTCACTGAGCAAAGGACACGATCGATCGCAGAATGGATTGGACCCACGTGAAAATGTTTTTTGTAATGATGGATCTCTATTGATGAAGCACGATTCTCCTTGTGCTATTATGATAATAACAATAAGGGTGAATAATGCCAATACAGTGTTTCAATACATTATCCCTGCTCCAGCTTTAGTGCGCTGATTGCAAACAGAGGCTGCTGATTTGCATGAGGCACTTGATAAGAGCGTTGTGGTCATTTGTGGGTTGTTCCAATGTGGTAATAACACACTCAAGTTCATTCTCTGACTCATGTCAACCATTAGTAGGTCGAGAGGCAAATTCAGGCGACAGCTGAAGCTCCAAAGCTCCATTAGTTTTGTGAAAATCCCAGTTTCAAAGCCAATATCAAACAGGGATTTTTGAGTCACAAATGTGATTTGCCTGCCTTCCTATTACATCTGCATGCTTTAAGATCCATCTTAATGAAGTTATTTGCAAAGACTTACATCATAGCATAGAATATAAGTTTGACTGATCCTCATTTCAGCAGAGTAAATATGAAGGATGAGACTATCAGCCTACCTCTTTTCAAATAAATGGCATGCTGCAGAAATACAGAGAGAATGAGATCATCATACTCTGTTCAAAAGAGGTTTGAGAGAGTGATTACACAATATGAATCATTACTGGTGTGGATCTGGGGGGATGAACATTTCATAAAATGTATTCTGGACAACGTCCATGTTACCCAAGTTTTGTGAAATATGAATTTGCCTTAGAGCTCCACTGCTTGTTTCGGGGTAGCTATGGTGACCTTTTGGCTCTGAACTAGGATTTCTAAACCAAGCATGACTCCAAATGTGATGCTTGGGCTAGAATAAATAAAAAAAAACAGCCTATTTCCAAAGCATGCTGCAGCAAGAAGCTATTCTACTAATGGCAAAGAATAAATCTTGTCTCCTGCCATCGGATAATTGAATTGGTAGACAATGGCATGCTGCTGTCACAGTGGGGGCTGGCAAAGAAGATAAGTGCAGTAATGTGGCTTCATACAGTGGCAACATGTCACAGCAGGTTGACAAAGCCACACTGTGATAAATTAAGAGCCATGCAAGAATACTGCGTGAAATTTGCTTTCGGATATTTAAGTGGCGCTCTTGTTACTTTCTTGATAGGATCCTCATGTCAGCCGCATCATCAGGAAGCCCATTTGCCATCAATCTAGGCAAGTCCTCTTTCAGCCAGAAAAGCGTTTATGCCTTCAAGTCTAAGCACTCACACCTTTATTGTCCTACTGTACCCAGGGTTAACTGGCACCTGATTTTTTTTAAAGCGCCGCGTCCACCGGCATGTGAAATTCATTCACTAAGCCCTTAAGCATCCTGTAAAATTCCCGAATTGGAACAAAAATATGCAGCTTTGACTTGACTTTCAGCGAGCAACCTCACAAAATAAGAGCAAACACTGTTAGCAAATATGTGAAATCTAATTCCTGCTTGCTTTAGAGGGAAACAGCAACACAATCTCATCTCAACTCGTCAAATAATTCATTAGCAAGGTTAAACTCTACACCAAAAAACAAAAAATAATTAAAATAACAGAAAATAATCTTTTTACATTGTCAAAAGGAGGTTTTATTAGAGACACAGGCATTCGTGGAAATATTTGATGTATTTTATGTGCACACAGACACAGTCAGTTTTTGTCTTTCCCATGATGTTTCATTATTTAATTCTAATATAAATTGTTTCTGCTGTATTATTCATGCCATATTTACACACAGCTATAGTTTTTTTATGCCCCTCTCTTTTGAGATGCACTTTCCATTACATTTAATTGATCACAAGAGTCTGCAAAGCCAGTTTTGTTTCTTGTTTGATCCAAATTGTTCATCCTTATCTCCACTGTGTGTCCGAGCTACAGGACAGATGAAGTGCGGCTGCACTATCTCTGTGTCTTCAACTCCATGAAGTTAGCTGTATTTTCAAATTTACTAGACAAAAGCATCAACTCTGTGTCTAAAATGTTCTTTTTATCTGCAATCAAATACAAACTGGAACTGGTTATGATGTGTACTTTTAAGTTTCCCTGACGATAAGATGTCCAGAAGATGCATCGGCCTGTCAATTAATACATCTTAGAGGAAAGTAATTTGAATAACTGCAATGACTTAAGTGCTTCAAACAACATTCAAACGCTGTTATTCAAGCTTATTTCTGTCAAATGGATGCAAAGGCTCTTTTTTATGACTCAAATCTATTTTACTGCTGCAATCTGCTGAGCAAACAAGAGGCTTTAGCCGATAAGCCAATGCCGTTTAATATTCATAATGGTCCAAAAAGGAGGCTTTGGAGGATCTGGGGAAGTGCATTGTGGATATCTGGAAGGAAATGGTTTTCAGTCTCTGTTCACAGTCCCATATCATTTCTGAGATGATATCCTATCAATGTCATTGATTTGATTCATTTAGCTTAAAAATGAGCGCTATCTGCTGCTGCTGACGATATGTATCTCCCACAAACATTTGCACTATCCATTCTGTGCAGAAACAATCTTAGGATACTGATTGGATTTTTATTTATTTTATTATACAGCAGATTGTGACTTTATGTTGCTATACTATATGGCATCAGGTTTATTTACTTCCTTTCAGCTACAGCATTTAATCGCATAGATTTCCATTCAAGTGGATGTCTGGTAGTCACTATCTGTCGTCACATAGGTAACACAATGGTGATTGAGCCTATGGCTCGCTGATGGAAGTACTGAAATATCTATATTTGCAGTGTCATAAATGGCTGTCTATGGTGACATTCCTGGAGCAAACAAACACTGTTGTATACACACAAAAATGGAACTACGCACATAATTCTGAAAGCGTGAAGCTCATGGACTTTTATTTCTACGCTCATGTGTCAAGACTCCAGTCTGCACCGTTCCATTATTTTCACTGAAATAGAAATACTAAATCAACCAGGACTGACAGTTTAAGAACTGCCACTTTGACAAACATTGCAACAGGAGATACAAAAGAGCCCATTTGAAATGGTTATGTCGTCAGGTTTGCTGTATAATATTCTGAGAACAATAGCGCTCCACAGCAAACACCACTTCACTCTTTAGGAATTAGCATATTCCGCCCCCGCAGATCAGTATTTATTCAAACAAAACCTGCAAAAATGACAGACAAGACTCAAATCACGTCCAGCCCAGAGCAAGAATGTTTGTTTACCCTTTGACGTCCAAATTAGCTTAATTCT
The DNA here is from genome assembly GCA_029721515.1 of Synanceia verrucosa. Taxonomy (NCBI): domain Eukaryota; kingdom Metazoa; phylum Chordata; class Actinopteri; order Perciformes; family Synanceiidae; genus Synanceia; species Synanceia verrucosa. The sequence goes on along the minus strand of CM056567.1, from coordinate 11,779,665 downwards.
ATCCCAAAACCAGCAGCTCTAATCTGCAGAGGAGAGCGTGCACACAAGCCCTCCAGATCTCCTTGTTGCTTTTTCCATCATTTTCTGCAGAGCTGAAATTGGTGTAACAGATTACACAGAGCGACAAACTCCTCTCTTGTTCCCTGGCTGCCCTAAGGGACCAGATGAACATGTGAATACTCAAACTCGATTGTTTTCATCTCCTGCTCTGTTAAGATCAGTTTTTCACATTTTTATCGAGTACAGAACAAAGATGTGAGGTGAGGTAAACTCTCCAACTACACTCCTCTGTGTAAGGACATGACACAGGAGGTAAAATGAATGATTTTTAACAGTGTTTGTCTGCTACTCAATGAATGATCTGCTCTAGAAACAACACCAGACAGGGTGGTATGCATATAATAAGCTGGATGCATTCCAGAATTCAATGTAAATTTGTTTTAGAAGTGATCAGGAAATGCAGAGGAATGGACAAATTAAAAGAACCAAACCCGTGAACCTCCAAGCTAAAACTTAAGAATGAACTAAATGAATGCTTATTTTAGTTCATCCAGTCAGTTAAAGCTCAGTATCAGATGCATTTATTGTGATCACACTGCAATCAGGAACATTGATGTGTGTCTCTTTCCCCTTGAGAAAAGTAAAAAATGTGAAACCCAAAAAACATTCACTTATTAAATATAAATATTTGCTGGTTTCACAATCTTCTGTCACAGTAAATTGAATATCATTGAATTTTGGTCTGTTAATCGAATAGAAGTATATCAATTATGGATTGGGCTCACACTGTGATGGGCATTATACATTATATTTAAGACACAAAAAATAAATAATAAGCAGGTTAATCAATAATAAAATAATCTGTAGAGGTGTGAGCTTATTATTTTCTTATTAATTTCTTGTCACTTGTTACCATGCATCACCATTCACTGACTGCCAAGTTCAACTTTGACCGACTTGCCATAGTTGTGTTCCCAACTATAAGACTCTTGACTGAAATTTCGTAATTTTTCGACTTTTTTCCTCTGTTCATGGAATATTTCAGCATAACTTTCAAATGCAGTGCTGACTTATTGACTTGTTTACAACCTGTTTGATCACATGTACTGCCCTGTCTGAGCTTATTGTCACAATGTTACTGTATTTCTACGACCTAATCACTTACAATGTCATTACAACTGAGACATCTAGCCAAAGATACAAACATAAGTTGCTGAAACTGAAAGTAAAGAGTTAAACCAGTAGGACTGAAAAAAACATGTCACAGTCAAAAGTGAGTGATTGCACTAGTCTCCAATCACACCCCAGACTGAAGTGCTAGCTGACCTTATGATGAAATCACTGGAGTCGATGAGGCCGCCGTACTGGGCCCCCTTCAGGTTCCCAGAGTTTCCCACCACTGCGCAGGTCCTGCAGCGCTCGGGGCTGGCGTCCATGTAGAGCACCTCATCAGGGATGACTTGGAACAGCTCCTCCACCACTTCACTGAAGTTGGCCGGCTGCCTCTCTGACTGCAACCACTGGTGACACAGCAGAGAGAGAGAGACAGACAGACCTCAGAGAGAGCCGTGGCTCCGGGGCCACTTTAAGTTGAAGTGATTGAACAAGGGCATCGGAGCTCGAGACACCGAGCACATTTCTGAAATAACCTCAGAGGCGCTTAGCTGCGCCTGCGGGGGCTCTTTTGGCCTGGCCTTCTTCTCGCGGCTTTGAACTTGGAGAGACAGAAAATAAATGCAGCAATGTGTGCGCACTGTATACGGTCATATATAGTGCTGCGGCAGCTGAAAACAGAACAGAACTGAACAGATACAGAATGTTGTGCAATCTCTCAAGAGTTTTGCTGCAGCTTTTTAGTGACTCATTCTTTTAATATGACAGTAGAGGCTTTTCCATCTTGCCACAGTTCTGGGGAACAATTTACTTGGCATTGAATATGAGTAATAAGACAGAATGTATTGAATTATAGTTTTTAATCAGGAGACTAAACTCTGCTTCAGCATGAATCTTTTTAAAAAATGACATTTTTCTGTGTAGTGTGCGAGCTTTAACATCTCATTGGAGGAAAGAGTCCGGGTACACCTGGAGGTCGTAACCTTGCTTGGCAGCAGCGCAGCTCGAGCCATCTGGCCGGGCTACCGTTCATATGTGACACTTGCCTCATCAAGCTCTCTGTGAGAAGCATTTCCTGAAATGAGCAGTGACAGGAGGCAACCTTGCAGTAATTTTTCTATTCTTGCCTCTAATTGGACATGGTGTGAGGTGAATGTGGGAGTGCTTAAGGCAATGGATGCCTTCCAGACAAAGGTAGGATAATTGTGTGACATAAATTTTGTGAATAGGCTTTTCTAATTAAGAGAGTTGCGGCCTAATAATGGGATGTAGAGTGAATGCAGCATATATGGGTATCCATCCATCCATTTTCTACCGCTTATCCTCATAGGGTCACGTGGGGGACGGAGCTTATCCCACCTGTCTTAGGGTGAGAGGCATGGTACACCCTGAACAAGTCTCCAGTTCATCACAGGGCACATAGAGACAGACAACCACTCACACTCACATTCACACCCATGGACAGGAAGTGAAAAGAACCCAGAGTACCCAGACAGAACCCACGCAGACATGGGGAGAACATGCAAACTCCACTCCGGGAATCGAACCCAGTACCTTCTTGCTGTGAGGCAACAGTGTTAAGCACTACACCACCGTGCCACCCCATATATGGGTTTATAAGAGAGAAATTAAGGCTGCTATGTATATATCTGGCGTGAATTCTAGAAATCATCTGAAAATACTTAAACAGCTAATGTTATCTTGGCTCATCTTTATCTTTGGTGTGTTTTATGATCGCTGTGGAAGACTGCAGTTCCAGGTAGCGGTGAACCACTGGAACTGGATATGTGCTAAATGTACGTTTTATATAACGTTTATTCCTTTCAAATGAAAGACTGAAAATAGCCATTGTTAACACTAGTGAATGAGTGTTTCATCTGGCCAATCTTGTTTAGTCTTGTTGACAAGGCAACCAGCAGAGACTTTGGATAGTCACTGTGCCAAAACATAAAAAACAACTTGTCGTGTTCACATTTCTATGCATTAAATGTGAACACATTAAACTCACCTGAACCAACTGGCTCGACTGCTGGCTCTACTGATATATCCATCTGTCCGTCTATCACCTATCTATCCACCATCTATCTATCTACCCATCCATCCATTATCCATCCTACCTGTCTGTCTGTCTGCCTGTCTATCTATCTATCTATCTATCTATCTATCTATCTAGCTATGTGAATAGAAACGTTGCATTCTAAGGCAACAAAAACACCATGATTCTATTACAAAGACATAATACACTAAAAACCTACTAATATTTGATCACATTTCTGTCAATAGATCCCCCTAAAAGCTACACACTGGCCCTTTACCACTGATATATATTTCCATGGCTATTTGATGGGGGCTGGAGAAGAGCATTTAAAACACTTTATGTATTATTTACATCAGTCATTTAAAAGTCATGGGTGGCACGGTGGTATAGTGGTTAGCACTGTCGCCTCACAGCAAGAAGGTACCGGGTTCGAATCCCGGGCCCGGGGCCTTTCTGTGTGGAGTTTGCATGTTCTCCCCGTGTCTGCGTGGGTTCTGTCCAGGTACCATCCAAAAACATGCATGGGGGTTAGGTTAATGCGATGAGGTGGCGACTTGTCCAGGGTGTACCCTGCCTTCCACCCTAAGACAGCTGGGATAGGCTCCAGCCCCCCCCCGCGACCCTATGAGGATAAGCGGTAGATAATGGATGGATGTCATCCAAAAGTCATATTTAATAACTGCAGTGAAAGCATATTACAGATGCATAATGCATGTTTGCAGCATATTTGCATTGATTCTGGAGGAGCAATGCAGATTGCATACTTTTATTTTATGATTTTATGATGGAAAGTGTCTCTTTTCGTCTGTAGATGTGGGACAGATGGTGAGAGTAAACATATCTGCCATCTCACTTGTAAAATGAGAACAAATTGTGTGTGGGAGTTTGCTTCACAACTTGATCCTGGTGAAGATCCCTTGGATCTGAAACAATCAATGTGGCAGAAACAAACACTCCTTGGGAGCAGTGTGTGATCTCTGTTCTTTATTCATGATCTCTCTTTTCAGCACCTCGGCTGCTCGAGGACGCTGAATGTGCATGTTTTTGTTCTTCTTTTAATCCTCTGTACAGCAGCACAAATCCCCTGAGCACAGCCCCTGAATCTTACCTGCCACCATTTAAAGGTTTCGTCAGAGAGGATGCTGTTCTCTCTGGTCATCAGAGGGTGGATGGACTGATTGAAGCGCTCAGCAAACCACGGGTCATCCTCCAGCTCCGTCATGCACTGTTGGCAGGCACACATCCCTTTGGAGAAAAAGTTGTCTGACAGGCGAAAGGCGTACTTGAAGAAGTAGAGCGAGGGGTCCCTGAAAGTGTAACTGAACAGGAATGTCGTAAATGTAATGACGCAAAACAGCAGAGCAAAAGTCCTGATTTTCCTCCGCTTGGGTAGAGACATGTCGTCACAGTCAGAATCAGTTGGCTGGGTTCAAATGTACAACCGACGTCCAACAAGCATAGCCTCTTCTTATTTTTCAGAAGACGCGATCGGGCTCATGAATGTCCTTCACAAAATTCATGGATGTGGTTTTGTTGCAGATTCATCCAAACCAAAGGAGGGTAAATCCACTGAGTCTGTCGGATCCTGGTTAATTACATTCAGCCACTTTTACCCCGCTGCTCAGATGTTGACTCTGTGAGGTGAGTGACTGATGTGTTATCCACTCTTTAATGATCCACCTGGAAAGCAAATAAAAGGACATTTTGGTTCACAGGAAAACAGCTTGTAAAGCTCTACCACTGTTTAACTCTAAATACACAAGAGAGTGTAAATTCTGTACTGCTCAGTATTCTTGTAGTTTCAAGATGAAACTGTCTGACTTAATGTAACATCACACTGCTATTTCCTGTGCATAACTGTGGAAAGTGTTTCATTTACAGTGCTTTGTTAATTGCTAAATGACATGGGATGTGTCATAGTCCCTCAGCTCTTAAAGCGAGCATTAAACACTGAAAATGTCTCCATTGATAGTGAAAATGATTACAGCTCTCCTGGAACAAACAGCTATGCATAATAATTTGAAGATGGATGTTTATTTTGAAAGGACTGTATGCACGTAAATAGCAGAGAGTGACACCTGTTGCTGGACATTTGTAGAAGATCTGCCATAAAGAGTGGCATACCACTGGTACAGTATAAACCATGTTTGAGCTACAGAGCACATACACAGCAAATCAGTAACCTGCTGATGATGGCATTGAAAATTCCCAGAATAAAATAGTAGGGGGATATTTTTTCAAACCTTGGCTTTTCATGACTGACAAAGCAGGCAGACCTCCTGGGGTTTCATTTTCAACATGAAAAGGCCACCTCTGCCTTTAAACAGGGCCTGGGTTTCATTGCACAAAGACTTCTATATTTAGCGAACAGCAGATCCACGCTGGTGATAAAGTGCTATCATCGCCATGCATGGGGAGAAATATATGTGGAAAATGACCAAGTTACCTGCCCTTTGCTATTAACAATTTCTGAGTGAGCCCTCCATATAAAAGATTTGTGGTTAAGTCTATTACTACGAGAGAAAGGATGAGGGTCTTTCCTGATTAGAAATTGATCAGGTCATTCAAATTCCACCCTGGAGGGAAGCAAAGAGGATTGGGTTTAAGGCTGAGAAAGACTAAGCAGCGGCACAGTTTGCTTGTTGATTTCATTCTCCCTATCAGAGCAGAAAAACAAACTGTAGAGTCATTTATCAGCAGCACTGACACAGGCCGATGCACAGGGAGGCTTATAAGTGATCCTGTCTGCTGTTCAGAGCTCCGTAACTCACAGTAGACTGCAGACTTGCATACAGACCAAGGTTGGTTATTGTCTAAGGCAGAAAGGTTGACAAGGATACCTTATAATAGACACTTCAACAAATAGGCATTTTGCTACGAAGCAGGCTGTCAACTCACTCAGCCTGAAGCCCCTTGGCATTAAGGGTTCAGGTGGATTTGAGAGCGAGCAGGATACATTCTCAAACAGGCGGCGACCCCCACTTTTGACAACACGCCGGCCATCATCTCATTCCCATGACCTTGTCCGGCTGAAGGCTGGCAACCCCGTGCTGATCGAAGTTCACTAAGCTGAGACAGCAAAACGTCTGTTCACACTTCAGAGGGGAGGGAGAAAGAGAGGGGGTGGCGAGGCGCTGATTTTACAACCCTAATCTTCAGTTTTGAGAAGTCATAAACTTGCAGGATGTAGTTACTCTAAAATGTTTTCATTCTGTTTTGTGTGGAAATTTTTCATCTCCCTGCTTCCCTCTGCTATACTGTACTTCTGTGAGTGATTTAAGAAATCAAAATTCTGCAGTTTCTCCTATATGTATTATATACCTGAGAAAGGCATATCTGCTGAACACAGGAAGTAACCCCATAGCACCTTGTCACATAAATACGATGCCACTTCAATGTTTTCATTGTGTGTCAGGTCTCAATATAAGACAGCACACTGCAAAGCAATGACGAGGTTGTGATTTTGAGCCTCACCAGGAGCATTTGGAATCAGATTTTACACCACTGTCAATATTACTGAAGAGAGCCTAAGACTCTGTAATCCCACTGCCAACAACTGCGTCAGTAATTACCTCTACCAAGGAGGTTGTTTTCCCCGGGGTTTGTTTATCTGTTTATTTGTTGGTTTGCAAAATAACTCAAAAAGTTATGGATGGATTTTGATGAAATTTTCAGGGTTGGTCCAGAGTGGCCTAACTTAAAACTGATTAATTTTTGGTGGTGATCGGATCCGATTCAACGCACCACCAAAAATTAATCGGCCAATCCTGAAAATTTCATCAAAAACCGTCCACAACTTTTTGAGTTATTTTGCAAACCGACAAACCAACATACAAACAAATAAGCAAACCCCGGGGAAAACACAACCTCCTTGGCGGCAGGGTAACTTTAAATAAAAAGTCGCCACCGCCGCGGCAGAGGTCTGCTCTCTCTGAGTGCTTTACTGGTTGTTTAGGACAAACAAAGAACCTTGACACAATGGCAGCAGCAGCACAATGCATAAAATACACAGGAATACAGTAAATGCACGGCTTGTTATCAAGAACAACTTGACTACAAGCCCATATTACGCTGCTGAGGATAATCTTCTCATGTTTAATCATAATGATAATTATTTTTCCCCTCATGTTGCAGAGCAAAAGACATAACGCCCCACCCCTGAATGAATAATAATCAGATCAGTTGTCTCCAAACTTTTTTCAGTGGTCATAAATGGATGAATTTATGAATACCAAGAGAAATAATTTCCATACAGCATGTGAGTAAATGAGAGAGCTAGTTTAAAGTCTTGTCAGTCCAGACTACATTCAAAAATAGGCTGCAAAATGTCTAAAACCATGTCATGAATTACATGTCAGAAAAGGGCCTTAGAAACCATGGATGTAAATAAAGCAGATTAACAACCTGATTTGTTAATATGAACAATGTTATGCCAAAGCTAGGACTAAAAGGAAACTGGAATCTCTGCTTTCATCGACATTCAATATCTGAAGCTGCACCAGACAGGATGAATAAGAGGAGATGTTAAAGGCAACACAGATGAAATCTAGAGGGATTCTCTGTGAAATTTCCGCTCCATAACTAATAATATCACTCAGGGAATAACAAAATGAAGAAAAAAGCTTGAGATTTGATGGCATCACATCTTTGAGTCTTCATGCTCCAGTCTCTGGCTTTGGTGAAGCATATTTCATTTTCACAGATATTGACTTTCAATCTGTGCTTTATTTGGATAAAAAAGAGAGAGGCATGGTTATGTTTCTTGCTCAAGCACATAAAGAGGATTCTCGGCACATTGAGAGATTGAAAGGTGTGGGCAGCGTCTTCTGAAAAGATTTAAATAAATGGAGATATGGCTCTGAAGCCACCTCATGGATATGAACAGAATACTAGGTCAGTCGTCTTGTGTAGTTAATTAAATTGAAGGTGGATTCTATGAAAAAACCTACAGCATAACCACCTTTACTTTTTTGTGCTTTAAAAAAGCTAAAATATAACCATGTAAAAACTCATCAGATTTCAGTCTTTTGATTTTTATGCTTCTTTATGTGGTTCTCAGAGGACTGGAAACAGAGTGCCACTTCAGGCTTCATGGGATTCTTTCTAAATCACAATAGGAGAAGCAGAATGGTCAAATTTAAAATGCAGCTGTGCATCCATGTGCTGACATTTTGAAGGTGAGAGGGTTCATTTTTGCAGCAATGTGTTATTTATACATTTAAACTGGCATAGTGTGCTTTCCTAGCTATTGATGTTTATACACACTGATTTGAGTATGTGACCTGCATCCTCACACAGGTTATCACAGAGAACGAACTGCACTTTATCATCGAGAAAAACAATGACAAAATATGTTTTTTTGTGCGTCAACAAATCCCCAGATGACCAAAACAACAACAAATTGATCTTAGTAACAGGTGTTGCCTGGATAACATGCAACACAGTTAAAAAGTCACTATCACTGTAGGAAAATGATGTAGTCGCTAGATACAGATGCATTATTTTTGTGAGACTATTTACTTCTGCATTAAAAAAAGAGTGACATATAGGTTGAGGAAAAGCAGCCAAGTCTCAGTAATGGCAGATCACAATGTTAACGTTTAATAAGCATGTTTGACGTCCCAAAAGACCAAGAATAGGGAGAAAACTAGAAAAGCACTCAGAAAGCCACTGCCGCGGTAGCGACTTTTTTATTTAAAGTTACCCCCACTGCCAAGGAGGTTATGTTTTCACCGGGGCTTGTTTATTTGTTTGTATGTATGTTGGTTTAGCGGTTTGCAAAGTAACTCAAAAAGTTATGGACGGTTTTTGGCAAAATTTTCAGGATTGGTCGGAAGTGACCTAACTTAACACTGATTAATTTTTGGTGGTGATCGGATCCGATTCAATGGCACCACCAAAAATTAATCAGTTTTAAGTTAGACTACTTCTGACCAACCCTGAAAATTTCGTCAAAATCTGTCCACAACTTTTGAGTTATTTTGCAAACCTACAAACCAACATACGTACAAACAAATAAACATAACCTCCTTAGCGGAGGCAATGAGTTGTGGCGAACTGGTTAGTTATCAACATAAGCTACCGAGCTAATGATGGCTAACTGATGGTCCTGTCACTCACCCAGTTTGTGGTTTGCAGTTTGTACAACCTGCAGAAACACAACAATTCACCATGGTGACAGATGGTAAAATGCAATGTGAAACTACAGAAAATACCCCACTTAGAGAGAGAATAAAGCATTCCTGATTATTCCATTTTCACACAAAATTCACATTTCACACTGAGATGATTAAAAAAACGAAAAGCATTGTAATTGCTGCTGTAATTAATACTGGGGTGTGAGTGGAAAAAGAGACACCTAGGAACTGAAAACACTGACCTGTGGAGAGCTGAGTACTGGTGTTAGCATGCAAACATGCAGATGTTAAAGAGGTGTAATATACCATGTGCATTATAATTACAAACATGGGATATAATGTAGAGGAGACATGATTCTCTCCATGCTGCATTATTTGCCTGTGCTGTCTAACAGATTAATTAAAAAATAAAAAAGCAAGGCAATATGTGCGAGGAAAGAAATGCTCTCCGTGTCCTTGTTCCTTTGATTTGTGTGAATTATTGCAGTGATTGCTGCTCTGCTACAAAGCAGCAGATATTCATCACTAATCTTTCCATTTCCATCATCCCGCCATCATTCATGCACTTGTTGCTGTAAGCTTTTGCTGTTATTAACATAACTCTAATGGACCTTCACTTGTTTGCCTTGACTCAGAAGCTGATTATATCTCTAATTTCGTTATTGCAAAGATTATATTATCCACCCACTTAGGCATTCTCCCACTGTATTGCCACTGATTACTGCAGACACTTTGTTTGTCACGTCCTTCACACCCACCCATGTACCTGTGATTGCCGGGAGCAATAAAGTTTCTCTTGTGTGTTAAATCCCAGCGAGGCTGCATATTCACATCAGGCTGGTGTCACTGAGCACTGCAGTCTGAGATGAACCACCACACTATGATTCGGAACAATTCCCCCCGCTGACTCACTATCAAATCAAATGGAAAAGGGATCAAAGGGAACAAAGCTAAAGGGCCAGATGCAATATTTGGAGGGACACTAAGACACTGTGCTGATGAACTGGGTGATGCATTTCAAAGACTATTCCGCTTGTTTCCCATCTATCTGTGGAAGAACTCTAACATCATTCCAGCGCTGAAGATCAAACCCTCAAAGAGTTGAAAACTTCTGGAGAAAATTGTGAAGTCAGATTTTGCGAATATATCAGGACCAGTTTTTGCAAATTGTGTTTAAGCTTTGGAGAGGTGTTGATGTTGCAAAGCTATTTATTTCAAACTCTTTACATGAACATTTAAAACAATAAAGCCCATTGGCAAGATTAGTTTTTGTTGACTTCTCGCCACACTTTTATACAGTGCAACCTCACGTACTAGTAAAAAAGCTAATATGTTATTTCCATTTAGATTATCAACTCATCAGAATGATGGATTACAACAGAACAATCTTTAGACAATCTTTAGAAATGGTTTTAACCAATTTGCTTCTGTCAGTTCACTGTGAGGTTGCGTCCTTTCTCCTCTATTTTATGATTGAAGTAGTATTGTCCAAGGCAGAATGTAAGAATCAACGTTTTGCAAAATTAGCTGATGATGTCTCTTGTTAGAGAGTCAGATGAATCACACAGACCCATAATGGAAGAATTTAGTGGACTGGTATAACAAAGGGAAATGATAAACTTTCACTAGACAGTCTTCAAGTGTTGAAATAGTCCTGACATAAAGCACGTTTGATGACAGATTGCGATATAGCGAAAATATAAGGTCTGCAGCATCTCTACTGCATCTAAACTCTTTTGGAGTACAGAACAGAGACAATTGACACTTGGTTTATTCCTGTTTGCTTGTATTAAATTTCCCCTGAGAAAGAAGTATTTTGAATTGAATTGAATTTAATCTGAACATACAGTTTACTCTAGCTGTCATTAAATCATAAAAAAGATTGTAATTTAAATAGCAATAGCAACATTGCTCTGAAAAAAAATCACAGTTGAATATTTTCCTTAAATTGTTGAGGCCTAGTCTGTGCCACATATTGAAGAGACGGGCAAACAGTTCACAAATATGGTAACGAAACAGCACACACATGATTCGAGGCACAGGGGCACAGTTTGTACAAACCAATTGCTCTTCCCAGCTCAATATCAGATTTCAGATAGGAAAAGTCCCCGATGTAATAAAACCAAACTCCGGTAAAGGTAGTTGCAGCTCCAGCCTCCCCTGAAAATTGGTTTTGATGTTTATTTTCGAATGGAAATTCTCCAACCATTCTGCATGAAGTCAAATGTTCCTTTTTTCTCCTCCTGCACTTCCACTGATAGCAAAGTGAACAGAATGCTAAGCAGCCCTGATTATTGATGTATGTTGTCAAGCACGTTCCCCGTCCAAAATGAGACGTCTGTCCCATTAATCATTAACAAATCGGAAAACGAGGGATGCCTCCGATGGGATGAAATGCCATCGGAGTCCATTTGTACATTTGACAACAGAATACGTGTTCCCATGACGCTGGTGATTTTTTTTCACCCTCCTGGGTTTCTAATGTTTTATCATATTTTTTGATGAGGACATTTCGCATGCAGACAAATGCTTTTCCTACACTTCCACTGATAGCTAGATGTAGCCAGGAAGAGAATGTAAAACAGGCCTTATAGTATTAATGTGTTTTGTCAGGGAAGTTCTCCATCCAAAAGGCAGTGTCTGTCCCATTAATCATGAGCCCCAGGAGAAGGTGTTAGAAGCCTTGAATGAAATAAACCAGTCCATTTGCATTTTGTCGACATAAATATATCCACAGGATGCAAATGATTCTTTATGTTCTGGTTCCTTTACAGCACACCAGAGCCATACACTTGTTTCTTTATGTGGATGTGAAAATACGAGCCACAAATGGAGATCAGAGGGCAACGCAGTGTTTACTGGAGGCTGACTACACATGGTAACAAAACAGCTCACAGTGTGGAAGAATCCTCCATGGGTTTCAGAGGTTTGGCGCACAACTATAAAAGACAGAAACATTTCCGAGTGCAACCGGTCCTATTCAACTGCATGGCAGAAGGACGCTCTCTTTGTTTGACTTCTGACGATCTTTACTCAGACGTCAGCCGGGACAAAAGAGCTGTCGCCGCAGCACATCAACAGTGCTGATTTCTTTTTACTGTAGTCAATGAGTCAGTCGGATCCATTGAGGAGTTCAGTTTGTCTCTGATCTTGTTCCAGATCCACTTCTGCATTTGAAAAAAAAAAAAAAAAACCCACACACTTCTGTCAAGAAGAACATGAAAAGCACACTGTCCTCTCCAGAGATCGACTGCATTGGTTGTTTGTTCGAACTTAAAAAGAACCCATGTTTACGTTCAATGCCGTGGCACAACAGGAAGTGCTGTGATGTCCTGACAGCGGAAGGGAAATTAAGCCTGTTTAGGTCTGGCTGGGTGATACAAAGTAATCCACTTTGACAACAAGTTTCATCACATCGAACAAAACTCAACAATGATGTCATTTATAAATTGTTCTTATAACCTGAACCAAGGTAGTGTATCCGGAGTCTGACCCCTGGGATGTGAGATGAGATAAAAGGCTGATGGACCGAACCATCTCCACTTGACTGTTGCATCAGCCTAGTAACCTGAATACTCTATATCTGCAGGGTATTGATATTGTTGCTGATCAATACCAACGACAACAATGCTGACATTTCTGTCTTTTTCAGGCTCACTTTCCAGCCTGTGCTCTGTTCTGGAACAAAGACTGCCTGCCCCCAGTGATCCCAATCTTCTCTCCCACACAGGGTTAGCGACACAATCTGAGCTGTAAATGGTTAAATCAAAAACACCTACCTTTTATATTAATGTTAAATCATGTAGTGTGAAAGGGTTGCTAATACATCTGAACCCAATAACCCACTCCAATATGTATGTCTGTGCAACTTTCAGCTGAGCTTAGCTGGGTTGGCAACGTCGACCTCGCAGTCGGTCGGTCCAGCACCTTGTTTTGAACTGAAATATCGACTATGATGGGCATGCTGGCCCCATATAAATGTTGAGGAATAAATCTACAATTGCTTTTTAACACATATACTGTATGTAATTTAGAAACTCTAACCAATTTAGTATTTAGGAGTATAGCAATACTTGCAAGACTTCCTGCAGATGTTTCACAACAAAAGACCAGGGAAGAGGCAGCATTCTGCCAGATGAAGAGCATTTAATGTGAAACAGATGAGTGTTGAGACATAATAAAAACAAGGAAAATACAAAAAAATAATAAATAACAGCCAACAAACAATAATGCTAAGCTAGTAAATTTGTTATTGTAGTGCACGTTTGCACGACAATGAGTTGCCACCAGAGGAAATTACACAAATATGAATACTGCTTTGGAAAAACTGTAGCCAGTATGACTGTAATTATTGCAGAGGACTGTGTAGCTTAGCCCTCATAAGTCATGTTGCATATTGCTAGTAGTAGCAAGTAAAGGCCACTTTCTCAGTTTTAGAATTTATTAATTTTGGAGGAAGTCCACCAACACTCCAACTTATGTAGCAAGCTGCTACTGGAAATGCTGTCACTTATGGATTCGTAGCATGCATGAGGTGTGCGTGCCCAAACTCTTGAGCCAAAAATGCAAATTCTACCACAGTTGATCGCAGCACTTTCCATGCTGTTTGCTAGAACTTTCTGTCTGTTAACATGACATGTGTGCCAGGAACAGAGGAGGGAGGAGAGGAGACAGAAAAGAGACTTGTGTAGGAGGTGATAGTTTCAATCAGAGCTGTTACAAATGGTACAGATCCCCAAGAGAAATGAATAAAAACCGTATAACAGTTAATGGGCCTATGAAAATATGTCTTGAGAAATCACGTTCAAATGACTGTCACTTCATTGTGTTAATCTCAAAAGAAGCAGAAAATAATTTAACAGCTTTTTTAAATGTTCCCTTTTTACACGCCCTTTCAAAATCAAGAAATTCAAAGGACCTCAAAAACTTTTTTTTAAAAAAAGTTCCAGAAGTTTCTACATTGAAGAAGCTTCTATGCGCAGGGACCAGATGGACTTTTTGGCAGACTTTTCAGTGACAGTGTGTGGGATTAAGACAGGCTGCATTAAATAACCTGAGCTTCCTCAGTAAGAACAGCCAGCTCTAGCCTGTCTAATCTACAGCCACAGTGTTATTGGGCCACTGCAGGTTGTTAATAATGTGACCCCCCCACCCAGGCCCCACCACCAAGCAGTCAGGACCAGGCTGCTACGGGGACTGCTGGATGGACTCTGGAGCCGTCTGGCTGCGTCAGAAATGCACAGCTAGCTTGTCTGCACCGGGGTCAGTAAGGTGTGGGATCTGTCTGTGTCAGGACAGTCTAATGAACAGTGTGTTAACAACATTAACAATGTGACATTTTGATCGACCAGCAGCAATCTTATCATCTTATCACTCCCAATAGATGCTTCAGAACAGTTGAGGAGGAAGTAATCAAGCTGCCATTATTGTTGTGGCATCTCATTCTAAAGGATTTCACTTGTTAAGCACTTGTTGCAGAGACAGCAGCGATCAGACATAACAACATGACCACTGAAAGGTGAAGTGAATAACACTGATTATCTCTTCATCATGGCACCTAGGATATATGAGGCAACAAATGAACATTTTATCCTCACAGCTGATGTGTTAGAAGTAGGAAAAATGTTCCAGTGTGAGGATTTGAGTGAGTTTGACAACAAGAACCAAACAGTGATGTCTAGAGGACTGGGTCAGAGCATCTCCCGACCTGCAGCTCTGGTGGGGTGTTCCTGGTCTGCAGTGGTCAGGATCTATCAAAAGCGGTCCAAGGAAGGACCAGTGGTGAACCAGAGACAGGGTCCTGAGCGTGAAGACTGGCCCTGGTGGTCTGATCCAACAGATCAAAGAAGTTAATGCTGGTTCTGATAGAAAGGAGTCAGAATATCACAATACACCTTCAGGGGTCAAGTCATGACCATCACAATATTTGGCAGAAGGTCATAATGTCTGATCAGTGTATGTTCATATTATAGTCATCGCATGGCATTAAAATAATGGTTATAATTTTTAAAAAATATCGTAATCTAGAATTCAGCAAACCTGTGTGAAGTTTTAATAGATGTGGGGGCAACATCCATGTCTGAAAAGTGAAGCCAATGGGAAGTGCCATAAACTTGCCTTTATTCTAATTCCCATTCTAAACAGGGGGTCTATGTGAAAATCATCCTACTTCTCTCTTGATTCATTACCTCTATAAACATTGTAAACATGAGTTTATGGTCTCAAGCTGTAGTTTCAAGTCTTCTTCAATACAGCATGATGTTCATTTAGTAAATTATGTCCCATTTAGAGTCAAATAGACCATAAAACGGGATGTTTGAGAGCTGGGCTACCTTGACATTGACAGGTCGTTACCACGGCGTTGGGTGTCGTTCACATTAGAATTTCAACCCTTTCACATTGTTTTTCTTTTAGATCATAAAAATGAATTTATCACTTAACAGATCCACCCTCTCATGTCACAAAAACAAGATGGAACAGACGCTTTTTTCAAGGCTGTGTTGTTATCAGCTGCTGCTACAACAGTCTTGATGGAAAACAAAATGAGAAGGAGAATATTTTCTTCATCAGTCAGTGACAGCAAATTGAATCTGTGGGTTTAGAACCCTTTAGAAAATGCATTGAAAAAGATCACACACTGTGACATATATTCATTGTATAAAAGTTAAAGGAAAACTTATTTCTATTGTAGTCTGCTAATACCTTCATGTAATTACTCTCCGTAACTTTCAAATCTGTACTGTTATTCTTCCCCGAGGCCTGCGTGATGACTAATTTCACACTATTGTGAGTCTGAAAAACTTCCACATTCACATTATCTGTCAGAAGGGCCAACGCAAGCATCTCTCGGTGTTTATTTCAACTCTGCCACAGCAGTAATTATGGCATCAACAAGCACAGTGTACATTCATATTTTCAGTTTTCAATGATTAATTCATTTCCTGCACAACCATTAATAAAGACAATCCAGCAAATCACTGCATAAGTACACGAAGGATGTGCCTTCACTGTTCCAAAATATAAAATCCGAGAGTTTTCTCCACCTTTACTCACACTTCTTCATGACAGCCTAAAACCATTTTGTGCTTACACGTATGAAATTCGCAAAGCCTCTCCAGGTATTTGGCAAACAAACTCAAACTCCTGACACATCAAAAACGGCCTCAAATGGACACAATAAAAAGTCGAGAGTACTCTGGGCTTCCCTGAAAATCCACAATATTACAGTGCAAGCAGAACATTCATTGTTAGGGCAAGACCTGTTGTAATTAGTGTTTTAATCATTATCCAGCCACAAGAGCACGACCAAAAGATTACAGTCGATAATGAGCATGATTAGAGGCCTCAGTGGGTTTGCAGAAGCTGACCTGTGGAAGCATCCTTTAACAGCTAGCTCTTAAATTTAGACCATGGGGGTATTTACTAAGCCAGGCAAAAAGTGTTGTCAGGGGAGCAATTTTTAAAATTTTTCAATTTAATGAAGATGTAAATAAGCTCAGTCACAATCCATATAATTTCCAGCATAGTATTGTTTCAGTCTGTAAAGTAATGATGCATGAAAGAAAAATGCTAGAATAACCATCATACAGGACATGGATGGATGATTGAACATGTCTACCAGACAGGTGAAGAGGTTCACATTTCTTAATGGAAAGTCACGGTGGTGTAGTGGTTAGCACTATCACCTCACAACAAGAAGGAATCCCAGCTCTTTCTGTGCGGAGTTTGCATGTTCTTCCCGTGTCTGTGTGGGTTCTCTCCGGGTACTCCGGCTTCCTCCCACCATCCAAAAACATTAACATTAATTGGTTAATTTAAACTGACCGTAGGTGTGAATGTGAGTGTGAGTGGTTGTCTGTCTCTATGTGTCCTGTGATGAGGTGGTGACTTGTCCAGGGTGTACCCTGCCTTCCACCCTAAGACAGCTGGGATAGGCTTCAGCCCCTCCACGACCCTATGAGGATAAGTGGTAGGAAATGGATGGATGGAAAGTCACAGGTCACAAACTAAAAACTGAAATACAAAGATACACAAAACTAACTAAAACAACTACAGAAAGAAACAAAACAACTAAGAAAGAAAAAAACAACTACAGAAAATATTAGTTAAATAATCTAATGAAAAAGATCACTTTGATGAAACCTTTATCAATGCAATCTGAAGAACAAATGCAATTTGACTGTTCCATGTCAAAAAAAGGGCACAAATCCTTTGTGAATATTGCCATTATGTGTACATTTCATAGATGTTTAGGTGGAGCTGCCTTCTGCTTCACCACCACTGAGATGATTTTCAAAGCACAGACTCAAACATGAGTAACTCACTTGATTTCAATAAAGTCACTCCTTCCTCAAACATGTTCTCATTCATCAGGGGGTGTGGTGCATCCTCAGAGACAATCCCACCTGACAGCAGACTTCACAAAGCCATTCAACCGTTTAATTACCGGCCCCCTGGATTGGTTCATACTTGACTACCTGGATGACTAATATGAATCAATGCAGGCATTTCCCTAAAGCCTCCCATTGTTCTCATCAATGTAGTCTGTCTTCAAGGAGGTGACACTTGGTTTGGAGATAAGAAGACAAATGAGAGACAGATAGCATGAAGGCAGCTCGAAGTGGCCTCTGGCTGGAAACCAACTGCAGCCCGTTGGCAAGAAAGTCTGTAATCCAGGACACTGCAGGGGCATCCACCTGCATCGCCCACGGCTTATCCCCCCGCCCAACACACAGCAGCAGTATACTGTTAGAGGCACAGGGAGAGAAAGAAATGATCCTGGCAGTGCTATCACCAGCATCTTAATGGGAGGGGGAACTGTGGGGCAGCTGGGTGATGGCATCATCCAGCAGTGGACAGGCCTGGAAGGCAAACTGCAGGGGGTCCAGAGAGTCTCAGGAGGGGTCTGGGATAGTCTAGAGAGAAATGAACACTATTCTACAGTCACTGAGTGGGTCTATACTCAAATAATCAATGTTAACCTAAAGACAACATTATTAACATTTAGCTGTCTTTATCCGATTAGCTTAATTAGAGTGAGCATTCCATTATAATTGCTAGAACTAGATTTCTCTCAGGCTTTGAAAATAATAATTTCATTTT
Organism: Synanceia verrucosa; assembly: GCA_029721515.1. Classification (NCBI taxonomy): domain Eukaryota; kingdom Metazoa; phylum Chordata; class Actinopteri; order Perciformes; family Synanceiidae; genus Synanceia; species Synanceia verrucosa. The sequence continues at coordinate 11,761,275 of CM056567.1, read as the reverse complement.
AACATACATTTTTTGGGGTGCAACTATTTATTATTTTATAGAAATTTACTGTTTTTTTTAATCTGTTGATTATTTTCTTAATTTATTGATTAGTTATTTGGTCTATAGAATGTCAGAAAATGGTGAAAAATGGTTCCCAAAGCCCAGTCAAAGATCTTCAGTTTACTGTCAAACAATTCACTGTACTGTATGAGAGAACCCATACGGAAAAGAAACAGAGAAAAACTTATGACTAACTTATATGATTTACTCTTGAAGGTAGCCACTTTTGCATTCTTTTCATACAAGATAATAAAAAGAAGCAAAAGCATATTGTATGTATCATTACTGTCAACTTTTATAAAAGTTATATATATATATTTCCTGTATGGGAATGTTAACTTTTTTCTTTTTTTCCTATAAAAATAGTTGTAGATTAATTTAATAGCTGACAACTGATCACAACCTTCTATACTATGTCTAAAATATTATGTCGCCATCTGCTCCCATGCAGATCAGATACTAATGCTAAAAAAGAAAATTTGTGGAGCAGTAATGAAAGCAAAAAAGAACAGAAGGTCCTGCTTCGTCCTTTCAGGCCTCCACATCAATTACATGAACCCATTAGGGAAGCAAGTCGATGGATTAGAAATCACATTGATCACACTGATTCCCACTAATCCAATGGCCTGTTTGCATAAATCTACTGAAGGATTCCGTACAGCTGGCTGGCACACTGGAGATGCTGGATATCTCTGTTTGCAGACTGCAGTCTGTTTACATCACAAAGTCTGAACCATTTAGATTTCCACACATTTGACTTTGTTCCAATGCATTGAAGTGATTCCTTCAGTTTGTCCTATCAGTACAGCTTTGCGATGGAAATCGGTTATAGCCAGGACCAGCTGTACTGTAAAGTAACATAATTAGTGCTGTAAAATAATGAATTTTCAATTAATTTTTCTCTGAGACCAGAATCTTACATGATGTTGACTGGTATGCAAAGACTTGTTCACTCCTAAAAGTACTTTGCCTGATAGCATCCTTCTCATTAGCTGCACTAACATCCTTATTATAGCTGGTAGCTCAAAGTTGAAGTACTTCTATAACATTTTCATTCCATTTTACGCAAGGTGTATGTTTTGTGTGATTTGTCGACCAAAGCGTCTGGGAGTTTTTTAAAGAGAAAACGTATCGATTCTGTAGCGTATTGCTGTCATTTTTCTCCATGACTGCTGCAGGAAGCTGTTAAGAAGAGTTACGACCACCGAAACTGAGACAATTACCAAGACCAGAGTGTATCAAGAAGACTCTGATAGACTCCAGGGCTGGTTCAGTGCCAGAGTCTGACTTAGCACCAGTTCTTTGTGTTTCCACAGCCTAAGCACTGACCGCTGGTGCATAAAACTGGGGCCAGACAAGCACCAAGTCTTTGCTGGTCCAGAGCTAAGCACCGATTATGTCGGTGTCTTGGGGTGGGGTTATTGCAACCAAAAAGAATGGAGTAAATACTGCCTGGTTAGATCGAAAATGTATTGAAAGGACTCCCAGGACACACAGAAGTTTTGCAGAAACTGTTGCTCACTGAAATCTGGAACAATAGTGTCCCACCAGTACTGTGATTGTGGCTGTGCCCAGGCAACAGTCGACCTCTGTTTTGCTGGCAGCCAAGACACAATCTGTTCTCAAACGGAGCCGTAGCTCAAAGAGATTAGTAAAAGTTATATGGCGTTATATTTGTGCCACATTCCTGAAAGAACAAAGACAGATTTGAGCGCAAAAATATATTCAGTGCTTCGTAAATTTATTTTTGCACGTGCTCCAATCACCGCTGATTCTCAGTATTTCTCCCGCTCGTGCATTTGCTCACTTAAAATCTGTCTTTGTTCGCTCGGGAATGTGGCACAAATGCCATACAGTTTTGTTGGCTCTGGATTTTTTTTGCAAAGCCTTGTTTTGATTTCGCACCGCAAAAGCTTTACCGGGTGAAAATGAAAACGCTGTGACGTAATGACGTGGCTCTGACTAGACTCTTTGCCAATGGAGAAGCGACCGGTGCTAACCAACTAAGCACCAGCACTGAACTAGCACCAGGTTCCTTTTGGTGGAAAAGGGGTATGAGGGACCAAGTCTAGACTGAGACCAGGCCCTGCACTACACAACATACGCCTGATAAAAATGTGGAACATTCCACCCACAGAACTAATAAAGAGTCCTATTCATTCACCTCTTTTATTGCCAGACTGTATCTGTGTGTATGTGTACCATGAGAAATGTCTTGATAAAATAAGTAAAAGGCAGTGCAGACATGTATTGTGCCTCATTATCCTTTGTTTTCTATGAGTCATCACAGCAATGACGTTAATACATAAATCGCACAATGCACAGGCAATTTAGTGATATCTCTGCAGTTGCGGTCCTGAAATTGAAATTCTCATCCTGTTAGCGGTCTTAAGACTAAGACTGATCTTTAGCATGACAACAGCAGACTCAACACTGGATTAGTGGAAGCTTTGTCATCAGTAAGCGACAACGATATTTTACACTTTGACTAAAAACTCAACATCCTTAAATCTAAATGGAGTGGACACTTTGTCATTGAGAACATGTTATCATTAATGAATGAAGAATAACCAGAAAGTTCCACACAGTGATCTGCCAGAAAGCCACTTCAGCCCACATAGAGTGGAGGAATATTTCTGCCTTCCTGAATATCCCCGAACCTCCCAGTCAACTCTGATGACTCTGCATGACTTTGCACACGTCAAAAGCTAATGTTAATAAAAGCATGTCGTTCCACAGCACGTGAAAATGTGCAAACAGAACACTTTTTAAGGCCGAGCTGTGGAGACTGTAAGCAGAGGTTACAGACACATTTTCACCCATTTCATTCCTCAGGAGCTCCCTTTTTGGCAGACACATCTCACATAAAATGGGGGATCAGGACAGCAGATACCTAAAAAAAGGCAGACATTTAAATGTTTCATGTGCTGAAGACCAGTGTGCTTTTTGCATTTCATCTCATGCGCTTTTCACTTATTACACAAATGTCCCATTACTTTGGCTTAACAAAATTATTCATGATGAACAGCGAGTACATTTGTGTAACTCAGTTTTGACTCCTTAAATAAATTCCCCTTTCTCATCCTATGAAAGTGCTCATGTCGAAGTGGCAGAGCTTCATGATGATAGTGTGTTTTTACTCAAAGAAAAATAGTTTTAATACTGCCAGTTTTTACATTGAAACCCTCACTCCACTTGTCAGGCTGTTCTGTACGTGCTGATTAAAGCTGTCAAGACTCAAGTGAAAAATTGTGAAAAAGTGAACATTCAAACTGTGTTAATAATAAGTAAGAAGTAAAGAGTTTGTAATAGTAATGGTTCTAAATAGCTGCAGACACTTGGCAATGTGCTTTAAAATGTCAATCAAAATCCATTAATGAAAGACAATAATCCAACAAACATGCACCTAAATAAATAATCACCTGTGTCTGTTATTTAGACTAACTGTAATACTGCTTTTTGCATTTATGTCTCATGAAATAAGCACATTTCCAGAGTAGCTTTACTCTAATCCTCTGGATAATTACATTCTTATACATCAAATTCTGGACTAGTGCTCATCACACACCTTCGATGAGTTAGAATTTAGCAGAAGCAGCAGCAGCATAAAAATGATCTGATGAACAGTACTCTTTATACCAGGGGTGGGCAATTAATTTCACCAAATTAATGAGAAACTGAAACTGTTGAGGAGGGCTGAACCAAAAAACTTCACTCAAATCTGGTCAATACTAAATTATTTTTTTCATAGGAAACAGTGAATTTGAGTAGATGCCACTATTATGCTGTGAGAATGTGGAACAGGTATTTAAATGCAGGCTAACATGATGTCACGACATAATCAACATCCATGTTTTTGCAGTATTTCCTGTGTCAGTCCTGCTGTTATATTTCTCTCTGTGTTTAGTCTGGTAATGGCTACCATCCTGAAACATAGTGACCTTTACTCTACAACCTTTGACTTCTTTAATTAAATATTTAGAAGTCCATGTTTTGTTAAACTCTATATTCTGTCTTGACATTTTTGTGAACTTACATACTATACAAACAAAGCTTATGCTTGTGATGGCTATGTAAACAGAAAAACTGGAACATAATAAATGTGTGTCATATTCATCACTATTATTATTGTTGATATGCTACCTTCAGTTGACTTCACATGACAGCTTTATTGTGTTTTTCCTTCAGCCTCAGAAATCAAACAGCACCCCTGTGAATACCACCTGGCCATACAGGTTCGCTGTTTTACATTTCCATTTTTATTAACTAGAAATTCATGGAAGAACACAAAGACGTTTATCAATGTTCAGGGTTGTAAAACCAGATTTCACTCCAGGCTCCTATACAGGATTATTATACTATCAATGTTATAGTCTGACCGATATTAGATTTATTAGGTCAATTCCAAAATGATTAAAGATTTTATTGTCAATACACAACTGTTAGCAGCAATAAAATCATGTTGATATGCCAGATAACAAGTCTAAGGATAAAATATATACATAAAGTAAATATCAGTAAAATAAATACATCACAAGGAAGAATTATTAAAAAAAATCTGAGTATGAAAAAAAGATACCTGATCTGATATTGTTTCTTCTTTCTTTCACATTATCAAATAACATACACATGCTTGTTTGCTTTTGTGTTCTGATTGGGACATTTTACATTTTGATAGTGGCTCTGTGAACTCTGAGCTACATGCTAACAGTGCCAGCGCTAACAGGTGCTTTAGTGGTATTTTTGCAGGTATATAACCTGATGTTGGTGCCACATGAAAAATCAGGTGATCACCAAACTCATTACGCTTCATCCTATTGTTTTTCATGAACATGCACCAAATTTCATGGCAATCTATCCAATAATGTTGTGATATTTCAGTCTAACATTGGCACTATGCTGCTAACGGCATGGTTGTTTCTTATCAGCTGACATATATCAATACATATCTGCAATATGCTAATATTAGTCCATACAATGCCTATACTGTATATGCTGGTATAGGTCTCCTCAACATAATGCAATGGATGTTGATGTTGGCAGACAGTTTGTTGCTATGGTAATAGCTATGTCTATAACAGCAGGATATTGATGTTCATAGTGTAGCTTCATACTAGCGGTGTGCGGATCAATACTGAAATATTGATACCTCCAATACCAGATATTTATGGTCTGGAATTGCTTCTCATATTGAAAGATCAATATTTCAGTCATTGTAATTTGTAATTAATTTGTAGTTATGGGTAATTTGTAGTTTATCATTACAACAGAGACTCTATCATAAGGATCTCGTCTAAATGATAGTTTAGGTCTTTGTAGAAAGGAAATCAGTCGTATTGCACATCACAACCTCGTACCACCAGTGTTTGTGTCTCTTCTGCTTCACTAACTGTGTCTACATGTATGTTCAGACTGACATCATCCTCAGCCAAAGAGTTAGTGTATTCGGGGTGTATTTATTTTGCCTCCTGCTGATAAATGCAGATCGCCACAGAGATCGTCTTTGTTTCGATTTTGATTCGTCACCCTTTGCTGTGCCGGCAGGGGGTGCTATTTTACAAATCTTACATAATCTACCTTTGAACTGAAATGGGGAATTTCTGGGGATTTCTTTCGGCAACAAAACATCAGCTCGAAGTGCTGGTCTAATCCTCCGGAGGAGACAGTTTTAATATTAAGCAGGAAATGTATTTTCCATTTTTCTGTCGGCAATCTCTGTTTGGCATGCGGTACCTTCCCAGAGCTCATATATTCTGAGTCAACGTATCCCTCGGTGTACTCTAAATAAGTAGCATGCTTTTAGGGCGCTTCAGAGTATTTTTTCACTGAAGGTTCCAACAGGAGCCCTCTGAGGCTGCTCTCCAGTTTTTTGAAGAATAGTTTCCCTCGCAGCTTATCTTTCCACTCACATTAATTTTTAGTACAGCTCCAAAAGGTACTGGGAGTATGGTTTACATAGAGGATCTACTGTTTGTTTGTATAAAGTTTGTATAAAAGTGTGCCCCTCCTCTCGTTTTAAGCCCTCGTCATCCTATTTTACATTATGAATCAGATAAAACACTGGATTAATGAGACTTTAAAACAACACTAGTGTGCACCTATGAACATACCACTGATCAATAAGAAGTCATGTGCAGAATGGAGTATTCACAAGTCTTTGATCACAGTGTAGCATTTCTGGTCATGCCTCGTGTGTGAAAATAAAGGATGAAAACAGTCGTGCGTCTCTGTGTTCGCCTTGTTTCCAGCAGCGACAGCCATATGAAAGAGATTATGATGGATGTAAAGGCTGTTCATTAGTTATACATGTACAGTGTGTATTAATGACAGTGTGTAGAAGCAATTTATATCTGGAACAAGTAAATTAATCAATTCAATTTTAGTTTCTCTTTCTTAAGAGCTTGCATCTTATTGGGCGTTTCTTGCTCTTGCCTCAACATTGAACCTCTCTGTGTTGATTAGCCTGATTAGCAGCACTTTATATGTGTGTTTTTAATTACACTGTGGAGCATTTGAAAAAAATGGGCCAGGCTGCTTATGAAACATCACTGCATAAACTAGGCAGGCACTGAACACATTTATTATTCTTGCAAGTTTGTGTGTTATTCTGGATTTTTCTCACAGGCGCCAAAAGAATGAATGAATTGATCCTACTATTCTGTTATTGTTCATCTTATTCCACTGTGCATGATGACAAAGTATTCATGTATTCTTGGTTTTGGTGTTTTTATGAGAATTGTTGAAATACAGGAACAGAAATTATGAATGTTGTCAGCATTATCCTTGACCTCACACTACACATTTGAATCCTTTTCTGCACAGAAATGACCTTGGTTCAGACTTGCTTAAGGTGGGATAACCTTAAGGTGGACCAATGCTTTTTTATTTTAGTAGCACTCCTTTGAATTGGACCCCCCAGCTGTGGACTCACTTACTGGTCTGTTGTTGCTCATGTTTTATTTTTTTTTAAATGTTTCAGGGTTTATCATTTTTAGTCTTATGTCGCACTTTTTGAACACTGTTAAGGGTGTAAATAAACTTTCCTTATTTACTTTCTACAATATGGCATATTGTACATATGATATTTCTAGAATATTTGTGCATGGATATGGTTAAAGTTATGACAACTCAGCCTATTAAGGTCATTAGGGTTAGGTAACTAAAACATCTGATTAAGGAGAGAACGTGGCAACAAATAATACAAAAATTGGACGATCTTTTGACAGCAGCCATCAGAAGTTCAATCACTGAGTTTGTCAAATAACAGTTTTCACGGTCAGGATAAGACATTGATGCTTATGCTGTAGGTCATTTTAAACAAATGTCCAATGATCTTGTTGTTTTCTGGCAACACAGTTTTGTTTTGTAGCCACTGTTGGTGTGGTAAGTGTAGCGTTTTTATTGTAAAGATTATAATCAGCAACTTAAAACATAATCACAGATCACAGAAAAAGGGATGAATCAAATGTGGGGATTTCAAGATTGAAATTAGCAGAAGGTGCTGACAGATAAGCAGACTCATATTAGAGGCTTTTATTTACCCACAATCACCAGACAGGGGAAATATGTCATACTTTTCAGAGAGCTACAGTATTTATATGGCAATAATATGGCAATAAAATAAAAGAACGACATTCGTTTCATTCAGTCAGCCCCCACATATGCTCCGCATGTCAACGCAGCACTGATTCCATCAAGGTCAATATATTAATTGCCAGAGTTTTTATTATATATCATGAAACAGTAACTCACCCACCGGTCATGTTTCAATAGAAGACCACATTTCATGAGGGGGAAGTGAGAATATCAATGCAGCTCAGTTAGAAAAGCTTGGCTGATGGGTGATTTCCACTTTGCTAATGCATTTATCCCATTCACCCTGATTCACACCTGCAAGGGACCTTTGATGCAATCAGGAGGCAATGCAAGCAATAAAACAAGTTAATTCAAATGTGTTTTTTTCCCCTTAAACTAATTTTTTTATCCTAATCTGACAAAGACACTGTGAGTGTTTGCTTGGATGATGACAAAGTCACATGTGTGATTCACATCTTTAGCAGTAAAGAAACAGCTTTCTTTTCTAAGGGCTCTGGTCATTTGATTACCTGGAGGTGAGGAGCCGTCTGTTTCATTTCCTTCACTCTGTGTTCTTTTCTGCCGCTCGCCTTTGATAGCTACATCCGTGACACGAGTTCCACAGACACGTTTAGCTGTTTGATCAACGAAAATGGAAAGTACACACTTTGAAAGGTGCTAGTCTGTGCTTCCATTTGTAAGAAATGAGATGAAGTCTGTCACGCTGTGAAGCTCAGTGGGTTATTCCGGGGGCACAACAGTGAATCAAAGGTGGATGAACACCACCTGCCGCAAATTGAGCTCACCAGAATCAGGTTTTATAGTGAGAACCGGACTTCTAACAGTATTGTCCACACATCTATTCTCTGTCTCTCTCAACTCGACCAGTCGAGGCAGACGGCCGCCCACCCAGAGTGCAGTTCTGCCCAAAGTTTCTCCCAGTTAAAATGGTGTTTTTGTGTGCCAGTGTCACTCTAGCGACTCTAGCACTAGAGTGCTCATAGACCTGCTGCTCTACAGGGTATGAAAAGTGTCCTCACATAACTTGTGTTATGATGTGAAGCAACAGACAGACCTGAATCTAGCCTGTATACCACCTGGAAGTGACACTGGAAGTGGTATTTTTGGCTGCATTTTCTCTGCCATTGTTTCCTACAGAACAGATTCTCCTGTTAACTCTGTATTTCTGCAGAGGAGTGTGCTGGATATTTATAGCAACAGTGGGGAGGAGGGAGGGACAGAGGGGGTCGTGAGCAGGAGGAGTGTTTCTGAACAGGATTACAGACTATGCCTTTAAGGTGTGTTGACAATCTGAAAAAGGTGGTTGTGTCAGTTGTTTTTTTTTTTTGTTGATTTGACAAATTGCACATTTGTTCGAGAATTTCTACTGCTAATATATAATGTCAACTAAGACACGTCCTACACTGTTACTTAATTAATTTGGCTATATTGTACTGATGGATCCTGTGTCAGAATCTAAATTAAAAATTCAGATTACAGTGCACAGGGTGCACAGTGCTCAATTAAGATTTTAATGAAATTATCACACATTTTGTGAGTTATAAATGGAAGCTCCACCTGTGTGACAGGTTGAGCAGCCATGTCTCCACCAGTCTGATCCTCTTCATCTTTTTATTAGAAACATTTTTTCTTTTACTTATTCCTGTTGCTTTTACTTTTAATGATTGAACTGTTGCTGTGGAAATGTGCATTATCCTGAATTTATCAAAATAAGAGGTAAAAAGGGGCAAACAGCATCAATAGGAAGTTAAAATCTCTTGATAAAATAGGATAGGATTATACCATAATATATTGTAATCACCTCATAGTACCCCACGCATCTCTTCTTTTCATTTATCTACATTTTACAGTTACAGATCTTTAAAGTACACCAAAATGACACTGTAATTTGTGGCTCTTAATATAAAAAGTTGGACCTAAAACTTTAATTAAAACTCATACATCTTAACCACACTATTATTTAAAAGGCTGAGATTAAAAGAGGGAAATAAGAAGAATTCCAAGTCTGTTACCCCAGCCTGAAACACAATAAGAGCTGTAATCACAGACCAGAGGAGAAACAGCAGCAGGATCTCGCCAAGATCAAGAGGTTCCTCAGAGATGAATGACTGTGCAGAAGGCGGCTCATCGGGGAAGCTGAGAAGCCAGCAGAAATATTAACAGCCACAGTACGCAGCCTACTGTGTGCTCTGTGGATCATATAAAAACTCATTTGCATGTTTGCAAGGTTTCTGGCCTGTGCGGTCAGGTGGCCAGACAGACATCATTTTCCTCTAAATATAAAATCCAGCTCATCTTAATTATGTAAGAAGGTGCACTTGTATCTTGAAATAATGTGGAAAGTCATCTTAGGTGGGACAAGTTTGAACTTTTTGATTTAAGATTTAAAAGCAGTCAAAACTGTGATTTAAATTGTGAATATTTGCAATGCAATACAAGGCTTGTCTACATAGTATAAAACACCAAGCAGAATTGCACACTCAATCTTGTTTCTACATTATAGAATCAGATAACAGAAAAATATTTCAGGCATTCACATAAAGAAAAGTCTACTTCTAAGTAAACTTGACTAGTTTTCTATAAAAAAAAAACACTTAAAATTGCCTCACGTGTAAAGATAGCACAGCATTGGTATAGCACTACTTAAAAATATTTAAATATAGCAATATCCCTCAAAAGTAGTGTTATATTTATTGATGGTAGCTTCATATTGTGCAGGACGCGAATATGATACGATACCGTACGCAAGAGGCACAAAGCAGATTAACAAGCCAGGGTCTTAAGCCAGGGGTTATCGTGTTGGCGAATCCAGTCCCAATACGATCCTTACCCTGTGCACATGAATTTGATACGTTTTCGATACCTTTATTATATGATTAAGCTCATCCATGTGCACGCAGTGAATGAGTTAATCACAATTAACGACTGAAATTCACTGATTAATTGCTATTTATTTTTGTATTAAACCTACTAAAACAGCTAACCACATGTTTAAACCTCTATTCAGTTTAATTAGTATAAACTATTTGTATGGGAATGTACTTTTGCAGGAGACTGGGTTGAAATTGCACTGGTGTTGTTACAGTGTGCTGGTGCTGTAGTGTGCTACAGGGGCTCTAGTGAGGATAGCAGGATAGAGGGAAAGATAAATGGCTCCCAAATACCAAGATATTTTGGGAGGAAAAATCCACTGCCCTGTGGAAAAAAACACAATGCTCAAGTCAAAGAAGAATTCCATCTTTCAACTTGACAGCCAACCAAAGTGCACACGGCCACATCAACCAACAGCTGAGACGAAAGCAGGATCTTGATCCTGGACTTTCATATTGGTGCGAAATGTGTGGACCCAACCAAAGAGGAGAGTGACTGTGCATAGAAAAACTCCTCTCAGTCTGAAGAGAGGGACGGGGGTGGATCCTATTCAGATGGACTCAGACGGCAGAAAGTTATTCAAAAAGGCCAGGGTTGTTATCAAAGCAGAAAAGAGCAGGGAGTTTTCCATTTTTAATACACTGTCAGAAATTAGCTGCTTGTCGCTTTTACCTTTAGCTCATTACTTCAACATTTTCAAATGAAAATGAGGAAAAAAATAAGTTTGATTTAATAGGTTTTCGTTTCAGCCGTCAAGGCAATAAAAAAGTAGAAAATTAGACAGAGCCTGGAGTCTTCTGATATCCATGGTGTATCCACCAAGACGCCAGCCAGATGTACTTCCAATGCTGATTATGGAATTACTGAAGACAGCAATTATTCATAACCATTACAGAAGCCAACTAGCATGTGTGTGGTACTATGATGAAAGCACATGCTGGTGTGTTTCAAGGTCTTTTCAGGAAAGATTTTACACAGAAACACCGTCCAGAGAATTCAAAAGTACACAGCATTTAGTTCAGAGCAATAACTGATATTTCTCTCATTATTATAGATAATAATATACTGTAAATATACAGTATATAACATGTAGAGATGGAGCTTTTTGGAACTGCTCAACACTTTGGAAAACATACTATATCTTTTATTTCTGACAGTTTAATGAAAAAGCCAATTTAATTTACGTGCATTGAAGCTGTGATAAGCAATACTGTTGAAATTATACTTTCGGAGGAGTAATTTTTTTAAGCAGTTTGTCCACCTGACTGTCACTAAATACAGTCATACAACTTTTTGCATGATATCTGTTTTTATTTGTGCGTTTTTCTAAGAATGTCTATCAGCACAAGTGATCAGTGCCCCTGCAGTGTTTACGTAACAAAACTAATTGGTTAGGTTTAGGAAAAATTGTGGCTTGGGTAAAAATAAGTATATATATGCAAATAAATAAGTCAATGTTTACTCTTGTTTCACACGGGACACAGACAGTGGTCTCCTGGGTGAAAGTCTGGTGTTTTTAGACCCAGCCGTCTACCCTGACCTCCTTTATCGCTGTAACTACAAGACCACAGGAAGCTGAGTGCAGCTGCCGTTTCCCAAAAAAATAGTTCCATACTAGAGGTAAAAGCAAACAAGATGCAAGGTAAAAATTTAATAATCAGTTTTAAAGTGCCCACGCTTCCAATTTGAAGTTAATATAAGCTGAGCTAAACTAGGCTACACGTTTGGATTCCAGTTTCCTATTTAATGTTCAGACACGATTGATGTTGATTTTCTCATCTCACTCAAAACAAATAAGTAGTTCAATATGTGAAATAATTCCTTTAACTGGTAAGTGGATTTAGATGTTCAAATATTTAGCATTTTCTTCTAAACTGCAGGAAAATGCAGACATTTCCTAATACCTCACGTTTTTTTTCCTGACTCTCTTTTTCGCTCCAATTTTATGAAAAAAGCACCTCATTACTGTATGTGGCTGAATCTCAAATCCTGCTTGTCTCAGGTATTCTAAGTGCCTCAGTAGTTAAGCAAAGAGGAGTATTTACATTTCTCCTGCTCATTATTCCTAGAATGACCTCCAGAGCAACATTAAGCTACACTCTGTAACTCTGTGACTCCAGTCAAGGAGAAGTCCTTTTCACAGAACTGCGTTGCTGTTTTCCATAGTATGTTTAATTAATGAACTGTTATTAACGACGGTAGCAGTGGAGCATTAGGGAAAGTAATGATTCTACTGTCAGTAATTATAGCAGTGATAGGCCTGTTTATTATGATTAGTCTGCGTAAGGCAGTTTGTTATTCGTTGCAGCCTGTCTATTATTCTACATATTTCTTAATTGTCAGGCTACTAGTTATTGTTGCTGTTGCTGATAATAACTTGTGTTCTCTTGGGTAATGTACTGTATGTATTAATATTGTATGTACTGTACGTGTAGGGTGAAATAAGACAATGCACCCTGCCAAAGCTCTGGGCTTGAACACAAAAAATAAATGCCAACAACAACAACAACAACAGATCACACAGCACCAGATCATTCTCTGCGCTGTCGTAGAACGTTAACACATTCTGCCTGAGGCTGCTAACACAACACAGCTCCAAAGCGTTTTAAAGCACCTCTACTGATCTACCCATAAAGATACAGTACACTGTCTAAATCCGCTTTACATTTCCCATTGTGATCAGAGAACAAAGGGACGACACATTTGGGAATTAGCGTGAACTTTGGATGCTGGAGTGACAAGACAAAGCAACCCCATTGACTTTGCGGTGAGAAAAGACAAAGGTCTATTGTCCTCCAGAGCATGGCGACGTGAGGCACGTTTTATAAGAGGTTTGTTTGTGCCATGCACCCAGTGCACACCTGTCTGGCCTTTTAAAAAGGACACAAGATGATGATTCCCATGGTGTCGGACAAGTTAGTCCAGATTTATGAGGGTCATGGGTGAATTTTCTCATGTTCTTGTGGAAGAATGTCACACTATTCAGGTTACTCAGAGTTCCTGGCGTTTGTTTCAGCTGCACTTTCTCTTGATTAAATCACTGCCTTTTCCCCAGCTCAGTGTTCCATCTGCACTGAATAAAACACTTAATGAGGATTCTGTTTTAGGGAGAAACTCCAAATAGATTTTGACATTCACGTCTCCACATGAATGCCAGAATAGACTCGACATGATTGTCCTGTCATTGAAATTGTTTATCGACAGATGCGGGACACTAAAAGCATTTCCGATAGTGTTCATATCAACAGCTTAACTTATTTATTTCCCCACCAGAGGTGGGTAAAGAAACCTGCACGGGCTGTGCGGCCACCTCTCACATCCCCTGTGTATTAGAAATCTGAATCTGGTGTGACGTATGACGACGCCCATTTCAAAAGATCACATGAATTTCTCCGAACATACCATGAAATAACTCTTATTTGCTGTTTTGTAGCTTGGCCATTTTAGCAAAGTTGGACGGCGCTCTTCTGCTCTGTTTTCCTCTCACTGTGTGTCTGCTGTGAAGAGGCCACGCTCACATAATGCAGAGGCTGGCGGTTTTGCTGGAAGCACCTGCTGAGTTAAAGGCTAGGCCAGGTGGTACACAGCTTTGACTGCCAATTAGAGCGGTGACCATGTGAGAGCAGCTCAAGATAACTTCTAATTAACAGCGGACCTCGGAGGCATAACAATTAGCCTTTCCTTCAAATAAACCCACACGTCAAACCTACTGACAAAATCATTTCCCCTCCTTTTCAGTTGGCAAATAATACCCTGCTGAGGACAAGCAAAGTGACTACAAACACTAATCCAGAGAAAAGAGTGGGAGCGACTGCATGGCATACATATTGCATAGGTCAGCGAGTGTCTATATGGAATGAAGAGATCTCTCCTGACAAGGTCGTAGATGCTGTCAACATGACCACGAGGAGAATGAAAGATTCAAGAGGCGCTTTACATCACACACACTCTCTCAGCCTAACTGATTGTGCCAGAAAACGATTGGGACAGCGAGGGGGCAACTTGAGGGGGAAACGGCTCAGTCCGGCAACAAAACAATGAAAGTCAAGGACGCCGCATGTGTCCATCAAAATGTTAACAAAGCCAGAGGCGTGGTGGAGATGTATGAGTTAGCCATCAGAACAGAGAAACATCTGCCTCACAGTACAGTAGTGCTTTACATAATGTATCCCTCTTGAAAAGCGCCAGCTGTGGATCCCCTTCCTCCGCTCCTCCAAAGGCACCTGCCAATAAGCCATTATCAAGCGAGCAGTCGCAGATAAAAGCCACGCTTTAATTGGACAAGCTTAATTGCGGGAGTGATGTGTCGTCTCAGAGTCGCTGATTGCGAAGGAGGAGAGACAGCAATCACGAGACAGCTTTCTTTGTTTGGGGTTTGTGTTAAAATTGTCATTTTGTAATCATCCTGATAACCTCGTGAGTAGATAAAAAGCAAGCCGAGACACAGTAGAGATAGTGACGTACAGTAAAAACCCTGTATTCTCCACATGTGCCCAGAGTATAAGGAGTCTGCTCATGCAGGGAAAAAAAAGAATGGTGCTGAGGTGTTTCTTGGAAAATAGCCAGGACTGTTAAGTGGAAACAGAGGGCAAATCAAAAAGCCAGGGAGAAGTCCAAGGGGAATACTGTGAAGGAATAAGACAGGCTGTGACGGAGCCGAGAGGCCTGAACACAAGACACTAACTATTAGTGAAATATACTTGCACATGCTGCAGACATCACATGCAGACTACCACCCAGGGACTGGAAACATTTCTGCCATTGCTACTGCAGTCCTGGTCCCGGTTCTTGTTGTAAAGCTGTGCATTTAAGGGGTCTGATTGGGTCTGCGGTGAGCCACAGGTATTCCTCAGTCTGGAGTCTGAACGCCAGAGCTGAATAACTAATCACAGTCAGCTGAAGACGAGGGGAAATACCTCGCAGGAAAGGGTCTGCGAGCCGAAAAGTTGGGATGTTTCGAGAAACTTGCACAAACTTTGAAAGAGACGTCAGGCACCCTCGTGGAACGCTATATGCTCCTGTTCACCGTGGAGTGCTTTGAAGTGGGTACAGCAGCACGACTGCGAGTGCAATTTCATCAGACTTTTCCTTGCAGCATGTCCTTCATCTGGCTGGCAGCTGGTGAGAGTTGCCATGATTCATGGTGACTCGTTGTTTCTTCCATACACTATTGTTAAAAAGGAACCTGCCAAAGACTTTTTTTTTCAGAGGAATCACACAGATCTTTTAAATTACAATGAACACAAGCAGCTTCTGAAGACTGACTGAGGTGCATATTATCAGAATGATGCACCCCTCAAAATAACCCCTCTCTCTTTTACAGAGTAATGAATGGCAATTGCTTATAGCAACTACAATTTCCAGAAGTAATTGGGTTTCTTGATAATGGATGCCACCAGAGTACCCTCATCTCATCTCTGCCACCCTCCTCTCTAAATGCTGCAGCACCGTCCCCCAAGGTCACACCATCCAATCTGATTGGAGACATGATGAGCTAATGTATTCCACTTGCTTATTATTTATAATGGCGAGGAGCGCTTTCTGTGGGAAATTAACCGGTGAGCCGCAGACACCTTCATTAGCAAATGAGGTGACATCTCATGCAAAATACACAACAGAGGGGATCATTTCCAAAACCCATAACCCATAAACCTGGAGTTTACCTACACAGGGATATTAACACTGACAATGAGACACACTGGGATTAATGTTTACAGCAAATTAAAGGGATGTCATTCAGAGGAAAGTGCTCTTTTACTTAATGATGATGCTTTCAGGACAACACACCTAATAATGTTTGGAGCACATCTGCTGTATGTTCAACAGTTGACTTGAAAAGAGTGAATGGTCTTTTTTGAAGTAAGAAAGCAGAGCAGTGCATGAGTTGGCCAGCAGCATCCCTCCACCACAGACTCTATGAAGCCAAGAAATCAAAACCAGCCCTCAAAAAGAAGAAGTTGTTTTGTGTCAAACCTGTGACAGTGACAGAAGAACACTTAAGAAGACAAACATGCATCATAATACTGAGGAAAAACCACTGACATAAGCCTGCAGGTGTTTAAAACAAATTTCTATGACAGCAAAAAAGCATGCTTTCTATCAAACTAATATTTGCGCAGATTTTTTTTCTTTTGCAGCAGCAGAAAGTTGCAACGCAACACCTGATCGGAAGCACTTTAAGACTCTAAGCCTGCTCCTTTGTGCGATTAAAAGCTATAATTAGAATATTGAGCCATACAGGGTTAAAAGCATGCGTTGTGTCTGTACTCACTTGAAGTGAAGCCGGACAAGTCCCGCTATTTCCGCGCGTTGTGGCAGCAGCTCCGCGAGTGTAGCGAGCAAACGAGTCTGATCGCAGCTTGAAGGGTCCAATTTAAAAGATGGAAAACAACCTCCAAACTGGCTACCTCACGCCTTTATTAATAAGAACATAACACGGGGAGGACGTTTTTTTACAGCCTTCCTGGAACGGACACATGCGTGCGTTATTGTGCGAAAGAGGCGGCTGGGAACAGTTCCTCTCCGCGCTACTGTGCCGTTACTCTCTCCCAGGCAATGAGAGGCATTTTAAATCCTGAGCGCTGATCATGAGGGGCACAATATTGCTACGCCCCTCAGCATCCTCACACACACACACATTCACACCCAGGTCCTGCTGTTTTCGCCTCTGGTTTATTGCTGCAGGAATGAACAGTACGCTCCTGACGCGCTGACAAATAATTCAACCTTTTATGAGCCACAATAATATCTAACATCTGCGTCTTTTACTGTCACTGGACACAAACGAGTGGCACTAATTGATACAAGCTCAGCGTCAGTGGCGTGCGTGTGAGTTTTTGAAGGGCAGGGGCGAAAAGGAAAAAAAGGCACCTGCCTCCCATGAGGGCACTTCAGAGTGCATTTTTGCCTCTAAAGAGGGCACTTAAGTATGCATTTTTGCCTCCCATGAGGGCAATTTAGCACGTTTTTGCCTCCCAAGAGGGCACTTTAGAGCACATTTTTGCCTCCCAAGAGGACACATTAAAGCATGTTTTTGCCTCCCAACGGCACTTCAGAGTGCATTTTTGCCTCTAAAGAGGGCACTTTACAGTGTGTTTTTTGCCTCCCAAGAGGCACTTTAGAGTGTTTTTGCCTCCCAAGAGGGCACTTAGTAGCATGACTTTGCCTCCCAAGAACACACTTTCGAGCAGATTTTTGCCCCCGAGAGGACACTTTAGAGTGTTTTTGCCTTCCAAGAAGATGCTTTAGAGCATGTTTTTTGCCTCCCAAGAGGGCACTTCAGAGTGTGTTTTGGCCTCCAAAGAGGGCACTTTAGAGCACATTTTGCCCCCCAAGAGGGCAATTTAGAGTGTGTATTTGCCCCCCAAGAGGGCACTTTAGGGTGTGTTTTTCAACAATTGAGGCGGGGAGGCGACTCTCAGTGCACACCACTGCTCAGGGTGTAGTTTATAGTGAGCAACACAATGTTTGAGCCATAAAATGACCGTATTTGTTGACTTCCTGTCTATATTTGCTGACAGGATCACTGGTGCAGCACACTAATAGGATGATGGAGGTGACTGGTAGATTAACTGCTGTGACTCTAAACGCTCAGGCTAAAGTTCACTCGTTGGTAATAGGCCTGCAGAGACCTCTTGGTCAGCTACAGTATAGGTGATTGCATTTCCCTACTGTACTTCGTATAGAATGTGGCACTGAATCTCCAGCCAGGGTTGGATATGAAATGTCTTTAAGTAATTATTTCTGTCAGCCTTTCTAAAAACTACACTAAATGGTATTTTCTTGGCTCTGCAGTTACGGTAAAGCTGCTTTGTTGCCAGCACAGCAAGCTCTCCTGAGTATAAAGACATGTTATATTCCTGTGTCCTTACAAAAGATGGAGTCTATGTGATTGAAGTTGACAAGCCAATTTTATATATATAAAAAAAAACACCAGATACGGTTCCTTCAAGAAAACAAACCTGCAGCTGAAGATATTTTCTGACTGCACAGGGACAAAATGGATTAACCCCTGTCAGTAATTGAAATGAACTACGAGAAGAAGCGTGCTGTACTTAGATGAAAACAGCAATACATTAAGCTGAAAGGATGACTTGTGTAACCACAGGCACAGCTGTATCTTGCATCAGTGTTATGCATTGCACTTATGCATGGACCCTAGAGCCCTGTAAAGCCACTGTTTACATGCAGATAAGTTAATCGTTTGATAGAACATTTCCTCCCTGGGTGAGATTATCATGCTGTCTTAGGTTCAACAGATGGGTGGGCACATGCCTGGATGGGGACTTGACAGTCCAGCTGAACATACAGGGTGAAATGATGGCTGTTGGCAGTGTTGTGGTGTGTGTGTGTGTGTGTGTGTGTGTGTGTGTGTGTGTGTGTGTAGTGGGCTGGTGGGAATGGAGTGTGTGAGAGTGTGTGGAGAGGTACAAGCTACATGACTGGACTGGGAGCAGGAAGATGGAAATAGAGCTTGAATTTGAGCACTGTAAAACCTTGTTTCTGTAGTGATAGCTGTGGATATGGTAGTGTTCGTTGCCTTGGTATTTTGCGCCAAATGTTGCATCATCAGTGTGGGCTTTGCTGTAATTCAAATGATTATTGTATGAAAGCAATTTACAGATACTGAAGAAGTGCTGCTGTGCGTTAATGTGTGTATAACAGGCAGAATGCACTGTACGCATGTTGGAAACTCACCTATGGAGGAGCATCTTGTTGTCTAAATAATGCACCCTTAATGTGCTAATTTTAAGAAAAACACGGCCATGGCTGCACAGATGGGCGCAAGTACATTTGTTACCTGCACAATGGGGGTGCTTTCTCTCAAAGTTTGACAGGTCTGCCATGCCTAGTCACAGTTGCTAAGCAATATATGATTGGATAGCACCTGTTCAAGGATGGGGTTTAGTGAACTATCAGGGAAGACTTTACTTATATGATAAAACTACCTCCAAGGTGACTTTAACTTTAGATTTAGAGGTTACTTTTCCAAAAGTTTGGGGGATTTAGATTAACGGGTTCATTCTTCGATTGACAGCCTTGCCTGATTTATTTTTCAGTGGCATGCATTTGTCCGCAGGTCATGAAATTTTAATGTAGGGGGATAATGTCAGCACGTAATTACAAAAAAAGGGGGCAAGATTGGATTTGTGCACTCTGTGCAGCGCTGCCAATGTTACTCTGAAGTCCCGGTACAGGCCAATCAATACCATGAACATTAACAATTCTCCCCAAATGCTAGCCTAGAGATGCTCAATTCACAATGAATAGAAGATAGATTTTGTAGTCATTTTGTTGTCAGGATTTTTACCTGTACTTTTATTACATTTATCAGTTGTGAATTTAGGGAGTGTGTTCGCCAGGGAAAGCAGTACAGCTCACAGTCAGCACTTTCATCATTTTACTTTGCCATTAGACATCATAGATTAGAAGGCAAGACAATATTTTACTTTCGTCTCAAGTCACTAATGCAGACCAGAGTGTCCCTAGGCACAGGAATATATCAAATCTACAATGTATTGGTGCTGCAATGAGTTCAGTGTGTCCATAAATATTAAGAAGACATGCAGAGAGAGAGGTTTAAGGCTTGCAGTTGATTTTATACTGCTGGTTATTTTTTTTCCATATCTGAAGTTGGAACTATGAATGTCATGTTAATCATCTCAATGTCTAGGGCTGAAATTTTGGCTCACTTTCCTCACAGTGGAGAAACCTGGTTTGTTTTCACTATGAGAGGATGATAACAGATGGGAAATGATTATTTCCACTGAAATAGCAAACAAGCATGTTCTATACTGTGGAGATGCCACAGTAAACACCTCTTAGAAGAGCAGAAGAGAAGGATGTGTTTTGTTTTATGCGTAGAGTGTGATGCATGCTGGGCTTCAGCTGCAGTATCTGTGCACTAAATAGCAATATCTCCCAGCATGAGGCGCACAGCCCTCTGGCGATATCCTTCTCACATAGAGCCAAGGTCACTTGGCTAACTACTGTATCTCATCTCACATTGCAAAGGATTAACAGTTCGTTGGGCTGCTCTCTGGTGGGGAAGCTTCCTCGCTTTCACTCTTCTTTAATGGACCCTCCATCGTGAGGGGCCGTCGACTATGAGGTTGCGTGCCCTTCGTTATTCGTCGTGTGTTGCTTTCATTATAGCCATTTTCAAGATGCACACCTGATTACACCTGTGGAAAAGAAAAAAATTGACTCCTTTCCAAAGTGGATTCTTTCACTTCCTCCCACTCATCCTTTTCTTCCCCTTCACATCTCCAACAGTGTGTATATTTAACTGAGGGGTATTGAATTTATTTATTGCTGAAGTTTCTCTTCCAGTGCAGTCAAATAAAATGATCAGTCTAGGAGCTGGGATGATAAAAATGTTCTCTAAAGAGAGAAAATCCACATGGCAACCATTACTGTGGAGACAAGAAGCAAAAACTCTCAGATTATCAAAAAACTTTCAAATCAGCCTCACAGCAGCAAATTATTCTAGATTTGTGGATACTGTTATGAAAAAAATAAAGTTTGAGTCATATAATTAATTGCATTATTGGCATGTTGCTGTTTTGTAGCTCTGCAGCCATGGGCAATTAGGATTAGACAGTGCGAGATATGGAAAATTGACTGCTGCGGACTTGAATTATGCGTCTACCAATTCAGAAGCAACACCACATGAGAGCGAAGACCCCAGGAGTATTTTACAGAGTGGATTATCAATTCACCACTGCCAGGAGAAAAGCTATCACTCCACCGGGAGATGCCGTTATTTAAAATCTTTGTCCAATTATATTATGCTTGCAGGGGAAGCGAGAGTGTGTGTGTGTGTGCGTGTGTGTGTGTGTGTGTGGCATGCAATTTGATTGGACAGATGCAAGAGGATGGCACTGACTTCTGGGGATATAATGGACAGTAGGGTTGTTTGCACTTAGTAAAAATAGTTGGAGAGCTACTGAGGAGAGATGAGAAGCAGGGTCTATGATGAGGGCGTTGGAATCTGACTGATGGAGAATCATAATCAAAAGCATTAAAAGTGCTGGGGGTGAAGAAAAAATGCAGCACTGTGGAGTCCATCTAAAAGAGCCGTTTCTTTGTGTCGTCTTGTGAAAATTGATTCAACCATGCCTCCCTGCTTTTGATCTCTGGAGTAGTTTTTGTTCCCACTGTCCACTGTTGTCGATTTGTGAAAGTGCCAGCAGCCTTGGATCACCGTGTGGGCGTCAGACGGGTTATTGGCATGTTGTGACACTTGCCACATCTTAGCCTCTCCGAGTCCAAATTGATCGTCCTCTGTGCTTTGTTATGGCGGAGAGCAAAGTTCATGGAAACTTTTCGGAGAGTCGTTTGAAAAGCGAAGTTGAAACGCAACAGAATTCAAAGTCTAAAATACCCTGCTGTGGAGGCTGCAATGCGTCACTGGTAGTGGGGCTGAAAATGTGGTGTTTGTCCTTCAGGTTGGAGCTAAAGTAAAAGCAAAAGCATTTATCCCCTTGACAACATGAATGTGATCAGACATCATGAGAGAGGGACATTTTTTTGACTCATGGCGAAAAGCTCTATTAAATGGGAAGGGTCTATCCTCAGGGGAGCACCTTAGAAAAAGCAACAAGTGAAAGATTAAACAGCCATGCTGGGTGAGGCAGTATTTACCCACAGTGGTGCTCTGAGTTCATGACCTCATGAGAGTTAATTTAGCATATTAGCATGCTAATTGGCACTAAACACAAAGAGTATAGCTGAGGCTAATCAGCTATAGTGCTGCAGATATTGAGCCATTGCGTTGGATGTTCAGAGGATCAAAGTCCTCACAATGTCCTCACAATCCATCAGAAGGTAAAACTTGGACCTGCTGGTGCCGCTAAAGGAAAGGTCAGATTATCGCAGTTATTAACTTTGAGGACCATGAATGTCTACAAAATTTCATGACACTCCATCGTGAGGTTTTACCTCAGAAATAATACGTGTAATGAGAGAAACTCAATCACATGAGTGAGTTTGTGGAATGAACACCATTTAGACTGGTTGTGCTTTAATCACATTTTTAGGCCTGATGTCATATTGCTGTGTCTTTCTGATTATAGACAAACATCCTACTGCCTCCTTTACCTTTTACCTTTATTTTGACAGTAGACAGAATGTGGAATGAAAGGAGCTCACAGCAATGGAACAAAACAGAACCACTGGGACCCAAACACCCACATACCTGAGGATCAAAACAACTTTGTGGGGGAGTCTGGGAACAGATACTCCCACAACCTCCCACCCGAGCCTCCTCTTCCTCCTGTGTGCTTTTTATTCGTCTTTTCTTTCTTTTCTTTTTTTTCCTGTTTTCCGTTCAGACTCTCAACTTCTTAGCCGGAGTGCAGCGGTGTTGCCGAGGTACTAACAGGCTCTTTTGCCGGATTGCTGAAAACTTCAAAGTGTGTTTGACATGTACACTTGGGAGGCCCGCATTGGGAGCGAGTGTCTCACGCTGAGACCTGAGGATAGGTCTTAAAAGCGCAGTGTGTATCTACACTATTAACATTCAAAGGAGCTTGCACTTTGCTGACTCTTACATGGCTGCTTTGAATTAAATATGTGTCATCACTGTCACAGCAGCTCCAGTAACATAGCTTTTACTGCAGCGTCTCACTGAGTCGAGGCAAAGGTTGCATGGCCTACATATCAATTAAGGAACTCTTTCTGACATTTCATTTGACATTTGACACACTGGAAGACATCTCTTTGTCCTCCCTGCCATGTTTGTGTCTGTCCTTTTTAATTTGAAGCGCCTTTTCTCTCGGGAGAGGCGCTGAGATGTTTTCAGGGGGAATGCCTTTTCAGTATTTAATTCAGCACTTCCAAAGAACATGAAGAGTCTGCATAGAAAAAGCTTTCAATCCTCTCAGTGCACTTGATATCTCTTCATTTCATCACGATGCACCAGGGTTTTTTCTGGCTTGTCTTTTTTATCTGTGCAGCCCCTACTCTGACTAGTCACAACACTCAATTTAAGACAAAGCTCAAAAGGGCTTTAAAATATGAAAAGTGGAAAGAAGTGGATTGAAAACGAGAGAAAGCATGAAAGAGGAATGAATTCACTAAACGCTGGGATATTACTTGGGTAAAAATAATTCAAGAAATTGCTCTTCTGATTTAAATCTTGTTTTATACTGCAGTTCAATTCAAATTTGTGTCACTGAATATGCAGATGGTTCCCATTTTCATCAAGCTAAGCCATTGCGTCTCCGTCGAAACAGTATGTCCATCAGTGAGTGAACACATGAGTGCTCAAACTGCAACAACATTTAGCAGTATGTTCATCTTACTGCTGCTTCAAGCTGTAGCAAGTTCAATACAAAGCTGCAGACAGACAAAAATAGTTTTTTTTGAAAAAAAAAAAAGAAAAAAAAATATGGTTACCGAATGTGATTTAGCTTTTAGGCCATCTGAGAATAAAACAAAGCTTCATTCTTAAATGCTGAGTGTTTCATAAATGTCAGAGGAGGTCATGAATGTTTTGCTCTATTCTGCCTCATCCACTATTTATTATTTTTCTCATGGTGAACACCTGAATGTGGAGGACAAACACTGCAGGGAAATTGGCCAATAGGCTGCTTGATTGTTTTCTCATCCCACTAAGCTAAACATAATGAGAGCCTTTGAGCAAAGCATTTAACTGTGGGATGACTGCAAGTATCGACAGACAATGGCCACCACTTTGTCAAACATTATTGTACCTTTGTGTGAAATGATCTACAGTATGTTTGCCATCTGAAAGGGTTTTGGGGAGCCACACAGATTGAGGTGATGTGAAGCAAAATCTTGACATAATTCAGTAGCTGCTGAGGCGGACCTGCCTGGTCTCTGCTTACCTTCCTGCAGGATGAGATTTGCATGGAAGCTAATGATGTGTGCATCTCCCAGGGTGTCTCATGCTGTCCTAATAGCATTACAGAGGGGATTGGGCTACCTGACGGCTGCTGATCATAATGTGTTTGGATCAGTGTGTCAGCCTGACCACCTCCCACCTGACGAGATCAGAAAAAACAGCGGGTGGAGAAGCACAAATTCCCTCAGTTCCCTCTGAGCAACTCTTTACTCCAGAAATGATCATATTCAAAGTCACATAAAAAGACAAAAATAGTATTAAATTGATTCAACGCTTGATATATGTTATCCCTCTGTGCCTTTTAGTTCCATTGTTGTCCAGAAACTATTAAAAACACATCAACGAGTGACATTGGTGACACTGTCCTTTATCACAATGAACACACACCCACACACTGTAGTTTCCTTCAAACACCTTTCAACAGAAAATAGTGCACCAAATGTGAATTAAACTGCATCCAGAAATTATCCCTAAGAACTGTATTTAGAGCATTTACTCCTGTTTGAAGTGTTTTGAAGAAACATCTTCACTAGAAACCACTGGGAACAGTCGGTAGGGAATTTGTAAAATATTGAGAGACTGGCGCATTTTTGCTTTTGGTTAAAATTGTTGGTAAGACAGCAAAAGGCTCATTATGTTTTGTTAATATGCAGTAAATATTGGATGGATTACCATGACATTTGTTGCAGTTATTCATGGTTTCCCAGAGGATGAATCCGTATGACTTTGTGGACCCCTGACCTTTCCTCTAGCGCCACCATGAGGTTCACTTATGTGGTTTAAACATTGTTGTTTGTTTCATAATCAAATACTAGTGAAACTTGAAAAGTTTGGTATTAACAAAAGATGAATTTGGATGGACACTAATGGACAACCTCTGGTTCTAAAAAAGTGAAGCCAGTGTGTAAGTGAGTTAAACATTCTTACTAACAGCCAGCAGGGGGCGACTCCTCTGGTTGTAATAAGAAGTCTTTGAGAAAATGACTGTACTTGTCACTTGATTTATTACCTTTTAAACATGAGTTTATGGTCTCAGTCTTTAGTTTAGTAAATTATGGTCCCATTTAGAGTCATAGAGATAAAAAAAACAAACAAGATGGTGACCATAATTCTGAATCGGCTTCAAAATGGCAGTCCACAAACCAATGGATGACATCACATCCACTCCCTACACTCTATAGTAGACCCATCCCATGGCCCTGGCCTCATTGGATCTCTGCGAAGAGCATTCAACCCAAAGATGCTCCTCAGACCCAGGCGATAATAAAAACACTTCACTTCAAGGCCTTAATTTCTCCCCACAGCTGAACTGTGACTTAACAGCCGCTTTCGTGCCCATAAAACTTCACAAAGCTTCACTTCGTAACTCACCTTGGAAGTGTCTTTTTGTAAACATTGCTACGCTGCTACAGCAATTCCAGCAGGCTTTGGTAGGATTCAAGGCACTTCCTCCTCAGAACACTTCAATGGTGAGCATGCCCATTAGAGGTAATTGGATTATTTCTACGCTGTTTATCTCTTAATTCCCCACATCTGTAGTTGGGGAGTGGGGATGTAGATTGGATGGAGAAGCATAGTATCTCACCCAGGGGGTTATAGTGCTCCCACAGCGGGCTCTCAGCTCTGCCCATCAGTCTCCTGGGAAGTGGCAGTGAACATGTGAAAATTAAAAGCAAGAAGAGGAAAGACAAGGACATTTCCAGCTGCTATTATACACCACAGAGCAGGCACAATACCATGCTTTAATGTGAACATTTGATTCTTTTCACATAACAGACGCCACCAGACATCAGTGCCCTCCGATCTAACCGCAGATTCTAATTTTTGTATCTCAGACATGAGGCGGTGGATCGATATCGTGTGTATTGAGAGAGAGAGAACGCTCTCCAAAGCCATTGATTTTCTTTTCAGTAATACATTGATTTGACATGCTAAAATAGTTTTAGCTCTAGCCTATCATAGCAAAAAACAATTTATTTTCTTTCTGTTACATATTTATTTTAGTGTCACTCTTGATGGGATAAAGAACTGTGTTTTCTCCTTTTTTTACTGTGTGGTGGAGCTTTTGTGTACCTGCATATTTCAGCTTCAGGTCCACAAGTGTGAAAAGCAATCCCCTCGAACCGTGTAATGTTGTCACGCTGCTTGACTTCCCTTGTCACTGGAAAAACACTATGAGGCTTGCAAATAAATCCCTGAAAAAAAATACATTTACACACTCTGCAGGCGAGATGTTCACCTTTCTTCTTCTTCTTCTCACTTTTTTCACTTTTTCACTGTTTAAACATTCTTTTTCTCTCATTAGCCAAAATTTCCTCCGGTGCTTCGATGCTGCTGATTAATTATGCATTTAGACTGCAAAAGCAGCTTCTACATCACAATAATGAATTAATGATCTGCATCTGTAAGATTGTCATGTGCGACCTACATTTGTCTCGTGATTGCTTCTTTCTATTTTGAAGCTTTGCAAGAATTGTTTCACTCCAAAGAGTGTTTGTTGCATTAAATCTGATCGTCAGTGTGACGCGCCGAGAGACTGCAGCAAGCGGCAGCAAGGACTCTGCTTCAGGGCTTGATGCAAAATCCTGACACAACTTAAAAACAACAGCTCTTTTGCCCAAGGCCTCTTCTGTCCATTTCATCACTCAGCTTCATGTCATTGTCACTTTACTCACTTATAATATAGATCATGACTCACATCGCACGCTGCTCTGCTGACCTTTTCTCAAAGTGTGCAGGTTGTGAATGCTGCATGATTCCTGCATGCAACGCTCATCCGGCCAGTTCTAATACTGAAATTAAAGGAGATTGCAAGGTTATCTAGGCATTGTAAAGAGGGATAAAGAAGTGCGGTAGAGGCATCTTATGTTGTTTTTCAACCTTGGCAGACCTTTAAGTGCTATCCTTACATGACAGGAAGCAAGAAAATAGTCTTTGGTTTAAGGATGACAGTCTTGACCACATGAGAAAGTGGGTGGTATTTCTTTTCCGAGCTCCTTTTTTTTTATTTTTGCAGAGCAATGTAAAACCTTGTGAGTCACAATGAAAGCTTAGGACACAGTTTCCTCAAGAGGCCTTGTGCAGCACCTCAGTGAAACTAACAGGGAACTCATTCCAATCCTGTAATGTCATTCTCACTCATTATAAATAGCATCTTCATCGGTTCACCAGTCAACTGATTGTATGAATTACATTCCCAGGACTGAAAAAGTAATTTGCATCGCCCTGGTTTACACAGCAGCGAAAAGAAGGGCGTCAATTTTTTTTCTCTCTCTCTTTCTGCTGCAGCAGTGAAGTGCCTTGGTGCTTCCCATCAGTCCCAGCTCTGTCCTCCAGTGCCATAGCTGTCCCCGTCTCCACTTCCACTTTGTCAGAGTGCTAATTCAACACCCAGAGTTGACATTCTGGTCGACTCTGCGGTCCGTCTTCTAACCCATCCCTGCACCAACCTGACCTGATGAAATCTCATTAGGTAGCAAAACGCTCGATAAACGACGCAAAACCTAATCCTGTCCCAAACCAACGTTGTAGCTTTGGCACTGTTTTCCTATTTGCTCCTGAAATGGCTTTTCACTGATGGAGAGCGTCAAGGTGCATCTCTGACCGTCTTTGGGTTTTAAATCTGTTGTGATTCGGTGTTGTTGCTGGAATGAATGTATGACTGGAGGCACAGGTGAGCCAGACAATGAAGACTGTCAGCGGTTCCAATTTGATGTATAGTGTTTGTGGGTATGAAAGAAATCTATAATTCACGATACATATTAAGATGGGCAGCCTGCCTGCATGCCTGTATTGGTTTTCTCTGTCTGACATAAATGATATACAGTCATGGAAAAAATTATTAGACCACCCTTGTTTTCTTCAATTTCTTGTTAGTTTTAATGCCTGGCTCAACTAAAGGTACATTTGTTTGGACAATTATAATGATAACAACAAAAATAGCTCATGAGAGTTTAATTTAAGAACTAAGGATTATTCATTTTCCATGGTTTTCTTGATAATAACCAAAATTACTTAAATTCTTACATCAATAGCTATGGCATTGTACCGCCAAAAACACTACTTTTAAGCATTCCATGTTTTCTTTTCTGTTTGCTTTAAACACATGATACACACAAGAGTTAATACTTGATTGCATAACCATTGTTTTTGATGACTGCAGCCATGCGTCTTGGCATGCTCTCCACCAGCTTCTGACATTGTTCTGCTGTCACAGCAGCCCATTCCTGTTGGACAAATTCAAACAAATTTTCTTTGTTTTTGGGCTTGTGGTTCTCCATTTTGAGTTTGATGATTTTCCACAGGTTTTCAATTGGATTAAGATCTGGTGATTGAGCAGGCCAAGGCATGGTGCGAATGTTGTGGTTCTCCATCCAGGCTTTAACTGACCTTGCCGTGTGGCAAGGGGCATTGTCTTGTTGGAAAATCCAGTCATTCGAGGCAGGAAAGAGTTTTCCAGCTGATGGAAGAAGACTGTTTTCAAGGGTAGTCCTGTACTTGACCTGGTTCATTCAGCCTTCACACAATTGCATTTGCCCTGTTCCACTCAGACTGAAACAACCCCAGATCATGACTGATCCACCCCCATGTTTTACTGTAGGGGCAAGACAGTCTGGGTTGTAAGCTTCTCCAGGCTTCCTCCTAACCAGTAAGTTGGCTGGAGTGGGCATCAATTCAAAATTGGATTCATCACTGAAGAGAACCTTAGCCCAATCATCAACAGTCCAATCCTTGTGGTCTCGAGCAAAGAGTAACCGGGCCTTCCTCTGCCTTTCATTGATGAAGGGCTTCTTGCGTGCTCTGTGTGACTTCAAACCAGCTTCAACAAGTCGGTTTCGAACTGTCCTTGCCGAGCAAGTCACATTTCTCGACAGTGCCCACTCATTTTTAAGGTCCCTGGAGGTCTGACGACGATTCCTGACACAGGAACGGATGAGTGCACGGTCATCTCGTGGGGTAGAAAGACGTTTCCTGCCACGGCCAGGTAGCAATTTGGTAGTGCCATGTTCAGCTTGTTTTTTTTTGTTGTAATGAACGGCTGTCTTGGAGATCTTCAGTTTTTCGCTACCTGTCTCTCACTCATGCCAATTTCCAGCAGTGCCAAGATGGCTGCCTTTGTTGCTTCACATAATTCTTTTGTTTTAGGCATTATGTGAGAGCTGACAACTTCTGAGTTGTGCTACGGCTTGAATGTAAGCAGGAAACCACTCTAGGCCTTTGCATGTGCAGTGCTGCTTGTGACATGAAATGGCCTCTTATATACCCTGGGAATCAATTAAGCTTAAGAATGTCAAATAGGACATAAAGTATTATGTGACCAGCTGCATTTTTTGTTGTGTTCATTGTATTATACGTTTAGTGGTACCAGATATTAGAATGAACAAGAAATTGAAGAAAACAAGGGTGGTCTAATAATTTTTTCCATGACTGTATTTCTCACTACTCTCTTGCTCTCTATATACAGTATATAAAGCATGGGTATGGCTGCATTTTAGAGCATATATCTACAAGTAGAAATCATAAAATAGAACATAAACCCTTTATTTTCTCCAGATGAAATCACTCTGCTTCCTGTTTATTAATTATGAACAACATATCCTGGAGCTAGGAGGGGGAAAGAAACACAATTTGCTGCACCACAGGACAAGAAATTCATCCTCGGGTGTGGTGTTTCAGCCTTGTTTGTGGATTCAATGTGTGTCTTTCATTTTTACAGAGAGAAAACCAGGCGGGAGTAGGATCTGAGATTCAATTTACAGACAAGATGGAAAGCCAACACAGATGTCAGGAGTGAGAAATGGTTTCAAGTGACAAGTGAGAGAAGTTTGCCGTGTTGGGCTGTGATGGTTCTGGCAGATGGATGTCTGTCCTTGCCACTGTGCTACAGCTGACATGCAATGCCCAAGCTGGTGAAATCCTGCATCTCAAGATTGTTTACTGCAAGATTTTTGTGTGTGTGTGTGTGCTCCAAAATCCTCCAGCACAACAGGTTGGAAGGACAAGAGGAATAATTGATGTGTAGCATATGCATAATTTATCTCCCAGCAGTCACGATCAAAGCAGCCAATGCCATGCTGCTCTTTCCACTGCGACGAATGTCCTACCTGTAACGGCTGATTCTGTGACTGACACAGTAGCTGTAATCCGTGTCGAAAATCACCTCCTGGAACTCACTGATATTCAAGGATATTGCATAATCAGTGCTTGTTCAGCAGGAAATGAATGGAGAGGCTTTTTTCATTTCAGTGGAACCAAATAGGTCTTGAACGATTTCCATAAATGAAACAAACATTCTTAGGCATTCGATCCCCCACCTCTTAAATTTTAAAATTCTTCCCCATCAAGGTTTGTTTATTTTTAATCTCCTTTGTTAGCCATTTAAACCCTGCCTGACTTGGTGGAAGTGGCACATGTTTACCTGATTTAGAAACTCATAGAATGGCAGGAAGCATCAGCATACATAGAGATGGAGTAAAAAGAGTGCCCTTTTGAAGACAAAACCAATTATTTGAGCAATTTAGGAGTCAGACAATGGACACAGGTCAATGCATATCATTTAATGCTGATACTGTGGGAAATATAGCATATAATAAAGTGTACAGCCACTGTGGGTGAAGGCACTCAGTGAACAGCAGACGCTAGAGGTGAGCCAAAGGCAGAGAGAACAGAAAGCATGCGCTAGCTTAACATGAGCCTATTTTTTAATGGATTCTCTTGCATCAATGAATGCAGCACATTACACACACACACACACACACACACACACACACACACACACACCATTCATGTTTTTGTGGTGGCTACTACTAAAACAAGATGCGTGCACGGTAGTCAGTTCACAACTGGCTGGTCTTTGGTAGTGTCGAACACGCCTCTGCTGTGGAAAATGTGGCGATAAATAACACCAGAGGGCTGTAAATGTTACAGTTTTCAAAATTGGAAATGGAAAGTAAAAAGCATCTCCTCTGAACAGCGTTTTATTGGTTGGCCCTTTTTATCACTACGGTTGACAGCATTTTCCATACCATGAGCTCCCTCTGCCACATTGTTTCCTCTCTTTTGTGTAAGTATCTTGTTGTTTTGATTTGATAAAGTTTAAGTCTCATTTTGATGTTATATACTGATTATATTATACTTGAGCATTAATTCCAACCTTGGACTTAAAAAAAAAAAAACTTAAAAACTTAAAACTTAAAAATCTAAATATTGCTTTACCATGCAAAAAACTGTATGGTTCAAAATATTGTGTTTGTCATGAATGGGCATTTATGTATCAAGTAGTCACAGAGCTAGAGCTGTTGATATGGACAAAATTTTATATCTTGATATAGCTAATTTTATGTCCCAATAATGATATGCAAACAATATAGTATTTTCTTCTGATGTAACTTTACTGGTAACATTATTTTCTCTTTCCACTGCACTCTCCTCCGTGCTGCTTTACATGTGTTTACTCCCATTCCACAAGTGACGTAAACGAGTCCTTACTGGTGACGGAAAAATGCTACCTCAAAGCAGTAGTGCTGCTGCAGTCACATTACCCTTCATATCATTATGTCTATGCTTCATACAAGGAACATGTTTTGAACTCTTATGATACATTTGGATTAAACAGCGGTCACTCTGACATTGAGATGTACTTCACACAGTGTATCTAAACCACAACAGAGCTAACCAAGTAGCCACATGTTGAAATTATGGTATAAACAACAGAGGTTTATATGATATGATAGTCATTTTTATGTCGCATCCCTGGTGTGAATCCAGTTTCACTGATACTTTAACCTTAATGTTCTTGTGGTGCCCTTCACTGTCTTAAGTGATAGAGTCACTATGTAGATGGCCTCATTCTGGCAAAGCAAGTCAGGGGATCATTAATCATCTATCAGTGGGGTTATAAAAGCCCAGCCAAACCATTTCATTTCATCAGAGCACATGGTATTTTCATAAGTAGGATGCTCTACACATCTGACAGGGTTTATTTCACCATCATGTGATGAGTATCCTAAAGGTGTTTGAGGAGCTGTTTGCTGTGACACTGTGTGCAGCTGTTATATCTTTCTAAATTCCCCAAGAACGTGCCAAATGGCTTCTTTTAGAAAAAAAGGTGCTTATAAGAGTAAATGTTTAATTAAATTAAAAGATTGATGCAACTGAGATGACATTATTTCTTTTAGCAGTAATTGACAAAGCAAGTTGCACTGGATAATTTTAAACTGCTGTAGAATCAGAAAAAAAGAGCTGACCACAGGGAAAGAAATCCAGCCTCCAGGAGCAAATAAGTTCATGTCATGTCAGGGTGAGCTCGATGAAAAATGAAGACCCAGTATTAAAGTGGAAAGTCACACTTAAAAATCTATCTGATGTATAACGTGGATGATGTGTTATAAATAAAAGCGACATGGCAGGAGCCCTTCAAGTGTCCGCTGAGTCTGGAATTAAAGTTGCTCTCTTAATAACCTGGTGATTAACACATTCATAAGGCTTGGCTGCAGGCTCTTCGTAGCTACATGGCACATTCATAAATACTGATTTATGACTCGCGCCAGCCTCATCGCAAGTGCGATGATCGTTTGTGACGGACCGTGGAACAATGTGTCAGAGGAGTTATGGCGAAATGAAAGAGTAAAGGTCTTCCTGTCACTTAACATTTCCCACAGAGAAACATGGCTCGAAATTAGGTGTGTTTTCTTTTAGACGAGTAATGCTTCCCGTTCTGTATCACCTGCTGCTTTTCTCATCCTCTGTTGCAGACCGATCAAAGCGTTTTCATCTTTGTCTTAATCCTGGCTGTGAACTCAAGTAACACCATATTCAGTATTGTTCAACAATGGCTTTAAATTTTTAATTTGCCATTGATTGATGATCAATCATTAAACAAAGCTGTTTTTCATTTCCCTGCATTTAAACTGCAGCTAACAGTGGCAAAAAAAATGACAAATTTAATTTCTGTGATTTCTTGTGCAGCTGCAAATGTCACATATCTGATTTGTGTCAATGTGACCTCAATCTGAATCATGGGATCTGCTGTTATTCTAAATGGAGTGGGTATGAAGAAGCCCTTAACAACCTGGAATTCTGAATTAATTTGCAATTTGCTTTCTGTAAAGCCACTGATGCAGTGTTCACAGCTCTCCCGGCTCTGACCTTGCATCAAGTGCCTCTCTCCACAGAAAGTAGCCTCCACTGCTGCAGTTATTAAAATCTTGGCTCTCTTCTGTGTTTTCAGCTTGTGTAACCTTCATACAGTATGAACATTAACGTACAGATGACACAGTCGCAGTGTCATTAGTCAAAGCAAACTCATTTTCGTTTCCTTATACTGTATGTGCGACCAGTTCACTGTATTTGTTATTGACTTTCTCCATATGTGGATAATTTCAGGAGCTCGTTGTTCAGAGTTGTGCTAGATTTCGACCACATTGAAAACACAAGATAACCGTCTAAACGACACAAAAGTGTGAATATTTGATTCATTTTTCAAATGTGTACACACGCTGTCTAGATGGTGCAGTGTAGAAGCACACTACACTATATTTTGTCCAGCAAACAAACCATGAACCACCATAAACCAGATGTGCAAGCAGAATACAATATAATATAATATAATATAATCCTAATCCCAAGTGTATGTGTCCAGAGAAATGTAATTCTGCTCCCAGTTTTGTTTCATATCAATTTAACTGCTTTTAAAGAATGTATGTGCAAAATGTGATTTTGTTGCCTAAACCTAATCACAGACTTTTTCTCTCTCTCTGTCTCATATCGACTTCCTGATGATGCAAGAACACATCACTTGTTTCTTGAACATGAACTGAACATAATCCAGGTAAAACAAATTAGCAGTGCGTGAACAAAATTTCTAATAAACTGTGTTGAAATATCAATTAAAATGATTCTGTTTTCCAAGCAGATTTTGACACAGACTTCACGAGAGAGAAGTTTTGTTTTCTGTAAGAACGCCACAAGCGTCCACAGCCTATCCACTGCACGTGTGGAACGCTGCGTCCAAGCGGACAGTAAAAACTAAGAAGGATCTGCGGTGTCCCTAGATGTCCATGTACACATCTGTCTACTTGATAATCTACAGACACAGTGGTGCTTTGAGCTAAATGCTAACACCAGCATGTTCACATGACTATACAAACATGTTGACATTTCGCAGCTTATTGCTGACATGTGCTACTAATACTATTTTGCATTATTGACTCAATGATAGATTAACATCCTCAGGTTCAGAGCTCAGAAACAACATAAATAACAATGAAAGACATGTCAAATTATTTAATATATAATCAATGTCATAAATAAATTAGAGGAGGTGTGCAGAGCTGCGAACAGGAGGGACAGTCCATTTGGCCTTCTTTAAAATGATTACTGCAGAAGAAATGAAAGCGTTTGTGTAAGTTTTCTTTTTAGCCTGAGGTGCTGAAGCAGCTGCCTGATGGGAGAAGAAAGAGTGAATGGTGAAGAGTCCTTAGTGATAAAGTCTGCCTCTCTTTTCAGTGTGTGAAAGTACTGGAGATGGATTTGAGTGATTTTAGCTGCATGATTGATGAGTCTTGTGAGTGTTTTCTTGCTTGACGTGGATTCATCATCTATGAATCATGAATATTATGTTAATACATCCAGTAGTTGAGATGCTTCTATCTGGAACAAAGTCATGGAACCGACTGGCCGACCAACCAACGCTACCATTTCTCCATGCGGCTAAATAATGCAGAAGCTCCCTGAAGGCTCTTATTTCAGCTGATATCATGCTTTACAGGTGCAAATTTCCTAACGAATCAGCAATTAATCAAATTACTGCCTTCTAATTGCCATCAGCTGAACCTGGGGACTTTGATGCTCCTGAGGATTTGGGCCTCCATGGGCAGTTACCTGCTTTGCCCGACTGATAATCCAATCTCGTCAGCAATAAATAAAAGAAAAAAGTAACTGAGAAATGTTTGAAAATGAACAGACACATGCTGGATGTTTAGCCTTGTCTTATGCAGTTAGTTTAAAGAGGATAAGCACAAAAAGTATCAGTTGCCACGGCGTCCACCAGGATTGTATCCACAATGTCTCTTGCTGAGAAATAAACGTCTAACTTCTTTCTTAATAAATATGATTAGCCTTACAAACAACACTCAGTTAAATGAGATTAAATTTGGCAAGTGTTCAATCAGAACCATGAAATCAGCGCTGCAAACAATCACTGCTGTGATGCCTCAATTAA
Organism: Synanceia verrucosa; assembly: GCA_029721515.1. NCBI lineage: Eukaryota > Metazoa > Chordata > Actinopteri > Perciformes > Synanceiidae > Synanceia > Synanceia verrucosa. The sequence goes on along the minus strand of CM056567.1, from coordinate 11,725,675 downwards.
ATGGTCGGACACCTACATACACAAGTTCCCTTGATTTTTCGCTTGATTGTTTCTTAATAAAACAGCAAGGAGGAGGAAGGAGCATTCTGTCGAAAAATGTTCATGTCTTTTTCTCCTCCCCGTCTCTGCTTGTCATCACCTTGGCGACAAAACACAGAGAAAAAAAAAACTATTAAACATTTCTGTGATGAGTTCCTGACTGCTATTTAATTAAACGCACCCGGGGTTTAACCGGAGACTTGCACTTTAAATGGCAATAGTAAAAGTTCTAGTGCTTTGTAATTCTCAGACAACACTATCAGCACTGCCTCTCACTGCTTTAATTAGAAATTTAACCCCTTACGTACCGCAGATAGGCCACCTGTTTCTACAGACATCAAGCTTCCTTTGCCTAAATGAGAGCTCAGAAAGGCAATAAAACAGTGGAAGACAATATTGTGACTTTCATTAGGGAAGTTTATGTGACAAATGTGCATGTTGTGAAGCCATTTTGAGTGTGACGAGGATACTAGCTGTGGAAGATGAGAGAATAAAGGCAAAAGAAGGAACAAGAAAAACTATAGTACTGCCACGATAATAAATGTTCACAAAACACGTCTTTGTCCCCCTATCTGTATCAATTAAATCACCATATGAACCCTAAAAAGCTAGATATAGAGTAAAATGTCCTGCTGTAACAATGCTGCCTCCATTGTAATAAGTCAATGCTCAGGCATGCACCCACTCCACAGAGCTAACTGCACGACTGGTTGACATTTGAAACGTAAATACCCCGTAAAATGTCATAAATCTCATATGTGCATCCCAAGCTCCTCTGTGAAAAGCCACAGATTATTAAACATGTGACAATAAATTGATGAAAAAGAAAATGTCACCCTTGGATATGTGTCATGATTAATTGTGTTTTCCCCAAATGGCTTTAAAAAAGCCTGTCCCTGTTTACTGGGGCTGTCACAAAGCTTTAGTGATGCATGCTAGTGTGAGCAAACACCACTTCAGCGCCAACATGCACACAATCTATTTTTAATAGGAGGGGATGTAAAATAATACATGAGGAGGATGATTGATTCATCATACTGTAACTATCAACCTATTGTAGTTAATGCAGTTATCAGTTATTACTTAACTTTAACTTTATTATATAGTGTATATTCAGGGCATATTAGAGTTAACCAGTGTTGTGCTAGTTACTGAAATACTAACTAGTTACAGTTACTTCATCCAAAAAGTAACTCAATTGCTTTTTTTGGTTACTTACACCAAAAATTAACACGTTACTGTTAAAAGAAACTTTTAGTTCCTCTTTAGGACCCTGGCGCGTGAGCGTTTTCCTTATGGTGTGTTCACTGGAGGTCAGAACTTGGAGGTCAGAACTTGGAGCTCAGATCAAATTAACCTCAAAGTTTAGTGCTCCAAGCTCTTCCAGCCTTACAGGCGTACAACAAAACATGCAGCTACCGTGGACGTCAGTATCAGATAGCATGAATTCTATGTCAAGTTGGTGAGATTAAGCCGACTTTCTAAGTTGGAGATCCAACTTCACAGAGGGTTCTGATTTAAATTCTGACTTGGAGCTTGGAAATTCCAACATCTGTGTTCAACTGCAACGCACCGTGAGTCGAATCACGTAAACACCGGGCTCCTAACGCTGCTGCAGTGACAATAATGCTCTGTTTTACTGGAGGTGTTTGTTGCCTTATGCTGGGAGAGTGGATGGATCGGTGTCACTGTGAATCTGAAGGGGACATGTCCCCCCGTTCCTAGTGCCATCTGAGAGCATGAATTCATCAGTCAGGAATTCATTTACCAAGTAATGGACAAATGCACCATATTATAATGGTAACTGTGTTTATTTATTTTTTTAAAGTAACACATTACAGTATTAGTTACTGTTAAAAGTAACGCCGTTACAGTAACGTGTTACTGTCCAACACTGGTATTAATTGATTATTATAAAAAAAATAACTGGTGTCCTGCTGGGCAAAACCCTATAGTGAACCAAGATGGTGACAAATATAACTGAAAAAAAGAATGGATAATAAGTATGATAAATAAGAAAAGATGGACTCACAAAACTGGCAACTCAGACTCATAAACAGTGTAATCTTGTTTGTTGTATGTTAATTGCAAGAGTAAACTATGCTACATGCTCTGCTTTTTTTGACCTGTCTTTGCATACGATTTCCATTTAAATTTAGCCCTTGTTATATCTGAATTTGCAGTTATCCATTTTTTTGATTGTTTTCATTAAAACTGCACTACATATTGATGTAGTTTTGTTGATGACAACACCCCCAGACCCAACAATATATAGATTAAAAATATTAAATATTAAATTTATAAAACATAAAATGCACAGACTACATCCCGTAGGCTTTTATTGCTTCACAAAAGCTGGAACATGAAGTGCCCGAGGTGTTTTCTACCTAGAGTCTTATGAGAAAGAGACCCTGAATGAACTGTGTGAGGCGATGATAATCTCGACTGGAAGTGACTCATTTTTGCTTTCTGCAGTATCATAGCAGGTGAACACAGCTGCACCTTAATGACTAGAAGCATTACTAAGCAATGACAATATATGTTTATCACTTTTTGTTGACTAAAACTAAACTGGAGCAAAAAAAAGTAACATTTTCACACTGGTTTCACAGCAAAAGCTGCATTTCTCGATCCGTATCAGACATTCAGTGTGTAAATACAATAATTGGAGGATGCCTTCTCATTAAATTTAGCAAAACAAAACATTTTAGCTAGTTATTTTGCTTCATCTGTTATAAAAATGGAAGGTGAAAGACCTAGCTGAAATTAAATACTGTTGTTGTTGCTACTCAACCGTGGGGGTAAAGCTCAATGTATACAATTCAAAAGAAAGACCTGTGGCGGTCCTGTGGCAGCCTACCAGGGCTAACTACTCATCGTAATCATCACTTCCTGTTCGCAGAAGCAGAAGTAAACCTGGCCGTCTCTTGAAAATGGAGACTATGTACCAAATATATATCATAATTTATATGATAAAGACATATGTCACCCATTTAACTTGACTGCAATTGCTGCTGCATTACAAGTCATGTCATGGTGGTAAAAGCAGGGGTTTTGCTTAGCAATCGTAAGGGTGGCCTTTAGAAGAAGACATACTTAGATAGATCCAAAGTTTTTTTATGCTTGCTGACATGATGCAAAGGCTGGAGCAACATTTCAACGAGATGTTGTGTCTTGTTATGTTTGCAGTGAATGAAAATTGCCAGACTCTTTATTTGAGCTGATACTCATCTGTCGGCCTCCAGTAAGTTTGCTCCTGCTCCAAAAACACTTTGGAAAAATCTTACCTATTGCCTAGAAACTGTTGCTACAATCTATCAGTTTATGACAGCAGACAACAAGAAAACGCATTGCTTTATCAGTTTATCTCGGTGCCAGAGGCGCTGCTACACAGAATGATAAAAGACTGACTCAGCAGGCGAAAACACCACTCAGTGGGGATGATGGAGTTTTAGCTGCTTGGAGCTAAACTCTGAATAAGGATGCATGTCCGTGTTGAATGGTGAGGAATGACAATATATTTCTTCTGAAAAATACAGTCTGAGCTTTGTATCATCCATAACGCTGTTGTTGCACTGCTGAGTTAGTGCCAATGAAACTGTTGGGGATAGAGCAGGTATTTTGCCTCAGGGTGGAAAAAAAAGACATCTGCTTTTATATCATGCTTTCTTCACATGGTCTGAAAGAAATAAAACCTGCCTGTCAGGGTTAGTTGGACTGTCTCCACTGATTAGACGCTTGACACGTCAAACCATGAGACCACTGACAAAGTCAATTTAGATTCTGCTCAGGTCTGCCTTTTACCTTTAGGCAGGGCAGTATTGTCTAATAAAAAGATGTTAACTAGAGGAGAGCTCTCTGTAGAGTTCAAATCTCTACCAGGTGTGTCTGCAATGCCCCCTGCTGTAATGTTTGATCAAATGAATACAAAGCACATCTGTCTAACCCCCTGTGTAGACCAGCATCAGACACTATTTTGCCACCTAGGTTTGTTTTCTCCATTCTACAGACTTGTCTTTTGCATTTACCCAGCAGCTGTAACACTGGATTTCTTGGGGTATTAAACGGTATTTTTATTCACAGCTAGTCCCTGGCAGAAAACAAGATTTTAAATCAGCTGTTGATAACTTTAACCTCCTACAAGCCATTTAAGAACAGTGAGGAGACACTGGACAATACTGTATAAATGATCAGTAACATTGACAGTAATATACTTTTTTTTCCCAAAAATTGTGAATCACTACAACCTTGAGATAGTTATATATGAGCTGAAAAATATTAGGCAGGATGGGTCCAGCAGTGTGCGAAATTAGCTGTGGATGTTCTCAGTCAATTTTCATTAATTCATAATAAAGCTACCGCATATCAACATTAAACATGATCTGTCAGTCAAACTTAAATGACTAAAATGCTAACAGGCAAAAGCAACAAAAAACAATCCGTGGGAAATTGTGAGCAGCTTTGTGATCTGACAGGGTGAAGGCAATCACAGGGAAATTATTGCCACAAATGAACTTCATGGGATTCTGGGAAGAGTAATTAGCCAAAACTTCCCTTAACTAGCCCCATGCTGTCTAATTCCTTCATCCACAGAGAGCAGAACTGGCGGAGCAGTCTAATTTTAAAAGCAATCTCCCGTTCCCATCATAAGCCTGGGATTTTCATTAGCATCTTGTTACTGCTCAACAGTGCCACAATTACCTCTTAATTGGAGCTCGTTTTGCTCGTATTTATGGAATAATAATCAAGGCTGCATGCCACTGAGCCTGGAATTAGGTGGAAATTGGTACACATTTGAATGCTAATAGTTGACTGAGCCTTTGCCAGATATGTCATTACAGTGTTAAAATAAATCATGTTGCCAGAAACATTTAAAGAACAGTATCAGCTGTGCATCACATTTGAATTATGCAGGCAGAGTTGATTGTATGTGACATTTGATGGAAACGTTGAAGAATCAATGGCACCCTGATTGTCACAAAAAAAGGCCTCTTAGCTTGGAGTTTCCCCACCATCCAAACACTCCAAAAATAATAAGGCAGTCATTCTGATGCACCTGGCAAGGCAGAAAGAAATGACTTGGCCTTCGCTGCAGCTCTGTTCTAAATGCGTCCCATAGATCAGGTAGACAGAGCCGGAGCCAGAACTAATTGAGCAAAGCTGGTTCTCCTGCTGGACCTGGATGATTCCCCCTGCATGACGGATGGATGTGTCTCAGAGGAAGAGCATGGCCCTTCTGCTGCTATCGCACTGCCTAGTAATAGCTGTTAGATCACAGTCTCGGCCTCATGTCAACTATGAACATGTATTAATATATAAGCTCTGCTGAGGGGCTCATGTACTTATTTCATTGTTTACCTGCAGAGACAGCAGTCAGGCCCTGACAACAAAACAATATGATAGCTTGTCAGTTTCACCCACTCATGGTTAATTAACCAGCTACAATCACAAATATTTCTTCATGAATGTCAAAACGATGCCTAATTCATATCTACTTGGACAAAATATGCTAATAAATGCACTATCTGGACAAGCTTTAAAAAAAAATGACAAATTTAGACAAGTGGAAGCAGCTAAAATTGAAAAAATTCAATCAAGTGTCAATCTACAAGCATGTTAGCAGCTTTATGAGGCTGTTCTTATTGACACAGCTGTCCTTTGAACTACATTAGCATGTCAAGACACTCACAGTGACGTTTAGTGAAAAATATTTAAGTTATATCTTGGCTCATTAGCACCAAACAGTACAACTGAGGATGATGGGAAGTCATTAGCTTGCAGGTATTTGGTTATAAAACAAAGTATTAGAGCTTTAAAATGGAAATCTGATGGTGGCCCTGTAGAAAAAGTCCGGGGAAATCAAGCTCTGATTTATTCTCTGTGGAAAGTGAATTTCGCAGAAACCTGAATGTATTCAACGGCCGCCGGGTCACAAACTTTGTCATTTTACAGCTAAATAATACACACAAATATATTTATTTTACTATATTTGAGGTGAGGAATAGGTATGACAGTTACAGAATATTCATTCATATTTGATTACTGCTGCCTAGTTTAATCAGTGTTCATGAATTTCGTGTGCAGCAGCTGCTCGGAAACTGCTCGGCTCTGATTGGTTGTTTTTCATCGGGTGCTATGAAATCTTGCAAATGCCATCAGAAGGCACAAGGACGAGGCAGAGATTATCATACATTATCTCTCTCATGCATTAGGATGTAGCGATCGTTTTATTAAAAATACATACTCCTTAAAGACTCCTCAAATCTGCACAAATAAGGAAAAAATATACAATTGTCAAAGCATCCACAAGGGGTGAAACATTCAGTGCAGGATTGGTTCCCTTCAATGCAAGTGAGTCTCAGCGCAAAAAATGGCCAATTCACAAAAATCAGTGCTAAAAGCCACACATAGTTACAGTGAAATTATTAGCAGCTTTAGAGTGTCGGCATGACTGTGTCTGCCCCAAGTTAATTTATTTTGGGATGTAGTGACAAGATGTGATGATGGTTGTGTCATGAAAAGTAAATGAATAAAACTCATGTCATTTTTTGTTTAAAAAAAAAAAAGCAGAGGAAAAAATGAATGAAAAATGAGGTTATTATAGAATGAATAAGCAAAATATTTCCTTCCCAAATCCGAGGCTTAATTTTTCCCCTTTCCTCTCTCTTAATTGCCTTCGAGAGATTTGGATGGAACAACCGACACATAAATACACAGCTGTGCAACAACACAAAGCCTTATTTCCTCACCTATACCTGATGACTACCAGATGTTGAGATCCAACTACCTTAAAACCTGAGACACACACAGACACTGAGTCAATCTAAAGTACAGTAAATATAGGGACATATAACGCATGTATGAAATATTCACAAGTCAAAATACAAGACAGCTTTGTGTTGTTTCAACACCCTTCTGCATGCTTCCTCAGCAGTCAGAGAAATTTAACAACGAGCTGATAAACATATAGTGAAACATTTAGCATTTAGCAGCTAAAAGACAAGTCAATGTAGGAATCAGTGATCATCAGGTGGCCAGAAACAACTGAATGCTAGACAATGTATTAAAATAAGAAAAGCATTAAAAGGACACTATGTCATTTTTCAAGTATTTTATTCCCTCAAATCAACATCTTCATTTATAAATAGAGCCTCATCGGTGTAAAATAAGCTACGCCAACAATCTGACTTATCCTCCTGGGCGAAGAATCAGTCATCCATCTTTACATAGACCGGGACGCTCATATGGAGGCTTCCATGTCTTTCCGGTCTACAAAAAGATGTTATTACCTACCCGGCACTAAACTAAAACCTGCACTGTACTTTTGGTCGTAATGCAAGACCATATCTATGCTGTGGCGAAGGAGAAAGAACCTTCATCACCAAAAAAGCGTAAAAGGGAATTCAAAAGACGGGACCAGCGAATTAACAAAACAAGGGTAAACATCGGGGTCGCCTTTCCCAGGTGGAGAGCACTCATGACTGAGAAAGATTTCCAAAGGGACGCTTAACTTACCTGCTTTCTTCTTGACAGGTAAGACAATGTTATTGTGTAAAATAAAATGTCTCATTGCTTGGTTATGTAATTCATTACGCCGGCACCATAACAGTAGATCACATAAAGCATAAACCTCATTGGTGGATGGTAATGTTAGCATATGTTTGATCGAGTAAGCTAAGGGCATTTCATGCCATTGCCAACTACCTGCTCACACAAATGATTCTATGCAGTTTGAAATAACGTACCTCATCACCCGAAGGAAAACTCGGTAAATTGGTGTTTGAAGACATGTTGTTGTCAACAGCCTCTTGAATTTCGACTTTCGACCAATTCCGCCTACCTGTCCGTTTAAAATAATATGAAAATAATTTCATGACTACAGAGAGGAAATAACTATTCAAAAGAAATTATTTCGTTTGGTGAAATGGGTCAGTGAACTTAGGTCAAAGTTAAGGACTTTGGTAGCCTAGAAATCTAGCCGCACCTTAGCGGCAAACAATATTTGGACGGTCTAGTGGCGCACCATAGGGAATAATCCTGGTTCCAGCAAGGAATCTGTCGGACCGATCACAATGCTCTGCGTAGCTAGTCATTGGGTGGGCGTAGCATGATGACGACAGGGCTGCGTGACACTAGAGATAGCAAAACATCCAAGATGGCTGTGGCTAACGAACAGCGGTCATCTCAATCAGCTCTGTCATCGATTTTGGAAGAGTTAGACTTGGGCTTTTCTTTAAAAGTTGAGCAGAAAGAAGCTCTCAAGTCATCTGCTTTAAAGAAGGATGTAGTTGTTGTTTTGCCGACCGGCTCCTTTGCTGACCAGCTATGGCAAAGGTCTAATATAGTTTAATATACCAGCTGGCTCCGCTGGTAGCATCACATTGTCCGTTACTCTGATTGGTCATAGCGTTGGCCTATTACATGCAGAGGCAGGTTGAACGACAACGGTTGGCCCCACCCACAGGCTTCAACTCTGTCTATTGACTGCCCGCAGACTATACATTTGATGTCGTAGAATGGCTTGTCAGTCTAGGACTTTGGATAATGGTATAGATAATTCATATTACTACAACAAATATTACTAAATGACTTGATTTACATTGAACATTTGTTTTATTTGTAATCTGTAATCTGTATTATTAAAGATAGAGTTTAGGCTGACCAAATGTCTTCTTTTTCCTGGACATGTCCACTTTTTACATCCGGGGCGTCCGCGGGTTTTAATTAATTGATGATAATGTTCAGTTTTCCTTCTGTGTGTGTATTTGCGTGTCCCCTTCCCCCGGTAGTCAGTGTTTGACAGTTGTGGAAACAGTGTCCTGTCCTGATTCTTTTCCTTCCTTTTTCTGAACACATAATGCAATGACTGCTCTCAGGGTGGAAGAACCATTTCATCCAGTATAACAAAAAGCTTCTGAACAGAATTCCTATGCCTTTAAAGAGACCAGGTATTGGCTGTGAACAACAGCAAATTTGCTCAGTCATGCTACAAAACACCTCAACCCTACAGCTCATCTCTCTGAAGACATCTAACAACTGTGGCCAAAGTGGACAGTACTGATTCATTACTTGTATCTTTGCTACAGGTGTTCATTGTCCTTATTTTTCATTCTATACAGTGGTTTCTTTTATTCAGTACTTTTCAATAGTGTACAAAACAGTAAACAGCGACTTATTTAATACAGCAAACAGAAAAAAACAGTAGTCTAAAAAGTTGTTTTTGTTCCTCCACCTTTATAATGCAAAAAACAAAATGTGTTCCTGCTCGGCTCCTCTGTGTAGCTTCTGACCATGCTGAAAGTTTTTTTTTTTTGACTGTATGTGCTTCACATAGTCCTTTCAATTCTTCAGCCAAAGCATCTTTGTGCAGTTGAGGTTTACATACATAAGCAGTCTCAGGTCTGGTACTTTGAAATAAATGGCATTTTGTTGTGTTTTTGTGAATAGATTTTCTTGGTTCGGAACAAGGACAATAAATGGTAGCTGGTCAATTGTCACCGTGACCCTCCCAAGGAGACGGTAACAGTGTGAAGTAGCCTTGTTGATTGAAAAACTAAATTGCTTGGGGGTCACTTCAACACACTTTTTTGCCTTTTCACACAGCAGATTCACCATTTGTGACTTATTCTTCTGTAGCTGTTTTTCTGGCTGAATGTTGTTCCAGCGTGGATCCATGCCTTTATCGCATCAAAAATTGACAACGGCAACAGCATTCTTTCAAATTTAAATACAGTCACTGTAGAGATGTCAACACGACAAGTAGTTTTGTTTTGTTCCAATTTACGACATTAATTGTGTGTTTAAAACTGTGACCGCGATCCAAGAGACGACACCTTTTCCTCGAAGTGGAATTGAAAAGGGATTTCGTGGGTTGCAGCTCGGTTGGTCTAACAGGGTCACAGATGAGTGACTAGATTGGCTGAAAACAATTTCTCTGCTCTCAGGAACTAATCTGGCCAGTGTGTGCAGCCTGTGCCTCTCTGCAGGAAACCTCTGGTAAAACACTGAGGAAAGCTTGTTTATCACCTAATGAAAAAATGTCATTGATGTCCATGAAGAACGGCCGCCGTTACAGTGGCATGACAGGTGGCTGCGTTCACTAAACCACGCCGACAGCTCCATCAGTCGCTGCAATCGCATCAGCGTCCATCACTAGCGAGCAATTATGTTATCATTCATCTCAGCAAAGAAATCACATTACCACTCATTCAGGGAGAAGCTTAGGTTGTCATCCATGAACCAGGACCTGCTCTCGTTCAGTGTAGCCGATGCGTCTCAGCAGATTCCATGCAGTGAAAACAGCTACAGTGAATGCTGCACGCCATGATTCAAACTCTGAAAATGGTCAAAGTTACAGGATGTCACCATCGTTGAATGATAAATAACTATTGCATTTGACAATGATAAACATGAAGCATGTTTATCATGTCAATTTAAATTAACCAATTAACCTAATCCCCAAGCATGTTTTTGGATGGTGGGAGGAAGCGGGAGTACCCCAAGAGAACCCACGCAGACACAGGGAGAACATGCAAACTCCACACAGAAAGGCCCCCTCGAGTGCCGCCCTCGTACATAACCAAATCATAATCAAAATAGCAAGTCTACTGCTGTGCGATAGTCAAATATAGTATAGTAAAACATACCATTCGGAAATGTTACTGTTTTGAAATAGCCAATCAGACTCGGCGTTCTGTGACAAACTTCATAGCTTAAGCTCAACCAACTATGATTGGCTGGAAATGGTCACATGGTAAAGGTGCTTTCAGGGGTCACTGGGCCAGGCTGTTCATACATAAACATCAAGTGTCAGTTTGATCCTGAATGTCATTGTAGGGATATTATGGTTAGATGTTAGATCAACAGCTCCTTGTTTTGCAATATACTGTACATGAACATACTGTTTGAAGAGATTAAGGTAGAAAACAAATTTAAAACTTTAATGTCTACTTTTCTCGAAACTATAAATATGCATAGAAGAGGTTTGCACAGAATATTGTTAATATTCATGTCTGGATGGATGTTGCACACCTGCGCACAAACCGCAGCCCTCCACAACAGTTGTATCTTGGTATCTTTGGTCTTTGTTAGTCCAGTTGCTTGGGCACCAAGCAATTGCTGAGTAGTTGCTGAGATGCTTCTGAGAGTATTTGACCATGGGTTTTCCTGTTGGCTTAAACATTAAAAGACTTAGAGCATGTGACTGAAAATTGCTGCCAATGAGGTAAATCCACATTCTAGCAGTTTCATTGTGTAAATATCTTTGAAAAGTCTACAGTTTGGATATAGTGTGAAATAAAACGTCCACATGAGAGTGTTTATGTTAAAAATAATGTCTTACAGAGTGCCTTGCATATTTTTTCTGACAAAAACAACCAGTTATTTAATGCTAAGTTTAATGTTAAGACATTTCCTGCTATTTGCAACAGGTCATATATGCCAGTAAAATCAAATATCAAGGCTAACAAGGATTTGATGAGTATTATTTTGAATGTGTAACAATGAGCCATATTGTCTCCAAAGGCAAAAGGCTCATAAAGATAACTTTAAAGCCTATTTCTGATTCATAACAGGTGATGGTTATAACTCCAGCTTTTATGAGGTATGTTCATGACAAGTGGTTCCAAAAGAAGGGCAGGTATCCATCCACTGGCTTTATGGCTTTGATTCTAGCCATACACATGTGATGAAGTAATTTAACTTTTATAATTGGAGTTGTCCTTGTGAACGTCACCAGTGTTGCTGTAAACCATTAAGGATTGACATGTGGCTGCAAATAATTGAGTGCTTTTGTCTTCCTAGGTCCATGTGTTTGGTTATGGAGCGGACAGTGATGGAAACTGGAGTCATTACTGGGAAAAACTCTCAAACAGGAAGTTACCGGGATACATCCTGGAAATCATGAGTATGGGATTATTCAGGAGCTATTTGCAACAAAGACTCACATTTTATACAGCGCGATGACCTTTGTGACACAATAATGTTTCATTAACTGAAGAACACTTAAAGTTATGGAGGAAAATCTGTGCCAGAATCTCTTGTTTACTTGGGTCAGGGTAATGGTGAAGTGATTGTGAATGTATTAAGTTTGCATTAGTTTTTGGTGCACTTTCCTGTATTTCACTTAATGTTTTTTTTCTGTATGGTTTTTAACATTAGTGATTAAAGGGATATGCCACCCCCATGTGAAATTTAGTCATTCCTCACAGTCCCCAAAAAGTGAGCAAAAGCGTTTTTCAGCTGGCTCAGCCACTGGGGGTTTTCAGTTGCTGCATGGTGTCTCTTGCAGGGGTGCTTTACCGGAATATAGTCCCAAGTCAAAATCGCCCTAGTAGCCAGTACATTTCTGTTAAATTTCACATAGGGGTGGAGTATCCCTTTAACCATAATAAAATTGCCTTTAAGCAAGCCTACCTAAATTGATTCTCTGAACTTTGACTGTGTGTCATGAATATTTGGTTTCTGAAGATGAATACAATTAGTGTTGTGTGTCCAAAGTGGATTGAACCTCTGCAGGAACAAGAGTTAGATAGTGGGAAATAGAAAGTACTGATGCACCTGAGACATAAAAAAAAGGAATGATCACACATAAAAGCATTTGAACACACTAAATTCAGAGCAAATCTACACATGTCCTCAGTTCACTGGTCCTCTAAGAGGTGCACTGATTTGAAAGATATGTGCAGTGTTGAGTACAGTTTGTCCAATATTTCCTCGTTGTGGTTTCATGCCCTAAAGCTCTCCAGCTGGATCAGCAATTAACCTGACTGAATAAAGAGTGAAAAGAGTCACCCTTTAAACTAACCCACACAAAATACCTGCATCTATTTCTTTATAGGGGAATGCAAATGGAATGATAACACGTACAACTTACATGACACATTTTTAACTCACTGCCTGAAATAGTTTAAAATGAGGCCTCTCTCACCGTCATAATATATGTTGAACCATAGAGGGAGCTCTTTTATTTCTTGTTCCAAGACAGACACTTCACCTCTAGTCGTTGTGCTTTTAGCACACTCTAGCCACACATTTCAGCCAGTATCTAATTATTTAATTTTTTTATCTTCTATCCTATTATTGTTGGATGGATTTTAGATTCTTTGGCAGAGTAAAAGGCAGCTGTGTGTGATAGGTGTTGTGCTGGCTACTGTCTGGCAGACAGTGGCATCGGTTTATTGCTGTTATACACCAGCACTGCAGTCCAACAGTGTCCAAAGGTCAAATGCATTTTCCTCTGACAGCTCAACAGTGGCTTGGTGAAATGACCAGTGGTTCAAGGCTCTGGTGGTTTGCCTCACACTCATCTCACATCTGTGCTTCAGACACCAGAGCTGCACCCACTGCTTCTCTTTGGTCATGCAGCCATTGCAGCATAGCAAAGGTGCTGTTGCATCGTCTCTCCCTCCTTGAATCACATTTGACCAATTTGCATTTGTAAATATATATTAAAGGAAATGTAACGCCTGCCAGATGACGGTAACAAGGAAATATTCCTATTCAACATATCTGCCACATTTGTCAACATATTTTTTTGCAGTGAAAGCCACAGCTAACTAGCCTGGCTATCGCGCCTACTTGCTCTGTGAGCATAGTCTGGCCAAGCTGCTTTGTAAACCAAGTTCTCAGAGGGCGGGATGAATGATGCTACTGGATGAATCTTCAAACATTCAGACCACTCTTTCCTCTGACTTATGAGCAGCGACGAAAACTGCTTGATCCAAAGAACTAGTGTGTCATTGCCTTAAACACACCACAATCCAGCCAAAATTCTGGATTTTCCTTGGTCCCCATTTCTGAAATCGAAGAGAACGACATCTTGGCCAGACTGACTTGGTCGTGAAATTTTGTGAAGCGTCACAGGAAGTATGGGTGGGCCCAGGAAGTAGTTTAGGTGTGACAGTGGAGAGGCAACTGTCGGCTCTAAATAACAATGGCAGCTCCTGAAGAGATCTTCCTAGATGCTGCTACGGCATCAGTTATAGCTGTAGCTCGGTGGGTAGAGGAGCTATATTGAGTTATTTTAATTAAGTTAATGATTAATTGAAAATAATATAGCTTTCATGGGTTATGTTCAGGTATCCATCCACTTTATGGTTTTATGGTTGGAGGTAATTAGACTTTTAAATCAGGAGTTGTCCTGTTGTGGATGCAAATTATTGATGACCAATGGAAAAAGCTTTGAGGCTTTCTGTAGAAAACAAGTGGAGCATATATTGGGTAAAACAAGACTTAAATCTTGGCCTTCCAACTCAAAAAGACGACTCACTATGTTGCATATATTAACCCTTTGTATAAAACTGTGAGTGGAGTGGTTACACACTACACTTTCAATACATGACATAAATGAAGTCATGTGCTCTGGAAAAACAAACATGGCAGCATTTTACATTACACCAAGCATTGATTTTCTTTCCTAGACAACAGTTTTGATGCATGCCATGTATTTTTGTGCAGATGAATGATTGATCAAATAACATCTGAAAATCAAATAATTCCTTTAAAAATATCTTTCAGTGTGAACATGTTAAAATAATCTGAACAAAAATGGCCTAAAGCAAACTTTATTATCAAGCAAAATTAACAGTGGTCCTGTTTATTGATAACAGGCATGTCAGTTTCCACAGGCACTGCCAACTGAATTTACTCATTAACTTCAGTCTGATTACCTTCCAGGAAGTGTTCCATATCTCTGTGAACTTATTTAGCTTCCCTTTGCCAGCATAATTCCCTGTATCAAAAAAGTAATTCTATTCATAAGTTAATTTCTCCAATGTCAAGCATGACACCAGTTCTTGTAACCACATTCCAGGTATAGGGCCGTCCATACTTTTCCACCTCAATGCAATCACTCTCCTAACCTGAAGGAGGGATAGATCAATCATGGATGCTGTTCTGCGGCCTGGTGCAAAGTGATTAGGATAAAATACAGAGCTTTGCTTCAAGTGGAATCACCATATTGGTCATACATGAAATCATGCAGGTTCGATTTTCCCCAAAAGACTGGATTTTATGTCATTTCCACATGCAGTGCTGCAGAGTGCCAGTATCATCACTATATTTAATACAGCTGTCAGAAATGCTGGGGTTGTAAAGATGTACTTTTACAGGTGTCACAGCTTAAAGCAAATTTAATGTTCACAGTGTAAACACAGGGTGACGACATGCACCGACAAAACATCATTTTCATCATTTAGTCATTTTCACTGAGTGTGTTCGAGTCCTCTTGAATAAACATGAATTAGAACTGTTAAATTCATTTGACTGAAATTGTCTTTGAAGTGTTTACTGCTTGATTATAAAAGGTGATGTATAGATTAACCTGTATAACTCCATCTTGAACAACTGCAGCATGGGGCTAACACACCAATAAAAAAAATCATATTCCATAATATCTGAGACAATATATCATTCTAAAACATATTTTTTTAACAACGTTTTTATTCAAAAAACCGCTGATTTGACAGAAATTGGTGTATTTTAAATTGTGTCTTTAAAAGTCTTTACACCTTAGATGGTTCAAATTATGCAGAAAATAATTTCCTAGGCTTCCATCATCATTTTATTATTTATATTTAACATTGCAACATTGCTACTTTTGGTTTCAACATGGTTTATGGGATATTGTTTCATGCTGCTGATGTCAAAACCTTCAACCCTTCCTGCTGATAGTTCTGCCCACTTATCAGTCGCACATGTTTTTCAGTAGCACAGTCCCCTGTCACCAGCTCACCAGTGGAAGGAAGTAACTGGATTCCTTTTAATTCAGCGGATTTCTGGTCAGGTAAGATGACCAGAAGTTAAATACTTTTTGACACATTTCCACTGATAGTGGGTTTACAATGATAATGCTGATATAGATTTAAATCACAATGTTGTATTTCCTTAGATTAAATGCTTATACACAGCCTGGAGTTGTTCGTTGTTAATTATGTGCCGCTCTCTGTCACGCTATGATGAACATGCACAGTATGGTTTGATCAGCTTTGATGGAGGAGCTTTTGAAAATACAGCTTTTTTTACTTCACAAGTGAGAGAACAGTGCATTAATTGAATGGCAGGTTGTTTATTGCATTTAATTTCATCCATTCATGTTTACAGGAAATTATTTTATACATTTTCCTCATATACAAACTTTGCTACAATGCTTGGACTTTGACCAATCAAGCGTCTTCCATAAAAAATATCTGTGCTATCACAGTCCACATAAAAAGTGGTATCCTAGCAACTTTATAAATGACTCAGGGTTAGGAGATTGAGATGGGAACACATTGTCAGCATGTTGATAGGCTGTGGAGTGAATTTGTTACATAAGACAACAACACTTAAGTTTTAGTTCTACAATTAATTCATTCATCTATTTCACCACATATTGTATCCACAGATTCAACAGATCTGACGCCACGCTGACGGGATGTATTCCAGAAAAACCCAAGTTTTTATTTCCCTGCTGTGTATCAGTATCACTGCCATTGGGTTTTTTTCTCGATCTTCATTGATGTTATCGGTGTACCAGAATTCTTTCCCCCTTCAGAACTCAAGTCTCTGTGCCTGTCGCAAATGTTTAGCGGAATATGATCCGTGGCTTACTAAACTGATGGATGCATCTCCTGAGCCCTTTTTGTCACCAACAAACAACATCTCACAGGATACCTTTGAATGGTGGAAGGTAAATGTCAACTTACACATCTTTAAAGCCTGTGTTATACAACTGATATATTATTATAACTATTATGGTATATCTGTTTAGCACATTATCATTTATTAGACAAGTGACAATCTGGTCTGAAAATAAGTAATGCAGAAATCTGGGCTGAATCAAATATGATGCTATACAACCCTGACTGCCAGGGAATTATGTTTATATGCACATAATTTAACACTAGAAAAGTGTTTTAAAAGAAACATAATGCTGACCACATGTTGGAAGTACTGTATCATGTCAATTTTTCATGACAATTTCTTTCTGTTGACTTTGTATGATTGGTCGATAGTCATTGTATGTTAACCCATATGGAAAAGAAACAGAAAAAACTTATAACTAATTTATAAGATTTACTCTTGAAAGTGGCCACTTTTGCATTAGTTTCATACAAAATAATAAAAAGAGGTATAAGGATATTGTATGTATCATATACTTTTCTGATAAATACCAAAATCATACAAGTTCATTTTGTTTAAAGTTACTAAGGATCTTATATCTGCATTCACTGTTGTATGCTTTACATATAAGTGTCATACAAAGAAGATGGAGGAAATTTTATAAGATTTATATATCTTTTCCGTATGGGAAGTAGTTTGGTAGGATTAGGGTTATGTTCAGATCTTGGTTTAATACAAAGTGACTTAAAACACAACATGATGATTTGTGCTTTTAACATTTAACGGAAATCATGATATTATTTCTGTGTTTTGGTTTTGCTGCATAAACCTAAAAACCGACAGACTGTGAGACAGTCCTGCGCTCTGTGCTCTCACTATCTGTCCTGAATGTCTATCTGAAAATTTAAAAAAATGCCTCTGAACATCATCCAGGATGTGATTACATTTGTCACTTTAGTATGATACAGCATAACCATAACTCCTAGGAGAAAAGGATTTTTTATATAAATGTTTGTGTTATGTCTGGCAGAAGATTCAGTTTGACAGACGCAACTTCAAATTCTACAATAAAACCGTGGAGAAGGTGTATCAGATGTTCCCACACAGTCCGGATCTGACACAATCCAGTCCTGACCGCTGCAGGACTTGTGCTGTGGTGGGAAATTCTGGTAACTTGAATGGCTCACGCTATGGACCGCTTATAGATTTTCATGATATTGTCATAAGGTATGATGTATCACCTGCACCAGTCTTCAGTGAAATGCAGTTTAATATTTAGACTACGAGAGCAAAAACAATCACAATTGTTAATGTCTATGAAACACATTGATACTCAGTGTTTCCTTTGAGTGAACTTCATCATTGAACTAATGTGTGTCCTCTGCACCTTTTAGGATCAACCGTGGTCCTATCAAAGGCTATGAAAGAGATGTTGGAACCAGAACAACACATCGTGTGATGTATCCGCACAGTGCTACTACTTTGGACAACACCACGTACCTTGTGCTTTTTCCATTCAAGATAAGCGATTTACTGTGGCTCCTCACATCCTTCACTCCCAGGTAGGTACATCTTGTCTATATTATGATGAAATCCGATTTTAAGACACATGTATTTCCTATTCATGTAGCAGTCCAAAACAACATTAAATGCAACTAGCTGGAAGATAATCAAAATAAGTGTGAGAAAAGCTTAAGCCCAAAAGACAATAGCTGGCTACATTAGCTGTCTTGAGTAGTATAACAGGATCTTACAGGACTGTGGCTAGCTGGCACTGGCTACCTTGTAGAGAATCTAGCAGTTGCATATAAAAAGAAAAGCCTTGAATAACACTTAATGTTTCTCCAACAGCCCAAAATCAACTGCAGACTCTGGGCTGAACGCTAACAAGGATCTGGTGAGTATTATACATTAAATGATACCCTCCTCTGGAACAGAATGGTTCATAAATGTCACTTTAAAGTCTACTTTCAATCCTGAATAGGTGGTGATCCTCAGTCCAGCTTTCATGAAATACGTTCATTATGTTTGGCTCAAAGGGAAGGGCAAATATCCATCCACTGGCTTTATGACTTTAATTCTCAGCATGCACATGTGCGATGAGGTAGGTTCATTGGTAGTCATTCATCATTTGTAAACTGCAATATTACAATAAATAAAAAAGTAAATTGTTTTTAATGAGGTATAAATTAAAAAAAAGAAAACATTAAATATAGGTAAAAGTTAATTTCAATTTTATTTGTATATATTTATATAACATTAGGCTGCTGATGCAATTTGTACTTGTTTTCATTGAAATGTGTTGAAAAAATTGTCCTCCAGATATGCAGATTATGACATGACAGCTATATTTTCAAATGGCAGATTGAGAAAAAGCTTCCACAGAAAAAAGTGATGATATCCATGTGAGGGTATGACTATATTTTTTTGTTTTCCCAGGTCAGCGTGTTTGGGTTTGGTGCAGACAGACATGGATATTGGAACCACTACTATGAAATACTAAAAAAAAGAAGAAAAAGAACTGGAAATCATAATGGAAATCATGAGTATGTAATCATCGATGAACTCTATGAGAAGCAGAAAATCCGTTTTTTTAAAGGATGGTGATCTTTGTTTTTTCTCTCGTCTTTCTCAGCTGCATTAAAGGCATAGTTCATAATTCTCCTCAGAAGCACTTTTTGTTATACTGGTTGAAATGGTCCTTCAATCCTGAGAGCAGTCATGTGTTCAGAAAAAGTAATGAAAATAATCAGACTTCCGTGGTAGCTACAGAACTGTAAAAACTCTGACCAATCCCTGCCATTCGGTCTGAATGGAAAGAACCAATTAGATGCCTTCATGTCTCATCCTGCTCACGCCGCCCTCTGTTCCTCCCTCCTCCCCACTGTTGCTGTAAATATCCAGCACACTCCTCTGCAGAAATACGGAGTATCTGTTCTGTAGGGAACAATGTCAGAGAAAATGCAGCCAAAAATACCACTTCCAGTGTTACCTCTGACGGCTCACTCTGCTAAACAGGAAAAGAGAAGAAAGAGGGAGGCAGAAAAGAGTGAAAGACAAAACTCTGGATAAAGCTAAGAGGACAAACTGAGGCATCTGAAGGGACTGAAAAGTGATGCAGAAGTTTGTTTTCTTTCTGTTGTTATTTTCTTGAAATATGTAATGTTTGCCAACTTAGCGACTTTTGTTGCTTGTATAAGATGTTAACTTTTCTGTAGGTGTAAGCCCGTTGTTGGTGTTGAAGTGGTTATAAGAGATGACATTTTGATCATGTTGTACAGCCATGGTCTCCAGGGTCTGCATTATAACTGTAATAAAATGACGCTGATATATTGGCTTTGGTCTTAAAACTGTGGTGATGTAGCATAACGACTCTCCTCTCCCTGCTGAATCGTACTGTCGTCAGTCACAGAGAGAGAGCATTTTGTTTTATAGCATAGTTAATTATATACTTACCTTCCTTGTGAAGTGTTGGTGACTTTCATTGTCATTTGGGGTCAGGTATATGATAGAGGAGGTTTCTGACCTTACTAGTCAACTGATCCTTTGTTTGTTATTCCTCAAATAAATCTTTTATTTTGGGCCCTTGGTTTCAGTAATATTCAATGTACTTACTAATTTTTTAACTACCCCCTAGTGTACAGTGATGCTCATTGATATATGCACTGTGATTTATGCATTAGACACATGTAATTCAACATTACTGTTTGTAGTTTTTGGTCTCTGATATTTACTGCTTACACTTCCAACATTTCTACAGCTGCTCCTTTAAGAGATGAAACAGGTAGGCTTTTATTGTGAAGCAACGTAACTGTTACTGTTATGACACCATGAGGAAGTTTTAAAGACAGATATTTTATGAAACCAGATTAAGTTATTTAATTTTACCACATAACATCCATATGGTATTTAAACAAAAGGTGTGTTTTTCTTCTTCCTTACTGTTTAAAAAAAATCTCTGTCCAGATGAAAAACACAAGTGAAGGAGTTAGCTAGAAGTTACCTCTGTAACAGTATCTATGTGTAAATGTGAAAAAAGTCCCGCTACATTTCCAAAAATACCTGCGAATGTGTGGATTATAATCCGTGGTGTAGGTATACATGATGGATGTGTGTGAGGGTGTTGTTATTTGCAATAAGGATAAACTTCAGACCTATCGACAAATACAGTCATGGAAAAAATTATTAGACCACCCTTGTTGTCTTCAATTTCTTGTTAATTTTAATGCCTGGCTCAACTAAAGGTACATTTGTTTGGACAATTATAATGATAACAACAAAAATAGCTCATGAGAGTTTCATTTAAGAACTAAGGATTATTCATTTTCCATGGTTTTCTTGATAATAACCAAAATTACTTAAATTCTTACATCAATAGCTATGGCATTGTACCGCCAAAAACACTACTTTTAAGCATTCCATGTTTTCTTTTCTGTTTGCTTTAAACACATGATACACACAAGAGTTAATACTTGATTGCATAACCATTGTTTTTGATGACTGCAGCCATGCGTCTTGGCATGCTCTCCACCAGCTTCTGACATTGTTCTGCTGTCACAGCAGCCCATTCCTGTTGGACAAATTCAAACAAATTTTCTTTGTTTTTGGGCTTGTGGTTCTCCATTTTGAGTTTGATGATTTTCCACAGGTTTTCAATTGGATTAAGATCTGGTGATTGAGCAGGCCAAGGCATGGTGCGAATGTTGTGGTTCTCCATCCAGGCTTTAACTGACCTTGCCGTGTGGCAAGGGGCATTGTCTTGTTGGAAAATCCAGTCATTCGAGGCAGGAAAGAGTTTTCCAGCTGATGGAAGAAGACTGTTTTCAAGGGTAGTCCTGTACTTGACCTGGTTCATTCGGCCTTCACACAATTGCATTTGCCCTGTTCCACTCAGACTGAAACAACCCCAGATCATGACTGATCCACCCGCATGTTTTACTGTAGGGGCAAGACAGTCTGGGTTGTAAGCTTCTCCAGGCTTCCTCCTAACCAGTAAGTTGGCTGGAGTGGGCATCAATTCAAAATTGGATTCATCACTGAAGAGAACCTTAGCCCAATCCTCAACAGTCCAATCCTTGTGGTCTCGAGCAAAGAGTAACCGGGCCTTCCTCTGCCTTTCATTGATGAAGGGCTTCTTGCGTGCTCTGTGTGACTTCAAACCAGCTTCAACAAGTCGGTTTCGAATTGTCCTTGCCGAGCAAGTCACATTTCTCGACAGTGCCCACTCATTTTTAAGGTCCCTGGAGGTCTGACGACGATTCCTGACACAGGAACGGATGAGTGCACGGTCATCTCGTGGGGTAGAAAGACGTTTCCTGCCACGGCCAGGTAGCAATTTGGTAGTGCCATGTTCAGCTTGTTTTTTTGTTGGAATGAACGGCTGTCTTGGAGATCTTCAGTTTTTCGCTACCTGTCTCTCACTCATGCCAATTTCCAGCAGTGCCAAGATGGCTGCCTTTGTTGCTTCACATAATTCTTTTGTTTTAGGCATTATGTGAGAGCTGACAACTTCTGAGTTGTGCTACGGCTTGAATGTAAGCAGGAAACCACTCTAGGCCTTTGCATGTGCCGTGCTGCTTGTGACATGAAATGGCCTCTTATATACCCTGGGAATCAATTAAGCTTAAGAATGTCAAATAGGACATAAAGTATTATGTGACCAGCTGCATTTTTTGTTGTGTTCATTGTATTATACGTTTAGTGGTACCAGATATTAGAATGAACAAGAAATTGAAGAAAACAAGGGTGGTCTAATAATTTTTTCCATGACTGTAGGTGGGTATAAAGCCTGCAGGGCTTTATAGACTGGGAACACTGGGCCCAGACAGTGACCCTTCTGATTACCAGGTATCTGGAAAACAGGAATCAAATGAAATATTTGACAGAATGACTGGCCTGCGACTGTTCATCAACAACACACTGACAAAACAGCTTTTTTTCCAGAGCAGTAAATTTAACCTTCCTATACCCAGATATGTTTAAACCCGGGGACCAGGGTTGAGGAACACTGGTCTATTTGACACCATAATTTAATAAATGAACATCATGCTGTATTGAAGAAGACTTGAAACTAGAGATTGAGATCATAAACTCATGTACAATGTTTACTGAGGTAACAAATCAAGAGAGTCAACTTCTATAGGCTGCCAGTCTATTACAGTGATAACACTAACAGTACAGCAAAGTCTCCTACTGAAAGTCACTGATTAATTTTTGGCAATACGGAAGCCCCTCCAGAGATCATGAGCGCTCTGATCTGAAACATCACTAATCCCGTTCCTCATCACATACTGACACTAAACTGACATGATTTCTTTCACGTCACTATGCTCCATACACACAGAACCGCTGCACGCCAAACATCCGGTTTAGTCCTTGTTTCCAGCATCTGTTCTTCAGCAGCGTCATTTCTCAAACACAATAACTTTGCTCTTTTAGGTGCTTTACAGCTGAACATTTTCTGTCCTAACCCAAATAAATGTCAATATATGGTCCATCTCACAGCACAGCTGTCTCTTTCAATATTTACTGTCAGACTGATTGTAAAATAAAGATTTTATAAGCAGCACAGCAGATTGGTGATGACTGGTGGTCACTATAGAGTATAGTGTGCTTCAAACATCACAAAATGAGCTATACAAACAGTATACACAAATATTTAAAGTAGAAAGAAAGGCAGAGTGCAATGCTTGTGGAGACTCAGTGAAACAGTAAGTTCAGGTAAATCAAACTACTTCCTCATCGCAATGAAGAAGTAGTGAAGAGGATGGGATGCAGGTCTGCCGCTTGGAACAGGTGAATCATGTCTGCAAACAATCAGGGAGCTGGACGATGGCGCGATACACCACACCAACGACACAGACACACACACGCACATTGTGTATTCGTGTATTATGGGAACATTATATTGACATACAGCCATTTCCTAGACACTTCCCTTGACCATAACCATATCCACTACCCATGTAATCCTAATCCTAACCCTAACCAAAGTCTAACCTTACACTAACATTAAATGTTCTCCAACTTTTCAGCCTACAAGGTAACAGTTCACATTATGGGGACCTGTGTTTTGTTCCCATAAGTATGGTGAGTCTCTATAATGTGACTGTGTGAACAGATTTATGTCTCCATAACCATAAGTAATACCCGCTCTCTCACACACACACACACACACACACACACAAACACAGATACAATACAGGGAATATAGGAGACACAAGAGAAAAAGAAAACACAAGGAACACAATGGGTCTTTTTAAGTTTTGTGCCTCCCTGTATCCTTGCCTCCTTGTCTCCTCGCTCCCCGAGGACGTCCAAATTCCTAAAATGCAGCACATAAAGAAGCGTGACACACATCTTGAATCATTTTAATCTCTTCGACACGCAACCCCCTGTACAGAGCTAAGCTAATTTCTGTTGTATGGACTTTGTTTTGTATTGTAACACTTATAGAGGGCTACATTTCACACAAATACTTGCAGTGCAATGTTCCGTAGTTCATGTCTGATGTGTTTGACGTGGCTGTCAAAATAGAAAGAATGGACCACTTTACAAAGTTTTATGGAGGTCCAGTACATTTTCATTAAAAAAAAAAATGAAGACAACATTAAAATGAAACAAATCCTGAAAAACATGTCACACACGTAAAATTCAGTCTTCAATATTTCATCACATTACATGATAGGTTTTAAAATTCTGCTGAAGCTTTTGTTATTGTGAAAGTCTTGACACAGCCCATCAGGCACAGATGTCCAGCCTCCAGCACTCCCTTCTTGTCATTTCTACCTGCCATTCTTCAGTTGACGTGTCACAGGTTTATCGACCGAAAGCTTTTTTTTTTACCTTACTCACCTGTTTTTTTATTATCTCTTGACAGGTAAGAGAAAAAAATCACTATATACATATATACAGTACAGATGTATTTCACCTGAGAGTTGGATTTATAATTATTTTATAAATAAAAGAAATGTTTTAACTTGGCATACAGTGGCATGATCCTGTTTGAATAGGATGTGATCATTTCCTGATACTCAGTGAATTATTAATTTATTTTAGTGCTCTGGTACTTTACAAGACTACTCTGTTAATGTGTTACTGAAGAGAAAAGTGTGGAAATACACTGTTTGATGGAAGAAACTACTGAAGCTACCTACTATATTTTTGCTAATGTATTGAGTATACACTGTTAAATATTCTCTCTAGTAGTTAAACCATTTATACTCCATATAATAGTTAAATATACTGTATGTCCCTCACTGTTACTATGTAACTGACAGAAAGTTTTATTGCTCTTAGCAGAACAAAGAGAATTTTTCCTGTTTGCTCATTTACAGTCCTTGGTTATTAGTTGATCAGGTACACCCTCATAGGGACAGTATTTCATATTTAAACTGTATCAATGTCCACTGAACAATACAATCATCTAACAGCCTGGTACAGAGAATATTTGAAACTGAGTTGTCCTTTCCTTTTGTTGTCGTTGTATGTTCCTGTATCTGCCCCACCTGAGGAGTGCTTCCAAGAGCTGGAGTGATGCTTTCCAAACTGGCAAAAATCCATCTTCTCATGTCCATAATGTGCATCGCTGCCATCAGTGTGTTGTCCAGATATTCATGGGATTTATCTGTATATTCTCTGGGCTTTCAGAACTCAAGTCAAGTCAAGTGTGTTTGTAACAAATGTTTGCCTGAAGATGATGATCCGTGGTTTAGGAACCTTATAAATGCATCTCCTAAACCCTTTTTGTCAAGAAATCATACAACCTCAGAGGAAGAATTTAACTGGTGGAAGGTAAATGTCAATCTCAATCACAAATATTCTGCTTCTGTTTTCACTGTGAATTTCACTGGCTCTGCAAAAAGAGGTTATTTTCACCATAAGAGCAACCTGCTGAGTGTAAACTGTGTTCTCTGCAAGCTGGAAAAGCATTTTTGACAGAGATTGCGATTAAAACCAATTTCAGCATATACTGAACATTTTTTTATTTCTAGTGGGAAGCAAAAATTGAATGATTAGCATTGCAACACAAAAAAAAATATTAAAACATGGAAAAAAGGCAATATACTTTAAATAACTAATTAGCCATGTGTGCCAAAACCATTATTTGGCCACTGCAGTCAATTTGAAAGTTGCTATAACACAATGTTTTGGTCTGTTTGACCTTCCTCAGGTTTTTCTTCATTGTTTTCAAGTTAGCACACATGTTTA
Source organism: Synanceia verrucosa (assembly GCA_029721515.1). Classification (NCBI taxonomy): domain Eukaryota; kingdom Metazoa; phylum Chordata; class Actinopteri; order Perciformes; family Synanceiidae; genus Synanceia; species Synanceia verrucosa. Next base: position 11,699,824 of record CM056567.1, on the reverse strand, counting down.
GCTGTCTGGCGGACTCTGCCAATAACCAATAAAAGCACTGAATGGAAAGGGTTCTTACATTCAAAGGTTATTGGTGTACAGAAAAACAATCTGGTTGCCAACAGTTCTATGATCAGGGATTCATTTCATCTGATGCTTCTCTTTCTTTCTGTGTGTGTCAGCACGTACAGTCGGAAAGTCACAACTTCACTTTCTACAATACAACATTGGACAACCTGTTTCAGATGTTCCCTTACAACCCAGATGTTAAATCCAGTCCTGACCGCTGCAGGACCTGTGCTGTCGTTGGGAACTCTGGTAATTTGAAGAGATCACATTATGGACCTCTCATAGATTTCCATGATATTGTCATAAGGTAAGTCATTACTGACTTTTACATTTTACATAATCTAGTCTGAACAATGCTGACACTAAAGCAAATAGAAATTTTACAGCCTCAAAGTCAAACTTCCTCTGCCTCTTCCTCTTGGATTTCCACATACTGTGAACCTCAATAATCAAATAAATATTTGTCATTGAATTGATATTAAATATGTATTCCTGTGTTTCTTTTAGAATGAACCGTGGCCGTACCAAAGGCTATGAAGCAGATGTTGGGAACAAAACAACTCATCATGTGATGTATCCGCAGAGTGCTACTCAGTTGGACAATTCAACTCACCTTGTGCTGTTTGCATTCAAAACAAATGATTTACTGTGGCTACTCAGGAAATTCAGTTCAGGGTGGGTGTGTAGAACAGATCAGCTGTCTACATTTCTTATCTGTTCATTTCCTAACAGTACCAGTAAGCTACTATTGAATGATCGTCATAGTGATGGTTAAGTAGTTGCAGTAACACCTGTAAGGAAGTTTTGTAGTTTGCTGTGTGGGTAGGGTGTACAGCAGTCCAGTCCTCTGAGCAGTAAATGGGATTCAAGAAAGCTTTTTTTATTGCAATCCAGTTGGCCGTCAGTTAAACTGCGTGTCCTCAGAATGACTCACAAAGAGACAAATTCAAAGTCCAAGAGGGATGGGGGTACGTTCCCATACATTATTGTCTGGATTATTACTGCAATTTTTAAAGGAACCGTATGTAGGATTGTGGCCAAAACTGGTACTGCAATCACTTTCAAATTACTGTAGAGCGGTGTCTCCCCTCTCCCTCTCCCCTGACTAGAGGTTGCCAGCTCGGCTGCAGGAACAGAAAGTGTTACAGTGAATGAAAAGCAGCCACCTTGGGCATCACCATGGACACTTAGAAGGAGTAAAATGGGGTGGGGGGGAGCTGTGGAGGGCTGGGGTAAAGTGAGTGGAGCTCTGTGTCGGGGGCTGCGGATTTGCGCTGATAGTGGCCGATCGGGAGTGCTGCTTCCCAGTCAAGGTTGGTGGGGCACTGGGTGTCCGCCTGGAGGTCCAAAGTTTCAAAGTGTAACAGTGAATGAAAAGCAGCCACCTTGGGCATCGTCATGGACACTTAGAAGGAGTGAAATGTGCCAGAGGAACGCTGTGGAGGGATGGGGTAAAGAGAGTGGAGCTCCCGGGCGGAGGCCGGGGCTATGCGGTGAGAGTGGCCGATCGGGAGTGCAGCTGCCCGTCCGCTTTCAGCCGCCTCCATCTTTCAAAGGCTTAAATCCTTGTTTTATTTTGGACTGTGTCACGACGTATTTCGGATTCATAACGAGGTCTTTTAGGTTTCGGAACGTTATACATTATTTGTCCAACACGTCCGTAGCTGCAGCTGTGGTAACTGGAGCAGAGCTGGCAACCCAGATGCTGACACACTACTGACTTGGTGATTGGGAGATAGGTGGAGGGTGGAGCATCAGACCAAAACACAACATGACAACATCAACATCAGTTGAGGGCTGCAGCTTGGCTTTTTAAATGAGAATATCCTGGCTGGACTACTGTTGTCAGTGATATAAGTATTTGAAATGAACGCAATATCTTAATATCTGGTGACATACAAGGGCCATTTTATGATTAATTTAAATGTCTTACATAATGTACCTTTAACAAATGTAAACACACATTGGATGTTGAAAATTCAAACAATAGGCTTACGTGGTTAGGTACGGGCAATTAAAGTACTGGGTTAGGTTTAGGAAACTATCAGATTTGTCATAAAAAAATGCAACCTACCAGCTATCAACAGTGGACATCGCTTTCATTAACAGTCTCTTGACCAGCTGCAACTCACAAACTTAAACTTAATACAAAATATGTTGCCATCTAATTACATTTTTTTGGGAACCCAGTTATATGGAGACATGGCTGTGGAGATACAGCTATTACACTTCTATTTGGAATTACCTCTTTGTTTTTGCCTTAAATTTGATATGGTTAGCATATAATTGCTTCTTTAGCAGAGACAGCAGAGCAATATTATCAATGATAAGCAAATAACCTGGCTCTTTAGCTGCTAATCACTTACGTTGTTGTGCTAGAAAGATGGCACACAGTCAATGTATTTGCCCTATTCTGCAACATTTAATCCATTGTTAAAGATTGTAACATCTGTTAAAGGGATGTATAAGATCATCCAATGTTGTTTGACGGGAAAAACATGAAGCATATGCCTCTATCAATGTTTACAATCACAACAAAACTGCATTATATCAAAGCAGCTCCTTTAAACTGTTGACTGTTTATGCTGCTCTGCATGTGGACAAACCATCTAGTATTGACAAGCCTTTTACCTCCAACAGGGATAAAAGTGCTGCCAAGTCACGGAGGATAGCTAACAAGAATTTGGTGAGTGTTCATAATGATTCCGTATGAAAGTGATATAGCTGAGAAGTGTTTGGTGTATTGTGCACTGACTGCAGAAAAAGAATGCTTTATTAATGTCAGCTCATGGGCTGAATGTGGTTCATAAAAGGTGATGATCCTCAATCCAGCTTTCATGAAATACGTCCATGAAATGTGGCTGGGAAAGAAGGGAAGGTATCCATCCACTGGCTTTATGACCCTGCTGTTCAGCCTGCACATTTGTGATGAGGTGGGTTGAAATTACTCATTATGGTAACGATTTCATGCTATTTCACTGAATCACAGCTTGTGGCAGCAATACACTGGGAAATGCGGCATCAATGGTAAAGTAGTAGAGGGCTGCCAGGCAACAAATGAATAGAAATGTCACAAATATACAAAAACAAAGGTCACTGAATTAAGACAAAATAGCTGGGTTCATTACAATAGCAGCTTTTTATACCCAAATTTGAGTTTTGCTATTTCAGCATTTTTGTAAAACAAAAATTGCACAATATTAATGGACATTTTAGCATTAAATAAATGATTCTCTCTAATAAAAGCAACTTTTCTGCACTACTTCCTATCTTTATGCTAAGCAAAACTACATGACTCCTGGCTTCAGCTGCATCATCCTTTTATCACAAGCTACAGACATAGCAAATTAGTATACTATGCTACTGTTTTAAGCAACACCAAAACACTAAATTGCAGAATGGAATTTAACTTTAAAAAGCCAAAATTAAAAAAGACAACAATAATTTAAATGTGTATGTCAAAAAAGGGGTGGTTGTATCTATTTATTATAAGTTATATCCAGTTACTGATTGGCGGAACCACCAAAACTCTGAAATTCTTTTTTTACGGCTGTGAGCAGCACCTAATGACCGGAACGCAACTCCATTTCAACAACACAATTTATTGTACGGAACAAGTCAGGCAATGTCTCTTCTCAAAAGTGACATATGATACACTGCATAACATGTACATTAAGTCTAGCTGTGATTGATGGTTTTATTTTTGTTCTCAGGTCAGCGTTTTTGGGTTTGGAGCAGACAGCGATGGAAACTGGAGCCATTACTTTGAAATTCTTAAATATAAAAAGCTAAGAACTGGGCCTCATGCTGGAATGGTTGAATATAAAATAATTCAAGAACTACATGATAAGGGGAAAATACGCTTTTTTAAAGGATATTAAAATTTGATTTTGTTTCTCTTTCACTGTTGTAAATAAATATCATGTATGACAAAACAATCTATATCTATTTTGAATAAAAAAAAGTGTTATTAAAAATACTTCTTTCAGCATTTTGAATTTGAAAAAAGTAAAGATCAAACAGGATTTTAGCGAATTAACAAATTATTTAAAACAAAAATGACATAATCCAAGTTCTTATCAGGGCTTGATGATGTTTTTAATAATAACAACCTCTTCATGAGTTGTTTTCATGTTTCTTTCATAGATATCTCCTAGAAGAAGTAAATACTTTGTCCTGGGGTATCTGAATTAATAACTAAACAACCTAAACCCTTTATCACTAAATGGTAAATAGACTTAAACTACCTCCTGAGTCACAGCTGCCTGTGAGTAATTCGATTTAAAACATAACCTTAAACCTAGCAGTTAATTATTTCTGATCTGCTTTCTTCCTTATTTAATAGTAAATCCATTAGTTATGCCATACAAAAAAAATACAATCGATCACAGAGATTTTGATTTAAGAAATGAGTTCCTTTCATAAAACAAGAGCTCTTGTGAAATATTTGCCCAGCTTGACAGTCACACCCCTTCCTAAAAATATAGCAGGTGCATCTTCTCCTTATCGGAAAAAGGAATTGCTCAAGCAGGATTATATGTCTTTAAACACTCCCTCCACCTCTTGAGGGGAATTTTTATACAACCATTTTGGACAAGGTCCTAAAATAATATTTGTGGACAGGTAGGATTAATTAAGCCTGTACGTCCCATCATTTTGATCACAAGTGAATTATTTCAACTCAATTTTAAGACTGAATTCATCTGTGTCTTCTGTTACTGCTAGAATATCTAAAGGTAAATAGGCTGCTCTTACTGCACTTCACAAGGGTTTCTCTGTGTTTCCCTTCTCCTGCCGTGTCCCCTGTTTGTCTCTCTGTGTATGTGTGTGTCGGTCCTGTCTCCTTTCACTCTCCCGACTTTGTGATTGCTGACAAACTGTTTCACCTGCTCTGACCCACACACCTGCAATAAATCAGCTCATCAGGCCTCCATTATCAACTGGATGAGTCAACTGTAATTGTATTGCACATAAGAGTTGTGCAAGTGAAATGTCAAACGCAACAAAACAACAGATTGGGGTTGCAAAGGAAAATACATATAGATTATTAAAATATGTACACGAAGAAAACACAGTAAGAGCAATTTATGAAAATAAAAACTATCAGTATAACATAAAATTACAATGGTTAGCACTGTCGCCTCACAGCAAGAAGGTACCGGGTTCGATTCCTGGCCAGGGGCCTGTCTGTGTGGAGTTTGCATGTTCTCCCTGTGTCTGCGTGGGTTCTCTCCGGGTACTCCGGCTTCCTTCCACCATCCAAAAACATGCATGGGGATTAGGTTAACTGGCTAATTTAAACTGCCCATAGGTGTGAATGTGAGTGGTTGTCTGTCTCTATGTGCCCTGTGGTGAACTGGTGACTTGTCCAGGATGTACCCTGTTTTCCGCCCTAAGACAGCTGGGATAGGCTCCAGCCCCCCGTGACCCTATGAGGATAAGCAGTAAAAAATGAATGAATGGATGGATAAATTACAACCACTATGGATGGCAAAAGGCCACTGAGAAGTGTCTCACAGGAGAACATTTAAAAGAGGACAGAACTTCCAGATATTAGCCTACTCATTCAGTCACATTGAAAACTGCTCTCCTCTTGCTGTGAGGCAACAGTACAAAGCACTGTGCCAGATACACACTGCCCCTAAAGAAAAATCACTTCCCTGTTCAGTGACTGAAATTGTCTATGACTGCTGAACAGTAGCATGTTTGGCTGAACTCAACATTGGTACACAAATGATCAAAGTCTGACATCTAGTGGTGAATACTTGGAATGAGCTGCACTTACACTGCATGTTTAAAATGAAATATTCAGCCTGTTGCATTTATTGTCAGTGTTCATTCTATAATGCAGAAAGTGAATAAATAAAATAAAATTTATTTTCACAATCCCAGACATGAGTTTGCATGTGTGAGTATTTCATCAAATCTTCACAGTGAAGTGTTGCCACATTCAATATAGAATATTGAATGAATTCACTAATTAATTATAATAACTACTTCAAAATTTACACGATATAAAAAATAGGGCATGTTCTGGTTTTATTGGTTTTATAAATTTTAATTTCAACATTTTTCAAATTACTTACATGTGTGCAAAACTAAATCTGCTTTTACAAAAAAGCCTTAACACTGTATACAATGTAAAAACATTAAATCAACAAACATATTTCCATCAACCAACTCCCCATTCATAAGAGACCTTTTGAAGTTCCTAAGCCTCTGGTATGGTTTCTTCACTGCAGCTGCACACACAATGCTACTGTACAACCCAACAATGAAAGTGCTTTACTGGACTAACAAATAAATTATGATACAAAATAAACTCCACTTTTCCACATTAACCTCCATACTCCTCCTGAAGTATGGAGGTTAATAGTGGATGAATCCAGAAATTAGACTGCTCTGTGAGGCCCTGGCAGGCATCTATTTATAGAACTCTGTTTAGGAGGTCAACACGGAAGCAGGAAGAGGAAATCTGTAGCTCATCCACTGAAACAAACCGTTCCAACACCACTTCAGAACAGGTAAACTCTCACTATAGCAGGGCTCACTGTTTGACTGCTTATGAAGAACCCATTACTTGTCATTTTACTGGACTTTGTATCAAAACTCTTTTTTTGTTTATTGACTTGTTAAACCTGTGATGTATGACCTTGACGTGGACGCCCTTCACTCGGCTACCTTTATATGAAAGTGTCACTTCCAGCCAGTTCAAGTAAACAACCTTCTCTCAGCCTCTGCTGCAACTGATTACAGCTGAGTGTAGGATGTTTACATGAACTGAGTCTGAACAACTGATATTGAGTATTTAGGCAACTACAACACACAGTTATGGCTCAAGCATGACCTACAGGGCCTAGAGACTAACTACTGCTATTAGAAGATGAGGCACATTTAGATTTTTAAAAAACCAGGTCAGATAAATGGACATTTCTGTGGAGCTGGAGGCAGTCGGCAGCAGCAAACATCAGACTGAAAGCTCTGCAGACAGACAGCTTCCAGTCGGGGATGTTTACAGCCCCCAACTACCTTGTTCATTTGCAACCTCAATCACAGATGATAACATGCACATAAGAAGACAAAATCACAAAATGATGGCATGTAATCAAAAATGCAGTCAGCAGTAACAGCGTAAGTTCTTTGGCATGACATCACACTGACTGTCGATGATGTCCGTAGTGAATCCGTTATTGTTTGCAGTCTTTTCCCTAAAAAAGGATGCAGAGGAAGAGAAGTTAGCCTGACCTCATTTCCATTACACAGTGCAAATAACTGGCTATTCATCCTAATGCTGAGGACGACTTTCAATGACAACGCACAAGGATACTCAACCGCGATCTAACTGCTAAACATCTATTAAATCCAACGATTTACTATCAACTGAAATCTGTTTCCTTAAGTCCTGAGTCAATTAAAACAACTTTGTTTAGCTGGACTCACTGCACTGTTTTGCAAAGACTAACAAGCTAGCTTGCAATGACATTATCTTGAAGCAATTGTTAAATGACCTTTCGTTAGCTGTAACACAACGGTTAGGTACATAGTTAGTGTTGCAGGATAACGGTGCTGTGCTGTCAGCGAAGTTACACAGCTGGGAACTGACTGTTTGCAAGGCCAGCTAACTGTTACTGTGTCCTCTCCTGACTGCCTGCAACACTGAAAAAAGCTAACTTAAATAGCAATGTAGCCTCAAGTAACAAGCGTCAAATGCCGTAAGTAAATGTGTATCGCCAGCGAACCGCTTAAAGTAACTTTATCTTGTCAACCGGCTTGTTCTGCCAGATCAAACACTAGAAAGTGTTAACTGTTAGCACTAGCTCCTGTTAGCCAACGACCTAGACTAGCTAGCTCGCTAACATAGCTAGCTGCTATTAGCTTGTCTGTGACCCTAACCTTCTGCTGTCTGACGTTTCCTTACCGGCGAATAAAGCGGTTATTCTCAGACAACGTCAGGTCGACAAACGCTACATTGCATTGGTGTGAAGTTTGAGTCGATTTGGTGATGTTCTGTCCCATTCTGTGCAGCCTGTTAAGTTTCCTTCCGTTTTCATTCACTTGTCTTTATTTTGACCTTTGGTTACTCGACACCAACATTGACGTCATTGTCATGGCAACAGAGTCCCGCCTACCCTGAGCCTGGACAGACAATGATCCAGTTTACATTTTACACCTGACACCATCAGCCATTAATCTTTAACACACACATATGTTTGTGTGTGTGTGTATGTATGTGTGTATGTATGTATATATATATACATATATATATATATATATATATATATATATATATATATGTATATATATATATATGTGTGTGTGTGTAGCACATTAAATACAATTTTTGGACTATGTCTATGACTTATAAATTATGAAGTATAAAAACAGACATAAGTATGAATTAGTACTTGATGTGAGGTGATGACAAACAACAGTAATCAGCCAGTGTTGTTAATTGCAGGAATGAATAGATCCTTTATACTATACGATGTTGTTGATGATCATGATGACAATACAGTAAAGCTCTCTTAAGTATTTTATAGTTTGATCATATATTTTGTTTAATAATAATTTATTTTAAAATGTTTCCTCTGAAATAGAATAGATTAGTTTACAGTCGTATAAGTACACTGCAGTGTAACAGAGAAGTAAAGTAGGCTCCAAAAGTATTTTTAGGTAAAGTCCACCACTTGCGTACAGATATATTTTGTCTTCAACATCCTATAGTCAGTTTTATGCATGAATGTACTGTACCTAAATGTGTAAAAGAAAAAAGTAGCCCAGCACACACATATGTCACATGCAGTCAGGACTCCATAGTCCACTGTTTGCTTCAGTCAGTGCTCAAGGGAAGTGTTCAGTCTCAGACAGTTATGTGGTCTGTCAATAACCAGCTGGCAGTCACTAAAAATTAACATCACTCTGATGTTGCACCTGGGTAAAATACCTTGTAACTTTACCAACTAATGTGCTTCTGCACTGTACCCAATGACTGTGTTAAACAGGTTGACATATTTGATAAGTAGTGTGTTCATTAGCCTAATTAATGACTGTGACTATAATAAAGCTTAAAACATCAGAGTGGACAGTTTGCTTCACTTCCACACAATATTTTCAATACAATACAATATAATTGTAAGTGTTTCAGTGTTAACATCCATGCAGTATGCAGGGGTTATATGGATGATGTTGTACATTTTTTAAATCGCTTAGTTCAGTATCCTCCACATGAGGTCAGGCTGGATCCATTGACTGCCCATCCCCTCTTCTCTCACTGGAGCCAAGTTAGCTGTGAACTTGATGGATTGCAGGACATTTGTTCACTATTTAATATTTGGTTCACATGAATGTGTAGCTAGATTATATAAAGAACGCCCAGTTTTTTTGGTCAGTAACATCAGCAAATTAATTTTCTAAAATTGTCTCTGAATATATAAAAAGAATAATAATAATAACAATGTTAATTTTGGTTTCAGGAACAGCGGTGTAGCATTCAGAGGGCAACACTGCTGAAGATTTCTTAATAATTCATGTAACATATCTCAGTTATTTCTTATGAAAAGGCTGGGTGAAGAAAATCCATCTATAACCTAACCAGGAAAATTGATTCCCTTGTCATTCTGTGTGGTCTGAAATTGCCCAGAGCTATTATTAGAGAGACTGATTTTCTCTGTGCAGTGGAGTGGAACATTCTCTCCTTTTTGTTAGATGTGAACGGATTCATAAGCAACAGCATCGCTAAAGAGATGTGTTGTCATGTGCTCTCCGCCAGATATCCTAAATATATGGAGGAATTCAACCAGATATTGTCTCTCATAAAAGAAGCAATTACATATTTAGGCTATAATGTTGTGCTTTCATTTCTTTTAATGGCTTCTATGCATTCTAGATATTTCACTGATCTGTGCACTTTTGTCTCAGATTTCTGTAAATTAAGTATGATAAAATGAAATAAAATTTTAGATAACCTAATAAAGTCATAACTAAATATCTACATTTTAATTTACAACAGAAAAAGGAGAACAATGCTAAGGTCAAAATATAATAAGTAATTAATACCAAAATAAAACATACATGTTCTCTATTGCATTTTGTAATACATCATAACAATCAATGACTGAATTTCTGACTTGTTTTTTTTAATTATTGATTTTACTGTTGTTTTAATAGCTTTTGTTGTATTTATTATAACATTTTATAACTGTTTGGTTAATGAATTTTTAACTGCATGTGACTTGTTTTAAAAACTACTTTATATACATATTTATATTGTAATTATTACTTAAATATTGAAAGAAAACTGAATATTATACCCTGGATTTCACTCAGAACCATGATATTATCAGAGCATTTGATCTGGAAATTCAATATAAAACTCCTGTGGTTTTGGAAGTCAGTGTTTTATGACGTTATACGTACAACAATCAATACATTCATTTCAAAGGTCTCATGAAACGTGCATCAAGGTGGTTTTACTGGAGAGGCAGGACATTAATGACGCTATCAGGACTTATATAAAAATATATGTATATGAATATATTTGGGATCTTGTGCTTGATTGACGGACTCGGTAGTGGTCGTTGGTGCTTGCTCACTAACTACACCTCAAATTAACCATGCTCCACCTTGTTGTCTACTTATTTATTTCTTTTTCTCCTGGGATTTATTCTGCTTTGATGTTACAATCAAACTTTATCATAATTAGTCATTAATCATTCCTTTATGTTACAAGTGAGACAATAGAAATGCTTAAAACAACGCAGGGTTTAGGCAATGTTGTTCTGTTAAACAGGAAAGTAGAATGTAAATTTTTAACATTTTCACTTAATTGTAGTGGAATGAATGGTAGCACCATAGTCCATAATGGAAGAAGCTACCAGCTCATTAGCCACTTTTATTTACACTCATTTAGTCATTACAGAGTCAAATATTTTCACTGATTAATACCATTGTGTAACAATCTGCTGTGACCAGACCTTTATTAACTCGTGCACAGTCGCTTATTAGAAGCAACTTCCACTGTGAAAACTGAGAATGCTCATGTTCTTCGTCTCTCTGGCGCGGTGTAAAACATGGGGAGTCTGTGGACTGTTTAACCATTGTCAATTTTGGGAGGAATTTGTTAGTATAATGATTAAAGCTTGCTCACAATTCCTGACTGTCTTTCATGAGTTCCAGGTTTTTATTCATGAACAGCCAGGCTGTGTTTGTTTCCCCAGTTATATTACATGTTTGCTCTTCTTGTCTTTAAACTGCAGTAGATGAAGATGCCTTTCAATTTTGAAGCTGGTTATTATAATTTGCAACAGTTACAGAAGCAGTAGTTATGTCTCGAGCTCCTTCCAGCAATTCAACAATTACATAAGAAAAACACACAAAAAAAAGAACCTCGTACGTAAAAAAGGGCATGATAATAGTAATATCAGAGTATATTTGTCACTGAAACTAATTGCAAATGTATTTGGCTTTAATCAATGTGCAACATAGTAAGTAAATCATATAAAGCTAAAATAGCACTGATAGATTGATTTCTTTATTTTTTGTGTCATGCACAAAATGTTTCAAAGGAATGCTGAACAAATGCAACAGACACTCCTGCAAAGGAATGTGTTTAAGTTGTTTACACCATATAACAACAGGTCACTTTTCTCTTTGAGATTCATCCATCCATCCATTTTCTACCGCTTATCCTCATAGGGTCGAGGGGGGGCTGGAGCCTATCCCAGCTGTCTTAGGGCGGAAGGCAGGGTACACCCTGGACAAGCCTCCACCTCATCACAGGGCACATGGTAAGAGAAACATTTAGCTCCTAATATCCTGGATATCACTCATTCTCATTTAATTCTGAATGACAAGTTGCTCAAATTAAATAAAGACTCCCAATGTGTGTCCCAATTAAATATTGAATTTCTGAATGTTACCACACAATGGTGTGGTGTGTTACCACACAACACTTTGCTGCTGTAATGATGCAAATTTCCCCATCTGTGGGACAAATAAAGGATTATCTTATCTTATCTTATCTTATTTCACCATTTCACTATTTTTTGGCCAAAGCTTCTGTCTCAACCGTTTTCCTTGTTTATTTATAGCTAAAGCGGTATTCAATATTGTCTGAAAAATTAATAAATCAATGTTCGATGCATCGGAGGCCAGCGTGCACCGGGCAGAAAGTGGGTTACGCCATGCCTCCAGCCTGTCACATAAAGAGACAAACAGCATGTATACTTTATATATAGAAATAGACCATTCTGCAGAGGAAATTGGAGCATCATGACACAAAGAGCCAGAACTTTCATGCTGTGAGGGAACAGTGTATAGATGTATGTTCATCTTCAGTTAAGACTTGTTACCGAGGCAACAACAGCATATACATTGACATTATTACTGCCATTCTGTGTTGAATATTGTAGCATTTTTCTGCTTTATGGACATTTTTTATACAAAGGGCCTTTTTTCTCCTTCAAAGAAAAGTGGGTTACTTTGGGAGTTGGGTGGGGAGCAGAGATTACTATGGTATGTTTTCACAACCAATATAACCAGGGGAGGAAAAAAAAAATGCTCACAATAACCCAGCAGACGTAATTGTGCACAGAGGCCTCATGAGCCGTTTGGTGGCGCATAGTTGGTCGCTGGTAGTACCGGCCTTAAATCTGACACATAAAGCTTTCACCTTCTCATGCAAGTTTTGCATTTTGCCAAGCTAAATGCCAGCAATTGAGATTGCTTTGCATAGTAGGTGTCCAAAACTATGAAAAAAAATGCACTCGCTACTGACACCACACAGTGCTACAGTAAACCCATGTGTTGACTTGACTCACACTGTCATCCACTTACTGTACATGCCAACTACTACCTATTAGCTGTTGTAAATTACATCATTTGGGGGCTCAGGTATTCTCAAATTGTTCATTCACTAGATTCAGGGCGTCTTGACAATATTATATGTATGTTTATGCTTGCAAACAAGAGAGGCCTAGAGCCAAGAGCTTTTGGTTTCTATCATCTTTAGTTTAAAATACACCAGTCTGAAGTCCTGTTATAGCACACCAAAGCCTGTCAAATCCACAAGTTCAAAGTGAGCTTAGACTGTGTGTTTGTATCCTATATGACAGCTCCTATGAAGGATCAAGAGGATTATTCACCTTTCATTCACTGAATGACTCTGTGATATTTTTTTTACCAGCAATATGAAACTGTGTCTGGTAGACATGAAGTGGTCTCGATTCTAATACTTATGCTAATACTTTTCCATGTAATCCACTGTGTACGCTATGTAGTGTAATGGTATGGATTTTGACAGGATAGTATCAAATTGGCTCTCGTGCACTTACTGGAAATGACCATTTTGACCACTTTTTCTTTTAATGGCAAATTGCAACTGAATAGAGCATGACCTCTGACTTTTGACCACAATTGTCACTTACCAAACTAGAAAAGCACTCAGAGAGTGCAGACCTCCACCGCAGTGGCGGCAACATTTTTATTATTTAAAGTTACCCTCGCCATCAAGGAGGTTATGTTTTCACCGGGGTTTGTTTATTTGTATGTTGGTTTGTCAGTTTGCAAAGTAACTCAAAAAATTATGGACAGTTTTTGACAAAATTTTCAGGGTTGGTCAGAAGTGGCCTAACATAAAACCGATTCATTTTTTGGTGGTGATCGGATCTGATTCGACGGCACCACCAAAAATGAATCCGCTTTAAGTTAGGCCACTTCCGACCAACCCTGAAAATTTCGTCAAAAACCGTCCATAACTTTTTGAGTTATGAACCCTGGTGAAAACATAACCTCCTTGACAGAGGTAAATATCAGCTGGCTTGTTGACTCACGGTTGACTATGTGTTGTGCTCCTTCCCATCCACTACACAGCCAAGATGGCGATGAAATTGAAAAGAGTTTAACTCCTAAATTTTTAGTGTGTAATGAAGCTGAAATTAGAACAGGAAAGCCCCCCTATGGAGAAACAGATGTTGGTGAAAAGACAAAGAGAAAACTGAAGATCTGGATGTGATGAGGAGTGGACATCTGACAGATAATGACATGAGGTGAATGAGGTGGAGGACAGTTTATTGTAAAATGACAGCTGGTGCAACAACAGAGATGAGAACAGATGTGATTTGTTGATTGAGATTGTGTCAAGATCTGGTTGGTTTAACTTCCTCCTCCTGATTTACACTGGGCTCCATTATGAGAACACCATATGAGTATAGTGCATTTCAATGAACTTGCACCTGTGGATGCACTCATTCACTCACAATAGTATGAGAGTGAACAGAGACAGAGACCTTTCCCACCACCTTTCCTAAGCATCATGTGGATAATGAATACAGCATTCAATCATACAGCAAGGTTCCATTTTTAAACACGTTCATTTTTGCCTTGGAGCATTTTTATCCAGTTAATAAAATAGATATGATCTAGTGGGTTATTTTCACTGCTCCTTGCCCTCTCCTCAACACACAACACTATTCACTAAATGGTGTTTGCCATCCTATTGTTCCAGTGTCAAGGTAGCAAAAATGAAAACCTAAATGAAACCACATCTTCTAAATATATTTCTATATCTATTCATAATGTTGGTTTTATGATGGAGATCATGTGAAGATCAATAAGTTAAACTTGTTTCAACAGCGCCTGTGGTATTATTATTCGTGGGAATTAAATGGAGGGTGTCTGTGCTGTACGTTGCTAAAAGCTTGAAATAATTCACTGCCCATGCTACTCCTCGTCAATGGCCTTGGAGGATTTATGTTTTGTGTTAAGTAAGGCTGAAGCTACTCATGTTATCTCACTCCATCAATACCAAATACATTAACAATATCTAGTCTCTGCAAGCACACTATTAATTTACCACGACCTGTCCCTACAGGGGCAGAATGATTGTTGGAGGCAACGAGGTGTATCTGCTTACCCCTCCCTGGGACACGGTGTCGCTGCTCGGGGATCAATGCCCATTGAGCTCGGAGGAAGAGGGGCAGGCAGGCAGCCAAGCAGCCGGCTGGAGGAAGCCCTCAACTTCATCTCGAGTGACGCTGTCACCCAAGAGGTCCCAGCAGGCCCTGCAGAGACAGAGAGTGATGTGCCGCCTGATGCTGGAGCCATGTCCTTTCACACAGAAACATGGGCCATCTTTCCTCAGAGGTTGAAGAGGACAGAGGTAATAGATATTGTGGGCTCCGGTTCGTGACAGGAAAAACCCAGACCGCCATTGACAGTTAATTGTCAGTCAGACGTCATTACATTTATCATTTGGAGAAGTGCAGTAGCTCTCAATTAAGGTAAGACTAAGTCTCATTTTTAAAAGCAGTCTGTCTGATTCACCACACTACAACTCCTTCACAAACATACAGATAATGCTATTTCTGACCCATAACAGTAACAGTAGATTATTTATTTTAATACAGATTGCAATTAGACAGAACCATGGCTTCAGGATGGGACCTGAATCCTGTTTTCAGTCACTGTCCAATGTTAAATGCTTGATTTTTTTTTTTTTTTTACCCGGACTCTATTTTTCCATGTTTTTGTGTCCGAGTGAGTAATGTCAGACTATTTTTTTAGTCTGATATTGAGGGATAACCGGCAGAAGCAAATTAAGCTGTGAAGGCAAGGACATCAATGAGGTGTCAGACAGCATTATGGAAAAAAAAGCCTACATAAACATGAATGGTTTTCTCACCTTTTCAGTGATCCAGTCTGTTTATTACTGTCCTGCTCAAGAAAAAGTGTCATTGTGAAATCTGAATTTTGTTTTATCAGAGGTAGAGTAGAGGCCACTTCCACCAAAAACACCACATTTTGTCCAGAATCAGTCTGTTTTCCTCTCTCTGTGATTTCAATTGTCTCCACTTCCTGCTTCGACCCGCTGCCGAAAAAACACTTTGGCATATTTTTACATCAATGGCACTCAAGCATCCGATTTTAAATTACGTCGAAATATGTCAATGGCATTCTTAAGATATCTTTGACAGAGATGTGCTGAGTAACGAAAGTAAAGTAGGTGAAATAAATATAAAAATATATATAGTGGTCACTGTTTGGCCAAGGTTGATTCAAATGGACAGAGGCTAGTGCTTAGCTCACATTTAAAACAGGAGAAACAAGCTTCAGCTGACAAAGTAATAACATCCAGTATGGAACAACAGCTAGCCTGTTAATGGCTCTTAACAAATCAGATGGTTCAGTCTGAAAAAGAAAACACATTTCTGGTAACAAGAAAGAAACTCAGTCAGCCAAGAATAACTTCCTGGTTTCACTACACACCAACCTCTCCTATGACCCTTCAGTAAATACTGCTGTATAAATAAGAGGGTGAATGTTGAAGCTGATAGCCCCTGGACAAAAACTACTGCATCAGCGAGCTCATGACCATTGCCCTAAGTGAAGGTCAAAGGTCAATAACAGAGCAATCTCAAGCAGAACATGTAACAGTGGGGTTTGTGGTATAGTGTATTTGTGGAAGTGTCTAAATACAGGAACGAAACAAGGAAGGGTTTGCAGAAAGTGTTCCTCTACAGCGTGGACACATGCAATAGTTATTCCAGTGGGTGGTCAGCCTGCAGAGGACGTCGAAACAAAACTTCCCAGCAAATTGTTTTGACATTGAAATAGTAGACAAGCAGAAAATTGAGTCTTTGATCTGTTCCTTCACGAGGGATCACTTGGTCATATCAAAATCATGGCTCAAAGGGTGTGTAAGGAATGCGAAAGCACATCATGAATCAAAGGGGGGAAACTTGCACTGCGCTGATAGGAGCAGTCATACTCAATGTGAGTTTATGGTAATAAATTCAGATTCTTTCATCTTTTCCCATTTAGCTGTTTCACACCAAAACCGCCTCACACGTTCCCTCTAACAAGTCACAATTCCTTGCTTGTGACGTTCCCAGCTGCCAGCCCGCAAATTCTCCCACAAGGCCTCGCTTGATGTGCCTTTGTCTTCTCTGTTGCTCTTGAGGGGATTGAAATTCCTTGTGTGAAATGATATTTGAAGTGATTAAAGAGAGTCATTCAGCGGAGTTGACAGTTCTAATGGAGAGCAGAGAACGCTCGTCCAGCCCGATGTAGCCAGACGGACTTCCTGACAGCCAGAGGAGGAGCTCTGCTGAGAGACAAAGTGCCAAGAGGGAGACGTTCTCTGGTTTAATTTACAAAAGCTTTTTTTGTTTAGTTGGATATGCTGTACGAGAGACTGAGTGAATACAGGGCTTTTAAGTGTTTTTGGCACCACAAGCATTAGAAATCTTGGAAGTCTACCAACAAGTAATTTTTTGTAGCGTCGCCCTTCATGCACTCAACATCCTTTGGTTTTAGTGTTACATTTATTCTGACCTCCCAGAGAGGCTCTTAACAGAATGAGTCCAACATGACAAAATGAGTTGAGAAGTAGAAGAAAAAAATATTCCATCAAACAAATTAACACCAACAGGTCACAGAACTGCCTGAAGGAAGTGTGTTATAACAAGTCAAAAAAGTGTTTTTAAAACTTCACTGATCATATTTCCCTATGACTGACCTTCAGCCTTTTCAGTATGTAACCTGCCTCTCATTCAAAATCAACCTGGATCAGCACCAGGTACCCAGCAGTGGAGATGGATGGATGGATGATCAAATTTTCATATATTTCTCATGCTTATACCCCATATACAGTAAATGATGTACAGCAATTGATGAGCACTGCAATGGCTGAAGCCACAACTGAACTCCATGCAAAAATGTAGCGTTTTAGGAAAACCATCTCTCCTATCATCTAAAATGGCTCCCAGTTATTTGTGAGAAAACATGAGCACATACAAGTGCACTTGCAGCGCCTACCAACCCACAAGCTGTGTGTGCTTTTCCTCTGTTGAGTATGTTTACTGTTTCCTTATTGCCATTTAGTTAACTTTGTGGCAGAGAAATGTCATCTTGTACCGACGGCTTGCATCTAAAAATACATGATTGATATTTCATGAAGTTTATCAGCTTGCATTTTATGACACCAGTGGAGTCAGACGAAACAGTGGATGGTGGAATAGAACCTTCTACCAGCAGATAGTCTGACTTGTGAAACACAGATGTGACTAATAACCCACTGATTAATGATGCTGCAGTCCTTTCAGATGTGCCGAGGCATTCGCACTGAATGTTGACTCACAGATCAGTGTAAAAGAGGCATCAAAAGTGCTGTTAGTTACACCTGTGGGAACCCTGTGTTGTGTCTCAGTTCCATACTAGATACAGCACAGACTGCATACAACAATGGACGATATAGTAAAGGTTACAGTATACTGCATACCTGCTGTACCATACAAACGGTACCTGATGCATTTCAGGTTATCAAGCTGTGCACTGAAGGCGACTTCCAATTAAACTTATTACTTACTTATTTTAGTCTTTTATTTTCAAACAGTTCAACATCATCAGGAGTGCGCTCCAAAAATCATAAGTGACGGCTTTTCATTTATTTCATTTGAATTGAACATTTTTTCAGTATATTTATGAGTATACAATGTCTTCCTTTAGAAAGGCATACAGCCTAAATGAACCTTGTGTGCTTATTATCATACTTTACACCACTTTGACTCACCTCATGGATTTTTTTTTTATTCAATGTACTGTATTTGTTTTTGTCCCATTTCTTAAACGCGATAATATTTTTCATCACATTTACATTTTTACAATTAAATTAAATGATTTTACAAATCATTTACATGCTGACAAAGGAATCACATTTAAATGTAATTCAGCCACTGAGTTGACTTAGTAATAAATTAATTATTTAAATGATTTTTATCCATGAATATTATTTCCATTAATTTTTTGCACCTTCTCGTAAAGCACCTGCTTGTATTCAGTGGGTTGCAATTTCCAACCAAAAACCACTAGATGCCACAAAATCCTACACACGGCACCTTTAAAGCTGAGAATCAACTCATTCAGCTATTACAATATACCAATAAATATTTATCTTTAATTGAATTGTCAGTTCCAAATGAATTTCATTGAACACTGGCAGTGCTTACACTGCACATGTGTTTACACGTCAGCTTTCTAGGACATTTCAGTGGTAAACCATCCTTTCTGGTGTAATTTTCAGGTTCAGGACAGGAAAGCAATTCATTGCGCCATTCACTGACAGAATGCAGCAAACTGTCAAGCAATCTACCATTACCCTGGGGCTTCGCCACTTGTTTCGAGCATTCCCCACTTTGAAAGATAATTATCATTCCTCAGAATCTCCACCTTTGTACCTGCCACTCAGTGCTGCTACCTGTGTAATAAGCTACTCTCATCTCTGTGCTGACAACGATGTTTCCTAGTAAAAGCAGACGGCTGCACAATCACACACTGGCTGCTTGCTGGTTGGGGAAGAGTCAGAGCCAATTACCCTCTTCCCTCCCCCAAGCACTTCCATCTTTCTTTTTCTCTGTAGTTAACAGACGCTAATGGAGGTTTGCAGTGGCAGAAGTAGCAGAAACCTGTTACTGTATATTTTCCTCAACTGGTTAATTTCCTTCATTAAGAGATTGTAAATGCTAAAATAACAAGCTTAGTCTGTCATAAATGCATGGTCTATTCTACTATTTCATTTGATATTTTGTGGATGATTTTTCCATCAGAAATTCCTCCTCATTCCAGAAATAGAATGACTGTGTTCTTTCTTTTCCTTGATGTACTGTATCCATACTTTAGGCAGGTTTTCCACATCAAAGCTCTTTCCTGTCATCTGTAATTGCCTATGGGCTTGAAATGTATTCATTCCTCGAGAAAAGACATGGAGCTATAAAAGAGAAGCCTTCCGTGCACTGTGGGATATTCCCTGTGCTTGGGGATATTTAATTTTCAATGGTTATTCCATAAATTATTCTCCTTTCTTTTCACTGTCCAGGATTGTAATGTTTGATCTCATCCCCATCTATTGTGTTCAGTATGTAGTATGTGTGCTCACAAAAGAGAAAACTGCCATTCATTTCTTAATGTAAACATATTTTTTTACTATGACTAAATAAAATTACAAGTGCATATACTGTATATATGGATGGACAACCTTAAAACACAATGCCTTTGGACAAAAACAGCAACAGATTTTATAAAAAGGCAATATCCCAAATTCCAAGCAAATTTTAAAATTAAGCTCTAAAATGCAGGTGCATTTTACAAAAGTATGTTACGTTTAACAGGTCGGTGCCCCCAGAAAGAGGCGATTATTAATGGAGCTAGGTGGTAGTGTTTGTGAAAACAAAGCTGTAAATCTGATAAATGCAAACTTTATTTCATCAATGTTACACGGTTATGTGACATAAACAGAGTTAGCACCAACATTGAGACCTGCTATGCACACACACCTACTCACCTCCATAGAAAATCTGGACCGCAATAAGAAGTACGTATTAAAGTATGTGTATTTTTAATGGATTCTCTGTAACTTGAGACACTTAAACATATTAATTCCTCATACTTTAGTGCTGCTGAATAATGAATTACAGTCAATGATTTCCCTTCCCCTAAAATGAAAATATAGAATTACAAATAAAGCTTTTGGAGTGTTATCGCCTTTACCTTCACAGGACGTTTTACAGTAACTGACTCCTTCATACAGACATGCTTACAGTGAGTGAACAGCTGAGCTTTTGATGAATATTGACATTCATGTAGATCGAACCTGTGACCTTCCTTTCACCTCTCTGTTGCACAATGAACTCTTGTGCCACGAGGCTGCCCTGCCACTTAAAGAAACATTAGTGGTGAATGCTGCAATCGATATTTGGCCCTTAGTGACGTTCGTCATGCCTTTACAATTTCCTTAATTCATGTATCTTTACCTTACAGTAGAAGATGTCTTTGTTTTTCCTCTTTAGCATTCAAACTTGTCAGAAATTGAGTCCGTGTGCCATGGAAAGTCCTTGTAATATTGTATCAATGTGCCAATTATACGCCTTCCCATCCCTTTAAACACAGAAACAAATAAAAGAGAAATCAATGTTGGTTCCATTTTGGACATATTCATATGTGATCATATAGTACTGTGACTCAGTGTATGCATTGTCTTTCCATTTTCTTTGTGAAAGGGAAGTTAAGTATTAAAATATGCTCCGCATTCACTCTCAGGCAGTTCATCCCTTAATTTAAGATGTCACGGGCCCGTAATGCTCCATTAACAACTGACTTGATCATTTAAAAGGGAGGATTGTGAGAGTATGTATGTTGGATGTCTGGGCATATGGGTGCTATTCTCATAAATAAATCTCAATTAAAGTCAGCGTGTGAGATCCTCTTTCATTATTTGGACTCCATCTTTGGTGCAAAGTGTTAGCTCTACCCAGACATAATCTGTCAGTCCATCAAACAGCCGTGATGTCATTCTTCATAGATTTTAAAGGTGATTTCACTTCTTATTTTTCATAAGCCACAGCAACCGATACCTTGTTTGTTTCAGGTTAACTTTATTTTGCCTACATGGGGCTGAGTGTGACAAAATAAAGTTAAAAACTCTGTGTTTTTAGAGGCCTTGAATCTGTATTTTTAAAATGGTCAACACAAGGTAAAATATCCTACTATTATCAATCATTAATAAAGTAAATCAAAATGAAAGACGAATTCTTCCATCACCAAGTACATGTGTCAGATTTAACACAAGACGAAATGATCTCATGTTGCAAGTTATGCAAATTTGGTGACCTTGTTGGCTAGTTTGTTTTTCACTGAAAGACACCATCGGTGGAAACGTCAATGAGTTAAGACCAAAAGCAGAGCTAAAACAACAGTAAAAATTGCACTTACATCAGGTGGCCAGAAAGAAATCTTGACATGAATAGTGATAGTATTTTGGGTCTATTTATTCAACACTACCCTTTCTAGTCCCAACAATCACTACTGTATCAAATCATATCTTATATATCTAAAAATCATGCATGGGGGGCTTGTGGTGATATTTCATAATTATATTTCATAATTCGTCTAACCATAATCATCATTTGCTAATTAAGGCAAGCAGAGAAAAGCTTAGAGACAGCAGGAGGGTTAACACATGCAAAGCACCATTCAGAGAAGGCAGAGAACAGCCTGGGGCTGTGTGGTGGTTTCTGATGCTATCATAGTATCATTGTTCTCGTGCTTAATCGCTGTGGCTAATGACAGGAAGTGAAATCATCCCGCTGAAGACCAACACTGCTGTTGACCTTGTGCTTCTCTCTGTCATGTAAGTGCACTCGCCACACACTTAGTCACTACACACCACGGACTACTTCAGGCTGCGCTATTAAGCTCTTACTCATTAAAGACAAACAACAATACACAACCTGAGTCACTGACTTCATGTTGAATTTGTTGTTGGAAATTAAAGGATCTGTTTGATAAAACCCTGCTGACACCAGGCACAGTTTGTTACACTGACTATCATTATATTTCCTGTCATGTTCACATACTTTAGGAAGGTAAAAACACTGCATTTGTGCAGGCAGTGTGATAATCTGCCACAACACAAAGCCTAATGGAACATGTCAGTGTGTTATTTCTGAATCCCCTTACAGTTATCGATTGTGCTTTTATATTACTTGTCATCATTTTCGTTGTTCCAGAGCTGTGTGCAGACTGGTTTTTCCACTATTTCAATTAATTAGTTTTGTTGTTTTCTACGTATGTAATTGAAAACACTCTCACAGACACATGTTCACATCACGACACACTCATAGCCAACATGTATGTACACATATACATTATGTTTAATAGATGCTGATTTAACAAATATATCAGTAAATATACCC
Source organism: Synanceia verrucosa (assembly GCA_029721515.1). Classification (NCBI taxonomy): domain Eukaryota; kingdom Metazoa; phylum Chordata; class Actinopteri; order Perciformes; family Synanceiidae; genus Synanceia; species Synanceia verrucosa. The sequence goes on along the minus strand of CM056567.1, from coordinate 11,677,031 downwards.
ATACAAGCAGAAGTTATTGTGCCCTTTCAAGGTAAAGTTTGACATTTTGGGAAATACGAAGTAAAAACCACCGACCCAACAGCTTAGCACAAAAACTTAAACAATGTGTGAAGGTAACAGAATCAAACCATCAGCTCCTCTGAAGCTCTCTGATGAATCCCAACAACTGATTTAATCCCACTAAATACAAAGTATAAAACTGTCCAATAAATTGTCCCGTCTGTGACCAAGCAAAAGTTAACTGAATCTGATTTCTTTGATCTCAGATCTGCTTTGTTTTCATAACTATAAACAGCACAAATCAAGGGACAATAAACCAGCTTTTTTTTTGCAATACAACCTCAACCTCAACAGACTCATATAATGTTAATTATTATTTGTTGAAGCCATTCATGTCACACTCCTGGATTTGACTCCATATCTACACACTTACAAAAGTAGTGGCCTCACAAAAATACATGACTAACAATTTGTGTCTCCTTCCTCATTCTCTTCATTGTCTGCTCATAGATTTGCTGGCTTCCACTGCACACCATCTTATAAATGTAAATGCAAACATCTTTGTTATTGTCTTTTGCACATGCATATCATAACCGTGACCAGTCAGATCTGCTGGTAGGTGGACTTTGTTAGCAGCTGCTGCCTGAAGCTTCATGTAAGACATGCAAATCGTCATATTAAAATAATGGCCTAGGTCATTTTTTGATGTAAATGCGTTTTTGGCTTAAATCATCTCTTGATAATGCTGGCCACCATTTTTTTGTGTTTTCCCCAAAACTGAAAATGAGGCCATTATTTTAATAGGGTGACGAAATAGGACAGGTATCAATCTCTGAAAAGAAAGCAAATAAGGGTTAATTTCCCAAAATGTTAAAACTATTTTTAAAGTAATTCCACTTGAACCCTGCTTATCTGCTAACAGTCAAATCTTGACAGCACCCTTTACACCTTAAGCTTTGACTGCGGCTCCAACCTCAGGTCTGTTGGGGAGGCTGATGTGTGTGTGTGTGTGTGTGTGTGTGTGGGGCTCGACCTTGGGAGCACTGCTGGGTGCCATTGATTTGTTTACCTGTGTGCTGCTGACAGTTTCTCATTAGGTTTCTTTTGCACAACACTTCCAGGAGAGGAGACCAGAGTCTGCACTTCACAGCAGACAATACGTGATCAATGTACCTGATAGATTGGCACTAGCAATATAATTCTGTTGAATGGCTGTTTAATGGATGTGAGCGCTCCATTTAGTAGCCACAATAAGGTGCCTTTTGTGGTGGAAGCAGCAATGTGGGGCTACATGAGGAGGAAACAATACAGGGTTTTGTTAGGAAGACAAGAGAGACTGCACAGAAGAAATGTGACTATTACTTAATTATTAGAGAGTATTCAAATTATTTGTGTAAGAGAAAATGCACTTTAGCATCATCAAGGCTTTTGGGCATTGTTCTTTCAGATAGCGTGGATGGAGTTTATAGGCTTTTAAACACAAGTAAACAGAGGGTAATTAAAGAAAAATGAGCAAAACACTGACATAAAAACATTTTCCTCTGTATTTGTGGACCTCTTATAATTTGGTACCCATTTTGTTCTGACCCATAAAACTTTTCTCCAGATGCCTCCAGCTTTTGAATTGAAACACGAGAAAACAAAAATGTCTGTAACGAGGCTTTTACCAACAGAGCTGCACCATTTACAGCAAAGCTTGATGATAATTAACTAGTCTCTGACTTTCAAGCTCCAACAGTGTTTTTTTTTTCCAACTCAGCTATTCTCCAACAGGATTCCACATATGAAAAAGCTAAAAAAAAAAAAAAAGCCTTATTATCTCATATTATCTCGTGTCTTTTCAAAATTATTTGTCACGGTCACAAGGAGGCAGTGTTGCCACTCTCGTAGCAATACTTCTGACACCACTGACGTGTAGTGATGGAAGGAATCCACTTATTTAAGGTGATTAAAGTGCCTCTGATTTGCTGCTGTAATCCTGTCCATTTAACCAAAACAGAAATGGAAACACTGTGAAGCCTCCCTCTGGAATCCCATGTTCGCTCCTTTTTTTAATTACAAAAAGTGACTCAATCTTCACCTAGTGGACACATGAAGGTCTAACTACTCATCAGATGACAACATCCTCCATGACATCAGACTGAAATGGGATTCTATTAAGATTAAAAGCTGGAAAGACAAATGTTTTCCACTAAAATCAGTTAGGATTCAACACTGATTAGATAGTGAAGAGAGGGAGAGACACTGACTCTGAATGCAGAGGTGTGCAGCCATAATAGTATGGGTGTATACACCATATATGACACCCTGAAGCACTGCACAGGCTGTGTGGTTCTGGGTGAAGCCAACATCATATTTAGTGGGCTGGGACAGGCTTAGGGGTGGGGGTGGGGTGGGCAGCCATTCTCTAATGATCAAAATAACACTTTGTCAATGTAATAGCCTGCTGTTCTTCATTCTTTACACCCACCTGACAGAACATTTCTCACAGCTTTGTTTACACCAGTGCTGCTACCCTTGTGGTCAGCTGTGACTTATATAAAGATGTTGCCCCCCATCCCATCCCCATAAACCACAAATCTATTGCACTTGATGTATTGCAATCACTTAAGTGAATTCCCTTTGAAAACAAATGTCTTGAGGAAGACGTATAGGCCCTCAACTTTGATTCAAACACCAGTGACAACGCTAGGCTTTGTTTACAGAGACGGGGTGCAACAGATGGCAAGCATATCTATAAATAAGTCGCTCTTCTGAATGGGAGATTAGTGCATTTGAGCCGGTTTTTAATGGTCTCTCGGAGAGATTAAAAAGTAAGCTGATTCATAATGCATTTCTCTTTGCGGTGAATCACTCATAAATAAGAGTCTGGAGAGAATCTGTGGAAAAAAAACAAACTAAAGCTCCAGCAGGCCTAAGACAGGAAGTTACGTTAATAAACATTTACATTATTTCATGCCTGCAATTTGTGAATCATGAAATATTACCAGGTGCATCACTTATTATGTATCAGTTGTTAATGAAAACATTCAGTGTGACAGTTTTGCAAGTAACTCACTGTCTCCATTCTACCCTTGCATTTAGATGATTGCAGACTCTTCGACCTGCAGACCTCAACAAGCAATATATTTTCAGCCATTTATTTTCCATGCAAATTATTTATATTTATACATATATGAACATCATTAATGCCTGGTATGATTATTCAAGCCACAAAGGCAATATAACCAATAGCACATTCCAAAGTTCACAGAGGATGTACTGTTGATAAATATACATAAACCCATCTCAGTTTTCGCCTCTAGGTCACATTTTCTCCAAGTTATTGAAATAGAATGGAGGGAGAAAAAATGTCTCAATTATATAACCAGTGCCGATCAGCCTACAGATAGCCGCCCACCTGAGGCTACCTCAGCATCCTCCACAAATATTGACAGAACCTTATCTTTTTTTCCACATTTCCTAACAAATATGAAGCTCGTATAGGAATCCTGTCTTTTCCCCAGCGATTAAACACCATCAGCTCCTCACAAAGACACTTTTGGATTCATTGTATGTTTCCAAGAACTGTGAGGTTTGGGGCGTGTGATAGAGTGGATTTGTGGCTGTATCTTTAGATTTCTGCTGTCTGAGTGAACTCTGTGTCTGTCTTTTAATGCCGCTCGTTCCACTGTCTGTTCACTGTTACAAAACTGGAATCTCACCAGCTTGTTTTGTTGTCGTGGCTGTGTTTTCTAAACAGGCTTTCTTATTTGATGAATTCATAAGCATGCCCGCGAGAAACACATGCTTGACCTATGAGAAGGTGAATGGATTTCCTGAGAACTATTGACAGGTTGTCCTAACAAGGAAAAGCAACTGAAGGAGTCATGTGGTCCTAATCAATTGCTTAAATGAGTAAAGAGGCAATTATGTAGCCTCCTGAGATGTCCCAGTAACTTAACTGTACTAACTCATATGAAATATGACAAATCAACTGTAACTACATTCTTTTAGAAATAAATGCATTTACATTAATCTGCACAGACATTGTGGAGAAACTGCCTTAAGGCCACAGTGATCCAGAGGTCCAAAAGGCTCAGATTCACAGTTGCATTAGCAAATTTGAAATGCAATTTGACCTGCATTGTTACCTAATGTTGTCACCTATTTAGTTTTAACTGTGCTCACAATGCTGCATAAATAGTTGGTGCAGCGCAGGAGTACTGGCTGGTTTCTGGGTGTTTGTCTGAAATGTCTTTAAGCTATGACACTGTACAGCAATGCTTTTAATCACACTCATTCAGTCAGATTTAGCAAATCATCCTTGTGTGGATGATGTGAATATCAATGGTGAAAAAACATGCAAATAGTATTCCAGCTTTCAATCCAAAGCAAATGTTCTTGTCTCATTGTACTGTGCATGTTCAAAAAGACACGGTTCTCCAGTGAGATGAGCTTCTGTAGAGATTATCTCTATGAATTATTCTTACTACACACACGAAAAGGCTTTGTTATTGTAGGACTTGAGTCCCTTATTATATTTCCCCAGCAGGCCATTAGCTTAGCATTAGCTCGAGCAGGAGCAGTCTGCAGAACGGTGTAAAAAGTTAGTCTGTTAACTAAAGCTGAAGTTACTGAATTAAAAACCTAATAACCTCCACTTTAATATTCACCTCCACAGTCAGACAACTGAACACAACAACAACAACAAAGCAAACTTCACACATCACCTCATCATCACATCACTTCGCTGACCTTAAACATCAGTAAAATTACAAACAACATGCACCATGTTATACAGTTCCCTTAAGAATGTATACAGTATATACAGTTCTTAACAAATGTATTAGAGCACTTGCTCCATATGTGTCAAAGAGCATCCAGCATCTATCTTTTTCAATGAGTTCCTTAGGGTTCACCATTTTGAACAGGAGGGAAAATATTCAATTTGAGCCAGAACACTGCAATTCTCTGGGAAGTCAGAAATTAATAATAAAAAATGTTCAGGAATGCAAGTGGTAAATCACTATAATTTGGCAAATAATAAAATAATATGCTTTGTATTTTTTTCTGCTATATATTTATATGAATTATATATTTTATTACATTTTATATTTTGAGTTAAAAATATAATTATGAATATACAGCATGTGCATATAATGGATTAACCGTTAAGGAAACATTTATATTATATATAGTATCCTGGTCAATTCACTGTGTTTTTTTTTATTCACTTTTATATATATATATATATATATATATATATATATATATATATATATATATATATAAGCATATATCTATATCTATCTATCTATCTCTATATATATATATATATATATATATATCTCTCTTATTCCGTCATGTTGTATATATGACAGTTGTTAGTATATTTATTTATTATTATTTTCATTTTGTTGATATGCCCTTCTTGTAATGGTGCTCTATCCACTTCACTGCTGTAACGATGCAAATTTCCCCTTTTATAGGACTAATAAAGAATTATCTTGTCTTATTTTAGGGCAGTGGTGTTCTCATACATTTGTTAAGCACTGATATGAAAGTGGTTACCATGCATTACGTCATATAAACATATTTCAGAAACGTTGCATTAGACTGAACGGTGAGTTTATGATGAGCCTAATTACTTGTCAATAGCTCAGCACCTCGGATTGCTCCGTCCTGTAGCCCCGCCCCCCTCCACTGCCGACCAATCAGCGCCGCCTGCTGGCTCCCGCACCGGATACAACACAGAGCTCCAGAGAGCCTGTCCAGCAGAGGAGAGGCAACCTCACAGCGGCTGTGATGCGCAGCGTGGCTTTGCAGGCTCAGCAACACTCCTATGGGATAAAACCTCTCGGTCACATTTATTAACCATTTACTGTGTGTGTGTGGGTGTGTGAGGGTGTGTGTCTATGTGTGTGAGAAATGCTCTTGTAACGCGAATGACATTATCGCCCGGCGCACAGAAATATCTGACGGTGCCCTAACTTGGAGCCGTTTTGGACGTTGACTAAGTTTTTTTTTTGTTTTCTTGTTTTTTTATTTACTAACGTTGCATTTGAGTCGTTTACTTGGAGTCGTGGGACGACATGGAGAGCGAAAAGTACTTGCCGGAGCTTATTGCGGAGAAGGACACGCTGGATCCGTCTTTTCAGCACTCCCTGCGGCTACTGGATCAAGGTAAACGACCGTGATTAAATACTGGAGTAAACAGTTTAGCTGTGTGAAAACTGTTTGAGCCTAGTCAGGTTTAAAGCATGGTGTTGAGCTGCAGGCTACATGACTCCACCGAGCCCGCCTACTTTAAGTTATAAATAAGAGATTTGTGGGTCTTCTTTCAATTTCCTCTTTGGTCACACTCAAATAATGAGGTCCTTTTGGCAGCAGGGCTGATTTGCCAAGTTGTTATGGAGCAAACGTGTCACAGACAGCCTTGTGTGGTTTAGAAATCATTAAAAGAGGGGCATGCACCTGCTTCATCAATCAGCCCAGAGGTCAACAAACTTTTCATGTGCAAGTTAGGGACCTATAAAATGAAGCAATAGCACCTATAAGTGAGGATTTTCTTGCTGCTTTTGATGTGCCACAAACCTGGAAGCATGTTTAAACTGGTGCCAAAAGTGGATCATTTGCACAGAAAACGCACCTACTTCAGATGGCATGACATGAAATCACAGCCAACAGTTTGGGGATGGAGGCAGCAGTGAAAGAATAAAACCACCTGACATCCCAGTTTGCAGACTGCAGTCACCCCTATCCCATGCAGACATGTGTAAGCTGCGCTGCAAGTGGTGGAATAATCACACTCTTATTCAAATGTACATGTGTTTCCTCCTTTGAAGAAGTGGACGTGACTGAAATGGAATTTTGAACGGATGGAGCAGCAGCAGCACTTGGTAGACGCTTTAATTAATCCGTTGCACAGCCCTCTGCTTTGAAGCTGTAAGAAATTTTGCACTTCTCCAGACGCAGAGCTCCTCATGTGGGAAGTGCACTGTTATGGCATCTAAGTACATCCTTCAAGTACCACTCATGGGCTTTGTCTACAGTCTGGCAGACTATTGTTGGCTTTAAGGGTAGCAGACAAGGAGCAGTGGTCTATAAACAGTCCTGCTGCACTGTAACTAATTCTATTGAACCAACAGATGCAGCCCCTGCACCAAGCTGCTTTTATTCAAGTCCCTTCTAGCTGGTGTCTTCCACACTTGGCACCGCAAGGGGTCCTCTAAAGGACTCCCACAGGGCCCCTGCAAAGTGAGGCATGATTTAATTTTAATGTTGTCTCCTTGCAGTTTGACTTTTCTGGATATGCTGTCACCTTCTGAACCTACAGCTACTCAATTTTCATTATTATTAACTGATTTGTTGATTATTGTCTCACTGAGTTGATTAATGGTGAAGTTTATAGAAATATTAATAGACCGAGAAAAGAAGCAAAACCTCAGAGTTGTTTACTTTGGACGAAATCAAATTGACTGAATCATTTCAACTCTTAAATTGTGTTGAGTAAATTGTTTTAATTTCTGATTGTGTAAAGTTTTTTTTAAAAATCTCTTTATAAATAAATGTATTAAATAAATGTTATTATTATTATTATCTCAACATATCTTTTTTAAAGTTTCTGACAAAAAAGAGCACTGATAGAGTACTTCAGAGTACTGAAACATAATTACAATGTGCTGGTTTAAAAGAAATGTAGCTCACTCTTCACTGCAAAACATAGTACACCGATAACTAATGTTGCTGTATAGTATGGTCCCAGAAATATCCATCCATCCATTTTCTACCACTTATCCTCACATAGGGTCGCGGGGGGGCTGGAGTCTATCCTAGCTGTCTTAGGGGTGGAAGGCAGGGTGCATCCTGGACAAGTCGCCACCTCATCACAGGACACATAGAGACAGACAACCACTCACATTCACACCTACCTGTCAATTTAAATTAGCCAATTAACCTAATCCCCACGCATGTTTTTGGATGGTGGGAGGAAGCCGGAGTACCTGGAGAGAACCCACGCAGACACGGGGAGAACATTCAAACACAGAAGGGCCCCCGGGAATTGAACCCAGTACCTTCTTGCTGTGTGGCGAATAAGAAATAATTCCGATAAATAACAATTTCATTCTGAGACCATTTTTTAATATTTTTTATATCAAATAAAAAAATAAAAAAATAAAAAAACACACAACCAAAACTATCAAATAAAACTGACACTAGTGTTCTGTTATATGTAGAACTGTTCTTGCTGAATTAGTTTTATAATGATAGAGAAAGCCTGTTTATTCTGGTGTCATGTTGGTGACATTGTTATGCAAACAATATGTTGTCTGTTGTAATAATAATAATAATCAGCTTTGTTTGGCATAGTCATACAGGTACATACTTATACAAAATTTTCCTCTGCATTTAACCCATCACTCAGGGGCTGCCATGCACGGCGCCCAGGAAGCTGTGGGGTTCAGTGTTAGGCTCAGGTACTTTTGGGCTGCAGACAGCAGATCGAACCCATGACCCTGGGGTTTAGGGACGACCACACTAACAACTGAGCTACAGCCACCCTCTATATTATGTCATTTTGATATAGCGATGTATAAGGTGAAATACCTTTAGAATCACTGTCTTCTATTCATTCGGTGCATGTTGGAGTGGTGGATGTAATGCCTGGAAGATATCAGTTGCAGGTTGCAGTCCTGTAAGAATGAACAGACTTTGCAGTGAACTGATTCATGTACAGTAAGGTAAATTCATTCCAGTCTGTGAGGAAGATAAGGCTGTGTTTTACTCAGCACTTTTTCTTATCAGTTGCTTTCGTTACTTAAATATGGACTAGCCTTTTTTTCTTCTAAGAACATATATTCCCCTCACTGATAGAAACCAGAGCATACCTGATGCCAAGTTGAAAGATTCTTACCAACCATTTCCTTGACAGAAACTCTCTTAAAGTCCTTTATCCACACTGCAGGCAGGTACTCTGCAGAGTTATAGCAAACATTGGCGATTCTCCAAAATCAAATAAAAATGATGGAATACTTAGGTTATAAGGCAGAGAAAAAAAGAGTTTCAGAGCAACTGTTCCCTCTGTGTTTCACATCCAAATAGTTATTGATATAACACTTCCAATAAAGTTAGTTAGTGATATTTCTGGTGGGGGCAAAGATTACATTTGGACACTATTGCAAGCAGCAGAATTAATCCGTGACATTTTATAAAGTAAGCAGAACTCTGCGGTGCACAAAAATTTGGCCGAAACAGTCTGCCAGTACTCCAAAACTGTAAATACTGTTATCTCTCTCTTACACAACAGATGGAACACGATGCAGCTTAATAGAGCACTTCTTCTGCCATCTTGCTGATGAGTTCTGGACTTGATTATGCAATTGGCAGGGGATGCACGCAGGGGGGTGCAGAGATAGAGTAACTAACAAAACGGCAAATATGAGATTACTCCAGGTCTGGAGAGACTTCCATTCAGGAGAAATTAGGGGAGCATTGTGTTTTGAAGCTCGGGGACAGGACGGGCTGCTTTGATAAGTTTGGGCCATTCACAGAGCTCTTATCCTGCAAGGACCATATCTCTGCTCCTGTGACAAGTCTCATACAGTCAGCAGCACACACTGGGAGCTGGAGAAATATCTTAAGCCAAAAATAAGAGACAAGCAGGACCAGCAGCTTACATGGAATGAAAAAAATCCTCAACAGCATACTAATGAAGGGCTTCTAGGTGTGGAAACAAGTCGGGCGGCATGAAGTGAATCTGTTCTTCCCAACAGCACATAAGGGCAGGAGGTTATTTTTTTTTATTATTATTAATTTGTTACCTTAGGTTCATTGTTGATCTTAGAAACGAGAAAGAAAATCTTAATTTTAGTCATTTAACTTTATTATTTTAAAGTGTAACTATGTCACTAAGTTGGAAAAACAAGCATTAGCAACCATTGTTGTCGTCTTTGCTAACGCAAAACTACCAAGCCAATTGCATTGTTTGAATTCCTTCCACTGTATCCATCGTACAGTACATCTTGGTTTCTCTAGTTGGTCTGAATCCATGAGTTGTCACAGTTTGTCAGAGCCCAGGGCGCTAACTTCAACTTCAAGTTGTTTTCTATCATACAAACTTTCCCTAGTGCAAAAGAATAATATCTATTTAATAATAATCTACATAGAGTGATATAAAACAATGAAAAACATTGATAAATAACTTGGGTAATTTTAACTCATTGAGTGCCAGCTCTTTTATAAAACAGAAAGTGCCTTGTGCCAGCATTTTTGGACATTTTGAGTCATATTTCAAGACCCACAGAATATTTTGTACTATGTCGCTGAAAACACTGAATAGCTCAAATGAAAGAAGAGACTCTTTATTTCTAAAGTTGAGTGGAGACAAGTTTCACCAAAAAGACCCTTTTTTTTCTAGCACCGATTGCTCTGCTCTGTGATCGTGATCATTTCCACTTCCTGCTTTGAGCTCTGTGGCATATACCGTCTCTTAATGTTCTGACCATGTATCCCAGAAGCCCCAGAATTACTCACAGGATGCATGAAAGTGCCCTCTTGTGCCAGCCACCAAAGAACACTTTGACAGATATACAGTATATATACATCAATGGCACTAAAGCGTTTGCTTTTTGATGATGTACACACACTATATTGCCAAAAGTATTCACTCACCTGCCTTGACTCGCAAATGAACTTAAGTGACATCCCATTCCTAATCCATAGGGTTCAATATGATGTCGGTCCACCCTTTGCAGCTATAACAGCTTCAACTCTTCTGGGAAGGCTGTCCACAAGGTTTAGGAGTGTGTTTAAGAGAATTTTTGACCATTCTTCCAGAAGTGTATTTGTGAGGTCACACACTGATGTTGGACGAGAAGGCCTGGCTCTCAGTCTCTGCTCTAATTCATCCTAAAGGTGTTCTATCAGGTTGAGGTCAGGACTCTGTGCAGGCCAGTCAAGTTCATCCACACCAGACTCTGTCATCCATGTCTTTATGGACCTTGCTTTGTGCACTGGTGCACAGTCATGTTGGAAGAGGAAGGGACCAGCTCCAAACTGTTCCCACAAAGTTGGGAGCATGGAATTGTCCAAAATGTCTTGGTATGCTGAAGCATTCAGAGTTCCTATAACTTCGTGGCTGAGTTGCTGTTGTTCCCAAACACTTCCACGTTCTTATAATACAGCTGACAGTTGACCGTGGAATATTTAGGAGCGAGGAAATTTCATGACTGGATTTGTTGCACAGGTGGCATCCTATCACAGTTCCACACTGGAATTCACTGAGCTCCTGAGAGTGACCCATTCTTTCACAAATGTTTGTAAAAGCAGTCTGCATGCCTAGGTGTTTGATTTTATACACCTGTGGCCATGGAAGTGATTGGAACACCTGATTCTGATTATTTGGATGGGTGATATAGTGTATGTCAATCAATGGCACTCAGTGAGTTAAGATATTGTCAGAATTGTTAATGATTCAAGTTTTTCTATAAAGAGTAGTGCCTCTTCAATGACTCCAAATAACATGAAGCATTAATACAGTTGATATGATATTTAGATTTTTGAGTCAGGGTGCTGGCATTATCATCACATTAATTTTATACTGTTTAAGTAATATGTGCATAATGATGCTGGTTAAAATTAAAGTGTGTGTCAAGAAGCATGGAAGTCAATTATATTTGGCCTTATGATTTGATTGATATTACAATTTTGTATTTAATGTATGTGACCCCTCAGTGTTATTCCTGCATCGTGCCCAGAATGGGAAAAGCCATTATTATGATTGTTGTGATCATTGCAGCAGCTGAAGAGCTTTATCAAGAGCTTAATAGAAAAATGAATATATATGGTTGAAGTGGTGTCAACAGTAACACATTTAAAATATAAAGTCACTCCCTGCACCTGATGGTTCTGTTTGTTCAGTGTGTGGATGCAGAGCAGCCCTCTCTGAATGTTTCAGGACCTCTGGGCCAGTTTTGGCGTTATAACCTATCTAGTGCTTTTCAATTGGATAGTCCACAGCAGGAGCCCTGCACAATGTTTGCACTGAACAGGGTGAGCTAGCTTACCTACAAAGAAAATAACAATGAAAAAACCCTGCATGATGTGCAGAGACTGAGCAGGTGGGAGAAAGGATCCTTAATTCGAACGATGCCCCATCGTTAATTCATGCATTTCCTTCTCACTTGAGTTTTGCCCCCGAGTAGATGCAGTTCCTGGGTTAGAATGCCCAGAAGTGAACAGAAATAATCTCTGGCATAGGATCAAAGGCAGTGATATCGTTTTGTTGGGGAAACAGTGCTTGATAGCTAGATAATGATCTGTGGATCTGCGGATGGCCGACATGCTGAGCCGCTCAGCAAGGCTGAGGCCCCGAGACTGACGGAGGCCGAGAGCCGACTGCTTGTTTGACCCGCTGATGTGACGAACTTCCAGGTGAACTGTAAGAGTGCAGACTGGTGGGGGAGGGGAGACGGTTTTGCATTCAGACAAGCGACGGTTGGCTGCGGAGCATCGAAGTGGCTGAGAGGTGTTTGCAGAGCTGCAGCTCCTACCGGGGAGGAATGTAGGCCAGGACTAACACAGGCAGATCCTGGTTATAAAAACTATCAGCACCTCGTTTACAGGCGTGACGGGTCATGTGCTCGCATTGATTTCACTGCTAATGTGGGCTGCATGTTCTCACTGTGTTATAGCATTAATGAGCCAGTGATGCTGTGCTTTTGCTTCCTCCACGCTCAGCACTTGACTTGACAGACACTGAGTAGTAATTCAATGAGAAATTATCCAGATAGAAAAGCAAAAAGGCTAAAATACAGTTATGTATTGTGCATATACTTAAAGCTGCACTAATCAATATTTATTTGGTATGGTTTGTTTGGTTTCATGGCCGACCACTTTGCTTCACACTCACCGCTCCCATGATCCTCTTTACCAGCCACTGCAGGCAAGAGGTTTCAGTAAAGACAGGTCTGATAAATATTACATTAAACTGCAGATAGCTGGTGAACACAGTAATGCATCCAGCATTGTAAAGAACCAAGTATTTCTGTCAGAAGTTGGTGTTGTACTTGGCCTTTCAAAAAGGTATTTCCTCACCTAATCAGAAAGTAAGAAAGTGTAGGTTTTTATTGCTAAGTATATTTTTATCAAACAGAGACTTGTCAAGCTAAGATATTGAAACAGCTTTTGTTTTAGAATTGGTAAACATTAATAAAACAGTACAGTAAAATGGGAAAAAAAATCTGAGCATTTTGACATCACTGTCCTTTTAATGACTTCATTTGGACCTGTTTCCTGCTCAAAAACCTGAAGTGATTCATTGCATTTACTCCTCCCCATCTGCTGGTTCATTGCTCTTTTTTCGCATCTCCAAATCGATTACATCATCACCATGCAATGCCCTCACCATATTGCACAGGTTATGTTCTCTACCTGGCACAAAGCTCGCCCCGGGCTCAGCGTGTTGATTTAATGCTGAGACTGTCGAGCTCCTGTGTTGAACATGCTGCTCTGGTATAAATGCTGCATTCATATTTCAAATGGCACAAAGATGAGCGCCTTCCTCCTCCACCTGCATCCATACATTGCTCAGGGCTCGCCTTGAGCTGTCTGCCAGGACAGCTATCCAAGAGGAGGCTCCCAATTAGAGCGGCCAGCCAGCAGCTTAAATAATGCAAGCTGCACTTGTTTAGGCAGGAGTATGCTGAAAGCTGATATTCCACATCTCTGGTGAGGAGATCATTTAGAGATGTGTGTTGCAAGGTCTGTGGCATGGCAGGGTAGAGTTTAACGACTTTTTTTAATACCTCTAATACCTAGTATATTCTATGTAGGACATTTTATTATAAGATAGAGGAAATCTTTCCTGCCACATGCCATCACACTGTATGATAAGACCTCACCCTGATGTTATAACACGTTATACCCAGTCCACTGCACCTTACTGTTTAATTGCACTATAAATATTTTACCATGGGTCATACCTATTTATCTGTATATATATTTTGATACTTTTATAGTGTTCTTTTTATACTGTATTGTAAAAAGTTATACTTTTTCTGTTTTATATTTGTTTTTCTGTTTTCACATTGCTTCTTGTTGTTGCTGCAAATTTCTACTACTACTACTACTACTAATATTAACTAATACTATTCTATTCTGTTCTCAAGTGTTACGTACAGTTGAAACTAGGGGTGCATAATATGAGGACAGTATGTGCTTGTTTTGCCTTTCTCTTGCTTTCTGTATTCCACTAAAGTACAACAAATAGCTTGAATTAAATAAAAAGGAAATAATTTTCCATCAACTTTTATTAAATAAATTGAACTGAACATAACAAGCACCAAAAAAATGTCTAAAATTATTCTGTCACCACAGACATTTACATTGATAGTCTGACGCTATAACTGATTTGATTCGGGTGCACTGTGGAGTGGGTAAGACAGTTTTTAATGGCAGGCGAAACTAGAAGGACTGAATAAATTTTTTTTTGAAAACTGTCTCCACACATCTCCAACACGCCGACTCACTTGGAAATGTCAAAAACCCTGAACTACCCCTTTAAACACATTCATTTCGGTAACAGGCCCAACATGTCTCACTACCATCTCGCTAAATATCACAGCAGCACTGCTTCAGACTGATGTTTTAGTATAGATTTTGGTATGGTGTCTTTTCAAAATAGAAGTTAATTTTCACAAGAAGTCAGGTTTAGCCACCCACTTAGTTAGGGTTAAGTTAACTTGACTGAGTGACTCACATTAAAAATAAGTAAAAATGTATTTTTTGTTTCACATGGGATACAACAAGCAATGACCTATCCACCACCCGTCCTACTAGGACTGCGTAGTGTAGGCGATATTTGCAGTAGACGATAGAATATGTGGTAGAGATTTGCGTAGTACCGTTTTACCATCGATGACATCATCGCACCTGCCTCAGACTGAGAATGGCTGCAAGCACAGAGACAGCGGAGAAGCACGTCTGTGATTTGGACGTGGTTTGGTTTTAAAAAGTTGGATGTGGAGCAGAAAAAAAGTTATTTGCAAGATGTGTGGAGTAACTGTGACCACCAACAAAGGCTGTCATATGTTCTACTCTGTGTGTTGCTGCACTGTTCGTGTTGAATATAGCCATTTTTTTAACAAGTTAAAAATGATCGCGGTTGTGACACTGTTGTGCATGTTTTTTTGGGGGGTCATATCAAAGTGTACCGTGATATATATATATACAGTCATGGAAAAAATTATTAGACCACCCTTGTTTTCTTCAATTTCTTGTTCATTCTAATATCTGGTACCACTAAACGTATAATACAATGAACACAACAAAAAATGCAGCTGGTCACATAATACTTTATGTCCTATTTGACATTCTTAAGCTTAATTGATTCCCAGGGTATATAAGAGGCCATTTCATGTCACAAGCAGCACTGCACATGCAAAGGCCTAGAGTGGTTTCCTGCTTACATTCAAGCCGTAGCACAACTCAGAAGTTGTCAGCTCTCACATAATGCCTAAAACAAAAGAATTATGTGAAGCAACAAAGGCAGCCATCTTGGCACTGCTGGAAATTGGCATGAGTGAGAGACAGGTAGCGAAAAAACTGAAGATCTCCAAGACAGCCGTTCATTCCAACAAAAAAACAAGCTGAACATGGCACTACCAAATTGCTACCTGGCCGTGGCAGGAAACGTCTTTCTACCCCACGAGATGACCGTGCACTCATCCGTTCCTGTGTCAGGAATCGTCGTCAGACCTCCAGGGACCTTAAAAATGAGTGGGCACTGTCGAGAAATGTGACTTGCTCGGCAAGGACAGTTCGAAACCGACTTGTTGAAGCTGGTTTGAAGTCACATAGAGCACGCAAGAAGCCCTTCATCAATGAAAGGCAGAGGAAGGCCCGGTTACTCTTTGCTCGAGACCACAAGGATTGGACTGTTGATGATTGGGCTAAGGTTCTCTTCAGTGATGAATCCAATTTTGAATTGATGCCCACTCCAGCCAACTTACTGGTTAGGAGGAAGCCTGGAGAAGCTTACAACCCAGACTGTCTTGCCCCTACAGTAAAACATGGGGGTGGATCAGTCATGATCTGGGGTTTTTTCAGTCTGAGTGGAACAGGGCAAATGCAATTGTGTGAAGGCCGAATGAACCAGGTCAAGTACAGGACTACCCTTGAAAACAGTCTTCTTCCATCAGCTGGAAAACTCTTTCCTGCCTCCAATGACTGGATTTTCCAACAAGACAATGCCCCTTGCCACACGGCAAGGTCAGTTAAAGCCTGGATGGAGAACCACAACATTCGCACCATGCCTTGGCCTGCTCAATCACCAGATCTTAATTCAATTGAAAACCTGTGGAAAATCATCAAACTCAAAATGGAGAACCACAAGCCCAAAAACAAAGAAAATTTGTTTGAATTTGTCCAACAGGAATGGGCTGCTGTGACAGCAGAACAATGTCAGAAGCTGGTGGAGAGCATGCCAAGACGCATGGCTGCAGTCATCAAAAACAATGGTTATGCAATCAAGTATTAACTCTTGTGTGTATCATGTGTTTAAAGCAAACAGAAAAGAAAACATGGAATGCTTAAAAGTAGTGTTTTTGGCGGTACAATGCCATAGCTATTGATGTAAGAATTTAAGTAATTTTGGTTATTATCAAGAAAACCATGGAAAATGAATAATCCTTAGTTCTTAAATTAAACTCTCATGAGCTATTTTTGTTGTTATCATTATAATTGTCCAAACAAATGTACCTTTAGTTGAGCCAGGCATTAAAATTAACAAGAAATTGAAGAAAACAAGGGTGGTCTAATAATTTTTTCCATGACTGTATATATATATATATATATATATATAAAAATTATACCACAATATAAATTTTAGGCCATATCGCCCAGCCCTATGTCCTACCCACCATAGACAACCACACAGTGCTCTGACTGTCTAATAACAGCAGATGTGTTCACAGTACCAGGTGCAGAAGAGCACCAACCATTCTGTGGTATTTGGTGAGTTGGCAGTGAAAATGAATCGGCCAGGACAGGATGGATATTGAGAGGAGCCCATGTCAACATCTCAACAATACAGCCTCTGCCTTAGCCTTCTCCACATCACTCATAGGTCCATTAATCCTCATTTTATTGGATGATAATTTGCTGCGCACAGTGCTGCCCAAGACAGGATGCAGACAGACTAGGATTACAATGGATTAGTTTTGAAAAGCAGAAGAAACCCCAGACTGTATCAATCTGTTTACTGTGCCTGAGGCCGAGAGACAAAGGGAGATGGGGATGGAAAAGACAGAAAAGGGTAGGAGTGAGCTGGCAGGGCTGGAGAGAAAGTAAGAGTCTCTTTCCCCAGGGAAAGGTTATTTGTAAGGGGATTGTACCAAAGTCAGTTACAAAAGGGAAAATGCAATCTGGAAAAAATGGAGGAGCGGAATGGAATGGGAGTTGAAATAGAAAAGAAAAAAAGTGGCGGGAGTGCTGCCGTTTAGTGATAAATAAAAAAGTTCAGATGTCTTGAAAGAAAACAGAAACTCCCACGCTACTGTTGACCCTGCTTTCATAACTCAGTGTCATCCTCTATAACTAAAACACAGGTGAAATGCTGGAAGAATCAAAACCCAAATTATTCCTGAGAAGAAAGACAGAGAATGTGATTCCTCTTCCTCAAACAATACGAGTGGTGGAAATGAATTGCTGATTTATTTCCAACACTACATTTTTTTTTTTTTTTTTTTCATTCAGTGTATAGGAAACATGTTCAGCCTTCTTATTTTCTGTCTCTAAACTGCACTATTGGAGTTAATATTTGACTTTTTTACATTCTGCACCCTTTTCTTGATCTTGCAGCGACAGCTGCCGCTTCCCTTTCTCTCCTCTTTATTTATGTCTTTTTGTGTGGCTGGCACCTCTATAGAGTGGATTGCACTGGATTAGCTTCTCCGCCTTCCCAACTGATCCGATCCATTTTGTGTAATCCAACTCAATTTAATTATGTTTATCGTTCCACCTCGCTGCTGCCGCTCCTCGGCAGCACACCTCAGCTGAGATAAGCCTGGGGACCTTGTGCCTCTTTGCTGGCGGAGTGTCTTCCTGAGCCTGTTGCTCTATAAACAGATGGTGTAAGTCACCTACGCTCTCAGTAAATACTGTGTTATGTACAATATTATGATTCAGAGCTCCCCTCAAACATCTCTGTGACATGGAAAAAATAGCCAAGGTTGAATATCACAGCCTCTTTTTTTTTTTTGTTGGTGGGAATTTGTACAATTAATGTGCCCACTATACACGGTCTTCTGCATTATGTAACTCTGATGATTGGAAAAAAGTGCGCGATAAAAGCCTAGAAATAGTTCTCTGTTTTTAGTGGGCGCAGTTCAAGGGCTCACAGATTTTCTTCCCTTTGAACGTAGCAATTGTGCTGCTTACTTATGAGGTTAAATATATTTTTGCCCTTTGGATAATGATCTCAGAACTTCTTTATGGGCTGTAAAATGCCTCCAAGCCAATCGTCGACACTTGTACTTTTGGTGTAGTCGCCTGCACCAAGCAGCAGGTGCTGTAGCCCACCAAGTAGCAAGAATAAAAGGGAAGACTAGACCCTACTATTTCCTATCATGAATATTCCAGTCAGCTGTAAAAAATAAAAAAAAAACCCTCTGGTTTAATATATAGACTCTTTCTGTTGTCAGGAAAAGTCTGTCTAATATTATTTTATTCCATGGTTTAATAGGAGAGTTGTGCTGATATACAGTCATGGAAAAAATTATTAGACCACCCTTGTTTTCTTCAATTTCTTGTTCATTCTAATATCTGGTACCACTAAACGTATAATACAATGAACACAACAAAAAATGCAGCTGGTCACATAATACTTTATGTCCTATTTGACATTCTTAAGCTTAATTGATTCCCAGGGTATATAAGAGGCCATTTCATGTCACAAGCAGCACTGCACATGCAAAGGCCTAGAGTGGTTTCCTGCTTACATTCAAGCCGTAGCACAACTTAGAAGTTGTCAGCTCTCACATAATGCCTAAAACAAAAGAATTATGTGAAGCAACAAAGGCAGCCATCTTGGCACTGCTGGAAATTGGCATGAGTGAGAGACAGGTAGCGAAAAAACTGAAGATCTCCAAGACAGCCGTTCATTACAACAAAAAAAAACAAGCTGAACATGGCACTACCAAATTGCTACCTGGCCGTGGCAGGAAACGTCTTTCTACCCCACGAGATGACCGTGCACTCATCCGTTCCTGTGTCAGGAATCGTCGTCAGACCCCCAGGGACCTTAAAAATGAGTGGGCACTGGCGAGAAATGTGACTTGCTCGGCAAGGACAGTTCGAAACCGACTTGTTGAAGCTGGTTTGAAGTCACACAGAGCACGCAAGAAGCCCTTCATCAATGAAAGGCAGAGGAAGGCCCGGTTACTCTTTGCTCGAGACCACAAGGATTGGACTGTTGATGATTGGGCTAAGGTTCTGTTCAGTGATGAATCCAATTTTGAATTGATGCCCACTCCAGCCAACTTACTGGTTAGGAGGAAGCCTGGAGAAGCTTACAACCCAGACTGTCTTGCCCCTACAGTAAAACATGGGGGTGGATCAGTCATGATCTGGGGTTGTTTCAGTCTGAGTGGAACAGGGCAAATGCAATTGTGTGAAGGCCGAATGAACCAGGTCAAGTACAGGACTACCCTTGAAAACAGTCTTCTTCCATCAGCTGGAAAACTCTTTCCTGCCTCGAATGACTGGATTTTCCAACAAGACAATGCCCCTTGCCACACGGCAAGGTCAGTTAAAGCCTGGATGGAGAACCACAACATTCGCACCATGCCTTGGCCTGCTCAATCACCAGATCTTAATCCAATTGAAAACCTGTGGAAAATCATCAAACTCAAAATGGAGAACCACAAGCCCAAAAACAAAGAAAATTTGTTTGAATTTGTCCAACAGGAATGGGCTGCTGTGACAGCAGAACAATGTCAGAAGCTGGTGGAGAGCATGCCAAGACGCATGGCTGCAGTCATCAAAAACAATGGTTATGCAATCAAGTATTAACTCTTGTGTGTATCATGTGTTTAAAGCAAACAGAAAAGAAAACATGGAATGCTTAAAAGTAGTGTTTTTGGCGGTACAATGCCATAGCTATTGATGTAAGAATTTAAGTAATTTTGGTTATTATCAAGAAAACCATGGAAAATGAATAATCCTTAGTTCTTAATTTAAACTCTCATGAGCTATTTTTGTTGTTATCATTATAATTGTCCAAACAAATGTACCTTTAGTTGAGCCAGGCATTAAAATTAACAAGAAATTGAAGAAAACAAGGGTGGTCTAATATTTTTTTCCATGACTGTATATCCAAATTATTCTTGTTATAGCACCACAAAGAAACTAAGATAATAGACCATTTTTGCGCTGTATGTCATGTAGAACAGAACCAGATAGCATTCTTCTGTCATCACACGTTGACTTTAATTTTGACATAATGGAAAGAAACAAAACATCGTCATTGTTTCATTAGTTGCAATTAACAGCATTAGTCTTCTTTGGTGCTTTACGGTCCATCTGACATCACATTAGTCATCCCTTTGTTGTCAAAAATAATGCCAGTGTGCCTTTCAAATGTATTAATAGTTTAGCTTTGAACAGAGACAAAAAAGTCTTTGGGGAAATATCAGAAATGCTCCTTTTCATGTCAGCAAGCTGGAGGGATGTGCTGCCGGAGTGTTTTTACTGGTATTGAAGAGTGAGGACCATTGCAGCTAATTAACTATCTGACCAGCATTAGTGTGCAATCTGACAGTGAGGGCTGCAGGACACAATGTGTGTTTGTTTCTAATAAGATTTTAACAGGAAATGCTAATGCGGGTTGTTGTTCTGTAGCTCTTTTGTTGCACAGCAGTCTGCTGTCTCTCTGTGTGACCAACAGAAAGCTGACGTTGCTTTACGCAGCGTTTGACTGACTGTCGAAATAAAGTCTGCATGTATGTAGATGTGCACCTAACGGCGTTCTGTCGAATTAATGCAAAACTGTTGTTTTTTTTTTCTCTCAAGGGAGAACATGGGACGAGTGAGTTACAGAGCAGATATGCGTGCTCTAGCTGACAAAATGTAATGTAAATTCAGTGCTCGTGCTCACCTTTTGGGGAGGGAAAAAAAGAGAAGCAGGGGCTTCTGGTGGCGCTTGGCATGAATCTTTGATGAGCGAGGGGTGGTGGGATATCAGTAAGTGAAAGTTAAGTGCATTTTCTGGGTTTTTGGAGCAGGAAAAGTTATCTTGTAACACACCACGAGATGAGGAGAGAAGGATGCTCATTTACTACCAGTGCCAGGAGACCTTTCCTTGTGTCCTGTCGGGCTACTTGCTTTCACTCTGCTGTTTTACAGCCTCATGGTAAAGCCTAATTGAGTTTTTCAGGGCATCTCCCTCTGTTTCTTGTGCCCTTGTTCTCTATTATCGGCATGCCAAAGTCATTCAAAGTAGGATATGATATGCAGTTTATGTGTGTCTAGAGCGGCTGCTTTTCGGCACTTTCTGACTTATTGAATGATGTCGTCGCCCCATTTCCATCAAGCGACCGGATGCAGCATGCATATTGTCTTTTGTCAGCCCGTTAACATGCCACTGCTGTCGCGATTGCCTGTAAAACATTCATTAAGTCTTATAGGCAAACCATAAACAAGGGTCACATCAGATATGACCCTTTAACAAGCCCAATTATCCACTCTGTCCTCTGTAATAAAATCACACTGTTGTGCTGCTGCTGCTGTCTGTTTGACACTTCAACTGATGGCTCGTATGCTTTCCTCCTCAGTGCCATTTGGCAGTACTTCTTGTTAAAGTTTGACCCAGGATTTGCCCAATAAGAGCCTTGTTAAAGTTTGACCTGGAAGTGGATCTGTGTCTCGCTGCTTGTTAAATCTCCGTTTCTCTCTGCAGCCATCATTAGTCCACTGAAAATGTTTGGAGCTTTTTTTTTCTTTTGCACATCTCCGACAAAACAAAGGCTCCACAACACACTGTGACTGCATGGTTCTCACAAAAGCAACACATTGGAGTCGTAATTATACAAACCTTTATTTAAAAGAGACAGCTGTTCTGCAAGCAGAAATTATCTGGGTAGAGCTGTAGAGCTATAGTTTCTGGTTGTTTGTAGGCTTTTTTAGAACAAGAAGCCAACAATACTTGAAGAAATATAATTATTCCATATAATAGTGTCGTTTTTTTCTTTCATTTCTACAAAATAATGTCAGTATTCAACAAGATCGAATGAGGCAGTTGCTTCATTTAACGCCATTAGGGAGGTTTGAAACACTTCTTTCTTCTGTTTTTTTTTTTTACAACAGGAACACATTTGACAAAGTTGAATTTGGTGATTTCAGTGCCAAACTCTGTTTAGTGTAATTTCTTATTACAATTTCTTATTCTGCCTATTATAGCAGAATGGTGTATTTAGCGTCATAATAAACTACAGTATGTGTGTTTGTGATGATGAAGGAACAGTGTGGCTCATTGATGTGTATTAAGCCTTTTTGATAATTATAATAATAGCACTTTACATGGGTAGAAATAGAAGATAAAAAATTAAATATATAAAACAACAGATTGATCACACACTAAAAGCTGTTCTAACAATTTGAGTTTTGATTTGTAAATGAATGAATATTTATGGTACAGAGAAACAACACGTACCGGACAAGTATATCGAAAAAATGAGTCTACATCCTGATATTTAATAATGAGCAAAACAACATGTTTTGCAGAGCACAGCAGCTAGAGATATTTATAAAAGTCCAATCACTGCAGCAGCAGCTATTTATTAGACAGCTAAGTATCACGGCTCAATTCTCTTCTGTCATATGTAATGCGTCTCTGGAAAAGATGATTGTAATTACAGCGAGCACTCCGTCCACACAGCCGACGCTGAGCTGGCGTGTCGATGGGAGGCTGCAAGAGGTGAACGGATAGAGATCAAGTTTATAGATCTGTGGTTCGCACGCACCAACTCCTCCAGCGGAGGGCTGAGGTTTTAATTGCTGTCTGGCCACCATTGGTTCTGTGTGAAGATGGGCCACGTTGATATGAGAAGTAGGGGGAAGGAACGGTTTTCTTTCTCTGTGGTTGTTGTATTGACAGCTTCTCATCCTGGAGGAGCTGATAAGAACACAGGATCCAGGGAGACACACGGAGGAGTGGATTGCATTTCATGGACGGGAATCAGAGCGGTTTTTCAGGGTCTAGTGAGCCTCATGTACGACGTGTGAAGGCACAGAAGGAGGTTGGAATCTCTAGCAGTATTACTGCAGTTCCAAGGCTGCTGGAGAAAATGCCAGATGCAGGTGGCATGCATGAGCAAAGAGCCTGTAACCTTGTAACAGAAATGAAACCAATGCATGTGCAAGGAGCATTGTATTCAAAATCAATGAGGGAAAGTGCATTGATTTACAAAACAAAACCCAAACACCGGGGATCTTACTGCATGCTCTTTATTTGCTCAGACACGTTTAGACAGAAACAAAGCAGTGGACTTATCTGTACACATTTGTCAACATAACCCTTTCCAAATGCTTAACAATAAATAGTAATCTCAATATTTCTGCAACATTATACATATTCAGGTATTCAATATTATTCTTTTCAGGGTGGGTAAGTCTCTGAATCAACAAAAAACTCTAGTAGAATAATTCATTTACTGAATGATTTTGATTCAAAATATATGATGAAGAAACTTTTCAGAGACAATCTGTGTATATTTACGCATCTAACCCTTGTGTAAAATGACATCTCTCTACACACTTGACTTATTGCTCCTTCTACTTCCTTATACATTGCCTTTTGCAGCTGGGGACTCTGCAGTGCTACAGGACAAATTGCACCATGTGTCATAGATCTCACTGTCAGGAGTACATTACCTCCACTGAGATCCTCAGGTCACCCAGTGAGAGATAATTGTGACCCCTGCTGAGAGGGAAGAGCCCGACCTCAAGAGCCACCTTCATCATGTTCATCACAAGGCCCTCGTTTAAAGCCTCTTCCTTCAGAGTTAAAGGGAAGTGCTGTTTTTTGTTTTTTTTTTTCCACTATTTTTTTTTATTTGTAACCTTATTTTTGGGATAAAACTCACCCATATCACCCATATCACTTTGGAGTCATTTGGAGTATTTCTGACAATTAGGATTGAACTGAACTGAACTAAAATACTTACTTGTGATGTTGTTGCATACACATACATGCTGTGTTTTAGTTCAGGCACTGTGAAGGCCACATAGGTGGGCACTAGGGGTCCTTAGTAAACTATAATAGCAGTTTCTTTTTCTCCAGTTACAGACAACTTCGGACTCAAATGAGAATAGTAATAGTGTAGCCCATTTTATTAAACGTCTGTTATTTGAGAAATGGTCAAGTTAAGTTATAGTGTCACTTACTTTCTGCCTTTCAGTGCCCCATTTATTCCCGTTAAATGGATATCATTGAATCCAAATATTGTCAGAAATACTCCGAATGACTCCAAAGTGATATGGGTGAATAACTGACAGTATTTTATCCCAGAAATAAGGTTCAATTTGTAAAATTCAGCACTTCCTCTTTAAAATGGTAATCCTGGGCTCTTTCCTCTGATGTTTCTCTCATTTTTGGAAATATTTTAAAGTTGGCAGTGAGGAAACTCTGCAATTCTGTTTTCATTTTTTTTTTCAATTCACACTATGCAGATATGAAGGTCTGGGGTTCATATGAGGATTTCACATCATCTTCCATGACACACTTTTCCCTCGATTATATATGTCACCTGCCAATTAGGGAGCTGTGTTGAGCTTTCTGTTTTATTTATATTACCAAAGTGTTTGGAATGATATGGGCATATTTTGCCAAAAATGATATTGCATTTATAACATTACAAAACATTTGTCATTGTTTTTTGTATCCATGGACATAAATTACTTGTCCTTATAGATTTCACTGTAGTTTCAGAATGAATTAGGCCTATCAGTACTGAAAAGGTTAATGTTTTGATGTTTTCCCATATCCAAAACCTCTTGATATAAAGTTTTTAATAACATTTAAAAGTATGACTCTCCTTCTGACCACAAATGTGGGCTTTCTTCTGGGCATCCATCTCTGCAAACTGCCAGCTAATTGGTTTGTGTACAACACACAGAGCTTGCCATAAACAGGCAAGAGGCAGCGTGTCTCAAACTGCCATAAAAACCACAATTATGACTCTAATATTCCAAACATGCTGTATACATATCCAAAGAATGCTCCTAAAACCTGAATAATATCAGTAAAACCCAAATATGTTAATCTGAAAATGCTTCTTTCAGAATAACAAAATATGCTGTTTACATAACCCATATTAAAATCACTGTATTATCATATTCTGCATTACTGTGCATCTAAAGGTAATCAGTGAGTCAGTGCTGCTGACTTTACGATGTTGGACTACATTTTACTTTTATCGTCATCATATACTTGAGCAAAAGCACTTTTGCAGCTTTAAACTGATGTATTAGATTAAATTCGTAATACGTAATCTTTTTCTAATTCACACAGCTCACATGATGTGAACACGCTGAAGCATTTGCATACCAGCACAACAGGCTCATTCACACGTACACAGACCTCAGCAAAACACATCCCGTCTTCGCTGCCATGTGCTGCTGTAGACCACTTTCCACTGTCTGTGCCTCTCTACTGTAGCAGTATTATTCACTTCCAGTCTACCTAATGTTCTCTGCACATAACACAAATAACCCCCCTGGCAATCGGTAGTGTCTGCCTCATTATCATATTTATTTAAAGTATCGTATGACCCATTTCATTCCGACATGGGTTCCTCTCGTCATGATTGAGTAGTCCCATATTTAAGGTTAGTCTCCAGAGATGCTGCTGTGCATAATGGGAACATTACTATTAAGTATAGTCACAGGCCTGTCCTTGTCATTAACATGAAGAGAAACACTTCTTCTGTTCCTAACTAAACATTGTTTTAGGTTACGGCTGCTGAATTGTTATAGATACATTCAAAAGCTGCAGCCTGTCTTAAAAAAACGAAGCCCTCTGTCTATCTACGTTGGAAATCCAACTCACGCGATCAATAATCTGTCATGTAAGCAATACGAGATGAAATACTGAATCTGTTTGCCCGTTGGCTAGTGATAAAGTGTATAGAGTCATGCTGGTGGAGTGAAAGCGCTGTGGTGCCGCCCTTTGTAACGTGACCACTCTAATGGACCACATCTGATGAATGGTCATGATTGCACCAACAGCACAAGGAGGAATGTGTCTGATTGCCAGGTACACACATCAGTGCGAGCTTTAATGGCCGAATCTGTCACTAAACGTCTGGAGCTCGTTCACAGTGGCCGCTGACCTGTAGCTGGTAATGGAAGATTAATAGCAGGCTGGCGGTCCATCTCTGATCGGAGTTATCGAATGGTTTCCCTGGGATACGTTTCTCAGGACTTTGCCAAGTCTGGGCTGTATTGATCTGCCGCTTGCAAATTTATGGTTATGTTTCTTCAATTTGCACAAAGGCAAAAATATTGTTGTCTCTGCTGGCATCAGTCATTGACTTCCTGCAGATTGTGGCCGCGGCAGCAGGTCTCAACTCTATCTGTCCCTTGGTCCCTGAGGGTTGCGTCCTCATCATTTGGGACAACGTGAATGTCATCGCTGTTATTTTATCCATCTAATTGACCATGACCTTCTCAGAGCTTTACATTTAGGAAACATTTATTGATGAAGCTTACTCTCTGGTGCTTTAAATACTGTACATGCTGATATGATATGGCTGTCTGCACTGTGGGGGAGCAGATCACTGGTTTGTTGTTTCCACCTATTCAGCACCAGACTTCCTTGCTCTACATGAGTTGGGGTGATGACTTATTGGAGTGTCTTATAGGATTTTGGAAACCGAAGCCATGGTGTTTTCCTTTGAAAACTATAGCCTCACCCACACAACCCTACAGCCCCAGACTTTAGCCTCAAATTGATTTATTCGCAGCTCCGGCTTTGGATTCAGATTTAGCTCTCTTCCAACCTGGCAGCCCCCGCCCTCCATCCCCACGCTGTCTCGTTTAGCTTCGTTGCACGGGGTTTCATTACCTCTGCCTTAGTCAAATGGCTGGGAGCTCTGGACTGATATTTCAACTGAGACATAATTAATGAGATGTGCATGTCTGGTTCTCCCTCCTCTGAGCAAAGCACTATAAGACATCTGCTGGGACGAAGTGTAAGAGCTAAGGGCAGCAGGAAGAGGAGCGGAGTCTTGCTGCAGCCACAGAGAATCGCATTCACAAGCGATTTCATGTTTGTTCTCTAAGGGGAGGAAATATAATGCATTGACAAAGAATCACTTGCACTCTGACTCTTTATAATCCATACAGTGGATCTGCCTGTTAAGCTCACAACAGGCACTTCTATGGAATCAGAGAACATAATGTGTGCTTTATATAAGACTGCCTGAAATACACAAATTTATAAGCAGAATCTACATTGTATGAAGCTCAGACCTCTGACCTGTTATAATGAGTTTTAATGGTAAAACATTGAAAAAGCATCCAAACAGGCGGATCAAGGAGACTGTTCAGCTATGTTGCCATAGGATACAATGTAATTGTGTTCATACTATATATGGAGAGGACAAGCTTTTATTATTTCCAACCTGATAAAGAAGTGTGAGCTCATTTGTGGTGATGCCTGACTTATTTAAGTGTTTTCATATAGCATTTCTTCTTTTTTCTGCCTGTGTGGCTGAACATGGACTTTTCTGTAAACGGTTGTCTCATCTTCAAGAGCGCCTTTAACGTTCCCTGCTTGGGAAAGAATCAGCGTTTGGCTTCGGCATCTTTTTAGTGAGAGGCATAACTTTTTTTCATCATACGTGAAGGTCTGAATGTGTAAAAGTTGAATTCATTCCAAATTGCTCTCAGATATTCAGAGCCAGAAATGGGAGTTGTGAGACTTGGCTTTGTATTTTGTGAATTTAATGCCAACTGCGGTTTTAAAAGATGGAGAGGGAGAGCACCAACAGTCAAATACATGTTTTAATGATTATATTTTATTCAGTATAGGCTGTTTAACACTATCCAATGTATACTGTGGCTTTTTTTTTTTTGCATAAAGTGTAATGACCACATAATTGTATTTGGAAGCAGTTTTCTGGCTCTTGATCAACACTGTTTTCAATTCCGTCACTTGACAAAATGAGAGAAATGTTTTTTGTTCAGAGATGCCCTTCCACTCGCTTTTATGCTTGTGTAGTCTTACGGCTGTTAAAGTGATTTCCTTATTTTAAACTAGTTAGAGGATGTACTCTAACGGTTGTATGACATTGATCTCTGTAAAGATTTTTTTTTAGATTTTTTTTTTTAAGGACTCAAGGGTATGTGTTTCCAAAGGTTTTATTGGTACCTTTTTATTTCAAATGAGTAACATTGGGAGATATTCTCCACCAGCAGCACAGTTAATGCGTGAATGACCCTTAGCTGCTGAGATTCTATCCCATTATCACCTGCCCACAGTTGGCATGTATGCTTCAAAGGTGCGTTTCGCACCCAGGCTTTTCACAGCGATCATTTAATGAATGGGTTTCACTGCCAAGTCTCATGCAAACACACTTTCTATTATCTGCCATTGTCACAGCACGACAACAGGCCAGATGTTTTTTTTTTTCTTTTTTGCAGATTTAAATAACTCCTTAACCCTGTAAGATGCAATTTGAATCCAGAATGGCTTGAAGCACCAACTCGGACATGAACTGGATGAACTTGATGACAGCGGTGGACAGCTGCCTCCTGTATTTTTCATCTCGGAGCTGTCATGCTAATGATGTGCAGTGGGTGGTGATGCACTGAGACATTACACATGCCTCTGCCATGGTGTGAGAATGGATTCTCTCTCTCTCTCAAATGACACAAAGTCACGTCTTCAATGTGTTTTACTGTGAACTGTCATCCTGAAGAGTATGCATACCCTTCAATTTTTTTTTCTCATTTTCACAGCCTTTTTCTCTCATACATCTCAGGTCACGAATCTGACATTGACAGTGCTGTCAGATCAGAATATACACCCAGAGCTAGAATGCTGGCCTTAAACTACAATGTCTTACCCAGCAGTTAAGATGCTCAATAATTGGAAACAATCCCTATTATTATTTCAGCTTTTCCTCCCCTTGAATTTGTCCTCCTGTTGTTGTTTCCCGGGGTTGCTTGAGTGAAGCCAGTGGGTGACAACACGCAGCAAAAATATGGTTAACATGTTTCATGTGACACTTCAATTTCCTCTCTGTCAATCAGTGCAGCTGCTGTATCTCTGTTATTGCCCTGCCTGAATGACAGCTCATGATAGATCTAGTTCTCGGATTGTGGCTGAAATGTGTGATTACATAGACGAGCATGCAGATACATGTATATACTGCATTCAAGTGAGACCTGCTAGGACTGAGCATGCTCACATCACAAATACTCCATCCTAACAAGTCATTTTCGTTACATTTTTTGAGACAAGGTCATAGTTTAAAAAAAAAAAAGAATCTGGTACTAAGATGTCAATTAGAAAACACTTTAAGCATTGAGTGTGTTTTAATCCCAGACTTTGGGACTTTTTTTGCAGTGCACAAAAGAGCGGGCCACATGATTTATGTCAACATGGCTGTTTCAGAAATGATCCGAAATTCCCTGAAAATGGATTTTGTTTACAGTAAATTCTGAACAATCTGGGCACGGAGGTGATGGCTCCTGGGCCCTCCTGTATACCTGCTGTGTCCTCTGAGAGATTGTCATAAAAATGGCGCGTACTGAAGAGACAGCCGGCGGCGTTGCTGAGTCGACAGCCCCACTGTGTTCTAGAGTAGTCCATTAGCTCTACCTGCCCCTTTTCTCCACAGGATCCCCACAGCACTAAATGAAGCCAGGCATATTTTCATCTTCCTGACAGCCTGGCTGTGGCTGCAACCATGGGAGATGGAGGTCTATGTCAGCCTGCACATTCTACCGCATTTCTGTTGACATTATTGGCCCAGATGCTGCTGAACAGACCGCTATATCATTTATACAGGACTTTTTGCCATTTTTGAGCAACTGATTTTGTCACCCATCCTTTGGAGAAAAATGGCATTCTTTAACACCTTGACTGGTTTAGGCAAAAATTAATATTTCAATTCAATAGGAGATGCCAAAAAAATCCTTATTTAAAAATACA
Organism: Synanceia verrucosa; assembly: GCA_029721515.1. Taxonomy (NCBI): domain Eukaryota; kingdom Metazoa; phylum Chordata; class Actinopteri; order Perciformes; family Synanceiidae; genus Synanceia; species Synanceia verrucosa. The sequence goes on along the minus strand of CM056567.1, from coordinate 11,646,832 downwards.
TGAGATGAGCTCTTCTTTGTACGCTTAACACTGCTGGGAAAGAAAGTCTGTGGTGAGTTGTCAAAGTTGGTTGTTTAACCTCCAAGTTTAAATGAGCCATATCAGCCTGCAGCTATACAGTATCTAGGCAACATCAGAGATGTTGAGAGATCAGTGGTGTCGTGGCAGTTGAGGTTTTGACACAAATCTACGCTTGTGTTCACAAACCATTTTTTTTTTTGTTGATTGAAGCAGCCCTGTTCATAAAAGTGATGCCTCCATACAGCACTGCAAAACTGTAAATCATTTATGAGTTGTAATTATTGAACTACCAATTTGATAGTGCCAAAAAAAATCTTCACTAAAAATCCATTTACTAGTTTTTCCATTGCTTTTACCAGCATCCCGAGGTCTTCATCAGAGTTTGCTCAGTTTTAGGAAACTCCATCCAATGATAAAAACAGTGAGATACAGTGAGTCTATTAAGTTGATGTATTATTAATTAACCAGCTTTTATGAAAGACTGAGTGAGCTGAGAGCAAAGACACAAGATGATATATTTCTATTATTGGTATCCAACCAATTTCTGTGACCCTGTATGCTGAACAAACTGATTGGTTGATCCAGTTTTCTGTTTGGTAAAAAGAAAAGCGTGCTGCAGCCTTTATGCATCAGAAACACATAAAAACTAAAGGCTGGCTTTATGCACCCTGAAAACAAAATGACAACGTTTCATATACGTACTTATACTACTATACTACTGCATACACAAAATACAAGTATTTTTTTATTTGATTTTTATTCTGAAGTTGTTTTTCTGCCATTTCATTTTGCTGGTCATATAACTCCCCAAAAGCATTGTTTTTTTTTCCTTCACTTTAACCCAACCATCTGCCTCCAGAGCTGCTTTCATGCCTCTGAAAAATGTTTTGAGAACAAAAACTCCAATCGACAGAATGGATGCTACCCTATAACACAGGCTATACCTGGAGTATTTATGTGCATATTGAAGCTGCAGATGTAAGGGGAGAAAGCTTTCAGGGTGTGGAGGAGTTGGTGCAGCAGCTCAATCTTAAACCACAGTAGCCTATACAAAGCTAACCACCCACTGGAGTTAAAGAAACATTTGAATGTGTCTTGTTGCTGACCTGACGAAGTGAGACAGCGAAAAGAAAAGAATGTGCGCAGTCAATAGCCATACCTTCATTCTTTTGTGCAGTGTATAAACCAACAGAGAAAAGTACACTTCAGTGCTTGCTAGTAATTTACTTCCTTCACTCAGCGAACACTCCGTGAAAATGTGTTAATTATCCTTCCCATAATACATCCCTGTAGCTATTTCTTGCGAAGTTCTGTGCAATTGTGAAAACAGTCACAAAGGCAACTTTGCGAAGGCATAAAGGCCACATTCACTCACATCCACTGTGAGGTTTCTGCTCAACATTCAAGCTGTCAGTCTCTCGAGCGAAAGAGTTCTACCGTTACAGCTTTCTCCTCCCGCTGCTACACCCCTGCCTCCTTCACTTACAGCTTTAATTTCCTCCACCGTGATATTGTTTGGAGACTCTGGAAAGTTAGTGCGCCTGTGAGGACGCAGGTGCTGAGAGCCCAAGTGTCATCCCCTCTGGTGTGTGGTCGATAATGAGACTGGGAGAGCGGCATGAATAACTCCATGAACTCTTTTTCATTTCCTTAATCTCTGCCCGCGGGCCAGTCCGCTAACACTGAGTCATTATTTTCCATCAGTTTGCTCGCTACTTGATCACACATATCGCTTCCTATGGGGTAGGATAAAGAAGAGAGGAAAGATCCACTGCACAAAGAAAAAAAAACTATGTAATTCAATATTTTTAATAAAGATGGTGAACATATCGTCTTGTTAAGCCTCATGTAGAATGATTAATTACAGACTTCCTTGCAACTTCAAGTACGCGAACAACTTGAAACCTCAGCCTAACAGATCATAGAGGTATAAGTGGCTGCTGGACAAGCGCTCCCTCTGCTTTGGGCTTTGACCAAGCACAATGAGGCACACAAAGGCGCATATTCTTTTTATCGCTTTTTCTCATTTTCTTCCCCTTAATCTGGTCACCAAGCCAGCTCTCCCACAGTGGTTCTCTGCAGTATCCTCTTTCATAAAATCCCAGGTTTGATGTGCTTCCCGGGGATCTAGTAAGAGCTCAGCATTGCACGCCGGGTGACTCAACGAACACGGATTCAGCAGGCCGACACTATCGCTCCTACAGCAAGGTCCTGAAGGGCCGCTAAGCACTCACAATTGATTTAATCACTTAGAATAGGAGCAGAACATAGGGAGGCTCTGTTCATGTCTCCCCCTGCTTTTAAAAGCTTCACCACGTACAAAAGGTTAATCAGATATGGCAACCTGCTGGAGACTGCGCTATCAATGTAGCAAGGGTTATTTTCAAAAAAGATAGCAGATTAATAAATCAATAATGCCATCTGCAGGGGGGTCACTTCAACACTGTAGTTGCAACAACAGACTTGCTTTGCCTTGAAATACATCTCAAAATGTGTCGCTTCCAGAAATGCAGTGAAGGTGAGCGATGTAAGTGAAAATGGATGATGAAGTGAGATATAATGGGCAAGAAATGAGACATGAAGCATGTGAACTTTTCTTTAATAGGAAATGTTATACAAAGTGAAAGCAGTCGCTCATAGTGAAGAACCTCCAAACATTATCACCTGATTCTGCAGCTCCCCTCAGATTTTACCATTTTGGTTCACTCTCACGGCTCATACCATCATTTTCAGCAGTTTTCAGTGAGAAACCTGCTGTAGTCTACCTGTTCAGCACCAGACCAGCAGGCAGACATAGTTAGAGATGAGCTGCTGAACATAGCGGACTATTCAAAGCAGCTTAAAAGTCTGATATTTTTCTCTGGAGTTGGTGGAGAACAAAAACGGAGAAATAATTGAATTAGCTAGGTGGTCAGATACACAACAACAACAACAACAAAAAAAATGAAAATAAAACGTTCATAAGTCTGGACAGAAGAAGGAAACATATTTTGTCATGTAGCTTCCACTGACTTCAATTCATTGTGTTGCTTTGAAACAAATGTTTTTTGGTTTATCCTTCATTTTAACCTCAGGTGACTTTAATCATTAATGTAACAATAATTAGCAAGGATGATTAAACTGCTGACTATTCTTGAGATGAGACGTCCCATTGTTAATGGACGATTTTAGAACATTTTTCATGAAAATGGTCCAAAAACTATAATTTCACAGTTTGTTTATAACTTTACAGCTCTTTTGCCTCGAGACACATAGGAAATGTAAGGAATTAACAATGGGATACTTTATTTTGCACTTCCGCATCTGGTTACGGTTATTTCCACAACAAATCTGGTGAGGATTTAACTGTAAAAAGAGATTACAGTTCCCGTGACTTTAACAGTAATTTGTTACTCTGGCATCCAGCGCAGGAAAGCATTCAGACGGGGGACATGGCTGTGGGATTTCCTTGCTCCAAAGCTTGATGAAGTAGTTCAGAAAATGTCAAGGGCTTTACTGAGGACTCACTTTGTCGCTGTGAAACATGAGGACAGCCCCTCGACATCGACACTATGAGAGGCAATGTGAAAGAGCATGTGTGTGTTTAGCTGGGGGGTTAATTTGCGCTGCTTTGCTCTCGCACGTTCCCATTTCTCATTATTTATTTAGTCAGAGTACACTCTTAAGCAGCGTGACCTTTTAGCACAACACCTGATTGAAGTGGCTTGTGTTTCTATCAGCGGGCACTGAAATGCTTCATTCATACTTGGAGGGGCAGTGATGATTCCCGGTGTCATAACTTGTATAACCACAGGGGCAGAGGACTCATAGCTGAACTACGTATGACAATGAGATAGGAAAATATGTATGAAAACAATATGGGCTTCTTTCCCGGCAATTAGTCTTGACTGAATCGATGAGTGGGCTGGATTGTCTTGTTTTTCAGCAATGCTCTTGGCTTTCAGATAATATTGGTATTGGTAGACAAGTCACTTCTTGTGAAAATGATATCAGATTTGTTTAGAAAAGCTCTTCTGCAGGGGTCTCTCAAATCCACTGCTTGTGGTAGAAATGTAGCCTCTCAGATTAAGTGGCTCAGCTGCATGTTCACCTCCATCTTTGGAGACATTTCAATGACGATACAGGCTGAGACATTGTTAAAAGGGGAGGGGTGGCGGTGTCCGTTTACCCAGGAGAGAGCTGGTGTAATCCATCAGCCTGGCTGCTGCCCGTTCAGCACAGCCGGCCCCAGCTGCCTACTGCTAACCATCCCTTCACCTCACACTGACTTCCCTCCTCCCCCCTCTATCAACATCTCTCTTCCTGTCATTCGCAGCCTCTCTCGACTCTCTGTGTAGCAACGCTGTACACTAAAAGCTTTCCTAGATTTTATAATTTATTATACTCGATCTTTTTCAGCTGACCTGACCACAAACAACAGCAAATAGAGAAACCATTCAAATATTCAACGTTGAGTGAAGCATTATATTCCTCTTAACAAATCTCATGTAGTCTGCCTTTCAGTATCTTGCAGCTTCTCAGTCCATTTGTTTCTAATGAGGGTGTAAAAAAATGTGTTTTAGTTTGTAAACCAGGCTAAATAAGTTCCTAAATCAAACCTTTAATCAAACATTAAAAACTACTCATTTTTATCAGATATGTCAGGGACTATTTTCAGTGGTGGATTAATACACATTGTATTGCAGCTGGGAAGTGTGTGGGGTTGAGTCAAAATTTTGCCAGCCAAGTTTTTACACAATTAGTTAGATTTTTTTTGGGAAATACTCATATTTGCTTTCTTACTGAGTATTTGAGAGGAGCAATACCACTCTCTTGTATTTTGTTGTCTGCTAAATATAAAAATAAAGACAGCTTATGATTAGTTTAGCTTGAAATTATTGATTTAGGCAATAAAACTACTTCAGATTGTCGTTTTGTGTAAAATAAAACTGTAATAACATAACAACACAACATAAATTCACATCGAAACTACTGCAAACAAACTTTTTTTAATGTAATGCTACGAACAGTGTGACATACATATATTTATTGTTGGTTTCCTGGTTTCCTGGCTGAAAGTACTGTACATCTCCCACCTGATTTTTGTGTAGTTTCTTGCTGCTTGTTATTATACCAGGCAATGTGCAATTACAGAGGCATCACTTGACCAAATAAAAAAAACAAAACCACTGGTTTACAGAAATGTACAATTACAACGTTTTTCCTGCCAACGTGACTGATATCTTCTACTGCACGTACAAAAAATGTGAAACGAAACAAAGTCAATTTGTAATTTAAGCTGAATTACTGCAACCATTTCTTGATCAGGAGCAGATTCTAGTCGCTACAGAATCATTGACTTTTAAAGGTCTCAGCTTTTCCTCAAAATGTCAAACTACTTATTTTACATTAAGTAACAGTTAAGTGCTGACTTGAAAAAAAAAATGTGTGCATGTGATTGTTCTCAAAGAAAGCAACAAATGCATGATTTTTGTATATTTTTAAATATAAATTTAAAGACAAAACATAAATATCTGAACTGCACTACATCTGAAATTATTTTATTGTCTGGTCATTGAAAATGAATTTTAACTCCCTTACACACCACTGCATTGTGATTAAAAAAAAAACCACACATTTATTTTGCAATAGAATTATAACAACAATTTGAGGTAAATTGTTATATAGCCTGAACTACTGTAACCCATCATAGTTTTCTTTTATTGAAATGCTCTGAGTGAGTTTGCCTCTGGTAAACAGTTATGCAGGGTTTATGCCTAAGGCTTTTATTCTGAAAGATAAGAATGGGAGGAGTGGACTTGGTCTGTGCTGCCTTTGTCATGGTTGGTAGGAGTGATAAAGTTTGCCATCTTGATTCAGACTATGGAGCTTCCTTCTTATTGTCCTTGAAGTGTTGGATGATAATCCTTCATATCTTTAAATATGAAAAGTAAAAGAAAATAAAAACTAAAAAACTACTGTACTGCTACTGCTAACAGTAATTACCATGAATGGGTAATTCCACTCTGGAATTAATGATTCATGGGAAAATGCCTCCTCATTTGCTGCTGCACATTAAACCCACATTTCCCCACCTTGGATGAAATCTCTCGCTTTCCTGTCCTGGTAATACTCCAACCACCCCGACTCTCCCTGCTAAATATAGCACCTGTGTGTCATTCATGGTAGCCTCAGTTTCAAAGTGAAAGGTGCAGGAAAAAGTAAAAGTGAACAACGCTTTCAGTGTGTGCTCCTAGAAATAAGAGAGCCATGTGTATCAATTTCTTGTCTATTCAAGGATATCACTTACTGGAACTCTATATGGCGCCATGGGACTCTGAGAAGGCGCTGAAGTACTTTTTAGTGTTGTCAAACTGTGAGGAGTACATATGAGGAGGAATGTAACGTTCGTCATCCTGTGAAAGGGAAAAAAAAAGCAGATGGCTGTGGGTCAAGAGGTGATAACACAACAAGTAACTCTACTTAGATGATTCAAAATTTCAGACAAAAGCTTCATCTTGAATAATTTGCGACTGTGTTTTCATTGAGGTCAAGTCTCCTCCAGACAAATGATACGGAGAGAAAAAATACGCCGTACAAGTTGACTTATTATGAAGAAATATGAGGGCCAAGAGAAATGATCGCACTCGCCGTATTAATATTTGATCAGTGTGAAATCATTTTAATCTCCTTTTGTAATTAAACTTTTGACAGTCATGTAATGGAGGTTCACAAAAGAAATGTGGAAAATATCACATAACTATTTAATTAGTTCCCCAACTCATTAGAGAATTTCTGCATATACATTGCCTCTAAATCTGATGATTCATACAAGAATGACACGGTGGGTCATTTTGAACGGGGAAAAAAAGAAAAATGTTTTGCTGTCCTTATGTGTCAAACTTCAACAATGAAGCTACAAATGAGTAATTGCTGATCTATTCATTTAATAGCAAAAATGAAGCTAATAGAGGTTAACGATCTCCTCCTCTGAGTCTTGTTGTAGTGTTGGGAGGAGCAACCTGTCACAGAGTCTATTCAGCAAACACAAAATAGAGCTGTTGGCTTTCCCTCCCTGGTGGAGTCCAGTTCATGGTCAAAGCATTTCCTTTCAGTGAGCATGTATAAACTGTAAGCCTGAGATTTGTGCCGCTGTGCATCTGGGAGGTCAGATCATGACATCTTCCACATAGCAGTTCACATTTTACATTTTTCAGGCAAAGCCATCATCCTAATGTGATGCCACAGTAGAATACACTTCAGTCCCCAACATTACAAAAAATAAGGTTTTGAATATTTAAGGTCTTTATACACTAGGGGCATGAGACGTGTTTAAGCTTATGTGTTTATGTTTAATTTTTTTTATTTTATTGTGAAAGGTAGGAAAGGAAGGTATGCGCTACCTTCGTCAAGGTTCAAAGGAGTCATACAGTTTACCATCTTGTCTTTGCACTATGGAGCATCCTTGTTGTTTCTTCAATATAGACGCAACTCCATTCTATACAATATTGTTCATTGTAGGGCTGCAGCTATCGAATATTTTAGTAAACGAGTATTCTACTGAATATTCCAGCGATCAATCAAGTATTCGGATAAAACATACTTTTGCTTAGTTAAAGAGCAATTATAAATATATAAGAGAAAATAAGACATTTCTCTTAATAATGAACAACCAACCGGTTTCCTTTTTTCGAAAATTCACAAAACGAGTGCGACTGGGGTCGAGGCGGAGGAAACTGCCTCGAGCATTTTTTGTACTCGAGTAGTCGTTTCAGCCCTAGTTTAGTGATACCTTTATTCCTAATATAAGATAAAATATATACTATATTGATGTGTAAATTAATCACACTTTAGTGGCGTTGAAACAGTCATGTGATCGCAGAAGGATCATGTAAGTGCAAAGTGTAGGAGGAGGGAAAATAAATAAAATAAGAGCTAAGGAGAGAAAGAAGGGTTTTTTGTCTCATAGGACGCATATCATCCATGCAGCTGGCCTAAGCCACTCTGTTAAGGCAGCATGGAGTCACTCTCCCCTCTTCAGAGCCCTCTGTGCCTCATTAGGACCTCCCTCATAACTGTAAAACTCGTCATGGTCCGCTCCCTGAGCAGCAAGACTGAAATCTATGCCTCAAAATGTCTGACTCCTGTTTAATCAAGACGTTTTCTGTTTTACTTTTCCTGCATTTGACTTCCTCCCTAGCAGCTGCGTTCTGCACACAAGCAGGTCAAAGTCAAACACATAAGCTAAGTAGCATTTTGTTTGGAGCAATTATGAATTCTTCACAAGCCATTACAGAAAGGATGCTCCTATCTATAATGGGACTCTTGTGTTAATGTTGCGAGGTGCGCTGAGGATGTGAGCCGGCATGTAATGTTAACAGTCATAGCTAGTGTCATTGGGACCAAGTGGACGTTATTTTACGCAAACCACTGATATGAAAACCCCTGAATAATACAGTCACCTGGAATTTATTAGCATCACAATGCATGCTGAATGCAAGCTTTTCTGCAAATTTTTTAAAAAGGAAGTAAAGAAATGTAGTGATCCTTTCACGTGTTCACATATTGACATGGTGGTGTAAAAAAAACCTTTGCTTCTTTCCACTGTACAGTATTTACACTCTGTTTTTGCAGTAGAACATTTTCAGAGGAAATTCTCGACAATGCTATAATTAATTAGCACTCATGATTCTACTCAGTTTTAATTTAAGCTGCAGCAGTGCAGCTCTGTGGTGATGTCTGCTGGTCAGGTTTGCTCTTCTCTGTAGTATAGACATGAAATGTTGTTATGAATGTACTCACGTTAACAACACTGCTTCTAATTACAGCCTCACATTGCCGCTGTGGCTGTAGACTCCTGGTTTAATCTTCAACTCTTATAATAATACAGCCAGAGAAAGTGATAAGTCAAGTCACACAGTAGCACCGTGTTATACTACACTTCCACAATAATAGCTTGTTATACTGCGCTCCAAACCACTTCTCTATAAGTATAGCTCTATCTTATTGAATACTTAATATCTTAATAGAAACTCATTGCTGCTGCCTTCTCGCTACACTAAGTAAAATATCAGACACCAGTGGGTTTCCACCAGGTGAAAATGAATTCAAACACCTTTCGGCTTTTTGAATGAGGTGACGTTTTTTGTTTTTTTTTGTTGGAACCATTATGTCGTGCATATGTGAAGAAATACAGAATAAAATGGAGTGTATGTGCACCAACTAAAGCTGATGGACAGCAGATCTGCCCACTGAAATTGAGCTGAAATGTCAAAAATGTCTCTTTTCTGAGGAGCTGACGTAGATCCACAAATTCGTGTTTTGTTAGGAAGAACAATGATTGGCTTGTAATAGAGGGTAAATTGGATAGATGGACATATTCAGGCGTGTATGTCTGCTGTGATCATGTTCTCAGCCGCACTGTTTATTAATCCCAAATACAAAACTGTCAGATAATCTGTGGTAATAAAACAGCAGAGGATGTATTTGTCGTACTGATCCAGTGAATCTCTGCCAGCCCCTCGTCGCCGATGCCAAACACCGTCTCTATCTCTCCGCTGGAGAACATCAAGTGCTTTATTTCATTTGCAATATTGATCTTTTTGTTCTTGAATTGTTTGATGCTCACTAGCATGAAAGGATGACAAACTGCAATCTAATTGATTTGGCTCATTTAGGAACAGGAGGTTGACTGAGTTTCAGAGTACGAGCGGCGCTGAGAGATGGCGTGTTTGCTCAACACCGTGTTGGAAAATGTTCAGAAATAATGTGCACGCGATGATATCATAACCACTCTTTAATGCTTCTCTAATGCTCGCTGACTTAGTGTGGAAATGAATTTCTCTATTTACCAGAATCAGTTGCGCACTGCGTGTACATCCAAGCAAATGCTTTTAAGAGGTACTTACAGTACACGCTTTACAAGCATTAGTCTGCAGTTTTAATTGACACGCGATGATTAATTGATATCAAAAAGTGAAGGTGGTCTGGTCATTATCAGTTATGATGATTCAGTGTATTCTGATAATGCAGTTTGAGATGAGTTTCAGACAATGATGAACATTAAGCCGCACAGTTTTCATTTTTATCCTCAAATGCTCCCCCCCACCCCACCCGTTCACAGCCTAATGACAGTTTTATGGGAAACTTCATTAGGCAAAGGGATGTCGAACCGATAAACATCAGCTTGTGTTAATTCTGGGATAAAGTGGCCTTGCGGTGGTTCTTTCATGCTGATGTCCATGTTTATTGCAGAGGCTGGGATGTGACCAGATAGATGATGTATTGTTAATTAATAATACTAAATGTATGCATCTTTCCATCCTTTTCTTTCCTCTCTATTCATGTGAGATATACGTCCACTGGGGCTTGGTGCTTTGTTGCACATACACACTGGTCTGCAGACTGCCTAATGATGAGAAAGCATTACAGGCTGCACCGGCACACTGTGGAATGCTAAACAAAAGGCAGTGATTCATCTGAGCTGTAATTTGAGCAGAGAACACTAAATGGGTGTCTTCTAGTGTTAGTTCAATGTATCTGGATCATACAGACGCTTTATGAAGTATCAGAGCTCAGGCAGTCATGTGGTCCACTTCTGGGGACTCTTCCTTAACTGCAGATACATAAAGGAGATCACTTAATCTTCATTATTCTGTGTAAATACTTTTCTTATTTGCCAGCTTTATTTACATGAGTTTCACCTACAATTATATGAGCAGTGCATCACTTTGGATCAGATCTGGGATATACTTTTACCAACATGAATGTGTCAACATAAGCATGCTTGTTCACATACTTGCTTGCACTTTTGGCCATGGTAGACAGGTTGGTGTATCCATCAAAGCAAAATGCAACAATTTGCAATAGAAATGCATAAATCATATCGCACAGAAATGCCATATTTTCAGCATGTTTGCTATGTCTTTGTCATTCGTTAGAAGTTTGGCTGCTGCTGTTTTAATCTCGTTGTTTCGTTGCATCCCCTTCTTCTGTGATGGTTTAATATCCTCAGACTGGAAAATTAAAGCCATCTTGCTCACCTTGATGTGCCCAAATCCTTATATTCACATGACAGTGCTAGAATGTTAAAGTACAGTGCGTAACGTACGCTCCAAAGAAATACAGGAATGCATGATAACATTATCACGCACAGAAACACATAATTTAAAAGAACTTCCCTCCCTTTTTCACCAATACATTCAGTAACTATTGGTGGCCTCCTAAATACCGTCTCCAATATAATATTTATATTATGGGAAAGATATTTTTAGTGATTTGATAACAATGAAGAGTTAGTCTGGTTCGGCTCAGAGGCAACTGCTGTGTCTTTTCAGTTCCAGTTCATCTGTAATTGAAAGATCATCTTAATGGAAATCTATCTTAGAGCGTGTGTGGTTTATCTTAAACTTCTCTGATGGATCTCCAAACTCTCCACAGTAATAAAAAAAGACACTTGTCTTCATCCTGCTGCTGTTCGAAAACTTACTTTTTTTTAATCTATTGTGTGAAAACAGAATAATTTATGATGGGAAATATGTTTGAATTATGTATGGGGGGGGGTATTATGAGATGTTTAAGGATCAAACTTATTGCATGTTCAGCATTTCTCGGCATACAGTTTAGAATGTTTTATAAATTTGCTTTGGAACCAGCATCCTCTCTATTTAGCGTAGTCAGCAAGTTATACAGTGTGTCTCATTATGCTGTTCATTAATATACTTAGCACTTCTGTTGTGGGTTGATGTGATAGGAAGGACACTGAGACAGCTCAGTCACAAGGTCAATGTTTTTTATGATCAGTAGTGTTTGTTTTCTCTGGTAAATACACATCTACAGTATGGGCATTTTATTTTATTTTTTTTAATCTATTTTTTAACAAACAAAGGTCCACTTTATCAAAGGCAAAGTAAGACCTGATTTATGATTTGTTAACTTAACTGAGTCACTGAGTTTGAGAAAGAACATGCATTTCATGCAGGCAGGGAAGTCCTTGAAATGTATTAATGTATTGTAGGAAATTGCTAATTTTCATACTTGTCCTTCCCTGGTCCCTCACCTCATTTTTTTTAAATCCCCAATTATTCAATATAAAACCACATATGACTTCAAGTAATGCCAGCAACACATATTCTGGATATACTTGCAAGACGATGACTGTTGATGCCTTATCCTGTGAAACCTCCATCTATTAGCTTTGTTGTTTAATGCAGCTGCTCATGATTACATGGATGAGGACAAATTTGTAAAGCAAAATCTTCTGGCAGTTTGAAAACACTCTGATAATCTCCTTCGCAAGCAAGTCTCTAAATGAACAGGTGCCAAGATAAATGCACCCTGCAACTCAACTAATGATAAGCAAACACCGGCCTAAAGTGTAAGCTGTCACACAAGGTAGCATCCTGCAGTGATTCTGGCATCTTTAAGTTGAACCCTTACAGGCCTTAAAAAAACAAGCTTTTGCACTTTGAACAACCCCGCCACCCAAAGGGGGTCTTCAGGGAACTTTAATGTTCTTACACAACCATTTTAAATTTGTGTCTCACCCTGAGGGAGATAAGAGCATTCCTGAAGATCCCATGATTTTTGCAGTGAAAATGTTGCTTTTGTGTTTGCCTAATGCTCAAACCATTACCAACGAGTTTGACGGCTCATCTGCAAGCATACGTTTCTGTAAGAGGACAGAGTTTGACTTCCCCAAAGATCCACAGAATGGAGTCCCTGACCGGCAGGATGTATTTATGATGCTTCACAGGCCGGATACTGAAATGAAAGAGGCACCACTCGAGGGGTTCTCTGTCTTAATCCGTGGACATTATCTCTACACTGTAAGCGGGTCTTGGCTCGTTACCTCGCACTAGAGAGCCAGGCTGGCAGGGTTGCAGGGAGAGAGGCAGAAAGGGAAGGGGAAGGAGGGAGGGCCTCGCCCGGCCACCGAGAATGTAATCTCCAGATTAGGGGGCGAGACGAATTCCTGCTGCCAGCCTGACCTTGTCAAGGCAATGGAGGAGCCAGAGTGAAATTGAGATTTCAGGACAGGAGCGAATCGAGGCGTTTTTTTTTTTCTTTTAGTGTTAGTGTTTCTCTTTCAAGGGTCACAGCCTTGACACCATGATTCACGCTAAATGCACTAAATGCGTGTGGTCACACTGGTCATATATGAAATGCATGCAGGGCAAACTGTTTCTGGCACTGACCATACTGCCTGAAACCCTCTGCACTCTGTCAGGCTTTATGGGGTGAAGCAACAACATAAAGAAACATCATGTTTGTCCTAATTTGTTAACCGAAACACTCTCAGTTTTGTTCTAATATGTCAAGACAGTGGGGATTATTATTTTTACAGACTATTTGGGATGACGATGGAATGGAATATTGCTATTGTTTTCTTAGACAACAGTAAAGAAAGAAATTGGACATTTGTACACAAAATTCTGCAGTGTAATTCTTATACTTAATTGTAAATTTTAATACTTACATTTTTTTCCATGTGACTTATAATAATATAATATTTCTTTTGTATTTGACACTACTGAGACAGTTAATTTCCCTTTTTTTTTACTTGTGTGAATGCTATTGCTTATTGAGAAAATGTGTCTAATAGAGGAAAAAAGTCTGAGAAAACATTAAATATATGCAGGGCTTTTTTCTTTTGTGTTCAAGCTTCCATTTTATTTTAAATACGTCAAACTTCTGGGTGAACTCGATGTCCTTTGGTTATGTTTATATAAGCATGTCGTACTAGATAGAAACTGGAAAATTAGAACATTAATGCTACATTCGTGTTTGAGCGTTTCATTCATTTGTCCTGTAATTGCAAAACAACAGAATAATGAGTCTGTCTGCCGCAGCATCAGCTGTGCAAAGGAAGTGGTGAAAAGCTGCCAACTAACATTGTGCTATTTAGACAAGCTATATATGTTTTATTGCCCTGTTGGAGCAGAAGAAATATTCCAGTTTTCAGTTCAATTATTGACACAAGGAAACACTGAGAGCTAAGCTCCCATATGCAGGTGCTTCCGTATGCTGTAATGAAGAGCAATGAAAATAACAATAACATTTACACAATACAAATGAATATGGAGGAGATTGACGGTATGTCATGATTAGGAATACAAGCAGCATTACCAAGAAATGTAACTCAATATGTGACATATTGGACATCAAACACAATTAAATACACCTCAGGAAGTTGTATAATTGAAATGTCAAATATTTCTCTTGTTGTTGTAGACCAAAGGAATGTCTATGAATACTGCAGAAAGGTGGCTGTAACTCGTGACAGTCTGTATTTACTGCAGCTTAAAGGATTCTGTTAGAGACATAGCCCTGGGGCAACTTCGACAAATACCACAGATAGATAAATACCTGTAGGTGAAGCCACTCGCATAAAAAAAAGTAAAAACTTTTTTTTAATACAATCAATTCCTAAGCACCAGTTCTGCTAAATTGAACCAGGACATGGCTGGTCTGTTCTGCAGCTTCTGCTCACATTAGGAAAAGATGTCATAATCCAGCATCTGCATCAAATTAATTTAAAGTTGGAGACAAACTGGTGTCAGAATACCAGTGAATATCCAAAGCCACTGCGAGGTCTTCGATAATTAGTGTTGGAATCAGTGCATACGCCAGGGACAGTGTACTTCTCATTATATTTGTTAGCTGTGAACTTTTGCTTCACACATATTGTTTACCAATGTGTCACCACGAAGGGCACCAAGACTACTTTATTAGAGAACTGCTGACCCAATGCTGGTTTTCACATTTAAATTAAAGCAACACTGGCTCTGACCACTTGGAAATCATTGATAATCAGTTATGGGGAATGAAACAAGGATAATTAAAAAAAGCAAGTTCCCTTATATTGCAACAAAAGACTATTATTCCCAATTGTGTTGTCCATTAATAGATTGGTGTTCTCAGCTTTCTGCCTAGTGCAATTTTTGTTTTCCTCCAACATGCATGGGTTGGATGAATGAACACCTTCTTCTGGATCTGTTTAATTGGAATTAAAGAAATAGTTCAATATTTTGGGGATTATGATTGAAGGAATAATTTCAGCACCTCTAAAATTAAATTAATGTTTTTTGTACAGATGAAGCAAACAAGATCCAACAATATAATTTCTGCAAAAAATAAAAAAAATACCATTTTGTGCAATCAGTACATTTAAAATCAACTAACACACTGCAATAAAATGGTTTACAATGATTCTGTTTGCATGTTAGGTCAAAATGAGACACCAGTACATTCACCACATGTAAACAAAGATAACACATGATGCTGCTACTGTAGATGTGAATCTCCCTTACTTCTTGTCTGGTAACAAGGGATGCGACTAGTGTACAGATACTGTGTTTATGATGTATTGCACCCCTCAACATGAAATT
Source organism: Synanceia verrucosa (assembly GCA_029721515.1). Taxonomy (NCBI): domain Eukaryota; kingdom Metazoa; phylum Chordata; class Actinopteri; order Perciformes; family Synanceiidae; genus Synanceia; species Synanceia verrucosa. The sequence continues at coordinate 11,631,443 of CM056567.1, read as the reverse complement.
GGTAGACTTAATGACCCAATTGCTTCAGTCCCCAACTCGACTCTCCAGCACACAGCTGAAGTCATGCATAATCCCACAAAATCTACCCAGCTTATGAATTTTAAATGGGGAGGCCTAAATCACAGAGCTGCTTTTAAGTGAATCCATTTCTAATAGAAAAGCAGACAGCTGGGATGGTGTCCCGTTGTCGGGTGTCGTCACCCAGGCGGATGCATTTTATAGACTGCAAATATATTTTTAATATGTGCAAAGGTTGTTCAACATATTTGATGCAGGAGAAAGCCTTAAAAAAACTCAACCACTGAGAGATGAACTCTGACAGTGCTGTTTGTGGTTTATTACAACTCTGGTTTCATATTAATGGTTATTGGAGTCACCATTGTGTTCAGCAACACTGTTGGCTGGAGAAGCCATACAAAAACTTAAACTTCCACTTTTCAAGCCAATGTATCTCTGCTCCTGAGAGACCCAAATGGAATTAATGAATGAAATATAGAATTTTCATTATGTTTGACTCACTAGTGTAGGTTTTGTGAAGGAGCCACTTGCTCTGTATATTGTTACATATGCATGTGCATCCATTTCCCCTGATGAGGGCTCTCACTTGTGAAACAGTATTGCTCAGGAGTAGCTGGATTCTTTTCATTAGCTGTGCATGTGCAACACACACCTCATGGTATTTTGTTCCCAAAATGGTAGGTCTTATTTTAAGGTTGGGGTGCGCTTAAAACATAGTTTGCACAATGAGTTCTCTCAGTGCCTCTCAACTGTTACAAATGAATGCACTTCAAGGCCGGGCTACAGACCTGGGTAAGAGAAAAGTTCAAATCCGTCCAATAATAATAATAATACATTTTTTTTTTTTTTTAGATTTGTCTTATCACTAAAAATAACATGATTATACATTTTTTTTGAATTAATAGGGTAGGGGACAAAGCAAAGATGAATGTAACTCTCCACTGACCTTGTTTGTTTAACACATTTTTATGCTTCAAGTTTAATATATTAAGTGCTGCTTCCACTCTGTTTTGTTGACAAATTGTCCCAGTTTGTCTCAAATTGTCCCCAAAAAACAAAAAAGACATTTGTAAGACAAGGACAATATTACTCTTTCTTTTCTGAATTTTGAATACTTAAAGGACTTGGAAATGCTGTTTTTATTTGCAAGACAAGCTTATGGGTGGAGTGGAAATGCACAATGTTGTAAACCCAGTAAACAAACTCAGTTAGTGGTTTAGACACTAATCCATGATTTGAGCACAATTTTCTGGTTACCAACATATTTCCATTTGTTTTTTCCAAAAATAATAGTGGTTTAATTAATCTGCTGTATGTAAATGAACATTTTGTCCTTGTTTACAACCTGTCTAATTGTCTTATCACTCACTTTTCATATCCTGTCTGACTTTTCTTTAGTGTCGTCCCCAAATCATTGCCAAAAATTGGCAAACAGTATGAAAGAAATATCCTTTTTTACTTTAATCTAAAAGGATTCAAAAGTTAAGGAAGGGAAAGAAACAAGTATAACCCAGATGTTTCAGTAGTGACAGCCGTCAGTCAGAGAAATTAATGTACATATACTGTATGTATGCAATGACATATAGGCCTAGAGCTTCCCCCAGAGCACATATCTTAAGGGAAATTTCAAAATTGAATATTTAATGTATTCATTCCATTTAGGTCAGAGAAACATTGGCTTTAAAGTTTGATCAACTCACTGGATTCCTTCTCTTCACATATCAGAAATCAGTATTATTGTGAAACTTGTAGACTCGTATAAAACCATAACAATCGAGGGAGACACTCCTAGTGATATTGTTCAAGGAGTTCCAGGATTCAGAGGCACTGATTCAATAAAGGTATGCGTTGTGCCTCGCAAATAGCTACATTTGAACACGTTATTCGCTGTCCATTTGCAGCCAGAAGAGAGCCGTCTCATAGAGCTGGACGGGAGGGGAAAAAAAAGCAAACAACAGGCACATTGTGGTGTCAGTGATGCATTTTAAATTCTCTTTTGAACACTCGGTAATGACTCTGAGATGGAGGTTGTTCCCAGTTCAGGTCGCCACATTTCCTCCCTCGTAAACTATGGCGCAAATGAGATCTTTTGAAAAATTTGCAGTTAGTTAATTCGCAGCAGCTGATTCTGTGTTGCCATGTTCAGAGGGTGAACTGCAGGTTCGGCTGCTTATTACACCTGCTGATTGAATCCTGTGCACTGCTATTTGGAAATCTTCTTTTTTTGTGCCACAAGCTTTAAAAAAACACATTGAATGATCCACAGTTGAAACAGAATCTCAGTCACAATCTCCCAACACATCAGAGCCTGAATGTTTTGAGGACAACGCCTGGTAGAAGAGGAAACTCTGTCTTGGCATGTTGCTAGGCGATGCATTAATATTAATGTTGTCTTTTCTCAGAACGTGTGCACTCTCTGCCCCCCTTGGGATAAACTGAAGCTTTAAGATATCTCCATCTCACTGATACTTCTTTTATCCTCGGAAAAACTCATATCAAAGGTTTTAATTACATTCTGCAGGTTTGCTGCAGCGCTTTGTTATTGCCTTTATAGTTTTTAGTCTGCACTGCTGATATACTCATCTCACTTTTGACCTGGCGTAATTGAAATGTGGTCTATCTGGTCGTGCGGTGTTTGAACATGTTTGAGTTTATGATGTTTTCAGATTGAGACATAATTTATTTTGCCTGATTTTAATTACCATCACATCTGATTCTGAAGCTTGAAAAATCTCTATGAAGACTATGAAGTTAGGCATCATGACTTCTCTGTTTTAATCTTATTTTTTCCCCCTATTCAGAAATCGTTTTGTACACGAGGAATAAATCTGAGATGGAGTTCGCCCTCTGCCTCACCCTTTCCCCTGCTGAGCTTTTAGCCTGGAGTCTTTGTCGTAGCCTCCCCGCACCTCTCAGCTGCCCTCGCTGCAAAACCATTTTCCTGGCACTGAGACACAGATGTTATCCATCTGATTAAACGTTCAAGGTTACGTCTCCAAATACATCAAAGTCTACCTCTCCCATAAGAGGAAGCGTGACAGCCAACATTTTTGGTAGCCTGGAGGTGCAAGCTCCAGTGTCCTTCCCATCATTTGTTTTCATGTACAAGAAAATTGGTATATCTGCAAAAAAATTCAAAGTATTTTGGTGATCCAGTAGGTGAAATGACGGGCATTTTTTTCTTTTGAAGGGCTAAATGATTGATTTGAGAAGACTACTGCCCATGAAAATTATAAGGGATTTAAGAGAGAGCAAAAAATCTGATAATTTTTTAATCATTTATTGGTTCCAGTCTATCAAAGTGTGTTAATAACAGCACAACTATTACCATTTTTCATTATTGTTATTTTTTTTGTCCAGCCACCAGACCAAGACCCAAATGTATTCAATTTAAAGTATGATCCAAAAATGTTTGGATTGTTCTTTGAATAAACTGAAAAAAAAATTACATTTTCAAAACTGGTGCTGAATAATTTTCTATTAATCAACAAATCAATCAATCACCTTGTTGTTTCAGCTCTAATGAAGCACAGAGATGGAGATGGTGCATGGCTAGCCTATCTTAGCATAAAGAATGGAAGCAGGGGAAACCAGGGACCTACTCTAGATCTGTCCAGAGCTGTCATTTTACTATTATTAATGTGTATTTTATCAATATCAACTCATTACGTTTTTTCTTCCTTCTTTCTAGAGATTGAAAAAGTCCAGAAAGACGAGGGGAAGGAAGAGGAGAAGTTCATTGATGTCGTCATCAACAAGAACATGAAACTGGGCCAGAAAGTTTTAATACCAGTCAAGCAGTTTCCTAAAGTAAGTGCTGTATTACCACCGCCAGAGACTTCTCTGAGAATGTCATGTGCACAGATAGAGAATTTTAGATTGTGATATTTATAGATAATGACGCCAACTACAGTCGCTCTGGTTTTGATTTAGATTCCTTACAAGAGCCACTTGACAGTTTTTGTTGATGCTATGTTATTAGATGTAACATATCTGGAGGACGGCGTACAGGCAGAGTGTTGGCTGACAGAACTGGGGTAGAACTATATTAGGGATGTTACTTCCTGTCTGTTACAAGTTTTAAATGTTACTCAGGTAAAGCCTCTTTCAAACAAAGTTCCTGGGATAACTTTTCAAGGACAAAATGTTGGATAAATAGTTTTGAGCGCACCCCTGCAAAATGGCTTGTTTCACTATTAGAATTAGTTTTTCTGGCATTACATGCCATTACATCAAACCCTGCAATGGTAACTAACAGTTGTACATTATATGTTGTAAATATCATATACTGTACATTAGACATGAATGTCAAAGTCTGTGAAAAATCCCATTGAATATTCATTATAAACACAAAAAGGTCAGAAATATTCACACATATTTTTTTTACACCATGTTATATGATACCTCCTCATTTCACTCCAAAAGCCTAAATAAGGTGTCAGTTAGCTTTCGAGACAACTCCTGCTGTTGGCTATATTGTATTATTTTCCAGTAAATATCACAATTGTGTGTATTTCTGGTTAAAAAGTACAAAGGTAGGACCCAAAAGTGAGTGTTACATCTCCATCCTGATCCCAGCAGAGAGGCACTGTAGTGCTGCTTTTCACAAGGTCTTGAGATGGATAATTGGTGGTACAGATTTGCTAGAATATGGCCCCCTCCAACCGCTAACACATGACTCCATACAGGAAATACTCCTGATCATTTCAGGACTGTATGTGTGAAAATTCCTGTTCTTCTCCTTCAAACACACACCTCTCAATTACACTGACCTTGGCCAATGACACTTTGATGTCTTGGTATATTAATTTGTCAATGAATATTTATGAATATATGATCCAAAGGAATTATCTCACAATGGATTTCATTTTTTTGGGTCTGCGGTGGATTTCTCAGGATACTTTTTGGGTACTTGTAGGTCTTTTTCAAATTCTCAGTCTTTTTTTCATGAAAACGAATAGCTTGTGTGGTGAGGGCAGGAATGCAGCGCAGCCCATAAGTCACATGTATAGAGTCCTGGACAGTCAGCTGCACGATGACCTCCACATAAAGCTGTTTTGAAGGATAACACAGTTAAGAGCACTTCAGCCTTGCCCAACATGAGAAGCCTTCACCGGCAGCAGCCTTTACTGGGGCCTCTTGCTCGGTGCATGACAGAGATTTCCCACTGGGAGCACGATGGGGAGACTTGTGTAAAAGTGAGAGGGACGCTCTTAGATGGGAACATCACTCAAGTTTTCACCTCAGCCCTCCAGGGGGAAGGACGGCGGTAACCTACAATATATGTGTGGATACAGAGGACAGCGGGGAGGAAACAGAGCAATAGTCAAACACTGAACCAATAAAGTTAAGGGTTTCAGTCTTTTGTGCTCAATTTTTATGAGAATGATAAGTACATGCATTGTAAAATAATACCAGTGTTAGTTTTGTGTCAGGGTGTAAAAATGAGTCCACACCTAGCCTTTAATTTAACACTTTATGGTAGCTTTGAAAACCCACCGGCTGAGCTGTGACAAACACATCGTCAGTCAGCACTCTTTAATTTAAAATAATTCTCACTGAAAAATTGAAACTTGTGAGCACTGGGGAGTTGAGAAGCTGAGAAAGGAGGCATAATTCCGAAAAGAAATAATCACAAGACTAGGTACGCTCAGCTGACTAATTCTGAATTTAGCCTCCTTTCACCTCCTCTGCATCTCTTCTTTGTTATCAGTAAGCACTGATTTGGTGATTGGCAGGTCAAACAAGAATGCAGCAAGTCATTATATGAGCAGGTATTGACCTGCACTCTGAAAGAGAGCTGATACTCATTTCATGGTAAAGCCTGAGGGCTGTACGCAGTTATGGATGTATGTATGTATATATATATGTAGTGTCATGTGAAGGCCAATCTATGTCTCCTAGGTTCACAGCTTAACAGATTTGCTCTGACAGCTTTGATAAGTAGAGCCACTAATACGCTGTTTAGAGCTCCAACAAGCCACCGAAGGAAGACAAATTCAATTTGTTCTGTCTGACAGGTAGGAATGGCAAGAGTGATCGAGCTGACTTGAATGGGTTTTCTTCAGAGCTGCGAGCATCACCTTTTGGCTTCTGGCATTGAAGTAGCGCAGACATTTTCCAAACCGCCATTTAGCAGCACATGCGGAGAGGTTAAATCCATCCTCCGCAAACATTGCTTTTTATCAAAATGAAGTGGGCAAGGACGCCATGCTGCAAGTTCCAGGCTGCTGATTCTCTGTGATAAAAAATTGCTGTTCTTCAGGGATGATTTTTAACTCACATTTAACACTGAACCTTTTCTTTTTTTAACTTTCTGAGATATTGGCAAGAGTAATGACATTAGAGTTCTGTATGGTGAAGATCTGTTGTGCAATGGAAGGAACGGAAGCAGTCTTATTGATGCTCACCCAACAGCGAAACCTCGATGACAGAAACAGAGATTTTAAATTGTGATTTAACAAGTGTGACACACTGTCACACCTACTAAGCAACTAAAAATACCAACCTTTTGAACAAGGATGCACTATCAGTGCTCATCTGTACATTTTGCTGGATCTGTGGGCCCCCTCTCAGAGACCATCTTTTGGCAGAAAGCACCACAGGCCATTAGCGAGGCGTAAGGAGTCCCACTGGTTTATTTCCAGTTCAGACCGTGCTTTTTCTCTGCGCTGGGAGCGGTGATTTATCCTTCTGCTGTCGTTCCTGTCCTGCTGTCCTCAGCACAATCACTCTGCGCTGGCTCTCTGTGAGCACACCTTTCGCCAGCCTCGCAGTATTACATTCAGCAAATGATGAAAAGATTTCAGATGCCCCCCCCATCAGCCTCCCCTGCATGTTAAGTGTGATTAATCATACATCCCTTCCCTCTTTGTGTCCACTGTCTTTCTACATGTCTTACTTTTGTTCCAGCTGAATATGGTGCTTTTTTGTATTTCACATTATTGTTGTACGCACACTAACATAACTTGTGATTAAACACATCAGCTTGTATTGTGGTGATTATAGACAGCAGCAGCTCAATTCTCTCACAGTTTAATGACATGAAGCAGTACAGGAGCCCAGGCAGGTTTTTGTAAGTCATATAATCCCTCGTGATAACTAAAGCATTAGCAAAACCCCAAAGCATCAATCACTGTAGGAGTCAGATGGATTTTGATTTCTGATAAACAGCAGGGATTACAGTTATGTGTGCAGTAAGACTTGTATATTTGGAGGATTGTCCATCGAGCCTCAGCGATGGTGGATGTCCAGATTAAGACTTCTCTCTGACATTTACTGGCATTAATCAATCAAATATGAAGCAAATCTGCATGAGCTCTCTTTAAATAGTCAGGAACTGAAAATAGCGCTAAGTAAATGCCATTACATCGTGTAACTCCATTGTCTATAATGCTGTCTGAAATGGCTCAAGACAGTGTATGGTGAAAATGAGACACCAGAAAAAACATGATCAACGTGTAAAACCAATGAGGCGCATATGTAATACAGTGGTAAGACCCTTACCATGTTAGCTAGTTGGAATTTTACCATACTCTCAAACTAAATCACCATAAATCAAATTGCACCCATCTGATCTGAAGGCTGTGGAGCAGTCGCTCACTCTACTCAGTCCAGACTCTTGCTCTAATCCAGCATTTGGCCAATACCCACATTCTAATCAAACACAATTCTGCTTTTTGAATATATTTTTCACATTGCATGTGCAGATGGGGACAAAGACCATGTCCCCAACTGTTCAAACCTTGATTTTGGGTCAGTGGTTAGGGTTAGGTTGAGGTTGAGTTTAGGGTGAGGTTGAGTTTATGGTTAGGCTTAGGCAATTAGTTATTTTAGTTAGGTTTAGGGTAAGTTTTCAGGAAATCAAGGTTTGTCCCCAAAGGGAGGGTGAAAATGCCTAAATACCCCAAAGGTGACTTAAACCAATGTATGTGTGTACATAGCCACGCCATGATCATTACCTTTTTTAATTAAATAAGAAATAAGTACTAGTACAATTTCTATGGATTTAACAAAAGTCCCAGCTGGACTAACTTTGGGGCATTATTAACAGGCCTTATTTGAAGTAGGAACCAAAGGTCAAATATATTCCATAATTTAATTGATAATCATATTTTTTTGTTTATAAGGAAAAGCATTAGTTTTTATTCTGCACATTTCTAATATCACCATAGTTGTGTAAATAAACAATAAAATACATTAAATTCCACCTTGTAGAACATTAATTAATAGAAATGAAACACTCTATCAATGAACGTCATGTCTTTTTTGTTTGGAATGACAGAATGATTGAATTTGAACCACATGACATCCATTGTATTAACACCCAGTATTTACAAAATCTGACATTCTGAAATTAATAAAGTCCTAAATTAGAAGTACATTTTCAGATGATGTCAGAGGAGGTGGAATGATGCAGTGTATTGTTACACAGTCCAGTTTTGCCATGACTGTATATTGCTTCTTGATGTGCTATCCTCAGTTGGCATGGCTCCTTCTCTGTGGAATTGAAATCAACACATACATGCTTTGTTCTTATTCAAGCATGTCTATCCATCAGTGCTGAGCACTTGGTAGACCAAACGAGGACTGGGATAGCCCTGCAAACATCCTGGACACCGTGTGCGATACACAACCTGTCAGGAGGATGGAACGGGTGCACAAAAGCTGGAGTAACACAGCGAGATGTTGGCTGTGAGATTCAGCCCAGCAAATCACTGTTCAACAGACGCAATGGCTGAGTGATCAAGGCTCTAGCCAGGTGGAAATGATGGATGCGCAGGACATCAGTTAAACTCAGCACATTTAAAACATTACCTGACAACCTCTGTTCGCCCCAGTAGTAGAGCTGTCTCCTTTGATGATCCTTTTGTAGATTTTGAATGCAACGGAGGCAGGACATATCTTGTTTTCTTAGATAACTTTAAATTGAATTTTCTTTACCCAACAATTCAAAGCTTATCCGGCTCAATATATATACGGTTAATTGCTGTGCAGATATGCAAATTGCAGTTTCAGGTGATGTATGCAGGACCCAAGATATCATCAAAGTCCACACACGCTAATGTAAAGCTGGACATGTCTTACATATTCATAATTGCAAGGTTATAACTTTGTAGGAGGCCACTTTTGCAAGTGCAGGGTTGGACTGGATTAGCACAGTGGGGAATGGAAGTTATTATGAGGCAAGGGCTGAATAGAGCCCTGTATGACCACATCCAGCCACAGAACTTGGGTTAATTATAAAAGCTGAAGGAATGTACAGTAGTTGAGAGCTGCTGAAATTCAGCCTGGCCAGGATAAAAACCCAGCAGTCACTTACTGCAGAATAGAGCGAATCACTAAGGCTTGCTGCTCAAATCCTTCATCCAGGAATTGGCAGGAGTCTCCTAATAAGCACTCGCTTTCCCAACAAAAGGCAGGAGAGCTATAGGTGAGGTGTAGAACCGAACTGGCTGTTTTTTTTTTTTTTTGTACCTCCTGCTAGCTAATTGATGACCTAGATAGTTGAGGGAGACAGCTGTATAACTCAGTGGTAAAGGAAAACATGGCGAGGGGGAGAAAAGCATCACTCTCCTTTTGTCTCCCTGACCATCTCCAGCTGCTGGTGGAATTGCGTTTAGCTCATGTTAAGACTTGTGTGACTTTGATGGGTGTCTGCACACAACATACTGTGACACGGTAATGCATAACATTTGAGTTTTCATGGCTAAAAAGCGGTGACCTTGTGAAGTAATCTTAAGAAGCCTTTGATAGATAGAGACACACCGGAGGCAGCCAAGTTTAATATTAGCTCAAATGTGCACGTTATGATAGTGTTGCATGTTGAAAAATTATATTCAAACATGCATGACATGCAATTCAGCAGATTCAGGATATATTTTTGAAGTGATATCAGTGAAGTTACGGTTTCATCAAAAGCAAAGTACTGCATATTTCAACATAAATTGTCACATTTATGACCAGAATGATAAATGTTTTTTAATCACATTTCCTCTTTTATTTTGACTTTATTCTGATCAGTATGTACCAATCATGTAGCCGTCTGACCAGTTTAGGATGGCATTTGAGGTGTTAGGTGTAGTTGCTTGAGCTTCTGGTTAGATGTTATAGATTGTTGCATTTGACTGTTGCAGTTTTCAGTTTAAAGGGGCAATCAAATGTACATTTTGACATCAGTTTACTAGCCATGTGCAGTGGAGCAGTGCTTCTGAAAACAGCTCTGTAATGTCTTCTGTAGCTCTGGAAGGAGATTTATCAAGTCTGAGAAAAATCTGATATCACTTACGTAGCATTATGGGAAGACTATATGAGCATGGCCTGTGGACTGACACTCAGGATATCCTGGTTGCTGCTGCATCAGTTTAGACCATTTTTTTATTTAATTTTGTGACAGTTTATTGAAGTGTGTATTTTGGTCTTAGTTCAGTAAGATTTCTTCAGTCAATTATTCATATTTCTATTCCTTTTTTCCCTGCTGAATGACTTATTTCCAAGAAACTTGCACATTTGTGGTGAATACAAAATATAAAGTGTTGCTTTTGTATGATCCTTTGTGGAGAAACTTGTGTTTCTTTTGCAGGGGACAGTCCCACTCCACGGTGCACAAAATTTTCTTTGTCCATGCTCGTGCTTACTACATCCTAAACACATGTATCATACTATTTAGTTGTGCAAGTGTGAGACGGAAGTTAATCATTAGGGATTTACATCATTTTCAGTCTTTCAGGGTTGAAGGCAAAAGGGGTCTCCATCCAGAGTCCAAGTAACCCACAGCGAGTACTTGTTGTACAATTTTAAGGATGATATATTCCTCTTTGGTCTAAAAAAATGCGTTGACCCAACTGTTCGCAGATTTCTTAATTCCAAAGGTAGACCTCTACGCAGGCATAAATTTCACTGGAGGTGCAGATCATTGTCTTTTCCCCGTTGTTCGCCTCAGTTTAAGATGCCAAAATTCAGAGGGGAGAACAGTTGATCACCTTTAGTTGCTGCCACGGTCTCCCGGTAATTAAGTTTTATGAACAGCAAAGTTTTTTTGGGCCCGTATTGCACCTCTCGGAGGATGTTGGGCCTGCAGGTATTTAATCTATGCTGCTGCGCTACAGTTTATATTCTCCTAAAATACAGAAAATAGGGGCAGGTGTTATTGTTATTCTAATGTTTTGTTCCCAACTTATTTTCTGTATTGTCCATTTCATTTGACTGTTACAAGCTGGAGCTTGCCTGAAGAACTTCATTGTCTCATTACAGTCCATACCACGCTGAAATATGTGGTAATAAAAACCCAAAGGTCACCAGCCTTTGTTGGAAGGATGAAAAACAGCATTATTAACCTTAATCCTACCATGGTCCCTGCAGACCCCAGAGGTCTACTTTTTGTCATTTATCTCGCTATCGTTCCATTTTTTTTACTTTGTCAATCACTTTGAGAGAATTCAAACAGGTGATTTCTATTTCTGTTTTAATTAGTGCTTTTCATATATACACCGATGAATTGGTGTCCGTCAGGACCACAGTCATTGAAAGCAATTCTGCCTATGCAGGTTTAACAGGTGATCGAACTTAAATTTATTGAGTTCATGCTGTCGGTAAAAAGGTACTAATTTAAAGCACCCCACACTATCATTGAGACACTCATGGGCAGAGATACAGCAGACACACATTCCCTTATAATCTCTGTTTATTATTGCTTTACACAAAATTCAAATATGTTTACACTGCAATTATGGATATTTCTTAGAGTAATTTAAAATTAATCCGATGCAAAGCTTTCTGTACAGGAGTCAATTCATGCAAAATAAAACCACATAAGCCATGAAAAGGTGATGCAGTGAACCTGGGATAGCAGAAATGCTTCCATACTGATCCTATCGAGGCACAGGATGGAAAAAAAACTGCTGATAAGTTTTCATTAGCTTCACAAGACATGTCTTTGCTCTTTATCTCAAACACAGATTCTGACTGATCCACGTTCTCGTTCTCTGTTGCAGTTTAACTTTGTCGGCAAACTCCTCGGGCCACGTGGGAACTCGTTAAAGAGACTACAGGAGGACACGCTCACAAAGATGTCAATTCTCGGAAAAGGATCCATGAGAGACAAAGAAAAGGTAAGACTCCACTGTTATTTCATTTTTCCTGCTCTCCTCTCTTTGTTTTCACTCTTTTAGGAAGGGTGGGTTGGAACTTACAAGTTAGGAAAGAGACATTTTTAATTTGAGGAGTCCAATGAAAATCCAGCTAAAATAAGGATTTTCTGACAACCTGACTTGAGGTGACAAAGTGCTCTTGTTCTAGATGTTCCAAAAAGTTGTAAACATTCCAAACGATAGAGAAACCTCATCAAACATCTTCAATTTAAAATCATCCCCCTTTTTTCTCAAAAAGTAAAAAATCAAAAATGTATCGTTTTGTCCAATCAACAGTCTAAAACCCCAGAATTATTCCGTTTACTCTCATAGGAAATAACTATGATAAAAATAAAACAAAAATAACAAGTTCTGTGAGCACATCACCCCAGAAACTTCTGCATTTGATTGACAGATCATGGGTCATATTCAGTTTTGAAAAACAACTCCAACTTAAAAACATAATTAAACATAATAGATTTCATAAGTTTATGGAAATGTGAATGATCTTGGGGATCACCAGACACGCTTGACATCTTTCAAAGCCTGTTATAGTAAAGAATATACAGAGTCACATCAAGTGTAGACGGCAATCAGGACAACCTTCTATGTTTATGGGTTTGTTATATACAATACAGTTTAATGACTTCTATCACCCATGATCATGGGTGATAGAAGTCATTAAACTGTCAGTACATTTATGTACATAAATCAGTACATAAAGAGAGGATATAAATGTCTCTTTCCCAGCAGAATTGATTGCAGACTGCACTGGTTAACAGAGAATAAATCAACTTCACATGGCTGGTCGGCATCTCTCCCTCTGTTTGACAGGGGTGATCTGTTGGTGGGGATGAATCTCGCCATCACAAAGCACATTCGTTCTGATTACTGTGATCAATAGTCTCTGATGGTCGACTCCTCTGGAGTACCTGAAGAAAAGATCTGTCATAGAGATGTGCTGACCGCGGCAGCCCTTTACTGTCTGCACGAACCCGCCTTGGGATTTATGACTGACAGCTTTCTGTCGGGGACACTGAGAGCGAGCTGCGCCGCTTCCTCTTTATTTAAGGGGTGGATACACGTTTGTTACAAAACTGCTACTTTATCTTCAGCTGGTTGCTGACTTTCTCTTTTCCGTTGCACAGCATGTGGCGTCATAGTTTTCAGCTCTTGAAATTCCTTGCGTAGGTCACAGAGCTGGTCCACCGCAGAGCAAAAATACTTATTCATGTCATGTTGAAACAGAGCTGTCCTGCCCTTACAGAGGCACCATGTGAAGCACTGTAGCATTTAAGGACATGTTTCCACTTATTTCAGTAAAATACATACTGTACTGTACGGCTGGGTTGCACCTGACTGACAGGAGAAGCGATAATGTTCAGTTTTCACCCCATGGTAGATGTTTGATGGAAACTTAATTGCATTGCTATATTCCATTTAAGGCTCTTACGTATGCTGCTTAGAGCTGGGGTAATTGCTGCGAGACTTGCAGCAGCAGTGCCTTGATCATGTGTTGACACAAATGTGCAGAAAGGTTGAGAGGCACCAAGCTGTCGGAGTCTTTGAGTCTGAGTCTGGTTGTGGCACCTCGGTTGTCCTGGCGCTGTCATGTCAGGATGATGTAAAGGCATCAGCGTTTCCGCGCCCCCTTCTCGTTAGCGCCGTGATTAACTCATCCATTTCCCTCCCTGGGACTAGAGCTCCTGCTTTAATTCTCCTGATAGACAAACAATCACTTTCTTTCACTGGGAAATCTCAATTAATTGTGAGCTGAAATGTCTCCATTGTCTGAAAGGACTTCTCTGTACTTACGTGTTGTCCATTATTTAAATCACATTTACAAGCCTTTGTATTACAGCAGACAAAGTTCAGGGCAGCAGTGCTTTGCAACAAATATATGTATTTATTATACGAGCTGATACTTTTCTTGCTGATTGTGCAGTAGCTATTTAATCTATTATTCTCTTTGGCTCATTGTTTTGTTCTTTTGTTATTGGCTTAATCCCTTTCATTGCTCTATCCCTTCACCTTTTGTGAACTCTGGTGGGGAAGCTGTGCTTTTTTTCCCTCTCTGGATGTTTTCCTGGAAGGTATAGGTGGTGTTGGGTAGATTTGCCTCAGTCGTGTACAGTAGACTGTGGAGGTTGAAATGAAAGAATCTTTAAATCAATCCCGTATATCACTGGTAACCAGTGGAAGGAGGCTGGTAAATGGGCAGAACAGTACAGCCTCTCTTGGTGCTGGCGAGGACAAACTGGAAGAAACGTGGAGGGTGAATAAGGCTGATAGTGCTGTGCAGTTATCACATATCACAAAATAAACAAATGCATCTTTCCTTATTTCATTTGACTGTGAATGCTCCCAGCTTGACATTATTCAAAGCTTTTACCTCTGCAGGAGCGCCTACGTCCAGACTGCCATGGCCGCTGTTTCCAGGGTGAACAGCTTTTCATAAGTAGATTTCCAGAGTTAAAAAAACAAGTAAACAGAAGGAAGATGCTGCCAGTAGATATGAGAAACAGACAGCTGTAATCTCCCGCTGTGGGCTGCTTAGCTGCCATAGTACTGCTGGATCACCGATGCTTCTTATCAATGCTGGGGGGAGGGCTCTCCATGTGTGAAAATCATATCTACAGCATCATATGCAAATCAAATGCTCACACATAAAGATCGGTTTCATACCGAATGAGATATCCACTAGGTTAAACATTTACAGTTGAATAGACTGAATAGATGGAAAGATGGAGGCGAATCAATACTTAAAAAAAAAGAGGCAGCCCTCAGATGACACGTGCCGAGTAGGTCGTCTGTTTTTTTGGCAGATGATCGTTAAAGCGCACCATAATGATTGTTTTTCATATCTTTGTTTTTCATGCAAATATACCAAGGAACACATGAAAGGGAAAAGGAGATCTGCAAGCAGTCGGCTCTTTCTAACACCCTCTTATACTCCTCGCTCGACACCAGCAGCTCCGTCAGCGCTGGTGCTGTGCGCAAAGGAGCCCTCTGCTCGTAAAGCTCAGATTTATGGGGCGAATTAACATATCATTAACATACCACAGGCACTCTTAAAAGAAGGTTATTTATAATTAGGTGACATCAGAGACACTGGCGTGCATGGTGCTGGAGAGGGAGAAGGGGAAGAGGAAGTTGCCGCCATAGGAAGGACCCCGGAGAAGACTTTTTTTTTTTTGTCGAAAAGTAGAAACTGGGACGCAAAACCTGTTGTTTCCTTTGTGTATTGTGATGGGAGACATTTGGGGTTTTCGCTGTCCTATTTCTCGCCATCAATAATATTATAGTGGCCTGCTTCTGTCGGGCCTGAATGGCCTGTGCAACCCCTGGCTGTTTACATGGTAGATTTCTCTGTTGCAGTCTGAATGAAGTGTGATGCTGCAGACTGTGATGGAGAGCAGTGAGTTACTGCTACTCTGTTTTCAGTGGGTTGATTGAATACACGCTGCTTTAGCATCTATACACACCTGTTTAAAGCTAAAAACTGACTTTTTAACATACTGACGACCTCTGTGATGGCTGGATTGAACTCAAGCAAAGATGGCAGGAAACAACACTGAATAGTGTGAGTGGAATACATACAGCAGTTGCTTTCTAGAGAAGCCTCACCAATAGTTATGTATTTTGAAATATGGACACTGTGGATCAGATCAGCTATAGATGGACAGATGTAGAATGTGTATTGTTGGATGATATTTTCTGCCGTGCCATTAGTGCAGTTCAATGTTGATTTGCCAATTCACCACTTTGGTCCAGAAATAACTGCAACTGCAATTCCTGGGTGAGTCTTCATGAAACCTTTTTACAGACTTTGTCCCAAGAGGATGAAGGGTACATTGTAACCTAACAACTTTTCAAACTGATTTTTTTTTGAACATCCCCTTGTGGTTTACCAGATGAGCTAGTGTGTCAGTTGCTGTTGTATTTCTGCTCTTCATTTCCAAGGTCAAGTCAAGGCCATGCAATATAGCATGCCATGCCATTTTTACTCTGATGACTATTTCTACTGAACTCTTGACATGACTGATATAAATATCATTTTCAACAATAGTGATTTTTTTTTTTGTTGTTGAAAATGGTTTCTTTTTTTCTAACAGAGATGAGATAAAAAGCAACAAGTAAAGCAGACATTATGAGCAAGTGCACCGGAGAACATACTTTAGCTGTATATTTGTTATGAGGACAGGCAGCTGTGCAAGGACAAAAGCAATCGGTTAAATGTGACAGCCGCAGTAGAAAGCATCGTAGGGTTTCGCAAACATGTACACGTCCAAGAACCCACATAAATATTTCCTGTCTGCCTTTATAACTTCCCACCAAAGCATCAGACCTCATTATGTAAAAGTTATGGAACAACTCCCTGCAGTTAATCCTTGCCCAACTACAGGAAAAAAATAAGATAAATGTTGCTGACTGTGACAGCGAGCTCATATTCTAGACAGAGAATATATGACACCAAACTGCTTTTTTTTTGTTTGTCTGTTTGTATCATCAGGAAGAAGAGCTACGGCAGAGCGGCGAGGCCAAATATCACCACCTGAACGAAGATCTGCACGTCCTCATCGAAGTGTTCGCCCCACCAGCCGAGGCCTACGGCAGGATGGGTCACGCTCTGGAAGAGATCAAGAAGTTTCTCATACCGGTATGTTCCCTTCTCTCTACACATACACTCACCTCCCCCTGCTGAATCTCTTCTCAGCTGCTACCTGTACCCGGCCGAATCATTTTCAGCCCGTGCACAGGGAAGTGAGTGAGTAACACCATAGACAACTACACCCTTTACCTGCACTGTAATTCTGTCACGGCTGTCGGAGAATGTGTGGAAAGCGTCTGAAGATCTCTGTGTGTGATCCTGAGTGGGAAGTCGCGGGTGCAACAGGAATAAAAGAGCACAGGAGGGGATTTCTGTGCTGGCCAAACTCACTCTGGCAGCAGCATGCAGCATGGAGCTTATTTACTCTCCCTCCATTCATTATGGATGATGTCTCCAATGCTTAGAGCTATGATGATTTACATCTCATCATTAATTAGCAGCAGACCCCCTCCCCCCCATGTTACATCTTCCCACTGTTACCGTAAAATATATTATAAAAAACTATATATTTATTGACAGAGGACACATGACAATCTTATCAATCTTTTTATGATGATATATCCATGGGACGTGTTTAAATTTAGTGGCAGGAAACATCTGTGGGAAAAGATAAAGGCAAACAGGGTCTTGATGATTTATCAACTCCACATCTAAAATGTTTCGCTGCCTCAGGAACAGCGGTCACAGCAGTACTGTAAAGTACATTAATTAGGCATTCCCAGGGCTTTAGCCCTGGAGATAAAGGATGGAATTTAATACAATGTAATTGAAAGCGAGTCTATTGCTGTCTATGTTGTGTGTGTGTGAACACGTTGCCTCTCTGTGTGCAGGATTATAATGATGAGATCAGACAGGCCCAGCTGCAGGAGCTCACATATCTGAACGGAGGATCGGAGGATGCCAAGGTGCCATCGGTGAGGGGCAAGTCAGCCGTCCGTGGAAGAGGGACACCTGTTCCAGGGCCTCCCAGGTAACCGAGCTCCTAACGTGTGTGTTTGTGTGTGAGAGTTGTGTCTATGTACACTTTAGTTCATCTGGGGACTGAGTATTATTTACAGTTAAGGAGCTACTGGAAGGTGATGTTTTTTTATGGATTCGGTATCCTGTTGCTTTTCCAGAGTTAATGGTGTCATTTAGAGTTACAGCACATTTACGACTGCCTCTGTGTGGAACAACAATGGCAGGAATATTTATCTTCCTGTGCTGTTTTGTGAATACAAGATATGCATGTCGCATTAAAGTTTACAGTTTCTTATTTGTTGGGAACTGGGCCAGATTTACTAGCTTTACTAGATGTGTCAGTGCATTCTCATTGAATTAGACGTTGTGATGTGTGTGTATATTATCTCTCAATTTACTAAGGCAGCATCTCATTACATAGCTTCTGGACTGATCCTGGGACTGCTCATTTATCAGTGCTGTGCTGCCTGAGGTCACAAAGTTTTGAATAACGTAGTTAACACATACTGTGACAGTGTTTAAACTATATTTGTGAAACTAAATACTTATGCTCAATCTATTTTTTTATTGCAGTTTTGATGTTAACTTAATGTTGCACAAAATACACATCATGAGGTGCAGGTCCATCAGCTCGACTAGACGGGGAGCTGGTGCTCTAGTAGATATTTAACTAGAATAGGCAAATAATTATTGTGACATTTATATTTAAGTTTAATGAACATAAGTTAAGTGAATAGCAGAGCAGTTTGTTCATGAGGACTGTGACATGCCTATAGAATAAAGGTACAGTCATGTTTATTTTTTTTTTTTTTTCAGTAAATCCTGAAGAATATTTATTCAAACATTTACATCTCCTCCTATTATTTGTGCAATCCTCCAAGAACAGGACAAACTGAAAAAACAACGGGTCCATCTGGTGCACACATTTAACAAAAATACCACAAGTTTTTTTGTGCACAATGATGTAATGACAAATCAGATTTTTTAAAAATAGATGTATAAATGCTTTAAATCCCCCTCATGTGTAACTTTGGTGCTTTGGTTAGGTCATTTTGGAAGGCACTGATGAACAACCCATTTAAACAACCTATTTTGTCATTTAAGACAAAGTACATGCTGTTATAACAATATTTCCTATAGGACATACCGAAATAAATGTTAGAACAAGCGAAACAAAGGCGTCCTGGGTTATCTTTCTCTGTAGAAGTTATTTTCTCATATTCTACATGAATGAATGGCAGCAAATAGCTTCTTCAAAAGGCAGAAAAATGAGCCCTGATATATCTAACCACACAGACTGTGTGCAGACCTCAGCAGGCTCTACAAAGAAGAGGCAGAAACCATAGATGATTGGCATAAAACTGCTGCTTTCATTTAAAGCTGCATTCTGCACATGGCTGCTCACTTACTGAACAAGCCAGGCTGTTTTCTGTGCACCAAAGAGAGCCAAGACATCCTCCGAGTCCTGCTTTCTCTGAACGGAGGTGTCATTAGCATCTCATTCTTGCCCGCCTTTTCTTTCTTGATCAACCATCACTCCTAGCCACACCTCTTGGCTTCAATCCATCCATATACTGGACTCCTTCCCCATTATCTTGTACTGATCCATTTTAAAAAGACAGCTCTCCTTGTTCACGTCATGCATTATGCCGTAGTCTGCTGTGAAGCCTCATCTCTTATGTACTTGTCATACCGATCCCCATGTTTAATAATGTTGGCTAATGTTGCATCCTGAAAAAAAAAGAAAAAAAACAGTCGCTCTCTTTATAGATGAGACGAGTAGCATTTACTTTGTAAATGCTACTCTGTACTATGCAATCATTTCTAGAAACTGCAGTTGGGCACAGCTTGTTAATTGAAAGTGAAATAAAAAGGCAATTTTATGCCCCACATTTTTGCACACAGCCTTGCTGGAAATTGAAATCCTTACTATAAAATAAAAGACTGAAGAAACAACATGCACTTATCTTCTTGTGTAGTTTCTACAACAGTGTCCGTTCAGAACATGTCTGTTATATTTATTGTACCTCAAAATGTGTCTTCTAACTTTCATATAAAGTGTTGAGTTTCTTGAAAGGCACTGTATACATCAGTTAGGTAATAATAATACTAGAGTCTTAAGTATAATAATTCCCTAATATTATTATTAACTGACAGACAAATGTTACTAGTTATATTCCGGATTCAGATTTTACAGACAAAATACTGTATAACAAGTAAGATATGATGATAACATTATTCATTAAATTATCCAGCATCATATTATAATTGAAAGCTCTATCTTGAATAGACATTAAATACATTTAATCATGTTACCATCGTTCCCAGTTAGAGTGAAAAGTGAAGCAAGACAATGCAAAGATTGCTGCCGTGGCGTTTCCACACCATGATGGTGTCCCACAGTTTGATTTTGATAGAGTGAAATATCTAAAACTGAAAAACAATATTGCGTTGTGGAAGCAATAACCTCCACTATGCAATCCACTAGGGTGAGGTCTTCTTTTTTTTTTTTTTCACAAATTCCTGTAGGCTTATCTCGTACAGAAGTAATTACAGAATTTAAATGTGGAGCATGTTGTTGACCAATTAATTGATGACTCAAAATTGGTCATTAACAGGTGACATCTGTGACCAGAAAACAAATCAAATCTATATTTTAGCAGTTAATGTCTTTAACCTTGTGCTTTCAAACTGCTTTTAGGAGCCATAACTTCCTCCTGAGCTCATGAGTCCCTCTTCTATTCTTCTCAAACATTCAGTAATTTAAGCTGTTTATATCTGGTGAATATAGGATATATTTGTTCTGCCGTATTTGAACTGAGACAAATATTAATGTGCGTTGAAATAGGTCAGAAGGGCCATTAAGTGAGCAAGTACCTTTAATAGAAAAACAGAAATGATAGTAAATACTGTCTGGTAGTACACAGTGATGCAAAGCCACATTTGCATAAAAGCCTTTATATGGAAATCATCTCCGGTAGATGCTTTCCTCTCTA
This sequence comes from Synanceia verrucosa, assembly GCA_029721515.1. Lineage (NCBI taxonomy): Eukaryota > Metazoa > Chordata > Actinopteri > Perciformes > Synanceiidae > Synanceia > Synanceia verrucosa. The sequence goes on along the minus strand of CM056567.1, from coordinate 11,610,729 downwards.
CTCTCCCTGTGAACCCACGCTAATCCCAGCTCCTCTGAGACCTCACAGGACTACAAACACCAATACTCATGGCCATTAGAAAAATTTAAAGCTCTCTGCGTCAACACTGTGCTTTAAAAATAAAAAAAAAAGCACAAAGAGTTGCGGTGTTTGTTCTTTGTGTTTGTAAAAGAAAACTCTCTTTAATCAGACTCTGAGATAAACAAGGTCACAGAGATGGGGTGCTTGTATTGCTCTGAGTCAGAATATAATTGGCTGTGTTTTAAATTACACTGTAATTAGAATTTACCATGCCTAATTTGAGTGCGATAAAACAGACGCTCCAGAACAGGAAGTTACATGCAGTTGTCTTCATATTAACAGTCATATGTGCTTACTTTTGATTGATGTTGCTGCTGGACGGACACTTTGTAGCTGTCACATAACCCTCTTTGGCTTTGACTGGAGCTGTTGCCAGTAGAGAAGTCCCGCTGTTTAAGGGGAAGTGACTCTCAGAGCTCAACTGTTTTTTATTTCTCTGCTTGAGGGTGGTCCAATTTCTATCAAGTAAACATCCTCCGCTGTCCCCGTTAGTCAGAATATTAAGAGAGACTTCTATTTTTTTCTCCTCCTGACCCAAATCTGTGATGTTTAACCAATAATAATGGAGAAATGTAAAGCATAGAAAAAAAATGACCCGGAGAGCAACCTTGGTGGTTTTCTACTGCTGCTTCAGATCAGTTAGCTGCTTTTAAAAGACAGCTCGGTCGATGTAAAAAGCTCAAATAATTCATTCCCAAACCACAAGGTCAGACTGCCTTTGATTCCCAACAGAGCAGCTTGACTTTGCTTCCATCTTGATTACAATTCAGGTTAAACTCTGGGTTCTGTGTTAATTCATCTGGATGACTGTACAGATCAGTATCTGGCTGTAGCTACTCTGCAGCAGAGCTTTTTTTGGAGACACGCTTGTTTACCTGAATATTAAGGTAAAACGAAACCCCCAAAAAAGCAGGTTACTGTGGCACTTCCCGAGAGTCCAAATACGAGGCGTTATTCCAAGACAAGAAAACATCCATCACTGAACAGGCAGAAATACCTGTTTTGTCTTTGCATTTTTAATAAACAGTAAAGCAGTTCAGGAACAAGACACGCTGTGCTTTGAGTAATGGACGTGACTCACTTTTCCTTGACTGGAGGAACTTGCCCTCCACCCTCGCTGTTCCTCTGTCTCCACCTACACATATAACCTGCTGCAGAATGTATCAAATTCATCACTGTGGTTGTACAGAGTCATTCTGGCCGATATAGGAAATCACTAACTGGAATGGAAATAGACGAGGCAGCTTGACTCCAAACATAATAAATTTCAGCACCTCATCCTTAAGACCCAGTATGCAGTGGTATATTTACTGTAATATTGAACTTTGTTTTTGTAATAGTATATATATTATTGCTTTAAGATCACAAAGACACGTTGTGTAGGAAGAGATTATACCCAGTCCATCCCTACTATGTACACATTTGTAACCCGCTGATTCACATAATTTATCACATGTTCCTAACAAGATATTAAATGCGTATTTGAGTTTCTTCTCTTTCATCTAAAACTTGGGTGGATGTTTGTGTCTTGCGTCAGGAGTCGAGGAGGAGTTCCTCCCCTTCATGCGGCGGTGCCCCGAGGAGCAGCGCCCAGAGGAGCTCCACCCAGCCGCGCCCCATCCTCCAGAGGGAGGGGCGTCCAGAGAGCCAGAGGTGCCCCTCCACCCGCTGGGTACCGGCCGGCTCCTCCCATAGTTCAGGACACATATGGCGAATATGTGAGTATATTTAAATTGCATTTTCTACATCGCAGAGAAGCAAAATATGCTGGGAAACAGGGCTCAAGTTTTGGCCACTATGGCAGCAGTATACATCTTGCTACAAACCCAGGACATTACTCAGAACTGTAGGACCAAACCTTGGTCCATGGTCATCCCTCAAATATAGATTATTAAAGCCCAGTGGTTTATTTGAGGTAGGCCCAGACTTTAAAAACCCTTGCTTTGGATGACCAAGACTGCGATCTTAGCAGGTGTTTTAAAGATTTTATACAGTCAGAATGCTAATATAGCAGCAAACAACTATAAATACGGTGTAAAGATAAAGTGTAGTGCAATGGTGAGCAAAAGCTTGTCACTGTAATGAGAATAGGTCTGACTATCTGAAGTGTGCCTGAGCCACAGTTGTTGAGCCACAGTACAGGCTTGGTATACAATGGTGGAAACCCTGCTATATGTCATTGTGTGTGGGGAGGTTTTTGTTTTATCATTTGGGTGAACTTTGGGCTCTTTAAATGTGGCTTTTTCAGCACAACAAATGCATAGCTGCTTAAATATCTGACTGCGTTCTATTTAGTTTTTTTCTCTCACTACATGAGGTGTTCGCACAGAGTCTGAATCATTGTGATTTGGTTAGCTTTCCTGCACATACTTATGGGAAACCGGTAATATCAACAGCTGCCAGAGATGAATATATTAGGCTTAGAGTCTTTGTGTGTTTGCCAAGAGTCTCCTGCTGCACTGTCAAGGCATCTTCCCCCAGAGACTCCAGCATCAACAATGCATATTTAGCAGATAGAAGGAGAGAAGAGGTGGCCTGCGTTGGAAAATTGCCCCAGCAGACCATACCTAACCACATCTGACAGGTTTATTCAGAGGGTGCAATTCAAATGTGTGGAGGTCATAGAGAATGACTCCTGGACCAGCTGTTTCCCATCATTGTCACAGTTGTAAACTGCATCCCCCGACACATGCACCTGTGTATCTGGGTGGAGAAAAAAAAGACCCCCAACATCTGCCGGATGATAAATCTAACCACATCGCTGCAAATTAGTGCTTGAATGAGTTTGACTCTATATTATCTGAATACATCACCATTCCAGGACAAGTGGTCTCCATCAGGCGCTGACAAATAGCCCCTTGTATTCATCAATGAAATGACAAAGTGATGTTTCTTGTTCGCATTTGTTGCCTTCATTTATCACTGCTTAACATTCACTCATATGCATGTTTCCATCGTTCTCTTTTTACTGTGCGGCATTGCCACAGGCCAAAACATTTGTTCAGCTCGAGGCGTTTTCTTCCTCTTGCTTGTTCACACTGAACACACCAGACCAAGGCTATCTTTTTGGTGATTCTGTCATGATGATTCATGAGTGGTGTACATCTTTGTCTGGATGGTTTTCGGTTTACATAATCTACCTCACTTAAAACTGATTATCAATTTACTCCGAATCCAATTATGACCAAACAAAATCACAGAAATGTTATTATCCTATGATCCCATCTTGGCTGCCCCATCAGTCTTGAATAGTTACTATGATTGCAGCCAAATCCTATTTCATGTAATTCATTAGGTGCATTGAGAGCTCTGTTTTACCTGCTGCTAATCCCATTGAAGAACAATCAAACATGATGTCATTATAATTCAAGAAAAGAGGCTGCATGTCATCTTTTTGTGGTGATTTAATATCAAAGACAACTTAACATGCATGCTAAATCTAGAGCTATATGTGTTTTTATATGTATATGTGGTTTTGTACACGCAGAAGCTTAATTCCTCTGAGTGAGAAGACAAATGTACAATGTATGTGTGTTGATATTGTTTATGTTAAATCCTCCAGATACAGTAATCCAGAGCACTGTGGGTGCTCGCTGACTGCTTTGGCTTTAAAAAAGGAAAAAAAGAAATCGCCCCCTCACTGCGTGTCCAGCCCTTTTGAGAGCCAAGCATTGTTAATTGAATCGTGTACTCTATAGCTCTGTCCTTGTAGCATTTTAATCTAAATTGGGTGTAATGGCTAGGAAAATATTTCAGATTCAGAGTAATTAAAAAGCTGCATCCTACTAGTGTGGCAGGCAAGACCAGTCATGATGATAAGATTGAAACCCATTCACGTGGGACAAAACCTGTGATTTGTTATAATTGCAGAGAAAATTCATTCATTCATTCATTGTAAATGTGTCATCTGTAATTTCCACTACAAATTAGACAGTTCAGTAATCATTTCACATTAACACATTTTTCATATAAACGTGTGCAGCTGTAATTCATTTTTTTGTCGCACAAATACACTGTCTTCTCATATCTGTATTAGCCACGCTAACAGCATCTATGTTGCTATTTTAGCGATAGCAATGTTTTTGGTGGGTCAACACACCACTTTGGTGGTTTCCCATCAAATTTGATACATATATTCATGATGCACAGAGGAAGGATGTTAATGACTGATGGCGATCTTAGATTTTAATGGAATAGAATAGAATAGAAATTACCTAATTGATCCCAATCTGGGAAATTCTATTGCAGCAACAGCATGAAATGCAATCACAGTGTTAAAAAAGGCAATACGAAAATAGAAAAGTATTACTATTTACACTTCAGGTATAAAACAGAAGAGCAGTATTAAAACGGATGAATAATTTATATGCAGATCAATAATTATGACGCGTGTTGATATTCATAGTGCAGATAAACCGTGGGCTGATGTCCTAAACTAATATAATTTCCTTCAGCCTTAGCTGTGTTTTGCAAATGTTAACATGCTAACACTCTAACTAAGATGATGAAATATGTTTAACATTATATCTGCTGAGCATCGGTGTAATATTTTCATGGTGAACATGTTAGCACCTCACAGACTAGCTGTAGCTGCATTTTTATGTTACACAGTTTTAAAAAAGGGAGTGAAAACCATAACAAACAATATAATGAACATCTGAAATGACAACCTTGTCACCTATAAAACTCTGAGTTACATTCTGTGGGAAACATTTTTAATTGGATTTACAAAACATTTTTGGACCCAAAAACATATTTGAGATGCATCAAAGACAAACATAAGCCACATCGCCATACATTTCCTACCAAACATAATTGAGAATAGACTTGAAGACCGTGCTGGAAATTCTGAATTTGTAGAATCCCATATATAGAATCATATTTATCTCCCTCACTACAGCCTGCATGACACTGCACGGGATAAGCAAGGACAAACGAGTACAGCTAGTTGGATCAGAGGCAGTGATGTTGAGCATTGTTTGTCAGTGGAGTTGTTTCTGCAGGGCTAATTCATTAATGACACAATGACCCCTGATAATACTTGACAGATAAGCTCTATTTTAAACTAAACAAAAACAAAGGTGGCAAAGTAACAGTAGGGTAAGCTAAGACATTTGTCAAGTGGAACACTGATACTTCAACTTGATGCATGGGCCCACTTTTTGGCATCCTCAATCTGATAGCTTGAGTAGTGTTTCTACCCCTGCAGCAGAAAAGCTTCAGCAAATTCCAGCCTGTTCAGCGTTCTGAAATATGCTGGCAGGAAGAGCCGAATAAACGACACATAGCTTTGAGAAATGTTGAGAACAAGACAAATGACCTAGGGTTACAGATGTTTTCTTTGAAAAATATCACTGGGTCTTATTTTACTGTTGTTGTTAAGAAGTTAAGGCCATTGTGTGGCTCAGCTGTTTGGAGGCGAGACGCTCTTCTTTGAACAGATGGTATTGCACTAAAATCATCTGGGAAGAACACAACTTTTGTTTCTCTTTTGGTGTGCTTAATTTTCTTGCTTCGTTTGCATCTGTGACACCTTTTGGGTTTTCGCACAGACCATGTGCACGTGCAGTTTGCCTACAAAGTTCATGATGTGAGGACAGTGTGTTGCTGAACTCATTTGGATTCAGTACAGTGCTCTGGGTACAAATCCAGCGCCTGAAAAGCCTGCTCTGGGTGTCAGTGGCATCCTATCTGTTACACTGGTATTGTAGAGCACAGTGGAGCGGGTGTGATACTGCTGTTGTAACATGCAGTGCCAGGCCCTCTGTTAGTCTTCAGTGGCCTCAGAGGCCAGTCCTTATCTTTTAACAACACGCCTCTCAGCCATCCACTGGCATACAAATGAAAGACTCACTTAGGGGCTGCGCTCTCTCTCCCCTCTCTGTCTCCACCCGCCCCCACCCCTCCCCCAGACTCTCACTGTCACACTAATCCCGTTTACTGTTGGAAACTCAGGGTTTTGCTGTGTTGTCGCACTATTGTGCTCTCCAAGATATTTTGAGTAAATGGTATATCAATACAAACAATATTGCAGATGTTATAATAGCTTCAATCACACTAGCATCACAGTCTGCTTTCCATTTTAAAGCTGTTTTTACTCGTGTCAGGCACCAAAGAAAAAAGTCATTTTCAGTGTGCCACTGTGATTTATAAGCCAAGCATGTTCCTCCTCTCAGCTCGCTTGTAACTCAATTACAGAGTAGCTGCTCTAATAAATGGCAATAACATGCCATTGTTAAACTTTAATATGGTCCTTAATGCAAGGCAGTGTTGTCCAATGTGAGTGGACAGCTCTTGGAGAGAGTTGCCTTCGAGGCAAGAGGAGGACTCAGTGAACAATAATGGCACATGGCTTGTGCTGCAAACTAATTAGGGTATCTAGTACCTGCTCTGCTAACACTGTGCATAAAGTTTGGGCAAAATTTAGATTTTGCAACTGTCCACATTAGCCCAATGATATTAGTGATATTATACACTCACGTGTTCAGAGTTTCACTGCAGTATAGAAAGCAAGAGCCGTGATCATATCTTATTGCGCTATGGGTTGCACAAACTGTTTTGATGAGAACAACAAAACGCACAAATTTTGCAGAATACCATCAACTCGCACCCCTTTCAAGGCAAACAAGATGGCTTTAGTTGCAAACCATCAGAAGAAGATTGGAACCAGCAAATGATTAAAAATGAGTTTGTAGAGACGGACGCGTAAAATGAAATTTGACCCTATAGAATTAGAGGTGTTGCTAGATAAAGCCAATAAACACTTAAATGCACTTAAGCAAAGAAGCCTTGTTGTTCTCATTCATGAGTGTGTGGAAACCTAAGAAACTGGCCATCTGGTACGACATGGCATTTAGAGAGCACATCTTAAAAACAGGATTGGGAGATTGTAAACATGTGAACTTGCATGTTTGTTATAGTGTTCTTGGAAAAATACATTTTCTATTCTATTTTTCAATATGACTAAAAACCGGAGGTCCTCACTTGGTTAGGATAGCATGTTAGTCCACTCTCAGTGATATATGCATGGGTGTGTGTGTGGGTGTGGGTCTGCCTGATATCCACAATTGTCACACATTTGACTTAATACCAGTTGATTGTGGACGGCATGTGCAATTGGGGACAAGGTCCATGTCCCCAGTTGTTCAAACCTTGATTTTGGGTCAGTGGTTAGGGTAAGGTTGAGGTTATGGTTAGGTTTAGGCTTCGCTAATTAGTTGTTGTCGTTAGGCTTAGGGTAAGTTTTCAGGAAATCAAAGTTTGTCCCCAAAGAGAGGGTAAAAATGCCTAAATACCTCAAAGGTTACTTAAACCAGTGTGTGTGTGTGTGTGTGGGCGTGTTTTGCCGAACATATGGGGACATAAGTCTGATAACACACTCACATTGTGGGGACTCACGCTGACAATGTGGGGACTCACCGTACTTATGGGGACAAAGTGCAGGTCCCCATAATGTAAACTGTTAGATTTCAGGCTGAAGACTTGGAGAACATTTAATGTTACTGTAAGGTTAGACTTTGGTTAGGGTTAGGATTAGGATTACATGGGTAGTGGATATGGTTAGGGTCAAGGGAAGTGTCTAGGAAATGAATGCAAGTCTGTGTGTGTGTGTGTGTGTGTGTGTGTGTGTGTGTGTGTGTGTGTGTGTGTGTGTGTGTTTTCAGCATGACAGCACACTTCATTTAAACATTTAAACTTTAGTCTTAATCTAGCCAAATACCCCTGGAACAGCATTAACGCAGCAAAAACACTTCTTCATAATAAATATCGGATTGTCACGAATATACTTAGCACGGAGGATGAACTTTTGCATTGTGGTCATCGGATGATTTTATATACAGTGCCTACCTGAGGCCTAACCGTCAAATGTGCATGCCAGATTTCGACTCCTTAATTTGGCTGATTGAGGGGATGAACATATTTGATTTGAATTACCCTATGGTGTTTCTCCTGGCATCAAAATCTGTTGGTTATGTAATCACAATTTAGTGCTGTGACATGTAATGAGACATAATTGCAGCCTCTAGGCTCCTCTAGCAAGTCTTTTGAATTTAAAACTGTGGTAAATCAGCCAGTATTGCCATCATTTCATGTTTCGTCACTCTCTGTTGGGTGAAGGCATGTGTCAAATTTTCAGTAGCTGTCACTATCGTGCATTTTCACCTCTTAAGGTGAAACTGACAAACAAAGTTGTCTCATTTTTCTGGACAGGATGCAAGCTTGATGTACGGTTCCTCCTGTCTCCATGTCAAAGCATCCTTGAGCGAGACACTGAACCTCAGTTGCTCCTGATGGTTAGCCCAGGTCCTTGCCCAGTGCCCAGTGTGCGAATTGGTGAATGACAGGCAAATGATTGCAGCACTTTGGATAAAAGCCCTATATAAATGCTGTGCATTTACCAAATCATACATTTTTATTACACTACACAATATACTACATCGAATAACACTTTCATACCACAACATGATAACCACTGTAAGCTATTACGAAGTATTTGTAATGTATATGAATTGTATGAGAACATGTCAAGGTAAAGTCATTCTTCTATACCCGAGACGTTATCTCTAAATGAAAATAATTTTCTGTAATTTCTTTCTTCCTAACTTTAATGACATTTGCAGCCAGTGTAATGTTTGTCTCAGACTGAAACAGCAGGGTTTATTCATCAGATGTAGTCTTTGTATAATGCGCCACAAATGAATAATGTAATTTGGTAATATAAAGAAGAGTACAGAACCTTCTGACGATAAGGAAAACTGTATTTTAAACAGGACTGACACATTCCCTGTTGCCTTCATAACATAGAAATGGAATAATATACTGCTATACTGAAAACACATGTAATTCTTATTTCACATGCATTTTAGAAATGAGTGAAAGTGAGCATTTTAAGGTATAGAAGAGACCTTTCCTTGTCTCTGCTGCATCTCAATGGCGAACTGAAACTTGTACAACTGAAATAACTTATATTATTAAACCCCGATACAAGTTCATAATATAGTGCTTTATATGACTTATACAGCCCACACAGCTCATTATTTTTGATTAGCCCTACTTTTCCATAAATTACTGCCAGCATTTTATGTTATAGCTAGTCTCTGTCTTAAACCATTGAATACACCACCCCTAAAGGCACTCAGATGTCTGTTATGATCAAATTTTATAACCAAAGTTCTTCCCATTTATAATCCCACCACTCGAGAATTCATTTAGATAATGGTCAAAAACACATTTAAGTTATTGCAGTACATAATGCACACATTATTTTCTTTTCAATTACGCAAGGAAGGAGGCGTGTTTTGTTGGTGATTATGATTGTGTTTGACATAACACAAATACTGTATGTTTCTTGCAACAGTCAGCCAAAGGCTACATATTACATGTTACATGGGAACGTAATTAGGAGACTTAGTAGGAGACTGGGTCAGTTTCATAAGTGACCTTTGAAATCAATATGCTATATTTTAGTAGATAGTATTGATAATTATTGATATAATTTCAGTTATATTTCTGGAAGGTTAAGTGCTTAATGTTAAGGATAGCATAGTTATGGCCTTCATGGGTTAAAGCAGTCAAGAGACTTATTAATCCCACACAGATTTTGACTGTCCTTGTTTTTATACTCAAAGGAAGTATTTTCAGTGAGCATAATCGCAGCTACGTACATTGTTTTAATTTTTGTCCTTCTATCGAGATCATTTAATATTTATAACAATGCCTGTTTATTCCAGCCTGCAATAGATATAATAGAGACAACTTTTAAATAGATTGAAACAGAATGATCCCTCGAGTTTTGTGACAAAAACAGGTGTGTTTGTGACAAAAACAGATACATTTCAATTTCAAATGGGATGACATTTCTAGCAATGCACAAACTTACCTCAGTAGACACATTTTAGCTAAAGCTGTGTCAGCTTCAAAGACTTTTGTTGTGGCTTTGAACAAACACTATATGTTGCATTGTTTTTTTGTTGTTATTGCTTCTCACCACTGTGAAATGTATTAATAATTCATAGGTAAAATACAGCTGACTGTAACCTGATGCCCACACTGTATATATGTGAGACAAATGTCACCCTGAAAAGCGTCTCTTTCTGATCAGCCCTCAGAATAAAAGTTTTGACTATAAATATATACACCAAATATAATAGATAAAAAATGGAGCAGTTCAGTATTGATAATCGTGTTATTTATCGTATAGCTTGCTTTTTTTTTCGTATTTCAAGCACAACTATAAGTGTTCAAAATTCAACTTTCACTCTCTTTTTTAGATTGCTTTTTCAAGCCTGTTCCCTCTAGAAATCATGTCCACAATCCTCTTAATTATTTCATTAGGCAGAAAAAAAGGTTATGATGGAAAATTGCAAATCAAAGTCTCCAGTTTGATCTGCCTGTTTAAAAGCACTTTTAATTAATTAATTAATAAATGAATTACCTTCCTTTGGGGAAAATCATGCTGCTCCGACTGTTTTTTAAAAGTGTTCGAGGGGTTTCATATTGTCAAAAGTATAGTTGTTGACTAAAGTTAGTGCTTGCATTAGTGTGGGGAATTGTTGACTTTGGAAAAGCTCTTGTAACTGCAGAATTACAAATGTGAGGAGGGACTTAAATTCCCCTCGAGCTTCCCCAAGATAAATAGAAGGACCTCCATAAAAACCAACAAACCTCCCACTCATACATGAACAACAAAGGAAATACAAACAAGTCTTGAAAGCAACCCAATGGGATGACCAAGGAGAGGTTTGAGCATATCAAAGTGTTTCCTAAATGCACCTGCCAGGTTTCCTCTAAAGTGTTAGAAAACAAATGTTGACGAAACTGTTGTAGCAAATGTTTTACTCAGAAAAAGGAAGTATTACTGCATCCTAGCAGTTCTTTTACATGGACTTCATTACTGAAGTATTAAAGATAAAAAAAGTCAATTCAAGTGCTGTCATTTGGCAAATACATGTTTCTAATCAGGAATTAGGGCCATAATAATAATATGGATGTGATGAGCATTTTCTTCTGGTGCAAAATCTTACCGACATTAATTTCAAACATGCAAATCAGGGGCAGATGGAATTAGCCAAGAAGTGTGTGGGGGATGAGAGATGTGTCGCAAGGGGTCGACGCCTTTTGTGGAACATAAGTCCCATTTATCCCAAATTAGAACGGGTGCGGCACTGGTTCACTTTGATGTTCCTGTTGGCGGGAGCTTGGGTGAAGTGCAGAGGGGGGACGGGGCAGATTGCTGGAGCGCAAACAGATGTTCAAGGCTCATCCTTTGAGGTGGTGATGAAACGTTGCCGCAGCGAGAGTCTTTACATCCCACTGTCTGTCAGTTGACACAGAGACAAGGGCAGGGCTGCTGTTGCTACTTTAATGGTGCTGCAGATCAAGCAGTTTGACCTACATCTGTGCTCACTTGAGAGATTCAGTGTAATGCAATGTGTGCTCTGTATGCATTTGATGAATAGTAAAAGTAACCGTTTGGTAAAAGATGATGAAATTATTGAAAACTACGTTTGCTGTTATTTTCCTTCATCTGTCTGGTTACATTTTGTCTCTGTTACTTCAGGAATATGACGACGACTACGGAACCACATATGATGACCAAGGATATGAATCGTATGAGAACAACTACACTAATCATGGACAAAAGTGAGTTCTGCTATTTTTTCCACATATAACCCTCACTGTTAGGTATTTACCAGGCCAGTATTCTTGGAGTTATGTTCAAGTTGGACAATTCATGTGGAGAGTGACATAAGTCGTTAGTGGTAAACTACCACCTGACTCTTCAGTGCCCTTCAGCCATAGCGTTTTGGTTTCTTTTAGCCCAGTGTTTTGATTTTAATATTACAGCCCACAACTTTGTTGTTTGGTTTAGGTGCACCAGGGCTCCGTTATGAGAGCCAGTCTGTATGCTCAACATGCGAAAATGTTTAATGCAATCACCCCAGTCACACCAACAAACCGCCAAGTTCTGCATTGTGCTAGCACAACTGCCTGACAGTTGAGTCACGAAAGACAGAGATGGACGTGGTGTGACAAAAAACTACGTTTAATGATACGTTTAACGATACAACTATCCGACGACCATAGTGGAGTGCTGAGCAGTTCAATAGCTAGATATATTTGGCAGGACTTGGTAGCCAAACCTACTGTAGTGTGAAAACTATACAACGTGCTGACGTTGGCCAGGCGGACAGAAACAAAGCTCCAAATGAGTGCTAATATCGCTTCGAGTTAGACAAGTGGAACAAGTTGATGATATGTTGTGTTCACAGCTTGTTATGCTGTCCCCAGGTTCTTTATTAGAAACAATAACCATACTCTACCCATAACACAGCTGCCATATAATGTGTATCATAGAAGTTTACTGAGGTGTTTCTATTATTTTATTATTATCATCACACCCCATTTCTATCAATGAGTGTGTGCCTTGAATTTCCCTCGAGATTAATTCAGTATCTAGCCATCTATCTAAATAAAAGAATTGCCTCTCTCTGTAATTCAGTGCCACGGCACCACAAACTATACTTCCACCATTAGTCTACTTTTTCAAAACAAACTGAACATTATAAACTTAATGAAGGAGAATTTATTTCTGGTCTGCTGTATTAGACTTCATTAATCTGAACAAAGCGCACCCACTAAACTGACACCTGAGTCTACGAGGAATAAATGACTCAGTTTAAACTGGGTTATCATGTAGAGTTCAAACCAGGGCAACAACATAAACAGCCTGAATGAGTGCAGTGAATAATAAAGATGGGTTACAGTTATGTCGCTCCAAGTGTAAAACACAAGTTTATGAGCAGCATCTTAGCCCATTCGGGTCAGAGTAAATGTAAGAGAACATGAGGCAAAACTGAGATTTGAGAACAGCTGGATTATGGTGCATGAGCTGTTAAGAGTCATTTATGCTCATTTTCTGCCCTGTTTGAAACTCAAAAGAACACTTTGTGTTAATGAAGTATTTTGTGAGGGGTGAAATGTTTTTACTGACCTTAAGTTGTCTTTTAAGATTAAAAGTAAAGAATTAACGTTGAATTCCACATCTTAAAAAAAAACAACAATCTGTCAGGTTCACAAGTGTTGAAAAGATTTGATGCAAAGCACATTTTTGAGATAAAATAATCTGAGTATACTCTGTGACATATCACTTTGTTGCATCTCATTACGTTAAGCGTGTTATCTTTCGTTTTAATTACCCTTTAAAAAGTCTAGACAAAGGTGCCTTTTGCTCGATGCGTTTCTCATGTCAGTGCAAAAATAAACAGTCTTAGTGGTACGTTGCTCCATTTAGCAGAGGGTCCTGCACAGCTAAATGCAAAATATTGATTTTCTTATATCCAGGGAGCTATCGCACTCTCCAAGCCACACAAGGTCAAAGGCTTTCTCTTTGGTTTGTTGGTGTCCCACTCTATTTTAGCAGCACACAATATGGTACATTTATGTATGCCTGTCTGTGCCACTTCAAAGAAAGCGTGATTGTTACAACATTTAGCTTGTCAAAATTGGATTTTATTGGCATCAGCTGGAGAAGAGAACAGACAGAGACAAAAAAGAACATTATTCTGTCCATAGGCTTTTGTTAGTAGAGTGGTAGATGGTTTCTTTTGTGGAGGTGTCAGGATGTATGTCACCCAGGCTTCATCCATCTTTTGTGCTATCTGTTTGCACACATGCACGCACACTTGCAGCACACCTTCCTCAATAACACATCACATGTCTTGAAGTGTCGGTGGATATGCTCACCAGGGGGAACGCAGGTCTGCCTCAGGAATCTGCTGCTGTTTGTTTTATAAGTATCGTCGTGAATAATGGTGGGGGTGTTTTAGTAAAGGAGGTGAGAGCAGGGTTGGGTGGGAGGAGGGGGGGATTCATGGAACAGAAGAAAAATAGTGTCCATCATGCAAAGGCTGGAGGCTGGGTCGACTCAAAGAGATTTTCATTTCTGCTATCTGCTGGGAAACAAAGCAACTAATAGAGCCCAGATATGGAAGCCTGCGCCTCCAGAGACAGCTGATTCACTTACTTCTTCTTATTTCTGTGTCCTGTGTCCTGGATCTGGTTGAAAAGTTGCAGTTGCTGCAGTCTGACATCTATATATATTTGTACAACATAAGCTTAATGCAGTGTGTTTTGACGGGCAATGGACCAATTGAATTTTGGCCATTTCTCCATCAATATAAGATGTGTAGTGTGGCATGTTCTCTTTGTTTGTCCTTTGTTTACTCCCACAGACAGTCCATGAAAAACTGTACATATTTATGAATATAAGACATTCTAATGCAATCATAAAGCCAAAGGTTATCCAGTTGCTACCTTTGAACTATTGTATTTTAACAACTGCACTTAATACTGTCTTTCTGTAGCTTCCTGTCACAGTCACACTCCTGTTTAGCTTTTTGATGGACAAAGGTGCATTATTTTCAACCCGAGCCAGAGGAAAGTCATAGCAGGTCTCAGCTGCAGCAGAGCCTTGAGGAAAGTGTGTGTGTGCGTGTGTGTGTGTAGTCTCCTAACAATGTTTCTCAGGCCTAAGGAGCTCCCAGTCACCAATCTGAGCTCTGACTGCATGGCAAGATTTCAGTTGCCGGAGGATAACAAGCAGAACAATTTACAGTCTCTCTGTCATGGTATTACCCCGGTGGCTTACGCTAGAAACAGGCCTGCCATTTGTGAACATGAAGGGAAAGGAAGAGGCTAGTTTTAAAAGGCATCTGCTTTTAAAAAGACTGCAGTGCTGCATCAGTGGATTCACTGATACCTTAATTATCTTGACATATATGAGTCAGAATCTTGAATGAGACGTCATAAAATCACATTTGTTTTGAAATCAGACGAGAACTACTTAGCGTTGTGCCAGGGCTATCAGCTGATGTACAGAGGCTCCATTGAGTTACATTATGATGTGTTCATTCTCTATTCAGTAAAAACAAATGTTGGGCAATGGTTAAAATCTAATCTTGTAAAATGTTGATTTGCTTGACTAAATCTAGGAGATGTTTTCTCAGTAATATTCCATCCATTTTCTACCGCTTATCCTCACATAAGGTTGCTGGAGCCTATCCCAGCTGTCTTAGGGTGAAAGGCAGGGTAAACCCTGGACAAGTCTCCAGTTCATCACAGGACACATAGAGACAGACAACCACTCACACTCACATTCACACCTACGGTCGATTTAAATTAGCCAATTAACTTAATCCCCATGCATGTTTTTGGATGGTGGGAGGAAGCTGGAGTACCCGGAGAGAACCCATGCAGACACGGGGAGAACATGCAAACTCCACACAGAAAGGCCCCGGGCCGGGAATTGAACCCCATACCTTCTTGCTGTGAGGCAACAGTGCTAACCATGACACCACCGTACCGCCTTCTCAGCAATATAGAGAGTGAATTATGACCTGCTTAAGTTCCTGACACTAGCTGGAAGAGACTTATAATACATTATTAATGTCAAGAGGTTTTTTTTGTAATCATTTCAATTGTGTGCTTTTGTGCAAATAACCACTGTGGACGTCTATAGCGATATAAAAGGATAATACATTTTTGATGGTTTACTCACTTTCTCAGGGACGGTTTCTGTTTATCCAATTTGTGACTCAAAACAATCCAGAGAATGAGTTTTGTGATTTGTTGCACCCCTGATATTAACACACGTCAGTAATTTCACCCCGTCAACGTATGCATTATTCAAGACTTGTCTATGATGTTATGATAACAGCCTAAAAGACATGTTTTAATATTGCTCACAGCTGGCTAATTAAGTCATATTTTGATATGCTTTGCCATTATAACCCCATTCTGTAAACAGTACTATCTAAAGAAAGTAGAATAACAGCCAAAAAAAAAAAACAGATTGCCTCTTTTTTATAAACTTTGAAATTGTAATTACAAAGGAACATTTTACATTTATTACAACAGTGATATAATTTTAGTGTTGTCTGTTGGGTTTAACTGCCTTGTCCACAAAGGCAAAACATAGTAACCACTGACAAATGAGACAAGACATCTCTGTCACTATACTGAACACGTTCTGTCACACAGAACAGCCACAATTGAGTAATTAAAACATAATTGAATTTGAAAGGGAAATAAGGCACGCTCAACCTTAAGACATGAGACCTAAGCTAAAAAGCTGTTTTCACATGCCTTGTAGACATTTTGTGACATTTACATGTTTCAGAGGAGAGAACCTTGTGGAGTACTACCTCAGCATGACATCCATGGCAGACAGGTCTGCCAGCGCCTAGATCACAGCATGCTCTTACCCTGTTTATACAACACTGAGCCATCATTGCCTTTTTTCTTTGGGAGAGGCAGCAGAGAGCTCCATCTCAAGAGAGTTATCGGAAGCTGCAGCGCTTGAGTACCAATCTAGTGCTCAGGTCAAGGAGTCTGCTTGTGTGGAGAGCCTCTTTAATTTCATCAGCAGAGAGAGAGAGGGTGGCATCTCTGTAGGGAAATGAGAGGGACGACAGCTGTGCCACGGCCCTGCCTGGACACTTGGGAGAGGTCACGGCGAGGTCGTCTTTCGCAGCTCGGGTGCGATCAAAGCATTATTTCATACTTGGCACCTCAGAGACTGCCGGCTGCTGACACCTCGCACCTTTCCTCGCACCTTGCTTTGTCAAGCAACATCGTAGGATGGATCCCAAAGGCCTGAGGGCACAAGGATCGCTGTGTGACAGTGTTTTAAAGGACAGTTACACCCCTGAGGAATGACTTTAAATCTTAGTACAAGAGATGGACATGGAGGGTAACAAAAGAGGAGAGTGGCTAGATTTCCAGGTTTTCTTGGTGTAGCAGTTTGGAATCAATTGCTTGAACGAGCCTCAACACGTGCAAACCTCCAGTCTCTGATATTTTACATGACCACTACAAGGACTCAAAATTTGAGTTGAGCAGAGCTGTACAGTACCATGCAGTGGAAACACATGTTTTGTTCTCTCATGTTAGTGGTCAATGAGCCGTAAGCTAAAGCCTTTGTGTTTTGACACCATGTTTTTGATCAGGCAGCCTTTATCAGTGCTACTCTTTTGAGGTGTGCTTGTTGTGTTGGGGCCCTGAGGCAGACAACATCCATTTAGTACAATGGGAATATCAGCATTGTGCTTTTTTTAAAACCTTAGCACAGATTGGCTGTGTTAGCTGTCTGCCTACGGTGCTTCACAGATGGGCACCTTAGATGCTGTTTTCAAAGTAGACAGCTCGTCAACATGAGTGACAGGTGCTGTGTCGGGAATTAGACCATCTGAGAGGAAAGGGGGGGCGGGATTTACACCAGCCTCTCTGTCTCGAGACAAAAGGTGGCACATCATAAATTATAAATGTAATGTTCCTTCAATAAGACAAAGTATTTCACTGATTCCAGATAGTCACGATGTAACAACCCAAACATGTTTCCAAATGATGGATTTTTAAGCACTGACTTAACACAAAGAGGCAGTATTTTCCCTGAAGAGGCATTTTGTGTATTTTCCTCCCCAAAAAGTAAGAAAAGAAACATAAATGGTTCGTTGAAAACTAGAAAGAAGAGTCATTTGAAAAGTCAGATCTTTGCCGTGGGCCATTTTGTCCATCTTTGTGACTCTTCAGCGGGGGTTCAGCATTGGAAATGGTTTTGCAATCAGCCACCACAGTGAGCAATCACCAGTATATCCATGAGGAGGGTTTCCATTTGAAATTATGTGAGCTTCATTTCATACTAAATGGTAGGAAAAGGAACTGCCATTGTATTGTTGTCTGTGGAAATCACCACTGAGCTGGCGTAATCACACCGTTCAGTGTGGGCATTTTCCTCATACATGTGCCAAGAATAAATTAAAAAAAAAAAAAAACATAATTGGACTAGAAAATATTTTTTAGCTCAAGGTTTAGCTGTCATGATATACTGAAGTGTGCAATATGCAAGAAATAAGCTAACACAAGAAAAGTAGCTTCTCTCCACATCACACTGGCATTGTGTTACCTCTGCAGTCCTTCACAACGTCCTATTAGATTTCTTCAGATTCATCACAGAGGACTGGAAGAGTAATGGCGATGCTAGAAAACAAAGTCCACCAGGGACGTGTACTACATCATTCAGATTTAACACCGCCATCTGTTTGGTGGTTCCCAGGAACGGCAACATCAGTACGTAAGACGGAGCATTTACAGAGATGACAGATTAGCTGGAGAGACAGGGTCTTTACCTGAGGAAAAGTAGGTCTGGAATCAGATGTCTGATGAGAGAGACACACATATCTGTTGTGTTCCACGTCTGTCCTTTAGACAGATATGTGTTTGTCTTTCCTGGCCAGTGAAGTTTGGGAAAATACAAACCAGTGGACGCCTTCTACTAATGAATGTCAAATCAGATGTTGACCTATTTAGAAAGTCAGAGCACTTTCACACCTATGACAGGGAAATGTCTGAAGTGAGATCCAAACACCCCAGGCGCCTCAGCTCATGCTTGTGTTTATACTGCCAGCTGTGCACTTCTGACAAGGCCATGCTGTGATTTGGAATCAATGATGATGAATGCAAAATGTACAGTACGAGGCATGCGGCGTGGGGTTTCCAGGTTAAAGTTTCCTTTTATCTCAATCCGCCTTAAACTACTTCCACTTGGCAACATTTCATATTCTTTTATTATATTTTTTTTTTATTTGAAGGAGCCTTTAAAGTTCAAATAAAGCCAGTGAGTGGAGGATGTGCCTTAGTTTCCTTCTACAGTACATGATGATACAGTTTTGCATGGAGCGTGTGAAGCTGTAATCCCTGAAACCTTCAGCTTCCAATCTGATGCTAAAAAAAAAGCTAATCCATTGCCAGAAAATAGTTGAAGGGTTATGGCTCTTTTGCTCTCCAGACTATTTACCTTCTTTGAGCAAAGCCTGCTTGAACGTCATGGTCAGTACAGACACATGCATATGTAAGCAGAATCTGTTCATAGAGATTAATCAAGCAATTGATCAAGAATATTATTGTTTTTATCCACATTGGTCAATTAATATATGATGCATGTTGCCAGTTTATCAGTACTATTAAAGCTAAAATTTGGCTAAAAGATACTATACATCAATATAGGTCAGTCACTTGACGTTAGCGTTCCAATTGTCCAGCTGGTTTGTTTGGCTTGCTAACAAGCTTATAGCAAAGTGAATGAAAACATTCAATGCCATATATTGGACCTGTATTTCCACAGACTTTATTGTTTCATTTCATTTCAAATAACATCTTTACTCAAAGTGAATAAACAAATATTATACAGAGACCCTTACTATTGTACAGTAGTACTGCATTTTTGACTGAGTATGTTTATTGTGTACTTGCATTAACAAAAAAAGGTCAGGTTGAGTTAGGATGCTTAAATTCCAGATGATGTTATTGACGTTAACTGTGCTATAGGAAGAAATTTTGGTTGGAAGATGCAGAATTTTACCAGAATCTTTGACCTTCAGGATGCATCTCAGAACTCACTGGCCTCTGTAATTGAGAAGAGAAAGTAACTACGGAGAGAAGTTGTGTAGCAATATTGATAAAATGTCACCTCAGAAATTAGAGGCGCCTAACAGCTTTTGTTGCACTCTTCTCCTCTGTGCAAAGAGCAGGTCTGTACTGGCAGCTCTCAGCACAGCGGCGTGCTAATATTGGCCCTTTCTGCCTTCAGCAACAGAGCTACCTCAAAGGGTTAAATGTTTTTGAACAGTTTGTGGGATAAACTCTGTAAATAAATGCAGAAAAAAAACATGCTGAACACCTTCAGCTTGTAAGCAAGACTCTGATATAGTGTTGCTGTGCAGCATCCTACTGTTTTGTGACACAAAGCAGGACAGGAAAGCCCAAGATTAGCCAATATTTCACATGCTCCCCAATATGTCTGCAAGCGCCTGTGAATTCCAGCAAATTGATTTTCTGACATTCATAAAAATTGATGTTTATTTTGAAGGCGACCTCTCTGGAATACACCTCTGCATTTTGGCATGATGTGAAATCTAATTATTTAGCATCCTGTCAGGTCTTGTCTCGGGGTACACAACATGACGAGCCAAAACACGCATTCAGTTGCCACGGGTCTCTTACTGTCACCCCCTCTTCTCTGTCTCTGTTGGCCAAAGAACGGTGTCAGGGATATTGCAGTGACTTGACACCCGTGGCAGATGCATGGCGGCACCTCTGCCGACTGGAAACCTTTCGCTCAGAGCGACAGCAGCTGGCCTCGCTTCATGGAGGGAGCCTACATAAGCACGGGATGGGAAGCCTTGTTTGCTTCAGCTGTCTTGGCATTGTTTATAGATGAATTATGACCTGTGTAAAATTTATGTTAAGCCTGACTTAAGGCTCAAGCCTCCATTGGGAGCTTGTCTCATCGCCATAGCGCTCTTAAAACGATTCCTCCCAGTATCATCAATTGGCCAGGTCATTGTTATCAAGAAATCGCTGCAGAAATCAACAAAACATCAGTTTGTCATGTTGGGGCTGCTGAATGGTATTATTTGTTGTTGGAAGGCTGCCAAAGTACAGATCACTTCACCCACACCCACTTTCCTTCACTGCTGTTTAGCAGTGCAAATGTTACAGTTGAGCTGTCCAGGTTTTCTAGTATGTTTGTGAGATTGTCAATTCAATTCAGGCGAATACAGTTATTATTAACTTGCCAGTACTTTGGTCAATCTTAATTAATTGTCACTGGAACTACTTTCAAACTGTAAAATTGCCGCATTTAGCATGGAAAATGTCCACAGGTCCTTTTAGCGTCTTTAAACCATTATACCTTTCAGTATAATGGAGAGGTACTGTACATCTTCACTTCGTCAGTGAATTTAATAGAATATACAAATGAATGAAAATGAATGTGAAGATTAATAATTACTTTAAAATGTGCATCACTATGGGTCTTCTTTTTATGAAGCAGATACCCCTCAGTGAAAGCCGACTTAATAGCAGGCAGAATTAGTCGAGATTGATTTCCTGGAGTAGTGCAAACTGTGGTGTAATTTGATAGACGAGTGGAGTGTCTCAACCTCTCAGACCTCGGTTTGGCTTTTTAAGATTATACCACAAAATGCTACTCCATTACAGTAACTGGAGTACTCCATTACTTCCAGCATGGTGTGTCATTACTGTCGCCTCTTTGCCCTCAGCGGTCAGACGGTGTTGATGTGGAGTGTTGGGGTTTTGGATGGTGCCTTCAGCCCTCTAATCCAGTGAGCGGAGAGGTGCTGCTGTCGCTGACAGTCTGACTGACAGGCAGGCAGAGAGGACCCAGCTGTGATGGCTGGTGTCGGCTCGGTGGCAGCCTTATGATGAATTACCTCTCTTGAATGATAGCGCAGTTACCGAATGATACTGACGCAGGATTGTTCTGTCAGCATCTCGATGGCAACTGCATATAAATAAATAAATAAGCGTGGAATGAACCGCTACACAACTTGCCTCCCCCATCTTTTTATTTTTCATTAAAGTTGCCACCTCTCATAGATCTCCATACGCAGTGATATGGAACTGGAAGTTTGTGAGGAAATTGCCCTGTAAAACCACAAATGTGGCAGAACTTTTGAGTGATTGAAAGATGCATCTTGTTTGTTTTTCACTTTTATTATACCCAGCAGAGTAGATCTGAAATAAAAACACTTCTTGTGTGTTTTTCTTTATTGCCAACAAAGAAATTCTGTGCAATTGCTTCATGATAAATACTTGGATGTTCTACCATTGCAGTGATAATAACACATTGATGCAGAATGTATTGTTTTCTCGTATTACATATTTATTGTGATATTCACCTTACTGCTCTGTCTGTTTACAGCTCAGATGACTACTATGAATACGGACACAGTGGGGAATCATATGATTCATATGGTGAGTTGCACACCTCTTATATGTTGTGTCAGTTGTCAAAACATCGCTTTCTAGTTCCTGCACTGCAGTCATTTGTCATTTTATGTCATTTTGCTCAGTTGCAAGCCACCCAGTCGCCAGAAAAAAATCTGCAAACCACAATATGTGTGTTAGTTGACATTTATGAACCAAAAATGCGTGTCATGAATAAGTTACTTGTTGGTCTTGTATAATACTTGCCGAAACACACAATGCTACATCTTTAACGTTGTGAAAATATTGGTTAGGTTTAGGCAACCAGGCTACTTAAGGTTAAGGTTAGAGAAAAGGTTGTTAAATTAATAATGTAACATGGTAATGCAACAACGCAAATGAATGAATAGCTATCGCCCTAAGTGGACTTTCTTATATAACAGTCCTCTGACTTTCTAGTTTTTTACACTCATTATTCTTTGAATAATGGACACTTCATATACTATTATCAATGCTCATTGCCAAAAAATGTTCCTGCCGACTGAGCAATAGCGAGAGAACAATACCAATACCAGGAATGATTCACAAAGTTCTATTTTTTGTGGATCAAAGTTTAGAAAACTACTTCATCACATCTCTCATATATATATGAAGATACATCTTTGCCTAAGTACCTTGAGAGAAATGCAAAATAAAATTCACACATATTTTACCAATAGAGGCAATTCTGATTCTGATGGTATTTGCAATACTTTGTACTGTACCTTTCACAAGGTGCAGTTAAGTGGGTCACGGTCATCTTTGCTGCAGAGTGCACTTGAATGATAGCAGAGCTAATATATAGTAAGTTAGTATGCTGCTGTACAGCTGAAGGCTGATCTCTTTCTGTTTGTGTTTGGAGCCTTTGTTTGAACTGGAAAAAGCAAGATAAACTCTTTATAGCATCATATATATGTACATATACGTGTATATATATACATCAACAATCCAAGATTAGTTAAATGTGTGATGTATTTTAGTTAGGGGCTGACTGTGAGCAGAACTTAATTATAACAAATATATCCCTGCGTCATTACACTTAATGAAGACCTATGTGTACTCTCATGCCCTAGAGAATTCAATGAGTTTGCAAAATTCAAAAGATAATGAAAACTTTCCAAACTTTCCTGACCACACAAGTTGAAGAACTAAGCACCTTCAACTCATTACAGCGTCGCACATCTCCACATAAAAAGAAAACTGCTGCTGCTTGGGTCTCAGAAAAAGGGCGACAGCTCAAAGGAAACAGATAAACAGCGTTGATGTGCCTCCTTGTTCTCCAAACACAAGGTTACCTTGGTCTGTTTCTTCAAAGTGACTGTCAGTGGAAGGGTGACAGGTTTAATTAAGGGGTATTGGCTGTGTGCTGCCAACACAGAGCCTGTACACAGAAAGAAAACAAGCCTTTGTGAGCCTCAACTCTAGCTCTAGTCTCAGCACTGGTGAAGATCAGACAAAGGGTGCCATCGATAGTGGCACTTTTACATTGACAGTACCGGGGGGTAAACAGGGACTGATTTGGGCTAATGGTAATTGTGACCTTTTAGCTGGGAGCCGCTAAACAGGTCCTTTTCAAGAAGCTATTTGATTCTCTCATTCAATTATCTGAGATGCATTCGTCCAGGTGAAAGTCAAGCTTCTTGGTGTGCGTCGCTGTTTGTATTCCTGGCTTGAAGCAGCGCTTTTGTTATGAGAGGAGCTCCATCGATACCAGACAGTCAAAGCGTTTGCAACTTTCTGCAGCATATTCATCACAGGGAGCATTTTTACAAGATTTGCGTCGAGTCTGAAAGACTTACACAGGTTGGAGTGAAGGAAAGTTTTTTTTTAATATACTCCTCTGTAATCACCCCCCGTTTCTGCTCTTTTCTTCTTAATCAGGCCTGGAAGAGTGGACAAACAGTCGTGGCAAGGCACCGTCAGCACGAACAACCAAGGGAGTGTACAGGGATCAGCCATACACCAGATATTGAACTGTTTATACAACCTGCACCTGAGTCCTCATGGCTGTTTCAACCCAAGTAATGGATTTTTATGGACACTCCCACCTTTTTAGAATTGAAAACTAAACCACAAAATAATACAATTTGAAATGGCGATAGCGAGACACTGAATGAGTAAAATCTGTTTTCCAAAAATGGCATCCCCCTGACTATAAACGCATACTCCCATTGGGTAAAATGTGTGAAGCAATTTAGGTTATATATCCTTTCCTCCAGGAGAAATTGACTGGACGCTGAGATTAAGAAAGACTTCATAGTACATTAAGTCTCTCCCTCAGCTATGTGATTGTGAAGAATGACATTGTACCAAGCTATTTTACTTGGTAATGATTAGTGAATCACTATGAGCTGTTGATACAATGTTTCTGCATAGCTGCCAGTGCAGCTTAATTTATCACCCTCTATTCTTCAAACCTTGAACTGCGTGGTTGATCACTTTAAAATGTAGTAGCTTAGTTCTAGGAAAGTGCAGTACTGTAGATATTTTTTTTCTGAGGGATAATTGGTGAAATTGTGTCCTTTGTAAATGAAACATTTACAAACTGAAAAAGAGAAAAGTCATACTGTATACACATTGTTTTGCTGTTTCCTCCTTTTTGTAAAATAATAGTTCTTTAGTGTTAAAGGGCTTATAAAAGCATGGTGTGAAACTGTGTTGTTGGCTGTTTTATTCTGAAAAGCCTATGTAGTTGTGTTCCCAAAACATCCGCATTAATACATCTATAAATAGCCGCTCATAGTTTATGTACACCAAACAACAAGAGCTGCAAAACAATCTGGGAGCTTTTTAATTTTTGAGAGATTTTTTTTTAGATGCTCTAAATAGATCATTTTGATGTCATTTTTTGATTTAATACCAGAGATTTTTCTGACTTTATAGGCATAATAATCAGTTTCCAGATTCTAAATCACGTGCTGTTGAATTGGTAATCATTTCCATCTAGAAATTTGTTCAACAATAATGATTTTGAGCTTATGTAAGCCCTTTAATATTTTCTTCTTTGTTGATGCTGAATAAACATTTTGAAAGAAACCATTTGTGTTCGAGAGAATAATTATGTACTCATAAATACGGCTCATAATTTAAACTAACAACCCCAAATGAAAAAGCTAGATGTTTGGAATATCGATCCACCAGATAGAAGCCTGTATATCCTCATAACGGAGTGAAAAACAACATTAAACAACATATGTTCTGGCATAAAATCCAAAGTGGCAGCAAGATGGAATTACCAAAAACACTTACAATGTGACCTTGTCGATGACCTTAGTAATCTGATAAGAATGGCTTCCTGTTTGTATGTGATGCAATTTTGTTGGAAATCTCTCCGACTGAGATTTAGAGGATTTGCGATAACGACATTGCCACTCTTGAAACCCTATCCGCTCTGTTTGCTCATATAATTCGATGTGAAGCGAACGCTGATCACGTCAAGCATCATCAGTAAACACACATTAACTCTCTGAGTGTTTACCCTGACAGAAACGGCTGGTAGCGCTGCATGAAAGCCTCCTTGACCTCTAGGCTATGTTCAGTTCAGTACAGTTGGGGGGTGGGAGTTGCTCTCTCTTCTTGTTTTGCTCTTTCTCTTCTCCTTCGGTCATGTGACCCTCTCCCAGTCGTTTAAAGGGCCTGCCTTTGCCCCGTCCATTAAAGAGACTCTAAATGACCCCCAGCTGACCTCCACAGAGAGAGGATGGCAGTAGCTGTTTAAAAAGACCTCCGTCCCACAAGGTAAACAACCTGACCCAGTTTAACCTCTCCCCTAACGTAGTTGAACATAAACCCTCTCTAAACTAAAATGTAATATGTTGTCCTGTCTCTGTTAAGTGCGTTATCTAGCCACAAAGCTGGGAATAATTAGATATCTGTAACAAAAAAAATGTAAAAAAGTATGATAAATAGCAGTAATATTTCAACGAACTGTGTAGTGAAATAACTTTATCCTAAGACTTTGATAAAATATATCCTATATTACAATAATTGAACCATAAAAAGTGATGTGTCCTGGCATTTGTTTTCATAATAAGCGTGTTGTGAACTTGCATGATCATAGTGTGCTCTTTTTATATTCTTTTCTAGGTCAATGTCCGGGCTAGACCAGGTCATCCGTCCAATTATCTCATTGGTGCTGAAGGTATGTTATTTTCTCCATTATGAGTCAAATATGTGTGATTTTTTTTAAATTTTTTTTTTACAAGTAAATACTGAAATATACTGAAAGCAACGTAAACAAGGTAGGATCCCTTGAGGATTCTTGAAAAGCAGTTCACCAAAAAACAGTCCATAGCTTAATTCCACACTACTTTCAATTGTCTCTGGAGTCGATCCTGTGAAGATGATAATACACTGAAACTCAAGGAAGGAGAATATAGTTTGATCTGGCCAATCAGTTCCAAGATGAATGTCTTGATCCAAACAATGCATTGGTTAAATAAGCACATCCATGATGACTTAATGCGTAAATGTGACAATGTGCTGGGTTCAAATATATCTGAGATTAGAGGCAGTATAAAACAACCCTGACATGTCCTTTAAAAGGGTCCATGGTGTCAAGTTTTTCTTCCAGATGAAAGGGTGACCCTCAGAGAAACTCTCAAACGATGGTCTAATCTGTTTGGGTGTCGATTTAAAATCCCCAAGAAAGTACAAAATGAAATATTCAGCAGAGGACACAGCGTTATCATGACGTATCAAATATTAATGTGACTTTCAGGCAACTTGATGTTCTCTTGATGGATGTTTAATGTTGAAAACATTTTCCCGGAGCTGTAAAATCCCTCAGAATCGCCCCTAGTTTGGAGGCTCGACCCTCAGCTCTGCTCCACCATCTCCTCAAGGGGATTCCGGTCCAGCTGGACTCTCGGCCTCACTTTGTACCTAAATGCAATTAGCGTAACAGAACTCTGTGTCATATGAAACACAACAGGGTCCATTTTGCTCCACTTTGAAAATGATACCCTGTGCTTGCATTAAATGGAGAAATGTAATGCCTGACTGAGTGTGTTGGCCCAAAAAAAATCGCGGACACCAGGATGTGACAAAAGGACAGTCTCAAAAATGTCCTCTGCTTTTTCTTTGCTTCTGGAGCTCATATTGTTCATCTTTCTCTTCTTTCCTCTCTCAATAGACATGATATCTCCCAAGCTTCCGTCCAAATATTCAAGTGCACACTGTCAAACCAAATTCCGAGACCGGGGCCGTCCGACCTCACAAATCATCTCTCCTTGGCCAAACGGTGGAGTTTCACTATTTCACAGCCTGGACTGAATCCTGCAGGAGACAAGATGGACTGACCTGTTGAGATGTGGAGGAGAGGAAAAAGATAATGCATGTATCACACGTCGCCATTCTCCAGAGAATGGGAGGGAGTGAGGAAACCCGTGAGGTAAATGGAGTTCCTCATCCTCTGGGACGATCTATCAGAAAATATTTCCTTCAGAGTTTCCCTAGCTATATAGACATTTAACATGCGCACACACAGGAGTGCTCTGAACTGACTCTGAACCTGCCCTGTGTCTTTCTTGATTTTCGACTGTTGTTGAGGGGATGTGTCTGCCACTTACATTAGACAATGCCTAACAGGGAGGATGGGTAAATAAATAATGCAATATGCTAAGGGAATTTCTTTCGAATCTCATATTGTTGTGCTCATTAACCTATATCCCTCCACTCTCACTCCCGGTGAGTAAATAATTAAACAAGTGCCTTATTTTTGCATTGTTATGACAGCGTTAGATGTTTAGTCCCATAGCCGGAATTACAATCCGGGGCAGTACGCAAGAAAATTATGCTTTTTGACCTTCTTTTGTGCTGTTTTTTTTTTGGGGGGGGGGGTATCCATGTGCATTAACACACAAAAAATGCTGAAAAACACCACCCAGCGTCACAAGAGTACGGTCTATTCCAG
Organism: Synanceia verrucosa; assembly: GCA_029721515.1. Classification (NCBI taxonomy): domain Eukaryota; kingdom Metazoa; phylum Chordata; class Actinopteri; order Perciformes; family Synanceiidae; genus Synanceia; species Synanceia verrucosa. The sequence continues at coordinate 11,582,906 of CM056567.1, read as the reverse complement.
ATGTATTGCTTAATCAGAATCGACTTCAGTGGATATTACAATTCCAAAATAGCTTTCTGAAGCTAGAGAGCTTCATTCTGTCTTGTGCATAAGTCCAGATAGGCTGATCCGTATTCCACACAGTCGTATGTCCTCGGTGGCAGACAATAGTTTTCCATTAGAGGAACTGATTCTCTCCGGAGCCTCGGGCCAAGCCTCAGACAATAACACAGCGACCTAAAGCTTGCATCTCGGCCTCCCGGAGTCAACTCTCATCACCTCCGGGAGCTGATTCCCCCCACTGAGGTGGCTTAACACGACAGGCTTATCTGAAGTAAGCTTGTCCAAGTTAATAAAGTAAGAGCAGCTTATTTGATTAGGAATGCATACAAAGAAGGATGTTGTGATCTGTCACTGGGAGACAAGTCCATTTCAGCACTGGAAGACAGATCGATGGATCCCAAATGTTGGGTACGGGGATCACTGGAGGTGTTTTTTTTTTAAAAAAAAAGGCTCCTGTGGATCTGAAATTAGAAATAGCTTAAAGGAAAACCAGTTTTTTCAATCAGCGTCTTGCTGTGAGTGATGAGGCCTTACATGAACACACCAAAGTTTGAACCTTTTTTTTCAGATTTCTGAATTTGTCCATTTGTCTTTTTCTTTCTCACTTTTTGCATAATATCTGTTGGATGAATTTGTCATTTTTTGCACCTATCAGCAACATTTCAGTCTAAATGTGAATGCAGCTGTGCAGTTATTTGCTAATTATACCAGCACTGACTGTCAAACCTGATTAGACCTCTCCTGCACTGTCCTGATTGGCTCAGACTCAGTGTTTGGGTGGAAAGCTCTTCAAGGAATATTTTGATAAGAAGATTGTTACAACACTCGTGTCTTTATGACTCGATCAGCCCCTTTTTGTGCTTCATATTTTGCTTGTTGCGAAATACAACGTGTTATTTGGAGAGCCTTAGAGGTGCTGGTATGTAGATTTTGTGACACAGCTTATTGTTTATTACTTACTTTATTAAGACATGAACATTATAAAAATAAAAAAAATACATTTTATAGAAATACCATGACATTTCATCAGCATTCTGTGTGCCATGTGGAGGCATTTTAGGCTTTTCTTGTGTCATTTATACACCACTCAACAAAACTATGGTAAAGGTAAGGCATCAAAACCGCTTACTTAGGTTCAGGTAACACAACCAATAACGTGTAGAAAAAAACGTCATGGTTGGTTGGGTTTGAAATAAGTACATAAACTGAAACAATATATGGAAAAAAAAAACCCACGGCATTAAATGACAGAACAAACGTAACTTACGTAGCTTACGAAATAAAACACGGCCTCCTGGATGGATCCCCTGGTTAGAAGTTGTTTGTTGGACACCATCCACCATCTGTTGCTGTTTATTCTACATCACTACCTCTGAGCACAGCATGTTTACGCAGATACATTTACAGTCAGTACAGACTGCATGGCGTACAAACGGCAAGGAAGTGAGAGTTTTTTTTTTCTTTTTCATCTCATTCATGGATCTTTTTGTGTGAAAATGCTGTCCGCATATAGTGGTTTTAATGTCACTCCCTTTAAAGCAACATGAAGACATGGTTGGCTACCACTTGTGACTTTTAACATTACACGCCCTACGGATGAATGAGTAATTTTTTAAGCTATATCTGTACTTTTATTGGCTTCAACAATAGTGTCATTTTGATTCTGTGAAGTGTGCCGCTTACCCACCTGTGCTGCTCTTAGTCATGTTCAGGATTTAAAGCAGCCAGCTGCTTTTGTTCTGTAATTAACTGGAGGGCTCTGAGTCTTACTGAGATTAAAACACCCTGATCAATGTCGAGGTGCTCCTCGGTCTCCTTTTGAAGTGAACACTATGTGACTACAGGTCAATGTGTGTCATCTGCTAAGTGGAAACTCAGATTGTGAGGGATCGATCGTCACACAACAGCAATAACACAGAGAATGTACCAGTATGTTGACATTCAATCACAATATACCAAATAAATCTGGGAAATATAGTCACTACCATGCTCTTACTTTTATGATAAGCATTTTGTTTAAAGCTTCGAACAAGAGGTGAAAAAACAAGTATATAAAATGAGTCAAAGATACCATATTTGACACCAGGGCAAACAACATATGTAAAAAAGATTAGTGAGGTGTCAAGAGCAAGAAAAATAAACTATCTATACGTAAAAATAATTTGTCAGGAGAAGCAGCTATTAAACGGTAAGAAGTCATTTGTAATAGCAACGTGTGCAAAGTCAGTATACGTGATTGTCAACCACATTTTGTGTATATATCTTGACCATATTTCTGGATTTTTTCTGAAGCACTATTATGCACTTATCTCTGAGTCTTGTAGATGAATAATAAAAAACAAATCTTTCGTTGAATGTGTTGGGACGGTGCTGTGCTGAATACAACGTGAAGCTCCTCTTCCTTTGATAGCACACTTCAAAGTCAGTATATGATCACCACAGTGCGTCATGTTGGGAAACAAATCATAAAAGTCATTTCACTGTCCTGACTGTTGAGGATTGACACTCTGTAATGAAGTCTGAACTAAATATAGTTTCAATAACTCTGAGGGGGGAAACACATGGTGAGTTTTGGCAATCGACATGTTTTTCGAACTTCAAAACCCCACCACTGCAGGGATATTGTTTACCTTGATATGCCCTTGAAATAATAGTTTTAGATCAAATAAGTTTGTGTTGCAAAGGCTGTCTGCGTCCTTTTAAATATTGTATGTTCCTCTCCGCTGCTGTCTTGGATACATCTCTCTCCTCATGTAAATGCTGCTGTTCTTTATTCTTTTAGCTTTTTTTTTTCCTCCCTCCGCTTCCATCCTTCAGGCCGCTCTACTTTGAAGTTTCTCAGCTGTGTGAAATTTCCAGATTAAAGTCCATCTGTTCGTGACGCCCCCCACCCCATCAATACGTACACAGATATAAACAAAACTAAAAATCGGTTGCGGTTTCTGTCAGGTCAAAGGCAGCAGTAATAAGATTGAGTCACAAATTGCGTAAAGGACCAGCTGGGTGAGTGCTTTCAGCCTCACTGGATCAATTACACCTGACACAGACCAACACAGACAATGAATTCCTTGTCTAATCTTTATTTATTCATCAGTGCATAAAAAAGGCTGAGGCCAAAATCTTTTAAGTGACTGTTCAATCCTCTGGGCCCAAAAAGGTGTGTGTGTGTGTGTGTGTGTGTGTGTGTGTGTGTGTGTGTGTGTGCGTGTGCGTGCGTGCGTGTGTGTGTGTGCATCGCAAACAAAATTCATGTTTTGTTTTTCTTTCAGGTCAGAATAACGATGTACTATATTCCCCCAATAAACCCAGTGTGAGGCTGCTGCAGTTTTGTTAGCTTTTCCACCGGTCAGTTAATAAACTGATGACGTCCTGATGCTGTTCAGTCCCTCTTCTACTGTATTGTTGGCTTTTCATTCCAGCAGCAGCAGCAGCAGCAGCGAGGGAGAGCCCTCAGCGTAAATATTCTCTGTAAACCAACAGAGCTAGCAGGGGCGGAAGATTAAAACAATTGTTTATGCTTCCAGTGCATGTGGGGAGATATAAGCAATATAAGCAGACAGAGAAGCTCAGAATGAAATAACACAGAAATTATGGGATTATATTGAGAGCACAATATGAATAGACTCGTAGGGTAAGAGGATATTACAGAGACACCATTATGAGAAAAGTTAAGAGCCCATCACCTACACTGTTTACCTTAACACTTATTTCCACTCAAGGAACACTGACCTTCTAAATGACATTTGCCACGTTTGGCATTTCAATCATCCTTACTCACCTACTGTACCTTACCTATATGGTAAATAACAGAGGGGAGAATCAATGCTCTTTTTCTAGATGAAGATCTGATTACATGTCACTTTTATTTAATTGTGGTTTATTAATCTGTGTTTATTAGCTTTGGTCAAATAGCCAAACTGGAAAATGAGTTCTTTCAGAGATGCAACAATATCATCGTAATGACAGAATACAATCGGATGTATTGAATGGCTCCTCACAGCTTAGAGTAAAACTCCAATATTTGACTAACCCCCCAACAGTTATTGGCAAAGTCATACTGTGGTGTTCCTCAGCTATTCTGAAGGTGATAATTAATTAGTTTAATGTCAGCCACGCCAAGGAGTTGATTACAGGGAGGCTGGGGCTCCAGCCAGGAAGAACAGGTCATCTATTAATCGGGTTGCTGGTTCCACCCCCGACTCCTCCTGTCCACGTGCCGCAGTGTCCTGAGGTACTGAAACAATAAAATATTAAAATAATGCATATGCAATAAAAAGGGAATAAAAGGAAAAGACACACACGAAAGGAAAACATTTAGTAATTTGGAAAAAACATCTATGATATGTTAAGTAAAAACAAAAAAAAATTGTCTTTTTATTTTTATTATATATATATATATATATATATATATATATATATATATATATATATATATATATATATATATATATATATATATAGGTATATACGTATATATATACGTATATACACGTGTATACCTGTATATATACACGTGTATATACGTGTATATATATACGTATATAAAAATAAAAGACAATTTTTTGTTTTTACTTAACATCATAGATGTCAGGTATATATATATATATATATATATATATATATATATATATATATATATATATATATATATATATATATATATATATATATATATATATATATATATATATATATATATATATATATATATATATACATATACATATACACGTATATATATATATATATATATATATATATATATAGAGAGAGAGAGAGATAAATATCATTTAAACAATGTAAAAAAATGCACTTCTTATAAATTACCTATTATTATTCATGTTGTCAACATTTTTATGAGTCATTGTTAAAACAATTGGTTACAGAGTATAAAGGCTGCCATATTATAAAGTGGCACCAGTAGAACTCATGTATTTTTTTCCCCTTTCTGCGGTGGGTCATCACTTATGGTTTGATTTTGTCTCAGGTTCTGGGGGCAATCCCCAGGGCAGCCGGGTGAACACGACTCAGTTTTAGCATTACATCAGTGTTGGATGAGATGATGAAACTGTCAGCGCTCCCCTTCAGAATAAAGATACATAGATCGACCTCCTGACCTCTGAGATTGTCCATCTGGGTGCCTTTTTCCCTTCACAGTGCAGTGGAGGATTTCATACACATTCATCCTCTATTTCAGACCTGCTTTCTCCATTCCTAACTTTCTTCCATCCAGTTTCAGCTTGAGAATGTCACCAACATTTTAGCCACCATGACGCAAGAAATAAACAGCAGGATATTCCCCATTATTAGACAATACAATTTGTTTTCAGAACCTGAGAGTCCATTTTATTTATTTTTGGTTTATTTGGTTAAGTAGTTTTATTTCATCTATGTTTTATGTTGTAGAATATCTGAATATTTCTTTTCATATTCAAATTCTAATGTTTGAATATTTCTAAGAATTAAAAGTTCATTGACATTTGAAAGGGTGTATTTACATTATGTTGCTTTTTTTCAATTTTTTCAGTGGCGTAACATGGTTAAAATAATAATATATTGTTTATCACAATTAATTACAATATATCGACCAACATAAACAGTCATCGTAACAGGCCTGCTAGCTAATGGTGCATATTATTTCAAAGGAGTATTATCTATTTGTTTCTTTGAAGGGTGTCTGCTAACATTCTACGACAAAATGAAAAAAAAAAAAAATAAAACCTTCGTACGTCTGTGACAAAGCCCTCTAGTGGCTGTAGAGATTATGACGGGACCAAAGAACAGCTGACATTTTTACATTAGTCCACAAAAGTGGGACAATAGTGACAATGATAACTTTATTTTTGAATGCAAATATTTTCCAAATTTTACCAGGTTGTTTTTGTGCCTAAATCTAACCAAACCATTAGCCAAAAAAAAGCATCAGAGGAAACAAATGACACGTTTCTTTATATAACTGGATACTTTGTGCATAAGACAATTATTTTGTTTTTAGTTAACCATGAGATTTATCTTATACCCCACGGGTTTGGAATAATAATAATAATAATAATAATAATACATAATTAAATATGTGATTCCCCCACTAGCTTCCCACTAATATACACTGACTTATAAAGAATTGCTTTAAGTGCTGCAGCAGCTTCAGCTTCTTTCCCTACAAAGAATATTAACCGTAGGTCACCTATAAAAGACAAATATGCACTGTATGCAATGCATATATTTAGTTCATGTTTTAATTAAGTATGAGCCATCATAAGTGCAAAGAATGATGCCTTTATTATCTGTCAATTAACAGAAAAGCGTTTGGGTTTAAAATTATTCCACCACTGCTGCTTTATGTCCCCTTTACCTTCACAGTCATAAAAAACCCCACAGACGGAGAAATCTCATGTGACTGCTCATCCTGAGAGATCATTGTGTGTTATGGTGGGTCATATTTAGGGCAAATACAATGAGGTGATTTGGTTTTACATTTAATGAAATGGCTCTGTTTAATGTGAGAGCTGTCTAAATGGTCAGGGAGGCTGCCGTCTGTGGGAGTGGTGAGAGGACATAAATCAGCTATAAGGAAGTTTCCCTCCTCGCTTCCAGAAACAAGCGGCACTTTTTGATGTTAATTTGTCACATAGCTGTGTGCACACACATCCCGAGGGAAAATGATAGCAGGCCTCCCCCCTAATCACAGCCCCACACTGTTCTACACCAAGCCCTATTTAATAAATCACTTGGGGAAAAATATCACATCTCTTGGGTACCTTAGACAAGAAATCCTCCCCTGGAGTTCCAGCAGGGTCACGTTCGTACAAGAGATGTTGGAATTCACATTTTTTTGTCTTTATCTGAGCAATTTTTTACAGGGAACAAAACTGGGCTCCTTTAAATGACTTCCTCTAACGATACTCAAGGGTAGGCTGGGCTTTTACTGTTTTTGTTAAAGGACAACTCAATCCTAATTTCACTTTTCACTGTTTTTTACCCACCAGCCATTAGTTGGACACCACGGCTGCCTTCACATTGATTTCTTTTTTCTTTTCTTATTAACACTAATTCACTTCCTAACTGAATACACAACAATTCTTCAAATGCAATCGACGCAATCACATTTTAAAAACTGTTATCATAATGTGACTATGATGTTTCATGTTATGATTTAAGAACACCACAGGAGATCATCTTACTTTTCCTCCCTACTTCTCTGATTTCTCTTTTTTCCCCTCTGAAATAACTGTTTCATACAACACCTAACATTTTCTGTGATTTTAGAAAACACTCCCTGTCAAATTAATAGGCAAAAATAATTCACGTTGCTCTCATGTCTGAATAAGATCAAAACTGAATGCTGTCAGGGTAAAAGTTGGTATGAACAGAGGACTTGGTTTCACCTTTTTAAGAGCACGGCAATAAAATTATCACTTAGCACATTTGAAGCATAAAAAATAAAACCACTATGAGATGTAATGCCATGGTTAATCCTGAGGTACTTTAAAGCACTTCATTTCCCTGTATAACCCTTTAAGATAAATAAGCATGCTTCCCCTTTATTATGCCATGGTTGGGAATTTTTCCTGCTGTAATATTAGTCAGTTGCAAAGGGGGGAAAATTTACTTGTTTCCCAACCTCACTAATTGTATGTGTTTATTCATTTGTACCCCTTAAGAGGATTTATTAGATTAATATTTTTTGTCTAAGTGCATTTGACTACCAATTGGCTCAATATGAGGGGATATTTATGCCACAAAGTGGCACTAATTCCACAGCTCCTTCCTGATTAGCCGCAGACAGCAGGTGAGTTTAAAAGGTCTTGGTAGACAGGAGAGTGGCTGTTCTGTTTTTCATTCACCAGGAAAATGGAGGAAGGCCAGTGTTTTATAAGCTGGTAGTTTATTTTTTTCTTTTTAATTCTCTACAGAGAACTCCAAGTGATAAATGAAATGGCTTCTCTTTTTTATGGCCGATTTGAGTAAAACCAGAAAAAGAAAAATCATCAAGTGACTCTTGCTCCATACCGACTCCAGACCAGCTGTGAGTGCAACAATATTCACCTAAAGATGAAGAAAATGTCTCATAAACTGATGAAAGCCTAATACTGTATACTATATACAGTGCAACCCTGTCTGGTACAAAATTATATTCCTATACAACTAAACTGCAGCATATGAGAGCATATTAGCGGCATTGTATAATAATTAGGGAGCCGAGGGAGGAGGTTAATATACCGGGAAAGATTAAAGTTACACATTTACTCAAAAAAAAAAGGATTGCAGAGATGTAGGGGCAGCAGGGTAAACAAGACATCACTTTCCTCATGCAAACAGTGAAAATTCACTGGTCAGTCTCTTTTCACTGGGAATAAACACATGCATTTTGCAGTGAATCAAACAAAACCATGTTGTTAGTGTTTGGAAACATCATGTTTAGGTTTAAAATGACTATGTTGTACATTTGAAATATGACTTATGTTGTATGCATGGGACATAAACAATCAGCTGACTGTAAAGTGAAAGTGAAAGCTCCTAGATGGATGCCTTATATTGATAATGAGACATTAATATATTTAAAGTTTCATAAAAAATAGATCATGAGTTGGTTTTAAATTTCTGTGTTTATTATATCACTCACCGATGAAAAATATCGACCACTCTGACCTCCGATCTCTGACTGATATGAAAATAAGCATAATCCATGAATAAATATGTTCCCTTGAAACATCATTTATTAAGCAGTTTTGTCATATGAGAACATATTTTTGGGATACAGGGATGGTGCAGTGATACAGCGAGCAAATATCTTGTAGTAGCTTACTGTTTTTCAGTCACATGTGATGTGTATTAAATGTGAAGGCTATTGTCTCAGTGAGAAACAGAGAAAACATGACCTTCACCACTAAAACAGAGCTGTGCCTTGCAGCTTCCATTCATCAATCTTTCCCCTCCATGTTTTGCTCAGCTGATGCGTCTTGTGACCCGCTCCGAACACAAAACTAGGATTTTCTGAAAATGCAATTATTTTAATGCCAGAGAAACAATTGACTTCACTCAAATGTAATTAAATATGACAAAAAGAGCAAAATTGCAAATGAACAAAGTGCTGTGAATGATTGGTAAGGGTTGAACCCGCCGAGAACCCCTCCAGAGAGGTTTGCATCCAGCTTGAATAGCTTCAGCTAGTCTGGTGGAATTTGATATGGCTACCATGACCGTACTCTCAATCCTTAATGAAAGCTTTGTCCCCCTCACATGCACATAATGTATGGAAGAAAGCTTGAAAGCAGATCACATTTAATCCCCACTTCTGTCAAACCCAAAGCATGAAGCTGAAATTAAAGGGATATTAAGACATCTATTTTGAGGTGTGTCAGCGGGAAGAACTCCAACAACATAACCAGGTGTTTGGCAGAGACCTCCCCTCCCCTGTTGAAGTCCCATTTTTACAATGTAGAGCAGCACACTGGTTAATTAGAGCAGGGATACAACACAAATGTCTGCTGAAGGGGAAACATGTTGCCATGAAAAATGCTGGAATAACAAGGCATGCTTCGTCGGTACGTCAGTTTCACTTTTTGACCTGAAATGTTGGGCTGCTTCCTGCGCTGTCCTGCATCCCTGAGTGAAAATGCCAGTAGGTGGGGTGAGCTGTGTGAGCAGTCAAGTGCTTGGGTTGGGAATAAAGCCAGAAAACTCCACGCCACGCCAAATCATTACAGACTGGATTTGTATTGATGGTAAACCTCTGGTGGACACATTATGACAGGGGGCAGGCAACCTTCACATGCTACCTCTTTAAATTAGAACCCATTTTTCTTTGAACCAACAGGTTCTCATTATGCACGGCTCAGACTTTGGTTCAAGTGTGCATTAAACACTTGAAAGCGGCTGATGGAGAAGACGCATTAGGGTGACTATATTTGGTTGATGTGCGGCGGCGCTACCAGCTGTCCCTACCAGGCTACTTTCACGTTGGATAATTGACAGCACAGATTCTCACTCCCTCGCACTGCCAGGCACTGGGAGATGCTCATTAACATAAGTTGAGAAGCTGTCAGCCAAGTGTTATTATATAATGGGAACATATCAGCGCACAATCAGTTCCACCTAGACAGTTCTGATCAGCTCAGTGGGTCAGTTGTTGTCCGGTAGCCTGTGGATGTAGCTATAGTTGTGCAGTGTAGCTATGTTGCGATTCAAATCAACACTGAAAAGTGATTACAAAGGCTTCACCTGAATGTGTCTGTGACAGTTCGTCGCTGTCATGTTCCATCAAGTAAGTCTGCTGTGCCGGACCTGCATAACACAAGATGCAGTCACCCAGGAATTACCCACTGCCCAGCTTCCCACTTAACTGTGTAAATCTGAAAGTATACTGAGCTTGACTGAGTTTAAACTGTTAACTGAAAGGGAAATGGAAATGGCATCATGAAAAACACATTTGTTTCAAGCTTGTTCCATTCTTGTATAATCTGGAGGAGATTAGAGTCCAGTTTCACCAAAATCACCACTTTTTGTCCAGACTGTACTGTCTTTATGCTCCGACAACACCGACACACAACCACTTTGACATATATATTTGTCAATGGCATTCAAGTGTTTGATCCATTTAAATTAAATTCCAACACTGTAAACTGCACCTTATCTACATACATGGACACATTTATTCATCAGCATTAATAAAAGGCTCACCGAAGCAGCCAAAACAGTGTGTGTGTGTGTGTGTGTGTGTGTGTGTGTGTGTGTGTCAGTAAGAGCAAGACAAAAAGAACAAATGTGACCCTCCTTTTTGTTTCTCACCGCCAACCACGCCACAAGCCCAAGTCGGTTGCCATGGTACCGTGAAATGAAGAAAGTTTGACAAGGGTGCCATACATTTTTAAACTACTTATTGGCATTGCCTCAAAGGTAGCACCTCCCGCTGCCCTCCCCTTCAGCAGCTGTACAGCCACATCAGTGTCAGGCCCTGGCTCCCTGGAGGAGGGCTGCAGCAGCGGGCCGGCTGGGACTCAGGAGTCTAATTGGGGCCCGAGGACACTTCCCTCTGCTGCTACAGCTGTGCTGCTGCTGGCTGATGGTAGGATCAAAACCCCGTGACTAGCCAGGGGTCAGAGGTCGCCTTGTGGCTGCTCAGCATGCAGGGCCAGAGGAGGACTCCGCTGTGACGGCAGGCGGATCAGGCAGCGCTGTCCTGCAGTCTGCATGAACTCTGTCTGAAGCCCTCTGCTGCTCATTCTGTCTCTGCCTATAAATGGAAAAACCAAGATAACTGTATGCATGAAATATGCACACTGAGATGATTGATGACTCCTTATGTTCTTTTTAATTCTCTGTTAATAATGATCCTACCAAGCCTGCTAGAAATAGATTCTTCTTGCTTCCTTGCCAAAAAATCCTTCCACCTTCCATCACAAACAAACAAAGATCACCTGCTTGCTGAACTACTGAAATACCTGTATACTGAAGGAGCATCTGAAAATTTCATCCATTCACAATTCAGCCTGTGCTTTTTAACAAGTATATTCATGGCATAAATTCTTCACTATATGCAGTGAATTTAAACCAAAATGTTCACTTATTAACCATCCAGACGGGGGGAAGCTTAAAATATGCCCATATGCAGTATCTGCTACTAATGCTAATGTAAATAAATAAAAACATTAATAATAAAAAGTGAATACTACAGTAGGAAAGAAGCTTTTAAATGATACTGAAAATAAAAAATAAGAATATATAGTGTTATTTATGCGCAGATACTGCACTACACTACACATTACACTCCAGTATTTTATAGTTACAATATAGCATGACCACTATGTGACAGATGAATATACCAAATCAATGTCAACATTTAACACTCTCAACACAAACCAATGGGACTGATGAAAAATGCATCATGTGATCATTTATTAGTGGGCTAAAACATGAAGGAAACATTATTGTTTGGCCTCTAGTCTTCAGTAAGCCGTCCCTGAACAGCAGTAACGAGGCCATGCTCAACGTTAAAGTCTTAAATTCACCACAAACCTTTGACTCTTTGAGTGCCATTGACATGTTTGTACATCATTTAAAATTCAACGCTTGAGTGTCATTGACAAATATATACGTCAAATTGTTTTTTTTTGCCATCTGGCACAAGAGGGCACTCTCACACAGCCTGTGAGTAATACTGGGGCTTCTGGGATTTGTTGTCGGGGCATAAAGAGACGGTATATACCATGGAAATCAAAGGAGGAAGTGGAGACGATCAAGATTAGAGAGCAAAACAAACCGAATCTGGACAAAAAGTGGCCTCTACTCTCCTCCAGATAAAACAAGACTGGAACAAAGTAAAAACAAATGTTTTTTTCATGATCAAATAGAGAGTTTCTTCTTTCATTTGGGCTATTCTGTGTTTTCAGAGACATAGTACAAAATATTCTGTGGGTCATAAAAATGTCAAAAACGCTGGTACAAGACACTTTTGGGCTGGCACTCAATGAGTTAACAGTGATTCAGCTACTGTGTGCTGCATCTGTGTGATCTGCAGTGTGTCGCACATCAGATGGATTTCAATATGTTCATTATCATCATATGCATCATTCTCTTCCTCATCATCCATATTTTTATGGATTTCATCAATGAGGTCCTCTTCGTCAGTCCCCTCTTCAGTCAAGAAATCATCAAAGGCTTTGGGGATGCTGACACCCTCAAACCATAGTGATTCAAGTCTGCCATTTTCAGAAATGACATGAAACGATGTCAGGAGGAGATTTCTGGGTAGTGTTCCTAAGCCATTTTCCAGATGCGCACTGGGAAGGTGCCTCTTTTAAGGTGGAGTGGTTAAAATATGGCTGGAGAGACGTGGTTGATGTTTGATGCTTGAGCCACAAATTGTCTTAACCTAAATCTTTCTTTGCTCATCAACTTGCTGGACCAGAGGTCCAACAGCACGGAGGATACAGGCCAGCAGAGCGTTCTCAGAGTATTCTTGTGAATAATTTCCAGTCAGCTGGATGATTGATCAGCTCATCTCCCATGTCAAAGATGATGTGAATGATTTGGAGTAATAGAGGAGAATGAAGAAAATGTCAGTTTTTTTGCTCTGACTGATGGTTCAGATGTGAGGCTTTTTGCTTTTGGTGGACTTGATGAAGACGATCAGCCTCACATCAGTTTCTTCATGTTTTTGAACAGATCTGAGGTACAAGTTGTTTTGATGAGACTCCATCTTGAAAGCTTGACCAGCAGCCTTTATGAAGACGACAGGATCTCCTCCATCATGTCTGGAGAGTACCTGAGAAGTAAACGACTGGGATCTCTTGTTCTTTGACCTGATGGGCTTTATCCTGACTCTGACGCTGTACTCCATCCAACTGTTGATGGCCTCTCTGCCAAAAACACAACAAAAGCACAAAGGTTGAACTTTGTGAGGACACTCAGCTCTGTTCTCTTGGCCATTGTGATCTGATTCAAGATGGGACCTCCTCATTCTATATGACCGATGCACCCCAGACAATGAAGCTTCAACAGTATTCAGCACAGACAATAATGTTTATCGTCTTTTTTCAGCAAATTCAGCTGAGGAGGTTCGCAGAGGTTGTGGTAATCAGTTTGTAGTTAATGGTCTGTTGACCTGCAGATTAGAGAGATTTCCTGACAAGTGATAAAAACAAATCATGCATTCATTCAGTAAGCATTTCAAATGCATCACACTTGCACTGCCACTGGAGTGTTTGTTATTTCAGCATCCTCCTCCACTATGTTTTTATTCTGAACACAAAGTTTCCCAGCACCATCTTTTGTATTTTTAATTCTCTTATCTTGTGTACCATTGAATTCCAACAGTATACCCACTATCTCCTGACAAGTCATAGGACTGTTCCAATTTGTGGAATAGGCTGCTCATTTAAACCATTTATTTATTGTCATATGTTACTGATTGCAGTGAATGTTGGCAAAAACACGGTAGAAGAAAGAACAAAGATGCATCCCTGTTTCCTCCTGAAGGTTGACATGATGAGAGGTAAAATTACTGGGAACACGGACAGATTTAAATCCAATTATACAATATAATTGTAAATATATGCAATAAATTTATTCTCAAAGACAACCTTTGCTGTCAGTTCTGCAAACTCTGAGTATTAAATCACTTCAAAATATCTCATTCTTCATGAACAGGAAAAAGATGCTGGAAAAGAAATTTCTTTTCTGTGTTTTTATTTATATTTAAGACACTGCTTCACTCTGTGTTTTTATTGGTTTTTTATTAATTTCATTTTCTGTGTTCTATAATTGAAGCCTCTATAAGTGGTGAATTTCTTCCTCTCTGTGATAACTTTCTTTTGCCAAACCTCCATTTTCAAGGTCCAGAATGAAAGGTCCAGTTCAACATATCATTAGTTTTGAACATAACTGTCTGTGAATGTTTTGCATGTCTATGAACAGCTTTTAATACACTATTATGGATGTGTTCATACTTGTAGTCACTCAGTTAATGTAATTGCCTTTGACACTGTTCATTCATTAATACCAGTCACGGATGATGCTTTGAAGAATCAACACAATGAAATAAGTTATTATTAATTGCTTATATACTGATAAACTAAAGTATAAATAGAAAAAAATAAATATTTCATGTAGTTCATACCAGGTAAAACATGATTGGGTGACAATTTCTTCCTATGGTTCTCGCTGCATTGATTATTGGGTTTATGAAAGTGCTGGATCAATATCAACCAGTGACTACATACATCATAATCCTGCTCACCTTTCAAAAAGAAAAATCTGTTGTTGTTCAGGACAATCGGAGAGTTAGTGGGAAACATTTGTCTCTGTAAACTGCATGGATCCACCAAAACCAGCAATCAATGCAAACTAATGCTGAACAAGACATTTAAGGCTGACTAAAATGGATCTGTTGCCATGCTAAACAGTCAGTGTTTTCTCATGAAGTCGCCTGAGCCATTCACTTACAGTTCATGATTATTGCATTCACTTCATGCTAAAGGGAGGGGTGATATATTTTTGCTTATTCAAATAAACAGTGTCAGTGCAGCAGGCTATGACAAACACACAATTGAATTGCTATTGTGATAAACAAGTTACTGCTCAGACACCTTTTTTTTTAAATGAGGCTGGGAAAACAAATATCAAGTGTTCCAGCGACTTCATTTCCATAGCAAAGGTATGAATGAACTCAGCATCACCCCAGCGACAGCTGCTTTCTCAGTCCATTCTTTTCATGTGCAGAGAATACATCAGTTTAAACACTGGAATTATCCAGCCAGCGGTCTATTCACATACTGGAATTACATCTAATGGATATATGTGCAATTCTCATACAGTGCATCGAGAGCAAATATGTCAATGTGACGTTTATATTGTGTACCAATATCATATAAAAATAAAAAAAAAATATGCTCTCAAAAGATATCCCACTCTGCCTTGAATTCCCTGCAATTTACATATTTCCCATTTATTTACCAATTATTGGTTACACTTCTCTGACCTATAGGCAGGAAGTCTTTTGTTCGGTGACTTTAGATACGACCAGAATAATTCAAGGATTGAATTCAAAAGCAGGATTTTTTTTTTTTTTTTTTTTTGCTGTGGTAAGTTATCAACTTTGCATTTCATTTGTCAGCTGTGAAACACAATTCATTTTCTCCTGTGAGAAACACTGAATAATAACAAGGACAGAAACTAGAATATGTTGTCAATTTATTGCGATATTTTTCAAAAAACTTATTATTCTATATTCTGTAATAAAATAATTTCAAGATGGTGAGAAAGGAAACTATTGAATTTTGGTAAAGATGCAATGCATCACTGATATATGCCACTTCTGAGGATTGTGTTGAATAGATTTACTGACTAATATTTCATTACATTTCAAAAGCTTGCTTATGATTTACTGAATAAACTTGTGCTGATAGAATAATCAAAGCTATTGCCATACAAAAATGTCTTAATTGGATGATTCTTCAAAACACTGGCTTAGTTTCAGTTATTTTTTGCACAAACTATGCAGAAAAACTATGACAGCAGAAACGTGGTTATGGTAAAAAAAAACAAAAAAAAAACAACTGGAACACTTAAAGGCACAGTGAGATGAACAGAAAATGTAATGATAATTCAAATTCTAGGTCTCTGTGGTCATGGATATCTGAAAAACAGAATTAGGATGTTTCATTGAGTTCAATTCAAAGTCACAGACGCTGCAGTTAACTTATTTCCAAGCTAAACAACTGCTGTTCAAATGTATATGAGTGTGCACAACAGTAGGTGAACACTGGATAATTAAAAAAATCTAGCCTACTCTTGCTAGTTTTTCAACTTTATGAACCCTAGCTTTAAAGTTATGGTCCGATCATGAGAGGGAAAAATGCAAATATTACTGGGACGTAGGCTAAACTCTGATCTTCTGGATATAAGACGTGCTACACTGCAGTGTCACATACAGTCAGCACACACTGGATAACTTGTGTTTATTCACTTTTTCCTATCACACCTTTTTTTTATCTTATTTACTATGGTCCTTACAGTAAGCGCACAATTTCTACAAAACACCCACAGATGAATCCACTTCAAATCCTGTAAGGGCTTAATGACAGAGCAAGCAGACATCTGAGAGGAGACATTATCATCCCGGAGGACGAAAACGCTATTATAAACTGATTAGGTGGAGGAGAGCTGGATGGAAGTCACTCTTGAATCTTTTTTTAAACCATTAATTAGTGGTTCTGTCAGTGTGGTTCATTCTGCGGGGATGACTAATGCGCAGAGCTCTCCCACTGCTCTTCATGACCACTTGGTACATTGCTGTCACATTTGCATATGTAGCTCTGACAGCAAAGACAAATTCCAACACCTAATAATGTAGCTGGAGTTCTGAGTGCAGTCGGTGTGTCCTAGTACAGACTTTGCACTTCTGTCTCTGAAACCATAAGTCATAAGAACAATCGGACTGCTGCCTTACATCAGTAATTGGTTGACAGTAAAACTACTTAAAGCAAGTTGTGCAAACATACTGCAGAGTGGTGTGAATGCTATTGCTACCCTCTGCTGCACTGAAGTGTTGTATCAAACTCTATTTAGATTATAACATAATCTGCTTCTTATCCTCTCTGACAAATAAACATTTTCTCTCTGCACCCTATCAACCAAATTATGAGTCTGAGAGCGTTTGAGATGATGAAAGTGTAACTTCACCCCAAGACCTGAGCCTATATATAAATTTTAATGACATAAATATGCACTCTGTGTCTGCATTAGAGTCAATATTGAGGCTAGCACATCAAACTATGATGCTCTAAGTACCTTATTGCATTCATTTTGGACAAGTTTGGGACAGCAAGTCAGTAGATGCTTTTTAATGCATTTTGTCTTTTCAAAATAAACATTTGTTTTCACAGGAAGTTAGGCTTATTGTTAAATATTACTTATTACTAAAAATGTCCATGACTAACTAATGACTGACATGACAAAATACATCATTTATGACGATCACTTTGAAATGGACGCCTGCTGAGACTATTTTAAAATATATATTTATATACATGTTCTTTTTCAAACACTCCTTAAGCTTGTTCTTGTTTTCTTGAATGTTTGACTTTCTCTATAAAATATGTGCAATTTTCACTGGAATCTGTTTTTTTTTTTTTTTTTACAGGCTTCTTTTTGAAGGCTTCTCTTGAATGATTTGTGACAGCACAAATGGAAGCTAATTACGGTCCACTGCAGATTATACAAGAGTGGTGTAGAAACTTGAAACTTTTTCAGTGAAGTTGGACTGAGAGGTATAATATGTAAAACATGACAGTTTTAGGATGCAAACTGTAGCATAGTTCTATATGACAGAAGTATGCAGCTCATAGGAAAGGATTTCATTCGCTCAATTATTTATTTTGCATTGAGTCGCATACTAAAAAGGCTGAGATTGCAAGTAAAATGTCCACACCCTGATGGAAAGATGTTTGCAGTGCACCATAACAAGTAATTTTCCAATTTGCTTTTTTTTAATTGGAACAGTGGATGTTGCAGTTATTGTATGTTGTAGCCTTTATGCTACAGGACACCGCCTTCCTGCTTGTTTTACCCTTCCACTGACGCTTACAGTATCTAAACAACATCATGAGGTGTCAAAGATCAGTGACACCAGAAGATGTTGCTAGACGTTGGTCTCAAAGGATTTTGGTGGGAATAAATAAATTATCCAGTGGTAGTGAGAAGCTCAAAGCACATTTCAGGAGGTTATTTATGTATCTATTTTCACAGTAATATGCACAGCAACTACATTTCTGATCATCTAGCCTATATCAACAATGTTTAACATTTTTGACAAAAGATATAATTAACGTTCACATTTTTGCATTTTTTTTGCATTCAGGGCTTCCCCTGATTGCCTTGACTGAAGTATCAAGGCTGTTTATACATTGTGCCAGCTGTGTGGTGCTAAAATATTTATTGAGAGAGATGGTTGATTATAGTGAAGGGAAAATGGCTGCTAGTTGTAGGCCAGTTTCTGGGGGAGGGAGGAGAGTCAGAGGAAAAAGAGGAAAAGTTAATTCTTTTTTTTTTTTTAATTCAATTTTCAGTTTTATCCAGGTGGCAAACTCCAGTTCTGTTGAGTGATAAATTTGATTAAACTTGCACTAGTAATAACAGAAAGACATCAGGTTGTATAGAAGTTTATGAGGAAATGACTCTACTTCTCACTTGATTTATTCCCTAAGTAAACACTGTAAATGTGAGTTTATGGTCTCAATCTCTGGTTTCAAGTCTTCTCTCATGCAGCCTGGTGTTAATTTAGTTAATTATGGTCCCATTTAGAGTCAACTAGACCATAAAGTCAACTAGACCAAAATGTTTGAAGGTGTGGCTACATTGTGACTGACAGATCATTATTTCAGCATGTTGTCTGTGTTTGTGTAATAATAATAATAATAATAATAATAATAATAATAAATAAAATAAAAATAAAAGATGGTGGCAACCAAATTGTCAAACCCAAGGCTTCACTCTTATAGTCTAAGACATGATCATTGTACTGTTATTTATGGTTGCTACTATGTTTTGTTTGAAAGACGCAGGATTCTAAAAAATATTTTAAAGCACTTTACTGTTCTTCAGCTGACTCACCACAACTCTACTGTTTTAGTTTGCTCTCGGGACTCTGGTCAACTCATCTGTTTTCAATGAAAACGCTCTGATAAATCCATTGTACGGTGCACAGCACCAAGCAGCACACAGAGCTGGTGAACATAATGGAGCATGATGCAATGAAAGAGCCAGATAGTTTTCAGATACTGGTGGAGACCAAAACAAAGGTAAAAAAGACAGTAATTATTGAACTTCTATTCATTTGGTGGTCAGAAAAACATCTTCAAATAAATGAGAATGTTGTTTTTCTGGATGTGTAAACAGGCAGCTAACCTGATTACCATTAAGATATGTGTCGACTCATTGTATGTAATTTATATTGTAAATGTAATAATAAAACTTAAAGGTTTGAAACAATATGTCCAGTTCAGAAACTGACCTGTACCTGCTCACTGTGGCTGCACATCCCATTGACCTCTTAGCCCCTGCTTACCCACTGTTTTTGCTTTCTGTATTTCTTATGAGGCATCCCCTTAAGTCTCAACCGCCAGGTGAAAGCAACAGCATCCTGCTCATCATCCCATACAGGGACAGCTTTATTATAAACCAGAGAGCTCTTTGGAGATAAGCAGGCCGGTTGCACATCATGGCTCTGTGTGCTGGCTAACATCTTCCTGACAGCCTGACAAATGAATAATGAATCCTTACAGTGCTGTCTCAACATGCTACCAGCACCAAATCCCACTGACACCTTTTGGTTTAATATGTAAGGCATACACTGTAATACATCTGTGATGCTATGGTGGTAAAAAGAGATTTATGACACACAACAAGCTATTAAGGAGCTGTATGTGGTGGGGTAATCAGGGGGGGAAATGGGGTGGAAATTCTCTTCTTCATGCCACATTGATTCATCCTTCAATGAGAGAAACCTCCCCATTATGCACACCTCATCTAAAAGGGCCCTAAGATGATCATTGCAGGCCCACAGTACACTGATCCCAGGTCTGCTAGGAGGTCAATAAGGTCCTCCCTGCAGCATCTGGACTCTCAGGAGGCTGCCATAACTGCTTGATCCATGGAGTGTTGATAATATCGCTGCATGTGCAAAGAGTGTGAGGTGCACCAACATGCATCATGTCTCTGTAGACAGAGGAGAGGGAATCTGTCTCACAATACAAGGTCTTTGCATAATGCTATGTGTTTAATTTCATTCTCTTTTTGAAAGACAATGTGTTGTTTTTTGTTTCTTGATTGTGGCAGTGTTAGTCTACACATTATTTTAAAGACTAAATTGTTTGCATCTATGTATGCGAGATAGTTGTCTTCGTTTCTGCCTATGCTGAGATAATGCAATGTTTCTTGCTTCCTTTCAACCTATCAATTGTTTCTCAGTTGACTAGTGCAAAAGGAATGTATGTAATATAAACAAAACAGGGACCCACACACAAAACCGTTCTTTATAGGACCACTGCTGGTCAATTTACATCACAAAATGGATGGAATATTCATGCATCTGAAGGTGCATCAAAATTACAGTAGATTCCAGTGAACAAAGGTGCATTCCATGTCAGTGAAAACAATAAGTATGATTTCAATGCTGTAGAAGTGTGTGTTTTTAAAGGTGTCTGTGCTAATTGAGAGGTGACTGAGCATTTATTATCTGCTATTGTGTTACCACTCTGCAGGCTGCAGAATATGCTGGGTGAGACTCAATTTACTTACAGTAATAATGATATATTCTCAAAATGAATCTAAAACTTCTTTGTTCATGTTACAATTATTTATATAGCACTCAACAACATGCTTCTCTTCAGAGGATGAATGTCTTACTCAGAAGCTGAGTGCGAATTTAGCTCATTCCACATTTCATTGACTCAATTTGCAGTATATCCACCGAATACAGAGAATAGTGGCAGTAAATAGCCCACACATTTTCATTTCACTCAAAAAATTAAGCCCTGTGGTAAAGACCATTCTCTGTCCTCTCTTTGATTTGACATTTCATTTTTGTTCTTATTCTGCCACTGGGCTTGCTGCACTGTGATGGCAGGATGACATGGAGGGGTGATACTGGCACAAAGTGGCCCTCGAGCGCACCAATGGCCAAAGCTCAAAGCAGAGCAGCCGCTGCGGTCAAGGTTATGATGCAATGAAAGCCATTTGCCTCATATTCCTGCGCTTTAGGCCACTGCGGAGCAATTTTAGGGCAGCGCTGCTTTGTCCCAGACCCCTAACATGTCATTTAAATTCTGACTGTGAAGCCAGTCAAAAGCTGCTAAAGCCACAACCTCACAGGACTAAACTGACAGATTCAGCTGATGATGACACCATGATATGAGTCAGTTCACTACAAAATGTCTCATTGTTGGAATTCTGATTAAGATCCTGTGGCTTAATTTGCTGCATTGTTGTTTCGTTCATCTAGTTTGGAGCCATTTTTTATTGCTTCAAAGTTTCTAATTAACTAGATACAGGGGAGAAAAACACTCTTCAAAGTGAGTATCTTTAATTAATACTGGAGAATTAGGAGAGAGGGACCAGGAGCTTTATTGATCTTTCACCACTTTCAATTAACTAACTCAGTTATTTTGCTGCTGCGTTACATTCCTCAGAGCAGCTCATTCATTTAGCATAACGTCTGATAAAAGTCTTGCTTTTGATGTCAAATTCATTTCTGCTAAATGTTAAAACTATTGAAATGATCTATTGTGTTCTGTTTTTGTTATTCCTAATGTTAACAGTGTTGTTGCAAACTTTGTATTAAATGAATCAAAAGTCAAGTCAATTTTATTTTTACAGCTCAAAATCACATATTGTCACCCTAAAATCAAGTCTTCATATATATATATATATATATATATATATATATATATATATATATATATATATATATATATATATATATATATATATATATATATATATATATATATATATATATATATATATATATATAATTGTACTGTAAATCTGCACTTTGAGAATTTGTCTATGATATATATACATATATACATACAGTATATATATATATATATATATATATATACACATATATATATATATATATATATATATATATATATATATATATATATATATATATATATATATATATATATACATGTATATATATATATTCTCAAAGTGCAGATTTACAGTACAGTGATAGGTAAAAGATATATTCCATGTATTTCTCCTGAGGGTCTCTATAGAACAGCTAAGGTGCTACCATAATGACATAAAATAATGTCAAATCTCCACAGATGTCCAGAGTGAAATGACCCGGTACAAAAAAAAAGAACTGCCGTGAATAGGGATATTTGCCCACTTTGGGTTTGTCAGGAGTTAGTGGGAGCTGCACACTTTGAAGCTTTGCTCTTTAATGAAATGTTTGAAATGTACTCATCACGGATCCTACCACTTCACAGACTGATCCTGTTCTTTTTGTTAGTCTGGCTGTATTTTTACATTTCCCTTGCCAACAAATCTCATGAAAAGAGCAAAACCAACAATGCTTTTTATTTCTTACTTTACTTTCTGGTTCCACTTATTGTCACAGTCATCCCACTCATAGTAGAGTTATGAATTAAGTATTAAAAGATAAAGTGCCTTAAATGGAATTTATTGTAGGTTTGGACACAATGACTGCTGCTCCACTTGTGTAATCGTTGTCATTTATTATTATTTATCCTGAGGGGGACATGTGTTGCCATAAATTCCTAAAACAGGTGGTCACTTTAGTTTTTAGTGAACACACACACACAAATATTTTTTCACTAGTTTCAGAACAAATTCATATTGGCAGCAGGAACATGAGCAGAGTGAAATGATGTGGCTCACTGATGTGGTTTTAACAGTTTCTAGATAACAATGGGGCTCTGTTGCCCAGAGGAAGAAGAAATATCCAACGCTGGATACACCTACAATATTTTGTTGGATAAATTAATTGTTTGTTTTTTTCAAGGGATTTGAACAATAATGCAGAAGGTGTAGAAGATCATGAGTGTTATTTCATAAATTCAGGCTATATAATACTTTTCAGATATCATAGTGTGAGACTGTGACAAGCTGTAATTTGTGATTTTTAATAAAAGGCAATTATTCATTATTTTTCCATATATATGTTTTATTTATTATGTTCTCGTATATATAACATGGGATGAAGAGCAAAAAAAAAGTTGATGAAGAATCATTCTGAAACTCAATAATTCTGGTGTTTTGAAGTTGTTAAATTTGAGACTGACATTTCATTTGTGGTCATGTTCATCATTCGTTCCTGCAGAGAGTCCCTGCTGTTTAAGCGAGCCGGCCTGCTGAGATTTTTGTCAAACCGGAACCATGAGTACAGCTGGATTCTGTGAGGGGTGACTGCCAAGCTGGAGTCAAACCAGACCTGAGCTGTTCATCATTTTTGGGGGTTAGGGTAAATAAAAACAAAGGGGTAAACAATCATTAAGTGGATCACTCAGTGAATACCAGTAAACACCACATCTAAAGAAATGAATACAAATGTGTCATCTCCACAATCCTGGATCCTTTCACTAACTTTAACCACAGAAATCAAACATTTCACAGACATTGGCATAGCTGATACATCCTGGTTGCTCTTAGTTACATCCATGCTTTTTCATTCTTTCATCCCAAACTATTTGAGAAACGAGTGAGTACTCATTTTTCCTCTGCTGTTATGTATTCAGTGATGTCAACTAGTACATTTACTGCATTCCTTTTAGGAATGACCGATTCCCAACATTCATTCCTTTTTAAGAGTCATGAGTGATGTGAGGTTGACATGATAGAGTTGCTGGACTCACTCATTGATCAGCCCAAATAGTAGATCTTAATGGGTCCTGTGATATCTGATTGCAAAGCCAGTTTCTAATGAGCAGATCACACTGTAATAGACTCCATTAATGTAGGTCATCAGCCAACATTTCAGCTCTGCATGAGTAATTCAAGCTTTGCATTTATTTGCAAATGTGTGAATGTTTTCAACCAGACAGCTTCTTTCAGATCTAGGTCATTCCTTGCTCTTTTCTTTGATTTTATGTGATTATGGTATGATGAATTAACTCTTTGTTTGCCAGTGTTCTAGCTGTGTAAAGTTGTGTAATTAGGTGTGCTATACTGTCAGGGTGTTTGTTTCCTGTTTTATTTTGTGAGCCACTCTTCTCATGTCTCATCTTGTTTCACTTCCTGCATTTGACTGTGGGCGGATCTATGTCTACCTGCTTGTCACTCAGACTTCCTTGTTTGCTGGATCCTCCAGTGAATGGCTGTGAATCAGTGCTGTTTCAGAAACAGGACGTGAACTTTGCTCCATTCATTTTACATCTAAGTCAACCAGTTACATAAAAGCTACTAAGATGCATTTGACTGAAAGTTATCAAACTTCACTGAGGAACAGAAGGGGGAGGAAGGTTTCAGCCATCATTCTCAACCAAGACCTCGACAAGCCGAGTCACCATGTTAAGTGCTGCACCTCCACCCTGCACATACCAAGCTGCAGGCCTACTGGAGCAAAGACTTTTCAACTGTCAGTCAGACAAAAACATCAGGCATCAGGGCATCAGGGCATCAGACTGAACTTTCTGTCCCTGTTCTCCTTTGAAAGAGACTTTACTGGAGCCATTTCAGTGTTCAACAACAAGCACCATCACCTCCTGCCGAAATCATCAAAAGTAAGCTAATCTTCACAGTTTTCTGTGGCCTACTTCACTATTGTGTTTATAGCCTTTGTTTGATATGCTGTTTGGTTTTATGCTGTGTGTGAATATGTGACTGATGCTCGGCTATGTTAAAGTGGCAATCCATAATATTTCAGTCCTGGTTGATTAGGAGTTATAGGCCATAGGCTCAATCACCATTGTGTTTTTCCCTTTAGCTATAGATAGTTAGATAGTTGATGAGCTCAGATTTCAGTAAATTAAATCTTAGCTAAATCTTAAAGTTGTTTTTTTTGTTTGTTTTTTAACATGTGTGGCTGTTGTGCCAGGCTTTGCCAGGATCGGCTTGGTTAAACGGGTATGAAAAAGATCCTACACATTTTTCTGAGGGTGATTTTCCTCTCACTTTACATACAGATATATAAATGCAGCCAAAAACAATGTCAGCAAAGCTAAACAAGAGTAAAGACAGAAAATAAACATGTTAAAAGGAATAATTCAGCAATACAATGTGCAGACTATCTCGACGACATAGTTGGATATATAGTATGCAAGTGTACATGCCAGGCTGCTGTAACATGTAACACTCAATGCAAGTATAGCTTTAATGGGCCATTATAACCTATTATTAAGTAGATGGTTGGTAGGCTAGGCCCACTTCATTTTCTCTGTGCCCTTCCACTCTGATTTCTACCTACACCACTGGTTTCACTTGCCCCTCATTAGTCTTGCACTTGCCTCACCTCCGGCTCACATGCTCTCACTTATCCAATCACTCATTCCTTACATACTGTATCACTGACTGAGTAAAAGACACACACTAGTAAGACATATTCAGATTCTTGTGTGCAGTTAAAAGAGGAGATTGATGAAAGCACATGTCCATGCATTAACTATGAAGCCAGAGAAGGGGAGCTGATTAGCTTAGCATTAAGACTGGAAATGTGAAAAACGGCTCATTTAATTCTGTTAAATAATAAAAAAAACATGCCCGCAAGGGCAGTGAATGAGTGTTTGTTGTGGCATATGCAATGTAATCTGCTACATGTGTAAAGAACCACTGCATGATTTCTTTTGTACAAACCATGCTCTATATATACAATCGCCAAACCCCACATTGTATCTTAAAGCTGCCTCGACATATAGAGGAGTCGTGTTGAAGCGCAGTATGTGATAACCTCCCCATGCTCAGTCTGACCCTCTCTGCTCCCTAGATTGGTTATTGATCTTGCTCTCTTTACGCATATTGCCACATACACTGTTTCTCTTAGCCCAGTCTTTTATGTGGAGACGGGCTAGCCATTGTGTAGTATCTTGTTGCATGAAAAATGCTGAACGGGATGAGCCATGTCACCTTCTCTGGCTTGTCCCCCCCATAAATAATGATCATTTCAGAAGCCCCGTCAATTTAGCTTTGTGGAGCAATATTTTCCAAAGCATTTATTTTTCCAATTCAATAGATGCTCATATTTCATTACATGAAGCTGCATTTTTTTTGTCTTTCTCCTCTCTGAAAGCAAGAGTAGGGACATGTGGCTATAGTCCACAGCACAGCGAAACCCAATCAATAGACATGATAAAGAGACTCCAATTAATCAATACCACTTTTCCTCAGCATTAATCAGATCAAAGCAACAGTATGTGATGGATCTTTGGTTTTTTCTTATAGATGTTCTCATTCTTAAACATTTTACAGAGGGGTTGGACACAAAGTATTACAATCCAGTGCAAAAGCCCTGCACTATGGAGGTGTTGCTGTTGTTTGTGCTGTTGTTCTATTACACTGCATTGCAAAGAAAGCATAATATTTTTAGCATCCCAAACTTTAATTATAGCCCACTATCTTTTATTATCATCCAACAGCAGCTATCTACATTACAGTGCTAACCTTTAATGGAGTGCAGCTCTATTGTGTGTTCTCCCTCTAATGACTGTGTCTGTACTTAAAATGAGCTATGAGACTGTATGTGTGGGAGTATTCTTGCATTTCAATATCACTCTGCTGCACTGTAGTCACCGCATTCATTAAACTAAGGGGGAGCATAGATGGTGATTTGATGTTGAGGTTGTTCATTCTCTGGCAAACTGAAATTAAGATTTCCAGTGTTTTATCACTGAGGCTATCTGCTAAGTAGCTGCACTTTGATAAAGCACGAAATGATTAATAATTTTGAATTTTTCATTTGGATGCTTGTTGAGTAGCCGAGGAAGTTTTTATGCTTTAACTTAAGTGTTAGTGAGGTTTTTCAGAGGAGCGAACCAAGCGAGCACAAAAGTGTGGATGAGATCAACAGTCGTGAGGCAAAAAGGTCTTTGGATATGCTTCACATGCTCGGATAATGAGTGAACACAGATACCAGCGAGGGCTGCAGTATCACCTTGCAAATGTGGGTGGTTTTGCTTTGTTTTGAGCGAGGATACTCATATATCATTCAGCCATCTCCTCTGACAGGTAGCCAGCTGTGTCCATGTCAGTATTCTGTCAGAACAGCACTTCTCTTCAATCAGTCATCTCATTACCCATTCTGACAGTTTTGAAGATGAAAACGATGCAATGAATGAGATTGGAATTGGTGACTCCTGTGAAATTAGCGAGTGCTGAAGGGGGCTACAGCGACTACATGGCCTGGCAACACTGTCTTATTACAAAAACATAATTGGGCTGCTGTGACACTTCACGGTGGCCCCCCTCTGTTTGTTGGTGCCTCACTGGGAACGTCCGTGATGAGGCGAGAAGCCTTGCCTTGTGTCTTTCGCTGTTGTACAACAAAATCAATGATTCGTAAACAGCGCTCAGTGACCCGGAACGCAGCAGTCGGCGCTGGGTGTCAGATAGGCACCCCTGCTACGACGCTCAATGTGATTATACACAGTCAAATGAACAGTGGAGTGGTTCACCTCAGTGAAAACGTGCGACATGACACGCACACTCAGGAGCCTTGACAGTGTTCAGTAATTACTTGATCTTGCAGTTCATAACCTTTGGTAACACACAGGTGGTAAGCCAACCAGACATCCATAGTGTAAATGAAAGCTCTACCACTAGTACTGCTTCTCTCTCTTCCTAGTGACTCTCAAAAGTCCTTTGCACATCCTAACTTACCCCAACTGACAGAGCTACACACACACACACACACACACACACTGACAGTATCTCCCTCTAAGACCCTGGAGAAGCAGGGGGCTGGCAAATGCTGCTCTATGTTGAAAGGGATTAGAAAGATTTGTAAGTGCTCAAACTGACTCCTTCATGTCAGGATTTACAGCTGGAGGGCTGTATTCGGACTCTTTATTTAAGCAAGCAACTTTTTTTTGCCTTGCTTTTCCTGGCCGCCCTGCTGAGGCTAATGTGAGGCAGAGAAGCTGGCTGTCAATAGCCAAAACACCTCCGGGCCTCAGCATTCTTCCGGTGCAATACAGCTGTATTCGCTGTCATTGGTGGATCATTTTCACAGTGGGGTTATGATGTTGTTAAGACACTTTTCCTGCCGTAAAGTGGCAGTGCACAGTGGAAGTAGTCTGTTCACTTCTGACTATTTTATTGCTCCCTGAGGAACTTTGCATTCAGTTACACTTGAGGCATATATTGTGCAGGCTTGGTAAAGTTTTATATCAATTTTTCAACGCAGCCTGAAATAGTTGTCAAGCGGCTGTGATTGAAAATTCCCTCCCGTTCCCAGAAGAATTGCAGAGTGTCGTAACTGAAGGAAAAATATCTAATCTATCTTACAGTTGCAAAAATGCAGGATTTATCTTGACTGAAATGCTTTGGTCTGCGTCTTGCCTAAATCAAATGATTTTATGTGCACCAAGGAAACCTATTTGTTTCCCCTCACTCTAATGGTCCTATCCATGGCTCTTTCCAGCCCTGTGATCACAACCTTCAATTTCATACATGGCTCTCTGCGATGGCGCAGGTTGTATGCATAGCATGGGTCAGGCACATCCCATCCAGCGTTTCATTATTCATTGTTCTCATTTTCCGAGAGAGATTTATTTCTTTCAGGAAGTCATCTAGAAAGCATTGAATACCTATTTCCTGCTGGCCGGTGTGAAAGGGGGCTGTGGGAACAGCAGGGGTGGGGGTATGGAAATCTAGCAAATAGAGCTGACAAAAAAAGCTGCCTCTACACAAATTGCTTGTACTTTCAGCTGATAGGAATCACAGCATGTTTTTGTTGACCATAGTTGTTCATTTATACATGCAGAGATATCTGTGCACCATAATACCTGAGTTACCTCATTCCTCCCTTATATTTTCCCTGGAAAAATAACATTTATTTTTATTTATGAAAAGAACGTGGGGTTGGTAATAATATATTGACTTAGTCAGCATACTCATTCTGTGATTGCCTCTCGATAGCTGAATAGAATTAGGCTGATTTGCTACTTGTGCATGTTTGTCTACAGTCAAGACTGATGCAATGTGGGGACATTGTTCAGTTGACAAGACAAGAATACTTCAGCAGGCAGCAATTTGTCAGAAATATATTTATATATCTAACCAGTGAATTGTATGATTGCACTTTTGCATACAGTGTGACTTGATGACAGAATAGAGACGTGTTGTGAAATGTTTTGCAAAAGTGCTATTGAGCAGCAGTGCTGTGGTGCTAATTAGTTTAAGAGACGTTCATATGTGAGGAGCAACATTGCTCATATTTACAGGGCATCGTGGCATGGTGTGAGCATAACTTGTAAACATGTGCAATGTAACCACTTTAGCATCAATGTAATGCCTCTGCTTCTGCAGTGCACTCATTGTCTTTACTCTGGCACCTATCTTTTTTTGCAGAACACAAAAAAATCTCCAGCAATCGTCATTTGCTTCCAAATCAAAAACAGCTTTCTGATGTTTACAACTGTGGTTCATGTTCTGCGTGTCACACTGTCAGCTGTGAAACTTTACTATAGTGGTGTTGCCTGAACTCAAAGTGATGCAAAGGGTAATGCCAGTGGTTTTAATACCAAAAATAAAGTGGTGCCAAAGGATGTGACAAAGTTAAGGTATGTGATGAGTTGTGATGAAAACCTCTTGGCTATTTGTGTCCCTTTTGGAGACAAAAGTTGATGTCAACATCCATTGCTTAAATAGGGCACATTTTTAAAACTATGATTGTAATCCAATGCAGTTTAGTTGTATCTCAAGCTGTGCGATATTACAATATATATGTGTATATATATATATATATATATATCATAGTGCAATATAAAAATGTGTACTGTAGGATATACTGTAAGCCTCTGTTTTTTATATTGTAATTTTAACATGGAGGCTCCATGAAGCAAAGCAGCATGGAGGGGACGGTGGCCAGCGCAATGCTGCGCAATAATATTACCAGTAATGTTATATCAGAAAAATAATACTATATCATATACATATTGTTATCAGGATATAAAATTAGCTATATCAAGATATACAATTGTAATAGTATGTAAAATCTGCTGAGCAGCACAAGATATCCAGGTAGCCTGTGAGATGTAGCGACCCATTGCCGTTGCATTACTGTAACAGAATTTAAAATTTTAAAAAAGCAAAGCAAAAGCAAAGGTGCCAGCTGCTTGAATGAGTTGCACTGTTTCCAGCGCTGCCTCTGAGCCACACAGCAGTATCAAGGTGAGAGAGTGTCGCTGACACTCAGCTCTTTGCTGCTGCGACTTTTACTGACATCGTCAAACGTTTCCAGCTTTCCGCTGCTCACACTATCTTCTGTGTGACCATAGCAACCATTGCAACTATATCTGAGTTGAAGCTTTGAAGGTCAGTGAAGGTGTTACAACCTGATCTCATGGGAAGGCATATACTGTAAATGTTTTTTTTTTTTTTTTATATTTTACAACTTTTTTTATTTAAGAGTAGGTCGTCAAATGATTATTATTATTAGTTTTTTTAAATAGTGATAAATCACAGAATTTTGATTGTTTTAATTGCGCAATTGCAAAATTCTGTGACTTTGCTTTTCACATCTGATTTTAACATCATATTTACAATGAGCGTATATATAACTGATTCATTTTTGGTGATTTTTGGTGATTTTTGGTGATTTTTGGTGATTTTTGGTTTTTTGGTTTTTTGGTCATTTTTGGTTTTTTGATCGGATTCAATGGCACCACCAAAAATTAATCAGTTTTAAGTTAGGTTACTTCTGGCCAATCCTCAAAATCCGTCCACAACTTTTAAGTGATTTTGCAAACCTCCTCGGCAGAGGTAATGATTGCAATTCCCAACAAGCCAACCACATCTTAGACCAGTTTGTCTCTTAGACCAGAGCCTCCATGATGTTGACTGGAATGGTCTGCAGTCAGCTGACACCCGTTTCATAAGCACTGCACTCAACTTCTTTCTTTTTCGTCTACAAGTGTGTGATTTTCACACTCCCACACCTTGTAGGTGCTAGCTAAAACCTAAAGTACTTCTGTGATATTTTAATTTAGTTTTACACAAGATGCATATTACATTGTGCCATTGCTCTTTTCCATGACTGTGGCTGCTGGAAGCAGGAAGCTGCTACAAGTAATGGTTGAATCAACACAATAGCATACAATAACTATAAACAAACATTACCCCTCTTTACCTGCCTTGACTCCAATAATATGTATACATATATATTATTTTTTTTTATTTCTCTCTACATTGAATCATATTTTAGGCAACTAAAACACTTTTGGTATCATAATGAGGCAAATTAACCACATAAAACAGGGACTCTACATGATATACTGGGCTGAGAAATCAGTTTGTCAAAAAATGTCTCTGCACAAAGTACAGAGCACCAGTGTTTAAGCAACTGTCACCATTCTCTGTCTGCAAGTACTTTTTCACATTGAGTTACAAAATGACTTTTCAGATTTTTCTTGAAATCACACATCTTGTATGGTGTCTTTTTTTTGCACTCACATGCTCCATTCCACAGTGAATGGTGATGGAGTCCTGTAGCCATTAACTGTATGCCCCTCTGTACTCATAGCCTTTACCATTATGTCACTGAAGCAAATCAAGCCTCAGCAAGACCAGCTTCTGTCATCTGTGGTAAAGAAAATTTAAAAGTAAATGAAATAAAAGTGATAGAGATAGAGGAAAAATAGCTCATACTTGAGCTGTCATAGTGTAGAACACGCTCCTGAAGGCTGTATTGATCTGTTAAAGTTGAGTGACTCTGTTCGCTCTCTTTGAACTCCTGAACATGACACATCCTGGATGAGTAGATGGAGCAGATGTGGGGTATCGTGGTGCCATCACATGTATCATGGTGTAGTTGTAGCAAAGGTAATGTGGTGACGTGCAGGTAACTGATACTCCATGAGAGGCAGCTTCTGGTCTGTGAACTAGACAACAGCGTGGATCTGATATCAATCAAAGTCACATTGAAAACAATCAGCTGATATGATACACCTCGAGCAGACCGTGGGAGAGATCGGAGGAAGCGGCTGCTAACATGCCGCTGGTATCAGACTTGGTGTGGGATCCATTATCACATCTCCCCTTCAGAGGATGTCACCTGCCATTTTACACTACTCAGGATATTGATCATTTTGCACCACATTCAGAGGAAATTCCACCCAAGGTGACACCAGAAAACACCAGAGAGAATGAAGGACTTAATTTTCTCCTTTGCAAATGAGCTCTTAGATGACTTAATTTAATCCCTGGACTAAACAAATTAGTGTTAGGATGTATCATGTTCTCTGCCAAGTCCTAATGGCCTCATCGCTTCTGAAGCGCCATGTGAAAATGGGAGAGTCCCTCAGCACCGCCTCATAAAATGCATCCGCAGAAAACAGGTACGTCACTTTCCCATCCATTAGTCACACTGTCTAATGAAAAGAGTATACTGCATAGAGTATAGAAGAGTATACATACTTGATACTTTTTATCTAATGAAGAACTACATGAAGATGGTTTTGCTTTAGAGACTTCTCTTTGTAAAATTGCTGTGGAAATGTCTGCTGAAATGGTGCAATAATGTGTAACTGACAAAAAAAAATTTCTCCTAAATATACAGTAAGTTAGCACGAGAATTCAAAACTGTTTGCAGCAAATGTCCACCATCACATTGATTTTTACCCTTACAACACTTAAATATACACCACCAATAAGCATAATTTGTCAACACAAGTAGCAGTCAGTGTGTTTATCATCATGTGGGAGCCAATGGGAGCCAATTACGTAAAATGGTTGAGTCCATCTGCACCATCAGACATCCTGCACAGGGCAACAGACAACGACTTAGCGAGTGGAGGAGGAGACGGCAGGACACCACAAAAGTCAAGGATTTAAAAAAGAAAAGAAAAAAGCTCAGACAGGAGAAAGAAGTGAAGGGTTGACAGTTTGTCACCAGTTCTTTCATAAACAAGGTGGGTCTGTTAGTGGTTCATGTGACGGAAAGTTCTGGAATATTAGCCTGTTGGCTATTCCTATCTTTGTCCATAGTTTACAAGCAAAAATATCATTAAAACACATTTATGTAAAACAGTATCAACATTTTCCACTGACCGGCTAAGGGCGGGCCAGTAAGATTTCTTTTCATGCAGCCCAATATCCCTTGCAGCATCCCGGCTCATAACATTAGTAATTTTAGAGCATCCCACAAAGCTCAGATAATAATTCAAACCCTGGCAAATGACAATTGAAGCAAGACAGTATTCCCTTAAATAGAGTTAAAAATGTCAGTTTTCTAAATTAATGGATGTGTTGCCATTTACCTGCAACATTGTTGCAGGTAAATAATCTCGGCATTGCAAATATTTTGGAAAAAAGCACTAGTTGCCTTCTACAGCATCATATCCGTCATGTTTTAAGCAAAACTACCACCTGGAAACCATCAGAGGAGCGAAAAACAGCATTAACTTCTGCAGTTAAAAGGCCCAGTGCGAATTACTTTGGCCCATCTAAAATTCTGCCCCTTAATCTCTCAACAGAGAACTTCACTCATTTCGTTCATAAAACCTTGTTGCAGCCATGTTTTTGTTTACTCATTCCAAAATATGTTGGGCCCATGGATGCAGAAGTTGGAGTATCACCATTGCCGCTATTTAGCACCTCTCTGAGACCCATGCTGTATTTAACTGATTTAAAGGTGGCCCCACAAACCCCCCCCCAAAAAACCCACTCTATCATATAAAAGATGGCAATGCTCCGTAGGAAGCACTCAGAAGCATTTGGGAGCACTCAGACAGCCACATGTGCTCTAAAATCCCTGCTAAGTGCTTTAAGATGCTGTAACATTTAGGAAAAAAAAATATTGCAGCAGCAGGCTAATGTTGTTTAAAGATCAGAGCAAAATGACTAAAAGCATTAAAAAACAGTTTTCATATTTTTGTGTTGCTATCAAACTGCATGAATCACTACTCTATTGCTACTCTATTATCTCAGGAGGGAAACACCTCTGCTCGGGGTAAGTCAGAGTCGTTTTAAGGTAAGATGGCTCGCACTGTTTCTGTGTGTTTATATCTGTTAAATGAATCATGCAAACGGTGGTCGGGTTGCTTTTGACATTTTAGAGTTTCAGCAATGTTTGTTGACATGTTTTTGTTTTTTTTTTACCTTCTAGACACTACCCTAACTTTGTGTAGTCTTGGTTAGCTTCATAATTGTTTCAAGCTGCACAGACAGTAAATGGAAAACTATGGAGCGGCACATTTTAGTGTAAAGCTGAGAAATTGAACTCACATTGACACACATCATCAGAACAGAGACAACCTGGTGAGCTGACATTGGTAAAACTTCATACAGCTGGATATGTTAATGATTTAATCATTAAAGGACTTTAATACACAAGACATAATATCCAGTTTATGGAAAAAATGATCAGGCAGAAGAGCTCTTTAGAGCTTTTTCTTTGTGCACAATTTCTCTTTATTTTTTTATTGTGCAGCATATTTGCATTTAAAGCAGTTACTCATCACTTCTCCTTACTTCTTCAGTAAATTTTTAGTAGACTTCTGTCCACCCCTGGTGATGACTGATGAAGAGTCTTTTACATAGCACCCTATGCTGTAGCATAACTTCAAAACCCTGAATACAGTATGTACTGTAAAGTTCTCACCTTCACTATTAGCCTCAGGCAGGAATTTACAAATAGATGCTTCACACCTCAGTCTGCTCAAAATGTCACCATCTGACAACTTTAAGCAGCTTTCAGTATCTTTTTTGTGAACCGAGCTGACACCTGTCGTCTTGATTAAAGAAATAAATGAGCCTCTCATATTCTAAAAATATGCCAAATGAAAGTAAGTGCTGTTTCCCAAGATCTATAATTAATGTGGTCACATCCAGCACGGGAAGAGGAAATCTGATGTTCCCCTCTCCTCTTCTCCTTCTCTCCAGCGGCTTCCTCAGCAACCCAATAATCCCTGGGAGAACAAAGCGAGCTGCGAAAGCATAAATATAACCATAGTATGGAAACTTTCATATCTCTGTCAGTGCTGTTCTGACAGCTGCCTGCACTAGTTAGCCATCAAAGGGCTCCCTCTTCCACCAACAGCTAACACCAGTTCAGTACCAATGGTGCTGTTAGGGCATGTTTGCATGTCAGAGTTGATATCTCTTTAGATGAGCAAAATATAGATAAAAGCAGAAAATAAACATCTTTAATGAAAATCAAATATGGACCACAGCCAGGAGTCAGGAAGTCTGACTCAAGCAAAGAAAGCATGGCCGACTGTCAACAGATTAAATTATTACAGGTTTATTGGGCTTTTGTGGCAACAATGATATGTGCAGCCACTTTCTTTGTCATGGGTTATTAATGGGCAAATGTGAATCACTGACAGCCCAAGCGAGGCTAAAGCGTATTATTTGTTTGGTTAGATTTTGTCAGTGTCCCGCTGTGACAGGTAGGCAGTTTAACTTACATTTGTCAACTGATGATAAATATGGCCCATATAATCCCAGTCATCCCGGGGGGAAACCAAAAAGGAAGACAAACGACACCCGAGCTCACTCACTCTGAGGCTCAAATCATCTTGTTTGATGGGGTACAGGTGGTGATTCACCTAACTCGATTCGCTCATTAAGACCCTCCGATGGTCTCGACGCCATCCAACTCTGGAGCCATGGAGGGAAAAATGGCATATTAAATCAGCCGCTTGACTCCCCGAACCCATCTCTTCACCCTGCAAAACCTCTCATCTTAACAACTGTCACTTTCTATTAATTTAGCCTGCAGACAATCTGATCATTTATGTAAATAGTGAATAATGGATTATATTCAGCATGAATTTCTCATAAGTACGTCACATTGACAGAGAGGCCCCTGTGTAACTGCTGTAGGCTATTTAAAAACTAAGTAAAGCTTTTAGAGATCAACCTTTCTCTCCCGTATGATGGAGTTAAACTCACACTGAATAGTATTTTTTTTAAAATCCAACACACTTCATTCCCTCAGTTTGTGGTTGGCAGACTTTCATGATGTCACTTTGCAGACAACAGTCAGTGCAATTAATAGACGGTCGAGTTAATGTCCCCCTTAGCCATCTATTATTCTCATACATGCCATCCCAGGCTTCATGCTTTTATACTTAACAGTGTGTTGACAAATCAGCTTGTGAGGGCTTAATGGCACGCTGCAAGATAATGTCACACACAACAATGGTGTCAACCACACTGAAAAATAGTGGATCCAGGAAGGGATCTTAGCTGCATGGTGTATAAAGCTAAATATATTCCTGCAGAAGAGATAATATGATATAATATGATTCTGAATCATTTAACACAAAATATAAGTGGTAAATCAGCTGTGGTGATGTTTTTATATTAACAGTGATGTCTAATGCAAAAGGGGTGGCTTGTAGTCATGATCCCATAGAGAATTATCACTCTTTATCATTTTGCAGTTCCTGTCGGATCAGCAGAGCATTATGCATTTTTTTTTTTTTTTTCTTTTTGGGGGGGGCCAGCTATTTTCTGTGAAAAACCTCTAAAAACTCACTGTGCATCCAACATCAAATGATAGAGTGCCATAGTTTTGTTTAAAAAAAAAAAAAGAGAGATCTCCCCTCAGAATCTGCCTCAGAGGGCTTTACAATCTGTACAGGATATGACACCCTCTGTCCTTTACAAATGACCTCACATTGACTAAAGGAAAACCCCCCACCAAAAAAAAAACCTCTTAACAGGGAAAAAGAAATGGAAGAAACCTCAGGAAGAGCAATAGAGGAGGGATCCCTCTTTCCGGGATGGACAGACGTTCAATGCATGCCATATGCACAGAATAACAACAATGAAAAACACATTAACACTCCATATGTAACAACAGTTAATACATATAGAATTGTGTGAAAGTGTCCAAGGGGATGAAGAGCCTCATCAAGCTGTCGGCAATGGATTCTGAGCAACCTCCCATTGCAGCATGTCCTCCTCTCCACCTCACCAACCAGTCGATGTCTGGCAGCACATGATTCCTCTCCACCATGCCAACAGATGGTGCATAGCAGCATGTCCTCTCCATCAAACCAACCAGAAGAAGACTGGCAGCACGTAGAGACCAAAATTGAGCTAAAATATTGGACGTACATTCGCTAGGTAGCCAGAAACATGATTTCAAATGAATACTAATGAATGAAAGAATGATGCACATCCAGCAGACACAGAGCAACATTTGCATTATTTTTAAAACAGTAGCTTAAAGGTGCCATAAGCCCCAAACAGTCAGCTGAAAGATGCTGAAATGCTCCATTGAGTGGAGAAAGGGAGTCTTTGGATGAGTCTCAACAAGCGACTCCTTCATATTACATTCATTCACTAATAACCATATGCTTCATTTTGCTTGGACATATTTATTTCTATTATTTTTTTTCTTCAGAAAAGTTCCACATTTTATACAAACTTAATTATGCATTGGTTTGTTACTAAAGTCAGGTCCAGTTCGTCTTGTACCCCTAAGCTGCAAATGAAACTTAAAGGAATGAAAAAACATCAATATTCCTGTTTGAGGAAGCAATTCATTTAAGTTTGTTAAGTTTAAGTTTTTTTTTCCTTTACAGCTGAGATAGTGATCAAGGAGGGCTGCTGCAGAGAGTTCTGACGAGATCTGCAGCCAAGACTCAATATTGTACAAAGTAGTTCCATTCCAGCATTTTTCTCTGCAGCTTTAACAAGATTACTGTGCAGGCTTAGTCGCTGGCAGAGGGCACAGACAGACACATATTCTGGTTATTTACAGGTACACCAACACAAATAAGATATGCCTGAATCTGAAATACTGCTGGCCTGTAAATAGTGCCACTGACAGTTTGTCACTACTAAATATCTAATGTCATTTGGATATAAATTGCATATGCTCCCTGAATTACTGAGGAAGCTTTGGGAATGATTTGTAAAAACCTTTTTAGTTAAACATCTTATATGCTTGAATTTTGCAACTCTTCATACTAATCAAACAAACAGGACTTATGGGGTCCAGTGTACTGCTCCCTGATGCTAAAGCCTCCTAAGGGAAGAGGTCGAGGTGGATGGTTGGGTCACTTTAACACAGGAACTTCTTACTGTACATCCCTCGCTTGTGTTTTAAGCCGCCATGGCAGAGTTGGTATCGTCCTTCTGTCTGCCGATTGGTCAGTACCACCACAGACTCAATTATCTCAAACAGGATAAACTTTCATAAGGCATTTTTCTCCAGACTCCCCCAAAGACTGAGGTTCATTGACTTTCTATTTCTTTCATTTCATCTGGCACCATTATCATAATTTCAATTTGTCCAAAACTGGTTATATTAGTCTCAGCTGCACTCAGGAAATTAGCATTAGCTTAGTTAGCATGCTAATGTTAGTATTATCATTATGAGCATATTAGCATGCTGAAGTTCCCCCAAAGCATTATGATGTATACATACAGCCTCCAGTTCTTCATGCCCTCTAGCAGAAATGCATTTATAAAAATTTTCTGATCCAATGCCACGATTAGCATGATGCCATCATTTCTCTTCCAAAACAGCCAACTGTTGGAAAATAAATCTGTATTATGGTTATAATGTTGAGGCAGAAAAAACAACTTGGTCACCTACCACAAATATAATGCTTCCCTTTGTGAATACATGTGTTATACTAATTGAACCTTTAAATATAATACTTCTTGCAGATTTTATATGCTTAGTAACCTGAAATTGGTGTTCTAATCTTCGCTTCAGACAGCAAGGCGACATAGGACTGATAAATGGTGCTGTTTTTTTACCATGACATTTTAAGGTTATTGGCATATCCTTTACAAAGTGAGAACAAATAAAGACCAGGGATTCAGATGTGCAAAATGTTTTTGTTAAATAGATGCAGAATCAGGAGATTTAAGCTTAGATTTTACTTCGCCAAATGAAAAAGGGAGAGACATTTTGTTTTATTAAAATCAAAAGTAAACAAAGGAATATCAACACCTGACAATAATGCCCTCAGAGTGCATGAGTCATCATCGAAAGTGTGAATCCTTTCTATTCTCTCTGGCATTTCGCCTTGTCTTCAGCAGATCCTGTAATGGTGCAGGGATGAGCTGTTGATTCTGACGGCAGGATGGGGCTGCTTGAGAAAATAAAAGCCCTCACATCCAGATGTAAGATGACACAGTGCTCATTTGCTTCAGAGGTGAGAAATACTCAGGACCATGGTGCTGAATGACCTTGGCAGTTTTATCCCCAGGGAGAAGTGAATTAATAGCTAACCTTTAGTTTCTATCCTCTTTCTCTTTGCTGCTCTAGGCAAGTATTTTTATACAACAGTTTAATCTAAATGGAAATCTTTGAGAAATTTACACATATTTAAATACACTTTCAAAGACAGCCTTGACCGTAATACCCTTAACAATAACAATGGTACAATTGGTTAATAATTAATTCAATTACTTGTTACTATTTCCATGACTATAGCTGTTATCTGTAAAAATATCTGCATTTAGATTCATACCTGAAGTGGGCTAGAGGTTGTCATAATTCACCTTTACTGCCATTCACTCTCCTTTTATGTTTATTCATCAACAAAATGTACAAAATATGACTATATTATATATGGTATGGTTGTTATGGTTAATAATATTAACCATGTAGTTAAATTAATTAAATAATTCAACATACTCTTTATAGAAATGAAGAAAAACAAAATAAAATAATAATAAACATTCTGTAAAAATGAGAAAGAAAACAGCACTGAATTTAGGAATGTAATATACGTTAACATTTTTGCTCAACTGCTTTATGAAAGGTCACTCTATTAGAGCTACATGTGGTTGTCGTTTGCACTGTGATCACCTGTATGTTTTGATCCTGAAGATGATTTATGGATGACATTATCCACTATGGTGAGTGAATTCCATTTTTGCAGCAGCATGCAGAGAAACAGACTTATGTTTCTGACAAGTGGTGGGACGTTTGTGACAGATTTTGTCAATAAAATTCAGAGGCTGTTTGTTTCTATAGAGAGTGGATTACATGTCCATATCAGATTTCAGTTTTTGAATCCTTAGTAACAACATACCTTAATAAATAAGAGCTACAAAGCTCCTTTGATTCATCTGTTATCCTCTGTTGTCCATGTCGACAGTTTGGCTGCTGACGGCCAACTCCCTCCCCCGAACCATAATGCCTCTGTCACTCACCACACTGATTCAATTTACTCTCATTTCCCGGTGTCTGGATGCCAAGGGCACAAAATGGATCAGATCAGCTCAGTGGTAAGTGTCTCAGAGCATAAAAGAAGCAGCGTTAACCAGCACAGTATCACCTGGGAACAAAGGACAAACACTAAGTGACACCACAAAGCACTGAGTGACATTTATGTGTGCGCAGTATCATGTCACAGGTGATAAAAATCTTCCTCTGAAACATGTTTTCTGGCCTCTCAAGTCCTCATCAGTACTCCCTCGCATAATGTTAACATCACACCATGTCAAACACTTTACCAGTAAATATTTAAGCACGTACTTTGCTCTTACTGTCAATATTTTATTGATGCAGAAGTTGTTAAAGTTGTGGCAAGAATGAATCTTATAATGGAACTAGTGACACTGGGGTGAAATCGAGTTCACAGGGCAGCAGGGACAAATAGGACTTTCCAGAAATATATATCACATTCATTTCCTTTGCTCAAGTCATACAGTTATACCTTATGGGGATGGTGTGAAGCATTTTGGCATATCTATTAGCAATAATGGAATATAATATTCATAACTGTGTTTTCATCAGTGCCTAATCAGCTGAAACTAAGAAATGTTGTGTTTTTCTTAAAATGAGCTCTTTGTATCTATATGTATCTATATACACTTTTTATTCATCTGATAATTGTGTTTAATTAACAGTTCATTTCTGCAAGTAAAATATATGTTATTCCATTGTATTTAGTACTTTGTAAATATTCTATTCTATTATTATTGTTATTACTATTATTATTATAGTACTATTATAGTATTATAATATTACATTGCTGCTTTTTCTAACTCCTGCAATATGTCTGTGATTTTGTCTATGCTGCTGTGGCGGGTGAATTTCCTCCGATGGGGGATGAATAAAAAACTATTCTATTCTATGTAGGGAGTGGGTCCTCAGTGGGTTCCACCATCTTTCTACTGTAGCCCAGAATGGACAAACTAAACACTGGCTCTAGGGAGATCCTTTCAGCGGTCGACATTACCTGAAGGTCACAGTAGTTCTCTGTCACTACATTAACGTGACCTGCAGAGTGCAAAACCGTGGCACCACCAGCCGCTGTCTGCCATCTTAAAGTAGTGTTATTATGGTATGGATGGCCTCAGAGACAAATGGCTTTACCACAGTTTTGCACTTTGCAGCTCATATTGCCACAGTCTTTGAAAGGGAGCAGTGAGTGGAGGTGGTTGAATACATCTCCTATACCTTTTAAGGGTTTGTTTTTTTATTATTTCTTTTATCATTATAATAATTATTATTATATATTATTATTCCCATAGCTGAGGCTGATTCAACTTCTTTGTTTTTCACTTCACCTTGTTGCCCTACTGGTATTTTCCTCTACAGAAACTCATATTCACTTAGGCAAAGATCTTTCATTACAGCCATCTAGGAAATAGTTTGCCCTTTAAAAGAGAAATAATGCAGGGAGTGGATGAGAGTTCTGCTCAAATATGCTTTCCCTCCTCTCCACTTTTAACAGACCACTGGAACATTTGCATAACATTTCTCTCGCCGGTGTGAGGCTCTGATGATTCGCAGGTCCTGCTCAGTGAAGAATATGGCAAGTGAAGTGTGAAATAAAGCAGCAGATGAGACCTTGTTCTCTCGAGGTGGTGGAGAAGGCAGACGGAGATGGCGAACGAGGGGGGCATATGTCATAATAGGCGCCTGGAATACAAACTGAGTAAATATTATGGCATGAATATCTTTCTTTGAAACATTTTTTAACTCATTATTTAATCACACAGGACAGAAATATCCTCAGGAATATGTTGTGACCTGTAAGAGCAAACAGTAACACGAGGATTAAGATGAAAAGGTCATCACGGTTTTACCACGTGGAGCCTTGTAATAAAATAATTAATAAATGTTCATATATTGCATTAACATTATCAGAGATGATGCAAGACAAAAAGTGGTATGACTAATTTTATCCACATTTAATCATAATGATGTGAAATTTAGTTGCACTACGTAATCTTGTCTGTGAAAGTCATATTATTTTAAATTAAAATTTAGTAGCTCAAACTCCCCTCAACTCCACTGTATATTATGGATTTGCTTCATATTCATGTTCATCTTCATATTTCTAATCTTCGTATGAGTCTCTGACTTCAAATAGACTATGTGTTAACTTTGTTGAGACTGTTCTATACCTAATGTTCGTTGACATACCTACCAAAATCAATGCATTGTGTAATTCGTACCCATCGCACAAATCAGTTTGTATTTTATTAAAATTTCATTTATTTATGTGTTGAGTAATACATGTTTCACTTGTATGAAGACCTCATAGTACATTAAGTCAGTCCTTGGTTCCATTCAACAACATTATAAAGTGCAGAATTCAGTGAGGCTTCTGGTAATTATGGCTATGGAGGACAGCGGAAATATATATATTTTTTTGTATGTCTTGCACAAATAG
This sequence comes from Synanceia verrucosa, assembly GCA_029721515.1. Lineage (NCBI taxonomy): Eukaryota > Metazoa > Chordata > Actinopteri > Perciformes > Synanceiidae > Synanceia > Synanceia verrucosa. The sequence goes on along the minus strand of CM056567.1, from coordinate 11,540,073 downwards.
CTCAAATTAGATGTTATAATCATGAATAGGAGAGGTGAGAATGCAATGAAACTAAAAGTGACGTCTTGGGAGCCATTAGGTGATTAGACCACATACGTACACTGTAAATGAAAATTATGAGTCTGTCATTTGTTCTTTGAATCAAGAGGAAAAAGGTAGAGATTTTCCCACAATGCATAAGTGTGACGGCCTCTTAAATGGGCACCACCGTCTAATTAGAGAGTCACTGGTATCAATCACCCTGGAGTGGCAGGCTAATTTTTTCATCATCAATTACCTTGAACATATTGGACGCTGATCAGACGAGACCCGTCTTAAACCCACTGCCTAGCTGTCATTGACACTAATGGAATTTTAAATCTTCCCTCACAGTGGAGCTCTACTTAAGTGCAAGTCCCAATTATGGGGAGGGTAATTTAGCTCATCTCGTCGAAAGGCGACGATAGGCTGCAATCAATATGAAAACATGTGCCCTGTTTGGAAGCAAGAGCTTTCCTTGTATTCTGACACACCATGGTTGCCGCTTCCGAGATCAATACAAACCACAAAAGGCAGGGAAAATGTGGACTCAGATAGGTTTTCTGTAACAATTTAATTGTTGCCTCCGGTTAAGGAGAATGCAACACACGTTCATTCACCCTGTGACAGGACAGAGAAAAGCATCATGATATTAGTTGGTCTGAGGACTCTCAATAACCTCTGAGCAGATCGCCTTCAAATTAGGAGAGAATAATTAGGGGAACCGGGAAATAATTACTGAAGAATTTGAAGACCCGCTGACCTTTGGTCCATGACAAGGCAATGTAGCTCAAAAACTAATAGCTTGATTTTTATTAAATGTGCCATGAATATGCATGAATCTCATCATTACTGTGTCCAACTGTGACCCTGTAAACAGTTCCCGAGTGCTACCATCAGGCAGACATTCCCACCTGTGCATATATTAATCTAATAATCTTAATCTTAATCTTTCATAATCTAATAGGCATTTTGCCTTGAAATTGGCTCATAAGGGGAAAAACACTATTTATTATGGTGCCTAAATGATCTTTCATTTACCGCCTCTAGTGGTTATGAGATGAAGCTGTGCTGGATTACATGCTGTGTTGTTTCTAGTGAATCCCTCATGGCAAGGCAGCTTTATTTATATACTGTAGCCCATTTCACAAGACAACTCAATGTGTTTTACATTATTAAAAATACAACATTTAAAAAAAAAAGTTACTTTCTGTGGTGTATTGTTACTTTCTATGGTGTATTGTAGCTCTTTACAAGCATCCTCAATATTCTATTCTATTCTATTCTGTTTTATTCTAAACAAAGTACAGACAGCTTACTAAAATTGCTAAAAGAACATACAGTATAAAAAGATGAAGAAAAATATTACATGAGATAATGTTTGGCAGGGCATAGTTAAAGGCAGTAGCTAGTTCAGAGTTACAAATTAATCTTGACTAGGAAAACCCAGAGTCCCAAGTCCTACATATTGAGCCCTAAAGTTGTAGTTGAACGTTGACACCAACAGTGTAGAGGCTTCTAGTGAGGCTTGAGATTATTAGTCTTGTTAAATTACATTTTACATCATGTTGTCAATAATTTACAACTTGTAGGAGTGAAAGTGTATAGGCTTCTCAGTTTAGCAGCTATTATATTCCTTATTTTTCAACATGACAAGCTACTGCAGAGCTTCTCTCCATGAATAGAAGCCATATCATCTCTCATCTCTATTTCCGTTCACCTCTTAAATTTAGCGCAATATGAATGTACGAGAGACTCTCTATCTCCTGTCAGATTTTAACATTTGTGATCAATAAGTGCTGACAATGCATTGATTCATGAAGGTTATCTGCTTCTGACTGCAGCCCAGCTTTTAATTAGCTATCCCAGACTCATTTTGCCGCCCCATGCCACATTATAATCTGCTTTAAAGAGTTTTAAATGGGCTACTGCCTCTAGAATGTGAACCTTAGTTAAAGATCCTTGAGTGTGACCTGTTGTTGAAGGCATGGAGTCACTGCCAAGGCTGAAAACAGGAAATCTGGATGTTGCGTGGAGGAGGAAGTAAATAGGAAGGAAAAAGTACAGTATATGAGAGGAATCATGTTAAGATGTGCGTCATGTTTAAATGATTTCAGTAACTTAGTTACTGCAGTTAAGGTCTTATTAAGCTGTTTCTGTGAACTTTTGATACCCTTTTATTGAGTGTCTTTATTGCTATGAATAAACCAATGAACACAATATATCTCCCTGTCTCACTGAATACAGCAAGGTCTTTATAGAAGATATACGAGCAGTAACAATATGTACACTCTCTAATGTGGTTTCGCTATAATGAAAATGTAGTCTCAGTGTGTCTGCCTGAGTTTGTGCAAATCGCAGAACCGAACAGATGTTTATGTATTTCATAAACCAATGTATTAATGTTGACAGAATGCTCTCACAATGGGCCCATATAGAGGCTGTTCTGGAGCTTTCATATCATATAATCATCATTTGCAGATGGAGTTGTCATGGTAGTGTAGAAAAAAAAACCTGCTTTTTTCTGAGTATTCTGGGCTTCTTGTTCAAGTTGGCTTCACAGTTGAGCTTCAAGGTATTTCTTGACAGTGGAAATAGCAGGTTACCTGATGAAGATCGTGATCGTGATTTGAACAATCTATCTATCTATCTTCACTTCTGTCTGTCCTACAAGACAAATGTTCAAGTTTCATTGATCATGTCAGAGTTAAAATGCTTTTTCATTGGAGTTTACTACAAATAGTTTTTTATTTACAATGTTTTTATACAATTAATTACAAACTGACAATGCATGAGGGCTGTTTTTAAAGGACAGATGGTGTCATATCCTGTACAGATCATAAAGCCCTCTGAGGCAAATTCATAATTTGTAATATTATATTAGGTTATACAAATAAAATTGACTTGACTTGACTTGACCTGACCATGAGCTTCCTATCCAGGTGCTGGTTTTGTCCATGAATCACCCCTCATACTGTAGAACACATTCACATTCACTGCACAACCTAATATGGACAGAAAGCTTCTCCAATCATGTCTCACCCTCACCTGGCCTGACTGCTGGCAGCCACAATGAAAAGAGATGGGAGACTCTAGAAGAAAGAAAAGCACTGTTTTATTGTAATTCTCATATAGGCATTTTTATGCATCAGCAAAATTACTACGTACTGGATATCGTGTGAGCTCAGTTGGCTTCCAAACACACTTATGCGATATAAAGACCAACATAAGTTCAAATGTTAACAGTGCAGTAAATAAAAAGCCACAGACACAATAAATCAACATGAACACTGAAAGTATAATAACTGGAGTTTAACCAATAGATAACAGGAATATATGTTGAAACATTAAATAACTGCACTAGAGTCCATGAGATGACACTAAGGAGATTTTACAACTGAAACAAATAAAATGGTTAGAAAGTGAGTCTCAGTTGATGACATAACAGTAGTCAGCTGGATGCGGTAAACATTTTGGGTTTATTGAGAGGGTTGAATGGTGATTGAGCATAGTGTGGCCCCCCGGGGCTCCTGCTGGGATAATCCATCCTCGATAACTGAAATGAGTTTTATTATTATCTCCTCCTTATCTGTGCTGACTCTATTTGGAAATACGTGAGACACATCTTCTCCTTTATGCACCATAGGTTCAATTCACAAAGTCAGCATGAGTGTGTTTAAAGTAGTTAATTAAAAACACACACCTAGACAATGCATGTACTCAGGAAACATCACGCTCTGTGAAGCAGAATCTCACCTGATTCTTATTGATTTTTAAGCTTTGGAAGGAACTAACTTGCGTATTTAATCATTGGTTTTGCAATGAGAATTGCTTGATTTACTGCTGGTCTTATTTCTACAACAGTTAGGTTGCCCCTTTCATTATGCAGTCCTTGCTAATTCATTTTGAAAAAGTGAAATTATCACGCCTTGAAGATGCCACAAATTAATGTTGAAAATGTCTTTTGACATTCCTCTCATACTTGTTTTGCAACACGTTGAATCATCAGCCCTAATCCTGTGAAAACACTGAGTGGCACTCAAGAATACTGAATGCTGTGAAAACACGCACACACACACACACACACACACAGAGTGAGAGATCAGAATAAAAATGCTCCCCATATATACTGGATTATTGAATCACGGGACCTGTCGGTGAAACATACCTCCTTTACAGCTCAAATGTATAAGAGTGTCATTTAGCAGGACCTCAGGCTATAAATTAAACAAAGATCATACCTGCATCTAAGGGAGGTGGTGTAGCTCATGGTGGAGAGGCAGAATAGAGATAAATATCTCCTCAGGATCAGCAACAGAGCAGCGATCAATGCTGGAACATTTCACAGGTGGATTCCAGAGAGAAACAGTGAACGCCTCACTCAAAATGTGCAGGGGTATTACCACACAATGCCTGCTATCATAATCTCCATTATTCTATTAATGGAGACTTGGACGGACTTCTGATTAAAATGTCAGTGCCACGAAGGCAGAACCTCGACGTGACCTCCTTGAATTTGAATTAATGAGATATTTAGACTGTGATTTTCTTTCTCCACTGCCCCAAGGGCTACATGATTATCCTAAGCTGTGGAGTACATCTGTGTCTATTAATTTTCATCTGACACTAAGTAGACAGGCACGTATTCAGCCTGCTCACACAGAGTGGAGCTTTGAACCTGCATTCTGTGGGTCAACAGTCAGTTTGGTAAAGCTGAGGAGCTCCTGAACTGATGGCAGTTCAAGAAGCTCACTTCATTAGACAACTGTCTCATCATGTTTTGAGGACATGTTGGTCATATGATTCTAATGATCTGACCAATAAGTGCAGCAGATGTGGTCTGACCTAACTGCAAAGCAAAGTGAGAATGACCACTTATAGTGAGTGGAAGGAGAGGTGGGTGAGTCTCAGTTAGTATGAAGGGAAGCTTAACAATAGAATACAGAGATGGATCAGTGTTGAGGTAAACTGAGGCTATGATGTGAATCTACAAGTATTCCATTGGAAAGCCCCACTGCATGTGTCTCCTCCCTGACACTTACAACTATTACAAACTATTACAAATCACCTGAAACAGCCCCACCAAAGGACATTTATAACAAAATGACATCATAAATTTATTTCTTGGAAGGAGTGATATCATTAACTCCTCCATTTGTCTTCCTGTACTGTTCCTCCAGCGTAATGAGCCTGCAACACAGCTCTGCATTCAGGCTGCGATCAGCATTTAGAGACACTCATGAGGCCTCAAGACTCTGTGTGATTCTTGCAACATGCTGCAGTTGTAAATGTTATTAATGGATGGATTGTCCATTCAAACAAACATCAAGTCTGCATCTGGAAGTGTTTAGTTACTAATGAGGAGAAATAACATCAGTTGGTGAGAAATAGGGTTGTGCCGCTATTGACTATAACTGTGATATTTAAAAATGAAATATTCATGTTGTTTTAGTAACACATGTTACACATTTATTTTAGCCGTGATAATTGTTTTATGAAAATCTGATATTGTCACAGCCCTACTCAAAACACTGACTTTGTCTCTGATTTTTTTCCATTATGACTGTTTTTACTGCTATGCTTTTGCTATGGCAACAACTTCGGTCCAGTTTTACTTTCTGTCTGCAACTGCATTAATATTCATTTTTTATTAGGGGTACAATAATCATTGTGTTTTCAATACAATTCTCAGCCAATAGAATTTTCATTTTACATTAAATACTCAACTTCAACAACTAAATCTGAGCTTGAGTAAATTTTGCTGATACAAGCTCAGTCTGTACGACTAAAATGGTTGTTATTGAAGTCAGTACAGATAGAAATGGTGCCCAAAGGATGCATTCTGCTCACTTTGATGAAATAGCTCAATATCTACTGGATGGATTGGCACAAACTTTTGCACAGACATTCCTGTTCACATAGAATGAATCCTAATGACTTGACTGGTCTTCTGACTTCTTTTCACTGTGAGTTTGTCATTTTTATTAAGTCAGCATATATAATACAGAAAACATTCAACTTGGAGGGCATGAGCAAAACATCAAATATCTAGACTTGGATTGACCATTGTAGCTTTAGTATTAGCCATACAAAGGATTTAATAACAAAAACAAATACAATGAAATAAATAAAAGTAAAAAGTATAAAAAAAAGACTAAACTTCCGGTATGATCCCTTGCTCTCAAAAAATCTACAATTAAGCCAATTTCTGTGTCAAGAAATGTGACCTCCTTCCATCACTTTATCAGGAAGTATACTCAGTAAAATGTGCTGGTTCTAATGTCAATACCCGAGAACTTTGTGAATTCCCAAAATATATTATATCTAAATATTGTTTCAGAATTTGGAAATTGACATTCCCCTCTTAATGAATTGTTACGACTGATGATTTTCTGAATTTAAAAATGTAATGACATTTAAATTATGGCCTATTTTAGGACTCCGTTATGTTTACCTTCTCAGTATTTAATCAAAGCCTGAATTTTTTCTGAATTTTATTAGTTGTTTCCTCAAAACTTTTCAGACACATAAAAATGTGGAGAGTAGGAGACGTGCTTGTATAGTGAAGTGCATCAGAGACCCAGAAGCAAAATAAATTATTGCTCCAAACACATTTAAATATTAGATCTCTGAGGATATTCGGTGCTAAAGTCAATAATAAAACTTATTTTACAATCTAATAATACGTTTTTCCTTCCTGGAGTGATAAAATATATACTTAAAGAATATATGCCACAAAAGGTTAAAGGATCATACATTTTATTTCACTCCACTGCTCACATACTGTATCTGACACTATTATGGACTATTTTTTAAAGCCATTAAATGTGTAACATGAAAAGCATTATAGTAAATGAGCCAAAACATAAGCATCATGGTCATTTAGATAAGAGGGCTCTCACAAATCATAACTTAAGTGAGCAGCGTCACATAGTCATTGACAGAGATTCGCAACATCAAATTCCTGCATTCATTCATTTGTGATGGAGCTATACAGCGGCACTGTGGGCTTATACCGGCTTTCCTCGCACCTCCCAAATTACATGACCCTAATTCCAACTGTGTTTGACAGTGTTGGTATTCTAAATTGCTGTGGATTTCAGCATCATCTGATTGTGTGATTTTTTTTTTTTTTCATATCTGTCATCATCTTGTCAACTCGCACATCCACAGCCAGCTTTTAGTTCAGTTTGTTTAATTTGATCTATGAAGAAAAAAAATAATTATTGAGAGTTTGAAAATCCATACGAGAAACGCAACTTTCCTTTGTTCAATCAAAAAAAAAAAAATCTTTGGGACGGTGAAGTTCCACAATCCCAGCCTTTTTGTCTATTGATTTCCCTGTGGATGCCAACACAGTTAATTTAATACAGTTCATTTTCTGAAGTGAGAGTCAAAAGGAGAGAGATAAAGCGCAGGGAAGAAATGGAGAGAAGGATTAAAGGGAGGAGAAAACAAGTCACATATTTCTGGTTGCCATTAATTTTTCTGTAACATACTGTGCATTTAATGACAACTACTGTTAACATTATTTAATAATGGCTTTCTTTCAAACACATAGTTATTCTTTCCATGTTACTGAAATAGTAAAGACCAGATGCAATTGGATTTACAACAATGAACCAGGCTTTTATCTTTCAGTATGATTGAGACCTCCTGCAAAAGTTGGAAACTTTTAAAATGAATGTATAATTTGTACAGAAAGTCGGACGGGTTCTCTTACTGATGCAAGATGGTTAAAAAAAGAAAGGAAAAAAAATATTGGAGCATGAAATAAAAGAGGATCCCAGGCCAACAATCAGCTCGATCCATCTACCTGACTATCTGGCTCGCGGTGGGATTGGGAAGAACTTAAGAGGCAACAAATCCCTATTGAGTTTTACATGAGTGATGAGGAAAATTAAATCAATATTACATTGCTTTATTCACTAACTTCCTGGAACTAGCTCTGTGCGTACAGTATAATATGCTGTATCTCCACCACAACTATGTCTGTGTGTAAAATGAGGAGTCCGATATTTGGATGTGATCCAAATTATAAAGCAGAACATTACTGTATGTACATCTATAAAGCCATTAAAGCTGCACTAATCGTTATTTTGACATTAACAAAGGGTCAGATATTTAATGTGGAAATGGTTGCCTGTCGTGCCAAACTCCCAGAGAGTTATCTCCAGACTGCAGTTCCCCTCACCTCTTCAAAGCATTTTAGTGTCTTTCAGCTCATTGTTTTGTTTTCAGGGATTTTGTTAAAACTGTTTTCTATCAAATTACGTTCCCATGAAATTTAAGTGCGTACTCAGTTCTGCTTTGAGGGACAAGTATTTAATATGGTTACACGTAAAAAGTTTTAAATGTGGTTAATAAAACAAAACAAAACAAAATGGTCATACCAAATGTTATAACAATTCAGTGGACCAATCAGACAAGCATGGCGGTAAATCCGAAAAATGAGGTGTTCAGGGGAATGTTTGAAAAAGCCACGTTAAACATTGCATTTTCTATTTTCGTGTAATATTTCTATGTATTTTTACAGGCAGTCACTGCTCAGCATGTCCCGCAATCTGGTTTAACCAGACCAATATTCTTATACAGTAAGTAATTGCTAGCATATAGCCTTCAGACAGCAGTCCCTGATGGTTCCAAACCAACAATGTATGCAAGCGTTCAAACTCCACTTTATTCAAAGTAATGAGTTCTCACATTGTGTACCCCAACTGCAACATTCAGAGTTGGTCAGTTTAGTTGGCGAACAATGTGAATGTGAATGTGAACCTCTGTCTTCTGTCATTGAAGTTCAAAAGGAAGGAAAACAAACATCCATACAGAAGAATGGATAATTTGATTAAGAGGGAATGGTTTAACTGTTGCCAGTTGTTGTGGATATGAGACGAAGAGGCCATAGAGGGTGCAACCAATCTGATCACTAAACAGAGCTGTGACAAATAGCTCTGACAATCCTGTCAGCAGTGCAAGCGTCGGGCCAGAGTGTCTGAAACTGAATGGAGACCCGCCAGGCCCTGCATGACAAATCGTCCCAGACTGACAATCTGTCTGCCTACCCACAAACTTTCAGCTGTCAGATACTAAGGACCAGTGCTCAGAGATTATGGAACAAAGACCATATTCCTGCTTTTCTTACTTTCCTTTGTTTCCTTTTGAAATATTGTTATGCACCATTTTTTTCTGGGAAATGTTCCTTAACAATGTACAACATATACAGGACTAAGTATAGACAGTGCAAATGCACAAAGGAACTAACTGGGAAGCAGATTACAATATCGCTGCTGCAGAAACATTGTATAGGTGCACCTGAAGCATCAGTAGTTATACTGGAGCCTGAAAAGCAATGGATGAAATGGGGAAAAAAAAGATTACATACCAGACTTAAAACTAGCAAGTCCTCAAAATCACACATTGTTCTCCTGCTACTATGGTTTGTTGTATGCAAAACTTGGTTAGGGAAAGGGATGATGTGGGTTTAAATGACTATTTCCTTGCAACCTTTGTCCTTACAATAATGACCAGTGTTGTCAGAACGAAGCAGGAGGCAGTTACCTCCTGTGAACCCCGTCCATCCATCCCGACCTTCTCCATCGAAGACTTTGTGGTTTTGTACAGTTTGTAACAACCATTACTGTTGTTTTTATTTAGAGAAAAGTAAACACATAAATCTGACCAGTGCAAGATATTTACCAGCATTATCAATTGATTATTAGCTGCCAGTTACATTAAATCCAATGATTAATGAAACTTCCGTGGCTTAAACCGCAGTGTCTGACTTAATTAATTTACACTGTGAACAGCTGGATTTGAACCATAAACCAATAGCACTCTCCCACTCTACTGCAGCCTAACGACAGTTAAATGCACCAGACCTTATGCAAATAGTCACCTTTTTGTTGCAGAATTATGTAAAAGTTATCATTTTATACAGTGAAAGTAAGACATACATAATGGTTCAATTTGCTTGGAAATGCCAAGTAAATTGTGTACAGTGTTTTAAGACCAGACAAAACTGTTTTGACATATAAATGCTTTACATTTAATGTATACACACACACACACACACACACACACATATATATGTATATATATATATATATATATATATATATGTATATATGTATATATATATATATTTACACATATATATATATATATATATATATATATACATATATATATATATATATATATATATATATATATATATATATATATATATGTGTGTGTGTATATATATGTATATATACACACACACATATATATATACACACACACATACGTATATATATGTAGATATGTATGCACTTGATGGGTCAGTTCCCTCAAATCAATAAAAATAATAAATTATATTATAAATTAAAAATATAAATTCTACATGCTTTGAGCCAAGCAGGTTTGGTTTTATTAGACCAGGTTTTGAGATATCAGTCTCTGAGATTTCTGCTGACACCCCAACAATGGAAGTGGATGCAATTTTGTTCCTTGTGCTCACAGTATTGAAAAAAATAAAACATTTAAAATGAGCTTTCTAGAAATACAACTTAGTTACTCTGAAAAATCCACTCTGCACAGTTTTTATTTGAACTACTTTCGACTGAAAAGTGCCAATGAAAATAGTTGACAGCAAATTCTGTTAGGCGATGTTACTTAACACAGCAACACTATCTAGGTTCCTCTGTGTTGCCATAGATGCTGATAATCTTGAGAGATATGTAATGAAGGAGATTTCCGCTCACAGGCTAAACAAAGCCTGTATACTTAGACTTTCAGAACCAGAGGTAGAAGATTAAGGCAAAATCCTGCTCTCAGAAAATCCAAATAAAAATGTAATCCAGAACCAAATAAAAGGTATCAAAACTCCAGAGAAACAATTGAGGAGTACTAAACTGCAAATTAAAAACATTTCTGGTGGAGTTTTTGATGGGAAGAGTTGGTGGAAGGAGACTGGAGTGGAGAATGGGTTAGTTAACTCTTTGATGTATTTAAAATCTGACGCTTGTTTTTTCGGCAGCGGGTCAATGATCATGGTCTCCCGCAGCCTATGAGTAATTTGGGGCTTCTGGGAGATGTAGTTGGAGCATAAAGAGATGGTATACACCACAGAGATCAAAGCAGGAGGTGGGGACGATCGTGATTAGAGAGCAAAACAGATGGATTCTGGAGAAAAAGCGGTGTTTTTTGTGGCAGTGGCCTCTACTCTACCTCTGATAAAACAAGAATGAAGACACAGTACAAAATATTCTGTGGGTCTTGATATATGACTCAAAATGGGCAAAAACACTTGCACCAGACACTTTGTGTTTTATAAAATGGCTGGCACTCAAAGGGTTAATTTACAGTAATACCTTTATGTTTAAAGCTGAGAGTAGTCGTATGGGTACATGATCTTGTAGGAGACAGGGCTGTTCTGTACGGATAAGACAACAACAAAATTAAAGGTAAATTAAAATGCATGGTAAAACTAGAGCAATGATCACCATGAGCAACGGTGCATGTTACGGTGCACAGGACGCATCACATTAGCGATGCAAGCTGTAGGACTGGAGAAGCCTATAGAATGGATATCCAGTATGGCAGACATTCATTAATGTGAGACTAATGTCTGCATCTGCAAAGGCACAAAGCCAGAATGTATCTTCGTTCCCATGTGTAGCAGCACAAATGGCAAGTGCCATTTTTTCCATTCAAATCGGTCTCATTATCCTGCACAGTTCCAAAGAATGCCCTTTGGAAGTAACACAACTTTTGAAGTTTTCCAAAGAAATCGTGGCAGTGGTCAATTGTGTTAGATAAGCTGGTGAAAATCAGCTCACAGTCACTGGAACTGGGCCTTTGCCCAATACAGCCCTGTATATCCTCTTTAAAACCTCTTTCACCTTGAGATTAAAAAGCTCCCAGTCATGATCATCATTGAGCATTGCGGGTAGGGAGAAGCTCAAGAAGTGGTCAGGAAGTCCCACAATAACTTAAATATGAAGAGGTCATAACATGCATGAAAGTCAGCAGTAAACAGTCACTTTACTGTTACAACCTTATTCACCTTTCCTAATTTTTGATCGAAATCCAAAAGATGGCCAGCATGTATTTACATCCAAAACTGGTTCAAAGTTTTGTCCATTAACCTCTGTATTTAACCTAATAACTTCTGATATGTTAACAGACATAGTTTACACATGAGACAGAGTTTCCTATCCATGCTGCAAAGACTGTACAGTAAGTGCGTGGAAGCTAACAAAACAGTTCTACTGGATACAAATGCTGCAACATGATTCTGGTGAGTCATTTATATCTAACGTGAAGAGGAATGGGCCAAGAACACAACCCTGTGGGACTCCTTGTTTACATTGTTTGGTAACAATCCATAAGAAGCCATTGAACATGGACCTAGCATGCTGGCTACAGAAATAATCTTTTTGCTAATCTTCTTTGTAATACACAGCTTCAGCTCCCAGAAGGAGGAACAAGAAGAGTTTAAGGTGATGTCTGTCCAACTGATATCTTCCACTTTGCCTGGAGGAAGTCTTCAAATACACAACTGCAGACAGCACTGACAAACACTTAGTTGCTCCGCTGAGAAAGAACAACCAACATGTGCATGCGGCATCCCAGATGAAGTGGGGTCATTCTCAGCTTTCCCTTATGAGCTCACTGTTGTGAACAACAACCTGCCGAGAGGAAACAGAGCAGTTATACCTAAATCACTGCACTCAGACTAGCCTGCTTGACAGTGTTACACAGAGGACACCGAGAAGTGGAAGCAACAAAGGAAGAAAGAGGATGTCTGGCCATCAATAAGTGATGACATTGTATCTAGAGTTTGTACCAGCCAGAAGTTCCATCAACCAGCAGCAGCTTTAAGTTTACCCTGTTCCTGACCTGTACTGCACTGTGCCTCTTGATTCATATTTTTTTCAAATCGTCCTGTCATAATGGTACTCAGTAAGCCTCTAACAGACAGGATTTTGGCTTAATTCAACCAATATCTTTCAGAACATCACCTTATATTTACACTCCACATGGCTGACTCCTTGACAGTTATCAATGATTTGACAGTTATCTTACACCTCTACAGTAGAAGTTTCAAAAATAAAAGCTTAAACACAAACTTTATAATCAGTACTTGCTACAGTACCAACAACACAATCACAAACAGCTGACACGTCCTCAACAAATGGATATCGCGAGTCTTGTGACCTATTCTAACCCTAAATTGCGACTTATTCTCATAACATATTCGCTTTATTATGATGTTTTTCTCCCAATTTGTATTTTATATGTATATTTTAAAAATATCTTTACTAAAATGTAGTGCTAGTTGAAATGAGCGCGTTAACGCGATTATTCCAAAAAGTTTTCTTCCAATGATGATTACATAATATTATGACTCTTCTCTTCAAGTACGATCACGTAAAAGCATCACTTAATTCCCATAACAAATTTCAAATCATTGTAAAACTGCAACTTTGTTTTCATAACTTTCACTTCAAAATATGATGGTTTCTTTTTATAAATCTCTTTTCCCTGAGTGGCTTAATACTTGCTTTTAGCTCTGTAGTTCATGATAGCAGAGTTGTTTGAATATGATGTGTCGCAGGTCATCCTTTGAGAACTGCTTGAAATGTAGTTTCATGGATGGATGTGTTAAGTTGAAATACAGACTTCTTACAGTGGTTACTGTTATTCATAAATGTTAAGTTGAGAAAGGGATTTGACTACATCGTTTTCAAAGATTTGTGTGAATAATAAAACCATAAGAAGACAGAATTTGCTGCCTTATACTGAGAAATGGATATTCAACATTTTTACCCATTGGCAGGTTGAGATGAAAGGTTGTATTTACTAAAGACTATTCTGTAAACATGTATTCTGTATTTACAGTCATTGATCTTCATCTTGCAATTTTTTTATCAATTGAGAATAATGATATAATGTGGAAAAAATAAGAAGGGGATGATTATATTGTTTTGTATAGATGTATATGTGGTTTATTATCTTATTTATACATATTGTTGCACTACTGATCAATGGGAGGTATTTAAGGAAACTGTTGAAGGCTTTGCTGTAAATTTGTTGGATAACTAATGAACTAATGTAAAAATGAATATGCCATACTTATATTAGTTGCACAAACTAATTAAAGACATGCCTTACATGTGATATGACGTCAGTGTATAATGTGAGGAATGAGAACGAGGTTTATTAAATGTAGTGTCCTCTCACAGCAATAGAAAGAAAATGAAAAGAAAAGAAAAGAAAATGGCATTATTCTTTCCTGATCTCCATCTTTTTAAAATTCACTTGTGTATGAATATGTGAGTTTGTCTGACTCTCCCTCCAGTCCAGGCAGATGAGCAATTATTGAGTTACTTAAATGAAAATTGAACAAACTGTCCTAAATTGCAGAGAGATGGGCAACTTAACTGAAGGTCACATTTGCATACAATTTCCCTCTATTGACTTGTAACCTGAACATCGGTGGCTCGGAGAGGTGAGTGTTCCCACTGACAGCGGCAACATGCTTGAGTGCCGACGAGGAAGCCCTCGGCTGTGTAAAGACTCCCAGTAAAGTGTTTGTCACACATGCTGAGGCTCTTTTTTTCTGATGACAAGCCTTCGCTCTTCTTCAGAGCGCCGTAGGCGTTCACACCAACAATGACAAGAAGTGCCTTTGGTGCAGAAATGCCATGCAAATTGATTCATTACTGAATCTGGACTATGCAGCCACAGTTACTCAGTTAAAAAGGACCAATAAGGCAAACATGTTTCCTGCGAGTCTCTGCAGATGAGAAATGGGGCATTGATGACCGATGCCCTCTATCTCCTCTTGACACAATTACATCCTGGAGTGAAACTCCTCAAGCGAATTGGCTTTTGAATAGCAGCCCATAATTATTTAAATTTCCAAAACTCCCCATAATGGCGTGGGTGTTGATTTTTTTCCCCCTTCACATTTGGATGTATCCCACCAGCAACATGTGGCCAACATCCATTAATTTAATCACGCACTTCACCCGTGGTACTTATCGGTGGGTCATGCCCCATTATAAAAACAGTTTTCTCTATTCATGCTCACAGGGATTCCCCAAAGAGTTGAAGAGTAAGTGATTAATTTGATTGGCTTCACCCTCTGGTGATACAGCCGCAGACTTGTCAAGAGTTTTTTCACTGTGCTGAGCATATGGGAGCCGTTGCGGCACTTGTCGTGAAATGCAAGTACTATCTCACCTCTGCACTGCTTTGACACACACCTTGGCAAGCAGAATTTGTTTCTAGTGATGAAAGTAAACACTGTACTAACATAACATAAAATAACATAACGTGTATACTGTAAGTTCCCCTATTCTGTTATCATTCTCAGTGGCATCTCAGTGATCTTAAAATGACAGTAATATAGTTTATTGCAAGAACTCAGCGAATATATCATAACAACAGTAGTTATTGTGACAGGCCTATGACAATATGTTGTAAACCATATACTGCTCTATTTGGTAATTGGTTATTTTTAGATTATTATTTCATTCACCCTCTTGCCCAGTTGCTGGTTTGCTTAACCCACAAAAATCACTGAATTAAATATGCAAAGGCCTGCCTCATGTAACATGACACCAACAGTGTTAACCCAAAGAGAGAGAGACACCTGCATCTATGCATATCCCATTAATCTTGTTATAGTCCCGTCCTCTTTCTTACTGTTAAATATGCATTAAAAAGAATGGAGTCATTGAGTATATTTGGCATATAAAAGATATGGGCTCATCATTAAAAATCCATGTAAGCCCTTTAAAGCTGAAGAGAGGTGATTTCATGCTTGGCTGCATCATTTCGTATAGCTGCTACACTCCACCACCACAATACAAAACACACACACACACACACACAAGAACACACACGGCATCAGACGGTGACGTCCTTGGTTCTGCCTCCCCCGTGCGAGGCTCGGTGGGATGGATGCAGTGTCTGAACTAATGGAGCAGGGAGAACACAGGCTGGCTGTGAATAGAAGGAGGTGGAGGAGAGATCAGGGTGCTCTTGAAGCACCTCTTTGCGTTCGCACAACAGCAGGTTACTGTCATCATGGTTTTTTGGAGAGTGGAGTAATATTTAGTGGGTGAGAGCTGCCAGCTCTTCCCTCGAGGTTACAACCACAGAAACTCCCTCTGGACTGTTTGGGCTGCAATTTAAAGGTCCCTTCCATTTGTTTACATGAGACTTCATGCTCATACATCACCTCATTGCTGAAAATATGCTGCTAAATCAGACTAGTGCACTAATGATACAAATGTGCCAAAAAGTCCCCTAAAGAACATCTGCGGTTCCATAACCATAAAAACATTTTGCCTCTGATTAATGTGGTATTCTTAGGCTCATGGCTCTCCTTAGCAGACCACCAGACGAGATGTTCAATCAACTATGCATGACTTGACCTTAATGGATTTTTCACAGGGAGGCTTGGGTTGGTTATTAGGGAACCAGCTCATGTGGAACAACCTTGTCCCCTTGGGAGGGGAATTACACCAGTTCACAGGAAACCCACATTATGGCACGAGGAGAATGTAGGAAAGTACTATTTCCTGTTGGCTCACATATATCTTTCAGTTTAAAATGTGCCTACTGTGTGATCTCAAAAGAAAATTCTCCATCTGCTGCTTGATTACTAAGTCCCCATCTTTTTTTCTTCACCTTATAGTTCGTGCTGTTGGCCTTGTGACTGTGGCTCATTTGTCTTCAGTGTTTAATGTCATGTGACTTACTTTGTGACTACTCTTTCATTCGAAATTTCTGACTATAAAATCAGCTCCTTGTTATACGTAATTATACAAATGCGATCATTAATTTACCTAACGAACAGATAGTGTTTATTGGACCTAGTGCATCTTTAAAGTTGCAGTGGAAATTAAATGGCTGCATTGTGCGTCTGGTTAAAGCAATGACCGTTATTGTGGCCCCCAAACAGAAGCCCTGATCATCAAGCTCTGTTTATCCCATTCCAATTCGCACACATCGGTAAATAAACAAACAAAATGGCCCGGTGTTGAATTAATTTTCTCCTCCAGCTGTGTACTCTAATTGGGATAATAAGCTGAAAGGTTATCAACACTGCATGAGGCATTATTCAAGCACCTAGCTCAATCTCTACTCCCCCTCCTCTCTCTCCTTTGAGTGGGTCTGTGCTACAAAGAGAGAAATGACACAACATCACCGTCTAATACAATACAGTCCTACAAAAAATGTTAAAGAGGGGCAGAAAGATAAATGCTTATTGATTTCATGTTGGAGACTTGGCTGAATTGATCTAAAAAGTGTCCATCAATTAAAACTGCATTATGGTGATTCTGTGTAGTTAACACAGACTATCGTCAGATAACAAACACAGATCTTTATTTTAATGCAATGGGTTTGACTGGAAAGTTTTTTTTAAATGTATGTGTAATTTGGTAATATGCGTGTGTGTGTGTGTGTGTGTGTGTGTGTGTGTATATATATACGTGTATATATATATTATTTTCCTTCTTTTTCTCAATGCATAATGTATTGACTGCTCTCAGGATAACAAAAAGTGTTTCTGAACAGGATTACAGACTACAGCTTTAATGCTAATCAGTTAAACACGCTAAAGTTAACATGCTGTGATGTTTAGCATGCAAGAGGCATTTATAGTGTATGACCATCATAGTATATGTTCATTACACACCATAAAACAAAATACTTTATTGGATAAAAAGAGCATAAATCATTAACATTCGTACAACAAGGCCTGAGGGTTACACTAGAGAGAAGGCTTTATCGTTATTATTATTATATTATCATTTATATAACCTGTGCTTTGTCAGGATAAGATGTGCTTAGACTCATCTTGTCACAGTTTGTTTCTGTCCAGATGCCGTCAGACTTTTTAGTGACAGGGTGAAAATGTTATTTGAGATATTCTGTTTGTCACCTCTTCCCTGTTCCCAGACTTCTTCCCAGCCAATAATCTCCTTGCATCTCATCCTCTCATCAGAGTAGTTTGTAGTCTTCGCTTCAGTCTTTGTTGTTCTATGATGATCAGTTTTGTGATGTAAGATCTGAGAATGTGACAACAAGAATAAAAGTCCAGCTACTTTTGCAACCTGCTGAGTTCTCAGAAGAAAATAACATCATTGGAAGGATAATCCAACACATTCTCATCCCAATTCATTATAACAAAAAAAGCTACATAATTGGGTTTAAAATTACATTTGATTGACAGTTGATTTTAAAGGAAAAGTGAATTTTAGCAAATGGGACAAGAACAGCACTTTTCTGGGTGAAACCCTTGTTCATTCTTAAACTACACTCCTAACACCTTTTCACTTTCCTTGAGCGTTGAGCCACTGACACTGCTGATGAGTTTACATTGTAGTTAATGGAAAGCCTGGTATGGTTTAAACACATGGCTTGTGCAGCAGTATGCTGATAGCCATGACTAAGCGTATTTGATGCCCTGGGATTGAGAATGAGTTGTAAGTGCTTATATCATTACCACTTTTGGAGCAAGATATGTGTTCATTGTATGACATTTCAGACTTTCCTTGTCAGATTCAACTCTGCATTGTCATCAACTTTCATTAGTTCAACCTTCAGTGTCAACCTCAGCTGCACTTATTTGCCTTATTTCAACAATGCTGGGGTTCATTTTGACAATCTCACCTCAAAGCAGCTACAGTATTTCAGTTCAGCCAGCATCGTGTTCAGTGTGTCTTGTGAATAGCCAGTGACAGCGGATCTGTTTGATGAAGAGATACTAATATAATAACAGACCACCAAGTATGAGGTACATCACTTACGAAAAGACTAGAAGCTCAGTTGCATTACATGATACAGAGCAGAGACACGGCAACCTCCCTGCCGCTGTAATTATGCACTACATTGGTGCCAATACATGTAAATCAGCTACATTATTACAGCTGACAGTAGACTCATCATTTCATCACTTATTCAGTGTTAGGCAATTTTCCAAGGCTTCCCCAGATGGTTGTCAATTTGATGCAAAATGGAAAAGAGATTCAGTCCCGCTAAGCTCAAATTGAAATCTCCAAGTCATAGGTGGGGTAGTTATTTGAAAGCGTTGGGTCTTGGTCTCACATCTGACAAAAGATGGTCTCACTATCTGACAAAAGTGACAAAGAAAAACATAGGTTTCCCAGAGATATTTTTCAAGAAGGATGACAAAACATCCTTGCTGGCTTTTATGGAACCATTTATTCCACTTTAACATCACCCACACTTTTAAGGGTCACTTAGGTTGCCTTAATAGAGGCCATTAGCACAGCTTTCAGAGACACGGACCTCTTGTATGAGAAGCACCACTTGATAGAAAGAGCTTTCATCCTCTGATCTTTCTGTCGAAATGCAGTGTTGCAGCACTAAAACAAACATATCACGCAGGGTTAAATTAGAATGTGCTCAGATAACATATCTCTATAGTTTGAAATTCATAAACACCACAAGCATCACATGAATTCACTCGTACATTCAGCGGCCTATTATTATTAAAAAGGACTTGCTCACAGTCCCGCTGTGCCATTGATGCAATCTTCTAATTGTAGATACATTAACTGTAATTTGTGTTGTTTTCTCTTGTTTATTTTTTTTTTAGTTTTTGGTTGTGTTTGGGTCCATTTGTGTCAGACCACTTTGCTTAAAAGCCCATGATGAATCCGTTGGACATGACCTGACTAAATTGACTGACATCCAGTTCTGTGAACTGAAAATGAACCAGAGAAATGTAATTGCATTTTGTTTGTTGTAACAAGTAAATCACATAAATTTCAAACTGTGAAACGTTTATCCAAGTATTCAATATCCTGCCTCCTCTCCTTTATTCCTCCTGCTTGGCACACATTGAATATCAATGGCCAATGATGAGAAATGACAGCAAAACTGTCTCTTGAGGATCCCCAAATGCCAATAATAACACAAACTGTTAAGTGAAAATGGTCTTTGTTCTGTCTCCTTGTCATTCACAGGAGAGGAAGCCAGTTTATTCTCTTTACACCAGTGAGAATAATTTGTTTTGGTGTAATAACGAGAGTGAGGTCTCTTTCACACCTAACCAAGTGGACTTGATTCGCTTTGGGGACATTGTTTTCAAGCGGACTCGAGTTTGTTTGGTCCGCACTGAAGTTCGTATGAGCTTTCACACCTGCCCAAACGAAGCGGACTATCTGGGGAAACAAACTCTAGTCCATTTAAAGCGGACCAAACGAGGACAGTGTGAAAGCACCTGACACACTCTAAGTTACTGACACCATAGCTGAAACTAAGAACATTTGTTACCTTGCATTATATCCTTTCAAGAAATTGCATCGCTTACCTCATATTTCTGACATCCCAATCTCATGGGAAGACATAAATAGCATAACGAACGCATTTTAACCTGTCTCATTTGGACACTTCTTTTCACCTGTCAGTTTAATGATATGCAACAAAACAACTGTAAGGGACACAAAACCAGGTTTAGGGAGTAAAACTGCTTGGTTGGGTTTAGGAATAAACATCTTTCAAACATGCTTAAAACTGCAAGACAAAGCAAAAATTTTAAGTGGAGAGTGAATTTTTCTCGCACTGTATCTGAACTGAAGCACTTTTAATTAAGTCAATCACACTAATATTGTAATCAAACAATCTTGAATCTGCTTTTAGAACATCTGGCTAATATTATATTGTGGGTACTTTCTATTCATCTAATTGTGAGATATGGCTTTAAGACACAGCGCAGAGTCGCGGCAGTGTGACGTCACTTGCCCGGAAGAGAACTGACAGTGCAATGTTAATGGCTGCGGATGTTCAATAAAGCTCCGTGAGCACACAGTCGTTGTCCGGGTGTTATTGGACATAACATTGGCGATGAGGATGGAGCTTCCGTTTGCACCCCTGCCTCCTTTTCTTCCTCTACCCGGCGAACCACCGGTACCGTGGCCCCGCTGGTTTGAGTCATTCAAGACATTTATCGAGGCCATCGGGCTGCAGCGCTAACGCGATGCTCGGCTAAGGGCTATGCTGATCCACAGCCTGGGCAGCGAGGGACAACGGATTTTCGAACCGCGGACCCGCGCAGTTTGATGACTGTGCGGCCCTGCTGTCCAGACATTTTGCCGCTCCGCCGAAGCGTCCGCGATTCGGCGCTTTAGTCTTTCGCCAACGTAAACAACGGCCGGGTGAGTCCGCCCACCATTACGTCGCCCGACCTCCGGTGCCTTGCCAGCATGTGTAAATTCGGGACTTTGGAGGAGGAGAGATGATTAGGGATCAGCTGGCCGAACACACGACCAGCCCCCGGCTGCGGGAAAAGCTGTTTCTGTCTCCGGACGACATGACACTCTCCAAAGCAGTAGAGTTGGCTCTCCAGCTCGAGTCGGCTGCTCAGTTAACGTCGCAGCTAGCGGCTTCGGACCCGCCTTCCCCTCGCCCCGCTGCGCTGGCACAGACAGTCGCCCCGACTACCCCATTCTCCGAGCCCTCCTCTCCTCCCGACGAGCTCGAGGTGAACGTTGCGGGACGCCGGGACACCACGGCCCGGCAGCAATGTGGGAACTGTGGATCGTCATCTCACCCCACCAGGCACCCGGCTGCCCGGCCATGGATTGCGGTGCCAACGCTGCGGTAAGCTGAACCACTTCTCCAGAGTGTGCCGCTCAGCACCGGCCCCTCACGAACCCCGACCTGCGCTCGTCCACATCACTCGGCCCAACAACCATCCACTCTGTGGGCTCCAGCACCAGGCCATTCAAGTGGTGCATGGTGGAGTTAGACGTGTCAGCCTATCGCTGCTGCTGGACACTGCGGCTTCCAGATCCATCCTCAACGAGTCCACGGTGCGCCCGACTTTTCCCTCGGATGTTGGTCAAGGCTGGTGCGGAGGATCTGTACGGTTCTGACGCGCTAAGATTGGCATGGTGGGCACTGCCATACCTTCGCTGTGCGTTACGGCTCAGGACTCTCCCAGCTTTCACCTTCCAGGTGTCTCGCCAGAGGCGCCAACCTCCTTGGTTTTGACTTGTTCTGCGCCCTGGGCTTCTCCATCACGGATAATCTGGGCGCCACTATACTAACGGTGGCCACGCCCTGCACCGCTGGCCATCCCTGTTCGCCGGGCTGGGTTGCCTCTCCGCCTTCAACCACAAACCGCTCGTTGATCCAGCTGTGTCCCCGTCATCCAACCTCTGCGACGGCTGCCCCCCTGCTGCGACAGCGTCACAGCTGAGCTGCACAAGCTCCTGGAAGCGGGCATCATTGAGCAGGTGGGACGCTTCTCCGTGGATCTCCAACCTAGTCGTGGCGAAGAAGAAAACTGGTGGCCTGCGGCCCTGCATCGACCTCAGGCAGGTGAATAAGGCAGTGATCCCTGATAAGTACCCGCTGCCTGACGGAGGAGCTTTCAGCCAAGTTTCACGGCTCAACAGTTTTCTCTAAGCTCGACCTCCGACAGGGGCTACCTGCAGGTTCCTCTCCACCCCGAGGGCCGCTAACCTCACTGCCTTATGACCCACATGGGGTCTTCAGGTACACCCGCATGCCTTTTCGGCCTTGGCTCTGCACCCAGCTGTTTCCAGAAGATCATGACCACCATCTTCGCTGGCATCCCGGTGTGGTCGTGTACCCTAGATGATATCGTGGTGCATGGAGCGGCGTCCGACCTGCACGATGACCGCCTAGCCAAAGGTACTCGGCACGTGCTCGCTCACCACAACCTCACGCTGAATGGGGAGAAGTGCGTCTTAGCTACACAGGTCATCGAGTTCGTGGGTTTCCGCCTGACCGCTGGCGGCGAGCCGCTCCACTCCAACATTGGCTGTCCTCGCCTGCCTGAGCCCTCCTGTCCCGCTCAGCTGTCGTCGTTTCTGGGGATGACGGCGTTCTACCTCCGTTTCCTGCCCCATTATTCGGAGACTACTGCCCCGCTGCGCCTCCTCAAACAGGGCCGCCCTGGTCCTGGGCGCCTGAGTGTTCTGCCGCGGTCCGCCCGGTTAAAGGCGCAACTCCACGTCCCCTCGGTGCTCGCCCATTTCGGCGTGCAGAGCCCCGTGTTTGTGACCTGCGGCGCCTCAAACACTGCCATCGGCGCCGTCCTGTCCCAGCTCCAGGGTGGAACGAGCGCCCTGTGGCGTTAAGCTTCGGAGTCCTCACCCGACTGAGCAGAGGTATTCCGTGGTGGAGAGGAGGCCCTGGCTTGCGTCTGGGCATGCGGCGGTGGCATATGTACCTGTATGGGACGACACTTCACGCTCGAACGGATCACCAGGCCCTCACAGCTCTCCTGGCCACAACTGGATCAGGGCACAAGCCGCTCCGCCTATACCGGTGGTCAGAGAGATTACAGGCCTATAACTTTGCAACAGTGTTCACACCAGGCAGGGACAAGCGTCGTGGCCGACATGCTCTCAGAGCCACACCCACCCCTAACGCCCGACACCATCAGCGACCACTCGGGTCAGAGCTGGTCCTCATGCTGCATGAACCCCTCCAGGCGGCTGTCTCCTGCAGGATCTCCAGACAGCGTCTGCGCAGGACTCAATTCTTTCTCAGCTCCGTACCTTCATCCAGGAGGGATGGCCTGCCAGGGTACCCGGAGGGAGCTGGCGCCCTACCACCGTGTCAAAGCGATCTTTCCTGCTGGAATGTTGACTGCGTGGCGAGGGGCTGTGTGCAGTGATTCCCAGCGCACTGCGGCGCATCCTGACCATGGTCCACGAGGGTCACCTGGGCGTTGTCAGAGTCAAACAGCGCTGCAGGAGCTGGGTCTGGTGGCCAGGCATAGACAGGGACATCGAGACGATGGTGAAGGACTGTACAGCCTGTCTCACCAGCGGCAAGATGGGCCAGACCCCGCCGCCTCCTTTGCAGCCTCCGTGGCCGGCTGCCCGTGGTCCCACATCCAGGTGGACATCTGTGGGGAACTTCATGGCATCCCTCAGCACCAGCGGTTCCTCCTGGTGGCCTACGACCTTCACTCCAAATGGCCTGAAGTGCGTCCTGTTGGGTCTGTAACCACCCAGGTGGTCACTGACTTTCTCTCCTCCCTCTTTGCCCGCTGGGGTGTGCCTGACACCATCACTACCGCTTGGCCCCCAGTTCATCTCGGCGGATTTTGCCTCTTTCGCGGGAGGAGGGGATCAAACACGTCAGGACTGCCCTGTACCACCCACAAGCCAAGCGGTGGTGTGGAGAGGTTTAACCAGACCCTCAGAGAACGGACTGAGAGCACACCTGGCTGATAATCTCCCTTTCCCAGCAGCACTGCAGAACACCCTGCTGCACTACAGAAGCGGACGCCTCACGCTACGACCGGCTGCTCTCCAGCTCTCCTCATGCTGGGGCGTGAACTCCAACTCCCTTTGGATCGTCTCGGCCTCCTCAGCAACGCACTCCAGCGGTGACAACACCGCTCGGCGACAAGTGGCAGAGCAACAGCATCGCATGAAGCAGCGCTTGACAGGATCGTCGGGTGAGGCGTCCCACACTCACAGTGTCAGACTGGGTCCGGATTCACAGACCCAACCGATCCACAAGCTGCTTTTCGTTCTGGTCAGCGCCACAGCAGATCACAGAGCAGCTGGGACCGGCCACTTTCCGTCTGACTGATGGCTCACGGTGGCACGCTAGCCGCCTCAGGCGAGTCTCTTCACCGTTGAGCGCCGACCGTGAGGCTGCAGCTGATCCAGGTCACATGGATGTGGACTGGGACTTTCCTGCACAACCAGCAGCAGATCCACCAGAGCTGGATGCCCCAGCAGCACCCCTACATCCTGAGCGCGCCCGGCTCGGGTTCAGCAGGAGACCTCCTTACCTCAAGGACTATGTTTAAAAGTTCAGGGTCCACTTTGGTGTAACGCATAGCCCGTCCACGTGGCAGAATAATCCACAAGGCTATGCGGGTAAACTGGCAGTCCACCCAGTTTATCCAGTTAGGCTACATGTGTTCTAGCCTCTATTGATGTTCAACATTGGTCAGTACTCAGGGTGATCATACTCAGGCCTTAGTAGTTTAGTTATCTGCACTTATTTCAAGTCTGTTTTGCACTTTGTGAAGGGGGGGGTAAATGTGAGATATGGCTTTAAGACACAGCGCAGAGTCGCGGCAGTGTGACGTCACTTGCCCGGAAGAGAACTGACAGTGCAATGTTAATGGCTGCGGATGTTCAATAAAGCTCCGTGAGCACACAGTCGTTGTCCGGGTGTTATTGGACATAACACTAATATCACATGTCCATATTGTAGCTGTTGTTGACATGGTCTGAACTGTGGTTAAAAACAGAATTGTTCGTGTAAGATGCATGCATAACAGAGTTGATCCAAGACAACCCTGAGCATACCTACACTTAATATGCAGCTGGTGAGGACTGCTTGGTTTCAGCTCCATGATGAAAGACTCTGCTGGAGACTCTGCTGAGAGCTGCAGAGGTTTATATTGATGTGATGACTATAAAAGATGCCATACCCTTTGCTTTGATTTATTAGCTGCTGTTCAATGTAACTGTACCCACATTTGAAAGGTACATATTGGTCACAGCCTGCTATCGATTTTTCAACAGTTAAATGGATGACTTTGTTTAGCAGTGAAAAAGTGAGCAATTCTGCCAGCACTAGCAAGCTGTTTAATAGTCCCAAATCTATATTTCATTAAAATGATGACACATCGCACCCCTAAGTCCTCTCCTAAGTCTTGTTCTATTGATCCCCAACAGTTTGGGTCTTGTAGAGAATAATAAATAGTCCTGGCGCTCTTTTTAAACACTCACCACCATCATACATTTAATGAAGCACAGGAATTACACAGTGACACAAGGGCATTTGAGTTCACCCTGTCATGGGTCTTAATCACTCTTATGGATAAATTTTACCCTCATGATTGCCATGCACAGCAGAGAGACAGTAAATATCGTATGGAAATCTTCTCACGTGATATGCGTGTATGTTTTCTGACAGAGGAGGAGAATCCATCTCACTTAGCTGCTCATAGTGGACAACAGCAAAGAGCACCACAATCAATATTATTTTCTCTATTTTTCTCTACTCGCACATGCTCTTGCTTACACATGCTTTGAACGATCACAGGGAAAGTCCCTGTTATAGACTTGCAATCTGTTGTCGTTCAGGAATAGGTGACCTTTACTATCCCTGAACGCCATGTGGCGTTTAGCAGACTTTTCCTGCATCTCTTTTAAACCAGAGGAAGGAGCCAGAGCAGCTCAAAAATGGGAATGTTTCAGTAATAGGAACCTGTTGTGTTTATGATG
This sequence comes from Synanceia verrucosa, assembly GCA_029721515.1. Taxonomy (NCBI): domain Eukaryota; kingdom Metazoa; phylum Chordata; class Actinopteri; order Perciformes; family Synanceiidae; genus Synanceia; species Synanceia verrucosa. The sequence continues at coordinate 11,513,788 of CM056567.1, read as the reverse complement.
AATCCTGGCCAATCTGTCTGCCTCAGGAGGGTAAACAAGTTTGACATTTGGTGTTGACCTTATCTCTTCTATTAGGATGTGTGTTTTTTTTCTGACAGAGATGGATAAGGCTGCTTTTTCTCATTTCATCATATAGAATGACACTGGTTAACAAGGCGTCCTTGTTAGGTCAAAGCGTATTTACATTTACATGTTTCAGAGGGACATGGCATATTTGAGGTGAGCTCATAATGAACAAGACCAGCACTGCCTGCAGGTTTACTGAAACAAGGGGTCTCTAAGAAAACAATGTTAACTTTTTTCCCTTTTGAAATGTCATTCTGTAATGATTTTATGTAATAACATGTGACATTTTCATATAAATTAATACCTGCAATAATCACTGACTATTGGCCATTAATACACTATGTCATGAAACATTTTTTCTGGCTTAATGCTTTCTTTTACAATGAAAAAAACCTCAGTGAAAGGATATTTAAAAAAAAAAAACAGTTTTCCTGAATAGCAGAAGCTACTGTGGCTGAACAGAAACTGAAAAGAGTGCTGCTGCTGCTGCTGCCTACACAAAGTCAAAGAGTAAATCAAAGAGACATCACAGTGTACCAAACACACTGCTTGATTGACAGGTGACCTCTGGGAGGTGCAGTGCAGAAACGCCACAGCAAGATGCTAATCAGGATAAGCACCTGGGGTCTGTGCCATGCAACGGCAAATAAAAGAATGGACATGGACATTTCACCTGGACTGACCCAGTATGTGTCATATAGTAGGTGATCAGCATCACAGATAATACAAAACTAAAGTAAACAAAGGAAGGCTTATGGACTTTGATTTGCCACAAACTAACCTAAAGAGCCCACCAGTTAAATACAGCACACACTGTAACTGTCTGGCCCCATGCTCTGATGTTTACCATTAGTAAAGTTGTCAGCTCAGAGTGCTCGTGACCAGATGTGTAGGTGGCACATCGGTTGGCTTTTCGATGTAAGGGTGGACAAGGATTTGAAAGCTATAAGGTTATTACAGAATTACTGTTTATGTTTCTAAGGAAATAACTACAACAGCGCTGAAGTCATGAATACTATGAAAGAAACGTCAGCCATGGGGGCAGCAATTCACCTTGAAATGCACAAGTGCCACTGAAAATGTATCACGTCGTATTTCTTGATACAGTAAAATAATACACTACTTATAACAGTACTAAACATTTCCATATTAGTAACATTAACATTTCTTTTGAGTTTCTTCATGAACTTTAGTGCAATATTCACAATTCACAGACCAAGGACTCACAATCAATGAATAAATGAAACCATATGACCTCATGACTTATAACCAATAATTTAAATAAGTTATGGCCAAAATTTATTTTAGTGATGACACCCTGGTTTGAGAATTGTTGCTGATTATATGCATATTGTAGCTGCTGTATTGGCCAAGGTTAACTTCTGTTTTCTTTCTCTTGTACTTTTCCAAGCTTTCTGAATGATAAACACCTTTCTTTGGTCGGTTCACAGACTCTGGGCTCTAAGAGAACACATTACAAGGCCTGTGCTTCCACCTGAACCCTGGCTTTGATTACAGAAAAGAGCAGGTGTGAATTAAGCGGGTGCAACAGGATAGCTTCCTGTGAATAAATGCATTTTGATTATGAGCAAACATTGCCCTCCTTTGGCCCTCATTATGCAAATTGGGAATTGTATTTTAGGGGAAGGGAGGGGATGGAGGGCGAGGGTGATTTGTTTGCAAGAGGATTTTGTGCAGCCTGGCAGTCACATATTGTTGATTAACGGACTAATGGACAGGCAGCAGAGTGGGGTGAAGTAATTTCATACCAATCACTATTCATTACTTAATGAGAGATGATGACTCGGGGCGCTCTCCGGGTCTAACAGCAGCAAAAGGCAAAGTTGATGAATCGTAATATAAAAAATCATATCATTATTTACCTCTTTAAATTCACCGGGGCCAAGGAACATAATTAGGAGGCACATGGGAGAAAGATGGATTTTTTTTTCACAGATAGACAATCATTTATCATGACTTAATAGGATTTTTTGTTCACAGCTCAGGCCGTCAGAACCACTGTAGTTTTTACCTGTTGAAGCAAAGCATAATCAAATCAAATGCACCAATCTACAATATAGTCCACTTCTGTAATGCTGCTCAGTAATGCACGGTTTCCCATTGACTTTGGAGATGAATGAACCGGAAAGAGTTAGCTTATTTAATGATTTCACCTAATTTAATTTTATAGAATTTTATTTTAATGACATGTTATTTCTGGAGTTTGTGCAGTGGAAAATGAAGCGGATTAGATGTCAAAGTAATGATACAAGGGAACATATTTATTTCAGCTACTGAAATAGACAATTTCTGTTTTTTGGTTAATGGAATGATAAATGGAGCGGAGCTGAACTTTTGGTCACACAATGTTATATTAGTTGAATAGCTGTCATGCAGTGGTTGTTCATGAAGTTTAGCATATGGAGAAAATTACAAAATGTAAATCATATGTTGTATCTATCTTATCTCTTAGCTCTGCCCCACAACCCTGAAAGACCATCACTGTGTGCTAACTGATGAATGACAACATGAGAATAACAATACTGAAATACAATTTATAACACCCTTTAACTTTTTCTATCTTGATACCTTTCTCTGTTTTGGTTATTTATGTTAACCCAGTTGAAACTTTTATAAGATTGTTGTTTTGTTCTGGGATGTAACCAATTAATCTGGCAATTACACTGTTAGCATAATGAAGTAAAGCAGTGGCCAGAGTGCTGTGAAAAAGAAATAAAAATTATAATCAACTGGAAACCCAAAGCACCTATGATTATAAAAGACTCCGACTTGTGCATTGTTTTAACAATGACCCATGCTGTCATGTGGGAAGGAACTACTGAATGTTTGGCACTTTTGCCTGATAAATGACTTAAATTATGAAGTAATGATCATGTTGTTTGAACTGAATTTTCAGAACAATTGTGTTCAATTTTCTCCAAGGGTGTCTCCCCCTGCTCATTTTTTTCCCCCAGGGGGGCAGGTTAATAGCACCATGAGAGAAACTCATTTATGAAAAAACAACTACAAAGTAACATGATACATTTCATTGGTTCTGAGATCAGTGAATAACTTTTAAAAACACTGTGAAATAAAAAGCAAAGGTACTGAACAGATTTCTAATTTCACTGGCTTTTCATTTTCCTGCTAAATAATGTGCCATAATTCAGTTTCTGTTTGTGAGAGGTCTTCAGGCATGGTGGCATTTGCTGTGATTTTTAAGATTTGTGTTTTATGCTCCCATTTTTATAATTTCTGTTTCTAAAAGAGAAATGTGGTCGATTTCATGTGATTCTAAGCAGCTTTCTTATTTCCTGCAGGTTTTCATGAAGGTATTTTTTTTTTTTTGGTGGGGGGGGTTGTGTGTGTAACTCCAGCAACTAAGGCGCCCAGATGAAGTGCCGAAGTGCATATGGTCCAATAATCTAATCCATATGGCTGAAGTTATTACTCATGTAAACATCCACTTAAATATGCTCTCTCATTCTCCTCACAGTGTTGATCTATCATTACTGAACAGGTGCTGTTTGAATAGCAAACTGTGTAAATTTTGGAGCCTGCTGAATTTTTCCTCTCCCTTGGCAGTTGGTGTGTGTTTGTGTGTATTACTCTGAAATCAAAAAAAGAAGGAAGTAAGTCATATTTCAGATCATTTCTCCAATGTGCAATATTCCACAGTGGGAGGGAGCCCGTACGCCCACTGGATTGATTCTGGTCATCACAGTAGAGCGCAATGCAGTAAATCTGAATTATGCTGCCACAGTGTTACCCTCGGAAGTGTAGCCACCAGTTTTACACTGTTCAAGTCTTATATGTCTAACAAAAATGATGATCACAAGTATATTTCAAATTTAACTAAAGCAGTATGATAAATAAAAAATAGTAATTACAGTGTAATTATTTAGTAAATGTGAGCTCTATACCGTGAGGATGTGAAAATGTGGGTTTGATTTCAAGATAAATAACGTTCTAACTCCCAAGTTATCTCCCACTCTGCTCATATTGGGATGATGTCAAGCACATAAAAAGAACTTTTCTAGACTCTAGAAACAAACATGTAACCTTTGTGATTTCAAAACCTTTTTTTCTGTCGCCACCAACCATTGCCTCCTCCAGTGGCTCCTCTGATCAGTGTTATTTCAGTCTATTCTATGTTAAATTCTGGTGTAATCTTTGGACTTATTCAATTCTGTCTACCATTATGAACCCAACATACATTTAAGTCCAACCAAAATCTATATCACTGACCAATCTTCTAGTCCAGTACTTGTACAGATAATAGATCACAGCAAACAAAACAAACAGGTCATCTAGAAAACATTGTATTGCCTTAAAAAATCGGGTGAATGTGGCTTTCAATATTACTGCTCTATATTGGCTTCGCAGCAACAGGTAGCGGCCTGCATGTGCTAAGCCATCCTCACTGTAATCCGACTCTGCAGCAGCAGACATCTGACATCCTCCCACTGTAAGAAAATGAAAAATACATCATCTCCTCTCTGTTGCAAATCTTGCATGATATTGACTCTCTGGAATAAACTGTCCTCATTTATGTCTGTTATTCACTCTTTGTCCTACCTTGTTGCCATTAAAATGTAATCCTGACAGTTAGATACTGCAGCATCAAAGCTGCTAGCGTAGCTTTTACCCAAATAAGATGAGGCCTCCTTTCAATTAAAACTGGCTCCTGGCTGCTTTGTTGGACATCCTGTGCTCTTGGATTCCTGGTAACCCTTTCATCACTTGCTCCTCATTAATTCACCTCACTGGGTTTTTGCTGTATTTCTTCCTCTCTTGCTCTTGGGCAGCACTGTAGGTGAGAAATGATAATGAAACCGAGTGGTCACAACAGGCCGTTGTCCACATCCCATGCAAGAGTGCATAATATGGGCTGTAGATCCACTTCCACCAGCAATTTCAGCAGGACACTTTTGCACTGCGAGGGTACAACGAAGCCTGCGCCTCCTTTCAAATTCATAAAGCCGTTCATCTCTCAGTCTTTGCTCGAATTCCTGCTGGATGTCTCCGCTGAGGAAGACTGAAGTTTCATGTTTAAGAATGAGCATTTTAGCCAGTATCTCCATTTGATTCTTCTCGCCAACATTTCTGCCAACAATACATGCTAGTCCTTTCTCGTATGGCCATTTAGAGTAATCCCTGGTCAAATCTTTTGTCTCAACTATCTTTGCCGAGAATCCACATCTGCTGGTGATTAAATGGCTCAGTAGCTTTAAAAATTAGCTCAGAATCATATTACTTTTTATTAATAGACTTCTCCCTCATAGTCGGAGTGAAAAATACATACATATTGTTATATCTATCTTTCTGCAAAATGAAAAGGATGAATAGCCAACTTTTCAATTTGAAATTTAATCAAATTGCCAATTAACTGTTTTAGCAGGGGAGGCTACATGTTCAGAATTGATGGATCATAGTTTCTCCTCTTGCTCTTAATGAAATTGTAAGGCAAATGAAATCTTCTGAGGATGACCTTCATCTACTAATCTGCCAATTAACTTTGAATGAGACTTTGATGCGTACTTGTTTACCCGCTACAGCTAAACAGCCACAGATTATGAGAGGAGGGCGAAAGTAAAGACGAGAAAATTTGTGTAGCGTGTCTTATCTTGTAAGAAGTCCCGCAGAAACAGCCAACCAGGCACATCTATAGAAATTCAGGCAGCTATTATAGCCATCCTCCCCCATCTGTCCCTCCATCCATCTCAATCCACCCTTCCCCCACTTATCCCTGTCGAAGCTCCTGTGTCAAAAGGAGGTGGAGGGAAAGCATGTAGGAAAAAATGAGGACACGATAAGTCAAAGCTACACATTATATTATGTATGGATATTCAAATGTGTTCTAAAGGAATTTTAAGGAATTGACCATTCAATTTGCAAACTTTTTTTGCATTATTAGCTATTATGGTTTTGTGTTTGTCCACCCCATAATGTGTCAAAACCTTGTGGTCAACTAGCATATTTTTTCCTCTCTTTTGTCATTTATTTAAAGTCAGTTGTTCACCTCAGTTGCAGTTTATTTTTCTGTATTTTCGCTCTGTTTTGTTGACCTCTCTCTGAGCCAGATTTAGTTTCATATCCACTTTTGCTTTATCTTTAATATTTTTTCTAAAACCTGGCATATTCCTGCTGGGTCCCTTACAGCACCCTATCCACACTGAATCACACTGAGATTTGTCATTTTCATACTCAAAAGAAAGTGTGGGGTCGAGTGTAGTTCCTTCTGTATTCCCAGACATTAACGATTCACAACCTCAGTTAAAAACAAAGTCTATTATACAGCAGAGAGCAAGAACTGAATCCATAAAAAGAGCTGGACTCATCAACATTAGATCTGCCGTCTCTTTCAAACCTTTGTGACACTCCATGTATAAAATTTGAAATATACAGAAAACAGGCAAGCCAGAGTTTTGTTTTGATGTGCTTTGAAGTTTGATCTTTCTGGTCAGCTCTATAGAAGATTTCCTTAAAGGTCTAATATAAATGACGTTCTTACAGTATATTATTATGTAGCAATTGATTTGCCAGCTTGAAACTTCATTTTCAGTCTTTCACCAGCAGATCCTCACCAGTTTCTGCAGCCTGAGGCCGGCCTACAGGGTTGGACGCTAGAGGATCAACCTGTTTTCACTCCATGGTCAAATACTGATGCATGGTCAGTGGCCTTAGGCTACATATTACTCTGCTCTTAGAGAGAAGGACAAGTTGGAAACACAGAGTTCACAGTTTGTTTTTCCCATGTGAAACCAAGTCCACATTGTTTTTTTTACACTGCTTTTATTACAACGAACTGCTGTATGTTGGAACTTTATTTTGAAAAGACACAATTTGCATGTAATGCGTGAAAACTGATCCAAAACTGAACCAAGAGCATCATACTTTGAAGTGTAGAATGCCTGATTGCCGCAGCATGTGAGGGAAGTTAAAGCAGTTTCCACCTTCATGGCTGCCATATCGGCGAAGAAACAGATTGAGGATGCACAAAAAACACAAATAAACTCGAACGCTTCTGAAGGACAAATGTCGTGCAAGAAAAGAAGCTGATTCTGCCTTGGAGGAGTTGTGTGATGTTCAGAGGAGGATCACAGCGACCCCTGACATCTAAAGACACCGTCGTTGATTCCCAAGAGTCCTAGCGCTGCTCCAGATCAGGAGGCAGATCTTGCGTATGAATACATGTGGCTGTGATGTTGGGTTTGGATGCATTTCAGAAAAGCACACCATATGTACTTGTCACTGAGTGGATAATCCCGAGATATGCGGGATCAAGGTTAATCTGTCGTTAAAAATGAAATGGATTCAGAACATATCAAGACACAATCTCTCTCGCTCAGCATGTTTGGGGTTTTGCCAATGCAGCACATTTTGTTGAAGGACTAAAGTCGTGATGACTTACTTGAGAGTCCACACATAGAGCCCATATGGATATTTCCTTCCTGCACAGTATATCCTCTTTCACCTTTTCTTTCACAGCCTTTCTTTTGCATGAGAGAGTGGACCATTGTAAGGATCATCTATCATTACATGAGATTACTATTTCTTTGCATGCTGGGATCTTTTAGGATTACAGGGAGATTACTTAATTTTTTATTTTTTTTTTTAAACCCCTGTGCCAGATCTGCCTTTATCTTTTCCATCCGGCTGTTTTTGGTAAGATGCTGGAACTCCACCGTCCTGGATGCTTCTTAGATAATTCCACATCCTCAGCATGAGTAAAACCTGTCATTTCAGTGCTTTGCGTCTCATTTTTAAGCACCAAATAAATATTACATTACTTATTTTTGACATTTGTTATGCTGATTAACCAAACAAGCTTTACAGTAAATTCCCACCAGACAGACTGATCTGTCTTGTCCCTAGACATTGAATGAGCAACAGTAGCAGTGTAGAAAACAGCACATCATTAACAATGCAGCGAGCTATAATAGGCAAATGTGAAGGTCATGTTCCGATGGCATTGGCATTAGGGAATTAACATATTACTGTATGTGGAATAGAGGGGAATAGAAATGATGCATGAAATGGCTTACTGAAGCAAAAATAAAATAGAAACAAGATGAGATATTGTAGTACATGCTACTTTAAACAATAGTTCAACATTTGGGGCTATTTTAATTCTGTCAGAAAGAATATTGTTAGTTATATTAGCAATATTAGCATCTTCGTACTTGAGAGATGACGAATTATAACACTTCCCTTTTCTTACCATTTACACTAAATGAAGGTATTGCAGCCTAATTTGCAATAATATTTTTTCCTCATACATGTTGGCCTTTTTATGGCATGCATTTCTAAATTCTTTCTTGTTTCTATTGCGTGTTTTACACTGAAACTCCCACTAAAAAGAGACTTAAATAACAGGTAAAAGCGACACGTAAAATGTGCGTACAGTCACTGCACGCGGCTGTTGTCCATCAGGAGATAGCTAAACTACAACTTTTTTAATTTTTGTATTTGTATTGAATTTATTTACTTCTTGTCTTTATGCTAAGCTAGGCTTAATTTCCTCTTGCAGAGTCGAGGCGTATCCATACAAGAAAAGTTTACTGTTTTGCACATTTGCATGCTGCTTCTCCCTACCTCCATTTTTATGCTAAATCATGCCCTGACTCAGTACACAATAATATTGACATCCGTCTTCTCATTTTACTGTTGACCAGAAAGCAAATAAGCATATTTCCCAAAATGCTGCAGTATTTCTACAGAACTGCATTGTTCAATATAACCATCTCTTTTTCCACTCTCTCCCTCTTAGCGTCTCGCTCTCTTGACAGCCTGTCATCCCCCACACATATATCTGGTTTCAGGATTCACTGACCTACAGTTACAGCACACCCCATCAGAGAAATTATATGGCTGTGACTGGTGAAGTGTGTTCACCAGCGATGCTGCAAACATTGGGTGGCGTTGTCCGAATCACTAGCTGTTATCCAGGGCTGGAAAAAGGTTGGTAACCTTGAGGAAAGGCAGAAGGAAAAGTTTGGTTAATGGACTCACTGTGACTTCTGAAGCCCTGAAATGAATGGATTTGATGTTTTATCTCTGGCCTTGTTTTTTTTTTTTTTTTTTTTTTTTTCAATCAGAAGTTTTACCTTGTCCTCTAACTAGCCTACTTACTGGAGAGACAAGAGGGCATCTTGGCACTTTATTTCCAGTGAGGACGTTACCCTACATGTTAAATGTCTCTAGATCAATAGCTCTGCACTATACCGGGTTTCTCACACTGCTCTGCTCATTAGACAAGTGTCTGACCTATAGCCTTACATCAGCTCCCTGCCAGCAGGAAGAGATGCCAGTAAGCCTGCTTTCTGCAGTTGACCAATCCAGCTCTGTAAGTGAAACAACACATTCTACTCAAACACAGTGCGATAAGACAGTCTATCACAATTTAAAGGGCCTTGTGTAAATGTTTGTCTCATATCACTGACAAACTCGTATTACTGACAAAATGGCTTCATTGCCAAACCTTGAAATAACCACAGACTGTGTCACATAACAGGAGAGAGTAGAGAGTAGCAGCACCATCTGCTGGAGAATACAGAAAAAAAAGTGAATAAATGGGAGAGATAATGGAAACTGGGGGGGGATATCCTGTATATGTTCTCAGAGTACAGTCTATGAAATATGGAAGATGACACCATTTATTTCTCATTCACAAAGAATTCTGTCTGACTGAATGTTTCAAATAGCAAAAGATGCCAGAAATGCATGAGAGATGAGGCTTGGTTACTTCCCTGGTTATTAGAGCCTTTCTTGAAATTTAGAGTACTGATATATTTTCTGATGGAGACACTATTTGCAGAGTCGACACAGACTTCTATCTGAGAGGATCACAATCCTTCAGCAATAAGTGAAAAATTAATTTTAAGCAGAGGTAAGTCCTCTACTCTATAACAGGCTGGATGAACAGCAGCACCCAGACGGCAGCTAAAGTAAGAACGGGGGAGTTTTTCACTGTTTCAATTTGATGTCTGCTTCACAAACAGTGATTTCATAGGTAACATAAAACTGCAACACATTTTTATTACAATTTAGGTTTTTTTTATTGTAACTGAGCATATCAACATCAGTTTATGAGTAAAACCCTCTCAGTAATGTCACCAGAGCAGTTTGACTTTTCAACCAGATCTTATGGGAAGGCATGGAAATAGCACAACATTACAAGGACTTTCTGACTATCATGAGAAAGGCCTTTTGAGTGTCATTTGTCATGTAATTTTTGCTGTTTAGTTTCCAGAAAACACTTCAGGAAAAACATCATTATTGGGGAGAAAATAAGTACAAAAACAGAATAAAATGCAAAAATTACGTAACAGAAATGCATAAATCTTTGGGACACATTCACTTGTCTCCTGGTTAAAACTCTTATATTCTGGACCAATCCACCTCCATATTCAGCATATTCACACTGATGTGTTTACATTGCAGACAGTACAGACTACATGGAATAAAATGACTCATCAAAAGTGAGACCATTCTCCCATACAAAAGTATACCGTTTTCATAGAACAGAGCTGGTTTTTCATAACATAAAACATGCAGAAAACTTGACATAATTGTTTGAAGAGACATAATCAAGACCCATGTGTAGGATCTGTTGTTATTTCTTTAGTTTGACCTGAGATTTGCTGACTCTTTTCAACCAGCCACGTGGCATCTGTGATGAATGTCCAGCTGTCGGTCTTCCACTTAAAACATATTTATCTCCTACAAAGACGCCCATGACATTTTCTACAGGAAAAAAAAAAGAGTTCGGTAACCCCCTGACATTTCATCTAGTGCCACCTTGCGGTTCACGTTTGTGGTTTTTAGGAAAACGCTTCAACAATTGTGAATAAAATGTGTTATAGACATCCATGCCCCCTTTTGGGATGAGTTTGATGATTATTTCAGTTTTAAAACACTTTCTTTGAAATGTAGTATGAAATTAAACTTACATTGACCGAATACAGGACAGAAAGTCAAAATGATCACTTACTGCTATTGATTTCCAGCCCTGTCATCCCTCATTATGGTCATTTTGTGCTATGACGCAGTGCCTTACATAAGGAGTCTTGTCTTCATTGTCAGTTGGTTATAATGATACACTGCACTTGCTTCCTGCATGAAGGCTACTTTTGCCAGTGTTATTGTTCTCAGTAGAACATCCTTTCAAAGAAAAATAAAGCTCTGAACAAACTGCACAAACATGATTGTGCGGGAAGATATGTGGTGATCTGTGATCCCTTGTACTATCTTTTCTTCTTCCAGATTTAAAAAAAAAAGGCTTCAAGACAGAAATACATTATTCAAATCAGTTACTGGAAGTCCAGTTCTGCTGTGTTTGTGCTGCTTTATCTTCTTGATATTTAGGTGTGAAATCCTGCACATCAGCGTCATGGGAGATAATGAGACCACGTGAGATCCTATTACTATCCAGCACTGACACTTTCATGCAGCAATAATTACTCCCACTGGCGGCTTGCTTATTGACGATGGCTGCCCAAAGTATCACTCTGGGACTAATGGTTTCCCTCCTTCACAAGGCAAACAATGGAATGAACACCGTTTCAATCAACCTAGAATGATAGATTTAATGACAAAATCATTTTCCCTCCACTTTATGGTCGAGGAGGAGTGACACATGCAGAATAAGATAGGTCTCGGTGGGGATGTGTTTGTGCGAGAGTCGAGCTGTAAACAAGAGCGCTGCTTTTATTTGCTGTGATTTCATTGCATTTGATGAAAAGTGAATGTGACCGACCAATTGCTGTTAACTTGCAGCAAATGAAATGCATTACCATCAGTGAGTGCAGCTCCCTCATCAGTTTTTGCCAACGGAGTGATGTCTTTAGGGTCGCAGTAGAAAAAAATGAGCTCTATTGATTTCAGGGAGGGAAGAGAAAGGAGAGCAAAGCAAGTGGGGGGGACTCCAGCTAGCCTCTGTTGGATCATGAGTTCAACATGCAGTGACAAATGGACGGCGGAATGAGAAAGAACACCCTGAAATCAAATTGAGTATGGATTGTTGTGGCCTAGATTTATAGCTCTGGGGTATCCCAAACCAGGAAGTCATAAATTGATGCAGTTGAAATGGGTCGTCAATGGGGGATTGCTGCTATTATTTGTTTACTGCGCGTGTCACCGACGGACAATACAAACGGTGAGTCATTGTTGTCCCACAACAGGGCTCGTTAATAGAATATACACAGACAGAAGTTAAAGGCCGTGACAAATGTGCCTCTGTGGACCCCTCGGCTCAGGGAAGCAGGAAACAGCTACATACCTGCACACAGAACAAGCACCACTCAGGGACTCTGACTCTGACAGGATCACAGACCTGGAGGGACCTGTGCTAAAAAATTATGGATCAGACAATTTGACGTAACAAAAGGATGTTGATGTTTGAATAATCGCATACAGTTGCAGATATAACTAAAGCACTCAGAGAGCACATACCTATGCCGCGGTGGCAGCGACTTCTTTTTATTTAAAGTTACCCTTGCCGCCGAGGAGGTTATATTTTCACCGGGGCTTGTTTGTTTGTTGGTTTGCAAAATAACTCAAAAAGTTGTGGACAAATTTTCATGAAATTTTCAGGGTTGGTCAGAAGTGGCCTAAATTAAAACTGTTTCATTTTTGTTGGTGCCGTTGAGTCGGCTCCGATCACCACCAAAAATGGATCAGTTTTAAGTTAGGCCACTTCTGACCAACCCTGAAAATTTCATGAAAATCCGTCCACAACTTTTTGAGTTATTTTTGCAAACCAACAAATAAATAAACAAACCCAGTGAAAACATAACCTCCTTGGCAAAGGTAATTAATATAACACACTGGCTAGTTAAAACAATATCTTTTTTTTATAGACTTATCCCTCATTTTAGAATACATTGATATTCTATGTTTTCATACTGTATATTCAACAAATCTCATAAAATGACTATATCCTACTAACAAATATTGCCAAAGCCTGTCATTCCTCTGCTTCAACACATTCATGAGAAATACATTTCTCAAAAATAGTTCCCAAAAAATAAGCTATAGGCAAATAAGCTATTTACTAAAAAGACGGTGAGCTGCTCGTCAGTGCTTTGGAAGAAGCACAAAAGGTTAAGATCTTATGTGCTTCTTATGCTCTAAAGACGTTTTGACATTTGGCATTGATTTTCCCATTAAAAATTGTTGTTGTAATCATATACAGGATGTTTAACTATAGAAATTAATATTAGGCCTACAATGTAATATGTCCTTGTTCCCTATACCCACAGAACACATTGTATAAGACTTGAATTAGTTTTTCAAATTATACATATATAAATAAATTATTGTATGTTGATATGTATACAGTCCAAGAAAGTTCATAAGTTTCTAGATAAAAAGTGATTAAAAAAGTATTTTTTTCTTAAATTGTCAAAATCATAAATGAGTGATTTTCACATTTACAAATGTGTTTGTTACAATGGAATGTGTAATGAAAAGGTTAAACTGCATGTTGATATATTAACAAATGGAAATGAACATAAATTAAAAGTATTTTGAAGCAAACAGGGAATTAAAAGTGGGCTTAAAACAAATAAAAACAAAAGACAATTTTGCAAAAAGAACATTTTTATTGTAACATCATTTGTTTACAATATACTATGCTATATTTATATTTATATATGTATATATATTTAAATTTTTACATAGAACACAAGCTACTAAGGTACATAGAGTATACAGTCGGTGACATAGAAAAATATTAGAGTAGTATTGGCACAGATGAAGTAGTATTTCATTTACTTTACATGTTATACATTCAACAAAAGAAGTGCAGAATGAAATAAATACATACTCCTCACAGTGAAGTCAAACATTTTTTTACATTCAGTTCAAACACATGAAGGATGTTTCAGTAAGGAGCAGACAATGATATCACGTATCCTTTCACACACATTACACATCGTTCTCCTCCCTCCACACACAGGCAGGACTCTCAGTAAAGGGCAATCAAATACAAAAAGGTTCAAGTCAGCTAGTCTTGAAGGTTGACAGCACTTGCAAGGATCTATTGGATTTATGGATTACCTCTGAATTCACTCTCAGTCATGTACAGATAGCACTCTAAGAGACATATTTACTGTAGTCATACAAAACAAAAAATACTTTTTTCTCTGCAGAATACAGCAAAAAGTAAATACACATCTTTCTGATTAATGCCATGCTTTCAAGAGAAATCTTCCACACACACAACCATCCATCTTTTGAAGCAATTTCAAACCTGTATTTGCCCTTGAAGGGGCCAATCTCAGTACCACAAACACCTTTTCCCCTCCATTGATTCCTGCTGACCCCTTTGGGTAAACACGCGTGGCCCTAAACACAAACAAGCTAAAGCCTCATCCATATACAGAGTGTGTGTGTATGTGTGGTGGGGGAGGTTAAGAAAAGATGCATGATGCATGGCTTATGCAGTTTTGCTTAGTGGTTTTTCCAGAAAGATCTCTGCGTCTTGAAGGAGCCCATTTGATTACAGTCAATCACGGTGGCACACTGCTTACTGTGCAGTGCCACAGCAACGGCTCTGGAACAAAGAAGAGCACTTTGCGATGTCATCTTTTGTACTCGTTGAAGACGCCACAGTGCTTGAATGGCCTAGACAGCCGTGGTTAGATTTTACAACAAGTGCAGGATGCGACCTTCAGAACTAAAGAAGCAGTTCATGTAAAAACCCCCCAAAAAACAGCTGTTTGGATTTTGTAAAGCTAATGGAGGTTGATTCAAGGTTGTCAATAAAGTGCACTTGCCATCAAACCAGTGCAAAGTTAAATATAGCTCTCTGTATGTACATAACTACATACATATTCAGCAGATGCGCAACCGTCACTGGATGTGAGACCTCTACAATAACAGTTCTCTAATGTCAAAATGTAAACATCATTTGATGGACAGCTCAGTGATTAGGGAAACACTCCTCACCCACCATGCTGGGAAATGACATCGTGTCACGCTTCAATGTGACAGCAAAGGTTGTGGAGAGAAATAGTCACACAACACTTTGTTTGATTTAGCTGATGAGATGATCAAAGATATGGCATTGTATATGTTCACAAACATAAGACTGTCTGGGCCCGCTATGATGGTGCTTCCCTGCTATCACCATGCATCATGTTGATATTGGTTTATAGAAAATGACAGTGCGTGAGGGAGAACCTTGGCAGTGGGTCCGCATTATGTGAAACCATCCAGTTTTCCAGAAAACAAAAGCAATGACACCCTGATTTATGCCATTTAAAAATAATGAGTCCCTCATGAAATTTATCCTCGTGTAGACAATTTTAATCTACAATTTCAAACGGCTCATTAAAAAAGTGATGGTCATTAGACCATAAGATTGTACTGTAGTCATGGATAATGAGTTTCTTTCACATTAGTAGATTTGCTGTTAATTATATCGGTAAGCCTGTTTTATGTCTGTCTGTCACATGATTTAAAGAACAAAATGAAAATAAGTTGTGGCTTAACTATAGTGGTCGATTTGCTTCAATACTGCTGGATAGTTAATCAAAAGAATTGACCCTTAGCTAAACCCACAACCCGAGCAGCAACTGTAGCTTAGCAACCGTAACTATGCACATCAGTCCTGGGTGCTATCAGAGTTGAGGCTAACATTAGCAACTCTCTCCTGTTCTTTGCTAACAACAACACTTAAGCCAATATTGTGTTTACAAAATTCATTCCTCATCTTACAAGCCTTTTTGTTTTCAAAATTTAAGCAAAAAAAAAATGCTGCTTGAAAATATTATCACATATCTGAGCTAAGCAACCAAACAGGGATATTTTCGTATTACAATAGAGTAACAGTCAGAACCTGTATTTTTCTGCAGTGTCTTGAGGTCAACATAACATGGCCGTAGCCCTCCGTAATCTTCCGCTCAATTCCCTGCAGATCACATCTGGGTTTGATCCCCTTGGACTCGATTTCTCCGGTTG
This sequence comes from Synanceia verrucosa, assembly GCA_029721515.1. Classification (NCBI taxonomy): domain Eukaryota; kingdom Metazoa; phylum Chordata; class Actinopteri; order Perciformes; family Synanceiidae; genus Synanceia; species Synanceia verrucosa. The sequence goes on along the minus strand of CM056567.1, from coordinate 11,497,753 downwards.
AATTCCAGCTGGGCCAATCAGAGAATGGTGGGGGATGGAGGGACGCGGATGTTAACAATGATGTCAAATGCGCAGCATTTGCTTTGTAGTCTAGCTGGTTGTAGTTTGGCAATGGCGTTGGAGACAGAAGTGAAGGAAGCCATTCAATCCGTTTTGGCTAGGCTCCCAAATATTCAGCAATTTAAGTCGGAGCAAGAGGAATGTTTAACCAGTTTCATTCCTGGCGAAGATGCCGTGGCTTTACTCTGCACGGGGTTCGGGAAAAGTCTTATTTTTCAGTTAGCTCCGCGGAGGAGTTTGCTAACCTGAATGCTAGCGGCACATTACATACGTCACAACCAAACATTAACGACTGGGTAAAATCAGATCCAATCGTTTCGAAGTGGTTCTCAATGGAGTAATGCCAGACCCTCTGTACGATAGTGCAACCAGGCCAAGTTCAGCCTGACAGATTGCCAACCAACTAATGATGCTAACATTAGCTAACTAACAAAAAAAGCAAAGATGAGAGTGAAGTGGACTTGTTTAATGTTTTGTGAAGTGTTTCACCTCTCATCTAAGAGGCTTCTTCAAAACTAAAGTGAAGGTGAAACATCTTCAAAAAACTTGAAGCAAGTCCAGTTGACTGTGTCCTTTGCTCTTTGGATTGCCCGTGACCTTGATGATTGAGAATCTTCACAGACAAAACTAGCCTGCTAATAAAATGTACCAACGCGAGTTGTCATTTGAGACAACAAAATCGAGAGAAACAAGGAGCATGTTTTTGTCTACTTCTGAAAGGCTTGTTGTTTCAGAAATTAACAAGAATTGTGAGCAATAATCTTCCAGTTATCCAAGCAAGTCTGGAAAGCTTGACGAGCAGAAAGTAATTTAGAAGGGCGAGGTTTGGCAAATGATCAATTTGCAAAATTAGTCAATCAATTCAAAGTGCAAACAAGCAATTTTAAAGTGAAGGCTAACAGCAGTTAGAGGCAACTGGCATTGAAGATATGGCAATGCTCACTTGTGCTGAAGCCTTATACTTTGTTAATTTGAATGAATGAATTAAATTGAACTTACAATATGATTATTACACACAAAACATCACATTTAGATGGACACCGTAGATACATAAGCAGATAAAAATAAATCATTTTAAACAACATATTCATTTCTGTATAAAGGAATATTTTACAACAAAATACTTAATGTACAATCAAGGGGATAAATGCTGCCCATCTATTGCCTCAGTTCTCAGGATTGTTAAAGACTATCATCCCCTTAAAGAAGAATCCAATCAACCAGCCACTGAAGGCTTTAACTCAACTCTAAAGGGAAAGTAGTTAAATGTTTTCAACCACAGTTAACATCTGTGAGTGTTCTGGCTGACTCCAGTTATGAATAAGGCCATAAAAACATCTAAAATCAATCCTGCGATAGATGTCAGATGTTTTGTTTTGCATGGCTACACGTCAAACTCAGATTTCAGAGTTAGCGTTTTCAACAGTCACGATACGCTGATCTTTTTATAATGGCCTCTAACAATCCTAACAAATGGGGTAAACCTCTTAGATACCAGGGATTATATACACTGAATATGCTGTACAAAGTGAAGGGAGGACCTTGTCCTCAATGTCAGCTCCAACAGCCAACAACAGGTTCTGTCCTGTCTGCTGTATAGCACCGTTACTTGAAGTAGTTGAGCCCTGCCACCAGGAAGAACTTCTCCAGGAAAAGCTCAGAGTCCAGGACAGCGATGTGGGCGGCACGGCCGATCAAGGTGTTGGCCGTGTTGGGCAGAGCGTGGAACACGTTCTGGCGGATCAGCCGACACTCTTTAGCCTCCACAAGTGGCTGCAGGAGGTTGTTGATCATCTCTGTGTAAACAGGCCCTTCAGAGCAAATAAGTGGAAAATTACACCATGGAATGGTGTAGTCTGGCACAAAAGATACCTACCAACCCACAACTTGTATGCTTGTTTTTTTTTTGTATCGAATCAAAACCTATGGAATTGACAGTGATCCTGACCAACATTACTGTTTCCAAAGAGGATGTAACTGCATTAAATGGTCAAACAAACCAAAGGAATCCGTTGGTGGCTTGTTGGTAGGTAAGCTAAATAATGCTAAGAAGTTAGGTAAAGCCTCAGCATGGAAAAACTGGAAGATATCAGAAAGATAACTGGTTCTATGGGTATGATAATCCCATACTGCTTTGGGGAATAACCATATAATTGTTTACATGCAGTACAAATGTGTTATCTCTGCCTATTCTAAAAATGTTTATTTAGATATTCTGGATTATTGGAATTGAATAAACTGTATTGACTGGAAAGTTGAGACTCTCATGGATCCAAGTTTCTCTGAAATAAGTCATTCAACTAATCAGTTAAGACAACAGAAAATCCAATATGGAATTAATACATGCACATCTTACCTGTGGTCCTGTCTTTAAGAGCAGTTCTGCACATCTCTATTCTGGCAGAGTGGAAAGGAACATAGCGGTCCTGTGGCGACGCCACCAACACCACGTTCTTGAAAAACTGAAGCCCTAAAAGGACACAAAACAAACGAGTTAATGAGAGTGCAGTGTGTGTGTGTGTGTGTGTATGTGTGAGAGACAGACAGACAGACACAGAGGAAAGAAGTGAAGTGGTTGTAAAATGCAAAGTACAATCACAAACTACAATGACAGGCTTGATAACGATAAAACTGTTTTTTTCTCAAGTCTCCTGTCAGTGTGCTTTTAAGAGAGTGCGTTGGTGGGTTTCCAATGACAGGGTTTGGATCATTTTGTCAGCCTGCCACAGCTCTAGAGGGGTAAAATAGTGTTTTCAGGCTTATCTTCTTCAAGCCTGTGTGACAAACGACTGCTTTGTTCCACTCAAACAGTGGGGAGGCCTCTCACAGGCCTCTCGCAGCTTGCTGGCAGGGGTTTGAGTGTTAGCGAGCTGACATGTACAGAAATTTGACAAAAAAGACAAGATGACAACATTTTCATGAATATTTGAGTAGACTGTCTTTCAAGTAATAGTCTGCAAGGTGAGGCAGTCAGTAAATTGTTTCTGTTTCAAATTCATCTATGGTACCTGGTTTCTGACTCAGGAGATAGAGGAATGTTTTCCGTGGATCAACGTGATCTCTGAAGGTGAGCTGCAGCAAGGATCCTGATTTTTTCAGCTTCTGCATCAACCACAGACCTAAGCAACACACACACACACAATGAGGACCCCTGCATAGAAGCAGAGCAGTACAGATGATATTCTTAGATAAAAGATGCTGCTGAGGCACACAAAATAACGAAATGCAGCGTGGTGCAGCACTGTAAATACAGCACATCTGCAGTGCGTGTTATTTTCCCACAACTGCGTGGTGGCCTCACCTGTGCTGACCAATGTGCTGTTGTTGTACAGCGTTCCCAAGTGTGGGCCTGACAGCGAGAGGAAAGTGTGCAGTTTGGGCAAATAGCAGCGGAAGCGAGGCCTTGTCAGCACAGAGCGGATGATGATGTTCCCCAGAGAGTGACCGATGAAGCTGTTGGCCGAAGACAAACAACTTTCAGGGTGATAAACTTGCAACTTGAGTGGGTGGCTGGGAAAAAAAACAGTGCCTCCAACACTGCTGACCTACAACACTGTGCAATATCTTATTATAAAAACTAATTCTAGCTAAGGCTTTTTAGAGATTTTTGCCACAATATTTGTAATTACAGACAATTTATTAACTTGTTAAATGTTAAAATGTTCACAAAGGCAATGACAACTTAATGATGCTAACATAGAGGACGTACCATGCAAATTAATAGCCATCCCAGCAGTGGGAAATATTAAACTCATGAAGCTATATATCTGTCACTTAGTTTAATTACTGTACTGTTACAGCTTTACCCAAAATCCCTTGTTGCCATGTTGGCTCCTTCTCATCTGTCTCCTACCAAACTAAATATAGTAATGTGCAAAGAACCAGATGCTGTTGTGGCAGCCCATTGCTTTTGTCTTTGATACTTAACTCTCTAGAGACAATGCCACAATAAAGAAAGTTAACAAACTTGGGTAGAAACTCTTGCAAAAAAATAAATTGGCACATTGAGGGCAATTAAGCAAGAAGATGAATAGCTTAATTTGATGGGAACTAGGAAACACACTACGGTATAAAAGAGTACAGTCTATCAAGTGAAAGACAGAAAGTTACTGGCACTGTATGATAAGAGCCTTTCATCCATTTTGCGCATCTATGTTAACTGAAACAGTGACTCTCACGAGTCAAGGCATTCATGCTGAGTCCATGTACATGTCAATGTGCAGCCTCTGCTGCCATCTGCTGTTCATAGAAAACACCGCTTCAGTGGACGATTACCCTGTTCTGACTTAAATAATCAGTCAAATGGAGCGTTGTCAGTAATATGTATGTTGCACAGCATTAAAGTTCAGCGACTGACCTTATCCTGCCTATGGTAAGATTGTACAGCTGGATGTGTTGTATGATCTCATCCAGCAACCTGTCAGTCATGGTGTCGAAATCTGCAAACGTGTCAGTCTGCAAGGTCACGGCAAAGAAAAGCACAGCCATCAGCGCTCTGCAGATTACCTTAAAGCACTTTCAGAAAATGTGACTGTGCATGTTATCAATTTGCTCCAAATCACCATCATCAACAAATGTACCTGGTTCCTCTCAGACATGAGGAAGTCAAGTCTGGACACCGGCAGTCCCAACTCAATAAAAGTCTTCACCAGCCGAAGGTCTGCACTGTTTCCTGGAAGAGGAAATTATACTCTGGCCCATTAATCATTTAAGAGGCACCTGGAATCAGTATTCACAGACTACATAGTGCAAAGTGATATTTTTAAATTTGTAGGACATAATCTCAGAGACTATATATATTATATTTAAAATGCTAATAGGGGAAAATTTAAAAAGAAAATGGATTATGTTGTTGCAGTACAGCTGGAATGCATTGAACCAGAGCCTTCCTCTGCATGAAGACTCACCATCAAGCCCATGGACACACACCACAAGGTGTATGCCATCATCAAACTCCTCATCATCCTCCTCAGGGGGGAAGTAGGGCAGATCTGATGCCAGGAGAGGAAGGTCACTGTACAAGCTGGCCTGAAAGCTCAACTCTTTGAGCAGCTCCTCTTTGGCTTTGTAGAAACTGGAGAAAAGGAAAATGACAAATGTTATGATAGCAGTATACTGTTACAGTCTTTATTTAATTAAAACACACACACTCCTGATCCAAATATGTCATAAACAACCTGCATCAGGTTGAGGTTTGAAATCAATTCACACTATCAAGAAAATCAAGGCTTACAAACAAAAATCCCAAAGATTTACAAGCAGCTCCTTTAAGTTTTATTAGCCTGTCATCCCGCCAGGTTACAGATTTCAGCTGTGGAGGAGTCAAATCCGATTCCAGCTCCTGTACTTTCAGCTAATCATGATGGATTCGTCTGCACTCTTTGATGTGATTTAATATACTCAGGAGGCATTTCACAACGTCTTGACTTACCCGCTTCATATTTGCCCTCACTTCATTTTGTTATGCTCGGCTTTCCAAGTATGAGGAACTGCCAGCGACTGCACCAGATGTCAAGAGCCGTTTCCACACACCCATAAAACTTTGTGCTTTGGCCTTGTTTCCTGTAGTTGGTGTGGATTATAATCTCACTCTTGCAAAGTTTTCCTTGGAAGCTGGTGTGTATTTTCTGAAACACTGGCCTACTTTTTGACTCCAAAGTCAGAAAGACATTCTTCTCACGTGTCTTGCTATTATTATTTGAATATGCTTGAGTGTAGCCATGATGTCCAGTGGAAATTACACAGCTATCCAGTTTTACGATAAAAAATAAGTCAATAAGCTAATCTAGTGTTTATATTATTTCATCACTGAAAGGAAGATAAGATAATAAAGAAAATAAATGAGCTTTTAGATTTGATCTTTTAAAGAGGGCATATCATGCTCATTTCCAGGTTCATACTTGTATTTTACGTTTCTACAAGAACACATTTACATGTTTTGATATTAAGTACCACATATTTTTCTCACACTTGTGTGTCTGAATGTACCTTTACACACTCTGCAAATTAGCCTATGAAATGCCCTCCTCCAGAAAAAGCTCTGGTTTCTTGTTTGCGAGAAAATTATGGTGCACCTTTGCAAATGTGGTTCTCATGGATCTGGATTTATAAATATAGCAGAATACAGCATTGATGCATAAGGTTAAAATGGCACAACTGTAGAATGACAAAGTGAAATGGAAGTAACTCAGCTAAATAATACAAATTGACTATTTGTACATTGTACAACTTTTGTGCATTGTACAACTTTTTGGTTTTAATCATACTGGGAAGATAGAAGAAGATAGATTTACCTAAAAAAAAAAAAAAACTTATCCCCTGACTTACAGATGTCTCTTTTCCAATATAAATCCATGTAATTCTACTATTTGGAAGATACAAATATTTGCTCAAATGGCTGGTGCACTTCCTGGGGGCTCAGATGGGGTGGTGAGAAGGCAAGGAGGAAGCTAATGTGGTCTGTAGAGTCTGTGGCTCTATTTGTATTGTTTAGCAGGCCGCTGTGTGGTTGTTAGTGAGAGAGGCAATGCTATTCTGCCTGGTCATACACAGACAAAACCTGCTATCTAGTTGTAAACAGGGAAACACTTTTACAGCAGAGTCCTTTGCCAACAAGCTGAAGTATGAACTCACTTTAGCATTCGTTCATTGGTCTCGTCCTCCATGTTCAGGGGATTGAGTGAAGATGAGGAGATGATACCAAAGGAGCCCAGGGGCTGATGGGTGATTGGCGAGGTAGCCTGGCGAGCAGACATGCCACTGATGGATGGGGAGTCTCTCAGAGCAGAAGAAAACGGCAGGCAGGTCGGGGCACAGGACACTGACATGTTCACCACCTCCACCATCTTCTTATTCACAAAAGCCAGTCCTGAATTGGGGATCTTAGAGGGCTTAGTCTGGCACTCTAAAGGCTCTTTCTCACCAGCTGACATCCCATTGAGGTCAACAGGAGATGCAATATCATTGGTTATCAGCCCTGTGAGGTCACTGGGCCTCTGTGCGGAGCTACTGCCACTGGAGTGTTGAGGTGATCTGGAAGGATCTGGACACTCCTGGTCCTCAACACTCAGCAGTTCTGTCTGATGGAAACTTTGCCACTCATCTCCAGTTTGAATTCTCTCCTGAGTTGCTGCACTTTTATGCACACATGGTTTGTTTCCACAACTGGAGGGCACTGCTTCCGTTTCAATGAGATGCACATCCTCCTCTGAGGCGCTTACTCCACTGATGTGTGTTTGATGGTTGATATTCTCCCTCTGGCAGCCAATAACAGTGCTTCCCTCCACATGAGGGCTCCCTACAGACTCTTGTAAAAGTAACACTTCAGACATACCATTTGATACTGACTTGGTTCTGTATGTCTCTGACAGGTACTGTTGAGGATTTGACTTTTCAGAGTGGGGTATATGGCCAAGATTTGTCATTGAGCTCATGTCTGACACAGATTTAGGTTGTCCTGAATCCAGGTTGCTGTTCAGAGAAGAGCACTCGTTCTTCAGTGAATCCTGGCGTAGCACAGAGCTATTCGTGTCTGTTTCCTGGTTGAGCAGCACATGGTCCTCCTCAGTATCTTCAGGGCTGCTTATCTGTGGAGCAGAGACAGACTTGGTCAGTTTGCTGAGCTGCCTCTGCTGCTGGTCCTCCTCATAGGGCAGTGAGCTGATCGAGGTGAGTGAGGCCTGTATACCTCCACTAGGGAGGCTGCCGTTGCTCTGCAGGCCTTCCAGGGAGCTGAGGTGAACCAGGTGGCGACACACCATTTGCTGTGGGATCTCCCGTTCACTGGAGAAGTCTGGTCGAGGTTGGCCTCGCAGTGCGGAGTCCAGGGGCCATGCCACCGAGCTGGGCTCACTCTCAATACCTGAGTCTGAAATAACTGAGGACGAGCGCTTCATGATCTTGGACCCAACCAGGCCTCCACGGTGAATCATCTCTTTTCTGAGATCACCGGACTGCACACAGGTAGTGGGTACGCTCATGAGAGGAACGTCCTCACTCTCATCATCAATGGAGTGATTTAATGGCATGGAGATATCAGACTCCTCTTCATTGTTTTCAGTCTCTGTTACATTGCTGTCATTTGTGGCATCACAAATTTGGATGGTATTTTCTGTTAAATAATGAGCGGGGGACTCATCATTGCTTTTATTAGAGTCAGTCAGAGGATACTGGTTTGACGAGAGAATCACAGATGCTTCTCCTCTATGTGGATCTGCTTCACAGGGTTTAGCTACAATATACCTCAGGTCTGGATTACAGCTCCCCTTAGTCTGTTCTTGTTTTTCCTCTGGTTCTTTCAAGTGTTCTGCGTCTGCTAGAGAGAGTTCAGCACTGTCCTTGGTAGGAATGAGGTTCTTGGTACTTCTGATGTTAGTACTGGTCTTACTCTGCTCTGCCATGAGTGAGACATATGTAGGGAGATCCATGCAATCATCACTGTCCAAGGGATCCTCGGATAATGTTGGTGATCTGGCCTCCTGGCCACTTTGAAAAATCCCATTGGGATGAGTGTTGGCGGGACCTGAGTTGGTCTGCCCATCAGTGGTTGGCACATGGGACACCCTCTCTGGAAAGACAAGGACATTTCAGTAAACATGTAAACTTATGATTCTGTATAAATTAGTTGCTTTTTACATTACCTGTTTGAGGAGATTCCACATATCTGTCCTCAAAGATAATGGGCAGGCTGTTCCAGTCTCCATCAATGTCCAGGCACTCAACAGGTAAAGGAGGCATCTTGGTCAGGTAGTCTGAGCTCCGCACATCTGCAGCAATCTGACCATGTCTGTTGATTCTGAATAAGCAGAATTATATTATGTACTTTTCTCCATTCATTGAATAAATCCTTTTCCCAAGAAAGCTGATACTTACAGTTCCTCTTGAAAAGTCAGAGATATCTCTTTGGGATGCTCAGTGAAGAAGTATGCCTCTGAGAACCTCCTGACCTGGTGTACCCAGAAATGACAAATAATTTTCAACAGGCAGTCATACCTTCAGGGACTGCACACAAAAATGGCTTCATATCAGTTCATCTTCCAGTCTGTGGACACAAGCTTGATCCAAAATCTTTCTCCAGCTCCAATTAGAAATGCATCATCCCTGAAAGTCAGCCACCATGACAGGCAAATCACCAGGAACACTATTTCTGGTGTATTTTCACATCAAAATAATTACAGAGTAAGTGCTAATTGAAATCCTAACTCCACTGGTGGGTGGAAGTATGACAGTATCCCCTCAGGGCGGTCTCATACCAAAGCAAAACATGTTCATTATTGAGATGAAACAATGGCACATAGGACAGCATTGAGAGTTATGCCACTGTGAAGCACAGATTCATATTAAACAGCTCAGTGATTAGATAGAAATTGCACTGGAAATCGTATTAGCATGCTCAGCTGGGTTTGAGCTCCTGAGCAATGGCATCTCATCATTTCCCTAATGTAGCTCACAAATCACAGCTGACTCTTCAGAGTTTGGTCATTTTCAAAAAATGATATATAGCATTGATATAGCAGCAAACAACTATTTGCTATGTAAAGATATCATGGAGTAATATCTACCTAAGTTGCTCTCCTTCTGTGTTTTGTAATCTGACTGTCTATGTGCTTTGTTTACGTAGCTGGTCCAATCCAACCATCAGTGCCATTAGCTGCTAACTGCCAGCTCAATGGTCGCATGTTGAGAGCCATGTGGAGGCAATCCCTCAATCACAGATATTCTCTCTTCTTCATCACGCTGCTTATTGTTATGAAGAAAATTGATCACAGTGTGCCTTAAGGAGCTGCTCTACAGACCTAAAATGTCAGTTTTATGAAGTCATTTTAATTGTTTTGAGGTATTTTAGTATTTTGGTGTGGGTGCTAAGGATATGAATCATCATCATTGCACTTAAATATAGAGACTGGCTGGACTGAGGCTCAGAGAACACACAGGAAATGTTGGCGTTAGAGCATTGTATAAGCATGCCTTTGATGAGCTGTCAGTCTCACCCTGAGCGTGTGGTGCTCCTGGGCCAGATAGGAGAGGATGTGGGGGTTGAGCACAGCAGCCTCCAGGAAGCGGCTCCACAGAGCAGCCAGCTGGGAGCAAAGCTGGCTCACGTCCCTGCTGATCTGCTCCGCTACCCTCTCATGGCCTTCCTGCAGCTGAGACGGGTCAGAAAATAACAGATTCCTATAATATCAAACTGAATATACCAATTTTCTCAAAATACTTTGTATTCTAGGCTCCTCAGTTTTCCTGTTCCCATATTTATACCTACTGCCAATGTAGTATCTGCAGTCTGCCTGACTGGAATGTCTCTGAAGAAAACTTATCGTAAAGTCATCAGTTAATCAACCCTAGCTGCTCTCTGTGTGAAAGGTTGGTTAATAGCTGGGTCATCATAGTAGGCCATACATACATTAAACCAAATTTAGACTTGTTTTAACACCTGGAAGTTATAACTGATTAATGTCTGATTCCCTTCATTAAAAAATTGTTTTAAGATTTAGTTATTTAGAAAGTTATTCAAATAATATTTTAATCATACCCATCCCCTTAAACTAATGGGTCATTAGCATTGTCTAAGCTAAAATCCACTGTCCTACATTTATTTTATTTTTGCAGCTTTCCTTTTATTTTTCCAAATTTTTCCAAAAAATGCTGTGTTAGGTAGCATGCAACATAAAATATTTTGTCAGCCATAAACGTCTAGATGAAGTCATTATACATTATTCTATGCATAGAGTGAAGTGCTTTACATATACTACAGTATGACAGCATGGTACAACAGGTAGATTGCTGTGCTATTTTACTTCTAAATTTAAAAATGATTCCAAATAAATTACATCCAAAAAGGAAAACACATAACAATAATATTAGAATATGATAGAACTCCATCACAAGACAATGGAACAATGAAATATACGTGTACAGATACATACCTGTAACTCTATTGTGAGCTGATTTAGAGTTTCTTCAACAGGCAGCACCTCTGTGGAATTCAAAGGATTTTGTTATATTGTGCGTAGGCCACCAAGTGATTTTACATGCTGGAACACTTTCAAACTCCTTTGTGTCTCATGCTCACACTGTTTACTTTAACTTTCAATTTCACTTGACAAAAAAAGTAAGTTTAAGCACATCAGGAATTTTTTTTCAAAAACTGTTGGTTTTGTTGCCTAAATACAAGGTTTTCATTTGAATTCACAACTTTTTGGGTTGTTAGATTATGAAAACACAGCTCTAATAATGGAACTTTAGACTTTTAATTCTCAATTGACATTGAATTTTAAGATGTTTGCAATTTTTTAAGGACCAAAACTAGAAGCGTAAATACAGATCTTTGCATATGTCCACCTGAGACTGGTGGAGTCTGCTGGAGTTGAGGGATTTCCTTCGTCAGAGCAGAGTGGTAGGTGTGAAGGCCCCTGTAAGCGACCAACAGGAGGCGACAGAGCCTTCGATGCCACGTATGAGCTCTCTGCAGGCAGTTTTCACTGGGCACATAAAAGCTGCCCTGGAGAGACGGAGACATAGAGGAAATGTCAACTGCTATGTAGGTCAGCAGTCACCTCGCAGATAAATGGCCTGTTTTAATAACAGACATACACATAATTGACCTCTATGGTTCAAGTATACTGCAACAGTTACAGTGCAGGCTTATCACTTGTGTTTAAAAGGAACTTGTTTCAGAATAGCAGTGACTGAGATAATTGCCTGGAAGATGAAACGAGACGGTAGGAACTAATGGCTCCTAAACACAGCTTGCTGCAAGCTGTAAAAGCAAATCAATACATGAGTGTGACCCAAGGAGGATGTAACGCATCCCTGTTATAACCTTTAAAAGTTCATGAGGATGGGAAGTTGGCCCAGAATCCAAGGTGTCAAGGCGCTTCATAAATAAAAGAAAAAAAACAGCTCAAAATAATGTGTTTAAACAGTGAAAGAAAATCGGTCAATCGGAGTACAAAGCTAAAGGAAGCAAGCAGCTTGATGAATAACATTCAATGAAAATGACAAGAAAGAAATATGCTGTTCTCAAGTACAGTGTCCCCTGCTTTTGAGTGTTGGCTGAATATAAGCTGTACTATGATCTATGGTTCCAGTAGATGGCTCTCTAACAATGCAGTAGAAGTACTAAGAGTACCTCAACATTGTAAATTACAATATGCGTAGTAACACATTCAGTCTAAAAAGCTACAAATCACCAAAGCCGTGATACTATAATCATGTCTTTCATTTATCTTCCTGAAGAGGTAATGGCCTTAAACAGCTATAATTTTCACATTGTCATAGCCACAGTAATATGGAGCTAGGGAGCCTTGGATGTGACCAGTGACAATGCATCCACTGGTCCCTGACCTAAAACAGTCCGCTACCCTGTGACATCTTCTCACGATTGGGATGTTTTGGCAGCGCCAGTGGAGATCTGAGCTTTGAAAAGCATGTAATGCCTTACTATTGGGGATGTGCTAAAATTTGCCCCTAGCAAGTGAAGTCTCGGGCCCTATCATCATACCTGTGTGCGCTCTGTAATTGCAGCAGCGCAATATACCCGAACCAGGAAGGAACATCTGTATGTTTACTTTCATAATTCTTTTTACCTTTTATAGAGGCCTGTCTGGATTAGTCTGCAGGCCAGGGGCTGAGAAAAATAGCTATTTTTCACTATGAACCAGTCATTATCCTAAAACCACAGTTTCTCTAACAATGTCTGCGATGTGTTTCATGTTACCTGATGTTTGCTGCTGTATAAATCGTTTAGCGTTCACCAACGCAGTGCCCACTTTTAGCAAATGCCATGTGAATTACAATTATTTTAAGTCATTTTGCAAACAATGACAACAAGTTTGTTGCTTTTGGCATATCATGTGTATGCTACGTAGCCTGTACTGAATGCAATGCAAATGTATCACAGTGGCGTACAGTAAGTAGACATGTTGTTGACATATTTCTATCCATGTAATTACTTTATACCCAACCATGATGTTCTAAACCTAACTAAATGTGAGTGTTATGGCCTAAACATAACTACTGTCTAAACATAACTACAGCCATTGCCATACTGACTGTTTAATGTTCTAATGTGGCATTAAATGACACACAAAAAGTTGTTTTACAGCATCACGCAAAAAGCCTAAATGTGTTATCATGTGTTAAAGGAAAGCAATTTATACTGTCTAGCTAAGTGTCCAGTTTTGATATTGGTAAAGAAGAGATCAATATGGGATATTATACATGAACATGAAACACCAAAACAACAAAAGATTCTTAGCTGTCTCACTTCTTTCTGCCACATGGGGAACTATTATTTCTAACTTTTGAGATAACAGTTGATATCAGCATAAATCTACAAAATATGATTTTTTTTTTTCAGAAATAACAACATAACACTTAGGAGGGAAAGTGCTGAAAATGCAGCGTAGCCGCAGGTAAAAAAAAGCTTTGAATAAATAAGGTAAACGCATTCTGTAGATTTCACCTGCAGCTATGTGGTACGTGGCGCTTGTGAGCAGAACTCATTACTGTGATCAAACGAAGCCCCCCTGCTCGGCTAAATGCAGAGCTTATTAAAGCGCCCAGCCAGAGGTGGGAGTAAAAACCAGGAGGTGTGTTGGGCAGGGGGGCAACCATGGCGCTCATTAAGATTTACAGTGTAGACTGTAACATCCACATGGACCTGAGAGATGCATGTTGTAAAGAGCTGGGGAAAAAATGGAACTGAGGCTTTCACAACTGCAAGACAGAATAATTGGAGAACACAATAGAAAATAGAGAAAAGAGAATCTGTTCGAAGAAAAGGGCATCTAGATAATGGAATGAAAATGGTGCAAAATGACATGTTTTTTCACATAGCTTTGACTCACAGCAATACTGCATGTATTCTAAGCAGGTTATGAATGTAGTTTGTTTAAAGCTGACTAACTCAAACATGTCAGAATATGCACTAAATGCATTTTTTTACTTTATGTCTATATTCAGCAGTTAGTTCAGAGACAAATGCTATAGTTGGTCTTAGTTCTTATGGGCTGTGAGCAGCTCATAAAATAATTGAGTTCTTGTAAAGTAAGACCTATACCGTATAATAACGATTATAAATTATAAGAGTTATTTGATTATCACTTCTGTCTATCACTTGTGTGTAGCTTAACTACAAAGGGGCACAAAGGAATGAGACGAGACCACACCATCATTTCCAATGAGAGCTGCTATCACTTCCAGATGCTAAGCCTGAGGCCTGCATGCCTGGGCAGGTAGGTTAATCAGATATTATGAAAAGCAGCGCAGTAATAATCTCTGTGTTGGCCTCTGGTCTTTAAGCTTTAAGACTCTATGGAGCCCCAACAAACAGCCGATTCTGAGGGACAGCGCAGGATTAGTAATCCAGACCAGAACGACTGTCTGTTCAGCTCTTGGGCTGAATCCTGTTGCTTCTGGGGGACATGCCAAAACAAATCACAACTAAATCCATCCTCTGTCCCTAAACTGAGATCACTTTTACGTCATCGCTTGGCATTTGGGTGCTTGTTTGGGGAAAAAAAGGGAACAACTGGCTGAGCAGAGACTGGCTCATTTTGAGCTGTTTTCATTCTTTGTCAGACAAAACAGGCTTTGACCTCTGTGACTTTCTATTTGAACAATGCTGAACTGCTAAAGGTTAACATACCTCAGAGATGACAGGCTTGCAGTAGCCAGCTCCGAACACCAGGTTCTCTACAGACATGGCAGATGGGTCGCTCAGGCTCTCTGGCGAGCCCTTCCCCAGCCAGGAGCCCTTCCCTGTACGGGCAAAGCTGCAGAGAGAACAGGGAGGACACATTGCAGAGACAAACCATGAATGTGTGTAGACCTATTAGCTGAGCGACGGGAGCTGTTATTGTTCCAATCAATCAAGCGCTGCAGTAATCTATGTAATGCATGGCTGAACACTGAGTTTATAATACCATGGTTAAATTCATCAAATAAGTGTTTGGAAAACTATCCATTCAAACAGCTAATGGATAGTTTACCTTAATTGTGATTGCCAAACAAACTGTGCCAGCAGTTCTTGGTATTATGGATATGATTGCAATTCACAGTTTTCACTCTAGATATCTACATCTTCCCACCAGTGTGCCATTTAGGATTCAAACTGAAGACATAAAAAGTTCAGCTGGAGACAGCTGTTTTTCAATAAGCTTAATTAAGTAGATAACTATACCTACAGCTGATAAAATCTGCCAGCCATTTCTGTAGCTGTCAAAATAGACAGTCATCAGCTGGAAATGAGAATCCGCTGTTGTCATTCTAGGCTGGATACGTACCAGAGTGGAAACCTTGACAGGCATAGTAACAGTAACCAAGGAATAAAATGGGTCCCTGAGATCAGATCATCCCGAAAGGGTCTTTATGCTTTGTGTGAACTCAAGCTCTGTTACATGCAAATGTTTGCAAAAGCCCTTGTGATCTCTACCTGATTAGCGGCTGATGTAAGGCAACCAGTGAAGCATGTATGGAGACAGAAATGACAGACAGGTGGAAGTAGTCGAACATGACGGGGACGTGGTGGTGGAGGCCTCTCCGTGGGTGGAAGTGGAGGCTGAGGGTCCGACTGCTGATCAGTGGGACAGTTGCTACCTCCGCCAGCCTGTGGAATGGAAGAAGAGACGCTAGAACAAGGAAGCATATGTTACACTGTTTACATACTCTTAAAGGGGCATTTTCACTAATTGCAGCTGAACAAATCTCACAGCAACAAATGATTAATTCATAAAAAGTAACAATAGTTAAACTACAAATCAGCTAAACTGTTTAGAATGCAACAATGTTGATGTCAAACTACAGAGAGTACTGATTAATTACATGCAAATTAAATGATTTTATTGCTTACACTAAAAGAGAATGTTTATATCTATTTCTAATACAAACCCTGGAGAGTCAGTACTTTAAAGAAGTGTGTGTCAGACCATGGAATGTTGCTCGCCAATAATTTAATATAGTTCAAGAAGTGTAGCCTATATTGTCCTTGTAGCCATGAAAGAGAGTCAGAGAAAGAGTCTGAATGTTGACTGGAATGGTAATGGAGGCCTAGATATTCTACAGTTATACGGACTCAGTAGGAGCAACCAGTGCCCATGCTCAAATACAGTCATGAAACCCCTGTGTAGTGTTGACTACTGAATACTATAATCACCCAGGTATGACAAAAATGGTGATTTAACAGTTTTAACACACAAACACAACACTGTTCTTAACTATTAAGCAGCTGCGGGCCAAAACAAGAGCAGTGTCGTGACTAAAATAGTGCCCTTTGCTGTCTGCTAATGCAAGCGGCCCATTTCTTCTTCTGTTTGTCTCAAGCAAACATACAAATCACAGTAATCCTGTATTGTTAGTGCAGAAGTTGTGATCAGGTGCTTAAAGAGATGGCCATGAGCCAAAAGACATAATAGCGCTTATTTGTGCCTAGTTTGCATTCTCACTGTTGCGTAAAAGCTGCACAAGGGGAAAGTCTTGTTGTCTCTCTCAAACACACATTTCCAAACAGCTCAGGAACCTACTGTTGCTCATTGTCGGTGAAATGAAGATCCAGCTTCAACTGAAAGTCCACCTCACTCAAGGCTTCCTCCACCTGAAAAGCATTGGCGCAGTAGTGTTGTCAATGAATGCATGAACACCATAGAAACAAGGTGACAAGGGCAGAACAGACAAAATAAGGAAAGCGCTGCATGGAAAATTAAATTAGTTCAAGTCACTGAATAATAGCAAGAAAGGCACTGCTGGAAAGGTGCATCTTGTTTTAGTAGACAAGTACATTCAATATCTGTGAGTTCCCCACGAGACAGCAAATAGAGCTGCAAAGAGAGGAAATCAGACCTGTTTATTCTGTTTTTCCCTTTAATCACTGTTTAACAAACAAGATAATACTGAATCAATGAAGAATGACCAACTAGGATATGATGGATTTTCATTCATAGTGTATGCATGGATGAGTATTGCTAAAGGCCCTGATACAACAACCTTGTTTGCAATGCTGATTCAGTTCTCTTGATGTGTTTTGTTCTTTGTGTGATCTACAACCTGTGTTCCTGCACTTCTTTTTATCCGATGTAAGTTGAGCAGACTTGAATCACTCTCATGTTCAAAGAGTCATAGACTACCATGGTTTATGGAAATACACTGCACCTATTTGAATTTGAAAAACAAAAGATATGAGCAAAGTACAAAGGCGGTGCCGCGAGTAGAGTCGTTTGAAGGCAGAGGTGCAGTGCTACTAATTAAAATGATGGTTATACACAGCTCTTCCTCTTTCTCTTGTCTAAAACTTGCACACACACTGTACAGCAAACATACACATCTTTGCAGTTCTGTCCGATATTGATGTTCCAATTGATTAAGCACACATCCGGGTGTACACAGGGGAAGTGAGGGGCTATTTTTGTCTGTGCTATCTGTGGCTGTGAGCGGCAGATAACCTCCAGAAGGTTAATGAGCGGAGAGCCTTTGGGAGAGCTTACAGCTGAAATCTGATATGCCTTAAAGCCCCTTTGTCTCCACACCTCCACATGAATGTCTGTGTTTAATGAAAGCTTCTAAAATTAGGAGTCAGGCAGAGTCGTGTGAGACAGAATATTCACATTCTGACTGAAGCAGGGATCCTTCCACAGTAAGCCAGGGATCCATACTATAGACAAACGAGAGGGAGCGGATGAGCGATGGTGCGGGATAATGTCATTGCGTGAGCTATAGCTATCATTTAGATGATTAGCTTTGAGCAGGGGCCATCTTAACTCTCCCACATCCCAGCCTCGAGCCGGTTTCATCGTTGTCACCGCTGATCAATTTGAGCTCCGGTGGCTCCAAACAACAAAAAGAGGCAGGAGTGGATTTTCAGAGGTCGCACCCACGGTGAAACAGTAAAGGACAATACATCAATAACTGTCTGGAAGGTTTACACGCCTGATCATTTCAACAGAACATGGGCAGTGTGGGGCACAGGCAATTTACTGTCTGTCAGTTAAAGCACATTAATTCCAAGAGGCAAGTTGTTGAACTCAATAATCCTCAAGTTGTTTCTGTTTGTAAAAGGGTTAGGTGTGACTCACTCTGCCACAATGTTTTAGATAACAATTATGATGTAATTTTGTTCACCAGTGCCTTAGCCCTAAGTTATGTCTAATTTGCTTTGGGGGTCCAAACTCCAGCAAATCATTTCATTGCCTCTTCAAACCACTGATACCTCAGCTAGGTATGCCCAGAAAAATACCTTCAAAGTTGGAGGGCTCTCTTACATTCATAAAAAAAAAAACAGTTTTTGACAATAATCCTACTAAGCTGTTTACATGGCGTGTGAATACAGACACCTTCTGGCCAGAAATGCAGGCTTTTCTTTTTGTCCTTCATGGTTTGTGTTCAACGCACAGATCTGCCTGCAAACCAACCAGAATGAGACGTATTTTCATAATGTGCAGCATAAATATACAAAGATTGCTCCTAACACCTGAATTATGTCAACATGTCCCAACATGTCATGACTGGAAAATGCTCAAATTGAAAAAAAGCCAGAAAATATGATAATTTTCTGATTACGTGACATTATGTATTCTGAGTATGAGTGGAATATTGTGTTCATGTAAACATCACCAATTCATCATCTTTTTGTTCGTGCATACATTTGCTACAGTTTCTGCTCTATCCTGAGGGAGGGGCCATGCTGTGTTTGTGAGGCACAACAATCAATAGTTTTCAGTCTAGGGGTCAGACTCTAGCTTGAAAGATGAATCTGAGGGGGTACAAGATGATTAACGGGATGGGAAAGAAAAGTAAAAAAATGAAAAATAGATAGAAAAAATATATTCTGGTCAGACATTGTTTTGTCTGGGTTTTTTTCTGTAAATTCTGGTATTTTTCAGACCTTAAAAAAATACTGTCAAAGAAACGTCACTCTTAGGTTGAACTAACTGCAGAAAATTGAGAATAGAATCCCCAGCGTTATTATGGCTGTATTACTTAACAGATTGACAGATTGAGATTGGTAACAGATTGAGAAAGCCGGCATCAGTGAAAGTATCACTCGATGATGTTTCATTGCACTTTTAGCAGATGACAGAGTAGTATTACTGTCCCATTATTCAGCAAGATAATGACTCCTTCTTTGTATTTTTATTTTAAATGTCTATTATGCTACTTGTGTAAGACGTAGGAGATCAGAAACCTTTGTAGAAGGGAACAGTGGATGAAAAAAAATGTGTTAATCAGTAAATTCATCTATCTTACAGCTGTTTCGCTGCAATTATCTGCCATGCACTTTACAGCCTGGCCTATTCTCTGTTTCTCAACAGGAAGTGTGTGTGTTGCTGTGTGTACAGAAAATGTCACCAGCATGACTCACCTTTTCTCCGTCCAAAAGCAGGTGGACTTTAAAGATCATGCAGTCATTCACCGTGATCTCCTCGTTTCTGTAGAGGATCTGAAATATTCGGCTGAACACGGCGCCGTCGTGAACCCCCGCAGAGCTGAAGCTGCATTCTCCTGATGCAAGACACAACAACATGCACAATTAACTCCAACAGCTCAATCACTGATTTAGTGCAGCAGTCAGCAATGACAGACACTCACAAAACTGTTACGTGTATTGTGAACGTGTGACCTGATTTTGCAAACACTCACTGGGATGGTGTATATTTGCATCAGGAAGCATACAGTAAGGGCTCATATTACTTACTAACAAATATTTAATGTTGCTGTGCTCTTGAGGGAGCTTCTTGCTTTTTATATGTAATGTAATGTAATGTAATGTAATGAAATAAGACTAATATCCAGTTAGCAATCCACCACCCTGGCTCCCTACCTATGTCCAAAACGAACATAATCTGCAAAAGAGGACCCCAGCAGTTCCCTCTAAATGTAGTTTTCTTCTATTGGAAGATATTTTAGGCTACAGGGCTAGTTTTACACTACCCAATGATAAATCTTACATATTCTGAATCTATCTGTGAATTGGTGACCATGTTCCTTTCAAAACCCAAGTAATCTTGATGGAATAGTCTGACATTTTTAGTAAATACACTTATTTTCTCTCTTGCTGGGGGTTGAGAAGGTCAATATCACTCTCATCTGTCAGTCAAGTATGAAGCTACAGTCATGGTCCAGTTAGCTTAGCTTAGCACAAAAACTGAAAGCAGAGGAGAGACAGATGTGTTCCCTGCTGCAGTCCAGCTGCAACCTCGCTGAGGTTGAGCTCTAGTCTCATCCTTATGCTCCCCTCTCTGCACAGGCCTCCTCCTGATAACACTGTCACTACTTGCAGCATCAAGCAGCCCCAGGCAACATGATGGATGTGTGGGAGCATATCTGCCGTCAAAGACTTGGTGGATGTGTGACAGAGACAGCGTAATCCCTCTGGGGATACTGTGTTGACAGTCGCACAGTTGATATCTGTTTTATTCCATATCTCCTTGTGTTTGTTTGGGTTTCCCCACACTACACACATACAAGGTAGGTGGACTGGAAACTGTAAACTGCAGGCATTAACATAAAAGATTGACCTGTGAAGGACCTGTGATCTCCCTCAGATGCTTCCAGCCCACTCTTCTGTGCTGGGTGGCCCTTCGCTGTGGTCAAATTGACTGAATCAATGAAGTGTGTAGCTGCTGCAGCTGCCCTTCCTACTTTCACACACTCACACGCTGTACTTCCTTTTAATACCAGTTTGTTTTACAGCATTGATTAAGCGTCACATTATACCAAGGGAGCAAAAGTGATAAGGCCTTGATAAGAAAGTGATGTTGCTGAGATCTCAGCTTTCACATTGATAAGCACAGTTGTTTGCATACAAAGGAAAAGCAGCATCTCTATGATGTAATGCAGCCTAATGTGTACAACAGCCAAGTATGAGGTCTCTTTTTGTAGATCTTATGTTAGAATGAAATAGAAATAGAAATGTGGTAACTGTTGTTTTTGAGAGTGTAGATTATCTTGCTGTTGCGTTGATTTTCATTGAATAAGTGTGGGTAGGCTACTCTATGTTTCAGAAATATCCACCCATGGATGCCAATATTCTGAAAATACTAGACCAAGTTACGTTTTTTTGCACGCCAACTCTGTGTTCTTTTGCTCATGAATGTGATTTTTCAAAATACAATAATCTAGACCCAGTACCAGGACTGTCAGGTTTTAAGATTTAATCTTGATGTTACATCATAAACACATCTTTGTATTGATCCACAAATAAACTGCGATTTTTCAAAATAACACTTTCTTTGTTTCTGGGAATGCTGTTATAAACTTTGACCTGAACAGCTATGATTGTATTGTGATACTTTAGCCAGACAGAAAACATGTTGCCATTGATTTAGCTCTTCTAGAGACAGATGGAATCTAATAAATGACAATAATATAAATTCTCATACAAAGTCATACTTATAACATAAATAAAAAGATGACCTTTAAATGTATAAAATACTAAATCACCACTTTGATTTGGTCAAAAATAATGTCACCATTTTGATATACAGAGCAATAAGCCATTCTAATTACACATATCATTCCATCATAACTGGATAACAGAAAATCTTCATGTTCCATATATCTTTATCTCTTTCTGCCTTAACTGTGGCTTCCACACATGTGACTCTGACACTAAAAGCGTTTTTAGTGTTAGTTTTTAGTGTTAGTTTTTAGTGTTTTTTATTTACAGCGTTTAATATAATTTACACACATTTCTTGTTCTCCTTGTGAATAAAATGTTTTTTAGCAGACTAAAAGAAATACATCAAACCCACCCAGTTTTGACATTTACTGCAGTTCTCGCAGGTGTTGGGGAGTTATCACATCCTGCACATTAAAACCCGCTGAAATGCCCTTAAGCTTTAGCCACAGTAAGCCTGTGCTGGAAATAATATGCTTACAGCCTCTGGTGCTCTACATCTGCTGTGTGTCTGCTAGTCACTCCCTCTCTGTAAAATACAAAACTCTTAACGCTTCATGATACTAATGTGAAGAAGGTGTTTAGTCTGTGCAGTAGGAGTCACCTTAAACAGCAATCCAATTCTACCTATTCACATTCTGACTTGAAAATCACTGTGTTATTGTGTGTGAATCATTATGTGCTTCATTCGAGTATGTGGCAGCATCCTTCACACACAATTCATTTGTCTGAGGGGCACAGATGATTGAAATGTCAAGCAGATACTTTTACAGAGAACACGGGAAAGGATTATTTTCTGTGTCCATGTATGAGGAATGCATTTCCTCGCGATGGCTGGAGAGCTGGCTGGTGCATTGATGCTCAGGATTCAGCCTTAAAACATGACCTTGTGGAGGGAGCTGCAGAGGGGAGGGGAAGGGATGGCTGCAGCCTTCCAATTACAATATGGATATGATGCTCAATGCAATGCACACTGCTGCAGTGTTCCTTGTTTGCTAAATATTCAATACCTTGGGAAATCTAAGATTGCAATCAATGGATTAGATACAGATTGCATTGCTTTGGAATATGTGACTATGTGATTGGAACATCTGCATGGTAAAGACAAGAGGACAGAAGTATTGCACATAGGAATGTGGGACCTGCTAGCTTTGCCTGCCTGCTGTTTAGTGTTCAGCAGGTAACAGTGTCTTTACCTGAGCTTTTTACCTAGAAATGAACTCCCTGCTGTGTTCAGAACACACAGAGAAGTATATTTATTTCACAAAATATTTAGTGTTTAGCCAAAGAGAAAACATGTGATATTGTGTGAATTATATCCCTTCATACTGGACATTTGCCTGTGCTGCAGAAACACTCAAGGTCAGTTTACAGCAAATTAACTTTAACTTTAACATTTAACATTAAGACAATATCTCCGTTTACACAAACAGTATTGATGCAATGTGTAGTAACACACTCTATTTTACTGAAGCCTCCACCAGCTGTGCTACGCTCTCCTTTCTTTTCCTCGCCTGACATCATGTAAAGCTGCACCTCCAGGATTCAGTATCCTAAAATAGACTATGGAGAGCAGGACTTAACTGCTATTTATTATCATTTACATTGCAGACTATTAACATTTTGGCTATTTACTGTCGGACTTCTTCCCGTCCATGAACTACAGAGGTGCAGGAAACTCCCATCACTGTGCTTCTGGTGAAAAAACACTCATGACATGAATCACTGTCACTCAGACTGAGACACATTGTCTTCACAGTCAGCCTTGTCCTTGCCACCACACACGCACACGCACACACACACACTCTTCTATGTGTTTCAAACTGACACAGTATCTCCCTCATGGCTTTTACCCACAGGAAATACATGCTTAAAACCAACATCCTAGCCTTAATCTGACCTGAACTGTGCCCAAACATATTTGGGACCTGAATGTCCTCACAATCCAAAATGTCCTCATAAGAATAGTCAGAAGCAATGTCAGTGATTGGTCCTCTCAAGTACAGCTAAATCTCACACACACACACACACACACACACACACACACGGTGCTCCACTCATGACAAGTTAAAAATAGCCATTATTACCACAAATCAGTATTGCCAGTGAAACGGCTTTCTGCATTGACAGTGATTTAGATTTTAATGATAGATACAAAGCGAAGATACAAAGATTGAATACAAAAGAGGACAAGACGTGAGGAATCTTTTTGATAGAAACCATCTGCAAGTAATTGTGTTTAGGAATTAATAAAAGGCATACAGCATGAAGTGAAGGGCTGTTTTTATTCCTATTTACCTTATTGGATGCAAGTTTTGTTTATCTACAGTATTTTAATTAAGAAAGAAAACAATGAAAGGTGTAATGAATAATTAAGTCTAGTTCAATGTTCTGGCCACATATTAATACAATTTTATCTGAAGTAAGGTATTTGAAGATTAGCTACTATATTGAGCTTTAAGCTGCACTGCAAAACACTGAGCGTACAGTCTGTTTGGTCATATTCTTAGGTCTTAATCCATCATTATAAAGTAAGAGGAAAATCAACCTCATGGAGACATTGCATTAGAGTTTTCGTTTTTTGACAAAGTGCAAATATCTTCAGACTCTACAGAAATATAAGAAGATCATCTCATATTTATCAAGAAAATGACACATGGATCAAAAACTGAAATTGATTTATATTTGTTAAATAACTTAAACCATCTTGGCACCGTTGGTTTAGGGAGATATTAGAGACACAACACTTTCTGCAGTGTGAGTCAGTCAGTCTTTAACCAACAGACAAGACAGCCAAATGTCTTAAATCACGGAGACAAGGTAGAGCCATAAAATTTCCTGACACTCTCATTCTCTGGTGCATAGCTTTAATAGCCGGGACAATGGCAGAAACACAGACTCACTGACTGTGCAACGTTACTCCTTAAAAGATCTATCTGTTTATTTTTATTCAGGGGCTTTTACCCACAATTAAAAAGACAGATTCTGGTGCATTCAAGGTAAATCCATTACACCTTAATAATCTGGTGGTAGGAAACGCTTGCATCATGTCTAACTAAAGCTCTTTTGAATCCATGTACAGACATGAATCTATGAGACAACCACAAACCAGAGCTGTGTTAAATTTTTGTGTTAAAGTTTTTCATGTGATACGGTAAAAGTCAAATCCTGTCTCCTTCAATAGGACAATCCTATATAGCTAAACTACATTCTCAGTTCTCAAAATTATATTCAATAGTTCCAGGAAAGGCACAGAATAACAGTACTGTGTAATGCTTCAACACAAAACGTTTGACTGTTTTCACACAGACAAGTGTGAACAACACACTGTGTGTCACTGGATTCCCTGTGGCAAGTGAGATTTTGTCACACTCAGTCCTCTTTAAAACATGGACTACTGTTCAAACACTCTAAACTGCACATATACTGCATTATGGAAAGTGTTTATTTGATATAATGACTCAGTGGTCTATGAGCACATCTTTAACCTGAACATATGTGTGCACACTGTTTTACTACAAGGAGTATGTTTGATTGTGTGTCGCTAGTTTCAATTGAGGGTGTAAATGTTACCACCCAACATCTCTAGAAAACACAACATATTTGGCATATCAATCTTCTACATGGATACATGGATTTCTTGTTAGAAAGGCAATGACTGAGCACAGAACATCTATAAAGTGATATAGAATAACTGCAAACAGACACACTACGTGAAGAAGCAACTCTAAAAAGCAACTGCAAAAAGATGCAAAACAGACATAAAATGGATGCAAAATGACCACAAGAAGATGCAAAATAACTACAAAGATACGCAAACATCACAGCAAGAAAATCTGACATGAAACAACCCAGAGAAATGATAATAGCTACAGAGAAACACAAAGCAGTTGAAGTTAGTACAAAAAACTGGGTTTCATTTTGGTGAGTGCACATGCAGAAAGCTCTATACAACAAACTGGGAGCTTACTGTAGCTGCAGGTGAGAGGATAGTCTGACTGGTCAGTCTGGTGAGTCAATTTGATGCCTACATATAATACACTGCGTGTGCGATACAGTACCTGTATTGTCTGGTGTCGTCGCTATCAACCTGTGGGGAACTCGTGGTGAGACCTTCAACCCTGCTCGTACCTGGTAGAACCTGAGGGAAAGGAGACAACAACAGTCACAAAGAAACATCCATGATGATCTCTTTCCAGATGGCCAGGAAGTCTCAAGAAAATATATAAGGCAAAGGGTAAAAATGACACGCTGGTGTTTATGGCATTAGAGAGAGAGAGGACGAAAGGTTGATTGAATCCAATTTTCTATAAGCAGGCTATTTACGCTCACTGCTATAATATTCATATTTTCCATTACAGTCTTTTTAGTCATCTGAGTGGGTGAACATTTAGTTGACACCTGATTTTAATATTTGCCAGCAGGCCAGCATTCAAGTAAAATAATCCTCAGACACCTGACTTCGAAAATGTTTTCACCGTGAGCGAGCAACTTGAAATAATAAAAATGGAAATTATAAAAAATTATAATCCCATACTATATTTACTGTGACTACTTGTTTCAGATGTTATTGTGTTGTTAGTGCAACATGTTTTAAACAGACCTGGGTGATTATTATGATTAAAGGATTACAGGCAAATGGTGATTAATAATGGAATAAACATTATAATGTACCTCTGATGAAAGGCTGGTGAGCACACTGTAACTGTACATGGGCACAGATATGCAACATTTAAAGATGAACAAGTATTGATCTCAGAAAATTAGGTTATTCCAGCTTCAAATTAAAAGTCGTTCATAGAAAATACCAGCACAGAGCTGTGGATGTAACGGAAACAGTCTGACTGACTTGCTAAGGATTATTTACATGACATTCCAGACCATAGACAGCAATGGAAAACATCTTTGAAAAGGTCACTTTGACAGTTTAAGTCAAAGCACAGTGATCACAGTCATCACATCAGTGTGTTAGCGTCAGCGCTCCTAAAAGATGGACACCTGACAGGCAAGAGCACAGGAAGGGATTTGAAGGTTGATATCTGAATATATATACATAAATAAATATATAAGGAATGTTTATGCAGTGAAATAGGTCAACTCAGTGGTCAGCAATTGGTCAGATAGTCACCCATTACCTCCTAGAGGTTTATTAACATGTGTGCTCAATGTTTAATTTTCAATAAACTACATTATTATTTACTTTAATGGGCACACATCAGAAATATGTGTTGGTATACAATAGAACAAGGGAATGAAATAGAGTAAATTACATTTAGAAAATGCAGCTGTGTTCATAATATGAATATCTGAAGCAATCTAAGACCATTAGTGAAATCTGAAAGAGTCATATTCATCGCCTTCTTTTAATTCAGATTTATTCAGTGTGTAATCAGTGGACAGCAGGCCCTTAACAGCTGCATAGTCCCCCTGTGTGGTAGGGATTAATATTGATTTCAGTTATCACATTGCTGTGTTCTGGTAACTAAACTATTATTATTGTCCACATTGGGCCAGTTCTTTTTGGTGTCCACATCAGATCTCTGGTGCCCTCTGAAGCAACATGGCAACGGGTAAAAACAAACATATTAGTGCACTCAGCTGAAGGGATTACTGTGATAAAGCTTTAGTCCATCCCATTTGGAGGAAGGGAAGGAAAATCATTTTGATAAAGCTGGCATTTCAGCCGACCCGATGAGAGGTTTTAATCTCTCCTGCAGAGGATAAACATGACTCTTTTTCTTTTGATGATATGGAATTTTATAAAAACATCGACTAAATTTAGATTTTAGCGCTTTCATTTCCACTCATTCATCTCTTATTGGTAGAGTCCATTATACTGTATATAGATTAGTTAAGTGCTGTAATGTATATGTTTGTTTACCGTTATTATTACCACTGAAATTCTCTGATGAGAGCTGCATGTTTGAACCTTCAATTACTCCATCAGTTACCAAGGAATATGTTGCCATTCTCATATTATTCATATTTCTTATGCCTTCCAGTCATGTCTAAGGGAAAGAAAGTAATTTCGTGTAATATAAGTGCAGTCGTCAGTTTCAGTTTGAAACCATCATACCGAAGATAAAAATGCATACTTATATTATTAAGTATTGAGTTCAGCTCAGTGAAAACTATTTAAATGAGTGCTTTCTCAGCAATGAACATGAATATGTTCTGTGAGTTTGCTGACTTGGCAGTTGTGAAGTCAGTTAATATGAACAAATATCAAGACTCTGGAAATGTGATTGTGCAGAGAGGAATTGCTTACCCCCTTTGAAAGAGATCCACATTGTGAAACTTGTGCAACTCTACAGAAAACTCCAGTGTTCCCTGTACTTCAGACATGATATAACCCCACTCATCACCTGCCAAAAGAGAGGAAACAGTCAATACAATGCACAAGATAAGCACAAACCATAGTGAAACATAGTTTCTAAAACTGGCTAACGGTTATCGCTGAGGTGATATGACTCATACAGTCCAGGGTGGAGAACGGACCAACACAGACATCTGATGCACATAGTTTTCACCATGACTGTTCGGGTAAATGATAGAGAGAAATGAGCACCACGCTGTGATTCAATTACTTCAGAGTAAATGCACGTGCAGCTGCTCTCTTTATTATATCTGTCCTAATAAGGGACAAGTGAACTGATGTGAGTTCAGCTTCTATTACTGTCAATGTCAGCCCTCTGCTGCCTCTTTATATTACCTGAATTGGACAAGCTGTAATGTATAGTTATGCTACCTGTGTGCCATAACTTGAGTATGAAAAGACACAAGGGTCACCGTTGACACAAAAATGGAAATTTGTTTTTGTTGTGTCACTCAATTTATGGTACAAGTTCACATTTACATGAGAAAAAGAATGACTTTCTTTCAAGCATCCTTTCTTCTTCCTGCTGCTGGTCTCTTTATCATGCCCTTTTAGTTGAGTTTAACCGAAAACCTCTTTCATGTTGTTGAAGGAAACTCTTACATTACTTGCATCTAAACACATACCAGCAAAGTAAACTGCTGAAAAATGCACATATGCAGTTCATGTTAGTCCTTAAGAGAAGTGGTCCCGACTCAGTGTTACATTTTTATTGAGCGATCACTAAAAATCCTTCAATTGAGACAACTGGAGGCAATTAGTCAGTGTATATAATGCAACCGACCATTGAATATGGATTTTTCTAAAGGAACTTGTGATCAACATCCAAGGCTCACTGAGGCTCAGCTCACTGCACTTCACACCCATACAATATGAGCAGTGTTTTCCATTTGCAGCAATTAAAGCACCATGAGCATGTCCAAACATGAATGGCTTAATTTTACTTTAAATCCATGAAAACCATTAGGAGGTGTGGACTTTATGCTCTACAGCGTTCAGGGAAAGTGCAGTGAAAGCTGAAACACAGTAAGAAGCGGGGCTGTCACCAAACAAAAGATGACACAGTGCACAGTTATGTGTCTCAAATAACCCCTCACTGAAACATAATCGTTGCATGTGCGTTGCATTGGGTTCATGTTAAGTGTTGAGAGTCATCACTGGAGAGAGGAAGTGTGCACACACGCCTTGCTGCTGTGAAACTTTCCTTTCCTTTTTACTGTTTTCAACTGACTCACTTTCAAATGAGAGTAAAATGTAAAAGAAGTGTGTATTGCACCATGTCCAAGGTAAAAAGTCAGTATTTCTGGCACCTCATTATTTAGCAGACGTAAAAAGAAACATTATTTACTTAGATAAAATGTGTAGCTGCTGCACTTGTGACTTCACCTTTAACTTTAAGTGATTGTGCTATGACCTAACCCTGTGACCCTGACACTAAAGGCAGTGAGCAGACTCTATAATGGCGCTTTTCCACTACACAGTAACGGCATGGTACGGCCCAGTTTTGGTGCTTTTCCATTACAACTGAGTACCTCCTCGGCGTGGGCGAGGTCGTCATACAGCAGCACAAAACTACCATGACGTCATTGACATGTGACACAGAAAACCGGGAAGAAGAAGAACACTACTATCACAAACAATGGAGGACACCGAAGCGATCATGTATTTGTTGCTCGCTCTGTGGCTTTTTCTCCTCGACTGACCATGGCCTTGTTTTCTGCGATGTCAATGACAACACTTGTTGGCCAATCAGTGGAAGGCAGTCGGCTAACGTCACGTTTTAGTATCTCTTTGGCTCACTTGGAACCGGGGAAAAGCGCCATAAATGTGAAACATGAGCACATCATACAGATTGATGAACATGAAAGAAACACAACAAACAAAAATGTAAAAGTTATATATAGAAATAGGTAAAGGGGCCTCTCCCTGTCACACACATTGTGGTAGGTAAGGTCACCTGAACTGATTGTTTGTTTCTCTCCTGAGATCTGTCAACACTGTAAGCAGTGTGAAAAAAAAAATGCCACCCAAACATTTTAAAAGCCAAGTACTCTTCTTTTTAGTTCTGATTCAGTTGTGTGTGCTTTATTTAATGATTAACAACAGTCAGTTCTGATTTGTCGTGTAATATCAGCTAAGAAAATATTCCAGTGTCTCTTCCCGTAAACAGCATTTATTGGTGCTAAGGTGTCCTCTCAGTTGGCAGTGAAACAGTCTCCTCCAGCTTGCTTATGCTAATAAGATGCATTATAAGAATCTTGCCAAGTGGAGAGAAACAAGGGCCAGTAAATCTTCAGTAAAACCTGAACCTCTACCTAAAACCAGCAGTGCAGATGAGACTAGATGACTGTGTCCATGTCCAGACACATGAACATAACAAACAAGAAATGACTGTTTGGCCTCTTCTTGCTGACTCTGCACATTGAGTCACATCGACACTCTCACTCTGTGTGTGTGCATGTGTGTGTGTCAAGGTGTTATTAGAGGCCACTTAATGTGAGACTATGAGACACTGAAGTATGGACACTTCGCATTGATAAAGCGCGCCGAAGCTGCTTCACTGCTTCCATTATTCACTGCGTTGTAAGCCAACCTCCTACTTACCTGTTATCTGCTGTCTAAGAGGTTCAAAAAGTAATATGTTAGGTAGGCAGTAAGGAGGACAATGAATGAACACTGTGTACTTGATTAAATGGAGGCTCACAGTCCAAGGACTTGAGACTTAATATACTTTCTCCCTTTCCAACCAAAACAATGGCTAGACCTCACAGACTCTATAGACACATGGACATGTTATTGAAATCAGTGAGGCACAGATATAAACACCCACACTGACAGCTTCAAAAGCATACAGCTGTCATTCATCCATGCAGGATACACTGTGTTTCCCTTGATGATGATGACATTGATGATCATAACGATGACAACACAACCCATCAACTGCAGCATGAGACAATGTCTTTTGAGGTCAACGTAGGGTAACTGTCATTTTCATATTGCCAATGGAACCCATGTCACACAGCTCATAGATAATCGTTGCCTTCTAAAGATGTAGAGTCATATTTAAAAAACAAAACCCAAATGACTTATTTTTAATGCTTAGACATTCTCAGACAACTCTTGTTACGGAGATACATTCTTTGTTTGTTTTGTTAGATTTGCTGACTGACTAATATAGAATATTGGCAGCTTTATCCAAGCAGCATGTTACAGATAAAATGACTGCAGACAGGTGGTGTATTTTTAGTTAATTTACCAGATCCAGCTATTTCCCCACCAGGATTTTACAGAGCTTTGAAACAGAACTTAGACCTTCATGTTGGGAAATAAAGTGCTAAATAGCTAGTGCTAAATAAAGTGTCATTGAATTGGATCTGATCACCACCAAAAGTTAATCAGTTTTAAGTTAGGACACTTCTGACCAATTCTGAAAATTTCGTCCAAACTTTTTGAGTTATTTTGCACACCAACAAACCAACAAACAAATAAACAAACCCCGGTGAAAACATAATAATTGAACATCAAACAGAGAGTGTTTAGTTTTGGTTGTGTTGCTGTTGATTTTTAGATAATTCCCTTGAAACACCTGCTTCATTTACATAAATGAGAACAGAAAATGCCATTGAACAGTTTTTGTTTCCTTCTTTGCATTATAATCATTTTATTGCTCAGAAACCATTTTTATATAATATATATATATATATATATATATATATATATATATATATATATATATATATATATATACATATATATAATTTTTATTTCTGGTTCACTTTTTAGGTGACATTCCGTAACACCTTTCTATGAAGTAGTTTTATACTGGCAGAGTTTGCCATTGCAATCCTGTATTAAGTCAACTTTGACTTCACACAGTCTGTTTGACACGTCCATCCACACCTCCTGCCCGCCTCAGTTGTTCCACTCTTGGCACTGGTGGGTTTACTCCACTGACAAAGAGGCTCAACAAGAGTTTGCTGCTTCTGGATAACCTGACTCTCACCAGCTGAATGCGTTCCACTGAGCTCCACACATCCATCTGGACTCACACCTGATGGGAAGGACTTCAAGGGAGCAAAAAATGACTGAGCCATCAGGATCGCTGGGCGGGATTTTCATAGATGTGACGTAGCTGTTTTCATGGCCGTTTTTCCTTGCATTGCTCTCGTCTGCGTCACGGGTTGATTTTGATGTGAGTGGTTGAAGTAGTGCGTCATTAAAGATGACAGACAAGTGGTTTATCCAATCACATGCAAGGATTTTTGATAAGGCCCCATCTTCTGTAATACATCTCCAGTGGAGCTATCCCAGATGAATGTGAGGAGCTAGGTGGAATGACATTCAGCTGGCAAGAGTCAGGTTAATTTCTGGAGCCTTTAGTGTGAAACTTGACAATACCACCAATAACTACGGATGTCACCAAATCAACCAGGACTGACATCTTAAGGAATTAGATCTCTTTTTGTGAATAGCTGCAACTAGTTTCTGATACTTATCTACTTCAGTTTCTCAGATTAGTCAATCCATCCATCCATCCATCCATTATCTACCACTTATCCTCATAGGGTCGTGGGGGGGCTGGAGCCTATCCCAGCTGTCTTAGGGCAGAAGGCAGGGTACACCCTGGACAAGTCGCCACCTCATCGCAGGGCTCATAGAGACAGACAACCATTCACACTCACATTCACACCTACGGTCAATTTAAATTAGCCAATTAACCTAATCCCCATACATGTTTTTGGATGGTGGGAGGAAGCCGGAGTACCCGGAGAGAACCCACACAGACACGGGAGAACATGCAAACTCCACATAGAAAGGCCCCTGGCCCGGGATTCGAACCCAATACCTTCTTGCTGTGAGGCAACAGTGCTAACCACTACACCACCGTGCCGCCCAGATTAGTCAAGTTAATCAATAAAAGTTATTGAGTTGAGACCTATTCCCTGACTATCCCTCCCTAATATGCTCCACCTCGCTAATGCTGAGAATTTGCTGCTTGTGCATTTTTACAAACTATCCCTTTCTGATTTTCTACTTGCAGCGAATCATTAAACACTAATCAGTACAAAACAGCCATCTGCTGTCTGATTACTATTTAATGCAGGCCACAGACAAACAGAATCACACATGTAGGATTTCTTAGAGGGTTAGAGTTTGATGTAATTCCTCCACCTTAAGGAAAAACTAAAAATCCTGGCTGCCCTTAAGCTGTCCAGGCCTCCTCCTCCTCCTGGTGTCATCCTGATGGAGTCAGCTCATGAGAATGCTGACTGACATCTCCAATCTGAATTCGGGGAGGATGAAGAGGCAACATGTTCATAGTGACTGAATGTGAAGTGAGCAGATTTTGCAAGCGACATAGACGTAAGTGTCGTTGTAACAGAGCGCCACGACTGGAAGCTGCTGTATGGAAGCCGGAAATTAATCTCTGGCATTATTGTCTTTATTAACATCTGATCAGAACCATCACCAAATGAGGGGATATGTGACAAAGGCCCAGTGGGTTACTTATAGCACATCCTTCATGCAGCCAAACAAAAGAAAATGATGCAAATGTTGGGGATTTCTGTCCAGGTTTGAAAGTATTTTTAAGGATATTAATATCAGCCAAATCAAAGTTACTGTAACCATATTTCTTTTTCACTCTATGACTGAGTTTAAGGAATAGGCATCTGCAAACTCGATATGCGGAGAGCCCTTTTCTGGAAAGCACCAAGCCAGCATCATGTGAGAGAATAATCTAGCATTAGCTAAAAAGCCTCCGTTATGCTGTATTAGGCTCTTTGTTGTCAAAATGACAAAGCCAAATCCCTGCAAAGGCAAAAAAAAGACCAAGTGGAGCTATCAAGTTTAAATGACTCAGAGTATGGCTTTGACAGGATGTGAGCAGCATCTCTGCTATCTCCAAATGAGATTCTTTTATGATCAAAGAGCTTTTCTACAAAATGAAAGAGGCACATAAAGTAACCAAGTGGAAAATCCTACATTCACTTCCTCTGAGGTCTTTTGTATTGTTTGGAGAGCTGCTGGAGCATGCAATCTGCACTCAAGACCATAACCAGGCTCACCATTTGTATTCGCAACCCACTATTAATTTGTTTAGATGAAAGTGCTGGCCACTGTGTCAGATGTGCTCATCCAAGAATTAGTCAAACAGTATGAAAGTGGGCATTAGTTCATTGAAAGGACACAGCCCAGTGTTTGTGGTTTCCTGCACCACTGAAACATCAGTAACACAGTCTTATTAACAGTGATCTATTTAACTCCTGTGTCGTTGTTGACTCTTGTCGCAGCAGGCTGCAACAAGATAACTGCATTGTTTCATGTTGAAGTGGGAGCTTTGCTCTGTTTCATTCAGACAGTGTGTGGGACAGACTACATCATCTGTGAAACACTGATAATAAACAGCACACACTGTACCGTGGAGCAGCGCTGACAAACATCCACGCTTGCCATAAAGATGTGGAAGAACTGCACAAGCACACAATAGCCAGCATATTTGTCAATCCATATTCAATGATATGACATTTAGATTAGACATTAAACATGTTGTTGTTTTTTAATGAATCCCTTTATTTTGAAAGGCTGGCTTTAAATTGTCCTTTGTGCTCTGTCCTCTTGCTATCTAGTGTGGAGTGTATTTACAGTGAGACACATGCCCAGTGACCACACACACGATCTGCCAGACAAAGACCATTAGCTTCCATATAGAAGTATGATATGATGGGCTATATTATAAATGAAAGCAGTTCATACTCATTCCGCCTGACAGCGGACACTAATGTAAAACAAGGATAGCTGCTCTCATGTTCAACACATGCACACAGCGACCACCCCACTAAAGCAGCAGAAGGGTGTCACACGTAGAATAAAACAGCCTCACCTTGGCGGTGATGAAGCAGCGTAATATCCGCAGAGAGGTCGGGTCCAGCCTTCACTGAGCAAACCGCTGTTTGCGGAGGGATGCGCGGTTTGCAATGTTTATATCAGCGCTTCTCCTGCTGCTGCTGCTGTTGCCATGGTTATTCATCCAGAGCCTGTATGTTCTGCAGTCCCCCCTCCTCTCTCTCTCTCTCTCTCTCTCTCTCTCTCTCTCTCTCTCCTGAAGGGGATTTCAATTTAGGAAAGTGCGGCAGCGTCTGTCGCGGAATCTGGTTTTGTGTCCTGTCCGCCCTTTTTGCATGCATTGCATACAGTCAGTGGCTAGTAGTTTCATAATGGGAACATTAATAGTCAGCAGCCAGTCTATGTGTGTGTGTGTGTGTGTGTGTGTGTCTGAGTGTGTGTGTCCTGCTGCTGGTTATAGTGTGCGTCCTGCGGGCGAGCTGACGTCACAGCCTACCCCCCTAAAAACTGAAAGGATAAGTGATATGTTCTGCAAACAAAGCGGTAATGAAATAAAAATTAAAAATATATATAATATAATAAGCATGTGGTTGTCACGTGACTTGGAGGTCATGGCAGATTGGTAGTGGTATAAAAATAAACTTTGACTAGGAGCTAAAACATGAATTGACACTGTTCAGAGAACACATCTAGAGAATATGTAAATCGCCAAATTTAACAGCTTTTTCATGACACTGTACTCCAGTCTATCTGGCTGAGCTTTAAATAGTGGATAGTATAAAGTTGTTATGTCCCTCATATGAAAAGATCATTTGAATGAAGGATGAAAATTTGTTTGGCAAAATACACTCCTAAAGCCTCAAATGTAATTGAATATTTTGTTCACTTATTGAACTACTCTGTCATTGTCTTCTAACATTCACTTTGGTGGATGTTATTAGTTGCCTCTGTCAAGGGTAAACTTAGCTTGTTTGGCAGCTAAAGATAAATATGTTCTAAATAATAAATATAATATATACAGTCATATAATAAATATGACAGTACTCCATTATTATTTTTAAAATATTGAGTATTTTAGTTTTAATGGTGGTCTCATAATATAAATTTGGTGTTTATCTATTGCATATTCACAGATTATTTGGTTTAATGAAATTATCAAACTGCAGATCTAAGTTCTGGTGTTGCCCAATGTTAAATATTTATTTTCAATTACTAGGGATGAAGTCAAACATGTTTATTGCAGACATTTGAAGAAGAAATGTGCACGTAAGAGTTCTGGAATAAATGAATTCCTGCATTAAGCACATTATAGACAGTGTGTAAGTCAGGATCTTAATGTACAATATTTTACAAAGTTAGGCTTAAATTTAAAGATCACATCTTTAAACAAAAAGTAACAAATGAGAGACAACCACTAACCAGCACTGTCTTGTTTGTTTAGGTAGCTAGTGCAATTAAAACACCATCTGCCCTGGTTAAAGAACTGCTCGCAGACTAATCACTTGTCAGATAAGGGAGAGGGGAGGATTATATCACTACAGATAAATAAAAATATCCATGGCCCATCAACTGTTAGTGTTGGTGACTGTGTTTAACCTTAGTCAACAGTAGGAAATTAGTTTTCTGTATTGGTCCCTTTGGGGTTTTTGTCTCTGATGTTCTGAAGTGAACCCATGCCGCATGATTGTTGCCAGCTTCACCGTCCTCCTTAAAAACCCAAAGTCAATTGCTGCTTTTCTCCCATGGCATTCTGCCATAAGCTCCAAGCACTCTTGATTAAGAAAGAAGCACTATTGATTTTTTTTTTGTTGTTTTCCGAGCGGTACTAGAGCCCAGATGACCATATAACTTGGACAAAAAAAAAAAAAAACTGGCAGAAATTTCAGAGAGGTTACACAGCAAGGACACTCCTTTTTCAAAATGTTATGGTTATTTCTAGTGTATAAATAGATCACACGGAAACCGTGATCACTGTGTTTCACCCTATTAGTGGTATTTTGCTTTTAATGATTTAATTTCTTTCAGAAAAGAGTTCTCTGGTGATATAAAGAGGCGATGATCACAGACACAGCCACAATATCCTCAGTTCAACTTGTCCACTATGACAAACCAATAGTTACAATAGACAGAAAAGCCTGAAGAAAAGAGTGTAGATACTTCTATACAGGACATGTTGGATATGAAAACAATGGGAATCATACTGTTTTGGTTCTCTCAGTTCTCAACACCGATGGGAGATTTTGCACTCTCATCATCCCTGTTTTGTGTGTATTTTTAATTTCTTGAGTGAAATAACTGTAATTAAATAAGAAGTTGAAATTTTGAAAATTATGCTTTGAGGTAGATAAGTAGATTCTTGGTTGTTTTTAATGCAGTTTTGTTATTATTGTATGTTCTGTTTGCACTCCATACCATGTGAGCCTGGTCCACATACATAAATGAAAAAAAAACATGCATTAATTGACAATCTTTTTTACTTTTATTAGTTACCTGTCCAAAAAAAAATCAGGTAAACCTGCCATTAAAATTGGCTCATGATCTACTAATAAGTATTACTCTATTTAGCAAACAGTTTCTTTTTGGTGTATTAACTGTGTCAAGCTAGCTCCAGTTTTTATGCTAAGCAAATCTAAACACAATGTGACTCCAACTTAACTTAAAAAAAAAAAAAAAAAATATATATATATATATATATATATATATATATATATATATATATATATATATATATATAAAATATAAAAATATAAATTATCACAATGGTAATTCATAAATATGTAAGAGCATTGTTTACATTTGTAATTAATAAATTAAAATTTGCATTTGCTACATCCAGTAACTGTAGTGATCCATACCTCAAAATATCCCATGGCAACTGAACATTTACACTGACTGCATGCTTTCCCATTGTGCCTCCATCTTGCTGGCTATTGTTAGTAAAACTGTTCGGGTCACCAGAGCAGATCTTTAGATAAATACCTTGGGATTCTGTGGTTTGTTGTGTCATTGTCCTCATCTGAGAAACAAATTACCCTCTGATCCTGTCACTTTTATTAATAATCTCTCTAAATGTATACCCACTACCCTGGATAGTGCAAAGCTTTTAAAATATGTGAAGGTGTCATCTCATAGCCTAAATTCTGCTTGACCATAGCTTTATGTTGCAGCTTTGTGACCAAAACACTCCTTTTTGCATTTCCACAGCAGAAATGAGCTGTATTCTAACAGGAGGGCCCTGCCATGTGTGACTCCAGGTCACAAGTGTGCTAGTCATGGGGCCTATCTCGTGGATGAATAATCACATCTCTTTCCCTCTGCCTGCACTGTCTGTGCCTGCTCTCTCATTGAGACCATGAGCTCTCAATTATCCAGGCTGGACACATGATCTCTCTGTTAGATCTCTGAGGAGACCCACTCACTGTATCATGTTTCCTTTGCAGCTCTCTCAGATGGGCATTGTGGTATCGCTACAAAAACAATCAATTCCTGCAATAAGATACAGTAACAAATATTGTATTCTTGGCCTTTATATTATCAGTAGTAAATTGCAGAGTGTCAGACTGTGAGATTATCAACCACTAATATCAGATCATATATCAGGGACATAGCAACTGCCAGGATCAATAAACCAACAATTTAAGATAAGAACACAATAACACAGATTTAACAATAAAGATACTGGAGAAATACTTGAGTTTTATATGCTGTGGCATGCACCCTCATAAAACTGTCCACGTCAAAGCAGTTATTATGCTCCTGGACAGCAGTGGTTTTCATCACATTTGCCTTTCCTTTAAAGCAGGTGTTGCAAAAAATTTCTAGCACATTCATGCTTTTGAAACACAAATACCATTTGGCTTTGTAGCATCGGTGCTGGGGGATGAGTCATACCTGTAAGAAAATCAAACAAAGTCTTAACAATGAAGAATGACCGTGTATTTAGTGATTTAGGTTAATATCCCTGCAAGATATCGGCCTGCAACAACTTGTTTTAGATGCTCAAATTTGGTAAAGTGCTGCAAAAGTCACAGATCAAACGCCTTAGAATCAATTACATCAAACCCAGGACACAAACAGCTGCCTAAGGCCCCTCTGGTAATAACAAGGCTTTCTCCATGTCAACACTACAGGCTAAGATGCATTCTTCACCTACACTGATGAGTACACGTGACTATGAAATCCATATTTCATCACTCAATAGCTGCTTCTTCCCTATCCTGACGATAATTATTAAGAGAATTACACACAGGCATACGTGTCATTAGGAGGCACCATAAAGAACACAAGCAGAGGGGTGGGGATGGGGGTTACACATGGAGGCCCGTGGGCTCCTGCATCTTTTTAAGTGTTGGTAATAAAATGTAGCCACCACCTCCTGAAGAACTCCTGGCCAATGGGAACCCATTGAACAAATTTTTATGTGTTCCCAGAAAATGTTTGAGCATCCCCTGCACCAGTTCTCTCTGTCAGTCCTCAACATGCGCAGGTAGGACTGACTTCTGGGGGGAAATTTTTTTTGTCTGTGGCTCCTTCTGCTCCTGCATCTCATCGCTGTTCCTCATCACTAAGCCTGACTGTGTAAGGAGTGAAACATGGCCTTCCCCAGCTCTGGTTTGAAGAGGTAAATATCACATTTCTGCCTCGACTCTTCATCAGCAACCTTTGTCTTCAAGCTGTTTGTGTAAATTGTATAACACGAAGTCCCATTTCAGACTGGGTGTCCACTAATAATCTATTTATTTGTTGTTTAGAAGGAGGAAACATGTACATTTGCCACTTGAAATAAAATGTGTAGCTTAGCGTAGATTAAAAAACATGACCATTTGCCTTTTAATCTGACCCACACACGCACACATGCATCCTATAAACCTCTGCTGCGTGACATTTCAGTAAAGTAAGACTCTTTAGCTCTTCAGTGTTTCCATTTAGTTTGTTGGGAAAAAGCCTGAATCAATGAATTTACACTTAATTAATGCCTACACAGTCATCATCTGTGACAACATTTTCACACATCTATTGCACAAAGTCTTAGACTGCACGTTTCCTGCAACAGTCCACTTTAATTTGACGGCATTGTCCAGCTGGTTGCGTCATGCTCAGCAGTGATCCATTTTGGGGGTAATTGAGACAAATGAGAGAGCAGAAATCATGCCAGGAGTGTTGGCTCACTCTCATTCTGGGAGCACCTAAAGGACATCGCAATATGGATGGCAGCAAAAGGAAAGTCCCATCAAATGTTGATGAATGTCAGGAATTAAAGGCGATGACATGTTATTATCTAATTGACTTTGACTGATGTTTCCTGGAATATATTTGGGGTTTTTTTTTTCTTTGTAAGCACTTTCTTCACTTTTGAACTGTGGCAGCCCATAACTCTCAAACAGGACCTTTAATCTTGCACGATGGAGATTACACGCATTTATAATTACAGCATGTGATATATTTGTATGGTGGCAAGTAAAAATGTAAGAAGCTGTGCAAGCAGCTTAAAGCCTGCATTTAGACAGCTGTCAACTCTGTAAATCCTTCAATCTCCAACTGGTTTTCATGTCATTACAGTTAAAAAAAAAAACAAAAAAAAAAAAAACTTACCCCTGAGCTAAGAGTTACCTGCTTTGCAAAAAAAAGCAGCTGTTTTTGGTTTGGTTTAGCTCTATTTGCCTAAATGTGAGGACAGATGTCGCTCATTTCATGCTGTACCAGAGGACAAAGCAAGCCTTTTATTGATTTTGATTCTTTATTTGCTTTTCCACTCTTTGAAAGAAGATTGTGGTACAATAATATGAGAAAAAAACTAATAAAAAAGTCACACTCTATAGAAAATTGATTTGAGCCACATAATAATGTTAATTTGCTTTATGCTCATAGCTCCCTGTCTCAAAGAAATAGTTTGACATGCTGAGAAATATGCACATGTGCTTTCTAGCTGACAGTTAGATGAGAAAATTGATCTAACTTTGGTCAGAAAAAGGCGGCCAGTGGTGGAGTGAGAGGCGGAGCTGTCTGAGGAGAACCAGGAAGTGGGAGGAGTCTGGTTTGATCAGAGCACATGTGTAT
The DNA here is from genome assembly GCA_029721515.1 of Synanceia verrucosa. Taxonomy (NCBI): domain Eukaryota; kingdom Metazoa; phylum Chordata; class Actinopteri; order Perciformes; family Synanceiidae; genus Synanceia; species Synanceia verrucosa. The sequence goes on along the minus strand of CM056567.1, from coordinate 11,457,023 downwards.
GGGCTTGAGTTCAGGTGGGAAATCTTTTCCATTACCTGCAGCAGAACCAAGGGCTCTCTACTGGCAACTGTTTTGTCTGTGTGACATGTGAGTTTTGCTGCATTTATGTTTGCAATGTCTTAATTTTTGACTCACTGATGTTAAGTTAAACTGATGAGATGGTACATATTTTATATTTAGATCAACCCAGCACTGATTGTGCCAGCCTCACCTGCCCTGCCACTTGTTGCATATTGAATAAGTCACAGTTGAAGTGAAATTTTCCAGTCTCATTGTGCCTGACCTCATATCCTTAGTGTTGATGACCACAGTCCCTGGTAATCAGCATAGCCCTCATTCAGTCATGATTGCGTATTTGTCAAAATGTGAGACTCTACCAGGATAATTTTGGCTCTATAAATATGATAGGTCAAACACTGAAAGCCTCTGTCATCACACTTTGTTTGTAATGTGTAGCTGAACTTGTCTGGATGCAGATGGATCCGCATGGAAGGCAGACAGATAATCTCATTGGGGTTTTGCTGATGATATGAAGGGCAGAAAATTAGAGAGCTGAATGCTTTCTCTGCACATACCTTGCTGACTTCACCATTAATCATTTCTGTCCAAGTGCACACACACTCTCGTCAACATGGGCTTTTGTTCAAGCAAACACACATTTGCAGGAGAATTCACAAACTGGAGATGGGTTATTCCCTCAGTAACACCTACCCAATCTCACTTGTTTTGCAAATTGACGAGGCAAGTGTCCTCACAGTCACTATTAGTCATTAATGAAGGCTCTTTGGGTTGCTGTGGAAAACTGTCACAACTAGGACACGAATAAAGCTGAAGGAGACTACAGTGCTTGTGAAAGTGTGGACAAAATGTCTGAGTGCTTAGAACCTTGTGCTGCTGTGTAAAGTCAACTGCACGGGTACTGCTGCAGCCACTTTTCCCAGGGTCTCATAGTGAGATGATATGATTGGTTAACCTACACCTGAATGGGCAGAGCCAACGAATCAGTCTGGCTGACTAAAGTCAGGTGACACCCGCTGAATGGTGAAAGGCAAAAGGTCAGAAGGAAGACAAGTGGAGCTCTAAGTGAGCCAATCATCTATCCTGCCACTGTTTAGTAAAGTGTAATGAACTTTATAGAAATGTAAGAATGAAAAGGACTATTCCTTACGACTATCCCAACCCTACTTCAGTCACATGGTAATTGAAGTTCCCTGTCAAATTATCAGCACTGTTAGCATCATTAGCTGCAAGCTGTCAGCTGAGTGGTCACCATGTTGAGAGCCAAGCAGAGGCAATAGAAATGCTCCCACTCTGCAATGCCATTTACATTCATCTGTTTCAGTTTCACTGAAATGCAAAGCGAGCACAATGTGAAGGAACGGTGTGAACATTTTCCTTCTATTTATGTGCTCTGAAAACAGAGGAGACCAGCAAAGTGCTTTCATGTCAGCTGTTTTATTGATCCAGAGAGAAAGAAACTGTCAAAGAGAATTATGTGCATGACTGAATACTGATTTTCTCCATCATTCCTGAACAGAAAGCGACCATGGCATCTCTCAATGTCAGCATGCTCCCCTGTCAGTGTGGCTCTACTGTCCCTGCTCCTCGTTCCAGCACTTGGACGTAAGTCACCCATAATGCAATGCACAATTGTTGACGGTTCACAAAGTCGTTGTGTATATTGCATGGAAGCTGTGAAACTGTTTGTCCTGTAAACACAGACAAAGAGGACTCAGGTTAATGTTAACACCTGCATGTTGACTGTTGCTAGGTTGTTCTCTTTATCACAAAGCTCACAAAGCAAAGGGCAGAAACAGCAGACACACTGTGCTGGTTTTATAGGATTAAATCAGATTAAATGTCCCCACTGATAATCACAGCAGGCCCATTCACTCCTGTTGTTTGGGGACACAGTAAATCTAACATTAACACACAGTTAGTGCCAGATGCACTAGGTGTACTGCTTTTTGAAACTGGCCTGATTACTGCAGCGTGCACATGCAACTGCACGTGACATCTTAATTGTGGTTCATCTCCTGCTCATTGCACTAATGACTTGCTTTCTGAGCGTCATGCCGCGGCAGGCAGTAACTTTAACTACTTGAGGTCCACATGCGCAGTCAGATAAGTGTTTAGTGGTGGTAAATGTGGGATTATAAATACCGTCTCACCACTTTTTTTTTTTTATCTCATTTCTCAGTTATGTGCAGTTATGTGGGATCTGGGAACAGCTTCCAGATGTGTTGTGGTCACGCTGCTCACTGTAAATGAGCTGACTCAGGTTATTGACTGGGGAGGCCCTCCAGCAGTCGCATCCTTGTTTAATGGAGTTTTTTGAGAGGCTTTTCCCCTTCATTACAGTAGTGTAGTGACTCAGGCTTAGCTCCCTCTTCCGACACATCCAAGGAATTGAATTTTTTTTTTTTTTTTTTTTTTTTAGGGGGGGTGGGGGGGAACTCTCGAGTTATGCAAAATATGTACCAAATACTAAAAAGCTGTTATTGAAGTATAAGCTTTTATCAATTACCTCATTATTTATATTAGTGACACTTTGTTCATCACAAATAAAGTTGTAGATTAACAAAAGAATAGAACCGATGAAACAAAGCTTAAATCAATTGGCAGTGTTGTGAATTGCAGGTTGCAGTTTCCACCAAAGTAGACCTCCATTTTTAGAAATCATATAATCAAAGAGCAAAGTGGCTCTCTTGCCATCCTGCCATGTTGAGCTCCTAAACTTTCAGTTTGTTTTCTTTTTTTGGCTTTTGTCATCGTCATGCAGCACCAGTTGTCTTATTTATCATAGTTATTTTTCCATCTCTGACACGTTTGGACCCCAAGGGGTGTCAGAGCCGTCTGCATTATAAATCTCAAACACTATATTGTTGAGTGTGAATGTGTGAATATGTGAAATACTGTGAGTGTAGTTGTAAGAGAAACTCACATTAAAAATGCACCACAGCACATTGTGATGTTAATCCCCTCTGACATTAAAGACCTTGCTTTTTCCTTCTGTTTGTCTCCTTGAATATGCCAACTAACATAAACTAGCCGGTAATATGTTGCATTTATTAAATTAAGGTAAGAATAACATTAGGAGAATAACGAGATTATTGTTTGTTTTTTTTTCTCTTATCAGAACTAGACCTCAACCGATTGGATGGTGATACTGTCTGCCCACCGATGAGAAGTGGACAAGATGACCTTCCAGGTAATCAAACATAGTTGGGTTGTATTTGCACAAAAGTAAACGCATCAGTTGAAGCTGTTGTATAACCATATGCGTCAGACTTGAAAATCCCTAGAGGAGGAAATAGACTGATGGTAGTGGTGAGTTTAAATAGTTGAACGGGGTGGGCCATCTACTGCCTCAAAACACCTCAAGATTTCAAATGAGGCAAATAAAATGTTCCACTTGAGCTTGACAGAATTTGAGTTGGAACAATCTGATCTCAGCAAGATTGTAATTGCTCACTGCTGTCCCGTATCAAGCACTCCTGCACTCATGCTGCGCTGTGGTTTGAAAAGTAACATTGTTAACATCTTACTTAACCTGAAAATGAAATATTCATAATGATAAAAAAATATTAACTGACTGAATTTGAGTCCAGGTATCATCTAAACATTACTAGTGCTACATAGTAATGCTAGAATTCATAAAGTCGTAGGCTAATGTTGTTTTTACATTTGCCAAGTGCTACTTTCAGGACTACTATTTACTGTCATAAGATTGATGACACACTGTATTTGATTCTCCAGTTACAACACCATCTTATACATGTCATGCATCCTTTGAAGGTTTCGATCTGATCACCCAGTTCCAGCTGGATGTGATCCCGCTCAAAGGTGTGAGGAAGGTGGACGGCTCCACTTCCCTCCAGGTGGCCTACCGCCTAGACAGGGAGGCCAACTTCCAAATTCCAACCATGTAAGTACAGTAAAGAGGGTTAAAAAGAAAACAGATAAAACCACACAAATTTTGAGTGGCTGCAGTGGCCCTTCTGATGCAGGTGTTGCGTTATTACAGGCCTGCTACAGATGTTACTGCATGGCGAGCAGCATATCATTGGTAGAGAATAACATGTCTGGACCTATTTGGCAGACACAAAGGCAGAGCAGAGGCATTTTGGGGGGATTTGAAAGGATATTTCTTGTACGTACAGTAAAGAGACATGTTTCACCATTCCTTTTTGGTAATGATTCATCTTCTATTACATACTGATTTAAAGGTTGTAAGTTTAAAAAAGAAAGCAAAGCTTCCTGTTATGATTTTCCCTAGTTTTTAATTAAAGGTCAGCTGTAGCTACAGTACAAGACTGGATTGTCGGGCTTTGGGACCCAGGGGCAAAAATATGATCTGGGGCTGTATTGAGACAAGTCACAAACTCTGAAACAGAAAGTTATTTAATCATCACGATATGTTGCTTCCCTAGTGTGTTCAGCTGAATTTTGGCTAGATTAGGAAAATAATGGATTAGATTTGGAAATAATGTTATAATTAAAGATCCAGCTATGCCATTTTGCATTGCAAGTTTGGGGATTTGCAAAAGACAATATTGAAGGAGCAAATTTATACTCCTAAAATCCTGGACTCTCAGTTTCATATATTGCAACTCAAAATCATTTTTCATTAAAGCCTCAGTGCCAAATAAATCCCCACGTTTTTCAAATTCCACACGCCTGCTTTGTAACCTAGACAGTCATTTAAACTTTTGTGGTGATCAAACTGTGGAAGGCTCATCTTGAGACAAACTGAGTAATTAATAATTAATTCTTCAATTAATAACCATGAAAAAAAAATCCCACTTTGCCTTCTTTTTTTTTTTTTAATACGCATCCTCCGGTCTGTTTTAGCTAATCTTTCCCCATAGACCAGCTTTTAAGGAAAGCTGGTCTATGTTATGCAACTCACTGGCGCTCTGCACCATCGCCACTCAGGCCTGTCACACTGAATGTAAATACATGTTTATTTCCCCCACAAGTCCCGTGGCACAGTCTGTGCTTTGAAGTCTGTTCCTGCCAGCAGGCCTTATGCTGCACTCTCTCCCTTTATTTCTGCAGGACAAAAACACCACATACTTGAGACAATCTCACCTCAGGAAAAGCCACAGAGTGGTGCTGGTTTGTTTAACTGGCTCACAGGAAGCACATTTTTTTTCTTGCATCACCTTGATCGTTTACGAGATTGTAAAAGTCCAGTTGCAGCGTCCATCTATGAATGCACCACCTACTGAGAATCTGGCTTGTTAAAAACACAGAAAGCATGAGACTGTTAACCAGGGCTGCATGTATAACTGAAGACATGATTTATGCATTGAGGCTGCCTCTTTCACAGAATTTATTTTTTTATATTCTTTGAGGCATGTAGCTTTAAATCATTTGTATTTGACACTCAAAGACAGTGATGGTGAGCGTTTAAGTTATTTTTGTCCACATCTTGTGTTTCATTTGACAATAGTTTTGCTGAGTTTGTTTTGTGATCATAAATTAACATAATGATGTTTTGAGAATTGGCTGGGCGAGAGGTGGTTCAGTCTTTCCTTTGAGCGACATTCAATAAATGCATCACTCAGATTATTTGAACCCTTGTGATCAATTTCCCTCTCAGACTGAACTTTCCTCGTGGCTTCCCTGACGAGTACTCCTTCATGGTGACCTTCCGCATGATCAAGAACACAGTGAACAAAGTGTGGAACGTCTGGCAGATAGTGGATGAAGACGGTTATAAACAAGCCGGACTGAGGCTGAATGGTGATCAGCAGGCTCTGGAGTACTTCCTGATGGGCGCTGATGGTAACCTGCAGACCGTCACCTTCCCTGGTCTTTCTGTGCTCTTTAATACCAAGTGGCACAAAGTGATGATAGGCGTGGAGCGCGACCAGGTCACTCTGTACGTGGACTGCCAGCCTGTGGATCAGAAACCCATTAAGGGCAAAGGCCCCATCAACACAGAGGGAGACACTCTTATTGGCAGGCTGGATGCTGATCCCGACGCCTCCGTTGTGGTAAGTGAGGATGGAGAATTGCCTGCTGCATTTAATCATGTTCACTGACTCCACAGTACTCACAGCTTCTATCAGTGAAATTGTGCTCTCTGTGAACAAACACGTTTAGGTTTATATGTGTGCTGAGCTGTGCTATAATTCTAAGTTCTAATTCTAAAGTGCTGCTGTCACAGCAAAGCTGCTCAGCTGGGTTCCAGCGGAAAAAAAAGAAAAAAAAAAAAACTTAATCCCTGCACAAAATGGCATTAGTGGAACATCAAGCTCAATAACCCACACAGGGAAATTATTCAAAACTACAAAGAACTGGCTGCACCATGGCGAAGCGGTGTCACGTCTAAAAATAAATGCCTGGTATTATATTTGCAGTAACATTAATATCTCTTTCAGTTTGAACTCCAGTGGATGTTGATTCACTGTGACCCAAAGAGGGCCCAGAGAGAGAGCTGCAACGAGCTGCCTGCCACTGAGGTACAGTAACAAGGACTGGGATCTGCTCAGCATCTGCTGTGGTTTGTGGTCTGATTCAGTTGATAAGATTTCCAGAATGCTGGGGAAAAACAAGGGCAGAAATGCTGAGATGGAATTGCAGAAGTGTAGCACATACTGCCAGACAGTTTCCTTTCCAGAGGTTACAGTTCATCCAAAACAATTTGTGAGTTGGACAACAGCAGATTGGAGTTGTAGCTCTGCAAACATTTCTTGGAGGCAAAGCTGTTATGGGGCAGACAGACGTGATCTCACTGGCTGTGTTAAACCTCAATGCATGCAGCCAAAACACAAACGCTACTTAGCTAACTGGCAGACTATAGCAACAAAGAGGAAGTTTGATCAAACAAAGTGTGAGATCAGAAAGCCAACCTGCATTGTGCATGATCTTTGTGGTTACCATTTCATCCAAAGTCAGCACAGAATACTGCATGTGCTGCTTGTTTTAGATTAGTAACATGAAAACAACATGACGCCCAATAACAACATCTAAACTGAAAAGTTATCACAGTGACTTTGCCCACACAATAACTGTGATTAATTAAACATCTTGATGATTGGATACATATGATGGAGTAGCTTGTAATAGAAGTGAGCTAACAGGTAACATACGCCCAGCCTGAAATAACTTTCCAAGTAAAGCCACACTACCTGCTGCTAGTTGATTATCAGCTGACTGGAATGCATTATAACACCTGCCGCCTGCTGTTTAAGTCCATTAAAAGTGTTTTTTACTGAGGAAAAAAGGTGGGGCAACTTGGCAACACCAGTGTACTCTATCCACACCTTTTTGTAGTATTTCATGTATCTCTTCTCTACTGTGCTTGCTGTGGTGGAGGGTCAGCAGGCTTACTGACTTTATTAATACCTAAAATTAGCTTAGCTCACTAACAAAGATCATTTACCTGAACTTTTTCAGTTCGTTGTGTACGTATTTAAGTTGTCTGACCTTTTGTGTTTTTATAAGGGTTACTGTTCTTTAGTTAAAAAATTGTTTGTTAGCTTTCAATTTAAGAAGTCCTAAATTTTCAGAAAACTAGAAAATGTGGCCTCTTTAAAGCAATATCCTGATTAAATTATGCTGTGTTCTTGTATTTTTTTTTTAATTGTAATTGTCAGTTTCTGACTTCATGAACTTTATTAAATCAATCAGTATAGAACTGCCTAAAACTCATTTTATATGTATGTATTAGTTTGTATTGTTATTATTTAATCAAATATACAATTATTATTGCAAATATTCACATAGAAATGATTCTGTGTTTCGGGAAAGTTAGAACATTGTTATTTTGAGATGAAAAAAAAGCATGCACCATAAGGTTAAAAATATTGTTCATTTCATTGTGGCTTCAGCACAGTTGAAGATATTTCTTGAGATAAATGCCACAAATACTCTGGCACTCATCTCATTCTGCTGAAAGCAGTGAAGTGATTTACAATTAGCTGGAGTGTTTTATTCAATCACAGATACAAATATTCCTTCCCACTGTGGACACACTTTGTTCACTGTAAGATTTCAGGCTAACATTCCTGCATTAAGCTGTGAGGTGGTTGTGTACATGGGGACTGTTGGTACTCTGGGCTGGATATTCAAACAACAGCATGATTTACTCACTACTATGATCATGAACAGGCTTCTGCTGACACTTCTGGTGAGGGTGGTGTGACTACTTTCACTAACTCTCCCTTTTATCTTATTTCTCTTGCTTCTTCAGATGTTTGCCAATGCTGAGGTATTTATTGATCTACTCTACTTTCATTTTGCTTTGTGATTTTAAGCCAATAATCAGCTCCAATGCTTTGGTTGCCTAATTGCCTCATTGCTTTGTTCTAAACCTAAGTTATGGTGTTTTTTTTTTGTTTTTTTTTTGCTTGTTTGGTCTTATAGGGCACTGAGAAATTTATATATCTGAAATGTGTATAAGAAATGTGCCTGCAGGCTATAAAAAGATGCATGTGATTGTTACATTAATATATAGGCCAAAATAAAGTAATTCCAAGCATTTTCCTGTTTAATTTATTTCAGCGTAACAAATAAGAATCGGTATAATTAAATATATTTCACCATGATTTAATTCATGCAGTTCTTGAAGGTTTATATTTAACCATAAATTTCATTAAATCCTATAGCCATAGATTGTATTAAATCATTTCAGTGTCATTTGCTGACTGGTTGTCTCCACTCTCAGCCTGACAAATCAATCCAAGGCCCCCCAGGAGTCCCTGGGCCAGAGGGCCCCAGAGGACCTGCAGGAGAAAACGGCAGAGATGGAAGAGATGTAAGTGTTTCCTTCTTGAACTCTCCTTCTTTCTGCAAATTACTAGTGTCCTTTTATTTTCATATTAACACAGAGAAAGTGTTCTCTTTAGCTCTCTGCTTTCTGTAACTGTGTTGTTTGTTTCATCTCTGCAGGGTCTTCCAGGTTCGACTGGCAGTCCAGGTGCTCCTGTAAGTATGAAATGCTAAATGATGTACTGACTAAACACTTTGCAGGCTGTGGATCCATTTCATCCTCTTTCATGTATAAGCGTTCTGTCCTGTAACAATCAGTGGTATTTGGTATTGGCATGACATTTGGAAACCAAGATAATCTGAACAAATCTTACAAATTCTTAAACTACAGTAGATTGCTACAGAGGTCTATAACCCAGACACAATCCATAATCAAAGCCTTCTTATTTGCTCTTCTTCATCCATTACTGAATGTTAGCTTGGCACTAACACTTCCCACTCTGCATTTCATATCTATTGGCAACACATGAAACGCATGGACACAAAGGATCAGCAGTCGGACAGAGGAGAGAAATTTACTTTAGAAAGACTACTGGAATATTGCACTGAAGTTACAATATTAAATCCATTTATTTCTAAAAGTAAAATGCAGGTCAGTTAGAACGTATTGAGTGAAATGTGTTCAGTCTTTAGGTTTCAAAAGAAAACAAAACATTTCACGTAAATTCTTTCAGAATAGTGTTGGCTGCTTTATTTAGACAATGTATACTAATGAGTAACCAACTTTCTAACTTGATAAAAGGCAAGCTACAGCACCAAAATATTTTCTTCCAGTATGTCAGCTTTCGTAACCCAGACACTCCACTCCTCATGCAGGGTACTGTATGTCCTGGGCAAACACTTAGAAATGAAATTGGCAGTCTGGTGAAGCAACCTGGCGATCAATGTGCTGTACTGGATAACAAATTTTACACAGTTTTAGTTTTCTTGAAAGTCATCCCATACAGAAAAGAAACAGAAACAACTTATTAAAAAACTGTACTGAAATTCATAAATAGTATATGATTTACTCTTGAAAGTGGCCACTTTTGCATTCTTTTCATACAAGATAATTAAAAAGAAGTATAAGGATATTGTATGTATCATTCACTGTCATATACTATTCTGATAAATACCCAAATCATGCAAGCTTCATTTTGTTTAAATTGACTAAGGATCTTTTATCTGGATTCACTGTTGTAGGCTATGCTTTACATACAAGAATACAAATTTCCTTGTATGAAAAGAATGCAAAAGTGGCCACTTTTAAGAGTAAATTATATACTATTCATGAATTTCAGTACATTTTTTAATAACTTTTTTTCTGTTTCTTTTCCGTATGGGATTCCTCTTACAGAAAACACAAACTACACCACTACACCACTTGCACTGATACATAGCAGACCTGAATCATTTGAACAGTTGTTACTGATTGAACCTAAGGGTTAAGTGGAGAGAACATGCTTCCTAGTTTCACCGCCATTTATTGTTGCTATCTTCCTATCCAACCCACTTATTACCTGCATGGCCTTAAACAAGCTCCGGTTGTCTTTGATCTAAGAAACAACAAGAGCGGCCCACCTTTCATTGATTAAATTTTGACTGTCACTGCCTCTGTGTATCTTAGCAACAGTGCAGAAAGAAGCGGGAAGAAGATTAAGCTGTTTTATTCCTGTTGTGTCTGTTTCCTAGGGCAGCAAAGGGGAGCAGGGAGAGATCGGTCTTCCTGGACAGAGAGGTTTGCCCGGCCTCCCAGGAGCTGTTGTAGGAAACATCACCTCACCCACTGACACACACTCTTTGTAATATTACCAGGACTGTGTTTGTCTGACTGTGTTTGTTGTCTGTAGGGTTCTTCAGGTCCAATGGGTCCCAGAGGGCCTGTAGGGGAGAGAGTGAGTATTTCTATCACTCAAAATAATTCAGTTATCCTATGCAATTTAACCAACATAGACATGAAAAGCAATAAAAGGCATTCATATTTTGTACTTTATTTAGTAAATTTCATTTAAGTACAGTATATATTTTATATAATAAGTTTATTATTATAAACTGGTTCTGCCAACCAGTCAGGCTGTAGTTTACATCCATTTCTTTCTATAATATCAACACTTCAGTCTTTTATCCAGTTAGACATTTGTGTGGAATTTTAATAATTATGATATGAATTCTTGAATTATAATAATTATAATAATTATAAAGACCACCAAAATCACTTCATAGATATTTCATTCACAAGAATGGACTGAGACATTAATATGTATTTTCACAGTATATTCTTTACTATGACAATATAATATTATAGTGTAGTGATTTTACTTCTTGTCTGCAGGGACTTCCTGGCTTTCCTGGACCCCCAGGTCCACCTGTAAGTGGAAACATCTTTTATTAAAGCAACATGCAAATGGGAGTAACACTGTCTGTGACTATGAGGAAGCTGCCAAGACTCACCCATATCTCCTGTCTCCTGTTTCACAGGGCCCAGCGAGTGAAGGACCTGCTGTATGTGTCTGCTACATATGTAGTTTAATCCTGAAACCTTGTTGAAATGCTCATACATGGTTTAGGAACACATGTGCTGCTGTATTATCTACTGTGTGTCTCTTACAGGGACCACCAGGGAAACCAGGAATTCCAGGAGATGAAGGAAACATCGGGCCTGAGGTCAGGAAAACAATGACATGGTGATATGTACTGATGGGAAAGTAGTCAGTGGTGGAAAGTAACTAAGTACTTTACTCAAGTATTTCCATTAACTCCTGAATATGTATACTCCACAGCATTTCAGAGGGAAATATTGTACTCTCTTCGCCACCACATGAGTTTTAATATGAAATATTATGAAACCTGCAGGGTCAACCTGGACCCAGAGGAGTAGCTGGTCTCGCCGGGCCTCCAGGCCCTCCTGGTCCACCAGGGCCAGTGGTAAGGACAAAAACTGATGCATCTTTTTATTGACATCTACTAATTTTCATACATTACTGTGTTTGTATTGTATTTGATTATGGGGGTTTTATTTAATTAAATATTTGAGAGCATATATGCAGATAATGATATCTACGGTCACACCATGTCGACAGGATGATCACTATCTGCATGTCTCCCAATAAAAGCTCAATATCAGCCCCTCATACTAATTTGTCATCTCTATTTCACTCACACATTTCTTCTTGAGCGCACATTTCAATGTGAGATCATGGTGACGGCGCATGCCTCAGTTTGTTTTCACTTTACCTCTATGGGAATTTCTGCTGGTGGATTTATGTGGACATCTAAGCCTCCGTGGCTGTTTTAGATGTCACTTTGCTGTGTTTTAGGGACCTCCAGGTGCCAGCAATGAGGGAAGCGGGGATCCTGTGAGTCTTTTACTGTCTTTCACACTGCCAAATGTTTCCTGGAAGCATGGCAATTCAAAATATTGGTGGCGGTGAATATCTGATCAAATGGAGTTATTCAAGTTAGGAGGCTCTGCAGCAATGCCATGACTGTCTCTTTTTGTCCAATTTCTCATTCGTAGTGTCCTGCTGCCTGCCCTGCTGGCCCACAGGGAAGGAATGGGCTGCCAGGTTTGAAGGTGAGGAATGTCAATAAAAACTAGATTTCTTCTTTCTATAGTTCCCTATGTAAGGTGACAGCATGATGCAAACTGACTAAATATTCAAATATTTGTCATTGAATCTTGGGCACACATTCATGGTTTCCAGAGGATAGATTGTAATAACTTTGGTAATCCTTTAACATTTCATGGTACCAGCTTAAAATCTCACTTTGTTGAATAATTTAAGCAAATATCCAACACGGGAAGTGTTGACAGTAAGCGATCAAATCAAATAAACTAAACTAAATTGTAATGTTGTACAACACAATTTATTGTTGCCTTTAGGGACACACAGGTGTGCCTGGTGTGCCTGGGACAGATGGAATACCTGGAGAGAAGGTATGTGAGAGACTGAAAGCAGAAAAGTATCTGGTCAACAATGAGGTTTATACTTTATTCCCTTCCTGACTTTTGCCTCTTGACAAAATAAGGTTCCTCTACACTGACAAACCATTTCCAATAACATTTCATATGTTTAATGAGAGATTGATGAGAACAACTAGCACAAACATAATATGATTTCAGCCTATAAATAGCTTAATATGATTATCTCTTTTCTCGCAATTTAATTAATTTGTCCTTGTTTTCGACAGGGAGATGCTGGAGAGGCAGGTCCTCAGGGACCACCAGGTCGTATGGGAGATGACGTGAGGAAACCTATTCCCCAGTCACCTTGTGTTATTACAGAACTGTATATGACTCTGGTTTAATACGCACCTCTGTCATTTTAGGGGCAAAGAGGGCCAATTGGATTCCCTGGAGCTGTGGGAGAAAAGGGAGATAGAGTAAGTTAATGCAATAGTTTTATCACATCTCTTGATGCTATATTCTCATAACAAACAAAGACGAAAATATTTACTGCCATGTGGTGATATAAACGTTTGTTCCCTCGTCTTTGTTCACAGGGTCCTCCTGGTTTCAATGGTGTCCCAGGACCTACTGGCCCGCCCGGAGCTCCTGTAAGCTCTATGTTCCCTTCTCTTTGGCATTTACTCTGAAAACACAAAGTCACATGTAATTGAAAACTAACTAGATGTACCTCTGATCTCTTCTTTCAGGGTGTGGAGGGAATCCGTGGACGCCAGGGTTTGGAAGGGCCCAAAGGCGATGAGGTTATTCCTACAATTTGACTTCTGGATTATATTGCAGAATATGATCTGAAAGACAGTTTGACTTAAAAAAAAAAACAAAAAAAAAAACTTTGACTTTGACTAGGGATCTATGGGACCTCAAGGAGAGCAGGGTGCTGCAGGTGAAAAAGGAGATGCTGTAAGTACACTGAACTTATTCATTCATAGTAATGCTGTTTTTTCGATGTGTGACTGGGTTATAACTGTGTTCTGTGCCATAATAGGGACAACCTGGTAAAGATGGCATGGATGGACTTCCTGGAACTGATGGCGCCAAGGTGACCTCTTATTTACAACAGCAAATAGTATTTAATGACGTGATTGATTTTTGCCAAGAATATCCACATATTGTGTTTTCCCCCAGAACTTTTCTCTTTTTAGGACATAAGGCCTTTGATACAACATTTAGACCGTCATGTTACCCTGAAACTCACTTAATGCACTTAAATGCAGCCTAATATTTCAATGACAGATGTTTCTTGATCTTTTCTGCCAGATATGCACTCTATTATATCAGCAGCGGCCCACAAGCCATATACAGTATAAACTATATGGACTAATACACAAGATATTGATCTAAATCTTCATTATTATATTTCAACAGGGAGAGCCTGGTACTGCTGGAGCTGTTGGTATCAGAGGGATTGTGGGTATTCCAGTAAGTCCAATTATATTGTCCTTCATTTTTTATTTTAAGGCCTGCATCAAAAACAAATACAACACTTTCTTCTAAAACTCGTAATTATGTCCTTTTTGCTAAATGTCAAACTACAGAGTATAGCATTCCATAAAAATGCCATTACAGGTTTTCTATATGATATCCAGAGCATAAAGATGGCAGGAAATATTTATTTGCTGTACGGCATAACATTATGACCACTGACAGGTATCTCTTCATTGTGGCACCTGGTATATATGAGGCATCTCATTTTGTCCCTGAAGTTGATGTTGATGTGTTCGAAATAGGAAAACTGGCGGGCGTAAGGATTTGAGCGAGTTTGACATCTCTGGTGTGGTGTTCCTGGTCTGCAGTGGTCAGGATCTATCAAAAGTGGTGCAAGGAAGGACCAGTAGTGAACCAGAGACAGGGATTATTGATGCATGTGGGGAGTGAATGCTGGTCTGATCCAACAGATGAGCTGCTAGAGCTCAAATTACCCAAGAAGTTAATGCTGGTTCTGATAGAAAGGTGCCAGATACCACAGCACACTTCAGGGATCAAATTAGGGCTGTTTTGGCAGAAAAAGTGGGGCCAACCCAATACTAGGCAGGTGATCATAATGTTGTGCTTCATTAGCATATAATGTAGTGATGTCTACTTGAATAGAGAATGAACTTGTTCTCCCTTACTTTGTGTTTTAATCCAGCTTCTCTGTGCTTTATTAACATTGCTGGATCTGCCTTACATGCTTTTAGTGTTATGTTTGTGCATGTGAGCATGCTGTCATACAATAGATACAGCCGATAAATGAAAGGCAGTATTGCTGCGGAAGCATAGCACCCAGCCTCCAGTTCCCAACCATGCTAGCACTGTTAGCTGTCAGCTTTGGTGCTGTTCTTTTCACTGTTCTTTGGCACCATTAGCTACAACGTTGGTTCAGCCATCTCCCTGTTAAAAGCTGTACAGAAGCAATAGAAATGCTCCCAATCTTGTATTTAGCACTTAAAAAAATGGTTATGACTTAGTATGTCATTAAAAAGTCATGAAAATAGATAAAGTCATACTGATAGTGTTTTGAGAACTTAACATTCTGCTTGGACTGTTGTTGCTGTCGTTGACATAATTTATTCATATCGGGAGTCGTTGTATGTTAAAGATGGTAGGATGAAGGTTAATACAGTCTAAATTTTTTAATAACACATTATTATGTGTTTCTTTTCTTGTGATGTGTCGCTGCTGCTAGGGGCTGCCAGGCAAGCAGGGAGTAGTTGGACCTTCTGGTGAAAAGGTAATTGAAATCATCTCCTATTTATTAAAAAGCATGTCTGTCCACATTGCATCCAACATGTTATTGCAGCATCAGTCTCCAAAAAGAACTCACTCAAGCAGGAAGAGCTGATTAGAAACCTGACTAACATAATCCCTGTTGTGGGTTTAGGGTGATGTTGGTGATGTGGGACCCATGGGGCCAGTTGGACTTCCTGGAAAGGCTGTGAGATTCTCCTCCTACACTATATTCATTCATTTGCATCAGTTTGATGCATGTTCTTCTATTATATTTATAATCCTGTATCTGTTTTCACATAGGGTGAACCTGGAAATGATGGAGAAGATGGGAAACCAGGACATAAAGGATCAACTGTGAGTTTACACTTACCTTTCATTTGTTTGTAGGTCATTCTAAGGTTTCAGTTTTACTGATTTTGGAGTTTAGTGGATTTTAGTTGCACTCATTATAGAGGCTTCTGGTCCATCAATAGGGGTTTTTCATACGCATGTGATGACTTGGCTCAACTCGTGACATCAGCCCAGCAAGGTGGGCATTTCCATTTCCTAATAAAGCTCATATAAATTCACAATATTAGTCTCCCATTTAGTTTTTTATCTAGAAGTTTTTCTAATGAAGCAGCAAAATCGGGAAATGTTTTTTATTAGCAGCAACATGTCTCCAGTATAGCTGAGAGCGAAATGGTAAAATAAAGCAGATATCTGTATGTACAAACAGGAACACAGAAGAAAGTAAACCTCAAACCACAGAGATTCAGTTAACAGCAACAAAGGCACTGAGCGATAACGACATGACATCCTCTGCTATCCTGCATAGACATGAGTTTGAGGGATGGATGCGAATGGAAACCACGACCTGCGTGGAAGCAGATCGGGCACACTAAAGTCCATTTAGAGCATGGCTCAAATTAATGTGACGTTGTTTGATTCAGGGTGGCAAATAATGTCAAAAGAAAAGTCCAACAATAATACTAAGTTGATATGTAAACTGCTGTTGTCGTATATCTACTATTTCCAGGGTGAAACAGGAAAGCAAGGCCCAGTGGGCCCAGCAGGTCCTCCAGGCATACAGGTAAGACATTATTGACATAGGGTTCCATATGCTAACACTTAGATAATTAAAACCTTATTCACATCATCATAAAGAAAATGGATAGAAACAACATAACCTCCACTGGAAAGTACATTTAAAATGTATACAATACATTTATATGTAAAATGTTGTATTTCCAGGGTGACAAAGGAGATAAAGGTGACACTGGTGCCAAAGGAATTAAGGGTCATACAGGACACAAAGGTGATCAGGTTAGAATTTTTTTTTTTTTTTGACCAGTGTTGTTCTGCACATAATGACATAATGGTGAAATACATAAAATATAACTTTACATATATTGTCTAGGGGCCTATGGGACCAGTGGGACCAAAAGGAAGTCTGGTATGAACTGTTATGATCGCTATATTCGTTTCAAATGTGTCTGTGAATGAAATTTTCAGGTCCAACAGTTACATACAAACCACGTTACTTTTGCATACAGGGGGACACGGGTATTGCAGGAGACCCTGGGGTTAAGGGAGACCAGGTATGTGGAGCTGAGTTTTGGTATGGTGAAAATGCAACAGTGTCTCTGTGAGTGGATTTTTATAAAGTCTTTCCTTGCTTTGTAGGGTCCTCCAGGTGTTCCTGGAATCAAAGGAGAGGTATTTAAAACCACAGTCTGTCTTGCAGCTCCCACACTATGCTACTGTTTCCAAACTGTTGCCTAAGGATCTTTGTACATGGAAATGGATAATATGATATGCTGTAACATCTACTTTTACCAGTGGTTTGCATTGTATAGGAACAAAATAAACTAAGGTATTTTTACTTTAAGCGTGGTGAGAAGGGCATACGAGGAGCTACAGGAGAAGAGGGCAGACCAGGTCGGCCAGGCCACGAGGGTTTGTCTGGTCCAATGGGAGCTCGAGGGCTGGAGGGAGAGCCAGGTCTTCCTGGTGCACCAGGCCCCAGAGGTCTACCTGTAAGTAATTATTGCCAATATACAGTATTGTACGCACACGATCAAGAAACATGATCAAATACTAGCAAAAGTAAAGACATTCCCATACGCCTGCATTATAAGTCCCAAAGAATGATCTAGTAATGCACTGTAGATGTGATCTTCATATGAAGTAATTTGTTGAAGTCACCCTGCTCCTGAATTATCCAATCACATATGGAGAACTCAATTTAAATCATGCTGGGAGTTAAACTCTGTCCAAATTTCACTCACATAGATGCCTGAAGACTGCGACTATACAAATCTGTGGTTTTGTTTGCAACAACCAGTCACTTTGAAGTCTTAACGTTTATTCATTCATTCACAGGGCCCAAAAGTTAGCGATGAAAAGCTTCGAGAAATGTGCTCAGCAGTTGTTGAAGGTGCAGTTTGTGCATTTTAAATTTGACCTAATCACTTGCATTTAACCCATGATAAGTCTGATCATTGCTACTTCCTGTAATAAGTTATTTTGTTATTTTTCCTTTCAGAACAATTAACTGAATTTATGAAAGATTTCCTGAAGAGGCCAGCAGCCATTGGTTCGCCCGGTATTCCTGGACCGGCAGGTCCTCCCGGCCCCCCTGGCCAACCTGGAGTGGCAGGAGAAGCAGGGGCTCCAGGGCAGACTGGTGCCAAAGGCCATCCAGGCTTCTTTGGACTTCCAGGTGCACCAGGCAAGAAAGGTCAGAGAGGCTTTTTCTAAATCCTTCTCCTCTAATGCTGAAATCCAGCAAAGTCAGTTAAAGGCTGCTGCCTTTAGCAACCTATGCTGCTGTGGTAGCTTTTGCTTTTCCTTTATTTTTCTTTAGGCAATACGAATTCACACTGTCACAGACCACTAAGAGAATGGTTATGCAGTGCTCTCTGCAGATGAAAAGGATTCACCCATGCATAACAATTTACAATTAATGATTCACAAAACAAGTATGAATTAGAGTGGAGTAATTAGATTTCCTAGTTACACCCCCATAATTGTGAAAGAGTATGCCTCTCCATTTCACGTCAGAATTAATTGGTGTCCTCTGTGTGTTCTTCTGTTCTTCAGGGGATACTGGTGAAAAGGGAGATAAGGGAGACAAGGGAGAGGACGGTGTCGGAATCAAAGGAAGCCCAGGTGCACCAGGTGCACCAGGTAAGGCTATGTTCTTGCTTGAAATTTAGATTATTTGAATAGTTTGTTGAAGGAAAGGAAAATTATTATGATACTTATGCTATTGAATAGATCAAACATTTTTGTTTGTGGATTTGAACTAAATGGGGCCATGACAGTTAGCGTTACTATGCAACACTCAAACTTATTGTAAGCTATCCTGAAATAACATACAGTAGGCCCCAAAAGCTGTTAAATGTGTAACTGAATTGTGTGCTACTGTGTGATTCTTCTTCAGAGGAAATCATTGCAGTGGTACATTTACCTGAGAGGAAAATCTTACTGCCAACACTGCAAAACAGTCATATTATGATATGTGTATGATTAAGTGACATAGTCTAGTATGGTTACAATAAAATCACAATCTTAAAAGGGAAAAAAACAAACCAAAGCATGGTCATTTGCAATGTCAGTTTTGTCAGTCAAAACATTAGATCAGAATTAGATTTTGAATAAAAAAAACATAGTAAAAAGTCATAGTACAATAATGGCGAAAAGGAATGGTATTAAATAATATAATAAAAAGTCACATTACAGTGTGTTAAAATAATGTAAAACGTCTGAGACCTCATTCAATAGTGTATCGGAAATGTTCTAAAAATTATATAACATGCCAACCATTATCATAGTACAGCATGTCAGTATGTCAAAAATTCTATGAAAAAAAGGTCATAGATTAAGATCTTACAAAGCATGCCAAACATAATCATAGTTCAAAATTTTGAAAAAACACATAAAAAATATAATGAAAAAACATGTAGAATTCTCATGAAAAATTCTATAGTATGTCAAAAATGTTTTCAAATTTCAGTAAAAGTTATTTAATAGGTTATGACATAACATGCCAGTCTATGAAAAATCAACAGAAAAATTGTCATACCATAGTATGTGGAAAAAATGTCATGAAGATTAGTCATTTTCACGTTTCACAAAACTTCTTACCTTAGTATGCCAAACATGATCATAGTACAACATTTTGGAAAAAAAAAACATAAAATAGTAAAAGTAAATAGTGAAGTAATAAATTATTACATAGCATGTCTAAGATAGTTGGAACATTTAAAAAAAAAAAAGTCATAAAATATCAAAATGTGGTTTGTTGAAATTTTCATGGCAAATTATCATGCTATAGTATGTCAAAAGTTTTATGAAAAAGTCATATTTTCAAATTCCAGTAAAAATTGTGTAATAAGTTATTACATAGCATAGTTTTATGAAAAATTGTCATGTCAAAAAAAGTTGTGAAAAATAGTCATATTTTCAAATTTCACAATGTAATGAATTAAGATCTTTCATAGCATGCCAAATGTGATCATAGTAAATGATTTTGCACAATATCATAAAATATTCAAATATAGTAGGTTAAACTTTCATGAAAAATTGTCATGCTATAGTATATCAAAATAATGAAAAAAGTCGCGAATCAAAGTCTCACATAACATGCAGAACATAACCATAGTACAGCATTTTGAAAAACGTCATAACTTGTCAAGATTTCATGAAAGATTGTCATGCTATAGTATGTCAAAACAATCATGGAAAAAGTCATATTTTCAAATTCCATTAAAAGTCATGTGATAAGTTATTACATAGCATGTCTATTGTCATTGTAGTATAGCATATCGAAAAATGTCCGAACATTGTATGGTAAAATTTCATGTTCAAAATTTTGTCATACTATAGTATGTCTAAAAAAAATGAAAAAAGTCACATTTTCAATGTTCAAGAGTAAATGTAATATTTTCAAATTCCAGTAAAAATGAAGTAATAAGTTATACGTACATTAACATTAGTTAATGTCCAACATAATTCTGCTTTAGCTTTTTGAAAAATATAAAAACAATGCATGGAGAAATTTCAAGAAAAACTGTCACACTATAGTATGTCAAACATGTAATGAAAAATATTTATAATTAAAATGAAAAAAGTACTATTTTCAAAGTCTGGTAAAAGTCAACTAATAAGTTATTACATAGCATGTGTAACAATTGTAGTATTGCATTTTGAAAAATGTCATAAATTGTCAAAATATGACATGTTGAAATTTTCATGAATTGTCATGGTATGTTGAAAAAATTATGGAAAAAAAATCATACTTTCAAGTTCCAGTTAAAGCCATGTAATAAGTTGTTATATGGCATATCTGACATAATTAAAGTATAGCATTTTGAAAAACATCAAATTATTGCATTGGTGAAATTTCATGAAAAATTGTCATACTATAGTATGTTGAAAATTTTATGAAAAAAATACTATTTTCAAATTCTGGTGAAAGTCAAGTAATAAGTTATTACACAGCATGGGCAACAATTGTAGTATTGCATTTTGAAAAATGTCATAAATTGTCAAAATACGATGCGTTGAATTTTTCATGAAAAATTATCATACTATAGTATGTCGAAAAAATCATGAAAAAAATCATACTTTCAAGTTCCAGTAAAAGCCATGTAATAAGTTGTTATATGGCATATCTGACATAATTTTAGTATAGCATATTGAAAAACATCAAATTATTGTATTGGTGAAATTTCATGAAAAATTGTCATACTATAGTATGTCGAAAAAATTCATGAAAAAAATCATACTTTCAAGTTCCAGTAAAAGCCATATAATAAGTTGTCATATGGCATATCTGACATAATTATAGTATAGCATTTTGAAAAACATCAAATTATTGTATTGGTGAAATTTCATGAAAAAACATCATACTATAGTATGTTGAAAAAATTCATGCAAAAATTATACTTTCAAGTTCTAGTAAAAGCCATGTAATAAGTTCTTACACAGCATGGGTAACATAACTGTAATATTGCATTTTGAAAAATGTCATAAATTGTCAAATACGATGCATTGAATTTTTCATGAAAAATTATCATACTATAGTATGTTGAAAAAAATCATGAGAAAAGTCATACTTTCAAGTTCCAGTAAAAGCCATGTAATAAGTTGTTATATGGCATATCTGACATAATTATAGCATAGCATTCTGAAAAACATCAAATTATTGTATTGGTGAAATTTCATGAAAAATTGTCATACTATAGTATGTCGAAAAGTTTATTAAAAAATCATATTTTCAAGTTCCAGTAAAAGTCATGTAATAAATTATTACACAGCATGGGTAACATAATTATAGTATAGCATTCTGAAAAACATCAAATTATTGTATTGGTGAAATTTCATGAAAAATTGTCATACTATAGTATGTCGAAAAAAATCATGAAAAAAATCATACTTTCAAGTTCCAGTAAAAGCCATGTAATAACTTGTTACATGACATATCTGACATAATTATAGTATAGCATTGTGAAAAACATCAAATTATTGTATTGGTGAAATTTCATGAAAAATTGTCATACTATAGTATGTTGAAAAGTTTATGAAAAAATTACTATTTTCAAATTCTGGTAAAAGTCAAGTAATAAGTTATTACACAGCATGGGCAACATAATTGTAGTATTGCATTTTGAAAAATGTCATAAATTGTCAAATTACGATGCGTTGAAATTTTCATGAAAAATTATCATACTATAGTATGTCGAAAAAATTCATGAAAAAAATCATACTTTCAAGTTCCAGTAAAAGCCATGTAATAACTTGTTACATGACATATCTGACATAATTATAGTATAGCATTGTGAAAAACATCAAATTATTGTATTGGTGAAATTTCATGATAAATTGTCATACTATAGTATGTTGAAAATTTTATGAAAAAAATACTATTTTCAAATTCTGGTGAAAGTCAAGTAATAACTTGTTACATGACATATCTGATATAATTATAGTATTGCATTTCTGAAAAATGTCATAAATTGTCAAATTACGATGCGTTGAAATTTTCATGAAAAATTGTCATACTATAGCATGTCGAAAAAATTCATGAAAAAAATCATACTTTCAAGTTCCAGTAAAAGCCATGTAATAACTTGTTATATGGCATATCTGACATAATTATAGTATAGCATATTGAAAAACATCAAATTATTGCATTGGTGAAATTTCATGAAAAATTGTCATACTATAGTATGTTGAAAATTTTATTAAAAAAATTCTATTTTCATATTCTGGTAAAAGTCAAGTAATAAGTTATTACACAGCATGGATAACATAATTGTAGTATTGCATTTTGAAAAATGTCATAAATTGTCAAAATACGATGCATTGAATTTTTCATGAAAAATTTTCATACTATAGTATGTCGAAAAAATAATGAAAAAAATCATACTTTAAAGTTCCAGTAAAAGCCATGTAATAAGTTGTTATATGGCATATCTGACATAATTATAGTATAGCATTCTGAAAAACATCAAATTATGGTATTGATGAAATTTCATGAAAAATTATCATACTATAGTATGTCGAAAAAATTCATGAAAAAAAAAATCATACTTTCAAGTTCCAGTAAAAGCCATGTAATAAGTTGTTAAATGGCATATCTCACATAATTATAGTATAGCATTCTGAAAAACATCAAATCATTGTATTGGTGAAATTTCATGAAAAATTATCATACTATAGTATGTTGAAAAAATTCATGAAAAAAATCATACTTTCAAGTTCCAGTAAAAGCAATGTAATAAGTTGTTATATGGCATATCTGACATAATTATAGTATAGCATTCTGAAAAACATCAAATTTTTGTATTGGTGAAATTTCATGAAAAATTGTCATACTATAGTATGTTGAAAATTTTATAAAAAAAAATGCTATTTTCAAATTCTGGTAAAAGTCAAGTAATGAGTTATTACACAGCATGGGTAACATAATTGTAGTATATCATTTTGAAAAATGTCATAATTATTGTATTGGTGAAATTTCATGAAAAATTATCATACTATAGTATGTTGAAAAATTCATGAAAAAATCACTATTTTCAAGTTCCAGTAAAAGTCAATGTAATAAGTTGTTATATGGCATATGGGTAACATAATTGTAGTATATCATTTTGAAAAATGTCATAAATTGTCAAAATACGATGCGTTGAAATTTTCATGAAAAATTGTCATACTATAGTATGTCAAAAAAATTCATGAAAAAAATCATACTTTCAAGTTCCAGTAAAAGCAATGTAATAAGTTGTTATATGGCATATCTGACATAATTATGGTATAGCATTTTGAAAAACATCAAATTATTACATTGGTGAAATTTCATGAAAAATTGTCATACTATAGTATGTTGAAAATTTTATGAAAAAAATGACTATTTTGAAATTCTGGTAAAAGT
Source organism: Synanceia verrucosa (assembly GCA_029721515.1). Classification (NCBI taxonomy): domain Eukaryota; kingdom Metazoa; phylum Chordata; class Actinopteri; order Perciformes; family Synanceiidae; genus Synanceia; species Synanceia verrucosa. The sequence goes on along the minus strand of CM056567.1, from coordinate 11,433,165 downwards.
CAAGAAATAAGTTATTACACAGTATGGGTAACATAATTGTAGTAGTGCATTTTGAAAAATGTCATAAATTGTGAAAATACAATGCATTGAAATTTTCATGAAAAATTATCATGCTATAGTATGTCGAAAAAATTCATGAAAAAAATCATACTTTCAAGTTCCAGTAAAATCCATGTAATAAGTTGTTATATGGCATATCTGACATAATTATAGTATAGCATTTTGAAAAACAGCAAATTATTGTATTGGTGAAATTTCATGAAAAACTATCATACGGTAGTATGTCGAAAATTTTATTTAAAAAAATAATATTTTAAAATTCTGGTAGAAGTGAAGTAATACATACATAGCATGTCTAACATGATTGTGGTATTGCATTTTGAATAACCTATAAATGTCAATGTCAAATGTTTTCCTGAAAATTGTAGGAAAAAAACTTTTGCAAAATTCAATAAAAGACATTTAATAATTTATGAGATAGCATGCCAAACATCATGACAGAACATCATTTTGAAAAACATCACAGACTGTCAAAATGTGGTATGTGGAAATTTTATGAAACATTATTATAGTATGCCCAAAAATTTTATGAAAAAGTCATACTTTCAAATTCCAGTAAAGGTGAAGTGATACGTTACTACATAGCATGTCCAACATAATTCTACTATAACTTTTTGAAAAACGTCAAAATATTGAATGGTAAAAGTTCATGAAAAATTGTCACACTATAGTATGTCAAAAATTTTATGAAAAACATATTTTCAAATTTTAGTAAAAGTCATGTAACAAGTTATTACATAGCATATCTAACATAATTATAGTATAGGATTTTGAAAAATATCAAAATATGGTATGTGGACATTTAGTGAAAAATTATCATACTATTGTATGTCAAAATTTTATTGAAAAAAAAGGTCATATTCTCAAGCGTCAAAAGTCATGTAATAACTTTTTTCATAGCATGCTAAACATAATCATAGTACAGCTTTTTGAAAAGATATTGTAAAAATATGGTATGTTGAAATTTTCATGAAAAATCGCCACGTTGTTGCACAAAAGTCATAGTTTCAAATGTTAGAAAAAGCCATGAAATAAGTAAAATTATGACATACCAGAAGGAGTCACAGTACAGTATTTTGAAGAGACATGTTTTGTCTCCCCGTCTCAGGTGCACCCGGCCCTCCTGGTATTGGGAAGGATGGCAAAGATGGACAACGTGGTGAGACAGGAAGTCCTGGTGCCCCAGGAGCAGCTGGACCAAGGGGTCCTTCAGGGCAGCCTGGACTTTGTGATCCGTCAACCTGCATAGGTCGACTTCCACCTTTCTACATGGTCAGCGGAAAGAAGTCGGCCAGCTACAAAAACCCATGAAATGTCATCGCTCATTGACACAGTCCAGATCTCATCCTGCAGTGACCACGTTTCAGGATTTCCCTGAAGACTTGGCATTGTGATCCATGGGAGTCTTCAAATGTCTCCATGTGAACCACGGATCCAAGAGCCGCTAAGGGAAACAGAGACAAGGCACAATTGTAGAATACTGTATAGATGTTCTAACTCTTATGTGATTTTACTGAGAGCTTACCAAATGTTCAGAGATAGCTGCTACTGATGTCTTCCAGTCGACGACAGGCTCTTAATGTCTGGTTACCCATACAAACCTTTGCTCTGGTCACAAGTGCTGACCCCTTATTTTCCAGTTTGTAGAGTATTATAATGGTACATCTCTCTGATATCCTCTTCTGCACATTCCTTGAATAAGCTCCCTGAAAACATTGCTTCTTTTCTTTTAGCTACATGTAAAGCATGCAAGGTGCCATATGAGCCAGTCAGGAACAGAATTTTGTCGAGTGGAACTACATTTTGAGACTATACTTCCAAAACAAAACAACAAGAGCAGACCGGAGCTGACTCCAACGATGTCATTTTTCATTTAGGATCATGCATTTCCTGATTTTGTCACATTAATTTGTAATTTTTCAAACAGTGTAATAAAGTAAAATGTTTTGGAAGTGTTGCACATTACTGTATTAAGGTCTCCATTTAATGGAGCATAAACATCAAGCTCCAGTTTTATTGCAGCTATTAGTGTGAAGATTCAAAGATATGCAAATGACAATGAGTCTCATCATTGTGCAGCGAAACCAAAGAATCAAGCAGATTGGTTTACAAAAGTGATTGATGACTGAATGAAATTTCACATTCCCTTTCCAGTATCATGGTGTCGTATTGAAAACAAAGTTGTTATCAACATAATCTGGATCGGGAAGGTATTTCACTGTTTGGTTACAAAGAAGAGTCACCATCATCTACTAGTGACTGTGCAGCACAAATTTAGTCACAGGTCAAATGTGACCTTTACTGAGGTGCTAGAAAAAGACAGGATGCCCCTTTGATTTAATAGATCATATTGTGGCTTGGCGCCAGTGGATTTTTAGCCTGGTCTTACCAGACTCTCGTACAATCATACCATCCCGATTTCAGACGGGAGGCGTGAACTCGGTTGAAGTTTGAAATGATTGGATCTGACTTTACCACATTGCTAATGTTTGGTCGTGACGTACGTAATGTGCTGCTAGCATTCAGGCTAGCCAACTCCTTCACCACTAACTGAAAAATAAGACTTTTCCTGAACCCCGTGGGGAGTAAAATCACGACATCTACAGCTATGCCAGCAACCAAACTGGTTAAACATTCCTCCCGCTCGGATTGAATGGCTTCCTCCACTTCCGTCTCTGCAGCCATTGCCAAACTACAACGAGCCAGACTACAACGACAGTGCTGCGCATTCGACATCATCGTTAACACTCGCCTCCCTCCGTCCCCCAGCATTCGCTGATTGGCCAGGATGGAAATTCATCCTGAGAAATTGAGTCCAAGGGGATCAAACCCAGACGTAGTAGTCTGCAGGGAAATGATAACTGAGTGGAAGATTACAGAGGGCTATGGCCAGGCTAGTGGATTTTAAGTTGTGGGCATAAGTGGTGCACAAGGTGCTTAAAATTTAAGAAACTCAGAAAAAGACAGCTGATCGATTTACACATCCATCTTACATACATGTACAGTATGTATATCGTCCAGTCTATAAATTATATTTTTAGCAACAAAGTTGGTCACTTGTACTTGTTTCTATTGGCTGTTGATGAGCTGTCAGTGACGTTAAATTAGGGAAGTTAAAAATATATATCCCTCTGAGATGTAGTGGAGTAGAAGTGGCTTATAAAGTTACATAAAATGGAAGTATTCAAGTACAGTACTAGCCTAAATATATCTAGGTATATTTCACCATTGCTCGATGGTAATACTAGTTACAAGAGCACAAGATCTAACCCAGACTCTGACAAAAATCCATGTTATGTTTTGTTCAAATGTAATTTTGTAGAATTAAGTTTTTGTTTAAGTGTTTTCACAGCAGTAGATAGTAGAGAGGAAACCCACATCCATACACCTGAATTATCCCTGTAACTAAAACTGTCATACTTTTTAATCTGTGTGGGTCATATTTATTATTATTTCATCAGTGTGTTCTGATCTGTTGAAAGAGGAAGTGGTTAACACATTATTCTGAGCAGAACACACAGTATGGGTCACTAAGTGGAGGCATCAATTGTTTTTTTATGTTCTACATTTATGTTCAGGAGTAAAATATATTTACTTATCCATTTGTTACACTGTATAAACGTTAATTAATACTTGTTGTGTGTATAGAGACCAGCCAGCTTGTCATTTGTCAAGGCTTATAGCATAATGTTTTTAAGAGATACAATAATGACATATAGCTCATTAACAATAATTAAATCGCAATTGCAAATTTGAAGAAAAAAAGATAAAGAAAAGAAAAGAAAGAAAGAAAAGAAAAGAAAGTAATTTCAACCCAAAAGATGCACAGTGTATGTGTTCATCCTGTTTTTAAACAAGTTTTAAACAGCTTTAGACAGAGAGCACACTACCTACTGCATGGGTTGGCTGCTAGATGCAGAGAGAGAGAAGTGAGCAGGATCATGTAAGGAGACGAGCGTCGCCTGCTCAAAAAAGAAAAAACAAAGCAAAGGGTGTATTAGAAAATGAATCCTTTCCAGTCTTTATTACTATACAGTACAGTACATGTCTCTTTCCAATACTTACAATATGCTACTAATTAAAATATCTTAGCACCAATTCATCGTTGAAACAGATTGTTATATTTTAGTTAATGCATTAAAACACTTGTATTGTTCAAATCATGAATAATTTAACTTAAAAAATACTTAATTAGCTAGAACAGCTAATTTAAAAATACTGAAAGATGTTGAATTATATGCGATCCAAAATTTGAAAGTATGCAGTGACTCACCATCCCACCCTGTAATGTATATAGTCTGTTGTTAACTGTAACACGCATTTAAAAAACCAAGAAATGGCAATACTGATACGGTCTGATTGTTAAATAATAAACCACTGAAAATGAAGCAACAAAGAGACACATTAACTGGCGTGAGACCATTGACAGAGCATTCCCATCTTTGAACTTTTCTCCATTTAAAGTGATTGAGTTAAATCTAAGTAATGTTACGTGGAAATACAGCTAGTTAGCTTTGCTGTCCAGACAATTTTCGGTATTAACACAATCTAATAGGTCCAGCATGCAGAATGAGATAAATATTTTAAAGCTCTAGATGACCAGTGCCTTTGAGGTTGGGGAGAGGTGTAATTGGTCCATGAGGGATGTGAGGAACGGTTACCACAATGGTCTGGTCATCAGGATGCGGGGAAGCAACTGTCCAATTTCAGGTTCCAGGGGACAAATAAGGAAAGTGATGTGTTTTCAGAGCAGGGCTGAGCTGCCACAGCGTAGACACTTAATAAGCCTCAGCGAATAGAAAGGAAGTGACACGTTTAGAGAAAGCGGTGCAAAACAAGCTGCTTTTCAAGAAAGGTGAACAAAGGCAGCAATTATATCAGCACCTCAAAGCTGTGTACTGCTCCAGTCTATGCATAGAAAGACCAGAGCCACTTCATTAAAGAACAGAGGCTGCTCCTCCTGTCACAACTTCTGTCCATTTAAACTTCACCAACTTTAACAAGCAGTGAGTAGAATATTCTATTTTGGATGCAAATTTATTTTTTTTTCTGTTAAAGTCAATCAAACAAATTCCAACTGGTTTAAAGTAATTCAAGTAATTTACTTGTTCTGCCTGTTTTGGGGTGCTGCTAATATCAAAAACATGGTTACATAACACTGCCACCAGCTCTGAGGCTCAACAAGAAGTCATTCATCATTCTCCACACTAACTCATTAACACTCCTCCTGCATAAAATCACTATTGGTATTTGAGACTGTGCCTCACACTGCCTGAGTTCCCCCCTTCCCAGCAATGATAATAACACCTATAATTCCCCTGACTGAGTAATTAATGACAATTTCATAGAAAGAAATCAATTTAGTGAGCAGTAACTGACATCTAGGACAGTGTGGGCTGTGAATGGTGATTGATGCAAAATGTTTAAAAAAAAAAAAAAAAAGCCTGTGGTGCAGACATATTCTTACAGGAAAAAGCCCAGCTGAACTTTTGAGATAATCACTGATCAAAGTGATAAAATATCTGACAATAATCAATAATGTTCTGATTGAGGGGGAGGGGTTTAAGAGGTGGGAACTGCACCATCCTCGTTATCTCCCTATATATTTACAGGAAGCATGCAAGTGAGGAAATAAACTATTTAGCTGCCCTCTTCGCCCCATATTTAATCCCCATCCATCCCCGCTACTTACCAGAAATAAACAAAACAGAGAATCTGACCTGCAGCACGTGTTGCTTCAGCCCTCCACACTGAGGTTACCTTGAAAATGAAAGGTTCTTGATTCAGACCAAGTTCATAAATACAGCGGGACTCCGAGCTCTGTGCATCTCTTCCTTCTTAAGTCCCCTTGACATTCTTGGTGTGGGGTCTCTGTGCCAGGCTGGCGTAGTAGGCACACTGGGTGGGGTCACATTGGCCAGGAGGTCCTGGGGGTCCGGGCTGACCGTGGGGGCCGGGGTTTCCTGGTTCTCCCTGGGCTCCGGCCTGTCCGGGGCTTCCATCTTTACCATAACCAGGCAGACCAGCTGGACCTGTGGTAGGAAGAGGAGTGATTAGGAGCTCAGAATGAGGTAAACACAACCTTCTAAGAATGAACAGAGAGAGTGAGATATGTTACCTATGGGGCCACTGGGTCCCTGCTCTCCTCTTTCACCAACACCAGCATCTCCCTTTTCTCCTCTTGCTCCTTTCTCACCTGGAGGTTCACAGGAGTCACTGTTACTTCAACACATTATAAGCCGTTATACTGTATATATATATATATATCAATCATTGCTCTATCACACATCCACATATCGGGCCTTTCTGGCTGTCTCTTCAGCTAACAGGGACAAATATGAGTGAAATAGCTCCAGAACTCGGACAGAAAGTTATAACATTTTTGCAACCCAAAAGGCTTTGATAGTTATTTTAGGTGTCTGACAGTATCATAAAAGAACCCCACAGGGGAATATTAACACTGTGCATAATATCAGACACTTATGACAGCAACCAGACTACTGGATCAATTTTAGAAATTGTTGCTCCTACTCGTCAGCTGGACGCAAAAACAAGGAGATGTAAAATACAATGATAATTCAGTTCCAGAAAAAAGTTTTACATATGTGCTTTTCTTGTACAGATGTTTTTGATGTTTTGTCCATGACCTCCATGAATTTAATTTCACTGCAGTTTAATTTTCGTAGCCAAAATATACCAGACTAGGAGTCTTGGTGGTAGAATAGAAGACTGATGCCATTCTCATATCTCTATACAAATTATGTAACTAACTCTGCAGGTATAATAATAATGAAAAATTTGGCACAAATGTTCTTTCTGTTCTTAACTATCTGACAGAACAAATTGGATCATTTAGAGATTGTAGAGACATACGGGTACACAAACATGCCCAGTGACACTGCTTTGGGTCTTGTTCCTACCTTTAGGTCCCATGGGTCCCCTGGGTCCTTCTCCACCATTTTGTCCAGGCATACCAGGCTCACCAGGGGGGCCAGGTCGTCCAGTACTGCCGTCCTTACCAGGAGGGCCTGGGGGTCCTGGACGGCCTGCTGTGCTCTTCACATGGGCTGGCTGCATCTGAGCCATGAGGTAAGCCATTTTAGCTGGACACAAAAACAAAGTCAGTTAAACCTCATACACAGTAAAAGTGTTAAGCTTATTGTTATTTATTAATCAATGAATAAAAGAATCTCCTGCTCACCATCTAATTGTTTTGCCAGCTCCTCCTGGATGAGGCGTCTTATCTGCTCCAGTGATACTGACTCTCCCTGAGACCCCACAGATGTTCATTATTACTACGTGAATCTAAACAATCAGTGGATATCTCTGCGGCGTCGACATTAAAGCTTTCAGGACGATGACTCACCCTTTGGCCTGGCAGACCGGGGTTTCCTGCAGGTCCTTGTGGTCCAGGAGATCCCATCTCTCCTGGTGGTCCAGACATGCCCATCATCCCTGTGTGGCCCTTTCTGCCAGGGGGTCCGGGGTTCCCAGGCATACCTGGCTCTCCTGAATGTCCTTTATCTCCCTTTATACCTGCGACTCCCTGGATTGGATGAAGCAAACATACGTTTTTAGAATTTCATTGCTTGAATAACAAACCTTTTCTTCCTCCACAGGCTGAGGAGGTTCAACATGGACTCCAGGACACTGTGACTACAATACTATGTCTTTCAACTCTTCAGTAAGAAATCCACTCCTTCATGTGCAATAACATGAAATCAGACAATAATTTTGTCTGTGCTATTGTATATATTTTTTGTACTGTGTATTTATTTATAGCTTTAACTTCTGTGGAACTAAAAAAGATCATTTATATACTTTAGTCTGCTTATTAATTACTGTCTACCAATAATTTACATTTCTGGATTTCATGAATTTATTCATGTTGTAGTTTAATTTTGTCTTATATTCACATTTACTTGTGATAATCAGGGTACACCCTGGACAAGTCTCCACCTCATCGCAGGACACATAGAGACAGACAACCACTCACATTCACACCTACGGTCAATTTAAATAAGTGAATTAACCTAATCCCCATGCATGTTTTTGGATGGTGGGAGGAAGCCAGAGTACCCAGAGAGAACCCACGCAGACACGGGGAGAACATGCAAACTCCACACAGAAAGGCCCCGGGCCGGGAATCGAACCCGGTACCTTCTTGCTGTGAGGCGACAGTGCTAACCACTACACCACTGTGCTTCCCCATAAAAAGTCAGAACATAATAAATTATAACAAGTGCATTTTTGCTATTTTCTCAAAGACATTTATCTTTGTATGCATATGATGTCTGTCAGGTGACTTGTTTACCCATCTCTCGTATTTACCTGATCACCTTTGAGGCCACGATCACCAACTCTACCTGGCATCCCCTACAAACAACATCAACAACACTGGAAGTGAGCAACACATCTGTAAATATTATATCTGTCATCAGTGGATTTATCAGGTGCTTACCTGTTTTCCTTCAGGGCCAACTGGACCAGGTGGACCCTGGATATTTAAAAAAAAAAAAAAAAGTTAACATTAGCCACCACTGGCTATATTTGTAGGCTGTGGATACTCTTGGTATAAAAATAAGTCACATCTATCACTCACTGCGGGGCCTTTGGGCCCGCTGAAGCCTGGTAATCCTGGGTTGCCGGCCTCACCCTTGTCTCCTCTAAGACCCTGTGTGACAGCAGAGACATGTTCGTTCATCACGTGGCACACTGTGCTTGTATTCTAAAAGCCTCGCTTGTTACTGAGGATTCAGCAAGGATTAACATTTAGCTGCAGTTCTTATCAACATGCAGCGCTGCTATGGATTGAAAAAAAAACAAAAAAAACTCCTGAACAAATCTCGTCATAGGACATGCCAGCTTGAAGAGATTTAAATTCATATTTACATGGGTACAAGTGGGCCTGAAGACAAGCTGGTTATGACAACCAGAGTGAAATAAATCAGAACTGAGTTAAAGGACCAGCGTGTCGCATTTAGGGAGGTCTTTTGGCCAAAACTCCTAGTGATTAACTAGTGATTTGTGACGCTGAGCTATATAAATGAAACTGACTTGAAGGAATGCATAAATGTTTCTCTTTCTCGTTTTCATTTCCTTTCTCTTTTATTTTCTTGAATAGATACATTCTTTCCACTCACTGCACTCTCCTCTCTCTGTGGTAAATTTGGATAACGTTTCTGGAAATAGCTGATCCTCCCTCCAGATACCTTCACTCTCTCTCCTCTCCCAACCTTTCTGTATGTGGCTCCTGTCCTCCTCCAAGCTATTTCTGATGATGTGCTCCCTCTGCTGACTGATATCATCCTCTTCGCTCTGATAGCTGGCTGCCCTTGAGTTAGCAACAGTTACTGCTCCTCCCAGCATGACAGAGCAACTCTTGCTATTTCTGTCCATAACATATTTTATGGCAGCATGTTAAATTACAAATTCTCCTAACACATCTCACTATCTCCATCTGTCACAATGACCTCTGCCTGCCTCTTCCTCTCCAGGCCCAAGCGTCAGGATCATCCGATAAACTCTGTAATCACTGAACCCTCAATGACTTTAATCTGCGAAACTGTGTGAGTACAAGAGCTCCAAACGCTTAATGAGGGCTGAGACAGCTCTTTGAAATGACACCTTACCTGGGCAGGAAATTTCAAATCTCATATTACATTACAGTGGCTTAAAATGTCCAACATGGTCATGACGTCATGGAATAAAGAACTGCAAACAGTGCTCTGTAAAATGTTCTCTGGGATCTGATTCACATTTCTAACATTAACACTGTGGACAGGAACTCACTCCCTCTCCTTTAGATTCAGCATCGCAGACAGTTCAAAAAGTGGATAAAAATCAATGCAGCACAAATATTGTCTTATTCTTCCTTGTTGAAACCAAGCAGCAGTCTCCAGTGCTCAGAAATGAAGCCAGTGCAGAAGTCTTCAAATGGCCACTTGAGACAAAAGCAAATCAATCTCCATAGACCTCCATGTTAAAATATTACAATTTTATAGCAGAAATAAAAATGCCTACAGTCTTTTGGTCTAAAACTACCAACTCGATTTACATTAAAGCTTAAACTACTCATTTGGTTCATATTTACATCTATCACTTAACTCTGGAGTGAATAGTGAAAGTAATCTTCTCTTTTTTTCCAGCAAACTACAGATTCCCCTGCTCCACTATCTTATCTTCACCCTTGATTCAATCCAGTCATATAAATGTCAGGTGTCTGCACACTCAGCTTGGCATCTTAGCATGACACCTCTAAATTAGGGACAACCTTGACAAGCTTTGTCCTCTGAAGCAGCCCTCACATGATCTTGCATTCTGCATCGTCAGATGATTCAGACTCCTTGTCACCAGGGACTCTACCTCGGTATTTGTCTTTGGATGCACAGACTCTGCACTTGAAATTCAAAACCTTTGCATGGCACACAGGCTCGCTGAGGGAATAACAGGCCTTGTGCCTGGTCTGTTACCTGCGCTCTGATATTACTGGGAAATCACTTTTCTTCTGCTGGCAGCAACCTGGTCAACTCCTTTCAGCTCACCCAGGAGAGAGTGATGTTCCTACCCTGGTTAGGACACATTTACTCCAGTCTTCAGTTACAATCTGACATCTCTTCTACAAATAATTCACACTCTCATCTTGTCTCAAGTTGCATCCCACGCACAGTCTCTGCTGAGCTCTTGCAACACTACTTGTTCCTAATTTTCCTTTTCTATTCTATTAGCACGTCACTATTTGATGTTGTCATTCTGCGAAACTAATTTTGTTTGCATTGTGAAGTGTTTCTCTGCTTCTATTGTCTGTTAGTGCTTATATTGTATTGTAGATAACTCACTGGAGTTCCAGGAAGTCCTGCTTTTCCTGATGGTCCTGGTTCACCTGGCTTGCCCTGCATGCAAAAGAGGAAAAGGAAAAGGACAGGGTGAGAAAATTGATGGGGAAGGACAGCAAGAGAAATGACGTGAGAGCCACTTTATGTCCATATCTATCTGTCTGCTTGACACTGTGCTGTGTCTGACTTCTGTCACACAGCTCTGCAAGAGATTGAAAATGACTCACCGGCTCTCCTCTTGGTCCAATAAGTCCTTCTGGGCCTGGAGGTCCTTTAGGGCCCTGCCAAAACAAGAAAACAGACAGTTTTATTATGCTTATTATATAGTGAAAACAAATCATGTCCCATCTTTGGGCAAGCAGAGGGAAAAAATGTCAGACTCGATCATTTTAATTGTCATTTGAAAACAACCGCTATTGCTGTAAAGAGTTAATCTGAACCCATTCCCTTTTTGTTGAAAGAGCATGTAGGTGGGGACGTTCTGTGAGAACATAGCCTTACAGGCAAAGGATGAGTCCAAAAGTGTTTCTGGTGAAGTGTTACATCCTGCTACGAGATGAATGGGGAGGGAATAAAAGTGCTGCAGCCTTTAAATGTGTAAGGCAGAGGGATTTGAGTTTGTCATTTGGTCAAAGAAAAAGACCCGTACAATGTGAAAAGATATAAAGCTGCTATGGTATCAAGTTTTACACTGTTGTTAATGAGGCTGTAGTATTATATAAACGTGATTCTGCGGTCTACTGGGAAATTCTGCATTCTGTCCAAAAGGTCTCTTTTTTTTTTGTTTAATTCAGGAGTTTTATCTGCTTCCCTCTCAATCAATGGCAGAGTGGTTCCAGGCAGCAATAGTGATTATTCTCAGGGACAGGGTGACTAAGCCAAGAGGAGATGCTGCATATGAAAGAATGGCATATAGGATTTTAATATGGAAGACACTTATCTGCTGCGAGGGCATGTATATCACTTTAATACAGAAAACGCATCAGGGAAAGCTAAGGTAGGCATTTTAAAGTCTGTATTGCATATTTTATAACATGAATGAAGTCACTTTATTGGAGTTTTTTTCTCTGTGTGTGTGTGTGTGTGTGATACAGACTGAGGGATCTGCAGACTAAAAAGTTTCATTTTCCATCTGGAAGGCATCATTTTGATGAGTATGCAGTGCAGTGCTCTCAGAAAGTATCAGGTATCCATTAACTACATTGTGTCCCCTGCCCCACCAACAAAACCAAACGCCAGTCTTCAATTTCAAATCTGACAGCTCATCTCTTCCAGAAATAATTCTCTCTCTTCTCACCTCCAGCTGCATCCCACGTACAGTCCCTGCATGCTCTATCAGCTCTGAAAACACTACTTGTTCCTAATTTTCCTCACATACTCTAATACCACGTCTCTATTAGATGTTGTCACTCCAAAACCAAACTGCCATCAACTAATAACTTCAAATGAATGAACACACCTCCTTCCCAGTTTTGCCATCACGTCCAGGTGATCCAGGCTTTCCATCTTCTCCCTGTTTGGCACAGAAGAAAACAAAATACAGATTAAATGACAGAAACTTCAAGGCCTAATTTAAGGGAAAGTTTAAGGGAAAATTGTCTGATTTTTTATCATCATTGTAGTGTTCTTCGCAAAAATAATTCAGCCAAGAATTGAGACACACAATGCTAAATTTAGGATTGAAATTGAAATTACATGCTACAGGCATTCTGGCAAAATTTTAAATTTATGATGACATACAAAATTATTCCCGATTTTTTGTGTCTTCTTACAAAGAGACTCTCATGCATGTAGTCTTTTCAAAATAAACTTCCATCTTCAGAGGAAATACTTGTTTATATTTCTATGTATAATACTCTCATTACACATATATATTTACAATATCCTTTTTAAGATTAGTTCATATATTTGCAATTACATTATATTGCATTGGGGGCGGGAGTCTGTAGTGACTTGGGCTGGGAATCGGAGGATAGCTGGTTCAAGTCCAGGTCGGACCAAGTGTGGAGAGTGGACTGGCAGCTGGAGAGGTGCCAGTTCCTCATCCTGGCCACTGCCAAGGTGCCCTTGAGCAAGGCACCGAACCCCCCAACCGCTCGGGGCACGTGGATACAGGGCAGCCCCCTCACTCTGACACCTCTCCTAATGCATGTGTGTTTCATAACTTGTGTGTGATGTGCAACAGAAAAATAATAACAGAGTGAAAAATGTAATTTCCCCATTGAGGGATTAATAAAGTAAATCTTCTTCTTCTTCTAAAATTGCCTACCGCAAATATGTCTTTGATTCCAATCCATTACTTGCGTTATTTTCTTTCCAAACATATTTAAAGAGCATTTAAAGTGCACCTCTGTAGTTGTTGAGCTTGACAATATATGATTTGAAACTATGTACTAAAACTGTGGACAACCCATAGAATAGATAAATGCAACTGAGAGTCATTTGACTAAATCTGACTTAATCTGTACTTCTAATTGCATGCATCAACTTTGAACTTCTTGAATATCATTTCTGACTGATGTTTAGATGCAGTAACTATGAGCAGTGGAGGACCATTCCCAGTGTGTCTATGGAAACACTTGACGGCTCCTCTAATAAGTTGCCTGCTGTCTGTGTGGCAGCTTGGCTGCAGGGCTGAGAGGCTGCCTGCCTCGCTGTGGCTCTGGCAGGGCTGTCTGTAATGAGCCATGCTATTGGTCACGGCAGAAACCTTCCCTGTGGCTGTGTGCCGTGTGAGAGAGCAGGAGGAGGTGCAGTGGTTCTGGTGGAGAAGGTGGGTGTGACAAAAAAAAAAAATAATAACAAAAAAAGCAAGAGTCAGACACATCTTGACATCACAGTGCCAAACACTGACTGTGTCCGTGAGTTATTCCCTGGAGTGGAGTGAATAGCTCTAGTTATGGCTGCTGAGCAGGGGAGGTTATCTTTCTAAATGTGTAATCTATAATACACTGACCCCAAAATACTACACTGCTCAAAGCCAGTGTATTAGAGTAGATGAAGGTCGGTACGCCCACAGTTGGGAGAACCAGTCTCTACTGAAAAACCCTTTAATTTTATATCACAGAACAGGGGGTGTTGGTCTACTTCTTCACTGATCGTTTAGCACAGTTGTTCCCAACCTTATTTGGCTCATGACCCCATTTTAACATCACAAATTTCTGGTGACCCAACATTGTTTGCTAAAATTAATTTGTTTTTGATCATGTAACAGTTCACTGTATTATACTGCAAATAAATATCAGCACTTTCTTTTCCCTGGTCAGGACATGAATAGTCGAGCTTGGATTTACAAGGCTGCAAATTAGTACTGAACAAACAATAACACAAACAATTGAGAGATAAACAGTACCACAGTGAAAACTTTGACATGTCCAAAGGCATAGGAGCACTTATCCAGTGCTGTCTGAGTTGTTGAAGCGTAGTAATGCATGCGGTCACATGATCAGGTCAATCAAGATATGCCCTCTCAGATATTATATACTGCATTTTATTTGAATTAGATTTTTATTAGGGAAAGTGTGTGATGTTTTAATTAGAATGAAACATATATTCAATCATTACAATTTGAGTGCATTGTGTGCTGTCTTAACCTTACATATACTAAACCACACCAGGGGAAGATTTTCTGGTGTGATTTCCATACAAAGTCACATCATCTAAAACATTTCAGCTCACATACTTTGATTAAAATTTGAATACTGCTGTAACAAAAAGAAACTTTCACTGATTGGCCTCTTAAAAGTAAAAAGAGAGAAGTTGCTACATCTTGCCATTCAAAGCCCTAAATTGCATTCTTTTATTATTCATGCCACTGCAGAAATTGCATTTGTAAGTATAGAATCTATTTACTTTGACAAGGCAAAGAGAGTGAGACAGTTCAGTATTTCTAAGGTAACCATTATGTCTTTTTCCCTGCAGGTTGGTAAAAACCTGTTGCTATGATACAGACATTAATCACTCAGGCTCAGTACATATGGTGAAGCCTATACGGCAGGAAAATGGTGCAAAATAATGAATCATGGTATTATCACAGGAACTTTATCCTAGAAGCGAGGAATCTTTTGAGGAAATTGTGCGTTTCGGCCGCAGGGATTAAGTTCAGTACATAAGCTTTCAGGGAGGACGGCTGCTGATTGGCAAAACACTTATGCACTGCAGTGCATGACCATTTTAGGGTTTATTAATTATTTTCTCTGAAATTAAGCAGGTGGACACAGTGAACTGAGGCCTGCAGACTGGGTGTATGCCATAGATATTACAACTGCAACCACCAGCAGCCCTGGTCCCATGTCATGTTGTTTTTTCATGTGTCAGAGGACTAATTTTACTAATCTTTACAGGTCTTTAGGTCGCTATGGTAACGATAGGTCAAAAGAACCTTTTAATTCCTTGAAAAGTTGCCCTGGGACAAAGATAAACAGAAACATACTGGTGAAAACTCAGATACTGTGTTTCTTAGACACAAACTGACAAGCAGCACACTCACATTACTTCCTGGAGCTCCAGATTCTCCTCTGTGGCCCTTAAAGCCCTGAATGAAAAGAGAAAGTCAATCAGTCATAGCAGTTCGTGCTGCCAGTCTACTTCATCAGTTCTGTTTACTGGTAGATACTTACTGGGAGTCCCCTAAGCCCTGGGTTTCCTAGTGGTCCAGGCTCACCTTGCTTGCCCTGAAACAAAAACAGAAAGTGTTAGAGCATTGTTGTCTCGCCACACTGAACTACACTTTTTTTGAGAAACAAAGTGTTAACTGATGTTCAGGCATTATATGCTTGTTGGATTATTGACAAGGTAAACATGTCTCTCTACTCACGGGTTCTCCTGGTTCACCTGGTCTGCCATCTTTTCCCATTTTTCCAGGCTGGCCCTGCAGATCAAATCCATAATTCAGCATAACATCACACTGCAGGAACTATGTGTATATTCATAATACAATTAAATTATGTTTCTTACAATCAAGCCAGGAAGACCCGGTGGTCCTTGGATTCCTTTGAGACCCTCTTTGCCCTGGTGAAAAACAAACAAACCGTCACCAAAGGAAAAGAAATGATTAATGGCCACTATTACCACACAGGCTGGCTGACCTACATGCTGGAGGAAAGAGGTTTGTACAATGATGACACATGGGTAATAAGTTTTCTAAGGGGAAAAGTACACAGAGTGCAGCCTGACCTTTTCTCCAGGGGGCCCAGGGAGGCCAATGGGGCCAGGCAGTCCATCGTTACCCTGAGAGTAAAGAGACAGTGACAGTGAAGGTCAACGGAAATAGAAAGCCTGAATGAGAGACCAAATTCGAACAAATTGCCCCGTTTACAAAAAGTGTAATGGCCTAATTAAGACCATTTCAAGCTCATGCAGTGAAAAAGAATAAGCACAAAAAATAATGATAATAACTTACAGGTGTACCCATTAAGCCAGGGGTACCTGGATGCCCTGGGGGTCCTGGATGACCCTGATAACGCAGCAGAAAATGATTGAAATTCACGCCAGACAACACTGTAATTAATGTTTTTTTTTTTTTTTTTATTTAAACAGACAGATGAGCGTGAGACTCGTGGGTCATAAACGACTAACCTTGTCTCCTTTGTCTCCAGGGCCTCCAGGGGGTCCTCGATCACCTTTTATACCCTGTGTTGAAAAAGACAGAAAGACCATATGAAATGTTACGTTTCAACAGGAAAGCATCCATCTGAAAAACCATTTGTCAAAGGAAAATAAAACTTCAAAATGTTCAAAAGAGGACGATAAAAGCAAAAGCCATGTTGTTTCTAAAACATGATTCAATACCTTTACATTAGTGGTGTTTTGTTTCGCTCTATTACCTGACCCTTATATGGTTAAAAGAAATGTTGACATAAGCAACTAATTAGCATTTAGCCCTTTGGGAGCAATAAGGGTGCAGTTAGTGTGCAAACTTGCCTTTGAGCCATCAGCTCCAGGGGGCCCTTGAGGTCCGGCTGTTCCCGGCGGGCCCTGTAATGACAGAGCAGAGCATCACTCTCTGTCCGGGCAGACACTGGGTCCTAATCGCTCACTGCTGCTCCCAGGAGGCCCTGCTAATGATGCAGACTGAGCCATTCCATCCTTCACACCAACTGAGACTGATGATGACAAACGTGCAGCAAGGACCTCATTCCACAATTAGCACTAATATGGTGGAGACATGTGCTTTATAACAACCCTTTAAAGATGAACAGTCATTAGTCTGTACATTACAGCAAAGGTGAGGTCATGGTTGAATATTAATGACCATGTCCTACTTGGTAACCATCTTGACCGCTTTTCCCTGGAGGTCCCTGGTGTCCTTTGTCTCCTGGGAGTCCTGGGAGACCGGGTGGTCCAGGTGGACCTGCAGGGCAGTCTGAGCAAACATCCTAAAACATGGCAGAGACATGTTTGTGATGAAGTGGTTGCTCTCAGGATCTAAACGTTAAGTCGTTTCTCACTTAAGAGAAATGATCCTTACCTTCAGGTTTAGCTCTGAGAGGTCTGCTGCCTTTCCCTGCGAGAGGGAATGAAAGATGAGTCATTTTCCGCAGCCTACTTAAATATTTATTATTATTAATATTCAAAAAAATGTAAATTAGTTACACATCTGTCCCAATCCATGCTGTAACTTATTAGCTATTTCCATGCACTGTGTAGTTTTACGTAAGAGATTAGATATGATTGCTGTCGCCTCACTATGCTGTAAAACCGAATGTGTCTACATACTTTTGACCAAATAGTGTATGTTTGCTTTATTGTTAAAAAAAACATCCACCAAATGTCAACAGAATTTGTACTGAATCAATTTTAGGCTTGTGTCATCTGTTAAACCCAATGAAACACTGCATCATTTGTGTCTGTGCCTCTGTGTTCATTAATACATCATTATTCTCCCCCCACAAGCAGTATTCAGAGGACATATTGTCTGTAAAGTGAAATATGGTAGTTAAAGGAAGATCTGGACAGACAACATTTATTACAACCACTGCCTCAGATAATACTGGTTGTTGTCTGCCAATGTCTGTACTTACAGGCTCTCCTGGTGATCCCTTTTCTCCTGGCCTTCCTGGCAAACCCTGAATTTGGGTCAAAAGCAAAAAAAAAAAATCAATAAAAAAATGGCATTCTATGTAAATTCTAGTTTTTCATATTGTTCCATATCAAATGCATAAATGAGACAATAATCACATGAATAAATACAAACAGAATGCCTGATATAGTCATGTAATTATTATTATTATTATAAAAAAAAAGTTAAAACTCTTAATATACAGCTATAGCCAGCTATATGATTGGCTGTTTTTTGTTTGAAAGAGCAAATATGTGATGTTGATTGTCCATAGCTGTGGACACACAAGTCTCAAAGCACCAAAACACATACATTTAATAATTTATGAAATCATTGTTCATTTTTTGTACTGACATTATGTCCTGCTGGGCCCTGAGGACCAGCAACTCCTGGTGGACCCCTCAAGCCCTGGAACAGATAAACAAATTTAAGGAATAATATAAATGTTACAGACAAAAATATTTGCATCAATCTTTCAAAAATATTTACCGCAGGTCCAGGCTCCCCATTATTTCCTGTAGGCCCCTACAAAGAAAGATACATTGCACATTTCCCAATGTGTAAACAAATGCACTAGTGGAAGATAATTTAATGCACTGGCATTGATGCTCATACCGGAAGTCCCATTTTGCCTTCTCCTGCAGGACCCCTGTCCCCTGGTAACCCTGTTTCTCCTCGTACCCCAGGTAGACCCTGGGACAAAAAAAAAAAAAAAAATTAATAATAATTTTATTTCCCCATCTTCAGATAATGTTACTTCAAGCGTAATGTGTGGCTAAAAGTCTCGATCGGAACAAAAAGTGTCACTTTCAACTATGCCTGCTGATCCCAGAAATACCACCCCATTTTTCAATCTGTGATGAAAAGAAATTACAATCTGCAGTTGACATTTTGGTACTCAGAAGAGAAAACGTGTCGGTGATGAGGGTGAACGATTTGACACCATAAATCCAGTAAATGCCCCTGTCCAGCCTCTCCCAGTCTGTGCCTCCGACATCACTCTCTTCACAGCAAAGAGTCGGTCATAATCAGAGCAATGGTCACAGTGCAGTGGACACAGAAATTGCTTTTCCTGTTTTCAACGAAAACTAATTGTTTTTCTCATCCGTGTCAGGGGAAAAAAAAAAAAAAAAAAAAAAAAAAAACTTTTTCACATCAAAAAAGGAGCACCTGTGCTTGATTAAAAAAAAAAAAAAAAAAAAAAAAAAAAAAACACCTCAGGCAACCTACAAAGCTTTCTCACACACACACCAACATTACCTTTGACCCTGGGGGTCCTTGAATTCCCTGTGGTCCTGGATCCCCCTGTAACATCACAAACGACATCAAATTGCTTGCCACTCAAACACTGAAATTAAGCCTCATTTGAAAGAGTTATTCATTACTGAATGTTTATATGAGTTGCTGCTCTACATGCACGCACGCACACGCGTGCACGCACACACACACACTAAGCGAGGCCTCGGGGCCGCACCTGGCAGCTGTAAAAAAAAAAAAAAACAGAGCTGTGGCGAAGCCAAATGTGCTGCTTTAATGCGATATGTCTTAACGATGTTGTTCCTGTTTGCTCCTGCCTCATCAGCAGGACGGCCACATGTCTGGGGTGAAAAATGATGTAGAAGCATGTTGAGCAGCAGTGGAAAATGTGCCGACTCAGGCTCGTTTTCCTCTCATACAGCTGCTCATATTGTGTTGTGGTTCAACATGTATTACAGGCAGGCAGATGATTACAAGCAGAGCACATGTGGAATATAAGAGACTATTCACAGGCTAATGAGGTTTCTATTATTGATGAAAGTGAACTGATGAACATGCATTTCTTGTATGATACTTAAATCAATTGGTTAAACATAATGCCACTTAGAAAATAAATGGGAACACGTGGATGTTAACTGATTTACTGGACTTTGTCAAGCTGCAGCAAAGTGGTGAGCACAGTGCATGTAACAGCTATATATCCAGGCCTTGGTTGAAAACAACAAATTATCCTTTAACATCAAGGCAAATAGTCACTAATATGACAAAACAACTTAATGAATTTCACTTTAAATACCCTAAAGCCTCATAAGTTAAATATATTAAAAAACAAATGTCACCAAATACAGACACTAAATATTATCTCCAAAAACAACATGTTTGAAGTATAAACTGCACTTCTAAATACAATGTGACAGAAAAATCTGTCTTACATTTTGCCCATCTTTTCCCTTCCCTGTTGGTCCAGGTGGTCCAGTCAAACCAGGATCTCCGGGAGGGCCTGCGGGACCTGCTTGTCCTGGTTTACCTTGTTCACCCTGAAACAAATGTTCAGAATCAGCTTTAATGGCCAAGTGCAGTCAGTGTGAACACATACAAGTTTTTTCCTCAGTATTTTGCTGCTCTCATGCACAGAAATAGAAAAACTACTAAAAAGAAAGACAACAAAGCAGAATCAGGTAAAGAAAGAGGCTGCCATCTTGAAGCGAGAAATTTATCATCTCTCTAGGCTACAGCAGGTGATTTTTTTGTCTTCTACATTCTATGTGCTTTTTTCGTTTCAGTTATATATATTCATATTTGAACTGTATGTTTAATATTTGCATTGTGACTGCAGAGGTTGTGTTTATAACCACACTGTCATACCAATTGAAAGCAGACATGTATCCCTGAATATGTCTTGTGACATATGTACTGTTATACTTCTAACTTTGGTGAGTGAGCAGTAATGACACAGTGGGACAATAATTAAACACTGCAATAACTTATAGAAAAAAAAAACAGCAAAAACAAAGAAAGTGAAAAAGCCATGAGCGACAGTAGAACGTGTTCTGAAACTCCGCAGCTTTGTGAATCTGCTGCTGCAGGATTAAACTGAAATCAAAGGCTTCTCTGCTCAAACAATAATGGAGGATTTTCAAGGTTATTCACTCTTCTCTGTGGATGTATTTTTCCCTCTACATTACCAAATCCATTCTGAACATATTCTGAGTAGTTTCAAAACATCTCAACAAATATGGCTATAGCTTTTAAAGACAGACGGCTGACCTTGTCTCCTCTCTGCCCAGCTGGACCGGGAGGTCCAATGATGCCTGGTATGCCCTGAGGATTTATGGATTCTGTCAGTGTTTTATACTATAGTCACAGAAAATGCAAGTAGGCATTGATGACTTCCACCTTAAATTAATGTCAAGAATTTTAGAAAAGACTTACCACATTCCCTGGTAACCCACGAGGACCTGCAGGACCAGCTATGCCAGGTGGACCCTGGGAGAAACACATCATATTCCACTACAGTACATCTTCCCCTTGGGTGTGAAAAGGTGCACTGCATTAAATCAGACAACATACCGGGTCTCCAACACGACCAGTCTCTCCCGTAAGTCCAGTGTCACCTTTTGGACCCTGGAATAAAAATGGCAAATGAGATAAATCAAAATCACTCTACAGTACATGTGACTGGCAGACAGAGGATCACTAACAACTTACCGCTAGTCCAGGTGGTCCCTTAAAGCCTTGTTCACCAGGTAGCCCTCTTGGACCCTTCAGGAGAGCGCACATGAATTAACACGTTTTAAAAATTGTTGGCCTAAATACTAAGATAGCTAAGTTTCACTTTCAAACACAGTTTTTCAAAAACTATTATGTGAGGTTTCTCGCAAAATGTTGATAAAAATAATGAGGGTGAACAACATTATTCTGTTACAAACTTCACAAGGTGCTTGATAAGTGTCAAACATAATGGAAACAGACACTAGCATTTGCAAATGTGTTTGTTCATTACTGTATATAATTATGCATATGAATGTGTTTTATGCTGCTTGGGCTACTTCACCCTAAATATACCGATGTAGGTATGATGCATGCTATTCCTGTCCACCTAATATTGTACATCTATAAACTGCCAGTTAGAGAATCAGGTCAGTGCTTCGCCGTCTCTTACAGATTAAATCACTTAGCCCAGTTAAGGAAGGCCCCAGAGCTCAAATATTGTAGCAGTACTGCTTCACTATTGACATACTGTATCCCTACTGACATCTAGTGGACACCGCTGCATATAGCCAGAAGCGGTTTTGTTCAATAAAGGGGAATATGTCGAGATGGCAAAAAATGAATAGACAAAACTCACCATCTCTCCTGGGTTTCCTTGATCCCCCTTCTCTCCCTTCGCTCCAGGTTCTCCCTACAGGGGAGGACAAGCCAATATCCAATTAGAAGTTTAAATATAAAAGACAAGTGGAAGCTCTACTTTAGAAGCATCAACTAATTTCTAAAAATATCTTTAAAACTGCAATTATCTTTTAGTAAAATAAGTGTACTCACAGGTTCACCAGGCTCAGGGATGACATTTGCCACCTGTGAAGAAAAATTGGACCGTGGATAAAAATTTGCAGTGTCGAATCGCATCATTTACTCCATGTCATCAAGCATGATGTCGCAGAGCTGCACACTAGACATGCAAAGTAGAAAAAGCTGAAATTTGACTTACATTTCCAGGAATGCCAGGTTGTCCTCTGGGTCCTATATCACCCTGAGGCAAGAAACAATATGTTCACATTGTCTGCACTAATGACCTCATTACAGCTGATACTGCATGCACCATTATGGAGACAGAAGAGGACCACTGTACCACAGTGGGATACACAGCAACAATTCCTTTGTTTTTGAATATGCTCGACATATAATTTCACACCTTTTACAGCACATGAAACCAGTTCCTTATTTTTTTTTTTTACATTTTTTTTACCTTGTCGCCCTTGTCACCTTTTGGCCCAATTGGTCCATCTTGTCCTCTTTCTCCCTATGAAATAGAAAAAAAAATCTAAATTAAATACATTTCTAGAGATCACAGACCCTAGTTACACTTTTTAAATTGGAAGTAGGGAGTCAAGTGCGATATGTCTCAAAGAGCCATTTGAGGACACCCAGCAGCCCTTGAGGAGGTCCCAGGAGGTTACCCAGCCAGTTCATTTCACTGGAGGATATTTTATCTCCCATATGCACATTTGTAGATATTATACAACTGAATACTAAATGTTGGATGAGCTGTGAATTAACTTGGTGTTGCTTGATAAAAAGCATAGTCACACCTACCGGAATACCCCTGTCTCCTCTTGCTCCAGTGGCACCTGTTTGACCAGAGGAGCCAGGCTCTCCCTGTACAACAAAACAACAACAACAACAACAACAAAAAACACACGTGTGAGATGACAAACTATGTTTCACAATCTTAAAATACATCAAACCAAAAATGGCAAACTCACTCTCTCCCCTGGAGGTCCTCTTGGTCCGGGAGGCCCATCGTCACCCTGTGGAAAAGACGCATGCAGCCATTAAAATGTCAACTATGCATATGGAAAACACACATGCTATCTCATAAGCTGCAAATGTCTTCTTCAGTCACATCCGGCGTGTTCCTCGGTACACGATGAAGTCACAGTACCTTAGATCCAGGCTTGCCGGGAAAACCATCTGCTCCGCGCTCTCCCCTGGGCCCCTTCAGAGACACAACATTTCCATTTAGATGTCAACGGTGTTGTTGTTTAAAAGCCTGTGTTAGTCATACACTGCGTAAAAGGTACACTCACCAAAACTCAGTTTAACCATTATTAATATATTAAAACTATTATGTCAATTAAATGCCAATGTTTCTATTGTTTGCTTATGTTGTTGTTTTGCTTCATGATTAGAAACACTGGCAGCTTTGGGTGATATTGTCTGCAGTTTGTTCCATATAAAGACTACTTTCACATTTCACATATTATTTGAGCTTGTATCTCTTATTTATTCTCGCTGTTATGGTTTGTTTCTTATCATACTTTTTATATGTCCACTACATTTGTATGTCACGCATCAACATACCAAGTCAAATCCCTTGAACTGTATGTGCAAACTTACTTAATCACAACAGACATGTTTCTGATTCTGATATGTAATTTTGTTTGGTGGAGCGTCACAGCAAGTTTGGTCACTGTGAGTAAGATATTTCATACTGACCGTGGCACCGTCATTTCCAGCAAGACCGTCCAGGCCATCTTTACCAGGAAGACCCTTTGAAAAGAAATGGCAACAGAATTTGCTATGCACACTATGAACAGCTATGACTGAGAAAACCATTAACAACAAACGGTTTTATTTGAGAATAAAAGGCCAACTCACAGGCTTTCCAGACTCTCCAGGTTTGCCTGAAAATCCAATTTCACCAGGTAGACCCTCCATAAAGAAAGACAGGTTGTTCATTGATTTGTTGCTGAACAAATCATCATATTTAAAAATCATTGCATCCTGATCTGATCTGAACTTACAGGAGGTCCAGTGTGTCCTTGGTTTCCTGGTGGCCCAGCTGGACCCGGAGGACCCTGCAAAATAAATAAATAAATCAGTAAAAATGTATCACTGGATCATCTCAAATATATCCGAGAGAGTGATTCTTTGCATTTATCTATATTGTTGGATAATAAATGAAAATATTTCTTTTCTTATCAAGTATGTTCAATATTCATATTCAAATTTTCCCAAAGAATTGTATCACTAAGTACTGCGCTGTGTGATAGTACCAGCCAGCAGCCACTAGAGGGGGGTATTAGAGCACTGACACAGCTCATTCAACCTTGAACATGAAACGGGTGTATTTCTACAGTATATTGCTCCAGGGAGCAGTTTGGAAAATTAGTTGACATAACCTGTTGGTTTTAATCTGGCCTGTTTATTTTCCCTCCCTCTTAAAAACACACAGTGGAGACCCCTTTGAGAGAGCTGACATTCTGTGCTTCAAATATTCAAAAACTTGCACAATTAAAACACCAAATTAATTCTGTTCAGCTCTCCTTGAGAGATCAATTTACACAAGTGTACATCTATGAGTTAACATTTTGCTTGGCATGAAATGGAAATTGTTCTTACAATTGGTCCAGGAAGGCCATCCACTCCAGGCAATCCACTTTCACCTTTCTTTCCCTGGAAGGAGACATTAAAATTGAATTAAAGACTAAATTAAAAGGTGTGCAATGGAAAGTTACATGGGCAGCTTGGACACTGGGGTCAGTGTCATCTCTAGGGTGGTTTAATAACTATGAGAGAGTTTCAAAATAAAATCCTTCCATCGTTATATTTTCTTAGGACTTTTCCAGTATTGTTAAAGCCAACATTGTTCTAAGATTCAGGCTTTCTCCACCATATTTCATCTAACATCTTTCACATGCATTTCAACACAAATAACAATATGGTATAATTGGTTTAAATATGTGAGCTTCCTGGAGGACACTGTCAAACTGAACGCTACAACACTCTTGTCACATGATATACTACACGGCTGTTACAGCACAGGGCTTCAAAAACATGATCCAATTATCTTATTGAAGTCGGCTGTCTATCAGCAGTGTTGGAAAATACCTCTAATATTGTCTTGCTTTATTTTAACATTGTAACCATGTTGCTTATTAACAGCCATGTGCATCACTCTTTAGTGTCCCCTGTAGGCCAAACAGTTTCCGTTGTGTGGTGTGCTACTTACAGCCTTCCTGTATTTGGTTGTTTCTTACATTTTTGTTTTCTGGCGATGCTGCACGTGTGTTATCAAAAGAGTGAATATGATTCATTTCTGCTTCTGAACAGGATTACCAACTATACCACTATACCAGCTATAAATGGCCAAAAATAAAGTTCCTAAAATGCACAACAAAGCTAAAACAACAGCACATTGCATTGCCATCATATTTCCATACATTGCAGGAAAAGCCTGGCAGTTGCTCTTAAATTATTCTTCTCCATATGTTGTTGCTGTCCTCTGCAGCCCTTTAAGCTCACATTCCAGCTGCAGCTTCCTTCAGTCGCCTGTCATATCAGGACAGAGGTGAAGATGAGAGCTTTGCTGCAGTGGAGGTGAGAGTGGCTCAGTCTATACCAACTCAACCCTCAAGCCAACTCTATCAGTGCTGGCAGCAGTGCAGACCACCCTATTATCACAGCTCTCAGCCTACCTTTACTCTCTCCCTCGCTCTCTTCCTCCCTCCCAGTGCATCCTCAGCTGAGGTATAACAACCCTAAACCTGGAAATAGGTCAAGCTTCTCACCATCATTTTTAAAGATTCACTTGGAAATTGTCCCATAGGACTGAAAAAAGCTCCAGTGGGTCCGCCAATGATATTACAAAATAAAACCAGAGCGGCACAAAGAAGGATTTCTAGATATTTGTGGGATCTGATACTATAGATCCCAATACTATATTAATAAGCTGTAAATCCCTCGCTCTCAGATGATTTTGCCTGACTGAGGACTGAAAGGGCATTCTGGTGGTAGAAAAGTCTTTCATTCAGACCCTGAGGAGGTTTGCCTTGCTTCTAGTGCCCAACTGAGCAGCTGCAAATGTTGATTCCAACATATTGCTAATGAGAAGTTAATTGCTCCCAGCAGATGCAGGGAATGGAGGTCACTATCTTTGTTAATGTTTTAGAAGAACAAATCATGTAGAACCACTGTACCTGTTTTAATTACACACTGCAGTGTGATGGGACCAGTGTGGAGGGAGACAGAGGGAAAAACTATTATGAGAGTCAAGGGATGCTTTCCTCGATAATTCTACAAGCACCGAAAACAGCTAGAGTATCAGCTCTCATTAACGCGAGGAATACATATCAGTTTTCTTCATTCTAAATAATCCCATTGGAATATGATAAGTAGAGTTCAGGGAGCTCAGTAAAACTTCCAATTACTGCAGATTAGATTTGTATAAGACAAGAGCAACTCTGGAGGCAAAATAATCTATTTTCAGTCAAAACTCAACCTAGTGAAAAGCACAGAATTGTACCAAGACAGTGTATGACAACATGTCTTATCATTTTCACTTTCTCATTATGACAAAAGTATTGTTTTGCGATTGAACATCACAAAACAGTCATTGTGTAAGAGGAGAGCAGTTTCTATTTTCCCATGATTACAAAGAGCTTCCTTTGTGATGCAAACCTGTCTCTGTCTTTAAATCACATGGATATACTATACTTGTTTTTACAATTATGTTTTGATGGGAGACATAACTGCTCCAGGGGCCGGCTTGTATCCCGAGTTCTGTTTTGTGGTTATAGCTTCAGGCCACAGATGCCCTTTCATTAAGGTTAGAGAAAGATCAAGGATTTGATTACATGTAAATAAAACAACTGGACTTTTTGAATGTTCTGCTGTTTAAGACATGTACCCTAACCTTACCAAAGCATGTAGATGTTATGCTGGTAAAAAAAAAAAAAAAAAAAAATCCAGACACTTCAAGTTTCTCTCAAAACACATTTGCTTTTGAAATTTATTAATTTGACCGTATGTCCATTGCTGTATTCAGCCCTCCATCAAGTCGACTGTCCTGTCAGATTTTTCCACAGATTCTATATGCTTGAGTCCAACTACATCCAAACCCCAACATAGATCAACACATACTGCAGCCTAGGCCATGGCATGTTTAGTTTTGGTTCATATGAGGAGAAGCATATGGGATGGAGCCATGGTTGGTGTGAAGGTCAGTGGATACAAACAGAGAAGCACTGGCTCAGAGGCTGAAGTCACATCCAGAAAAGTCTCTGATGTGGTTTTGTCATGCTTAGTTATAAATTCATGGTTCAAGTTGATGGTTCCGTCAGAGGGCAGATATGCCATAACATGCCAGATGTGCCTAAATCATGAATACAAGGTGCATGGATAAAAACACAGAATTATGAATTGATAGTTGCACTCATTTTGCCCAATGATATAACTCAACCAATATGATTTGTTTTATCTCAATAAAACAGTTTTCATGTGAGAAATGTTGACAAGAAGAGAAGACTCTGTTCTGTGTGTTAATATGTGCAGTAAACTGATGGATGGCTGGCTGGATGGATGGATGGATAGATAGATTATTGTCCATCAAAATGAGATTCTTACCCTCTGGCCAAATTCTCCAGGTTCCCCAGGCAGACCCTGTACACCCGGAGGACCCTGAGGAATAAAATGATGAGCTGCAACTCATTCAGCAACTGTTTTTTTTTTCATGAGCAATGACAACAATAAAATACCAATAGCTAAACAGCGGGAAAAAGGAAATAATGAACCATAATCCTTACCTGAGGCCCCGGAGGGCCATCAGCCCCTGGAGGCCCAGGAGGTCCAGCATCTCCCTAAAATAGATCAAACATATACTTTACATACAGTATATTACTCTTATATAGAAAATAAAACATATTTTACTATTTGAGATTATAGTTACTCTTGACACTGTTCAGTTGATATTGTTCAGAAACAAATGCTTTAGAACATACAGTGTGTATACTGACAGTGAGTGTTTAATTTTTACATATTTTTGTGTTAATCTCAGCATTTTTCACAATAGGACTGATACTGCATTAGTAGTTTCATTAGACTCAATTCTTTTCCTGGTACAGCAGTTATAGGAATATAAACTACTTCATTATTGCACAATTGCTCACCTTTTCACCCCGTAAGCCTTCTTTTTGTTGCTGAAATAAAAAAAGATGAATGAATACTCAAACTATGTTATTTATAAATTATTCAAAACCTTGACAGGCTCATTGTGCTACCTTAGACTGAGGTCAGGCAACTGGCAACCCTTATCTTACACAAACATCTTAAATGTTTCACTGCACTTTTAAAATAATAATAAAAAAAAAATATTCTATGGCTTCACATGAAACAGGAGCTTATTCCTATTCTATTCCCATATATGCTTCTGAAGAAAATAAACACACTAAAATAAACTGTTCTTTTGTTCTTCACAGGGCTGGAACTGATCTTTTTTTTCATTATATTCATTCGCTCATTATTTCTCCATGAATCCCTTAATCCTTATATAATATGAGAGAAATGGCATTTTAGAACAAACTAATCAGGACAGAAATTATGCTCACTATCATGTATGGTGAACAAAATGTATACTTTTGGAACATGTGAAACATTCTGTAAATTTTGCTTGAATTTTTTTTTAAATTAATAAACAATGACAAAAGTAGCTGTCTGTCAATCAACTAATTCATAACTAAAACTACATAAACTAGATAATTAATAATAATAATAATTTCTTGTTTTCACTTTATCCAATCATTTGTATATTTTATTTTCTGTGTCTGATGAATCATGAATGAAATCAATCAACCAATCAATCAATCAAAGAAGGTCAGCAGGTCGAGCTTGATTACCTGGTTAATTAAAAGTAATAATTGTCAATATAAACTTAATTTTTTGTGGTTTATAACTCAACCACTCCATTATGAAACCAAACAAACCTGCAACGTATTATCCTGTTGGTGTATTTCAGTACTCACCACATCCCCAGGTAATCCGGGAAGGCCTCTATCCCCCTGTGATGTAGTTCACACAACAAAGATGAAAACCCTGTCATTAGAATCAAGAGCTTTTCAGGGTAAAGCACCTAGGGCAATATGGTAATGATACGGCAACGGCAGTAATTTATGAGATGACACAAGTGTACTTATCGCAGGTCTAAAAGAAAGTGAAACTTGAGGGTAAAGTACCATGGGAAGTACTTGTGTGTCTCTGTGCATCCTTGTGCATGTTCATGGGTGTGGTTTAAGCATGTGTGCTTCACTGGAGGACTCATCAAAGTCACTAATTACAGACAGACCAATGAACTCTGCATTTCATTTTCTCAGACAAATGAGTGGGCTGACTTTGATGGCACACAGAGGAAACAGGAATGTCTGGAAAGAGCCGACGGCAGCTTGAAAAACTGATGATACCTCTTTGAAATGATTTATATCAGAGCAGCTTAATAACATGACGCTTGCAGCAATATCCTCTTTGACTTTATCGAACAAGTGAACGAGGTGTTTTGCATAAAGCCTAGGTGGAGGGGGACTTACCTTCATGCCTTTAATTCCACTCGGCCCGGGTGCACCAACCAGTCCTCTTAAACCCTAATCAATTTTAGACAAAGGCTTCATTAATACAAGCGGGACTTACCAAATTATTCACAGATTAATATCTGTAGTCTGATTGTGACTGCAGGACCTTAAACTGAGGATCACAACTTACATCTTTGCCAGGAACACCAGGTTTGCCAGGAAATCCATCCAAACCTGCCAGGCCCTAAAATGGAAATAAGTAGAGAGGAAAGCATTTATAAAGTACTGAGGAAAATAACAGTTTTTGTACGCCAGACAAATTAGACAAGAGCATCTATGATCACAGCCATGAAAACTTCACTTTGTTGGGAACAAATAATTATCATGTGCAGCGATAGTTACTATGGCTGTACAGCTAAAGACAAGAAACTTAAATCTCATCAAGAGAAATTTTAAGGAAAAAGACCTCTCGGTAGTGAGCCACATGGAAAAGAAGATCAAATAGTTATACTGAGACACAGTTTGCTAACACCTGCTAACACACTCACAATGGCGCCGTTAACATTAAAATTATTAAGTCAGCAGATCACCAAAGTCAATGGGATACATCTTCTGGGCACCATTTATAAACTATATTGCCAAAAGTATTCACTCACCTGCCTTGACACGCATTTGAACTTAAGTGACATCCCATTTCTAATCCATAGGGTTCAATATGATGTCGGTCCACCCTCTGCAGCTATAACTGCTTCAACTCTTCTGGGAAGGCTGTCCACAAGGTTTAGGAGTGTGTTTGTGGGAATTTTTGCATAAGTGTATTTGTGAGGTCACACACTGATGTTGGACGAGAAGGCCTGGCTCTCAGTCTCTGCTCTAATTCATCCCAAAGGTGTTCTATCGGGTTGAGGTCAGGACTCTGTGCAGGCCAGTCAAGTTCATCCACACCAGACTCTGTCATCCATGTCTTTATAGACCTTGCTTTGTGCACTAGTGCACAGTCATGTTGGAAGAGGAAGGGGCCAGCTCCAAACTGTTCCCACAAAGTTGGGAGCATGGAATTGTCCAAAATGTCTTGGTATGCTGAATTATTCAGAGTTCCTTTCACTGGAACTAAGGGGCCAAGCCCAGCTCTTGAAAAACAACCCCACACCATAATCCCCCCTCCACCAAACTTTACACTTGGCACAATGCAGTCCAACAAGTATCGTTCTCCTGGCAGATGCCAGATGGAGAAGTGTGATTCGTCACTCCAGCGAACGTGTCTCCACTGCTCTAGAGTCCAGTGGCAGCGTGCTTTACACCACTGCATCCGACGCTTTGTGTTGCACTTGGTGATGTATGGCTTGGATGCAGCTGCTCGGCCATGGAAACCCATTCCATGAAGCTCTCTGCGCACTGTTCTTGAGCTAATCTGAAGGCCACATGAAGTTTGGAGGTCTGTAGCGATTGACTCTGCAGAAAGTTGGCGACCTCTTCGCACTATGCTCCTCAGCATCCCCTAACCCCGCTCCGTCAGTTTACGTGGCCTACCACTTTGTGGCTGAGTTGCTGTCATTCCCAAACACTTCCAAGTTCTTATAATACAACTGACAGCTGACTGTGGAATATTTAGGAACGAGGAAATTTCACGACTGAATTTGTTGCACAGGTGGCATCCTATCACAGTTCCACACTGGAATTCACTGAGCTCCTGAGAGCGACTCATTCTTGATTTTATACACCTGTGGCCATGGAAGTGATTAGAACACCTGATTCTGATCATTTGGATGGGTGAGCGAATACTTTTGGCAATATAGTGTATCTGTACCAAACTTTATGGCCCATATTAACATCTGAAGATGGCAGCAGATTCAAAGCAGTAGACAGTGTTGTGTAACCAAAAGACATCCTTGAGTTTTCAGTCAGCACACATTGCTCTGACTTCAACCCCAGGAGCCTCCTCTAACCCACCTATTCCCCTATCACTTTACTGTGGCAAGTACTTTTCCAGTTTTCACCTACAGGAAATTGCTTACTGACTGACTGACCGGCTGACAGACAGCTATAAACCTGGCATTGACATGTTTGAATGGAGCTTCAGTATGCCTAGAACCTGCTGCACATCCTCATGCCATATGGCAAAGTAATCAGTGCACTGATTCTGTGTTTACCTCTTCATACAGACCCCTGTTAGAGTTGTTTAACAAGAAATTTAAGTCGACATCTCAGCACGATACAAAAATAATTGTTAAAACTGGTCCTTGTATCCTTCGACTAAATTTGTTACTTGTAGGATCACTGAAGTTCTGATCACAAAAACATCTTGACCACTTGACTGCAGCTGGAAACCATTTTGATGCAAGGAGATAACTTTTCACTGATTTACTAGCAGTCTGAACTGCATTCTCACATCACTGTAATGGTAAAAGAAGGAAGGTGAGAGCAGCTCAGTGGAAACTTCAGACATCAACAAAGCTTCAGCAGGCCTGAATGAGCTGCATTATAGCCAAACTCCCACGCAGGATCCTAGACAGGAAATGTGGAGAGAGACTCAAGGAAGCTACATCTGTTTGCATGATTACGTCCCACAGTTCTCTGTTCCTCTGAGAAGAAAGGCCTCTCAGACGTTAACCCTGTCGTCAGAGTGTGCAGTATGAACTCTACTCTGTACTGGTTCAGCCTAACATACATGCAAATCCTAGGACAAGCTGGGAAAACATGGGCAGGGAAAGTAAATGTGTAACTTTTCCCCTCAGCAGCTACTCTTTAGTTCAAGTGCTCCTCAGCCAGATGCTGAGCCCCTTTCTGCTGCGGTAAACGTGATCACTTGACTACTGTAAGTTGATCAGGTCATCAGTTATCTAACATCAAAATATTCTTATACTAAAGAAACTGGTGCACATATTACTTACTGTGGCTCCAGGACTTCCTTTTTCACCTTTAATACCAGATTCACCCTACAACCAAACAGTGACATCATAATATCATTTTAAATATGAATATTATCATTTATCAATATCAGAGCTTAACCAATCAAGTGCATTCAGATTACTCACAGTGACACCCTTTGGTCCTGGCGAACCAGGAATTCCTTGATCCCCTTGAATTCCCTGTATAACAGACATTGAATTCAATTAATTAGTGGGAGTTTCTCCAGGTGTTACTCAGCAATATACTGTACTGTAGGACAGCTGGAGGATTGCTGAGTCAGTAGCGAATCAAAAGAGAAACAGCAGTTGTCATTGCCAAGGCTTCCCCTGAGAGAACTTTGAACTTTGACCTCTGACCACACTTTCAGTCTTTTCTCATATAAAGAAAGAAATGTGACTTCTGACCTTCTTTTTTAACCACTGCTCTATTAGTAATATAAAAAATATTCTTCTAGATAATGTTTTCAAAATAGACCACATCTGAAGTTTGTCCTAATCCAAGTTTATCACCATCAATCAATTAACCATTAGTCTACACTGATTTAGAAAGTAGTTTTGTGACTTATGAGTACTTCTTGGCCTCTCCTGATCAGATCACTAATGTGCTGTAATAAATAATACATTTAAGAAAGACATTTTGAAATGTTAGAGAGAAAAATCACAGGTGTAAATAATAAAATAAGCAATGGCTCACTGACACACTTTCATGGCTCACTGGGACACTTGAAAAGAACTGAGCCATTATTAATGTTATTCATGGCACAAGTGCTGCTGACAAATGGGGCTAAAAGCCTGCAGGCAAGAACATTTAACCTTAAAGATTTATTATTGCTATTAATATTATTTCGTAGGTATTTGGGAGCATAAACACCTGCAATGTTAATTAATGCTGTAGCTGACAAGAAGTTACCTTGTACCAAAGCTGTTGCAACATAATGGTAGCGAAAAGGTCTACAGTACCACGAGAGGAGTATTTGACTAATTGAGTTTTCCCTGTGTTCCATCAAAAGTGGGTGATCATTCCCTCTGGTTTTGGGTTGAGCAGCCTATCACAGTCAAATGACCAAACCTGTGCCAGTACCCCCTTACTTCTCCCCCTCCTGGATCTTTTACCAGCTGCTGCTTCATCCAAGGGAGCATCAACCAAACTGCCGCCTTTTTCACAGGAAATCAAACAGACTGAGCGGTAATTGTCCAGACAAACGTATGTACGCCCACTAAACAGAACAAGTGTGTCTCTGTGATCAGTGCTAAATATGGAACGACTATAAATATACCGTTTTCCTCCTGCATCAACATTATGATGAGCCAATGCAATGCATGTGCACTGGCTTGGAAATTAATTTACAAAAAAATGGGAAGAAACCACATTCACACACCTTTAGCCCAGGTGAACCTGGTATCCCTGGATCACCAGCGAGTCCTGCTTCACCCTATAAAAAAAACATAGAGATGAAAACATTTACAGTGTTGCAAATCCTGCCTGAAATTTCAAAAATATGGATTTCTTACTTTGTCCCCTTTGTCTCCAGGTAAGCCATCAATACCTGGGATACCACCAAGTCCCTGTCAGATGAATGGAAACACAGAATTACTTCCAGAGGAGTATGTTAACTTTTAAGTATTAACATAGTAAAGAAATCCGCCACATGTCCTGGTTCACAAGTGTCACACCTTCTCTCCTTTTTGTCCAGGAGCACCTGTCAACCCTGTGCTGCCTGTATCACCCTGTGAACAAAAGGCAAGTATTCACTTTGACTGTACAGTAATGCATTAGCATGCAGGGTGGCCCCTAAAACAGGAGACAATGACGTGCTGTCAGAACATCAACCTGGTAGCATCTGAGAACAAAGTTTAGTGGTAGTTGGATTGGAGGATTAATGAAGAACAAACGTTGGGGATGAATTAATGGACTTGATTAATTAAACAGTAAAACAAACTTTTGGAAAAAAGACAGGCGTTAATATTACACAGAACACAGAGTTACACAAGTCAAGACAAAAAAAACACATAGAAACTTCTGAAAACCTCCGTCACCAAGACCCACCATGGTCTGGTCACACATGCAACCAAAGAGTCAAGGAACAATGGCTTGCCAGTGGCTTCACAGTATCGCGCTTTTGGTTTGTACACTGATGTCATATGCTATGCCAAGGAATCCCTTGGAATTCAACAGCTGGACTGAGTGAAAAGTAATAGACGTTAAATTACACAGTACCACAAGGTCTTGCCCACCACAAGACTTCCCTCTGCTTCATAAACCACTTTACAAGTTAGAAAAAGTTGCCCTTTAATTATATATGGTGCTTGTATCATTTTAACGCACGTCATTTCTTTCATCACAGAGATTAGGGATAAGGCCTCCCCAATGTGCTACGCCCTTTAACGAAGAAGACGTTAGCAATAACAACACTGCTACGCAGGGAATTGCCTGTTCTTGTCAGCTGAAGATGCAATTAGAGGCAATCTAAGCCGGAAGATTTTACTTTCACCCGATGACCGACAGCCATTTTTAACCACAGCTTGGAGTCGGCTTACGTCATGTTTTTGCATCAGCTTCGGAAAAGTTTACGACAAACAAATTGCAGCCTTCTCTGGGAGAGAGTGAAGACAGATGGTCATGCAGAAAGCAATAGAAAAGCAATGGCGATGGTCTGCATTAAATGCTGATTTAATGCAGTTTTATCAAACCAAGCAAGGTTTCCAGAAGCAAGGACTACAAGATGAAAATCAAAAGGAGTTCTGCCATCTTTCTGACTGTGCTGGCTGGCATTAATATAAAAAAAGCTCCCTTCTGTACAAACACCTGTATTATTCAAAAGAATAGTTTGAAATTGTCACAACAAAAGTAGATAAAACACATCTTGCCCTCCAAACAAGACAAGTGTCCCTCTCTGGCCCAAGATTTAGTTTCAAGGAATAAATTATACTGTGAGACTCCCAGCTGGCACTGCCAGGCAGCACAGAGGCTGTGATTTAAACGGACTGGGTGGGCGTCAGTGTAGGCCTACCCTCTCTGCTACACATCCTCTGTGGTAACCCGTCATCTAATTCTCACAATAACAGCTGTTTGAGCATTTTCCTAGCCAATCCCTGACAGAAAAGAGCGGAAGTCATAAAAATATATAGATCTCAAAGAAAAACACAAAATGAAAGTGAGGAAAAAGGAATGTATTTTGAGATTCACATGCATATAGAGTATGCAGACAAGAGACAAACATACAGCATCAGGGAGAATCCACCTGTACTTACCTTCTCACCTCTGCCACCTTTGACAGAGATTATTTTGCCCTGCAAATAATTAATCAATAAGGATCAATTATTATCGAGGCGAGAAGAAAAGCAGAGCTGGAAGGCATGCAATCTGAATAAAATGAAATGTGTATGATTGTATATTTACACAAACTTGTGACGGCACTAAACATGATGTGCTGAACTCGATCAATTAGCGATTATCTCTCTATTAAAATGAAAACTATGCTTGTACATTGTGCACATTCTAAGTTTTCATACAGTTTCTCCTTTTTCTCCTTTGATTCCTTGCGGTCCGATGGCGCCCTTAAGGCCAGTGTCACCCTGAAAACATATGTTCACAAGAATAAAAAAGTAGAACAAAACTCTGGAACATGATCTCTTTCGTCACACACAAACTAGAACTTAAAGTCAACGGCAGATGACCTTTTCACCCTTAGGACCTGCAACACCGGGCGCACCGACTTCTCCCTGTGAGGAATGAAAATACAGACGTCTTTCGAAAGCCATTTAAGAAAGGATTCCCACTCATCTGTGAAAATAACAGACAGCGATAAAGTCTGGTAAACATCAGGCGGCTTTACCTGCTCTCCTGCAGGGCAGGAGCAGTTCACTTGAGGGCCTCTTTGTTGCTCCACAACAGTAGGTGTTGGAGTGGGAATCTGCACAGGAGGGGCCTCCGTAACAACTTTCTTAGGGCACTGAAATGTAGCAACAGTGGTGTCAGGAGCTGTGACGCCAGTAACGTGTTACTATGTAACTAAGTAACTCACTTAGTAACACATTACTTAGTTACTTATTAATGTGTTACTATTTCCAAACCAGTAATCAGATTAAAATTACTTATCCAAGTCACTTTGCATTACTATATTTATCATTTTCCTTAGTAAAAAGATATATTTGCTTTCTTCTTGCTTCTCCAAAAATTGAACGTTCATGTTAACCCTGCTGTGTGTTTTAAAGCTAAATTTCTTAAGAGCTTTAAATGAGAAACTAGTTTGTGACACTGCCGGATTTAGAACACTTCCTACAATACTCACAGGTCCATTGGGTATGTCACAACAGGTTTCTAGCTCTGCATGCTTGGAATCACAATAAATCATCATCCTCTGGAGATCAAACTGTGTGAACACAGACAGACAACTGATGAACATTTCAACATCAAGACCATTATCTTTGTTTGTACACATTATGCAATAATCTGCATGGGAGATATGGGGGAATTTCAGAATCTATCACTGGCTTTCAAAAATCTTCACTTCACTACATGAGCGCATGAAGGGCAAAGCCTCACATCAATTGGCACACTGTCGTACAGCCTCTTCCCAATCACTGTCTTCCCCTGGATGTCAATGTCCTCCCTGTCTTCAATGGGCAGAGTCTGGATGTGTTTGCAGTCCAGGTACAGAGACACAGACTTGGCTTCCACGCTGAGGGCAATCTTGTGCCAGTTGCGGTCAAACAGGTTGTCAACTTCAGGGCTCTTGAACACAGCTCTGACAGCGTCTTTTGTCAAGCCAACAGCATTGTACTCCACCCCCTTGTTCTCACCATCCAAGCGGATGGACACCTGTCAAGTCAGAGGCAGGACAACGTCAACAGGGCAGGAGCTGAAAAATCTGTCAGCCTAAAACATGATTCAACAAGCCTTTCAGATTTGCTTCCTTGATGTCACATATGTCAAGTTATAGCAACATTTGTAACTATTTACACTTGGCTAACCCACCTGTGGGATCCCATATTTGTCAAAAATTTGCCAGAGGTACCAATCTTCCCGTCTTGAGGTTTTCCTGAATTTGAATGTCGTCACAAAGGCGTATTCATCGGGCAACCCCTGAGGAAAGACGTCCCTGCAGAATAAAAGCACAACATTACTTATTAAAATAAACGTTGTTTTATTTTACACAGAGTTACAGTTTAAACTTTAACGTAAAATAACTCAAAATCCAACATTATGTTATGTTCCATCGTATATATACTGTTTCTTCACTCCAGAGTGACACTGAATTACTTTGATTATGAGCCTTTTGCATAAGGTATCATATTTTAACATCCACTATAAGATTACGAATCTGACAATATTACATGACTTTTGAGGTGAATTCAACATATTTCTATATTATTTTCAAGGCCCAAAAGCAAATGCCCTGGGCTTCCCTTGCAGGTTTCTCTGGCTATCGTATCAAGACACATATTGAAGAAAATGTACAGCTTTTTGTGCGCAGTATAAAAGCGTGGTCACTTACTCCGTTTGCTGTACAATGGGCATGGTGCCAAGGCGAACGTAAGAACTTTGTCCTTCATCAACTCTGGTTCCCAGAATATCTCTCACACTGAAGTACTCCATCAGGTCGAACCCTGCAGCAACATAGTCAGATAGCCCAGTTGGACTCAAGACAGTCTCTCTCACACAAATAAACAGGCACACAGGGCTCTTAAGTGTTGAGGCTGAATTATGACTTTGTCAAATTTCTTGGGGTACACTGGCTTTTTAATTGGTCAGTCCCACCACACACTGCCTCCACTGTTTGTGACTTTTTCTGGAGAAAGATAAAAATCACTGAATAACTGGGGAAAAGCGCCATTTGTTGGCCTTTCAACATCTGTTTGATTTGCTGCCAGAGGAAAAAACTAGTTACCATCATTGTTACTGTCTGCGTATGAGTCCTGAGAGTGTTGCGCGCGCGTGCGCGTGTGTGCATGTGTGTGTGCGTGTGTGTGTGTGTGTGTACGTTGCCCTGCAGCGTGTGATTTGAAGTGGTGTAACCACAGGTTTGGAAAGGACACGCCCTTGTACAACAAACAAGCGCTGTAGCTATGGCAATGCCAGCAGGATGAGAGCTTGTATAGCACAAATGCTGCCAGTTTGTCCAGCAGACCTCACTGAAAGCTGGTGGTTATGTTGTGAGTATTGAGCTCTTCTGAAAGCAGACTGTGCCATTAGTGAGCCACCAGGATGAGGACAGCAGCTTCGACATATTCCTGCATGGCCTTAGTAATGCAGCAAAAGCTATGAGATGTAAGGTTTCCGGTGGGAATATTAGCACTGGGGCACTAATCTTCCAAATAGGAGACGGGAACATTAAGGTGGTAATGTGAGAGTCTGGCAAAAGCTTAGTGGAGGTCTTTAGAAATAGCCTGGAAACAGGTGGTTAGACACACTGGCTGGCCCTGTGTCATTAGTAACAGAGTAAAAAACAACATTAAAAACAAGTCGTCAGAATAACTGATGAGTGATCAGTCAGCCGCACTGTTAGGAATAACAGACTAGCACATACTCTATTCACTTGCATCTTGTAAAGTAACCTCTACTGGTCAGTAGATGGTGCTGTCCCTGCTTTGGCTGAAATACAAGACAACCAGTTTATTAATGAAAACATGAATGGTGAACTTCGCATTTCAATTTTTGAGTATTGAAGCGTCTTGTTAAACAAAAGCGCATTTCATTTCAGTTTAATTTTTCTTTTATCAGCTGCATAGCTTTTACAGCATCAAAGACAGAAGCCATAGACTATAAACTCAATCAAGTGTCAGACCTAACACTGCGGCTGTGTTCTAATGGTGCCTGTATTGTCCCTCAGTTTTATAAGTTTCCCCGTTTAAATCAAGGGACCTAATACTAACAAAACATTTCAAGCACAGCACACGCAGCTAGTTAACAAAAAAGGACTGTGTAAAAAGAGCTTGGCTCTAGCATTCCTACAATGGCCCTTGATAATAACTTAGCAAGTGAAAAAGTCAAGTGCCTCAAGTATTGGTGATGCTGCACTGAGGGATGTTTTGCTGCTTATCAGTCTCGCTGAAGGGTTTGAGCGAGGAAGCCATGCAGCTGTGAGTTTTTACTGGCCTCCATTGTCACTGTCACCATGCTTGCATCGTGCACGTTCGCTCACCGCGCTGTTTCTGTGGCTGTTTGGGGGCCATCTCAGCACACAGCTGTAATTTGGACTGGCAGTGGATAGCGTATAATCAACCTAAAAAGTTATTTTGGACAGCTGAAAGGACGACCAATGGGGTGATCTGCGGGGAAAGCCAGATGAGTTCACTGACTGGGAAAAGGCAAAAGCTTACACAGAGCATTCTTTTGATCAGAGCACATGGCAACAGTCGTACAGAAGATAGTGACTGCGAAGCCGCAGAGACGCTCAGCAGCTTTTCTTGTGTGTGCTCAGTACCCTGGAGGGGTCAGACTAGACAGCCCTTGATAAATACAAGTTTGACTTAAACCACAGGTCTCTTGGCTGTCAAACCATAATCAGTGGCAAAATAGTCTTGACATTTCTCTCTGCACCAGCATATGAACATTTGTTGGC
The DNA here is from genome assembly GCA_029721515.1 of Synanceia verrucosa. Lineage (NCBI taxonomy): Eukaryota > Metazoa > Chordata > Actinopteri > Perciformes > Synanceiidae > Synanceia > Synanceia verrucosa. The sequence goes on along the minus strand of CM056567.1, from coordinate 11,392,920 downwards.
TAATTATAAGTGGGAGCGTACAGCTGCTGGTGCAGCAACGATAAATACTGTTTGTCTAGTGCTTCGTTGTAAGTAGAGAAAATCCCTCGGTACGTGCCCACAACCTGAAAAAAGAAAACACTTTACTTAAATAAGTTTGACAATGTATATCTTACAGCGAGGCCACAGTTACAAACCTTTTGAGACGTCTTTGTCATGTCAGGGAGCTTCAGACCTTAGACCGCAGTTTGATAACAGCGGCCTGGGGCCCGACGCAACTGTCTGCGTGCTATAGACAAACTCAATAATCCTCCTCACACTTTCTCACGGTGTCGACATCAAAAGGAAAATTACAACTCCACTTTTGCTTGAGAACTGCCTACCCATTGCTCACTTTCTCTCTCTCTCAAAATATATAAATCAGTGTAGTGTATAAACTAGCTTTTTATTGCAAGAAAAGACATTCCTCATAATTTTCAAGAGGAACAAGAAATCCCGAAATGATTTATTCAATTAAAGAGCTTAGCATATCTGATAAAGTGGTACATCTGCATAAGAAAACAACAGTGAGCTCCAGTGATTTGTGTAAAGGTCGTTCTAATTCCTTTGCGGTTTAGAGGAAAAGCCATAACCAGCATAATTTAGCACTTGCCCAATGGCAATTATCTGATAAAAATGTCTCTGCTGATGGGTCATTCTTTAACTTTCAAAAGTCTCTTTAACTCATGGAATACAATTTTTGAGAGGGATACATTGCTAGATCTGCTTTAAACGGTAACATTGGCATTTATGACAAGCAATAACAATAACAATCAGAGCCTGATGCAGCATAAAGTGCGGTGGACGTATATATACCGCACTGCCAGTTTGCCCCAATAGCAGCAAATTGCAATCCGTGAGCAACAACTGTCTACAGTGCTGTCGCTCAATATTGGACCAATTTTAGTAATTATTATTCTATTAGTAACTGAGACACAAAAACATGGGAAAATTGGGGAAACATTTTAACCTTTTAACCATCCAATGATATAGCATAATGCAAAACCTTGACACAACAATCCAATGAATTTCATTCTTTTGTTTTTGGCTCAGTGGTTGTCATAGCAGCCTTATAGCTAACAGCACTCCACAGTCAGACTGAAGTCTGTGAGGAATTTTATATTATTGGAATGTCCACTTCCATAATGATGGAGTTTCAGTGAGTTTTAGTGACTTATGAAGCCTGAAGTGTTTTATGGAGACCTTTACAGCCTGATAACTACATTTTTCAAGAAACACCGACTATTGACTACTGACTGACTACTGAAAATATAACTGGCACAAAGGAGTCTATCAGCAAAATGTCAGTAATTTTCCATGAAACCCATATCAGTCGACACAGATCATCAGGCTATGAGCCAAATTTGTCAAGAGTTTGTTCCTAAAACCCAGCTTTCACCACATCTTTCTTTCAGCATAACGGGAGACCAAAACAGTCACACCAGTGCATCTGTTTTTTCTCTCAGCGTGATGGATGTGGGTGTGAAACGCAGACAGGAACTCAGATCCCCCAAAAGACACTCTTATAATAACATCTGACCTTTCTGGTTAAACGCTATTCAAGAGTTCTGAGAAACCCTTAACACAGCAGCTCACACTATGGAAAATAAAATCATCAAATAGTAGAGGACTAGTAATATTGGTGACTAGTTCTACTAGTCTCTTTATGCTCTGACTCAATCTCCCAGAAGCCCCAAAGTTTCTCACATGCTGCGGGAGACCGCAATTGGTGACCCGCTGCCAAAAAAACACTTTGACATTGAAATACGTCAATGGCACTCAAAGAGTTAAAGGAAACCACTGTGGTTGCTAGGTCTTGTTTGTATAATCTAAGCCTATTAACTTAGCTCAGCATAAAGACTGGAAGCAGGTTGAGCTGATACTGAAATGTATGGAAGTCTATGGCTGCTGTAGACTACCGACAGAAAACATCTACAGTACAGAAAACAGTAGCAGCTTGGTTTGCAAAATGGTTAGCTTTAAAATAAGTAAAGTGGGGGTAAATTCAATTCTGCCCATGTTTTGTTTATGCAAGTTTTTTGAGTTTTTATGACAGCGTAAAACAAGACAGACAATGAATGTGGCAGAAAAGTAGCACTTTCTAAGTCATGAATAAAACCAATTTGGTTTCCAATCATATAGAGAGACAGCCAATTGAGTGAAAACTCACAAAATCTTTGCAGAAAAAGTTTCTCTTCATGTAACAAAGCTGACTGTGGGAGTATAGGAAATGCTTTGAAAAACAGAGCTGAAAAAAAAAAGCTGACTTTGTGGTTGACAAGTTTTGCCAGAGCTGCATGTCGCTGTTCGAAAAGCAGCAGTTTGCACATACCTGGAACCTCTTCAAGACCATAACTGGTGCTGTTGGGCTTAAACCGATCAGGTTGAACCTTCATGTTCGGACACAGGACATCTGAGGAGAGAAGACAATGTTTCAATCAGACACGCTGTAAAGCAGAATAAGATGATTTTTTGGGAGCATATGGCAGACAAAGACCCATTCAAACACTTTCCTGTTGGAAATCTAATCATGTGTTATTGTTTTAATAAAGGAGGCAGTCATCCTGAAATGTTATGACGGGCCAGATGAAAAAGGTGTGAATTGTTGGATTATTATAGGAAGTTGTGTCACTGAAATGCAGCCTCTCTGGGCTGATATGTGATCTGAAGAGCACTGGCGCAGACCGGCTGCCCTCCATCTCTCCTGTCTGATGTCTGGGGAGTGGAGTGAGCAGCTCTTCTGGAGTAGGGGGCACATGCACTGGCCAAGCAGTAGCAGTTTTATATTTCCACATAGACATATTTCAGTCATGGTGATGACAGTGAGAAAAACAACACCATCAGGGTGCGCTTTTGTTGGCTGGATGGGTATTTACTATTTGAGTCAATGTGTCAGCTTTACTGCTAAAGTGTGTAGGTATGGATCCTGTATAGTTTATTTATTATGTGTAAACATTAGAGACTGGCATTTTAAAAAAGGTTCAGCTCACTGAAATTAACACCAAATTTTGGTTGTCAGCATGGCTGTAGGGATTTCATCAAATATCTTAAAAACTATTGACTATGAAGGTATCAAATGTGGAGCAGACATCAATACCCACCCCCTTTTAACTTTTGCTTTTCATCTAGCACCATCATCAGGTAAAAAAAACACCTGAAAAACTAATGACATTCCCATCAACTTCAGCAGTCTTTTCTGTAAAAAGCTACTTAAAAACTGCTGGCATGTTAACATGGCAAAATAAGAACATTAGGCTAACTTGGTAAGCCTATCAAATCAACATGTTAGCATGCTTAAAGGTCAAATCAAGTTTATGTCATTTGTATAGCAAATTTGCCTCAGATGGCTTTACAATCTGTACAGGATATGACATCCTCTGTCCTTTACAAATGACCCTCACATCAACCCTCACAAGAGTTTTGTATGTTGAACTGTACTTTCATTTAGATACATACTTGCGACAAGTGGTTAAGGGTTGCCACACTGTTGGTTACTTGCGTATAATGACAGCCATATAACCATGTTATATTTGGAAGTAAAACACATTTTAAAAAATAAACAAAATAAAGGAAGATATTAGACTGATAAATTCAGTTTCTATGACTTTCAGTCTGTACAAAATTTTATCATTTCAAAAACTTTTTTTAAAAACATATATTGAAATCGGTAAAATACCGGTTATCTGCCATAACACTGATAATAATATCGGATATCAGCCAAAATTTATGCATATTATTGTCATTGCATTTGAGAGTCATAAGAAATAAAGGTAAATAACACCAAAATCGTCTGCATACCTCAAGAGGCAAGTGACATGTTTGTTTGTCATTTGGGTTAGCCAGCCCTTTACAGCTGAAACTTTTCTGTGAGAATACATTCCATTTAGCAATCAACAGAGAAGAATGTCCTACTGCCATGAATTGGTGTGCAGACACAAATGAAATACCAGATCTATAAAGACATCTCATCTGTGTTTGAAAAGAACTTTGATCTGCTCCCCTGCATTCATTTTACAACTGTCAAGGTGAATTTGAATAGAGGCGACTCACGCTTCCCACATAGGAAGATACATCTTCACATTGTTAATTAGGCATGGCAGCGCAATCTTGTCAACGGTTTGTAATCAATCCGTTCAAAGGAACTTCTCATTAAACCTAATGCCAATCCAACTATGTTTCTATGTCCCAACTGAGAGCCCTAAATATTAGCTGTGGCCCAAAATATCCCAGTGAGACACTCCAACTTCCCTAATAGATCAAGTATCTGTCAGATATTTACTATCAAACCCTGCAATTTTCTAAAATCACAGCTATAAAAACCATCCTGTCAGAGTGGCTTTTAACCTTTGCAGTGTTCATTATGAGGACAACTCTGTTGACATGGCTTGTTTTTCTGCTCCATGCAGAGCCCAGACCATTCCTAACAGGAAAATCCAAGCAGCTAATTTAACTGTAGCACTTCCATACTTGTTAGTAACTCTACAAGATGTTATCTCCATTTTACAATGTATTTCCAATTCAGCTGTATAGTTTGTCCTTATTTGTGTCTATCCTCAGTTCTCTTAGAAGTGAAATTAAAGGAGCCCTTTTTCCTAAAGTCTTTACTAAAATGATAATTGAAGATTAAAAAAAAAAAAACTTGTTTTTTATTGTTTATAAAGACAGAAAGTCAACCAAAAATGCTAGATAGCTGAGCTACTCCCTGCACTCATGGCCCCAGAGCTATAATTTAGGGATCTGGCTGCAAGTTAAAATGGAAGCAATGTCAAACCTGCCTTTGGACATGAATGTTCCAGACAGGTTCAGAGTATCAGCAGAAGTTTTACACATCTAACAGCCACCACGTTACCGTTATGATACATGTCATCAATACAGCTGTTGCTTAAACACACAGGTGTTAAAGAGCTTTGATAAAAGAGTCCGTCACTGAGGTTACGGAAGTTCAAGTGTGTGATCCTATGCATTGGCTAAGTGAGGCCACACAAGATCTAATGAATCAGTGCCACAAATAATAAGTACAGCCCATTTTAAACCTATAGATTAAAAGTTGGAAGAAAAAAAAATCATGGACACTGGAGTGGCTGCACTGAACCCACTAGAAACATTAGAGCTATAATTTTGTGGGTGAAAATAACTTGCATTGCTCAGTGAGCCAGTTGTGCTGACCACTGATATACTTAGAGACTCACTCGTGGTGAATTTAGAGATTACAGAAAGAAAACATTGGAACTTTCTGTGTAAATTTAGCCTTTGGTCACATCTACAGAGCTCTAAACCTGTATGCACATGCTTTATAATAACCTACATTATTAGTTGACAGGTCTATGGAGTCATGGTCAAAGGTTCGTGGCTTTAAAATGAATCACTACACTGCCCTTGCACCAGTATCACTCTGCAAGATGGTATGTCCTTAAAAAAGAACGAAGGCGTTTCCTTCACTTCCGTCGGAGGAATCTCTTGCTGAATCAAACTTGAAAATCTACCGCTAAATTAAAGTGAGAGCAGAAAGTTTGTCTTTGTTCATCTGTGTGCAAAACCGTGTAATCATGTCTTTTCCGTTCTTGTATTTACTGTTTGCGGCTGAGACTTATGGCATCCTTTTCTTTCCTGTCTGGCTAATTTTAGGTAGGAATTGAAGTGCTGGAGTGCAAAGCATCCATGAAAAACACTCACGCACAGATATTTCTCCATTTATCCTCACAGCTGCCAGACAAAAATCAAGCTGGATTTTTAAGCCTATTTTAAATAACTTATTTGGCTATGTAAGTTACTTTCCAAGTCTGTTGGTGTGCCTCAGCACACTAGTGGAAAATCAAGTGAGGTTAGCTTAAGATAGGCTTTCCAGTGCTAAACACCTCTGCACCAAAGCAGCAGTAAAAAAGGCAGCTAACCCACAGAAATGTCTTGGTTTGAAAACTGTCATCTATGAGCCAATTTTTGCAACATCCTCCTCACACGCTTCATATTCAGTCAAAGAGAAGCCATGATGGCAGTGCATGCATATGCCGTAGCTCTTTGCGGTCAGGGTGGGGCTTTGTGGCTAGGGTCTTTCCTCTATTCAGTGCTTAAAGTTTAAAATAAGAATATAACATTATTAAGTGCATGTTCAGGGTGAGGCAGGCTCCTCAATGGGAGGCATCAAACAGAAGCCATGTGGCAAGCAGTGAGTGATGTGCTGGCACAGAGCCTGATGACCGACTTACTCTCGCACAGCCTCCTCCTCAGCCTGCCTCTGATCTTGTCAATGGCATTGAAGTCTGTCACATGGAAGACGTGAGCATTCTTTGGCTCGGCTGCAATCTCTTCCAGCTCCACCTTCAGCGCCTCACCAATGCCCACAGCAAACATCCTGATGCCGGCTTTGGCAGCTGCCTTAGAGGGCTCCAGAACATAATCCTGGCTTCGACCATCTGTAAGAAGGATGGCCACCCTCTGAATTCCCCTGGCTCCGGGCCTGGCCCCATTCCGCTCCGTGAAGATGTTGGTGGTGGTGTAGCTGATAGCATCCCCAGTCATTGTATTTCCCCCCAGGTAGCGTATGTTTCGGGCAGCTTGTTTCACCTCTTCCAGGGTCCTGTGTCTGCCGAGGGTGAACTCAGTGGTGGGTCTATCACTGTAGCGAACCACAGCTACTCTTGTCTTGTCTGGTGCCACGTCGAAAGACTCCACAAGGTTGGCCACCCATTGTCTGATCTTCTCAAAATTCTCTTTTCCAACACTGGATGAGGTATCCAGGATAAATGCCAAGTCATAGTGGACATTTTTACAACCTGCCACAAGTAAACACAAAAGGATTTCGTAACATACAGTCAGCATAAGATGTGGAGGGTTATTATAACTGCTGGTCTTGGTAAAATCCACCATGCGTAGCATTCAAGCACAAGGTTTGGACAGGCGTTCAACAGGCTATCCTGACCCTAATTACTTGGGGTCAATGCCCAAACTTAACCAAGTGTCTCTGCTTAAACCAGCTACACAGGGCAGATCTTACCAAGACTTTGGATTAATAATGGCACATATAATATTTAGCTCGATGGTTTTACCTGCCCTCTGTGCTTCCACTCTCTCATTGGAAAGAGTCAAGGCCAGGATGACCAAGACCAGGGTGATCCTAAATCCCAGTCGTAATTCCATCTCGGCCTTGGTTTAGGTCTGTTTTGTTTATCTTATTACCACCATCAAGCTGTCCAGTCTGTGGAAAGGTCAGTGGAAAGATCAACAATTCACTATTAAATGTATTGTACCAGACACTACAGTTACTTTGTAAATTTACAACAGACCTATAAGACATTTAAAATGCTAAATCCTGTTTGCCAAGCTGTCCCTTGGCAAACAGGATTTGAGATCATTTCTCTCCAACAGTGAAAGCAAAGTGGATGAAGCATTTCCTGCAGTGCAGGGAGAATGCTGTGAAAAAAAGTAGGCCTCCTACAATGGCTGCTGTCACATCTCTAAATTGAGATGGGACGAGTAGAAAGTTTTCAGATCACATTTGGTACTTTATATGTATGAAGAAACTGGAGCTCAAACAAAAATTTCAGCCTCATCTCCCTATTGTCTAGCAACTCTGTTGTCCCTTGTTTCAATTTCTCTCTTTCTTTCTGGAAGCTGGCAGGATATGTTCTCCATTCTCAGGACATGGTAATTGTGAAGTTTAATACTGAAATCCCTCTACAGCAGCAAGTGAATACTCCAGTCAGAGAAGACTCACTAAAGACTGTTGAACCTTGCCGCCAAACTAGATTTTTTGCTATTTCCACTCACAGGACAGCAAAATATTTTTGTTTATATTAAAGCACGTAAACATGTTCAAGTGGGATCCCAAAATAAAAGAACTGATAATGAGCATGAAATGATATCCCTTTAAAGTTTGCAGTTTATGCAGGTATCTCTGGCTGTAATTTGAGCATCTAGAGGGACATTTTCAGTCTATCTGTGTTGGATTCATTTAGGCTGTTGTTCATGGGTGGCACTGACACTGACTTGTCATATAAACACAAATCTATTCTTACTCTTATTGTACACCAGCGGTTGTGATGTCTGCCTTTAGGGCTGATGTGTGACTGAGTGTAGCCATAACATGGACTCGTCCTGACTGGGAGAGCGTCTTATTGCGGGGGGTCACTGGGGAGGATGAGGAAAGTCTAAGTTATGCACAACTTGGAAAGGAATAACAAAAGTCCCTTGCTTTTTTTTTTTCACAACCTTGGATGCAACAACTGTAGATGTATTTGTTTTCTAGCTTCCACACCTACAGGCAGCTGTTAAGAATGAGCTAAATGGAACAACTTTCAGGAGTACTTTGAGAATTACATTTATTCACTTTCTCATTGAGTGCTCCTTGAGAAGATAGGTACCACTTTCATATCTGTTCCATAAATACAGTATGAAGCTGGACTGTTAGTGTAGCTTAGCATAAAGACTGGAAACAGGATGAAGCGGCTAACTCTTAAGTGTAAAAATGACAAGTTGAGGTTTTATGCGAACTACGTGCCAGACTAGGCTGAGAGTCATGACTCCAAAACCCCAGGAACAGAGCTAGACCATGAACCACTTTTGGTGTAGTGGCTGCACCAGATATTGCAACTTTTACACTCATCCGGTGACGCACATGGGCTCAAAAAGCTTCCCCACCCCCAAACAACCATAGGGAAAGAAGTGGCAGTAAACTGGTGAAAACACTATTTTGAAAGTTACATATTACATATTTTAAGAGGTATCCAGCTATCCTCAATACACTTATAACTGACTCTAGTTGCTAACAGGCCACAACCTACTGAAAAGGAAAAAAAATGTCCTATTTACACATCTTTACAGATTACATTTCATTTAAGACAAAGCTAGGGTATCTTTTTCCCAGTCTCTCGTCTTTATGCTATGCAAAGCTTAGTCTTGTGACTTAAGCTTTATGTTGTTTATATAGTCATTACAATGTTGTCGACATTCTTCTCATCTTACACTTCCCGTTTAATAATTGTATTCCCCAAAAGGTTGAGCATATCCTTTAACTCTTTGAGTATTTTTTTTTTAAAAGGGGAAGTGCCTTGTGCCAGCATTTTTTTGCCAATTTTGAGTGGTCTTTCATGATGCACAGAATTGCCACTTCACCAAAATGGCCACTTTTTGTCCAGAATCCGTACATTTTGCTCTCTAATCTCGATCGTCTCCACTTCCTACTTTGATCTCTGTGGCGTATACCGTCTCTTAATGTCCCGACTACAAATCCCAGAAGCCCCAACATTAGTCACAGGCTGCAGGAGACCGCGATCTGTGACCTGCTGGAGAAAAAACACTTTGACCTATTTATTACGTTGATGGCACTCAAGCGTCGGGTTTTGAATGACGTCAAAAGTCGTCAGTGGCACTCAAAGAGTTAAGGGGGTGTATTATATAACATAAAATAGATCTAGGAAGTTATGTGAGCCAATTATACTTGTTTTGTTCCTGTTTTAAAGCTAAATATGTGGATATCTCTGCATTTTTGAGACTGTATGACTAGGTCAGTGAAATTCTGGGGCCTAAAATGAAGTAGAAGTATGGTATGTGGGAGTAACACAGCAGAAAATGATTCCAGGAAATGGTCAACTTAAAAACAGCAACATGTTGACTGTGACTTGGCCTACATACTGTAGCCTGTGAAATAGAGAGTGCATTATTTATTGTGGGTAAGGCAAAGTGCTTTGGCCTTCAGATACAAATTTCCTTATCTGATTCTCCATTGGGCTATTTCAGTTACTTGGTTTAACTGGTACTGTTAATGAGCAGAATAGGCACTCTGGCTGAATCACTTTAATTGTCCCAATTAGTGTGCATTTAAAATCTAAGAAATTCTCCCCAGTGAGACTCTTAATGAGGAAAAAAAAAAATAAAAAAATCACAGCCGCCCAATGAAAACAGATGAACACGATTAGGATTCATTCTCCTAATCCTCTTTACCCAACTTTGCACAGTCTTAACAAATTCCAATTTGTCTCTCTTTCATCTCTGATTACATTTACATACACTGTATGTCTCTCTCTCAGTGCTGTGTTGAATTAATCTGCAGTTTTATGAGCAGACACAGTATCTGAGGTAAAGCTAAAAACAAGCTGGTTTGCCTCTGTCAACATCTGAACCAGATTCCTTACAAACTGAGCGTCTGTAACATCAGGCCTGTTTCCACTTCCTCTCTCAATGGCAGACCTGGGACTGGGAATGTAGATGTCTATAACAGAAGCTCCACGTTTGTCATTCCCAAAATGTTAAAAACAGAAACCATTTTTTTTTTCCATGTGCAAACCAAGAATAAGAGGGAAAAAAGTTTGTTCTCTGATGAACAGCATGTGGACACAAAACACAACAATTCAAAAGAGTTAAAGAATAAATAAGTAATTTACAGACAGTTTTTAGAGGAAGATATCAGTGACAGATGAATTATGATGCAAATTTGTATCTTACCTGGCCTGTCACTTGTTTGTCAACGTTACTGAGGTGCGTCTCTATCTGCCTCCAGCAGTCACACCCTGAATCAGCACTGAGGCAGCATCACTATCAAGTGATAATAATCCAAAATGTCTCCCCTGCATGTGCCAGAAATGAAGATGAGATTGTTATTTAATCCAGGGTGACAATCCAGTGTACAGTGATGTTAAAATGTGAGGTGAGGTGAGCTTCAGAAACCTTGTGGATGAGCTGACAGAGTGGGAGGGAACTGCTGGGGGGAGTGTAGGATTTCACTGGGGGATGAAGCGGCTTCTACTGTTCTTGACTGGGCCGTGCTCGCACATAAAAAAAGGGGCTGAGAGAGACGCAGCCAATTATAGACGCAACTTTCTGGATATTTTTGTCCTTTATTTTCTCTCCTTTATGACTGCGCCCATCTGAAGTGTTGCCCTCAAAGAAAAGGCACAGCCCCTTGGCAACCGCCTCAACTGTCCGGCCTTTGCCACTGTGATAGCCACAGCGGAGCCGCCCTGGGGCTGGTGGTGGGCCGGGCTGCGTTGGCTTCAACCAGCCACACACTTATAGAGAAGGGCTGTATTTAAGTTGGGGAAATGATTACAGAACACTGGTGCGTGCAGCTTTGGGTTAAATGTCTGTCCTTGCACTGACTTAAAGCTCTGTGATCTGTATCACTGATGTCATGCTGTTTCAACAAGTTTAAAATCATATCCGATCACACATTCATTATATACTCCAATACATTTTTTTTTACTTGCCTCAGCAGTTTCCGTTATGGGCTTCCCGATCCAATATTGATATCGGTCCGATATCAGCAAGAAAACAAGTATCGAAATATAATGGTCTGCATCTAAAATCTCCGATATAAGCAATCCATTCCAGATAGTCCATTACAGACTTTATTCTATTCAATTGTAGAATATGCTTATGTTTAAACTAGTGGTTATTTTGCTTTTTTTTTTTTTGTTTTAGTGGATTCGTTGAGGTTAGTTTCAGGGTCTTCTAATTTATTTTTTATTGATTTTATTCAATTGTAGAATATTCTTATGTTTGAGGTTAAAATGTATGTAACCCATTGGTAAAAAAATAAACGGGTCAGTTATTCTCAGACCCACTGTTGCTGACTATTATTTTGACATTCCATACTACAAAAAAAAATATGTATTATTTGTGCTGACATTGTATCAGGACACCCCTAGTTTCTGTTGCCTTACCTCCCCTCATTTTATCTGAATTCTAATTAGCTTTCTTGTGCCAGACATTTTTTTGCAATATCCCAATATTGTCAGAGATGATGAACAGTTGCATTCCATAATATCCACTTTGTAGAACTGATTATTCATTTACAAGCACGTACACAAATAGACATATTCACATGTAATACAACAACAACTCATGGATGAATAGTCACATTTCTAACTAGTTCTCCTTGATGGAAAAGTCAGCACTGTTTACCAACCTGTGAATTTACCTGTGCTTTTATACACAAATTTAAAGATGACTGTTCAAATTTACACTGATGTCTTTATCCTGTGCGGTCATGCTCTAGCCCTGGCAGGCTAGCAAGTGACACACACCAGCTCTGCTCTGTCTATGTCTATGCCTGGCAGACATGCTGTGCTTCTCCTCTAAAGTCTGCTGCGTCACAAGGCTCAAGCTGGCAGCTCTTGGTTGAACTGTCCTCTTTTAAAGTGTGCCTACAGCTGTCACCACATGCTACTGCTGCATTTGAAAACGCATCCAAATTTACTGTGGAGCTGTTGAGGCACTGAAATGCTTTAAAACACACTGTCAATATTTGAATGTCATGGACCACAAACAAGTTAGCCATTACATCCAGGCCTATTTACAGTGCCTTTGTAGCCAAGGAAAGTGAGCGCAGGCCAGGCTATGTATAGACTCAGTGTGAAGTAGATGGGAAGTGGGCTGATGATTTGGGGCAGATGCACGTTATGAGTGATGGTGTGTCAGTCTAAGCAACCGTCTGTCGCCTTATGTGAGAGGGCTAAAGAGGTGACTAGCTTGCAGGGTGAGCGAGAGGCTGCGAGCTCCATCTGCCATGTGCCTGACAGCCAGCTTTCAGCCTCCCACGTCAGAGAGGCTCATCTTCCAAAACATGTTTGTAACATGCATATGTGAGAAGCACTGCAGCAGAGCAGACTATGCTTTTAACAATTAAGAGGGTAGTAAATTTTAAATTTGATGCTTCACAAAAACTGCTAATGCATCAATCAGTCAATATTTTGGCGAATCTTTGATATATCCAAGGCTGATTTAAAAAAAAATAGCCATCTAAATTTTTATATATGGAAAATAACTTATTTTTTGTGGGGGTTTTTTTTCCATAAAATATTAGCATCATGTAATCAAACGGCATTTAATGTGTTAAAATCCTTATAGTTAACCAATATTTGATAGTTTTGATCAGAACTGAAGTTGATCAGAAGACTTAACCCCCCACCCAAAAAAAAAATCAGAAAAAAATAATCTCTTCTATTTTTATAGCAGTTTTTGGAAGTGTACATTTTTGTCCTTAATGACTTCAGTGGGTAGTAAATTTTAAATCTGATGCTACACAAAATGCTACTGATGCTACACAACCACACAATATCAGTTATTACATTCATTTGTAGTATAACTGCATGCCTCTTAATCAGCTTTACAGCCGAAAGAGAGCGCTGTTCTTCCAGCACTGACGGAGTTTTAGGTAAGGGAGATTTTCTCAACAATGCCTGTATTTGGGCCTGATGCCTCAAGAGAGAAGAGGAAAACCAAGAAGAATCAAGTCTCCAATTGTGGCCATGATTTTGTTTAGAAAAACATACAGTCACTTGACAAATATGAATTGATGAACAAACCAAGCAGTGTACAGTGGCACTGAGATCATAAGTTATATCTGGCTAATAACCAAAGGTCAGATGAAGAATTATTCAAGGGGAACATTGAGCATCAGCCAGACTATAGAGCACTGAAACAGCAGCAACACATAGCTTCTTCTCTTTTAAAGGCAAAAAAAAAAAAAATCAGCACACTGGTGATACATATACAGTAAGTTATATTTTAAACAAAACTGAGAGACTACATTGCTTAAAAGAATGGAATGGTATTGTAAAATGTCTGAAATATCAGATGATTTAACTGATTTAAAGTATGGATGTTCACTGACTGCTAGTCAATGTCTGTTAAATACCCACACCAATTTAAGATGAGGAATTTCCATGCAGTCTCATCATCTTAGCTATTGTGTTTTAATTCTCTTTGTGATGTGCATGAGCTTTGTGTTGTGTTGAGCCTCCTTCACCTCAATGAACTGGTGTATACTCGGGAATAGCTTTTATGAAATGTTATGAAATCTTTTAGCGCACAAGGGAGAGTCAGCCTGACCATTCATAAACCTGAGATCGGTCTGGTGTTATGCTGGCGATACATTAAAGAAACACACTTGATATGACAATACACTATATGGGCTATTTCATTTAATAAAAGCATGGAGGAAAAATACTGTGCAAATTATTACAGATTCAGATTAGACACTTAACTGTTTACAAAAATCTCTTGAGAATAAAAGTTTCTAAGATCAACTTTATTTGCCAATGTTGTCACATGTGTAAAGCAGTTTATAACGACACAGCTTTAGAAAGAGATTTCTGATTTATTTGGTTCATGTATCCTTCACGTCACTGTTAACAGACTGTAATTCAGGTTCTAAACTGGGATATAAACCTGTTTCCGGAGAGTCTCCTCATGACACAAGTGCACATCTAAGCATGACATCATTTCATAAAGTCCCTGCAAAGCTGCAAAAGTGAAAAATCCCATTTAATCACAGTTGGAGGCGTTCCAGATGGACTGGATTGCTATGCTTTGTGATCAATGTTTTTTTCCTCTTTAATCTCCAGTTAGAAGCACTTGGCTTCACACCATCTAGCGTGCGTTCACTGCTTCCACCTTCAGCCGACTGTCGATCCAAAGTGCATCTAACAGATTGCTGACTGCAATCCTCCTGATGGCTTTTCCTGACACTTCCACGCTCCCGAGAGGCTGAAGGAGGCTCTTTGATGCCTTTTCCAACATGCAGCTGGACCCCCTCTGCTTGCTTCCCTGTGCCTTGGACACCTTGGGCCAGCTTGCCTCTATCTGCAGATAATCCCCCTGTTGACGTGTTTGAATTGCAGCGATCCTCTTCTAGGCATTGTGCTCTCCTCAGCCTCAGCCGCCTCCCCCCTGTCTCTTGCTGGGGGCCACCGGGGTTTCGGTGTGCCACCTCTGGGCCACCAGTGGTCTGAGCTTTAACACAGGGAGAAAGCACAGGGGGGGTGGGCTTTCTGCGCAGAGGAGCTGGGGTACCTTGACACATCACATCCTCCAGATGCTTGTCTCCATTCTGCACTATGGGGTTGGAGCGTGTCAGCTGGGGCGCTGAGGATGTGTTCTGGGCTTTGAGTGGTTCAGTGGAAGCAGGAGGGCAAGCTGTAGCTTTTATTGGTCTCTGCCTCACACTGGATTTCACCGCCTTTGTACGGGACTTGTCCATCGTTGCATCCAGCTTACCGGAAGCAGGTTTGGCTTCCTTCTGGGTGTACTTAAGTTTTTGCCAGTGAGCCTCTCTCACCTCCTGCGGTAGCTCCAGTGGGGCGAGCTTCACAGGATGTTTGCGTGGCTGACTCTCAGCCTGCCTCTCTGAATCAGTCCTGGGTGACTTGAGCAGCAACAAATCCAACTGCGCTGTGCCCTTCTGGGTCGGTGAGCAGTAAGCAGTAAGCTGACCCACTGTCTCCTTTCCATGTGTTGCTGACAGATGGAGGCCAGGTGTTTTGGAATGGCTGCCATTTTTAGCTGCCAGTCGGAGGTTTTGACCATTCAGATGCAACGTGGTATTTTTAACCTGGCTGAACAACATTTTTTCTCGCTGGGGAGCCCCCTGGACAGAAAGGACAGTAACTTCATTATCCTTCTAAACAATTATATGGCCTGACTTTCTACCAAGAAATGTTTTAAACTCACTACTATAAAGCATCAAGGCCACCAAGTCTTGTTGCTATTTTTGTATTTATTTATTTATTTATGTATTCGTGGACTAAATACTTCACAGTGCTTCTCGAGAACAGTAGTTCCCACTCTAAGGTTCTGGATTGCTACAAAAGATCATTAAATGAATCATACTGCAAGATGACAGGATTTTTGAGTACAGCATACTTTTATTTACTACTAGAAAAATACAGAGGTTAAAAATTCCTTATAATTCTCTTATCAAAACCAAGTATATTACTACATGTGCTCAAACTACAAACAGTGAGAAACGATTTCAAACAATTTACTGGTGAGACGCTACAGTGTACTCACAGGTTTGGCCAACATATCCTGCTTGACTTTCTTTTTAGGAGTTGAAATACTTCTTGCCGCATGCGAGATCAGTCTTGTTGTTGTTTATCCCTGTGTTTGTCTGGTCAGTGCCACCTGAGCCAAAGGCAGCAACACTGCAGCTGGAATAGGCCTTAGCTGCCATAATGTTATTAGGCAGATTAGGGTCACAGTGATCTCTAATTATCTCCAGCTTAGGGGCACACTCATAGTAAAGGCCAGTCTGTTTTCATCATCCACAGTGCAACTTTATAGTGGCAAAAAAAAAGAAAAGGCAAGTTGCAGGTCAAATGCTAATGAAGAAGTAAAATAATGCAATGTTGATTTATTTTCATTTCACTTGCCACTAGATGGTGCCAGAGACCTCCTTTGCATATTAGTATCAACAGTGAATAGCCTCATCATGATTATGAGCAGAGCACAGCCAGGCCTGTCAGTAAACTGGTGGAGATCAGCAGAACACAGCCCCTTCTTGATTCCTTTGAACTGATTATGATGAGCCCAGTCTGTCTTTGAAGACCCAAAGACAGAGACTTGCAGCTATGCCATCAGGATGGCCACCACATGCCCAACGCCTCATGTCATGCTAACACAGCCTCTCCATACCTTCCGACTTGCTTCAAATACAACTTAAGACTCTGAGTCCTGCAACCAGACAATCTCTGCTCCTCTGCCAGAGACACAGGCTGCAGAAATGATTCCAGTCGCCAGGAACAAACGTCAAGAGAGGAAAAACCTGTCGACAGAAGAAGGACATGGTGAACTGGTATGATGCCAGTAAACCCCTCCATCTACGAGAGGGGAGGGTTGAAGAAAGGGCACTGCAACTTGCTGCACAGAAAAGAGAGAAAGAGAGATGGAGATGGAAAAAAGATTCATGCTGAGTCGTATCAGCCAAAGATGTCCAAGAGACGGACAGAAGCGACTCCAGCCGAAGTCGCCTCTGTGGGATCCAGCTGATCCAAAAGGCCGAGGTCCAGACAGAACCTGCAGCCACTGTAACTGGTTTTTGTATTGCTGTTGTTCTCTTCTGTCTTTGGTGAGTCAAAGACCAATTTCCACCCCTGGTGGACAATCAAGTTTTATTGTATTGTATTGTATTGTAAATTAACTAAACCTATTTGGTGCTAAGTGCTAAGTATTAGATTAATTCTTTAAATTTAAATTCAGAATATTAATCTGCTTCACAATCTTCTCTGAAAAAAACTCTTAACTCCTGAACAGTGCACAAGACTTAACTAAATGTAGTTCAACTATTAGAATTTGGTTAATAGATAGCAAATACAGAATATGCTCGGTGGTGGTCACACTGAATTAATATCATTAGTTCATTCATTGATCTTTCCATTTGTTTCATCATTTACTCAATTATTTTCTGTTAATAGTTTAGTCATGTCATAAACATAAATAAAAAAAATAAACATATAATTAGCAATAACGAGCAATAACGCTACAACAGTTGAGATAAAAGAAAAGACAAACCTTTATTTGTCACCCACCAGCAGGGAACTTTACATTGTTACAGTAGCAAGAAGAGAGCAGTAACAATAAGAGCCTGTAGGAAAAAATAAAAAGCAGTGAGATAAGTAAACACTTAGACTTGGGAGAAAAATAAATGTGTCGGACATAAGTAGGTAACAAGGTAAACAAGCAATAAGCAAACAGTGCCTTAGAAAAATTACATGCAGGGCTGTAATATATATTAGCAACAGTGTATAATGTCTAAATAAACAGCAGACCAGATGAAAAATTGAGTCAGCAATTTCAGCAAATACACAACATAGATGAACAAAATGGACCAAGCACTACACATGAAAGTGAGTGAAAAACAGTAATATTGCATATTATTAAACAAATTAGAGCACATATTTTTTTAGACATTGAAGCCATCTCACAAAATATTTATAAAAACATAAATAAATATATGCATTTATGACGGGAGTCAACCAGAGACTCTGGTCCCTACAAGCATCCCAAGACAATTTTTAGCGGCTATCATATAAATGTTTTTCTAGCAGAACACTCTCAAATCTTCAGGAGGATAAAAATCCTTCAAATGAAACAATTCAAGAAGAAAAATCACGTCACAGAAGTGCTCACAACATAATTCATGTAATCAGTGACCCAACGCTGTACAACCCAGATATGAGGGAACAAAAAGTGGTTAAACGTCTCCTTTCTCAACCACTGCACAACCCTCTGCAATGCCTGATCTGGTGTGAATGTAGCCTTAGACAGCACTGAAATGTAACTTTCTGCAGCAGAGCATAGTTTTTATAGCCTCATCTACAGTCCTGGAATCAATGCATGTTTAACTTGCTTATTCTTCATTTTTAATTCTATTTTTTCAAATAGGAAAATGATGAGAATATCTAAGTAAAATCATTTTGAATTCCCTTCAGTATTAGTGTAAATCAAAAGCAGTCACAGAAAAGGATAGAACAGTACAAATGTAATTTGTACTGTTGTGTATGTGTGTGATTTGTAACATTCGAAGAGGATGAATAGTGGATCAAGGTGCTGCAACTCCATGTCAGAGAGACATCCATTATACCGTCAGCATTCATTGAAGTTAAACTTTATTCAAATTCTCCCGACTCTGGTAATAGTGTTCAGCGCAATTATCTTTAGATGGGCTAGATAAGACAATGTTGTGTTTATTGTGTTATGAGATGCTTGCAGGAATAACTGAAGATCCTAATCATTTAAAGACGGCAGTTTTTTACATTCTAAATTTTTGCTCCATTGCTCCTCATTTAATGTATTTAAACTGTCAAAGGATTTTCCTGCCATGGATGAGACACGTATTAGCGGGCAGTTACATTAGCTCCATTTTTCATCAGGCAGACAGACTCACTAATTTTTGAAAATGTCCTGTTCTCTGTTGTCTCATCTGTTGTCTCCCCCCCCCCACACACACAAAAAAACTGCATGTCAGCACCTGCTTATGGCAAATCTTCATCATATCATTGGTTTGTTGGGGATGGTCCTGCTACAGAACAACTTGGCTATTCTTACATGATCATTTAAGATGCAAAATTACAGGCTTGGCGCCAATGGATGGCCTTAACGCCCCTCTGCCACATTCTTATTGTGTCGCCTTGTGCGTTGCCCAACGTTCACGGCTGACATATAATTACTGCGGTGTGGGAAGAGATAAAGGGATGTTGCCTGCTCATTCTCCCACCTACTGAACATCCAGCTGCACTGCATGGACCACTTGAAGAGAAGAAGGCGGCAACTGGACATCAGAGATCCTTTTATCAAAGTCTGCCAGAATTCATAGTTTCAAGTCATGCTGCTTTGACATGCTCAATATATTTTATCCATATTCAGCATGTATCTTACACACTAATTTATGCTGTGCCAAATCGTATCATCCAAGAATAACTAAATGAATTCATAAAATATGGGAATGAGGCCTATAAATACATATGACTCTCAGGTTTTCTGCAGGTGTTACTTTTTAACCTGATGTGTAGAAACATGGTGGAAGTTTGCCATTTGAGGAAATACACTTACAGCACTGTTGCCAAGCGTCAGATGATAATAGGCATATGGTAGCAATGTCCTCTGTTCAGTAGGAATGAGTTAGCTTAGCATACTGTAAACACTGGAAACAGAGTAAAATTGCTACCCTGGCACTGTCAGAAAGTCAGCATTGGTGTTCAGGCAATTCGAGCTACCAGTTCTACCTAAACTACTCTTCTTTTAACCATGTTGTGCTAGCATGCCAGTACAATTAGGCAATGACACACAAACACAAGCATACAATCATACAAATGATAACCTCTACACCACTTTCTCATGTGTATCAAATACCACAAATACACACATGAAACGTGGAAAAGCAAGTTTTATGAGCAACTTAAACAACGACTACAGATCGGTGAAGCTTACCTGTCTACTGTCCCTCCTCCTTTGGAGCAACGGCTAGTTGCGCTAGCAACGGCTAATCGTGTTCGAACGGCTAGAAGTTTCTTTCGGCGATACCGGACTTGAAGGAACGCCGTCATCCTTGCCAACACTTCTGGGACCACCATATCAACAACAAACCCCTCTGTGCTTGGGGTGCTTCGATAGTTTCTTATTTTCGAGATAATTCAGATAATTTGGGTCGTTTGGACGCGCTGCGGTGTTCCCGTTTCCCCGTCTTTTGGCTCGTAAGAGCTGGGGGCGGGGCATCGACAGGTGCAACTTGATTGACACATTCATCAGCAAATGACATGCTTATAAGGCGTGTCTTAGTAGCTTACAACTACTCCTATTGGTTAGTCTTATTGGCTAATCAGAACGAAACCAAATAAGCATGTCATGTGATTCATTTAACAATGAGACTTATTAAAACAAAGTTTAATAGTCCAAACAGAGATATAGTGATTTGGTCTGTATAATGTTATATTTTTTTCTTTTGCATATAAGATGTTCTCTTTTATCTCTTTATCTTTAAGACTATTGAGTTTAGCTCATAGTTTCTCTTTGTATTGATCAGCTGATACTCTTGGAGGCCAGACTCCTCTCTCCTGTAATGCTAGAAAACTGCTCGAACACTTGACTTAAAAAAATATTACTTTTATAAATGAAACATACAAAAAAGGTATTTCAAATGAATTCTGTTTCTGGCTATTTACAATATGGAAAAACTCATTTGTGAATTTACAAGAAGCTTTTAGAAGAAGACAGAGGGTTTCAGAAGGAGGCTCATCATTTTTATTCAAGTGTGATATGGCTTCACTCAGGCTGTGTAACCCAGTGAGTCACCCACACCAAATCATGCACACAAACGCACCAAAAAAAGGAAAACATACAAATGTTATGTAAAATGTTCATTTCACTCTGAACAATTCTCAACAATCTCTTCTCTGTGTGTCGAAAAGAGAGGCATGTACTGTACAGACATCAATTTCAAAATTGTGACATAAGACGTCAGTTGGTTCAGCTTGACCGCCAAACCGTATGGATGCCAACAAGATGGGATATAATCTCCTGTAAGGAATATGGTACATGGTATTATTTGTTCATCAGACCTACAGAAGAACCTATTGCAAAGGATAATTCACAAATAGAAGTTATGGAACACAGCCTTTCACTTGTATTGTATTACACAGATAGTAGTGCAATTTGTGTCTCTTTGTCCCTGTCAGAAAAAACATGGCACTGTTGACAGAGAAATGGCCTGCACATACTGCTACATGCAGTCAATGACGCCTGGAAGCCAAGCACAGCTACGAAATTCCAATAACCGTCAGGATTCAATTCACCTTTGTGTTGTTGGATGCTGCGTGGCAGGGAAATGCTTGAGAAAACAAAATGTGGCGCTGTCTCTTGAGAGAGATGGCGCGTGCGGCTGTTTCTCTGTGCCATCTGTGTTATAGAGTAACATTCAGCTGAGGACCATCAATATGACATGTGGCATGATGGCAGACAAATCTGAATAATATGAGTGCATCAGGGATGGGTATGAAAAACAATCTGACTTGCAGCTCATGAAAAGCAAATGAGTTCATTTGTTTGCTGCTTCCTTTCAGAACAAAAGGATCCATTATGGCTGATACATTCCCCAAAGTGTTGGATGGAAAAAGTTTGACTGTCAGCTGAATGGAAGGTATACAACACTAATTATAGGTAGATATTTGCTTGACCCTATCAGTATTGGAAACATTTAAAAGATAAGTCCAGTTTATTGCAATTAGGTTCTTAGTTTTGCCATCATGATAACATTATATTCACAAAGTAATAGCTGGGATTGGAACATAGTGTCGCATACTGTAAATACAAAGTCTAATCAAACTGGTGCTAAGAACAATAATTTAGCCAGATTATGAAAACCACTTTGATGGAGATAAATATTAACCAATCAGTAGCAGGCAGACAATGTTAGAGACTAGCTGGTGAACATCGAAAAGCAACTAAAGGCATCAAGTGAACGAGCCAGATGTTTCTACCAGGTATTGGTAGAGACCAAAACAGAGCTAAAAAGAGAGTGGACATTTGTCTTACATTCTTCATGTCTCTACACACATGACTCCAAATAAAACATAAATGTGAACTGTACAAACAAATAATATGCCAATAATGTCTTTCAGCTTGTTCTGCTGCCTCCAATAGGCCAAAACAAAACAATAAATGGAGCTCATAAAGCAGGACCAGTTGTGAGCAAATGTCATTAACAAGGAGAAAGAAGTATTTGTTTGGCACTTTTTTCAGACAGGTGGATTAATACATATGTGGTGCTCTAGCAAGTCTTACAACAGCAAAAATGTATATGTGAGAAAAACTCACATATATACTATTGAAGGAATATCACAATAAACCTGTCTAATCATCTGCACCATCTTGCACCTTCTGACCAGTTTTTAGCAAATTTGTGGCATTCCCAAATCTCACTAATTACCTCTGTGAGTACAATGTTATTATTACTGATGGGAGTGATGGCCAAACCTATGAAAAGAACAACAAGTTGATACACTGGAATTATCTTCTGTTAAAGGATTATTATGTCTGTTAAAAGTGAGGGTGTGATTCAGTCTGCTTTGGTGCTCAGTGTGTATGTGTTTATAGAAGGTAGGTGTAAGAGCCAACACATTCTCACTCTTAGCTCATCATATATGAATGCTTGGCCAGGACCCCCGTGGCATCATGTGTTAATGCACAGAGTACACCCTCAATATCAAATTTTCAGGGTAGTCGGACAGACAAATAAAACAACTTGGTTAGATTCAGGAAAACATGATGGTTCAGACTGAACAAGTACATTTGTTCCATAACTTATATAGGCAATTTATTGTTATGTGCATAAAATAAGTTAAATATGTAATGTAAGTTAATTTCCGTACATAAGTTAAAATAAGTCAACATTTTTGGTTTCACACAGGACATGAAGAACGATGTCTGCCCTAATCTTAATTCCTACTAGAACTCCACTAGAAGCAGCGCTGAATGACGATAGTGTCATGGTTTGATGTGTGGGGCCACTGACCAAGCTGCCATATGTGACAGGTTGGGAAAGACCAGATGTTGATATTCATTTCCTCATGTGAACTTGTTTGTCACCACTTCGATCTGTCTATACGTGAATCACATCTGTGCTCTAGAACTCCATAATCTTCCAATAGGTTTGCTAAAGCACAAACCGATCCACCATATTTAAATGTGCCCACTTCAACAGAAACACGGACCGCTGTTTCTTCAAGGCACGTATGCTAATGTGTAAAAATACATATGCATCTCAGCCGTGAAAAGGCCTTTTTATTCCAAAGGTTGTTATAAACATATTGTACAGGACATTTAGATAAGCCGGTATAGTTCCAATAATGAAACAATGCTTTGAGGGCTTATCTTGGACTTGACGCCGGGTTACGTTTGTCACCACTGAATGGGATCGATGGCAGTTTACCATTTACCCAAACAGAATGGCATTCACCTTGTGAGCCACGCTCAGCTACCCAGGAAATTAATATAAGCCTTTTAAACACTAGGCTGCAAAGAATACTGACAGTAACGCTTTCTGAAAGTCACGGTCCAGATATTTGGTGTTTGGTAATGTATGGTGCATTTCTAGAATTATTGATTGGTTTTGAAGGATAAAACTTGTCAAGGGAATAGCTCCCAGCCCCGTGTAACCTAAAAAGCTCCTCTTTACAAATAATTTATATTTAAATATACATTTACAGCTTAAAAGGCCTTTAGAAATAATGTGTTGCACTTTAATCCTGCTTAATTTAGGAGCTCAGTGATAGTGAATATTGTCTCTCAGCATAATTTGTGACACACTGGGCTTTAAAACAGGCCTGTAATCAACATAAATATCTAGAATTGGCCAAATATTTTGCAGCCCTGTCACAAATGATGCCTATATTGCAAACTGACAAATGTCTGCATCAGACGCAGTGCAGCCTCAGTGAGATGATGCATCTCAGTCGCATTTCTCAGAAAATTACTTCTATGTGGAAATGAGGGTTTGATATGTACATAGTATTATTTGGCCGATGCACTTGCACTTCTGGGATTGTGTGTGTGACAGGAGCAAAGTGAAAAATGGTGATTCATTCAAACCTGAGAAAAAAACAACATTGTACAGTTTGTTTGAATGACAAATTAGAAATCAAGTAAATGAAGCGTATCCTGTTGAGAACGACTGGACTTTGGCAAAAGAAACAGCTTATATTGTAAATCATTCTTAAGAACATTTGCTGATAAGATACTTTAAAGTTATTAGGAAATTATTTCCCCCACTCATTATACAAAGTTCATGCACTTATCAGATCTTGCAAACATAAAAAAAACATCCCTATCACTTTCCTTCTTCTGATATTTTACAGAAAAAAAAAAATGAAAGGATCATACTGATGTTATTAAGTTTACCTTATCTGTGATCTCCAGCTGTCCCCTCACATAACTCATACTCACATTTTCTATCTGTTTTTTGTTGATGTGTTTATCAAGTTGTATTTCCCTAATGGCTCCAAAGTGCATCCAAACCTCAAGAGTTGTCAGTTTAAATCTGCATGCTTTTCCATCAGTGTAAATAGTTCAGCTCTCAGTGCTGCAGGGTTAGAGCTAAGTGGGATTCATCAGTAGACTCAGGGTCAGCTGCTGCAGGCATGCATCGTGTACTACACAGGAGCATAAGCATGCATAGCTACACTGCTTATAGATTTAGCAAAGTCATTTAATTGCACTGTGATAGCTGCAGGTTAAAACCTCCTGATCCTTTAATGCTGTCTTTTATCATCACTTCATTAATTTGAGTTATTTGATAATTTTCCAAGAACTGGTAAATCCATTTTTCTCAACTTGACTCATTACCTCAAATAACATGTCCGACAATGCTGATTGAAGGATCTTGAGAACTTTTTGCACCCAATCAAAGGTAGATGTGTGGAGCTACCTGATCATCAAGTCTGTGAGGAGCATGCCAGTGATCACATCATGATATCCACTATGCTACCTTAAAGGAACTTAAATTTTACACATGTTGTTCAGTTAACTTCTCACAAGGAGTGTTACACATCCTGCACTCACTTACACAGTGTGTGTGGCTCTGGAGGAAGCTTGTAAAGATAACCCTGTACTAGTGACATCATCAGAGTTATCACAACTAGACCCTTAAACTAAAACTTAAAGAGTTACAAACTGGAGGTGTACAGTTTGCAAAATTTGGGATTTGAGAGGCCGTGAAGATCAACTAAAAGATGCCATCGAGTTCGATCATGGAAAATGTATGATTCAGTATTTTTAGATCTTGATCGTTACTGGGGATAAGAAGACAGAATATATCAGCCTCCACTACATCTTTTTTTTTTTTTTTCCTTTTTATTAATCTGCCTGTTGTGTGCTCCAACTTTACGGCGATATGAACCTCCTGAATAACCCTTTTGTTACATCACTTTACCTGCACCCTGGTCTATTAAGGGACTGAGTGTAAATGAGGAAACTAGCCTCTCTCCCTCTTTTATAATAGAGTTATCTTACATAAATGTTGAATCTTGGTGCAAACTTATATACAGAGGAGCACTTCTTAGAGCTAATATTTAATATGAACATCACTGGAATAAATATACAAACCCAATCAATAAAGTGTAGTGGGGAGGATGGATTTCCTACTTTGAAAAAGGCAATAGAATAAATTAAAGGTTTAGTGGTCTGATTCTTGATGAGGGCAAAATATTGATAACAGCAGCATGATCCTTTGAATCCAAGACAAACACACAACGTCATACAGCGGGTATATAAACAGACTAAAGAATGTAACAAAACCATGGCACACTCAGTAAATGCCATCTAATGCACATGCTAATATTGGCAACAATATTTTGGCTTGATGCGTAGTGAAACCACTGGAAATATATGATTGCTTATAGAAAACAATACCTGATGCTTTAAGTCATTTTAAAATCTCTGTCTGCAATGAGGCAATGGGATAGTAACTTCAGGTTAGGGTGAAACAAGCATACTCCCTTTTGAAAAATAGCATTTCCCCAAGTGTGCATCATTTGGCATGTAACCAAAGTTAATATATCAATCTTGTACTGTAAATCTGGAACAAGGAAGTTCTCGTCGTTTGTGTTTGTAAATGGAGCAATCTCTTGAAAAAATAGACATCCATGCTTCATGCTTTATATCCCTTTGTGTCCACGCTGCTCTGCACAGTGTTCTTCATCTGTTCCCAAGAATACTTTTATATTACACACAACCAAAAGGAGAAAAAGTGCTGAAACAAGATTTGGTAAGGAGCAGCATTTTGGAAATGTTTGACCTTGTGTATAAAACGTGGAAACTCATTTGTCCAGTCAGGTTT
This sequence comes from Synanceia verrucosa, assembly GCA_029721515.1. Classification (NCBI taxonomy): domain Eukaryota; kingdom Metazoa; phylum Chordata; class Actinopteri; order Perciformes; family Synanceiidae; genus Synanceia; species Synanceia verrucosa. Next base: position 11,366,801 of record CM056567.1, on the reverse strand, counting down.
AGATGGATTTCCTTCTCCTCATGAGCTGGTGATTGTCTGTGAAGCTATGAAGGCCCGGAGACACCGAGCTGATGGGCGAAGGGAAGAAGCTGTTTTTCAACGTGCTGGGCGAGATCTCCTCGATCCTGTAGGAAACCGAGTGAAAGTACTGATTGGGATTCAGCTGTGAGCTGAATGAGTTCTGGTGGGAGAAGGCACAGCCTAGGCCTCCTATCCCTCCCCCAGAGCTGCCGAACTCATGCGAGTGGTAGTGCATACAGGAGCAGACCGACTGCAAATCAGTCACTTCAGGCCGATACGGCTCGCGCCGCCTCCGGCCCCGCTGCAACGATTCATCCTGGATGTGGATAATCATGCTATTCCGGTTACCGGCTAGAGAGGCCCGTTCCTCAGCGTCCCGCCGCTCGTCCTCGCTGTTCATAGTCAGGAAGCGGAGTACCACCAGGTTGAGGAAGGCCCCGATGACCGTCAGGCCCACCAGGATATACATGAAGCTAAAGGCAACATACAGGGGCTTCTTCTGGAGGGCCCGGTTCTTTTGAAGGGCCACAAAGTCCCCAAAACCTATTGTTGTTAATGTAATGAAGCAGTAATAATAAGACTGGAAGAAGCTCCAGTCCTCATAATGGGAGAAGGCAGCGGCCCCGATACACAGTGTGCCAATGCAGGAGAAGAATCCTACAGTCACCATGTTCTCCATGGACACATCGGTAATGTTCATGCCGCAGCACTTCTTGATCCGCTTCAGGAGGTACTTAACAAAAGTGTTCATCCTCTCGCCCAGACTTTGGAACATGACAAGAGTCAAAGGGATTCCCAGGACGGCATAAAACATGCAAAAGGCCTTCCCTGCATCGGTCCCCGGCGCTGCATGTCCGTAACCTGTGAAGAGAGTAGACAGACAGCAGACATTAGTGATACGGAAAGAGTTTGTCTTGCTCGTGAAGTGGCAGTGGCGTCACTACCTGCTACTCAAAAAGCCCCAGATCAGCTTTTTTTTTTTTTTTTTTTTTTTTTTTACAAACATGACCAAGCAAGAAACCTCCCTAAGAGTCTGCAAGTGCTGCCAGAATGGGTATTGAAAAAGTGCATACCACAGAACTGTGTCTGATCATTAGTCTGATTTGGGCTCAAAGATTATGGCAGGTGGGACGTCCAATTAGTCAGAAGTTTCCGGTGCTGTAGAAGAGTTTGGAGGAGGGATCAGAGAGGACTCATGGGTGAGCCAATGAAGCTTTTAGCTTAATTAAACTTTATCTTTAGACCACAAACTGCTGACTCACACACAATACAGACTTTTGAAAAACAACCTGTGGGGCTAACAATAGGATTCCTACTCTATATTAGATTTCATTTTGAAATGCAATATAGAAGATTTTATGTGCTTTGCAGGAGATTACAGTATGAATGAAGCTGACTGCTCAGGAAAATGCAGGCCTGAGAAAAGAGTGTTGTATTGATTATCGCTCCTCTACCATAGCACCATAACTGTGTGTATTAAACATCAAAATCACAGCCAAGAAACACCCACCATCAGCTGGCATGTGTATCACTTCAACAACTGCCTTCCAAATGGAGACATGATATTTTTAGTGTATGGTATTTTTTTAACGTATTTATTTATTTTAGATATGTCCTGAGCTAGTTTTGTGCTCTCAAATATTGATTTCTGTGTTTTCCCATATGGCGCTCCACCCACTCGAGCATGTGTTTAGTTATGCACTTAAAAAAAAAACAAAAAAAAAAAACTGGGCTCCAGGAATCTTATTTGCACAAGCAAGCAGGGCACTTCTATTTGCATGTTAAATGTGTTTTATAGCCTGAGGATTTATCAGTAGAATTTGAATATACATTCATAATTATTAGTACTGTAATAAGTAATAAAACATCAAGGCTTGAAAGATCAATTTAAACATTTCATATTTATTTGTTTGATCTTAAGATTAATTCAAAGATACAGTATCATTTTTTAGATATCAAGAATAGGTGAAATGACTGTGTATAATGTGAAAGGAGTTGATTCTAGTGATCCCAAAGTGAACTGGCATCCATCAGGACTTGATAGAAACCAGAAATATAACACAAAAAAGATCAAATGTTGGAATGAAAGTGGCCAACTCGAAATAAACTAGCATGTGTTTGCTAACATGTTTGCTATCACAACTTTTCAGCTCATAAAATGTCACTGTTGTGTCTGCAGCTTGTATACACAGGCCACTCTATCTATGATGGTCGACTCCTCATGACCTGATGAAACACACTAAATTGCCCTCTTGGGTGGAAAAAACACATTAAACTGTCCCCTTGGCTGGTTAAAACATGATAAAATGCCCTCTTGCATGGCAAAAAAATGCTCACTAAAATGCCCTTGAAAACACGCTGGACTTAAGGGCCTTTTTTTCTTTTCACCCCTGCCCTTCAAAAAGCCTATGCACGCCACTGATTTCAAGTAAATTCCAGTCAATTCATAGTGTGCTGAAATCAAAATGGGACTCAGTGAGCTGCCAGAATAAAATCTAAAACACTCTAAAACACTCTGGCATGCTCTGGAAAGTGCCAAGCACAGAGGTGAAGTATTTTTAAATACAGAAAAACATGCAGAGTCACTGGCTGGGAGCTAGAAGTTTGAGGTCTGTGCAGGAAGCTGAAGGATCAGCTGCAGGTCACTTTGTTGCTGATGTGTGCAGACTACAGATGAGCTGATTCCTTGAACAATGAGCAGCAACATGCATATTATTTGTACATAGACACAAAGGCTTCTATCAACAATATGAATAACCTTGTTAAACTATACTGTATCACTGCTACTCATACTCATACGACATATTCACTATGAACAGTGATGCTTTGTGGAAATACGATCACACTAAATATCAATATGTTACTATGGTTCCCAAAGACTTTATTCCTAATATATAAGGATATATTTCTGCATACTGCTCGTGAAAAATCAATCTGGGTGAAGTAAACATCACGATTCAGCAATATATGCCTGTGGATTTACCAAAAAAATGTTGGTGAAATCTAATTACATCTCAGGACAGATTTGTATTCTAGCGAGCCATCTGTCTTCTTCCCTCCTTGCTCAAAATAAGCGTATATAATAATTAATATTGATTCTGATTGCTTAAATTTGTTCTCATTCAGTAATTGGGACATCATGAATTACAGTGGCAGCTGTGAGGGAATGACAACTTTCATTTGATTTGCGCTCTGACTCGACTGTGCAAACAGATTACCACAAATCTCCCCCCTGTAGATGATCTTTCAACATTATGCTTCACACTCAAACACATTATACCATCTATTTTGTTAGGTTTGGCAGGTTTTGTGAGGTTTGTGTGTGAGTATCGTTCTGAACAGCTTATGCTGCAATCAGACTGGAGTGTATATTGATTCAACAGCCACCAACTGCAGGGTCACCACACTTATGTGTATTTGCCATCCTCTTCTGAAGTTTAAAGATGGACAGATGAACACCTGAGTGTCCATGTGGTGATGATGAAGTCTGGGTCTGTAAGTGCTATTGTTAACACAGGAAGTCATGAAAACGGTGTATAAAAAGAATAAAGAAGCAATGAAATCACGCCGCCCACAGAGACGTCATGGCAGATCGAGATCTAGTGTTTCAGCTTTAGCCCAGCATTCATTAGTGTCCTCACAGTACCAAGGCAATATATACAGGGATGATTAATAGGGATTTACCAGGCTCAGAGAGATGACCTGCAGGACTACAGAGCAGATATTAACTTGTATAAGTCATCACCTCTTACATTTTCATATCAATTAATGTCCATCATGGATTGATAAAAGAACATTAAGTTTATGAAAGCTTGATTTTTTTTTGATGCACTGAACAGCTATGACCTCTTTTACTGAACAAAACACACACATAATTACTTTGCTCTTAGTAAATAAAAGAGGATGTCTTGGACTATATTATTTTTTTTGAGCCAGTCTCTTAAAGTATTTCTTTGATGTCATTTATGGGATGTGTGGTTTTCTGCTGCAGCGCTGCACTGTGTAATCTGTTTGTCCTGTTATAATGACTCTATTATCTGCTGTTGTCTTGGGAACAGACATATTTGCTCTGCCGCACGGAGCACTGCCAGCACAGGTGCTTTTGTGCTTGTGTGTGCACAGGTGTGTGTCCAGCACAGTGTGTCGTGCAGTGGAAAGAGAATCACACTGTAATGAGTGATAAAAGCAGGCCCAGTCGCTCAAATATTACATAATAAAGGGAAATGGAGGCTTGGGTTCTGGACATCTATGCAGACATCTTGAAGCAGAAGATGTGAAATGTTTTCAATCTATATTCTCCTGCCGGCTGCTGCAGACGAGATTTGCTCACAAAAGCACACCAGTCTTATCAGCCAGGAGCACAAAGTATGTCGAAAACAGAGAAGCACTCCACAATTCACTAATTGAGATGCTGTAAATTTGCCCAAATCTAAATCTGTTGTGGGGAAGCACACAAGGAGTCTTTGAGAAATTATATCCTGAACAGATTTTCCTTATGGGCCTTCTTTAGTGCGTCTTAATATTTAAGCAGGTTGGATTATAATAAACAATGCAACAATTGATTGCATTTTGTAACAATGACTGTGGCTAGAAATCACAGCATTGCTCCATAAGCCTGACATTCAAAAGTGAAAAAATAATAAATCTGTTGGCCATTGGCTAAAAAAGATTAAATATCCAACTCTTAGACTTAGAGTAGCATTTTAGTGCAGTTCAGTACAGCAGTATCTCTCTCAGAGCATTTCAATTTGAACATTTTCTGTTTCACTGCACATCTGTTGAGTCACTCTTTAAATGTTTGAACAAACCCAAGTGGGGAGTGTCATAACCCGTCTACACAAAGGTGCCTCATGAAAATATTTTTAGAGGCAATGGGAGCAGGAAGAGGTAAAAACTCAACACACGTTCATGTCACAATCTATTATCTACAGCTACAATAAAACAAGTCTGGAGTCATGCTAGCATCTCATCCCATGTCCTCCATCTTTGTTAGCGTGCAGACAAATTTTTCTTAAAACCACAAACTTCAATCTCATGAAGGCACAAGAGGATCATTAGTCATTAGGATGTGCATTGTCGTGGAACCCAGAATGGCTGTGTAAAATGTTTTAGCAGGGGTAAAAAGGAAATTCTGACCTGCTGATGCATTATATATAAATAGTTAGTTAGGATTGTTCATCTCTGTTCATTGTCTTTCTGGCAGTGCTGCAGTGATACACAGTAATACCTCTACAAATGGTCCAAAATACAAAATGCAGCCGCACATCTGATCTTCAACCAGACAAAAACAACTTTTCATCACTCTTCCCTTCTTGCAGCTAAAGTTGGAAATAATAAAAAAGTATCACATTCATCAGTGTAATCCTGTGCTCATCATGGAAGCAGCAAGACAGACCGGAGGAAAACAACCAATCATAGTTCAGTCGCAGCTGACAATCACTGTCGAATCAAACTGATGCTCTGATCAAATATGAATAGATTAATTTAATGAGAGGTTTATTTCTTGCCTTGAAATGTTTTCAGAAATATCATGTTGTTAATGACAAAGTTTGCATCAGTCATTTAGTTTTGGCTCAACTGCTACAGCTTCAGTGATAGTCTAGTGGTTTTCAAAGTGGGGTCCGAGAACCCCAAGGGGTCCTTTCCCAACAAAAAGCGAAATCATTGATTTAATTCTCCATCAGTACCATCCATAAGTATACCAATGGCAGAATAGCATGTGCAATATTACTTTTTAGTACCTTTCATTTCCAATACTACTCTCTCAACAGCATACTCAATATTAGTTTATTTCACTAAATGTATTACATTTAGTGGTATTCAATTATGCTCCAGTGTTAAAATCACTTCTAACACATTATATTTATCATTCCGTTATGATTTTCAATCTTTTAAATTTTGAGCAATCTCTGGCAAAGGACTTTCTTTCAGCATTAATGAATTATAAATTATCTTATCTCTCTTATGACTGTTTTTCAAAATAGGTTTCATACATTTTCCGTAATCAAACAGCAAAACTCCTCTCAGATGGGTGACTTCTAAATTTGCATCCGTTTAGGAGTCCTTGACATGAAATAGTTTGGGAACTGCTGGACTAAAATATGTTTCTGAAAACAATCGAGGAGCAAAATGGATATTACAGTAACAGAATCTTGATTTATATTTGATGCCAGAAGCGACAGACTGCAGCTTTAAGTTCAAGTCACTAATGCTCACCTACATAGTGGCCACTTGTTCGACACCCACCTGAATTCCCTCATATGACTTCACTGCGAACTGCAAATAAATGACTAATTATGCTGTTGCTGCGAGGCAGGAACTCTCACTCCAAAGTTATCTAACTCGATTCGGTCAGCAGATTCCAAGAGTACTTACTCAGTTAATATGCTCTGTTGAGCCTTATCCAGCTCTTTAACCCTCAAAAAGTCATTTGCCGGTCACTTACATTTTGCTTAATACACCTGCAGGCCTTGTGGCACTTGTGTCTAGTTAGTGCTGAGGCACTTATTCTCAAAGGCTTCTCTGTAAACCATGTTGGCTTGGATAGTGCCGTATTTGTACGTCGCTTTACCTTGTGCCAAATGAATACATAATTAAAATGTTTCATCCTCTAAATATAAATAGCAACACCATAAATATCTGTTTATATATATATATATATATATAAATAATATATCCATGTAATGCAACATATCTTGTTCCTTGGTCATGATTACATGAATTACATAGCCTACATACTGATTTCATGGGGTATATATAAATTACAGTTTATTTCTCTTTGTAGTTTTAGCTACGAAAAGCATATAAGGAAAAAAAAACAAAAAAGGAAAAAAGGAAATACCTCATGGTGGCATTACAGGAAAAGTCAGTTGTTGAAAATAGAATATTTAACAAATACAGCTGAACATGTACAGTACATCACTCCATCTGACACAAAATCCTTTCTAATAAAACATATTTTTTCACAAATTCAATTTTTAATTGAATAAATATATCTTACCCCCTGTGGTTCTCCACAGTCATAGTCAAAGTGCTTCTAATGTGACACATTTATGAATATACCAAGGCAGCTCTCATCATAAACTGTATGACTCAACCTTTGTTTGTCTCCAATCCACTTTACTATGTCTTATTTTCAATGTCTGCCCGCACCCACAGTGTGAGCTCCATAGGTCTGTGTGAGTGAGAGTGAGTCATTGTTGCTCAAACTCTAAACTGACACAGCTGGCAGCCAAAATCAAATTATGATATCTTTCTATTATTAAATCAGAAATATTTCATCGTTCTGTACTAGAAAAGGGAAGCTCTCATTGTCATGTAATGGCTTGATGAATTAACCATCTCCATCATGAGTTCAGCCTCTACGATGCTGCTGCCTCTCATCTGCTACCTCGTGACTCAGTGTTGATCCTTCAAGCTACTGAAATCCAGAGAGTATCTGCAAGATTCACGAAATCACAGTAAAAACATCCTTAGGTGTTAGTTAAAGAGAAAAAAAAACATTAAGAACATTAAGCAAACAAGCTAAAACTGTTACATGATTTTGATTTAAATGTTGGTTTATCTTGATTGGTACACATCAGTCTGTAACATTGATATTTTTTTTCCAACAAAAGCACAAATGCAAAAATCCTGTTAATCTAGGATTCTACAACTACAAATAATAAGGAGAGACTCTATTTTTTCCACAGGACTGACGGCATGTGGAGTACAGAATATCATATTCACAATAAATTCAAGCAGAAAGCTTAAAATTTGAGCCTCTGAGCATACCATTTCACAAAGGAAAACAGTAGAGGATGTCTCCCTTTGGTTTTCATTTATTTTCACACATTGCTGGTTGCATAATCCATATCATCCATTATTCATAACACCATCAAGGTAGTCCCTCATTAGTAACCATGGACAGCCTAGGTAGTTACTCTACAAGTGTCGAGCAGTTGCTTAAACCAACACCTTTGGCTTGTTTGATCCGCAGGTTAATCTATCTCGTATTACTTTAGGTGCCCCGGCGGCATTAATTGCTCACAGGCCATGGCATTTTAATGAAGGTCAAGAAGAGCAGGGAGCACAGAGGTGAGAACACCTTGTTCAGCTCTCTGCCTGTGTCTCCAATACGTCACCGACAAGAGCTTAATGTGTCTGGGAAGTGGGAGCACCATGGTTACCTACTACAGACAGGGACCCTTTCACTATCACTGCTTTTTGAAATACTAAGTCTGCCCACAATCCCACTTTGTTATTGTACCATAATGGTTATGGTCTTTCGGCTGCTCGTCGTCTTCACTCTATTGTTGAGGAAAAATGTCAAGCATAAAATTCTACACAGATGAAGAGGCAATTCCACCGATATCAGAGATGCCTGCCAGCAGCTTAGAAAGATCACATTTACATTTTAAGGGTTTGGTGTGATGCTCTTATCCAGATGTTTATAATGAGTGCAGGGTCTCATAAACATAAATTAGTTTGTTTTTTGTTCTCAACGGTCAAGTTGTTCAACACACTTTGTTTTCAATTGAAAGGGTTTTCATAACCATTTTAATGCTGTCAAAATCCTGCTGGTGCTTTGGACAACCTGCCAAACCCCCAGGTGCTGTGCAGCAGAAGATGCTGCTCTGCTAAAGCTGGCTCCAAGAAAACACTGACTGTGCTGCAAACACAAAACTTCCTTCTTGAAGTCAAAACTATATTTTTCACAAGTAAATGAAGCTTATGGGTACCAGGTGGGGTGGTAGCGCAGCTTTATAGTTAGCAAACACCGCTGTTGTTGTAATCAGCACTGACTGTCAGTTTGAAACTAGATATGATAAACGTCAAATGCTTTCCTGACAGAACCAACCTGCTCTTTTCTCCATATATTTAGCCGTAATTACTATTTATAGATGGCAACAATTAATGCCATGATTGCAAGAAGACATATCAAGTAAATTTCTTGGCCACTTCAAGCTTCACCTGGACTCTCCCATATCCCTGTCCCTATCATTACTAATAAATATATCAATACATTATACACCCCCCTCCAAGGTTCAAATCACCTGTGTAAGCCTGTGGATGACCAATAAATGAGTTAAAATGCAAAACAAACACAGATCCCCATGTATATTTAGACAGTATGCAATAAGAGGATTTCAAACACTCACATTTTCCTGCATGGGAGTGAAGTTAGAGAAGTTCTCTAACTTGTCACGGCATATAGCAGGGGTGTGCACCAGTAATTAAATCATTATACAAACAGGAATTCCTTGTCATTTTGTTTTTTGTGTGCCAAGCAGAAAAAGTGGAACTAGCTGGATGAAGAACTGAGTGTACTCTTGCAGAGTAAATTTACAATGAGGACAGTGCAGCCTCAAATTCGTACTCCCTCAGTTGTCTGTTTGCTCTAGAGAAAGCTCAATGTAGACTGTACACAAAGAGGAGACTGAGCTGGAAGCTGAGCAGCCTGAACAGAGAAGCTGGTAATCCTCAGTACTGCCTGTGGAAGATGGGTGCTGTAGCTCCTCAGAGAATTTGTAATAATTTAAATCTTGAGGTACAGCCAATGCATACTAGGTATGTAACTCATTTCATGAGTCAGTTCAGGTTACGTCTTCCCTGACTGTAATTCTTTCAGTGACACTTGCACAGGGGATGCAGATCTGTTTATTCCATGAATGGTTGTGCTCTTATGTTGTGAAGCAGGCTCTTCTCATGAGTGTGCTCCCTGATGAATCCAAGCAGCAGTGCAGGATTCAGCAGGAAGCGCAACAAAACAACACCCTACGGCTAGAAAGAACAGAAGCCAACAGACACACATCGCTGTGATATGGGACACAGAATGCACAAGGCAAGAGATGCCATCGCCAAGTATGGTAATGAGAAAGAGGAAAAAAATGAGCTGGGATAGAAGAGGATGGAAACAGCCACAGACGTAACAGGAAGAAGTCTGACCTAACAAGCAGCAGTGACATCATGGACATGCATTTTTTTCCAGCCGTATGATATTCAATATCCGCTCTTTTTAGACACACTTGTGAATCTAGGGATGGCACATTTTTAGTCTGCCTGTTCATCTGAAGCTCCACCATTTTGGTCCAGACTAAAATTCTCAAAAACTCAACACCTGTTTTTTTTTATATATCCATCCATCCATTATCTACCACTTATCCTCATAGGGTCGCGGGGGGGCTGGAGCCTAGCCCAGCTGTCTTAGGGCGGAAGGCAGGGTACACCCTGGATAAGTCGCCACCTCATTGCAGGGCACATAGAGACAGACAACCACTCACACTCACATTCACACCTACGGTCAATTTAATTAACCTAATCCCCATGCATGTTTTTGGATGGTGGGAGGACCCATGCAGACACGGGGAGAACATGCAAACTCCACACAAAAAGACCCCAGGCTGGGATTCGAACCCGGTACCTTCTTGCTGTGAGGCGACAGTGCTAACCACTACACCACCATGCCGCCCCATGGTTAACATTAGAGCTAAAATAAACCTGTATTAGTGTTGTGGGAATGCACTTTTCCACCACCACTTATATTTTACAGCTTTCTTTGCAGGTAAAACTTTGACATATGCAACACATGACACATTTATGAAATGTGATGCGCTTCTGCAGATTAAACTACCCACCAATATATTAAGCAGTTCCACCAGCTTCAATACTTCCCTTGAGTAAAATTATGAGGAACAGGACTTATCATATTAGTGTTTCCCCTGTAATTGTGCATGCCTGGCGGGACGCCAGCAGGAACCCCCGCCAAGTCTTAAAAAATGCTTCTAATGCCAAAAATAACGGTGAATAGCCATCCGAGTGTTTCCCCAGTATTCATCCTGCAGTGACGCACCGCAGTGAGTCCACAGACAGGGCGAGTGTCTGTAGTTCATTTCTGTAATAACAGCAGGACAGTTGATTGTCTGTTATCTAAATTGCTTAAGTCAGTTAAACAAGGCCAATCCGCCAGCATTCGACCACAGCAGAAACACTGTTTACTATAGGATCCTAGTGTACTGCAGACAACAGATATTCACAGAACAGATGACCAAAAAAGTACTGGTTCGCTGTAATTGGCTGTGCTGAAGTATAGTTATCAAAATGATGCCAGTATGATGAAGAGACTATTGAAACAGCAATAAATACATATTCCATTATTGAGAAATGCTGACTGGGTTTGTCAGATTGCACTGACCAAATTCTGACCATGGCATTAAGTCTGCTCAGACTGATCACTAGCAGAACAACACTCAAGCTAATACCTCATGTTTTTGGATTGTACTTCCACTGAAGGATGAAACATACATCCATAGAGTAACAATAACAAAAACAAGATTTGTCTTCCTAACAAATTTCAGCTCTCATGTGCAGCTTCAAGTTTTACTGAATTATTTATTGTTCCCTCCTTTGTTGTTTGTTTCTCTGTTCTCACTGCTGATAATGAGTCAGCCAAGCTGTCGTGGAGGCCAAAAACTCAAAAACTATTTTGATAAAATGTATGCTGCTTAATATTACTTACTAAAGTCCACATTAAGCATACTTAGTGGGCACATGCTGCAGAATCAGAAGAGATTAGTTCAGGATCACAGAACTAAAAGGATTTCGATATAATCTTTCATCCTCCATCAGGGAGATTATTCGCCTATGTATGAGTGACATGACACAACTTGTTTGGGTTTCAGAAAAATTTCTAGTCTTGATGACAGTGCTGATAAGACATTGTAAGGTAAATGGGAATTCATATGAATTCAGTCCCACACACACACACTTTCACAAATGTGACTTAGAGGCCTACCAATAGCCTGGAAACTACTAATCAACTATGAGTCACCCAACACCTTATCAGATAGTTATTGTAGCGCTGCTCTTCAGTCCTCTGTTTTGTTTTTTTTTTGTTTTGTTTTGTTTTGTTTTTTTTTTACTTTACAAACGCTGTCTGGGAGCAATTTCAGTGATAAAACACCACGGGGGAGATGAGTATTAACAAAGGTGACTAATGCCTCTGCAACCTTCAAGGCAAATCATAATTCCATATTTTATTTGAAAGGATGTTTCACTAATTTACTCCTTTTTAAATGCATGCTGTGAGCCGTCTTTGAAGTATCCCCTCTGAAGACTGTTTGTGATTTCCTCTGTCCTCCGCCAGTGATCCCAGACTGTGGGCGAGCTACTACAGCGATAAACGCGACTAGAGGACTTTACTCAGGATGTTTGAGCAACCGTGCGAGAATCACAGCAGGCGACCAAATGCCAGGAATGGTTTGGGACAATGCATCGAAAACATATGGTTTGTTTCAATGGGGAAACTTGAAATAACCCTGAGGGAGTTGAACCCACATAGGACACACATAGGGTTCTTTTTAGATTTTAAATCTAAAAAGTTGCAGCTCTTTTGTCCTCATGTAAATTAAGGTGACATTTTTAAAAGTGTTCAATCATCAATCAATCTTTAAAAATATATTCTTTTGTATAAAAATAATAAAAGACCAGCTTGGTTGGTAAAATTAAATATGCTCTGTGCTGTTTTGATGTCTGCTGACAGGATTACGCAGCATTCAAACATTAAAGGAGTTATTTTTTGTGGCCGTTTCTCAATGCTTGCAAAGTTGTCAAATGGCAGCTTCAAAGGGTAACTTCTGTTTACTGCAAGCATAGACAGTCAAGAAGAAATGATTTACTAAATTACTAAAGAAGAATTGAAACTAGTGATTGAAATCATAAACTTATGTTTCCAATGTATACTGAGGTAATAAATCTCATTTTCTCATTAGGGCCATTAGGGGGCTACCTCAGTGCTATTAGCCCTGGGCCAGAAACCCCATGCCCCAAAAGCGTTGGTGTTAACACTGCTGGGCTACTAGCCCCTCCAGGTTACATCCATGTTTGTGAAAATGTCACTGATACAACCCATTATCAAACAGGATAGGTTTGATAAAGACAGAAAGAAGCTGTTACGGAGGCTACGTGCATGACGACGGAAAAGAGCAATCAAATTACAACAAGAACGACGACTGAGAGCCAAGGCATGGAAACACAAAAGAATTAAGGTATGTTAACCATAAAACAAGCCGTTTATAATGTTAGCTATACCACATCGTCACAAGGCTGTATAGAAGATAGATCACTATCTGACAGGCTATTTGTTTACAATGATAGTGGTAGGCTACGCAGCTAACAGCAAACACCTCGAGCCCTGCTTTGGCCCATGGTTTAGGCCGGGCCAGAAATCGCGGGCCATTAGCACCGAGTCGGCCCGGAGGTGGCTCACAGTCAGAAAGCACTTAGCTTTGGCAAGCCCGGGCTGGCTCGGCTTTGGCTCGATTGTGAGAAAGCGGCTACTGACTTCTATACAATGAGGCTTCTTTTTGCAATCAGAGGAGTCGACCCCTGCTGGTTATAAGAAAGAATTCAACTTTAAAGGCTGGAATATACTTCTCCGACTGTGTAATACGTTATCCAACTCCGTAGCTACGGAGACCCCTCAAGCCCTCGCACCTCTCCGTTGTGATACGTGTTGTGCACCCCTGCCGTGAAATGCACCCCCTTGGAAAGTAAGGCAATTCACCTTGGCTGCATCTCACGGCAGGGGTGCAACTAGAGGACCAATCACAGCCCTTGTCATCTCAGTCTTCTCTTGACGGATTGACGGACAGTTTCTGTGCCCGGAGAGGACGGAGAGACTCTACGTCAGGCGCTCCAGAGATGCAGAGGACTCTCCATCTCTACGTATGGTACTTTACGGAGTACTATATATGGCCTTAAGGCACTTCAGCATCACTTTCTTTTCAAACAAGGGCACTGCTGCCTGGCTACAACAAAATTTAATACTTTTGTCCATCAACTCTTCATTTGTTACACAACTTACTCATGTCAGTCTAATGCCAGTAATTAATGAAGTAAGTCTTCAGCAGTATGGAAGTTAGCTGGTTCACTATCTTGATATCACTCTCTGTGTTCAGACCAGTACAACCAACTGAACTACAGTGTCCTATGTGTACAAAGATGGCAGAAAGCTCAGTGAAGGAGACCCACTCCTTACATAGATATAAACAGCTCATTCTGAGGTAACAAATTTAGTAATTCTTATTTTCAGTTGATTATACTCTGAAAGAAACAACTTCCTGCACCTACTCTGCCCTTCCATACTCCACTTGTGAAAGTGCACACATGGCTGTTCAATGAGATTTTGTTTAGCCTTCAAAAAATTGTGGTTTTGAACATTGTTGCAGGTATTCACAGCTGTTCCCAGATCTCTAATCAACAGTATTTTTCCTTTAAGTTATACTTCAGTCAGACAGTGTTAACAATAAACATACAAACATATGCTTTTTGGGCTTCATGTAGTCAACACCTCCTTCCAACCACTCTCCTATTGAATCCTATCAATTTCTAGTGAGTCATTTAGCTGCCAGATTACTGGGAGAAAAGCAATCAAAAGAAAAAGCTATTTCCAGAAACAACTACTCAAGTTATTTCACCACTAAACAGGGGAGGAAAATGTCAATACACTGTCAATAACCTAAAGGCCAGCAATTAGTGCTGTGTGGTGGAGGCTTGTATGTTCTTAGCTGACAATTATGAGACAGAGCCGTATGGATTTCTGCCTCATCACTGCAGAACGGGGCTTCACACCACGTTAAAACACAGTCTGTTACTCATTTAACAGCTTGAAACTCAATTTGCAGGTATTTCTCTGTCATTGAAACACTTCATTCATCATTTAACAGATAATGATACAGAATAAGATAATTATACATAATGCAAGGTACATTTACGGTCATTATACATCCTATTATCAATAATACAAATCAAGAAATGTGCAGTATGTGCTGAACTTGTTAACAGAGTTGCGCTCATCTGTTCACTCCACCTTTTTCTCCACACACTCCTGAGTGAAATGCGTGTCTCTTCAGCCACCCCTCCTGTCAAATTAACAAATCACCTACTAACTCTACAGGCCTATGGATTTTTGACCTCTGGTGTCATATCTGCTTACATTTTTTAAGTGCCTTTATGCTGGTCCAGAAACCTCAGTGAATTAAAATTGAAATAACATTAAAATACCCCAATATGATTTTCTTCTCTTCAGCTCTGTTGACAGAGGTATAAACCCCACTAAATTTGCTCCAGGCAAGATTAATCGTTGCGTTATGTTCTACCAGATGACCTATAGAGAATCAAGGGAAACCTGGAGCACAGTAACAGCACCAGCTCTGCTCAGTGTTGATAACTGTCATTAACTTCAAAGCATAATCTCCTTGCACTTCCTGTAAAATGTCAATTAAACCTCTGTAGAGAACATTACGCTGAATGTAGCCCGGTCGTCATCACGATCCTCCCAATGAGCAAATCATTACAATTTAAAGTTGTGTCGCATTCACATCCTGCAGCCTGCTCCTGACAGGACTCTAAGCTGTCCCAGGTGTCACTCTACATCCCCTGTTAGGCCTCACCTAATGAAGCTCATTGCCCAGCATCGGGAAATACGGCCACTGAGTGCTGCTTAGCAACAGGCACTCGTGTTGTTCTCACTAAAATAACCTCCCCAGAGAAACTGATACCACTTGGCCCGATGTGCCCTGCGGACTTGTAACAGGAATATGTTTTGCTGTAGTCAGAAGGTCATGTCAATTTCATGTCACTGGTATTTTTTTGCAAGATGAAGACATGCAACGTTTGTCCCAGCAGGACTTTGATTGTGTTGACCTGCAGCAGCCGGGCAGTCTTCACTAATGGGCAGCTAGCTGCCTCTTGGCTCCACGCTACAGCTTGTTTTGTCTCTCACGGTTGAAGACGAGCAGACTGGACAGACTGGGAACTGGCTTTCCTTTTTCTTGTTTCACATGTCCGGTATACTTCACATCTCTTTTCATGCCAAATTAATTCTGCAGCAGATCAGCATTTATAATAAACATGCAATGCTTGAGACTAATTGAGCTTTGTATTTACATAAATCAGCACATAGATTGTGATTACTTTGTACGAGGCAAACACCTGCATGCATCATGTTGCTGCAATCATGCAACAGAGCAATCTCACAAAGCACACTGCATATCTTGTTTCATGATAATAATTCAGCTGCACCTTATATTCCTTTAGTTTATCATGAATAACCATACACTCAGGAACAACTTATTTCCACACACACTCAGCAATGCCATGCAAACTAAAGGTGATGCTGTAAAAATTTCCACCTTAATCCTGCTGTTTTATTGGTTTGTTTTTCTTCAACCTAGTAGTTCCAGTGTCACTGTACTATCACACTGTATTTGTTTTCCACCCTCCAGAGGTACTGCATTTAGTATCAGAGACACTACTCATGTATTAAAAACACCAGCGGACCACATACTGTGCACAGGCCGCCGACGCTGATTTCATGCTGCTGTTCCGTGGCAATAACTCATACAGGAGACCACACATTCCCACTCTTTCCACAGATGGAATAAAGTGGTTGCGATAAGACCATGTGGGAGTGCATTACAGTACAGAGCTACAGAGGGAAGATGATTGTCAGGGTCCAGCAGGGGAAAATTAACAGCGGGTGGTAGCGATGCCAGCAACTGTGCCCATCAAAAAAACCTGGAGTTTTGACCTGTATTTACAAGTTCTTTAAGAGAACATGTCAGAAAAGGAAATGACCAGAATCGGTGACTCCAGGAACACAGTGTATGAGTATAACGATAAGATGAAATACATATCCATCTTGTGTCTGAGCTGTAAGGAGGAGCACCCTGCAGTTTGGCAGCTGGATACTGTGTCATGCTGACTCACAGCCTGGGGCGGCCGGAGTGGATCAGAATGTAACTCACAGCCAAAAGATGACGTGAGGCAAATGTCAGAATTTGTGTTGCAGTGTTCACTGGACTCCCATTGAAATATCTCTCGGATTCTTAAGGTAGAGTTCAAAGGAGTTTAGGTTTGACGTTGAAAGAACAAATCAAGGTATCCTAAATACATAAAGGATGATGTTACTTTGTTATGATCAGCAAATGCAAAACTGAAAAGACTTAAAGCAACAGCACACTAGACCGTCTCTCAGAACTTTCAGACTTCCCATCAACTGCTGCATTGGTAAGTCATCATGGGAGCTGTAGTTTTTGTGTGTTCAAAAAAAAATCATTGTCTAACTTTGTTAAATTCACCAAGATTTCAGCTCCCAAAGGCAAGTGCTGTAATGGATGCTGATTTGCCTCAGAGCATAGACAGTAAACCCAAAAACACACTGAATTCAAGGCCTTAAAATCTGAAATGTAATAAACAAGAAAAACTCATTAAACATCTTTCCTCATATGTTAAACAGCACTTGAGAAATGAAATAGTGCAGCATCTGAGTTAAAAACCCTCATACCATCTTGCCGTATCGTCTCAAACAGCCTACAGCATAACATAACTTAGCATGCATGTTATTGGATTTCATATCAATATTTCAAGGAAAAAACTAATATCTTTATATAATTAATTAGCAGACCGTTTGCAGCATGTGTTCTTCACCTAATTCTAATTTCATGACAGTCATATTGGACACAGTATGTGGCGCATCAGGGCAAGAATCAGTGATGTGAAGTATGCTTTTACTGTACAGGAGTTTATTATTTTCTACCTGTATGCTCTCAAAGAGACGTTTTGACATTCACATTTGTATTCAGTATGAATGTATTTTGCCAGGATGGAAGAAGATGTGCTTGTTGTATTAATTGCAAAGTGCAGGAGTTTCAGGAGGAGGTTCAGCGCACAAAACATCCTACTCTTGTATTTTGACATTTACTGGCAACCAGAAGGAATTTCAATTACAACAGACACCATGCTACAGTAGATATGTAACAGGACAGTAAATCAATGTTTGTTTCTCTTTAAAAGTATCAAACAAACACTTTTGTGTTCTTTCTCTTCTTTTTTCTCCAGTGTTCAGCCCAACATGGCCCCTCTCTGACAGCTGCTTAAGAAGGACACCACCTGGCTCCAAGAGCTCCCACCCCCACAACTACAAAGAGGCACTACGGTTCATCAAGCAACAGCTCTCCACTCACACTGGCCCACTAGACCCTGGATGAGCCCACCACTCCACGCTGCATTGCCTGTGCTGATGTGGAACAGCCAGTCACCACCACTTGAATGGGAAACTCTAAGAAATGCTTAGGGTGAGAGGAAGCCTCTTTGCTGGCATGTGAGCATTTGAACACATTTATATGTATGGTGAAGGCTGCTCTCTTCATGCAAATGAGAAAACACTACAACAAGCTCTGGCCACACTGTGACGTTGTCGTGATGGATGAAGTCAGTGGCATAGTGCAGAGAAGTAATACTGACAATGTTTGAGGAGAGCAAAGTGAGATCAAAACAGTCCAGTGAAGCCAAGCATGCTACAATTTATTCAGCCTGTTTGTTCCAGATTACCTTCATGTTCTGGCTTCATCTCTTGTTGTAGCGTGATGGAGGCTGCGTACATCAGCCTTCAGGTAGTTGCTGTTTCAAGGTAGATAGCTCTTTGATATGACTGACAAGTGATGAGAAGGAATTAGACTGAGAGGAGTAGAGCAAGATTTATAAATCACATTCTGCCCAAAGGTTAAGAGTTGGGTACGGTAACTTTAAGGTTCCTGTCTCCAGGGAAGATGTGAGGCTTATCTCCGCTGCAATGGATGAACACTTCCACATGCCAATCAATCTTAGTGTAGTACCTAACTTTTTAGGAATACAAGAAAAACATCTTTATATTATTATTATTATTATTATTATTATTATTATTATATTATTACCTCCGCCAAGGAGGTTATGTTTTCACTGGGGTTTGTTTATTCGTTTGTTGGTTCACAAAATAATTCAAATTTGACGAAAATTTGACAGATTTTGACGAAGTTTTCAGAGTTGATCAGAAGTGGCCTAACTTAAAACCTATTAATTTTTGGTGGTGCTATTGAATCAGATCCGATCACCACCAAAAATGAATCAGTTTTAAGTTAGGCCACTTCTGACCAACCCTGAAAATTTTGTCAAAAACTGTGCATAACTTTTTGAGTTACTTTGCAAACCAACAAACCAACAAACAAGCCCCCTGTGAAAACATAACCTCCTTGGTGGCGGGGGTAACTTTAAATAAAAAAAGTTGCTGCTAGCGTGGCGGGGGTCTGTGCTCTCTGAGTGCTTTTCTAGTTTTTTTTTTTTAGCGACATTACCATTACTAGACATCATGTCTAAAAACAAAATCTAGCTCAAAATCTAAGCGGTCAAGAAGAGGTCAATACGTCCTGACATTTAGTCCCCAAAAATATTATTTTTCCCATAATGCACAGCGCTGCAGTGCTGACATCATCAGAGTTTCTGAGGCTCCACAGCCACAGACAACCTCATACACCTTTCGTGTATGTAATGAGTGCTGGACATACCAGAGTATTTTATACCTCTCTTTCAGACTAATTATATCTCATGTCATTTGTTTGTTATTTTTTTCAGGATAAAGCAGTGGACACATGTTGTACTGACGGACCTTGTGTGTGCAGTTTAAACAGACCAGCCGACTCCAGAGCAAGTGACTCCCACAGAGAGCATCAGCACCACGGGATCACATTCCCATCGATCTGTGTAGAGACCTCCATCAAGCTCCCAGCAGGACTCTCCAGCAAAGTGAAAATAATCTACTGGCAACAAAGTGCAACTAGGGTGAACGCCTCAAATTATTTTCCAATAAGACAGCATCAACAACTTTGTTTAAAAAAAAAAAAAAAAAGAGTAAAAATTCATACATTTTTATGAAGAATTGGAGCAGGCTGCCAAGCAGCAAGGTGTTGATTTACAGCACAGATATAATCTCACAAATTGGGGACATTGGAAATGAAATCTCAAGTGAACAAAACCACTAAGCTCTTCAGCGATAGCCCATTAATCAATGATACATCTGGCTGGATGCATCCAGGTAATGTTACACCAGTGTTGAGGGGATAACAGCACAAGAATATTCACTTATCTTTGTTTTAATCAATAATCCTTCATCTCAAGTACAACTATGGAAAAGCACAAAACCCATTTATAAACTCCAGATGCATTCACAGGTGTAAACAAATAAGTCTTTCAGTGAGAGCTTTATGATTTAATACTTTCATACCATTCAAATTCATCAGCCACTCTATACTTATGAGTGGTTAAGTAAATTAAAGTGAACATGACGTTATAAATTTATTTGAAGTGAAGAGGGCAATGCTGATTGTTCTTTACATAATGAGTGAGGTGTCTGGCTTACATATTGATCATCTACAGCATGGCAGCAAGAAATTAAACACATTTTTCTGGTGGTGATGAAGCAAGTGCCTGAGGAGTGTGGCTTGTATTGTTGTTTTAGCGCTGTACAGGTTTATGGTGAGTTTGTAGTTTCAAAACTTTCTATAAAAAAAAAAACAAAATAAATTTTAAACGTGAGCCATCTCACATCCTTCTCATCTCTGTGTGTCAGTTATCATGGAAACAAGAAGTCGCCTAAATAAAAATGAATTAAATGATAATAAACAAAATAAAGGTTTACTTAAAAATTGTGATTCACATACAAACACTTAAAGTTTGGAGGTGACCGAAACTCCAATGTTATATTAGCCCAGATAACCAAATTTTCTCACACTTGTGGTTATCTGGGCTAATATGTAGTTTTATCTGCTTTGCTCTCAGCAAGGCAGAAAAAACGTAAAAATGCATTAGTTAACATGCTAATGTTACGAACCAATGACAACAGTGTGAAAAAAGAGTGGGTACTTAAAAATTATTTGGCAGGTGATTGGCTGAACCATTCATCAATCAAAATCTTGCCAAAGCCAGTCAGGGAACAAGTAAAAATATACTTTTTTTTTTCTTCTTTCAGTGAAGAATTATTAGTTCTCTGGTTCTCTCTAGTTCTAAGAAGAAGAAGAAGAAGAATCCCTTTATTAATCCCTCAATGAGGGAAATTACATTTTTTCACTCTGTTAGTATATATACACACATATATTTTTCAGTTGCACATTACACACACAAGTCATGAAACAAACACATGCACATGCATTAGAGGAGAGGTGTCAGAGTGAGGGGGCTGCCCCTTATCCAGGCGCCCCGAGCAGTTGGGGGTTCGGTGCCTTGCTCAAGGGCACCTCGGCAGTGCCCAGGAGGAGGAACTGGCACCTCTCCAGCTACCAGTCCACTCTCCACATTTTGGTCCGACCTGGACTTGAACTGGCGACCCTCCGATTCCCAGCCCAAGTCACTACAGACTGAGCTACTGCCGCCCCCCGTTCTGATGTAACTGATACTATTGCGGCTACGCTAACCTCTTCAGGAGCCGCCATTGTTGTTTCATCATGTCGTCACGTCACGCGTTGCCAGGTACCAGATGTGGGGGAAACCATACTGTCCCCCAGTAGGTTTAGTAGACATTGCCAAACCTAGAGCCATGCCGCTAGTGCAGCTAAAAAAAATAATATGGTCTTCTTCAGCTCAAATCACAAAACATATGTTTCAGACTTCCTTCCTCTAGTAATGCAGGTTGAAGAGGACATGTTGAACAGATTGCTGTTTGATTTAAGAAAGGTAAACTGAATTTATGCACATCCTATAAAATAAGTTCAATTTGTTATGCTTAGGTAACATGTGTTGCCAAAAACAACATAAAATCTGTGAAAAGGCCTTCATGACATTTACACATTTTCTGAAGATGTCTTCCTCCATAAAAAAAACATAAGCTGTTTTTTGAATCTCTGTCATGCATAATGAATGAGCAATTCACCTGGATTTAAACTATGCGCAAGTCATTTTATTAACAGCTGCTTGAGAAAAGACATGGTGAAATGTCCTTGATGTATTGGATTTACATAATCCATACTAAGTATTGGGACAGCTGGGGAACTACAGCCCATGTGTCATCAAGGATATTCAGATGAGTAAGTGTTATAGCATGGTTACTGACCATCCTCTTCAGGATGAGAGCATGAACACAGCTGGAGAACCATCACCAGGTTTTCTCTGAGAAAACAGGCTGCCTGCCAGGAAGAGCAAAGGGGAAAAGTGCCCTCACCCACAGCTCTGCAATCAGTCCATGTGAACATGAGACGTAGACGAACAAACCAGGCCGTCCTCCAGCCCACCTAACACATGAACACAGGACAGTCACTGTGCACGTCTCACATCTGCACTCCTACCAAGATTACAGAGTCGTATCATCCAGAGGACGCCAGCTGAGCAGAGTGCAGCTTTTAGCAGCCTGTGTGGAGCATCAGACAAATCACAGCATGCCTGTTGTATGCAAATGCTCCTTTGAAAACATTTCAATCCCCAGAATCCCCTGACACTTACAAGCACCATATCATTGTTGGTAAAACATGTTTCATATATTGTGTCTAAATCACACATAAAATGCTGTCCTGTGCTATGGGAATAGTTTTTTTTACATGTGTGAACTATCATGATTTTTTTTAAATATATGAGTAAAAATATACAACATAACAATACAATACAGAGATCATCTATAAGAGCATCATCTATAATAGTTACTGACCCTAGAGGTCATAGTTAACATATTATTTATTACATTATTACAACCTTTTATTATATAATGGCTCCTTTAAATGGGTTTATTCAGGATGGTCTCTCTTTTAATGGACTCGTCCTAATGGCACATAAACTGTATATAATGTGTGAGCGCAAGTCAAGAAATCTGTAAGTGGCACTTGTTGCACAGCGTAATGGAAACTGTGACTGGCACAATAGGCCCAACAGAAACATGGCATCTGACTCATCTTCACAAAGCACTTTCACTGGAGAGGGCGGGTGATGAATCAGTCTGTGAGGATGCTGGTCGCCACTTGTTTAGCATTTCACGGTGCTATTATCTAAATGTGTACTGTTTTCAATAGTAATAGTAACTCATGTGAGTTACCTTGATGTTTGGAAAATATGGCTTGGATAAATGCTGTACCTGATATGGCACAGCACTGTTTCCTGCTAATATGTGTTTCCCTCCCCCCACCTTTGGTGTGTCTTGACCTTTGACCTTAATCAACCAGTATTCCTAACCCTAAATATCAAAGGCAGCACTATCATTTCCTCAGGAAGGGAAAAGTATTTCACCAGGGAACAGACTTCATCATAACACAGACAGCCGCAGGTGAGCAGCGTCCATGTCACGTTACGTTCACTAAAGGTGCTTGTTTTACCACTGACAGACTCAGAGTGAATTACTGACAGCATTATGGGTAGGACCCTTCACATTAAGCTTGAGCCACTCTGTTTGTTATTGTGTCTAAGTCCTGTTGAAGGGGAAGTCTCACTGTGAAATCTGACTATCCACTTGTTCTGGCTCAAATAACTTTCACATTGTGGAAGTTATCTACGATTCTGTCATGACATGACATGAAATTTCCGAACAAGGCTTCCCTTGAGCAAGACTCTTTCCATAATGTCTGACACTTCTGATAACAATCAGAGCCTGTCATGGCAAAAACAAGCACTTATGGTAGAGCGAGTGATTTCACTTTCTGTTTCAGTTCATGCTAACCAAACACAGCTATGCTCACGTTACTCTGACTCCATCGCATTTCTTCTATGACACCATTGTATCTGTTTGCCATTAATCTGGTCTTTTAATTTAAAAAAGGACATATTGGTTTTGACATTCATGAACAAAGTGATGGAGGTGCCAACCGTAACAGCCTGTAAAATTAGCAATTAATGTCAATGGGACACAGTTTTCATTTAATTATGGTTTGTAGCAAATATGGTAAAGCTACACATGTATCAAAAAATAGTACATTAGCTTTTGTCATTTGATATGGTCTGAAAGTGCTACTTGCAATGATTAACTTCATTAGTCTGGGTTCCAGGAAGTGTTTCGCTAATGTTTTGGTGATGTCTTAATGCTGTTTCAGAGGCGTTCTTGCTCTACTTATTGTCTGATTTACATATTCATTGACATGAATTTTGGTACAATTGGAGTTATTGTTCAAAAGCATCACTGGCCTCATCACACATCAACAGTGGCAAACATAGCAATTTGGGGGCTGAGGTGTACAAAGCCAGGGGTCCTTCATTCCTTCTTTTTTTACACAAAAAAGCAGGGACAGCCACCTCAAAGGCACCTATCAGTATACGACCATGCACTGAATAAAGACGGGGTGAACAGAATGAGAGAAGTGTCATATATTACATCAGTGCCTGTCAAAATTACAAATATTTATTTTTTAAAAAATCATGACGCCAAAATGCATATTCAGTGTATATACACATGTTGATGTTTTGAGACAACATCACCATGAGAAAGATATAGACTATACATAGTCCCCATAGCCTATATAGCCTATATTTACATAAATATACAGTATATACACACACTGCTGCATGCTGTGATTGCTTTCCTCCCTCTGAACTGAGTTTGTGTGAGGAAAATCTCATGCTCGGCACATGCTGTCATCACTAAGTGTCACATTGGGAGCAATCAGTCACAGGTAGGCCTATAAATGTAGTCAATGTGCAGGGTCAGTGTGGATGGAGGGGGCAGTGCTCACAGCTTCGTCATGGCGACCGAGATTGGCCTCAAGACAGCTGGTCTGACGTGTGCTAACAGTATCACAGCTGGGCTCCGGTTTCAGACCTCCAGACATTGTTTTTCCTTTTCTTTTCTTTTGGAGCAGTTTGTGGAGGCTTTTCTGTGCAGATGTACTGTGCTTCTGACACCATTTCTCATTTGGTCTTTCTTGTGATTTATTCTACTGTAAATACGCAGGGAGGGTGCAATCACATGGCACAGCGTATCTTAATATAATCTTTGTACCATTTTTACCGTCCCACATGACGACACTAAATTTAATTAGTTTCCACAAACAGCTCATGGTTGACATAGTCCAAGTTGTTTTCCTTGTCTTTGCAGCAGAATTTTATTTTGTACAAAGTTGCTTTCAATTCTTATAGCGGTGAAAATTATTTAAAAATCTATTGACGGAGAGCAGAAGAATAAATCCACCTTTCTATTACTCGGAGGCATTAACAGGTGAGAGTATGATGTGATGAATCTCACGCTGTCAGCTGAACAGTATATTTGAGGATGGCCTTCCAATCATTTCAATCATTGAGTGAACTCATCAAAGCAAAGCTCTTCTGTCTACAGACATGGATGACTGGGTCAAACACTACCTGCAAATAATTCTTAGCTATGGATTTAACCTGCCAGATGAAATGGGCCTGACTTACAAAGGCTGGATGGTGAAGCACATCGCAAAAAAGATATCAAACCCACATCAAGACACTTTCCTGTGATTGTCTAAACTTCATGGTCTGAGGCATTAAGAAAAATCCATCTGTCCCAAACCTACAGTAATATCACAAAGAGTACTGAACACATCGTACCAGCAGGATGACAGTGTGCAGTTTCATGTAATGATGGTGACTCAGCCCATTCTGTCCGTTCTTTGATTTGTAGAAAATTGATTTATGAAAAGTTACCTCTCATTTTTCAAGTTCAGACATACTGCTGGCTTTTGTTCGATTGCAGTGCTGACCATTGTATACAAAAGTCCTCACACCGGAGCGAAGCAGTTAACGCAATTAAAGCATAAACCTGATAATATTTAGCACTTTTTTATTGACAACAGATCACTGTCTGTCTTCCTCCCCACAACCCCACCCTATGTTGCCCTTCTGAAGACATATCTTTAAAAAACAGTGCTGGATGTGAAGTTTCATTTTCAAATTGTGCTAAAGTTGGGAGACTATTTTTAGCTGGGTACTGATACACACATGGTGTATTTCAGAAACTGATGATTCACTGCAATTTCCACTCACAACCATCTCCAGGGTTTACAAAGGATTGTCTGCAAAAAGAGAAAATATCCAGTGAGCAGCAGTTCTCTGGGCTAAAATGCCTTGTAGATACCACAGGTCACAGGGGAATGGGCAGACTGGTTTGAGATGATAGAAAGGCGGCAGTAACTCAAATAACCACTGGTTACAACCAAGGTCTGCAGAAGAGAATCTGAGAGACCACACCTGGTCACAATCCTGTCGCCTATACAGCAACAGGACAGTAGAAGTCAATAGAAGAAGAAAAAATGCTGCCTGGTCTGATGAGTCTTGATGTTTGCTATGACATTAAAATTTTAGGGTCAGAATTTGGCGTAAAGAACATGAAAGCATGGTTCAATGCTGCCAGTAGAGACTTGGTCTGAGGACTGGAGGGTCAACAGTTCACGTACACACACAGACCATGTACTGAGTACCAGGCCAACTCCTGGGTACTCCTGAGGCGCCATTAAGCAAGACACCAAACCCCCAAACTCCTCCTGGAGTGCCGTACTATGCCTGACCCTGCACTACGACCCCTCTGAAAAGCATCTGTATTGACATCTAGGAGGGATATGCAAAGGATACATTACATTAAATTAAATGACAAAGATTATCTTTGTCCAATTCCAATATGTGTAATGTCTGCAAAAGAGCATATAAAATAACCAACTGATGTCTGTTTTACATTTTAAATTAAATGAAGTCTGCAGACGTAAAAACAGCCCCCTCAGAAACCCATTTGGCGAGTCCATAATTACAATCTGCCTAAATTAATTCCCCACCAAAAAGAAAATAAAGCAACACAATATATTCTGATCATCATGACACAGTTCCACTGATTTTCACTAAATTAGGATTTTGCAATCAGAGAAATCACTTCTGAGTTGTTGTATTTTCCTTTTCTTTGTTGCCGTCACCATCACTTCCCAACTTTAATGTAAGCTGTAATTCACAAGTGTCCAGATTTCTGCACAGGAGAAGTCTGACTGTTTCCTAAACTGTACTTACTACAGTTACTGCTAATACTGGAGTGTGGTAATGCATAATAGTGGCCTGTTTCCTACAGAAGAGACACAGTCAGCTGCAGTAAATGTGACCACTTCACAGAACATGAATATTACAATGGCTCTTGTTGCTGTAGCCTAGAAACAACAGTGGATCCACCTTCACTGCTCGGTGCAGTCTTCCCTTTTAAAGTGTTGCCTGGCAAAGCGGAGGACAGGCCTGGTGCATTAGTCCCCTCACACCCCCCACCTCCAGATAAAAGTCCTCATCTGGCATAACACTAGGTGACTTCAATAATGGAGAAAGCGCTTCTCTGTGACCTCTGCAGGGAAAGGAAGTTCATTTGGAAATGTCCCACTTTATCTGGACTCAGCTGATTAAAAGGTTGAGCTTGTTTTTTGAAATAGGGTACATTTCATTTAATTCAATTAACTTCCAACTCGATTTCTCTTCAGCTTCAATTCGGTGTTGTGGTGATTAAAATGCAGAGAGGATGTGAGCGTATAAACAAACAATCTGTTGGAAATAAATCTTAATGACGCAAATGCATCATCATAAGTCGTGTCAAACTGTTGTAATGCATGTCTCCTTTTGAGGGGGCTCATAGGAAATGAATGCAAGTGTGCAAACTGGATTGATTTGTTCTTTTTTCCCTGTTTTCATTTACAAATATTTGTAGTAAAGCTCAGGTGATTTCATCAAATTCCTCAGAAATAACGCAAATCTGCTCTGAAAAATACGCATTAAAATGTTGTATTAGATGTTAAATGTGGTGAACTATCAGATTTCACTTTGCTTCACTCTCTGGAAACTGGCTGAACTCAGAGGAGCTGTCCCCTCAGCACCACAACAGCTCCAACATCCTCCATGACCAAGCCTCGTCATCCTGCTGCTCAGCTCCACATCTCCTAAACTCCTTCTGCTCTGGCAGACTTTAAGCTACATCTCTGTGACGCACCGGCAAAGTTGAATATATATAAAGTGGCACAGCTTCACAGTGTGTGTGCGCTACGTCATCCTTAAGGGGTGGTTTTTTAACAAAACAAAAAAAGTATCAATCCAAATATCCTCATATCGTTTGACCACAAAGCTCCATCCTCGCAGCACAGCTCCCGGCCAGCCCTGACTGCTGCAACATGTTGCTTAAAAACTTTATCTAATAGAAACTGTAGTGATTAGCTTGTTTGTGATCCGCTCTGAGTGTGAACATGTGCTTTTCGCGTAATTGCTGCCTACAGGCCGTTTTATTGCCATGAAAATGTAATTTCCCTCATAATAAACCGCGTCCTGTTGCGCAACGCTGATAATGCGCCGACACTGACAGGCATCTGTGATGGTCATGGGGGACTGGTTATAGTGGTTTTAGAGACTGGGACAAACTTACCTATGGTGGTTATAACCGTGATGGCAAAGTAAAATGACCCTGCGAATTTCCACTGCACCCCGGCTCTGTGGGGCTCTGCCTCCATGATGATGGTCTCCAGTTTGCGGTAATCATCCTCGCTGATGTTATATTTCCCCTGGAGACGCTTCTCCTCGGCTTCCAGCTGCTCCTTTTCCCGCATCTCAAAGTCGGACTCCAGGGCGTCAAAGACGGCGGCCCCGACGAGCAGGTATGTGAACGTGCAAATGATCAGGGACAAGGTCCGCACGTTTTGCCGCTTCATGGCCAACAGGAACCGGCGACCGAGGGGCTCATGTCCCCTCGGGTTCCGCGGGAAGGCGCAGCGAGCGTGAGGGAAACCGTGTGGACAGCACCTAGAGGCGGAGGCGCAGAAAGGTGCGCTCCGGTGACGGTGACCGAGGTGGGCGCAGGAGTCGGAGCAGCGGTGGAAATCCCCCACCTTGTGGTTATCCCGGTGACAGACCCCCAGATCCTGCTCCTGGTTCGCGGAGAGACACAAGAGACTGCTCGATCGCCTGGACCAGGAGCCCTGCAGCCGAAAGACCCTGCGCAAGACCTGCCCAAACCAAGTCCTCCCGGTGCGCAGTGCCATCAACAAGCTGCTTCCAAGATCGCCTGTTGGTCTCTATTCCCCCTTAAGTGAACTATACTGATATGAATGAATTCTTCCACTCAAAGTAAACGCTTAGTGCCAGATCCTCGTTTCTTTCCTCTCCTTGATGCGCCACTCACTTTATCTTTGACGTGATTTAAAATGTCCTATAACAAGACATCTTTCCGCATGCTTCTTAAGTTTCAGCTGGACACCAACCTGTTCATTGTAAGCTCATCAGCACGCGGGCTATTTATAGCAGCCATTCCCCATACACCAAAAAGATCCAGTTTGTGTGAAATCCTCAAGTCTTCCTCGCAAACAGCGGACATCCTCTTCAGAAATGTGCTGAGTCGTCGATAAGAGCGCAGGGGCATCAAGTTGGGAAATGTTACTCACGCGATGCGCAGATGAATCATCGTCACAGCATCATTTCCCCCTTTTTACAGCTGATTTATTCCTGGATCAACTCACCACTTCTTAGGAATAAAAATATTCCAAAAGCGCAACGTCGACAACAGGTTCCATCACAAAGAAGAGTTTCCATCCTTTCCTTCAGCTGGTGTGAAAGAGAAGAAAGAATGAAGACACTTAAGAGCTCAAATAAGCAAAATATCATGAAGGACCACAGCGGCTCCGTGCCCGCAGTGGCACTCAGCTCCGTTGCGCACATCCAAACCTCCTCTACAGTCTGCTGATGAGTCCAAACTGATTGTGGAAAAAAAGGAAAGCATATATGTGTGCTCCCTCGTCGTGCGGGGGCCTCTGAGTTAACCATGCGTGTCACGAACTGCTCGTATTTTGAAGGCTCCACATTTTTATGTCTCCACACACTCCAGACTCTAATCGGTGGGCGTTGCTCCTCCTGTCTCTGTGTTATTCTCTTTTTTTACAAGTGTCACGATTCATCTAGATTCTGGCCTGAGTATCTGCCTACTCTTGGAAGCTTTCTCTTCAGGAAAAAAAAATATCTGGCTAGCTGGGGCACAACTGACTGACTGCATCCCTCCCACCCTGTCTTAACACCCTGAAGCTCCCATAATGACCACTACTACTCATTAGATGGACAGAAAGGGTTAACTTGGACTCGGATGGTCACATCAGCGCTTTTTTCCTTACAGGCAGCAGCTCCTACCCAGGAGCTCTCCAAGGTCCTGAAAGCTGGGGCACTGGTGCTCCACTGCGCACAATGCAAGTTATTGTGCGCACACTTTGATGATGCATGCAACAGTGAGGAATAAAGAGAAACAGACTTTCAACACATGCTTGAAAAGAAAGGGAGGACCCATATCCCCAGGGGATCCAAATGCGTGGACATTTGATCCACTGCAAAATTGTTTGTTAATACTGTCTGCACAACTCCAGCACGATGTAACCTGGACTAATAAGAGCCTTAAGGTCACACCTAGGCCCTTAAAACATTCTTCTAAGGCTTTTCATTTACTCTGTAAGCTGCTTCCCATGCAGAACATTTTTGTAATTCCAGCAGCATAAATTTGGAGACGAGCTGGCTTCATAGTTTGTATGACTTTATATTAACACATCCTAAGGTGGGTATGAAGGAAAATTCCCATTATGTAGCACAGCAAAAGACTAATGGATGTAATGCATGTTCCTCCAGTGGTGAAACCCTGATCTACAGTTCTGTTATTGTTGGACAAATGGTTGTTAAGATTAAATCTGGTTTGATTATCAGCATGTTTTTTACTCCCCAGTGTGAGGAGCTGACTACCTACGTATATTTACACTCAGTGGTGGACCTTGACTGTTCTTTTGCTATTTCTTAATATTTTCAGGCATTATGGATAGAAGATTACAGGATATGGAGGATGTGGTTAAAACGTGACATTGCAATTCCACCAGGACACCTCAACTCTTCCTGTTGCCTTTCCTCAGTGGTCAATGTAGTCTCAATGAGGGGGAGAGCTATTTTTCAAAGAAATGATCGACTGTTTGAACAAATAGTTCTGCTTATATTGTTATATCAGCTTAATAAAGCTCCCATTCTACAGTGTTATGGAGTTTCTATTAATTTCTATTTTTCTCATCTTTAAAGTGCTTTAAATGCAGGGAAAAACTGTAAAACACTGGAAATTCTTTACAATCCACAAGTAGAAATTCAAACTTTGACTTTAATCTTTTTTCATAGTAAAAATCATCCTGATAGAAGATGATGAATACATGTCTATGACTTGGGCCACCTCATTACAAATTATTATACAGGAAGTCACTGTACAGGCGGAGGGGGAAATAAGCCAGGAAAGTGCTCATTACATTGAGTAACAATGAAAAGTGGAAATAACATCTTCCTATGGAACAATGGTATATGCCAGCGACAAGTCTCCACAGTGCTTCACCTGTTCGACCTCATGCAAAAGCTCTGCTACTTTTCTCTCTTCTACTGGGAGATAATTAGAGAATAAATCCATAAAATCATATCCTGGATTGCCCCAATAGAGCCTGGGCCAAAACCTCAACTATGTAACTACTATTTTCAAATGCATTAACCATCATCTTCATTTCATTTCCTGGGACACAGATATTCATCCTCCAGTATGAGATTAAGAAAACTGCAGAGTTTGAGACATTCATAAGGGGAAAAAGATTAAAAAAAACATAAAGATGTTGTGTCATTTTGGTTATTTAAGTAAGGCTAGGTTTTCCTGTTGTTAGTTTTTCAATTCTCACATTTTACTGCTTTTTTTTGCATGGAAGTAAACAAAGTCTTCCTCCGGACTGAACAGAGAGATTGGAAATGTAAAAGCTTTTATGAATTGCTAATGCCTTGGGTTTTGTTTGTTAGTGTTTTTCTGCACACTCCGTCATTTCTGCCTCTGTAAGCTTTTAAAGGTTCACCACAAATGACTTGAGGGATCCCTTTTTTCCTGTCAGATTAATTTTAGGTTGCAAATTGTTTACCTTCTCTCTGAAAACATACCAAACAGGAACAAGCTCATCTCAGTAAGAGCACATGCGGTGGCCACGGCGTCAACCAGTGTTTCATAAATGCATTTAAGAGTCCAAACAGATCCACTAATCAACAGTGCCTGGATCTGGAGTCACTCTATATTTAGCTCCCCTTTCTCACATCTCAAGTGTGCGTTCAGCCCACCTACACAACTCCTAATGCATTTCTGAAGAAGCTCAGAGAGAAAAGTTTCATAATGGCAACTGCTTAGATTAGTCTCCATGGTAATGACAACCAACTTCCAGCAGTTCAGCCGCTGTGCTCGTCACACACAGACACATCTCATCTGGAGGCTGTGTGACGGCAGAATTTCCCTATATATGATCTGAACTGACAGCAGAGGCATCAGACGTGCACAATTAGGAGTGATGAATGAGAGAAGTTGAGCTTCAACCCGGCTCGATTAAGTGACTGACAGCTGAGTGCCTCTCGCTCATGTCACCCTGGTACTGAAACTGAACTGAAACTACCAGCCACAGTCTGGAGATAAACACTTGTGTTGTGTGGCAAGACGTCATACATCATCCACACATCAATACCTGCAACACTAACAAGGTGTCTGTGATGTACGGCTTCACAGCAAACAGCAGACAATCAACAGGATCAATGCATGCAGAATTCACTCATCTCAACAAATCCAATAAATATGACACTGACATTGACCACATAGACACATAAAACAACTCCTTTGTAAAATCTGCTTCATTCTCTTTACAAGAAGAAGAATCTCTCTATTAGTCCCTCAGTGAGGGAAACTTCAATTTACACTGTTTTTTATTTTCAGTTGCACATTACATACAAGTTATGAAACATGCATATGCATTGGAGGAGAGGTGTCAGAGTGAGGGGGTTGCCCCATATCGAGGCAACCCAAGCACCCATGCTCAAGGGCACCTCAGCATTGCCCAGGAGGAGGAACTGGCACCTCTCCAGCTACCAGTCCACGCTCCACACTTGGTCCGACCTGGACTTGAACTAGCGATCCTCACTACAGACTGAGCTACTGCCGCTCCAGCCCTAACCGGCCCCACTTTATGGTGATAACCTGCAGCTTTTTTTTCCCACAGATCCAAACAATGAGCACAGAAAGTGTCGCCACAGACGACCATTTAAAAACTGCAAATGCAAAGGCTTCATTAGTGGGTCATATACTCTAGCTCACCTGATTCAGACAGATAGATAGTGACTGAAAATGCACAGTGAGTTCTCTGTTGAGCTTTGTAAACACACTCAAAGTTTGCCCTTGATTCACTCCTCTTTAACCACTCACTAAACTCGACAGCAACACTACACACTAGAGGGGCCGATTATTGTTTTATGAGTCATTGTGCCTTTAAAGGGTATTTTTTACTTCAGTTTATTACTTTCAGTTAGAAATTAAATTTGTTCCTTCAGTGGACATAGATCAGTGTTTATCAGATATCATTTAATATAATTGCCTTTACATCGTTTTACAAGTTTTCCTACTTGACATCACTGATATTTAATGATGTGTCTGCAGTCATTCATTCCTTTTTCTCATCTTCTGGTCACTGCTGCTTTCCCTGTATTCAGGGTTGCAGGGTTCAGCAGACCATCACAGGGCCGACACACAGTACAGACAGTCAGTCACCCCCATATTCACACCTGAGGACAATTTAGAGTCACCAGTTAAACTAACCTGCATGTCTGTGGACTGTGGAAGGATTCACACTACCATGGGTCGGGTTGCAAAGTCCGCACAGAAGGACCCAGGCTGGATTCAAACCTGCAATCTTGCCATGAAGCAACAGTGAAGACATGCGGGTCAGCAAAGACATAGAGGCAGACAGATTTATGGACTGAGCAGGAAACATCATATTTTACTGAAATAAAAAATGATCAACAGCAAAGTGAGCATCAAAAGGGTTTTTTTTTGTCAAACTACAGCTCCAAAGATGAAACCATTGCATTTTTATTACCTTTTGTGATTACACTGACCTAATGTAAAATAAGGAACAGGAATAAATAAATGAGAATAAAGGAATAAAATGAAATCTGAAAAAGGTTACGCTCGGTGGAACATTTCCTCCATGACCTCTGCATCTCTAAAATCTCGGCTCTGCTCGGCCCTTTGAGCTTCAAATCAATCAAAGAGGTAAGACTGTGCCTCGAAGGCGGCTCTCTGACAAGTATATAGAATAAAAACACACC
The DNA here is from genome assembly GCA_029721515.1 of Synanceia verrucosa. NCBI lineage: Eukaryota > Metazoa > Chordata > Actinopteri > Perciformes > Synanceiidae > Synanceia > Synanceia verrucosa. The sequence continues at coordinate 11,332,874 of CM056567.1, read as the reverse complement.
TTACTTGATCTTGGCAAAATTAAGTTGACAAGTATTTGTTTCCTTTTTTATTTTATTTTTTTTAGGTATTTTATTGTGCTTTTGGCTTTGATATCTGGTACATACATTACAGTATATGCTATGCATAGTCCATGAATAAATAAATAATATAAATAAAACAATAATATTTACAAAAAATAATGACGCTTGATCAGGTGTTTGAGATACATTTTTGTCTCTTTTTAGAATTTATTGTGATAAAGGTGCATATTCTGAACAAGCTGAAAAAAAAGTATGTTTTTTTCATTTTAACTGGAAGGGAATTCTTTTATTCACATTTTAGAGCTCAGGTTAGGTTTATTTCATATTTAGCAGCCTGTGTGCCGCTGCAGATAGTGGAGTAATTAAGTCAGAAAGTCACAGTGGATCAGTAAACACGCAGCGTTTCTCTGGCGGTGCTACAGGCGTGACAGTGAAAGAGCAGTGCAGGTGTCAAATCGCTTGTCTTTCTTCAGCACACCCCCTAATCCCTCCACCACCACCACACCGCTGCACCACCCAGCATTTATACATTATATCTGCAAGGCTGCAGATATAATGTATATGAATGGACACGCCTTACAGCCACTGCTGACAGAAGAGGAGAAAAGGATGTAATTGATCTCTGGCCTCTCTAGATTCATTTGCATGAACGTTTTCATGCAGACTGACACACTGTACTGTCTTCAGCAGCGCTCTGGGGGATTGCTTCGCCACCAGATGAGAGGCTCTTGTTTGCTCTCAAACAACTCTTTTTCCTCATTGTTGTAACAGCCTAATATCAAGCGGAGGGGAGGAAATGCATCAGCACAGATTGATGGATGATTGGCTGATTACGATCAGCATTACAGGTGTGCTGCGAGGTAATGAAGGTTGGTGGCTAATAATGCAGTGGTGATTTTCTGATAAGAAACCTCATTTAAACTTGAGACAAGACGTTTTGTCTCTTCTGGGTGTCCTCAGTTCTGGGGAGGTCAGCTCATTGTTTGAGTGTGGTGATGATAAGATGCTGTATTTTCTTCTCATGAAGTATTACATGACACTTCCCACTCTGGAATTGTTAAATACTGTTGCTCGGTCAGTGGCCTCATACTTCAAACTATGACACTCCTAGGCACAGTCTAGCATCAGTTTAGCGCTACGTTCACACTGCAGCCTGAAGCGACCCAAATCTGATCTTTTAATTACAGGCGTGACAGTGAAAGAGCATTGATCCGACACAGATCCGACTTTTTCAAATGCGACCCAGGCCACTTGGATATGTGGTCCTAAAACCGATACATATCTGATCTTTTGACATGCGACTTCATTCTGAACAGCCAGGTCGCATTCATCTGACCTACACGTCATCGATAAGCGTCAAATGTCACTATTCTGTTCACCTTTTTGTCCGTAAACACTGAGCATGCTTGCTGTGTGTGATGTCGTTGTGCCACATAGAAGTCGCACTTAACTGGAAATGTGAACGACCTCACAAAAAAATTCGGATTTTACAAAAAAAAAATCGGAATTGAGCATTAAGCCCTGCACTCGGAACGTAGCCAAAGACTCAGGGACAGTAAGTCTGTTTTCACTCTTTACGTGCAGTTTTCTTTTAAAATAGACTTCCATGAAGATTAACTGCTTTGTTTTTAGGTTTAGGGGCTGATCACAGTGGGACATGTCGCTGTAGAAAAGAGTTGCACCTGTGGAGCAGGTCTGTGTGCACACGTAGGCAATCAAAAGTGATTGAAATTAACATTTGATGTCTCCCTCTCCTGGGTTTGACATTGACGAACAGTGAAACTGCATCTGGTGCTGAAAAGTTGAGAAAATTTAAACACTTACAGGTGACTAAAATGGCAAACTACCCCTGAATCAACACTACATTAGATTTAGGTAAGAAAAGGACTTGGTTATGTTTAGGAAAAGATTGTGGTTTGGGGTGATGTAAGTATGTTATATGTTTGCAAAGTCTGGATGTTATGTTCTAAAATTAACAAAAATAGTGACAACAGAAAGCTAGTATTTATGGTAGGTTTATGGAAATAGTCTAGTTTAACAGCCATGATCAGGCTGGCCAGTCTGTGATGTTTAGACCAAGTCAAATAATAAAAATGGAAACACTGACTGTTGGTGAATCCCTTGTGTTGTTGCTCAGTGTGTCCAGGTCTGACCCCAGAATTTAATTAGTGTGAATCTATGCTTCGCTAAGTGAGGATAGCACACTCTTAATTGCTTTGTAATTTAGGCTCAAGCTGCAGGATGGAGTTACTTTAAGTGAAGAAGACCGCTCTTAGGGTCAGTAAACAATATGCAGAAGAAGCACTGTACTCTAGGTCTGAACTGACAGCAGTCCACAGACTTAGAGTGGATTAAGTCTAATTTATAACCATTTAAAGGCAGCACACATGCTCTATTCTTAATTAAATAAACAGATAATCAAATTCATAAGCGTGCAGGGCATGACTTTGGAGTTGTTTGCGTTGTACGCATAACCAATGAGGTCTGTGGATTCACTGATTATTCACATATGTAAACTAACACGCTTACAACGAGTGGAAAAGCCGAACCACAAATGTGACCTTCACGGCAGAAACATCACTCGATTCAGATAAAAAGATTTAATTTCATTCCTCCATGCTTTCACATATCAGAAATTCCACATGTGGCACTGATATTTGCATAAGTACAAACTCATTCCTGGTTTAAGCTTTGAGGTCAGGCAGTGTGGATAAGATCCAACCTCAAACTCTCATTTCACACAACATGACAGCTGATGGAGAGACCGGATGGTCCTGTGTTCACTGATAAAACATCTTTCAAATACACATAAAACCTTCAGACTAGCACTCCCAACATGTAGAAACCCCCAAAAGAGATTTTAGCCTTTCGACAAGGCTAATTGTCTCTCAACATCTCCTTATCATCCAGTTCATGTTTGGACTAAAGGATGGAGTTTACAACACTCGTACTGGTAACCATGCTGCTGGGGTAACCTGAAGGAACGGAGAGGCAAGATTGTTACAATATAATAATGAACTATGTCGAGGCCATTTAAATTTGCTGTGACATTATTTCACGCGCTGATGTTTGAAAATGTCAAAGCAAGCGTGTTTGTGGTGAACTGTGAGGTTTTACTGGACAACGGCACATTGTTCAGCCATCCCTCACTGTATAATTTAATGTTAAGAATGATTATTAGTCAGCAATGTTTTCCCCGGTAATCGCTGTTTGTGGATTGTGGAGGATGTGAATGTCAGACTTGAGCATCCCAAAAGGCTGAGGGGATAAAGGTCATCTCAGCGGACAGGAAATGAAGACGAGGAGCTGTAATGGCTGGGATGGACGAACGCAGAGAGTTAGAAAATAAACAATGTCGCTTCTTTTAACATTTATTTACAACAATTACATAGCACGCACAATCAAAGGCTAAACAATGACAGTCAGATTCATCAGTACTTCAGAAAATACATATCCATATGGCAGTAATACATTATAAATTTATCTTATGTGTACAGAACTGGCTATAGATTCTTCCAGTGTTGGTTTGCTGCTCATTTTCTTTTCTTTTCTTCTTCCCAGTGAAACAGATTCTTCTATTTTTGGTTGATATTATTATAACACATGGTAACCAAAGAAAACTACACTGTGATTAAAAAAAAATCAAAAAAAAACTCAAACTGCTAAATACCAGGGAAGTGCGACACTGATATCAGAGCTCACGAAACAAAGTAGATGTTATTTCCGTATGGTGCTTGTATTTCTTGACCTGGCTACCACTCCTTGACAAGACTAGCTAGCTAGCAGTTAGCTAACTAGCAGTTAGCAAGCTAGCTAGCTAAAATGGCACAAACTGAAAAAAAGTTCACATATTGAATTTTAAGTTAACGCAAATCCACTGCTGTCTTAGGAGCGACTATGGAAACCGGGACGGTAGAGCCCTGTATTAATGACAGAGGGTCAGTAAAGTCAGAGCAGAGCTAACATAGATATTTCCTCCATTTTGGACTTTGGACTAGAGGGTAACCCACAAACTGCTAAAACTCTTGCTGACCAATGACCTTAACCATAACCATTCAAGGTCAGTGTCTAACTTAAAGGTCAATGCCTAATTTTAACCATTCACTGTAACCATATGAGGTAAATTCCTAACACCAGGAATTCATGTGATAACATGTGACAGCACCAGGTAAAGATACTAAGTGATCTAGGTCCAGGGCTTTCAGACATGTTCTGAACGAAAGAGAAGCGGATTGTTTGTAATCGCCACAAACTGCCAGCTGTATAGATGTTAGCAACATACACCCTGACCGTGTGCAGGAGTGTGTCTGTGTGCTTTTGCATTGAACTGTAACCTTCAACTAAACAATATTTACATGTGATTTAATTCAGTGGATTGTATTTACAGAGGACATCAGCAACAAAACTCTCCATTCTTCACTCTTAATGAGCTGAAATGATGAGGCCCTCGGGCCCTCGGGCCCTCAGGCCCCGGCCTGCAGCGGTGTGTCCAGGGCTCGGATGTGGACACTGGGCAGAGTGAACCAGGCTAAAGGAAGCTCTCGTTTAGCACTGTCGTCCTGGAACTTGATGTTAAGGAAGAAATCCCCAGTGTAGAGGAAGAGCAGGGCTCCCACACAGACAGAGCTTTCTTTGGGTTTAACCTGGTGATGACAAAGACAGACAGCAGGAAGAACCATGAACAGAAGTTTCATCATGAACCTGAGGCACAGTCAGAGTGAAACATAGTTTTGAAGCTGACTGTGAGAACAGTTGAGAACAATTCCCAGAATTTAGTTGTTTTGGTGCATTCAGGAATATGGGGAATTCATGCTTTCATCTGCTTTTTAGACTATAACCTCTTTGTTCTGGCATCAATCAAGTCGTTTTAATCGCCTCCAGCTCGTTCAGCATTCAGCAGTGATAATGTGTTACAGACAAAAGCTCCCTTTGAGGATCCCTTCTCTGATAAGGTTATTTCTAATCTGAAGATGGTGGTTTTAGCCCATTTGGCTAAGAATGCTGAAATGTAGACTTTCTTTTATATGTTCTTCTTTGTAATTTATCACATCATCATTCTTGTCTGCCTCTATGGTGCCCAGAGGTAAATTCATGTGTATGCTACAGCCTTTACTGCAAAAAAACCCCAATATGTTACAAACAAATTTACACATTTATTTATGCATACTGACATGCTTTTAGAACATATTTCACATTCAACAACAATATCGAATCGCCAGACTAAATTGTGGAAAATATTAGCATTGCTGAAGCATTGCTTCAAACACTTTGGGTCACAGGTGAAGCCCAGTGCTGTTACTGCTGCTGCTAATGCTGTACTGCCCTCGCAGTGCGTGTGCTTATGCAGAGCTAGACAGTCACACAACGAGTAAAATCACCAGGCTTGACTTTTCTTGTCCTTTAGTGAAGTCTTCTATTTTTCCAACTTTTCCCCCTGTAAAAAGATAAATATTCTCCAAGGCAAAAACAGGAAAACTCCAACATTTTTTCAATTTCAATTTCAGCAGTCTGTTCAGTTGTCTGTGCTCACCTTTCTTCCCTGAGCATGAGTACTGAGCATGCAATGGAAAAATACAGCACAGCTGGACTTGACGAGCCGAGCGCTCACTCTGACGCGGTTTCTCACAACCAAAGAACCAACACTTTTTTAGACCTGCTTAATTATTAACTTATTTAACTTAACATTTTAACTTTTTAACCCTCAAGACAGTACAAATGCTAATAATGCTAATAACACTGTAAGGGCTATCTATCTATCGGCTCTATTCAATTCAAGTAATATGGCTGTTCTTTATTTTAGTTTACTTATTTTTCTAAATGTACATTCAAGAGATTTGTCACATGCATAAGTGTGCATGTAGAACAGCAGTGAAATGAAATTGCATTGACTCCGCTAACTGTGCATCGGAAACAAATTAATTTAAAACAAGCAAGAAGCAGCCCCTAACGTCTGGAACTAGAAGTAGAAATCTGTAGCATAAAAATGTAAAAATATAATAATATAAGAAAATAAAATAAGAATATAGCCTGTAAATATGTGGAGGGGGAAGACATATTCAAAAAAATAAAACAAAATTATTTGTACATAATAAAAGACATGATAAAAGAGGGAAAATACTAATACCGGAAAATACGACTTACCTGATTAGTTTTAGAAAAAAAAAACTAACTTTTATTTTCATACTTCTCATACACTTTAATTGTACTATTCTATCTTAGTTTACTTATTTTATGTTATTTGTTTTTGCAGTGGTGTTAATATTACTTCAATAACACATTATATTTTAACTTGTAATACGGTAAATTATGAATTACACATGCTATCATTAACTTTTTAGCATGTATTTATCATCAACTTTAACTCCTCCTGTGTATCCATAAAGTGGAAGCTGGTGAACAAACATAGTAGTAATAATATATGTTTTAATAGGAGGAGATTTAACTGCTGACAAACACTTCAAACGACACCACGACGCTCACTAACCGCATCGATGTAGAAGGTGTTGGAGCCAATGAAGGTGACCGCGTCCTCCAAATCGTAGTTCTGGACTCCGTTCTGATAGTCCTGATAGGGCACCACAGTCAGAGCCAGGGGGCCCACTGAGTTCTTGCTCAGATTGGTCAGCCGTACCTCCAGGGTCACAGCGTCACCGGCTTTACAGTCGGCAATGACATCGCAGTCACATGGCTTCCCATTCACCAACACATCTGGAAGCAGACCACAAAGCAGAGGGGATTAGCAGTCCTGAAGTATGTGTGTGTGTGTGTGTGAGGGGGTCTTTTGTCTCATATTCTGCACAAAAATGAGACTCTGAAGAATTTCACAGTAGCCAGAATTAAGACCTCTCAAAGCAGCATTTAAATCTGGCACACGGTCATTCATGGCGTTCCCATCCAATCTCCATTTCATTCGTATTCATCAAAATCCAACCCAACCATTAATGGCCTATCAAACTGTTTCTGGTGGGGGGATCAATAGGCTTTGTTTGTCCGAAAATACATTTTATTGACATCTGTGGAGAGTGCTGGAGCCATGGGTATTAAACCCAGTTCCCTCCTGTTAATCTCATGCATGACTAATTTCTGTTAAGAAAAGGACAAACGAAGATTGTTGGAACAATCCCAATGCACCTCACACACACACACACACACAAAATCCTGAAGAACACGTCTTCCCTCTCACGCAGCTTTACCTCCTTCTCTCTGTCACAACCAACCAAGACAAACTGAGTGAGTTCAATTCAATTCCACTAATGTGTGGCCAGTCACTCCTGATGTGGCCTCTATTTGGCTGAGGTGCAGAGCGACGCACAATGATTAGTTTTGAACAACAAGCTCAGTGAACCGAGCTCCTGCACGCTCCTGGCAGGAAGAGGAAGAGGGCCCGCTCCAAATGTGAGGGGATTCAGGGGCACCGAAGAGGTCACCTGAGTAATGACTCTCCCAAGAATAAAGGAGGCTTACGCACAAATGCAAACAACACGCACACCGGTTGTCGTACGCTTTCGAGTGTCACGCCTGCAGCTGTGATAAACACTGTGAGTCAGAGCGACTGAGCCTGCGTGACAGCCGGATGAAAGAGCCGAAGCTGCGTTCGGCGTGCCGCCGATGTGCCGATCTGTTGCGTGTGGCGATGGGAGTGGGGGTAGGGAGGTTTGGAGGGGGGGAGTATGAAGACAGACAGAGCATCCAGCAGGAGGGAGGGCTGAGGCTGTGCTGTCACAGTCAGAGTGAGAGAGCCCCAGGGAGGCTGGAGCTGCAGGAGGGTGACATTCAGCTCCACGCCTCTATTAAAAACACTTCAGCACTCCACACAGACAACCAGCAGCACTCAAGAGGGGCTGAGGGGAGGTTTCTCTTTCTTTTAAAGGAAAAAAAAAATATCCATCAGTTTGCAGTCAATTAGTATTTATCAGGTGATTAATGTAATTTTCCTCTGATTACATCATTTAATGTAGTACAATTTTTAAAAGTATTGACTGAAATGTGTCGATAGCATCATTAACATGCTCTTTGAGCACATTTAACAAAAAACATCAATTTTGCAAAAATAAAAACAGTAAAAAATCGGCTTTGTTCTTACTATATGGCCGCATAAGATAAGACAACATTACATCCTGCTGAGATTTGAAGAAGTGGGGACCAGAACTAAGATGTTATATTGAAACAAACATCAAAATAAGAGGTCACATCCATCCATCCATTTTCTACCGCTTATCCTCATAAGGTCGCAGGGGGGCTGGAGCCTATCCCAGCTGTCTTAGGGCGGAAGTCTCCAGTTCATCACAGGACACATAGAGACAGACAACCACTCACGCTCACATTCACACCTACAGTCAATTTAAATTAGCCAATTAACCTAATCCCCATGCATGTTTTTGGATGGTGGGAGGAAGCCGGAGTACCCGGAGAGAACCCACACAGACAAGGGGAGAACATGCAAACTCCACACAGAAAGGCCCTGGGCCAGGAATTGAACCCAGTACCTTCTTGCTGTGAGGCGACTGTGCTAACCACTACACCACCGTGCCACCCAGGAGGTAACATGTAGTTATTACTCTTTATAATGTCATTCATCAAATTTCAAATTATGTGTGAAAACAAAGTTAGATTTCATTAAAAATTAGTCTCTGTAGTTATTTTCCATTTCATTAAAAACCCTGCAAAATGAACAAAATAAGTCATTAATTTATCATAGCAGTATCAAAGCAGGAATTGATATTGTTAAACATCCTCTACACCCACTACGAACTGAGAACATCTTTCATGTTACAGCTCTAACTGAATTATGAATTTTCAACAGTAGTTTTCATGCACTTAAATCAAAGGACAAATGCAACTAGTAGATAATCTTTTCAGATTTTTCACTGTCTGAGATTAACTGCAGGCATTTTTTTGCTGGGTTTACTTGAGACAGCAGGAATTTGATGGGCTGAACTGATTGTGTTCACACCTGGCTGAGCTCCAATCACAGAGCAATTGAAACCACCTGCAGACGTAGTTTGTCTGATGCGTTTGCATTCCTATGGCAATGCATTCTGCACATATTTACATCTGCATTAAATACAGATTTTCCTTATCCAGATACACACTGCAAGTTAATGCATGTTGTTACATGGCTTTGTTGAATTCTGATTGGTCAATTATTGCATGCTACAGTTAGCTATGTCTTTATAGCAGTCTGCTGCTATAGAACTGACTGTTGCCATGGACACTATTCTGATATGGGACGATGTGGGACACTACAGTATTAGCTCCTTCACCTTATCCAGCACTTTGACTTTACAGAAGTCCTGTGATAAAGAGAGTCAGTATACAGACGTACTTATTGTGTGTAAGGTGAAAAGAAGTTGGATTTGCCATGTGGCTACATAACATTAAACTGTAGGAGAAGAGAAGATGTTATATATACACGTATATATAAATACAGTATGTATGTATGTATATATATATATATATATATATATATACACACACACACACACACACACACATCAGCACATATAACATAAGCCTTTCATAGCCAATGGCACTGAGTCTATAGTGACACCTTAGCAAGTAGTTATATTTAGTTTGTTCAATGTCTTGTTGCTAGGAGATGTGCAAATTATAAGTAGCCTACATTGGTTCTAAAACTGGAAATAAATTCTTTCACATTAAAGCGAACAAAAGAGAATGGTTAGTCTGTAATGAGCTGATGAACTCCCACACACACAAGCTTCAGTCACACACACCCACAGCCTGAACATTTGCTACACATTTTCTCTACTCTACTCTCCTGGTATTGTGTATCAGCAGTGAGGCAATCAACCGATTTAGATAACAACTGTGTATGCAGAAAAACAAGTAGTGGGAAGAAACGGTGGCCCACTCTAATGAGGAAAACTATGTTAAAAAAAAAATAATACCAATACTAATAATAACTGTGGTAAATTAACCCTGGTGAGATGAGCACTGTACATAACATCCAGAACAAACCAAGGGAAACATCAGTGGTTCTTTGCATCTCTCCAGAGTGGACATTTAAAGGTCATGACAAAACATGGCTCTTAAGTGTTTAGTGTGTGTTTGCTGAGCCGAGTACTGTAGTGTGACTGCACAGATGCTCCAGTCCACATTCCTGGACATACCTATTGACCTGAAGCCCTGCAGACGTAGTATCCCGTGTGACGTGAGGTGGTCATACACAATAAGAGACTCAGAAATAAAGACAGCGCACATCATTTTCACTAAACAGATGAGTAAATTTACTGCTGTTGGCGGTCATTACAGCAGTCAAATAAGCAGGCGTTTAACATCACCGCTGTACATTTAAGCAAACGCTGGCTTTAACGGTGAAATGAATAGAAGAGATTCTTCCTAGCCGGATGATGCCATTAGTTGGGAGGAGGAGGAGGAGGAGGAAGAGGAGGAGGAAAAGGAGGCAAAGCTGGAGCAGAGAATAGAAAAAGAAGAGGAAAGTGAGAGGAGAAGGTTGACACGTTAGAAGAATTGTAGATAAAACAGGACTGAACTACTGAACAGGTAAAGGTCAGCGGCAAAGAAGACGAGGATTTGGAGGGAGAAATATCACTGTGACGAAATACTGCTCCAACAAGTGCTGCATGAGCAACAGGTTCATCACATGGTGAGTGAGGAAGAAGTGATTTGGGACTCCATTCGGCTCGTTTTTAATGCACTGAACGGTAAGGAACGAGAGGAACTGGTCTGTTTATTAAGGCACCAGCGTGCAGGTACAGCACTTGAACACATGTTACATAACATGTGTAGCTGGGTTTGGTTAGTGTCTGCCCAGATGAAGCTGCTGCTGGAGTCTGCAGAGGCAAAGCTCTGCGGCAGGCGTCGCCACAGCAACCAGGAGAGAAACAGATCGCGAGAGAAATGACACCTCCCTCCTGTATGAGTATGAAAGCCACAGATCAAACTATGGCTCTGAGATTAAACAAGCCTCTCCACCCCTCTCTGGATCGCTGTCACCAGCGAAGATAAAGATGACGGCCGCCACTCCGAGATTTGTCAGTGTTTACAAGATTACTGCATGTGTGCTTCACACCGGGTGTCGATTCAGCTCATTAAGATTCACTCTCACATGTTGCTCAGCATGAGGCGGACAAATCCTGTACTGAAAAATATAGATGTCATGTTCATCACACCTCATGTAGAAATGTATTGTGTGTGTAGGAAATGCTCATTAAAGAAAGGAGGCGTTACACTGCTGCTGCACAACTGATTACATCACCAATATGGTACTACTGTGTGTGTGTGTGTGTGTGTGTGTGTGTGTGTGTATGTGTTGAAAAAATATGCAATAGTTTAAAGAAGAGAAATCAAGGGTTTTAGCTAGTTTTTGGACAGGAATGTCATTTTTACAAACTGTTGCATAATTTACTGTTGCACATTATAAGGTGAATTAAATGGTAATATATTTCAGGAAGAAGAAATGGAGAAATTACACCCATAGACACGCAATTATTCTCTACAAACCAAAAATGAGATATGACCCAAAATTAAATAAAAAAAATTAATAGTAGAATAAATAATAAAATAAAGTAAATAAATCACATTGCAGTGCTTCCAATTTCTCCAAAATAAAAAAGGGCAATGCCTTTAAGGATAAAGGGAAAGTTGAAGCTACAACAACAACAACGACGAGAAAAATACAAACAAAATCTACAAATTAAAATGAAATTTCTAACACTGCAAAAAGAAAGGAAAAAGGATGAGGATAGACAATAATCAGTACCAGTGTATTAAAATGAAATGAACATTCTGCTGATTGTTTACGAAAACAGCAACAATGAAAGTGTCTGGAAAAATAACAAAACTCAAACTGCTAAAGTACAAATAAATCTAAACATGAGTGATTTGCCAGTCATTCAATTTAATTCCAAATAAACAAAGTACATAAAAATATGATTTCATACATAAAAATATACCAATGACTCAGTGAGCTTGTGGATGGATATGACCTGCCAGCTCAAGAACCGTGTCATTTGAATTTGTGCTGTGAATCCATGTGGAGACGCTGTGATGACGAATCCACTTAAAAACAGATAAGAACAGATTTCATCAACATGTGGATAAAAAGTGCCTTCTCCTTGCATCAAAACAAAAGTGTACCTTTAGAAAACCACATGATTAAAGTGCAGCTCCAGGTTAATTGTTCACCAGTGGCAGTGTCATGAACATTAACAAAGAGCTGTGCTGCGGCCCAGATGACCAGGTCATCAGGGTTTAACAGCTCATCCCGACCAGCGGCCGCTGTCCGGGCAGGGTCATTGATGAATGCTCTGATGGAGCCACAGGATGTGCTTTAAAAGGTTGAGGTGTGCTGCAGTTAGTCTAAAAATAACCTGCCAGCCTCTGATATCCCCCTAAGCCATCTGCCCCTTCCACAATTATCCCCATAACAACCACTCACTTGATATCTGTTGTCTTTTCCTTCAACAAACGGTAAAATATTCCATCTGCTTTGACGAAAAGCAGCCAGGGACATGTTTGGATACTCTCCCATTCACTGGGGGCAACATTTCCACATTTATCTGCTTGGACCAGGAGCCCTGTCCGTCTTGACCTGTCAAGTATTTGACAGCTCTGTAGCAACATATGCAGTCTGATAGATGGTAAATTGGTGAAGGCAATATAAACCAACCACAAGTCTCTCTTTAATGGCTAGGAATAATCGCTGTCCATCTGTGCCTGTCTTTAAAATCCAACGCTGACTGTGTTTAATTATTTCACCGTCAACAGGACATATTTAAAAAGCTTCACCCCAAACAAGCAGACCTGCTCTGGTGCTATAATTTCAATCAGCAGAGAGCAGCAGCCAGTGGCAGTAATATTGGAGGTTATGTCGCAGCAACAGTTTATAAGCTTGCCAGACTAATATTGGTTCATCTCCACACAGGACAAGCAGAACTGCACACACACACACACACACACCTCTATGAGTGTCATGACCACAGGAACAGCAGCATTACTCATCCAAACATTCAACACTGCCGTCATTCCCCACTGTTTGCACTGTGACTTCTGTTTACTCGAATAATACTTCTCCCTCTCTCTTTTGTTCACCTTTCATTCTGCCTCTCTTTTCTCACTCTTCATGAATTGGAGTGTACTCTGCTGGCTCACTGTTTGGATAGTAGAGCCCAAGGTTATCATTGTTTAGCATCCTCATCCTTTGCTTCCAGCAGCACTCAACCAGGCTTTTGAAGGCAGGCAGATTACAGTGAGGGTGCAGGGATTAAGATGCTTACACACACACTTAACAATACAATTTATTGTTACATGTCAGACTACAGCAGGTGGGGATAAAAGAGCACTCTGTAGTGCTTTAAAAGGGAATCTGAGACAATATTACATTTAATAAATGATCCCAAAAATATAGGCTCACCCACTTAGGTGAACAGTAAAAGCTAATTTCAGTGATCACTGTCAAAAAATAAGTGTCTGAAAAAAAAAAACATGGCAAACTGTCAAAAGCAATAATTTCTTCTCTGTGTTCATACTAATAGACACCTGGTTTGCTTTGTTTGTTGTTCAGAGGGGAAGTCTTCCCAAAGTTTGGTACAAAACATGAAACAAAACAGCAAATGCACACAGTAACAAGAAACATGGAGGTGGATAGTATGGATCATCAAACAGTGAGTGAAGCTTCACTTCATCCACCTTTCTGACAACTTTTTAATGGGAGTACAAACAAACAGAATATGATGAATGATTCTGTGGAAAGACTGATGGTCGTTACGCAGACGGCATATCAATGCTCTACGTCATACCTACAAGATAATTTCAAGCAAGGCCAAGGCCTTAATAGACAGAATGATTACTGAGCCTATACCAGCTTACACTGTTGACACAAAAGGCAGGAGTCATCCAAGGTTTCATACTGTCAAGACCACATGTGACCCCGACCATTAGCTTGTCACAACACACTAATAGAGTGGTAGTTGTAGTTGTAGAGTGGTGTCTCATTCATGTCAGAGTTGGATTGCCCTGTTTGTTACATGTTATTTACATTAAAGCTATAGTTGGTAATCTTGGAGGGCTAGCAAGCGAGCTAGCAACATTTGAAAGTGGCACCTCCTCTAAGCTCCACCTCCTTCTCCTCAGTTGTCTTCACCAATGTTGACACCAGTGTTGGTTTTCCGGCAACAGTGGGGAGGAAGGAGGGACAGAGAGGAGGGGGTGTGAGCAGGACAAGAAATAAGGCATCTGATTGGCTCTTTCCATTTGGACCAAAAGGCAGGGATTGGTCAGAGTTTTTACAGTCCTGCAGCTGCTACAGAGGTCTGATTGTTTTCCTTCCTTTTTCTGAACACATGATGTATTGACTGCTCTCAGGGTGGACCATTTCACCCAGTAGAACAAAAAGTGCTTCTGGACAGGATTACATAGCTTTAAATTAGAATTCCTTTGAATACCTAATCAAGTTAATTATGGTTTTCTTTATAACAAATAAGTTGTGACGCATGACAACATGCGAAATGATCACCGAAGTTGTGGTTGTCTGTACAAAACTGCACGGCAATGCATTCAATTGTGAAAATTCTATTATTAAGTTTATTAATCCAACTGACTAACTTCCATAGAACCACATCGGTAACATGTTGCATTTTTTGCTTTGTTTTGCTTCAATTTACAACTTGAGCCACATGTGTAAAACTGATCATAACTGAGAAAGCAGTTTAGCAATATAGGAATATAATTTTGTCATGGACAGAGTTGTTAAGTATGTCTATATGCTGTATATACGCAGTCGCATCACTTAGTATCATGCTCTTTAATGAGCAGCAGTGTGTAATAAAAAGGCCAATACATCTCAGCTATTTGACTTTCTGCCTTTACATGAGTTCTGGATTGTATTTTACTGACAAATAAATAGATCAATCCCTACGTTCTGCCACCAGGAGTGGGTGCAGTACAGAGAGACGACCAGGACAATGCATCATGCTGCAGGGACACAGTTCACAAGCTGGCAAACACGGACACCTGGACATGACCTCAAGCATTTTGTTCACTGAACTGTGAGTGTGTCTGATCAGGAAAAAATAACACTGTAGGGCTAGTATTTTTGCAATACAGCAACTTCCCAAAATAGAACAAATCAATAGTGTGGGGGAGCGCTAGAGTGGTGGCTGGGTGCCATTACACTTTAATGGCTCCATCCTGAGATGGCAGTCTTGGCTTGGAGCTTCCTGCTGTGAAGTCATAGAATTCTTCAGTCATGCTCTTTTTAGAAATTATACCTAGCTTTTGAATATTATTTTCAGAGCTGAGGGACTTTTTTTCAGTTCAATCTGTGGATGGGGTTGTTACATTTATTGCAGGAAACTTTCACTTGAACATATTTTACATGAGCTGAGCTAAATTGATCTGGACTCAGTAGCTACAGTAGACTGAACTGAATACTAATGACTCTGTACTCAGCTTGTTGACGCAAGGTTTGATTTTTGTCTCACAATAGTTCCTGTCCTCACTCCATTTCTTCATGTCATGACCTGGCCTCACATCAGCTCAGACACTTTGTTCTGTTACATTGTGTTTTAACTCATTGTTGAATCTAACTTTCTGTAAAACTCGCACAAAGTTCTTGACCTGCTGCCATATCCACTGTAACTGGCTGGAGCAGAACAGACCGCACATCTGAGAACAAAGAAAAAACACATATGACACCTGAACAGCTTTGGGAAAACTCCACAACAGCCGGTGTTGCAAAAAAACAATAGTGTTAAGTCAATGCCTCCTAATACAGTGTGTTTAATAGTGCTTTTAGACAGCCATGCTTTGTTACTATAAATAAGCAACCATTGTGTATCCAAATTGCTTAATACAGCAGAGCACAAAGTCAAATCTTAAATAAAGTGCCATCTTGCAATTATGTCTATTAAAAAGGTCACTGTCTCATAGGGAGAAATTTATATTTCACCAATTTAGCGCTGCACACATATGATTCTCTGGATCATGATGGACAGTATGTAGCATTCACAGTATTCTTGCCAGGTGGTTAACAGATATTAACTTTTGATATAACACAATAAGAGTATTAGCTGCATGCAAAATCTGCTGCTTCCTGTGCTCCAACTAGATAAAATCAATGTCTAGTCCATCAAATCATTTAAAACACAATTCTCATTTAGATTACAGCCAAAAGAGGCTGATAGCAAAATTCTGTTTGGGATTATTATTGTGTTTACTCAGTCACTTTCCATAGTTATATAGGAGATGATTTCCTCTGAACTGATCTATCTACTTATGTGTTAAAATGGACAACTTAAGGTCCTTTAGAGTACTGGAAATACATGTAGTCTGCTGTCAGTACAAGAGCATTATTTCATCGACTAAAAACAATCATTTGATCTACTGGGGAAAAAAAGAAAAAGAAAAAAGGAGGCCATATTCCTGACAAATGGATTCAGAAATCACGCTAGATGTATCGTCCCTTGCAGTATTATGAATGTTGGAAACGTGGTTAAGCAGTAGGAAATAACTACTTGTCAGAAGTCGTATTCTGTGATTTGGTAGATATAAGCTGAGAGATCAGCCAACTTCCTATGGTTCCTTCTGAGCTGAGCATCAGTGTGTTTATCACACAGTCATCCAGCCAATAGTAGTTGAGATATTTCGGTCTGGAACCACCAAACTTCTGACACTCTTGTTCATATAAAAAATAAAAATGTCAAAGCTCATATATTTGGAAGAGTGTGTGCAGCTACACAAATAGCAGACTGTTCATATTTTTACATCAAACTCAAGCCTTGTGCAGCTTTCATTTTGTGGATTTACTGTTCCAGAAGTGCTATTGCTTTTTGAATCTTATTCCCCCTGTGCATATCTTCCTAGTAAACATACTTACACATCAGCAGAAATGTGAGCTATGAGTTTCTGGCAATCCTTCTTATCTGCTTACCTTCCCCACACATTCACCTGGAAGAAACTGATCCAATTTTTCTATTTTCCAAATGAAATTTACATTACATTAAATTTACAATTTAAATTACTCAAAAAAAAAAAACAAAAAAACAAAACTCTTGATTGCTGCCTTCAGTTTGGGCTAAATGTCCGAAAACTCAATTTTAATTAAACCTAATTAAGAATGCAGCTCACGGATGTGCTCCCCTGATTGGGGGACAACAAATTACTGCAGCACATAACAGAAGAAGATATGAACTTTAACACAAAAGCAGCTCACATGATAAATAGCTACAGTAATGACGAGTGGCTTCTTTGACCTTCCCGACAATGCATTCCCAATTTTATGCTGAATCAATACAAAAGGATGTGATAACAAATGCAAAGATACTGAGGAAAAGTTAGAATTAAAACCCTGTTTAGAATGTATTTCATACTCCAATATTTTCCATGGAGGATGAAGGAGAGTCAGCGACGAGCTCGTGGAGCGATTCAGAAGCTACTGGTCTGTGTCTGAGCCGAGCTGGACAGGAGATGAGTGTTCAACAGGCCTACGTACTGAGCGTCTAAAGGCAAATCTCTGTAAATCACATATGGACAGAAAATAATTAGAGCTATCTTACCCCGGCAGACGTCAATAGCCTGAGTATTGAAGCAGAAAAAAACAGCTGCTGCAATAAATCTGATCTGATAATCCAGGATGCTGATCTGAACACAAGCAGAATGTCTATCTCACAGCCTTTGACCAGATACAGAAGCATGATGCTCTATATCATTTTATGTGAAGAGAGCTAAACAAATTTATTAGAGCACCAGCCCTGTTTGTCTGGCATCACGAAGAGCTTTAATTCAGACTCTTTCTTTTTCACTGGGTTCTCTACGCTTCACTGTTTTGAACAGGAGTGAGTGAAATTAGTTAAGAATAACATACAACCATTAAAACACATTCTTCTGTTCAGGAATAAATGGCCATAAGTGAAGTAATAATAATAATGTGCTTTGATATTTCTTTCTGCTTTTCTGTAAAACAGTAAATTTGAAAATTCACGGATAAGAACAATAATTATCTTTTATCATTAAAGACATCATTTTGATGTTTCAGCATGTATCCAGATTATGAAAGCTTTACAAATCCATCTCAGTCACACTGTGTGAGGTTAATGCTGACTGACCCTGGGTTCCTCATTACTTTGAACTGGTATGTTCTACCAGTAGAAACATCTCTCCAAGGAGGCCTTCAAACACTTCTTTTCTTTACCTTCACTTTGTAAAGCACTTCTAAAAATCACACTCCTTGGCCTACAGTTATGCATTTGATTTCAACTCTGTGCACCGCTTAAATTTGGATTACATTTTTCTTGGCAATGGCAATATCTTGAATGTATCATTATAATTAATTGGGGGCTATCTTGCTCATTGGTGTGGAGATGTACTGCTGATATTCCTGGGGTGTACGGAGGCTCATTTGGTTTGATAAATATTACAGCTGGTCTGACAAGCGGTCCACAGGGGAGCCCTATGATACATAATTGTCTTAAAGCTAATTAAAACAAAGAAAACATTTCACAGTACATAACTACCTAAAAGTGTAACTGTACATAATGGGATAAACTGGGCTCAACTCAAACATCATATGTGGAATCAGAGAGTAATGAGCATTGGACATGTAAGATCAGTGGAGCTCATTATTTGAAATATATTCCACAGCAATGGTTTTTTTTTTTTAAATAATTAAAATAATTATTCTTAAAAAATAAACAACAACGAAATATTATTCTAATTTAAATATTATTACTATATACTATACTATGTATTGCATAAACATGTCAGCACTCCAATGTGTGCATAGATTCTGTTCTTGCCTAAGACTAAATCCCAAATAAGAAAACACTGCAGAACTTAAGAGTCGTGAAAACTGTGCATGTGGATTTTTAGAAGAACAGTAGGTGAATAAACAAAGAGAAGCACGACAACAAGTGAAACGCTGCACTCGAGCAGTGTGTTGCCTGACAATGGTTTCAGTGGTGTACAAAGACGGTATCGCCGTCAAATATTTGCTCACTGGGATGGTTCAGCACTCGAAGGCGTGTAACGCATCCACCTTTTCCCTCCTCTGACATAATCTCTAAGAATGGAAAACCAAACAAAGCCACCGTACAATAGCCTGGTCGTGTCAGTTCCACGCTCCACACTGGAACAACAACACGGACAGGTGGTGGAGGTGCTTGTTTGAACAGGACAGATTCCAACTGGGGGAGTGGGAGGATGCCAATGTTTTGACTCATCTCCAGAAAAATCATTAGTCACAAATCATTAGTGAGCCTCCCCTGAGAGATCTACTGTATATGCTGCGCTGCACACTTACTCCCATTTCCCTGCCTCATTACTCTGCTCTGCCTCCCTGCCTCTTCTCTTAATATGTTCCAACCCTAATTATGCAAATGAATCCACTTTACCTTCAACATTAAAACAGTAATATGTGTAGATACCTTCAGGCACGGTGGTGGGACTCCTGTCCAAGTGCTAACCTAGAAGCCAATTGAAGAGAACAGATAGTGCTGCTGTTGTTTTCCTGACATCCACATTGATCTTTGTTTAATGAGGCAAAAACCTCCACTGACATGATTAGCTTTCATGAGGCTGACCTTTGAAAAGAGACGTGCCTTGTAACTGAGAGAGATTCTCAATCCATACATTGATACAGTAAAAAGTAAGAAACAAGACTAAACCAAGAATATGGCTCGACCAAATTTGGCCAACACCTTAAATTGAACCCAGTTTACACAATACAGGATATTTCTGTGGTGTTTCCTGTCATGTTTGTTATTAAAGTCTACGAAATTAAAATTTGACATGGATAAGCTGTGTTTCAGGACTAGAGGTGGGTATTGGAAATTTTTCTGATATGAGGCCAATTTTGATACCTTTGTTTCAATACCTTAGTTTCGGTACCGGCTCCAGAACGATACTTTTTTCGTTACCTCAATAGGTTATTTTGTATAATTCATGGTATCATGGTAGACACTAGACAATGGTCTGTGATGGGCTTTAGGACCCTGGGGAGTGACGTCACAGAAGTACAACAAAAAATGTAGCTATTGTTTACGTCAGTAGCAGATAGTTCTATAGTTGGGTTGGTGAGATTAATGCAACTTTCCGAGGTGGAGATCCGCCGTCTTCATCCCATTAACGGGGAAATTTAAACTTTTAAAACAGCAAAGTGGACAGCGCAACATTACAATAAGAGTCTATATAAAAAATGAAAACCAATGACAGAGGTAAACAAGTAGAATAAGTGGATTAAATGTCAAAATGTATTTATTATTTCATCAAACAACTGTCCGGGAAAACATCTTAAAAAATAACGAATAATAACTAATCCCAATAATTAACAAGGAAAAGCAGTGCATAAATGTCTAAAGAAGCACATACACAAACCAGATGAAAAACTAGTTCAGCAAATATACAACATAAATTTACAAAATGGAGTTACAAGTATTGCAAATGGTGACTAGTGAAAAACAGTGATATTGCACGTTAATGAGTAAAGTACTGCACAGTATGAGAAAACTGCAGCAAAGTTCCTGCATTATTGCACTCATTGCTATTTTAAAACAAGTGATTAATGGGAGCAGTGAGCAAAAATGACTCCCTCTGCATCTGGAGGAAAGTTTTACCTTAACACCACACAACAAAACTTCTGGCCACTAAAGATCAGTCTTTACAGGAACAGGAACCAATTGCTGTTACAACGAGGATTTGTCTGACAACAAGCTGTCTAGAAGAAGGCACGGGAAGCACCTGTTTCCCTTTCTGCCTTGTCTTTGTGTTTCATGCTTGCCATCATGTAGGAGGTTGAGAGTTTTTAAAAAAAAATAAATAAATAAATAAAAAAATAAAAAACTGCTCCTGATGACGCACACACAGCAGTGACTAGAGGAGGATTTCCCATGAACCAAAGGGGTGCTGCTAAAAGGAATGTCATTTTCTTTTGTAAAAAGAGGAGCACAACAAAGCCATGCCTGCACACCCACACACAATCTGCTGCGGTTTTGTTTCCTGAGGAGATAATACGACACACAGACACACTGTGAGGTACGCTACTTTTATGTGGCAATTATGTCCCAAGACAAATTAACCCTTGGGCACTTACTGTATACACTATTTATACTGCAGATTGTCTGGGAAGGAAATCATACAGCACTGAAAGTTCACAAAATTAATTGTTGTGTTTTTAATGCAAACGAGTGGAGCGGGAGAGAGCGAGGAACATTACTGCCCAAACTGCGTAACAACTAACGAAGACTAAAGCAGGTCATGAAGCAGAACTCCAAAAAAAAAAAAAAATCAAGTAAACTAATGAACAAACATGCTCATGAAATTGGATTAATCTTTTTTGAATCTGTGCAAGCTCCACCTGAAAACTGTATAAAATTGTATAAGCTGCATAAGCTGTATAAGCTATCTGCAGGTGAGGATTCTAGGATTGATGTGGTGAAAGCAAAATCATGTCATTAAAAGCTTGCTCATATCATCCTAACTCACAATATGTCAGATCCACAGAGATACTTTAAGCAAACTACTCATTAACAAGAGGAAAATAAATACTTAAGGGGTTGGTTTTGTTTTGTGTCAGATGAAAAATGAACTTGAGCAGATTTGATAACCAAGGTAATGAATGTGTGTGTATGTCATCCTCTTTAAACCCCAGAGGTATATCAGACGACCAGGTTCAGCTCTCTTAGGTCTCTGTTGTGATCTTTTAGTAATGCTTCACTGCAGCTCTTCTAATGACTGCACTGTTCTATTTGAACACATTTTAATTACCACGCTTCTCACCACACTGGAGATGAATGCACTTAATTTCAGATGTGAGACTGCGAGCCAGCATACAAACAATGCTGACCAGCATCATGTGTGATTAAAGCTGAAGAGAATGTAGATCTCCTCTGACTGCGGAGTTTAAACCAGGACTGTTTATTGATGCATCACTAAAAGACACAATTATTGCTGACACCTTAATACATTTTATTCTCTGAAAAAGCTACTTAACTAAGCTTGCTGACTGTTCTGTCTGATGCACTAATCAAAGGGGTAAAGTAGCATTAAAGTCTATATTTTCGGGCTTTTCTCAAACTAATGGAAAAACTATCTGTTATCAAACCATCATTATCAACTTCAACATTATCATCTTAATCAAGACGTGGGATAACAGCTCTAAAATCAGTGATGTCAGCTCAGTCCAGCTGGTGGGAGTTTATTCAACATCATTAATGGAGGAATAATGTGAAATCTCTTGAACAACTTGAGGAAGGTCAAAGAGAATTAGCCTATGCTAAGCAATCGAAGTTCCTGGAGTCTAAATGAAACCGGTCCGGCATCTATCACCCAAATAAAGCAGGTATCCACTTCTGCTCTGTCAGTCTGGGCTCCTGCTGCTCTTCCTCCTCTCCTACATCAGCCTCTTTACATCTTCCATACCACTTCCATGTCTACCAGACAAACTCCAATCTGTTATGACTGCTATTTATCCAAAATTTAAGAGTACAAAAATGCCGATTTTAAGAGTAGACGACTCGGCCGCTCAGCTGAGCAAATCGGATTAGATTTGTAAGGACAGGTAAACTGCAAAATTGTTTTTTTCCCTTGGTGCCAAGTGTGCATTGTTGTGGTCTGTTTGGACTGCAACTCCATTGACTCGTGCCTGTTTGTGAAAAATGGAAACATATTACTTCCTCTACAGCAGATTTTGACTAGACCAAGACTCTAAAGAGGTTCACTTATTGCTGCTTTACATTGATTTGTAATAGAAGCTAATCAAATGGACAGTCATACGTATAATAATACTGTAAGGTGTTTACGTTAACTGGCTGATATAGTTTGAGAATGTAATATGGACAAATTAATGAAGGCTGTGGGCTATCAATTATCTCTATGGTAGATAACTGAAGTAAAATAGCTCTACAGGCCATCAAGCAGGTCATCAAGAGACAGCCAGGGGTGTAATAAATGTCTCTGGGTTAATAAGAGTTTTTGATGAAGCCACACAGCAGTGATCAGCCTCATGTGTTACAGGACACATCCAGAGCAGAGACAGAACACGTTTCTGTGACTTACAGCAACTTTTCTTCCTTTGCAGACATGATAATGTTAAACTAGTATTGAACAGGGAGCTTCCCATCAAGCCTCCAGTAGTTACCAATGGAAACCAATTACGGACCATTTACAGTGGGGATATAAAGTTAGAATCCTTCCGATTTTCATGAAATTAAACATCAAACATTTTGATTCTATTAACAGTCCAGTCTGCATTTTGTAATTACTTCCCTGTTTACGTGTTACAGTGCAGGAGTCAAACTGCTTACTGAAGCTACAGTACAGGAGACAATGTGACATGAAATACTGCGCTATCGTTTACAGCTGGTCTGATAAAATATACCCAATCTTAAGGATTATAAATTCAGCACACACAGTTGGGTGATACTGACTGCAAGATGCATGGAATTTAATTAATTAACCTCTTCACTGGGTGGTCC
This sequence comes from Synanceia verrucosa, assembly GCA_029721515.1. Lineage (NCBI taxonomy): Eukaryota > Metazoa > Chordata > Actinopteri > Perciformes > Synanceiidae > Synanceia > Synanceia verrucosa. The sequence continues at coordinate 11,309,403 of CM056567.1, read as the reverse complement.
AAACATCTATATCTTGGGAGAATAATGCAGTTTTACTCACATTACAGTCAAGTCACACTGTGAGAGGTTACACAGCGAGCAGCTAAACTGGGGTCAAATCTGGTCAAAATTCCACGCTCTGCCCTTGGCATGGTGATAAAAGAATGATGATGGATGAATAAATCCCAAGGTTAATCTCAGCATTTATTATACAGCAGGGCAGCCGACCCTCATGTCCTTGATTTTAAAACTTTTCCAGATCATCGTTCTGGATAAAACCAAGGCAAAACAACACTACAATACAAGGTCTCTCAAGTCACTAACACAAAAAAAAGACGCTGAATAAATGTTACTCGATCACATACCGCTCAACACCTGGCTATTTGTTCACAACGTGTTCATGAATCAAAGTGAGGTTAGAGCAAATAGGAGCTTGTTTCGGCTATAGCTGAACACCTGTACAAAGACTGAAAGAGTGAACAGTGAGGATGTAGTTTCTGGTGTTGGTGTTAATTTACAACTGCAATATGCTTTTAATCAGCAAGGATTACTTTATGGATTTCCTCGATTCGATTTGCACTTATAAGCTGCAGTACAGCAGAGGGATGTAGGGGAATATATGAATGAATAGAAGCTAAAAGGAGTGACCTCGGGGTAATAATATATGAAGGAGTAGAGGGAGTGAACCTGGGCTGAGCTCCACATAAATGGACCAATTTGTAACATTTTCTGATGCTCCATAACATCCAGAATACACCTCTATGAATTCATTGGATGCGTTTGGATGGAAAGGTATGTCTTTGCAGCTGTCAGGGCGTCACTTAACACTGTAGTGATTTGCATTAGAGAGTAGCATTTGGTGATGTGATATTCTGCCAGAATAACCTGTGTGGGTGTGCAGTCTTTACTTGCCAGGCAACTACCGTTGTATGTATAGCTGGCAAATAAATGTAGGAGTACAATATTTCTGTTTGAGAACTAATTATATAAAGTCTTCAAGGGGACATTGTATTTTAGGTTTTTGAACATGTTTACATGCTTTATTATTATTATCACATTGGAATAAGCACCAAAAGACCATTTAGTAACTAATCTGGGGCTTTCAATCATATCACATGATCTTCATCAACTGACATATAATTCGTATGAACATTTTGCAACATTTGCAAACATCATCCTAATAATAACCACAATTTGGGCAGTGTTATGTTTTTTCCAGACACGTGTTATTTGAAATTATTCATCCACAAATGTTATTTTTAGAGGGCAGGGTTGGTTTAACAGGTAGTCCTGAGCAGCTGCTCTTGAAAAATGAATAACGTCAAACCACTGCAGTACTCTCTCCTCATGTCTTTTCTGATCAAAGTGATCAAAGAAGTGACAGACTCATGAATGATATTATCACAGTCTATCATATGATATCTTGGAAGTCAAGGCCTACTTTTCCCCTGGGATTCTGACATTGACAATATCGCTGCTGAATAAATGCAAAAGCTTCATTGATATTGTGAAGAGGAGGTTGACGAGGTTTAACAGGCCGGCTGAGCTCCTGTCCTCCGATCAGAACTTTCAGACGGGAGGAGACTTTATTGTCTAAATGTCAATAGAAGGTTAGCAAAATCTTGTTAAGGAGTGAATATCAGATGCAATTATCCGGGAGGCTTGAGAGAGACCTCTGTGCCTCTCAGCCAAGGTCTAATTACACAGAGCAGGTTTGCTTGTGTTTGATATAATTAAGAGGTAGAGGAGAGGCTGTGTCACTGATGAGGACCAAGATCAGAGCATCCGGCACAACCTGTTCATGAAGTACCATCATCCACAACACAACAGGGTTTTAGTTTGGTAATGTGATGCAGACAATAATTTCTCTAGCCTGTCTAACGGACCCTGACTGCATTACAGTGATGTCTCTAAAACATTACTGGTACTTTCGTGCCATATTTTTACTAATAAAAGTTCAAATACTACAGTTAAAGTAAGACAACTTGAAAAAAAGACTTCTAATTTAGGTGATTGACAGTGATGAAGTGAGACCCATCAATATCATGGAAAAGTAGCAGCACATAAAAATAAGTTATTTCGTCAATCCATTTTCTCTTTTGCTCATCCATCCTTCCCTTGAATTATTTAATTTTAATACAAGCTGTGTAAGTGCTGGCTCTGAAATAGCTCAGACTACTAAAAACAGCCAATGAGGGCACTGAGTTACCAAAATCCACTGAATGATTTATGGATTTCTGTAATAATAAACGGAGGCTGAGAGTCTGATGGAGACACAGAAACACGGCTCTGTAAGTGTCCAGATGGAGGTTTTCTGGAAGACATTCACCAGACAAAACAGAACTTCATAGTAGTTGTAGCTCTAAACAGCCTTAGACCTCCACTGGGCAAACACGCTGTAGGATATGAATATTGATATACAGGAGGCCTAAAAAAACAACACAGACGTCCTTCAGTTACATAGCTACTACTCCATTACTCTGTTAGTTAGGCACACACTAATGATGGCTTTTCCAGAGTTAAATTAAATAAAAGCAAAACTTTATCTACTCTAAATATCAAATTTCTGCTGTAAATATTCAACCTCTGCAAATAAGAGTGTTTTATATGTATATTTTTATATTTACAGCTTTTATATTGTTATTTTTTATTTCTTATTTATGTGTGCCTTTAAGCTGAGAGACTCTTTTTTATTGCGTGCATAATGACAATAAAGAATCTTGAACTATATCAAAATGTCTCTGCAGAACTTGTGCAGTATAACCATTGTAGTAGTGTGTCTGAGCAAATGTTAGATTGTTTTGAACTGGAAGATTTTTGTGGAGATACATGTGACAATGACTTTGGTGACAGAGCCATGATCGACTTCGCATTTGTAGTTTTGAGTGAAGATTCTCGACAACAACTTGATGGTTTGCCACAAAAGTCACAGCAGGATGCGAATCAGTACTTTAGAGGCTCCGTATCTAAAAACCATTACAAAGACAAAGATAATATTCCATTAAAATTAAATGATGCGAGATGAAAGAACCAGAGCACAGGTTGCAGTTAAAAAGAATCAGCATTGTCCAGTCTGATCATGTACCAGTTCAGACCAGTTCAGACCAGCTGCTGTCTCGCTCTGCATGTCAATCTAATAACCTGGGAGTGGGAGTAAACAGTGGAGGCACTTCCTGTGTCCATTGCGTGTGATTTGGACTTGCCTTATATTTTCCTATCATGTGATCCACTGCCCTGACTTCAGCGTAGTGTGAGAAGAGTCTGACTGGCAATGCATATTAAGATCTGCGTGGATGCTCCTGCCCATGCAGCTTTAGAGCGAGACACGCAAACACGCATGACAGACAAGCACAGGAGGAAGACACATCTCTCTCTGACAGCATGTCTGCTAGGTTGACGACTGATCGCTTACAAGATGCTCTGTGTCTCTTTGTGCACCTTGACCTGGCTCAGCAAATTATCTGGCAGTTTGAGTTCAGACTAAAGCAATCGTGATGCCATGACTGAGACAGCTGACCCCTCTAGTACTCATGACAGGTGAACATGTGAGCATCTCATGTGTTGTCCCTGGACATCAGTGTTAGAAATGTATAAGCAGGATGAACAGCTCCCACCTCACTGTGTATAACAACAATTTATTACTGGTCAATTAAAATAGAGCTAGGGTTGAAATAATATAATTTACCTTTGGTTCGTTTGCCCATAAGAATCAATTTAACAAACTTATGTTTGCAGGAAAACTACAACTGTAGGCTACAACAATAACAATTGCAGGACCTCTGTACCTACTGTCTGAGTCTCTTGCAGCTATAACAGCTTGAAACAACTGCAGCTTGAAGTTGTGGGGAAGGATTGAGTTTTCATCAGGACAGTGACCCTTAACACTGAAAGCTGTGTTGTTTCTACCTCAACCCCAAGGAGGTGCAAAGAGTGTTGAATCCAGTGATTTTCCCAGACCTCAACTTCAAAAAAGCTGGAAAAGGTCAAACAATCCTGTAATATCATGAGATTCTCTAGAGGATGCATTTTTTCCAGATGACACATTTTCTTTTTTTTTTTTTTTTGCTTTGTGCGTCAATCTATAACAAGTCATGGATACACTCTGAGGCTCATCAGCGCCCCCAACGTAATAATCAAACCATCAATACTTTGAATTATGGATTGTTGAAGCAAGTACATTTAAATGCATGCATAGCACTGATACAAAAGTATTTTACTGGGGGATCATCTTGACTTAATGTTTAGAGTTAAAGCTGCTAGAATCATTGTCTTTATATTAACAATGGATCAAATAATTACGTGAATATGTAGGTGTCAAAATAATGATGACTCATTGTTTTGGTTCAGATTTACCACTCTCATCAGCATAATTTTCCAAACGACATAGGGAGCTATTTTTCAGCAAAAAAAAGCTGTAAAAGCCCAATGTAGTCCCAACTAGAGCTATGCAATATTACAATATATATCGTAGTGCGATATAAAAATCTCTACCATAGCCTCTGTTGTTTATATCGTAATTTTAACACATAGGCTACTTAGTTAGCTCTGTTGCTACACTCACATTAACGGTACTCCAGTGTGAAGTACAACCCAACGTCACAATGGCCGCTGGATAATCCAGATGTATCATGAGAGTTCAAAACATGGTCATTCTATGAAGCACATACATAATGATGTAAAGGCTAATGCGACTGCAGCAACGCTGCTTTGTGGTAGCATTTTTACGTCACCATCAAGGACTTGTTTATGGCAGTGGTAGCTAGGGAGTAAACAGTAAACACAATGGAAAGAGAAAATAACCTTACCAATAATGTTACATCAGTAAAAATACTACGTTGGGATATATATCATTATCTGGATACAAAATTAGCTATATCAAGATATAGATACAATTTTGTCTATATCGCACAGCACTAGTCTCAACTAGTTGGTATTGCTGCAAAGAAGACAAACTAAATTAGCATTTAGCAGCTATAGAGATGTTTCTCTGAATAGTTAGTAGAAACCAGATCAGATCTAAAAACAGAGTGAATATTGGACTTACAGTCATCATGTGGCCTGAAACATGACTCTAAATCAATACCAATGTTGCTCTGAATCTGCCCGATGTACAAATAAGCACTTTACAAACATGTTGCCATATCAACTAAAATCGACTAGTTACCCCTTGAGAGCCATTCAAGTCGATGGGTAGAGATAAAGCAGACAATATTTGGATCATATATTCTCAAATTCTACAAAATGATGGAGGATTGATGTCAGACAGAGTGCACAGAGAAACAAAAAGCACAGAGAAACCATCTTTAAATAGAATAAATATGGTCCTGACTCAGTGTGTAAAACATTTTGGCACTATAACATGGCTGTTAGTGACTCACTTCCTCTGCCAAGAGTTTTCCTTTTGATCCATGAGGTTAAACTGCTGACCCTGTGGTCGAAAATCCCCAAAAAGTCTACCATCCTGCCAAGATGGAGACTAAAATAAATCCTGGATCCAGCTCCATGTTGCTCAAGGTAACTGAGTCACAAATAAACACCTGTTTTTGCTTCCTTCTGACATGTGGTATATATCATCATATAACATCTAGTAGCTTTTTTTTTTTTTATTTATTTATTTTCTTTTAAAAAGGGCATTTTCTGCAGGCATGTGAGCCAAACAGTACAGGGTCAGTTCCAGGATGAGAGGAGATTAAGATAGAGTCAAGCACCCAGATGCAGGTATTTGTTTCATCATAGTGAGGACTGACATGTGACTGCTGTTCAACCAGGAAGAGAGACCGAGTGAGGAGGCGCACCCAGCGTGATGAATGAGTGAGACAGGAATGAGATTAGCAGTAGTCCACTGAATAAATGAACAAATTAATGAAGTGAGAAAAAAGAACAGGCGGCTCGACGCTGCCAACGCCGACACGTTCCTCTCCTTCTAAATAAAAAAGCGCTGCTTCTAAGAATAGCTGCACTTGCCTCTGGTCACGGGCTGCGATTGCCATCATCATTAGCACCCTCGTGGTGTGATTCTCAACGTAGCACAAGTCGCAGTGTGTGACTGTGGGAGATGATGGTGTGCTGTTAACTTGTCCCGTTTTGTTCACAAGAGTCTGAGATCCCTCTGGTGGTGTTTAAGTGCTGTAATCGCTGCTGCTTCAGTCACTGCTTGGAACTACATTACACTGTATCTGGCATGTAGATGATGCATCATGGGAGTCTGGGTACTAGAGTGAAATTCAACAAAGTGTACAAAAAGCTCCGAGGTAGTCGGGCGGCTTGTGTGTGGAGTTTCAGATACCCTCGTCTGGAGTAATGATATGCTTGCATAAAGGACATACAATAACAACTTTTCACTGAGTTTTGTGACATTTTGTCCCAATTAGATTCTTATATTTTTTCAGCCATAAAAGGAACTAAAAGTTACAGGACAACACTGTGCTTTCTTCAGCTAACTGGATCAAATGCTTGAAACAGTCTAAGCCAAAACAGCGAGGCTCCTACTGCAATGCACACCAGCAACGATGTTTTGATTATATATCCTGCAGGTATTTTGTATATTTTTGCCATTAACACCACATTCTGTTTATTTATAATTGTTTTTCAAGGGTATAAGGACACAAGGTGTTGTTGTTGTATCTTAAGGACCTCTGAGACTCTGGACTAAATCAATAACCTTCACTTCCTATCGGTTACATTAACATTTCAATGACCAACTTCATTACTGAAATATAGAAATGTGGAAACAGCAAGAGGGTTCTCTGCACACTTTCAAGCAGTGCTCAGCTGAGATGGATCAGTTCAGTTTAACACTAGAAAACAACCTCACACTCTCTCCTGACTGTCTAATCAACCTACAGGCTTTTGTCAGTTTTGTCACTCATCATATATAAAATGTTGCACACATACTGGTTAAAAAACAGCCTACACATTTTGTCTATATGCTGAAATATCCCTGTTGGACACACAAGCTTTAATGATTCACATGTCTGAATACAGAGCTGCACACAAAATATGGATTATGATATTGCATCGGCATTATGCTCTGGCTAACAGTAGCTCTGCTGCCTCATTCTGGGATATACTGGATTCATACACTTTACACAGTTGAGCTTTTTGGCCCTAATGAAGGACTGATTGACGTCATGTTTCCTCTAACTGATTACACTTGATGGATGCAGTATTTAATAATTTAAATATTTATGTCTGTGTTGTTTTGTTTCTGATTATTTCTTTTTGGAGCATTTTCATGTATACAAGCTGATAAAATGAGAGTGACACCACATTAGCTCTAATCAGCGCTCTGTTCATGAAAAGAATCTCTTTCGCTTTTCCTTTTCGTCAATTTCATGTTACAAATTAATATTTTAGCATGCTCTTTGGTGGATTATTTGTTTGCTGAATTACAGGAGAAGCTCAGACAGATTCAGAAAAGATAGATCATCTAATTTTATCAGCATGTTTTATTGTTAGTTACCACTTCGTTGTTCATGTCATTGATTTTTTGAATGGAGTCCTGCTTTATGACCTGTTTTAATCCTCCTTAGTTGTTTAGTTGTTGTAATTTCGAGCAGTTTGTTGAATTAGACTTACCATCATGCATACCCTAAATAGCCCTAAATATATTGTAACTGAATTTAATAATATAATTTGGAAATGGCGGACCGGATATGACCTGTAGGCTGTAGTTTGCCCATGTCTGCCCTAAATCAACCACCACTCCTGAAGAAGGACATGGGTTACAGCTGATAGGCCCATGAAATTCAAATATAAGGGAGGCCTCAATTCTTGCCATCAGCTGTGGAGATTATGGTGACGCAGTCATTCATCTGCTCCTGGGCCACTGCTTGTCACGATTACATTGCTCAGAGTATCACTGGGAATGTGGGTCAGACTTTTTATATGATGAGGGCCTTTAGAAAAATGACATAAAGCACAAAATACACTTTGTTTGACCATTTATTCACTAGTATCACCACTGATGGAGTGAAGGAATATATTGTTACAGCTCAACAAAGTCTCTGAAGGCAGGGTTGCTTATGTCAGAATGTCACTTTAGAGCTGCACACTGTGCCAGTTAACATTTTCATTCGTCAGTTTGAAACTCTCGAGAGTCTTCCTGCGCTAAAACCGATCCTGCATCTTTACACTTCGACAAAGTAGGTCCAATAAAACCATAGGCAACTTCAAGACGTCCTCCTTGTTATAAATATTATGTTGCTTGTGCAAAACAGGACCATGTTGCCAGTGATTATTTTAAGAGTGTGGTGTTAATGATAACACTGCCAATAACAGTGGAATTACTCCAGGGTAGCGTTCGCTGAAAAGACAGAATATAGCGAGGTGATTCATGAGCTAATTAGTGTCGGTCATTAAATGCACAGTTTGTATTGCTAACGAGATGTGGTCAATTCCTCAGGTCTGACAGTCAGTCTCACTCTCACACACACACACACACACACACACACACACACACACACACACACACACACACACACACACGCACACACATATTAAAAAGTGGATGATGGCACCCCAATATTGGCGTGGTTACATATGTCAATCCTTAGCGGTGTGTCCTACTGGCATATGTTACATAAAAAACAGCTCAGCTCAACAAGTTGAAGTGGTCAACCACTAACATCTGGCATGTTATATTAAAGCTACGATCCATGATTCTGTTCAGAAGCACTTTTTGTTCTACTGGGTGAAATGGTCCTTCCACCCTGAGAGCAGTCAATTCATTATGCGTTCAGAAAAAAGAAGGAAAAGAATCAGACCTCTGTGGAAGCTGCAGGACTGTTAAAACTCTGACCAATCAACTGACACTCGGAGTGAGATGGGAGAACCAATCAGATGTCTTCATGTCTTGTCCTGCTCATGTCCCTCCCTCCTCCCCACTATTGCCAGAAATATCCAGCACACTCCTCTGCAGAAATAATAATATTTAGCTGGAGAATCTGTTGGTAGGGAACAATGTCAGAGAAAATGCAGCCAAAAATACCACTTCCAGTGTTACCTCTGACGACTCACCCTGCAAAACAGGAAAAGAGATGAAAGAGGGAGGCAGAAAAGGCTGAGACAAAACTCTGGATAAAGCTAAGAGGACAAAGCAGAGTGAACATCGGTGGAGACACTGAGACATCTGAAGGGACTGAAAAGTGATGCAGACGTTTCTGCTTTCTTTCTGTTGGACAGCTCATTATTTGTTTAGCCTTGGGAGGAGTTATTATTTTCATGAAATATGTAATGTTTACTAACTTAGCTACTGTTGTAGTACGTATTAGCCGATGACAACATTAGCTTTTCTGTGGGTGTAAGCTGGTCGTAGGTGTGGCTTGTATTGAAGAGGTTATAGGATATGACATTTTGACCATATTGCACAGCCATAGTCATCAGTGTCTGCATTATAAAGGTGACATTATGACGTTGATATATTGGCTTTGAACGGGACGTTTTACAACTGCGGTGATGTAGCATATCGTCTCTCCTCTCCTGTTCAAGTTTGAGGAGGTGGAACTTTGGACGGAGCACTGATGGGAGGGGGAGGAGAGGGTGGAGTTTAGAGGAGGCTGAGAGGAGGTGCTACTTTCAAATCTTGCTAGATCTCTCCCACCATGGACTGCAGCTTTAAAACAAGAATGGCATATCATTGTTATATATTTATTTGAAATCATAGCTGGTGCTTCTTATACTCATAGCCAGCCAGCGGGGCTGTGCACATCTGTTTTTCATGTCTGAATTAATCTCCCTGTTTAAGTCGTACACAGAGGTTCGGTAGGTCATGGTTGAGCTAACACTTTTGGCTCATTTTGAGGCAGGAAAAGCCCTGGCATGAGTGAGTGTAAGTCTGTGCACGGTGACTCAGAGGCCCTTTACATGGTTAAAATGAATCCTGCAGCCATGTTGTCACCCCTGTCCCCCAGCTGACCTCATAGCAGAACAGCACTGGTTATGTCACTTTTCACACTTGCATCCAATACAATCATAACATAAAAACAAGCAAGCAAACACATGAAAAAAAAAAAGAAATAAATTTGTAGACAGACACAAATATTTGCAGTATAGACTACATATTTCCCAAGGCGTCAGTCTCATAGCAAACTCAATTCTAACAAACACTTTCTGTGCAACGCTGTCAAAAAGAGGACACATTGAGGCTGCACGTTAAAACAGTCAGGACCAGGAGTGCAAAAGGAAGCATAATGAGCTTGACTCATGGAAGGTGATGTTGACGGTCCTCTGTTCATTTCTAATAAAACAGTGCCAAGAGGTGAAATTCCCCTGTGACATAAGATGCTTCATCACATGCTGGTTCACACTCACAAGCTGCCACTGGCTTTCAAAGCGATCTCACAAAGAAAAGGAACATTCCTCGTTGGTTTAACTCACACTGACCTATCAGAGCACAGCAAAATAACCTGACTACACCCAATTTGTACTGCATATTATCAGTTATTAATTTGTTTAAACAAGTATTACTTTACATATAATTTATTTTTAGTAATAAACATTGAATGACATCACCCTTCTGTAATAAGGGCTTAAGAGTAGGGAATTAATCCAGGAACTAAACAAGAGTCTGGATTACATTAGTATTTAAATGATAAAATGAAATGAATTAATAGCTGGCAGAAGAAAACATACTCAACATTATCTGTAAAAGTCAAGATAAAGGAATGAATGAACATATCAAGAAAAAGAAAAACAGGATCAAGGAAGGGTTTCAGGAAAGATCCTAATATTGTTGTGATGAGAAAACCTACCAAGGCCTGTTAAGTCAATGAAAATCTGGAGCACTGATAGTATGCCACCCAACATTTGTGAGTGGATGCTTGAGACGGCCCACAATCCCAGTGCTATTAGCCCTGAGTGAGAGGTGAAAGAGGATTTTTTTTAATTACACCTTAACATGGAGAAAAGCAAAGACTGCAGCATCAATATGGCTGCATATCTGCACCTAAATACTCCCTTAGAGGGAAACACATCACACTAAGGCTGCTTTATTTCTCATGTTTCTGACATTATAATGATGTCTGACCTCCTTATTGTGACCTAAACATATGTTGTACGAAATGATGATGGTTTAAAATAATATTTTTTATGATTTTTGTAACCAGTAATCACAACCAGCCATAATAAAACAGAAAACAACCCGAAACTGACTGAAAAAATATGACAGCCATATGAGCTACAGCATTATTTTTGTTCTTGCAAACATGGGAAAAGTAACATATTTTCGGTCAAATGATCACACAGGCAGAACAGAAATAAAAGTATATAAATAAAATGTATTTTTTTTGTCATTCAACAGTCCATAGAAAAAAGAAATCTAGAATCTTTATTTATTGTTATAATAATATATGTTGTATTCTGTTTTTATTTTTATTTTATATATTTTCTAAAATCTAAAATGTATTTTTCTTTGGTGTTCAGTCCCAGCTATTGATCTTGTTTTTTTCTCCTCTACCTGTCCATCTTCTCTTTTACTCTTCTTTTATCATTTTATTTTTTGTATTTTTAATTTTTATTCTTTGTCTTTTAATATTGTGTTCATTTTATTCCATTACTTTTTTTTGTATATGTGTGATTAATGTTGTGATGTGTGATAATATACACACTGTACCCCTGTACAGCACTCTGGTCAACTGAGGTTGTTAAAAAAGTGTTTTAGAAATTGACGTGATATTAATCAAACAATGATTTGATAAATGAAAAATGCAATTCATTTTAACAAAATGTTTCTTTTTTTTACTGAGTGGACCCTGTTGTAGCTTTTAGTGGAAGAGGAGGCACATGAGTATCATTAACACACTGCTATTTTGGTTATTTTTCAAATAAGAGCACACTGCCATGCCACACCTGAGTTATGTGCTATATTGCTGAACACATCACATTGACAAACATCTTAAATTGCATTCCCATTGGGGCAATGCTGTGAGGAAAAGTATAGATTAATGTTTAAAGCATCTCTCCGCCCCAAAGGCTTGCTCGTATGAAGGCCTCTGCTTTCAAGTGATTAAGTTTCTTTACAACTGGCAGGTGTGGGTTCCATCTGCAGTCTCTAATTTGAGTGACGCACATTGTGGAAATGGGAAAACATACACCAGATTAATCAAGTTACCTTGATTAAATCCTGCATAACCAACACCATGTTCTAAAGCAACTACAATAAATCTGCAGCCACAATGAAGAGCGAGACATTTAGTAAATATCAACAGTCCAGTGAAATGCTCAGTACAAGTTCTGCATTCAACATTGTACTTAAAAGAACAGTGTGTAACATTTGGGGGGCTCTATTGGCTGAAATGCTTTAGAATTTTAATAAGTGTGTGTTGTTTCATATATAATTGTCAGAAAATAATAGTGTTTTGTTTGTTACCTTAGAATGAACCATTTAAATCAGACATACTACAGCCTGTTAGGCTTTTTAATCCGGCCGGCCAAACTTGTCCATATTATATTATTAAATTCAATTATATTATATTTAGGACTGCCGCTGCGTTAACATGATCAGTAGTAAAGTAAATTAAAGCAGATCATGCAGCAGAACTCGAGTAAAAAAAAATTGAGGAAACTAACAACGCTGCTAGATTAACAATCTTTTCTGAATCTGTCCAAGCTTCTCCTGTAATTCGGCAAACAAATTATTTATTTTTTTTAGTTGGAGAAATTACATTTTATGCTTTTGGGTCATTTTATCTGTTGCAAGTTGATCTTTGTAGATTCAACATTTATTTTTATTGTGACAAAAAAACGAAGCATGTTTGACATCTTGGACATGCCCTATCAGGCTTTTGTCAAGATATATGGACGCTATCTCTGATAAAAATGTATCTGCAACCCTGAAGCGGTGTAGTTTGGTGTGGAGTCCAAGAATGGGCCAAATAAAAATTGAAGCCCAATCCCAACCATTTGCTTTGGAATATGTCTTCTCCTTCCAATGCTGCAGCCAGTTTATTTTCTTACTGGCTCTATTGCATAAATGCAACAGGACTTCATTAGCAACAACATGGTGTGTTGGCAAGTCAGCGAAAATCAGCCCGATAGTTGTTTGTGTATCTACAGGAGCATTAGTACAACACTAGTACAGCATCCAGCTTTTGAGAGGCCACTCTGGATAAGTGAGGATAATACCAGGCGGCCCATGCTTCAGCCCCAGTTCTCTGTTTCTGTGGCATCATAATTACATTTAGGCACCGCAACGACTTGAATTAGAAGCTAGCGATTTAGAGCGCATACCTGAAACCCCTCTCTCTTGCTCACCTTCACTCTTTCCTTTCTTGACTCTCCTCTCACCCAACGATGACTCAGTAAGCACAACATTCCCAAAAAAATCTCATTAAGGCCCACCACTACCATTGAGTGCTGTTGCATTATTCATGTGTTTTTTCCCAGGCACTCTCGAAAAATGGGTGAATAATTTCATCTGATGTTTAAAATGCACAGCAAGAAAATCGGCTAGGTTACACTCAAGCATACCTGTAAACAATCAATACTGCTGCTGGGCTCCAAGGAACTGATGAAACCCTCTCTGAGTAACTCGAGAAGCGTAAAGTCACATGAACATGATAATTTATATAAATCATTAAATTTGCTTTGTTAATAAGATAAATTGCAACATTAGACACATTGAGTTAGATATAAATCACTTAAAGGCCGTCAGTTTCAGACCACAAGTGGCTCATCTGAGACATTTCAGTGGGATTCATTAGCCTGCGATTAGCCATCTCATTTATGCATGGCATGCTAATCCCTCCAACACTCTATGTGTTCTTAACACTCCCTGCAGAGCCATGCGCAGTTTCCATCAGGAGAGCTGAGGAGATTTGCATAATTCTTCAGCTGATGTTACCTTGTGTACATTTTAGTGAGTATTTGGGTGTAAGGGTCTGAACACTGTCACACTGTATTCATGTAATTCCAGTGACCCGTAAAAAATGCAGATGCATATTTTAGCTGAGTAGCTATTTTGCTGAAGGATCACGCAGCATTTAGCACATTGTTTTGACTGTCCAGTCAGCAGAATATCTAATATAATTGAGTCTCACGGCTCTCGCCAACTCCCCCATTCAAGCAAATCACAACAAAAAACATATGACTGTCCTACGAACCCAACACAAGCAGTTTCTACTCCAACATAGGAGGCTTATTAAAAGAAAATAGTGGGACTCAGCTGATTAGCTATAATAGGTTCTTCTAGTTTGGACACTCTGTCCCCTTGAAGGTCAAACTGTCAAGATGGCTAGCTACATCTATGAAATAACAACAGGGATCTTCAGTCTTTGTTGGAGAGCCTTTGTTGTTAGCTGCTCCTAGCACCTGCTACAGAAGCATCCTCGACAGCAGGATGGAGACATCATTCGTTGTTTTGGATAAACCAAACAACGTACACCCCTCTTCCAATCCAAAATTGACAACATAATGACAGGCATAATTAATAAAGTAAAAATTAATTTGAGTGATCAGTGTTGGGATAATAATGTTTTTCCTTAAAAATAATCATTCACAATGCTATCAATCTAGTTTTGGCTACAACGCAAAAAAAAAAAAAAATAGCCAAAATAGTGGAGTGCAGAAATACTATACTATGGCTCTGGATCCTATGCTGCCACTAAGTCTAATGAATTACATTTTTTTCACTGGTAAGAACAGTTGTGTGGAGTAAGTCTGCCAGCTCAGCTGTTAAGTGTAGAACTGAATCCTGTTAACATCTTTCAGACAGCAGATGTATCAGCACCTCTGATACAACACTGACTAAACTAGTGTGGAATTAAGTCAAGTCAATTTTATTTGTAAAGCCCAATATCACAAATTACAACTTTGCCTCAGAGGGCTGTGCAGGAGTGGCGTGGTGGAGAGGACGACAAGCTGCCCAGACTCCATCTGTCTGGCATGGTGGAGAGGATGACGTGTTGCCCAGGCTTCATATAATTGGTGTGGTGGAGAGGAGGATGTGCTACCATGCTCAATCTGTTTAGCATGGTGAAAAGGAGGACATGCTGCAAAGGCTACATCTGGCTGGTATGGTGGAGAGGAGGACATGCTGCCATGTTCCATCAGTTTGGCATGGTGAGAGGAGGATGTGTTGCCCAGGCTTCATCTGGTTGGTGTGGTGGAGAAGAGGATGCGTTGCACAAAGTCCAGTGCAGACAGCTCGATGCTGCTTTTTTATCGCCTTGGACACTTTCTCTCCATATAATTTCACATGAATTAACTGTTGTCATATGGAGTGTCTGTTTTCTCAATGTGCAATTAATCCACACATATTTGTATTCCAACTCACAGCGAAGCAGCATTTCCTCATCTTCACTGGGGGTATATTCATAACACAACTAAACACCAAATAAGTAATAAGAAACCTCTTCTTATGGCTACATTTTTATGCATGTCGAGGAATTTTCATGTGAGTAACTGATGATGCAGTATCATTTCATGACTGCACTTTTACCCTCATATGAGACATGTGCTTTAGGTAAGCCCCAAGGAAGATGGGAGATTCCACAGCTGTTGCTGATAAAATATGCAAATTGATAAAATATGGTTCCAACTAAATATAACCTGTCATTAAAAATTTAGTGTTGCATTAAGCAGGAGTACAGTATAATGCATTAATGACCTGAGTCACAGCCTCAGGATGATTTAACCAACCCGTGAGAGTGATGGAGAGAAAGAATGGAATGTATGAGTAATAATTATGTGTGCATTAATCTTACAGTGATGTTACAGCGGGGGCAATCATTTTGCCTTACTTTTATGACTCTTGGCAGAGCTGTGGCTTGTATTAATTCAGCCAAAATAAAAGCATCATCATCATCAGCAGGATACTGTATGCAAGGGAGTGCTCTATATGTGACTGCGAGACAGCCGAGATTTGGCTTGGTTTCACTATGCATGGATTGTCAGGGGATATCCACGCAATTTTATTCATGTACCTTGGTGTGGCACGCTTCCACGACTTCTCACTTCAAAGTACCATAAGGATGAGCGCCTCTCCATGTGCAGTGACAGCAGAGTCTAACTCAGACTGGCAGATGGGTAGAGGGCATTCTGTAAACAGCCACACAGGTCAGGTTGACATTAAAATGTCTTTCACTGACCAGCTCACTAAAGAGGGGAGCCCTCATGCATGCACAGGCAGCAGAGTCACATTAACAGCAAAGCACACAGGGTCAAAGATGTGCTTCTTACGGGTTTATTATCGTCTTGACTTTATTTTTGTCTTCCTCTAAAATATTGCTGAACATTTTTCTTCCTTTCCTTTCCTGTTAGAATAGATTGAGTTTTTTTTTTTTTTTTTTTTTTTTTACTGTCCGGCTCATTGGTTCATGTATGAATAGTAAGCAGAATCCTTTACACGCACAACCAGTACTGTCAGCACTGTGGTGGGCTCAGTTGGCAACACAGAAAATGCCCAACATGCTGTCAGTGGCACGCTCGCTCTGACCTCAGACCAGTGAAACACGGATCAACCAACTGGTCATGACGCTGAGACATGGTTCATCAGAGAGTGATCCTCTCTCTATGCGGCACCCAGCATTCACAGTGTACGTAAACCAGAAGAGGAGAGCTCTGCTGACAAAGACACTGGTAATAACGGCCGCCCAAGGTTGGCAAAAACACAGCTTGTTTGGATTTAAACTTTCGGTTGTGTATCGAATCTGCCCAGGACTCATGAAGTGACAATTATAATCTTTTGGAAACTGAAGGTATTTTTTTTTACTTTCTTATTGGACTTCATTTGTATACTCAGTGTTGATGTGTGCGAATGTGAGCTTGACCTTTTCAAGGAAAAAAAACATCTCTGTATCCTGAGCAATTATGTCCATATTGGAGCATTTCACTGCTCACATTGTATATCCAATACATTTGTGTGCCCTTTATGAAGTCAGGAGGAAGTAATGGTGTGGTAATGGATGGGTGAATAGCTTGTCTGACTTCTGGCATCTGATTTGACAAATGTAATTCGACATAATCATTTTACAGTATTGCGCAATAACCTTGCATGGTAATGGGGCTGGAAAACAAAAAAAAATAGATAATTATTGATAAAATCTCTTAAAAGAGTGCTTCATTTGATTCAGCATTGCACTGCTTTTACCTGCAATTAATCTTATCAACATGAATTATAAAATCTTATAAAATTGAATTAATTCAATTAAAGTCGATACAAACAGTGTATCTTGACCAAATCCTAAAACTGTATTAACTCCATGTCATCACAAGACATGAGCAATTATCACTGGTGCTGGTTATTGAAAACCAATATATCAGCTGATTGGTAAAGCCACTGATTATAATATGCTGGACTATGTGGGACTGACAGATTGAGTATGAGTGTGTGTGTGTCTCCACCTGCTATGCGACCGTGTCCTGATCACGACAGACTGTCTGAATCACGCTCGGGCAAAAAGGCAGAACTAAGGCCCTTCTGCTTTCATTTATAATTCAGAGCCGCACCACATACCATTTGTCTCCTACAGAATTACAATTTCATATCTCCTGTTTCTGGGGAATTGCTTTTGGAGACAGAAAAAAAGTGCACTCACTCAAGGTTTCAGGTGTTCTTCTCTAAGAGCTCTTTAGGGAATAATGCAGCATCAGGTTAGGAAATTTATCGGCAAAAAGGCAGATAGGGTATGAAAGCTGAGAGAAATTCCTTCAGAAAAGGCTTTGGAGAGTTGCGTCCATCCATCAACGAGAAAAATCAATAAATCTGCTCCCCTTTAGATGTGTCTCATCTTATTTCTCTCTCTGTTCAACCAGCACTGATGTCTCTATAGCGAATACTAAATGTCTTTATATACAATTACACACTGTTGTGAATGAACTGGGCTTAACACAGTTAAAATATAAAAGGAATTACAGCACTGTGCATTGTCTCGAGTCAGATTTTTAAAATGCTTTAAATCTTTATCAGAATTGCCAACAAATATTAATAGAATTATCTCAGTTATTACATGTACGAGAGGCGAACCAAAACACTGTAATGACCTTGAATTATTATGGTGAAGATCTGGCAACAAAGAGTTTTACCTTTTAGAAACTAGCAAAAGCTTTTCAGATAAACAAACAAAACTGTTCTGCCAGAAAAGATTGTATGTATGCTGGACTTTAATCCAAATATTAAATGTCATGCTAAGAAATTAGTGAGATTAAAGATATAAAAAATGTATCCAACAGAAAAACTACCCAGCGTTGCTAAATCGCTTCAAGTAAAAGCAGAATGAGCTCCAAAAGTCCTTAAATCTAGCAAGAAAGTTGACAACACTGAGTCTGTCCACTCATTTACATTATCATTATTATGAATGTAAACATGTCATAATGATTGTAAACAACAAACATGGCTATTCTAAGAAGTCCCATCTCTCAAGTAAGAAGCCCATCCAATTACAATGAAAGTATTGTATACCTTTACTAAAAATAGCACTACCAAGCCTACCATAACTCTTGAATATTCATTTCTATCTATCTTTAAGAAGCTGATTGATAAAACAGGCTTTCAAGACAATTAAAAGACAATGAGAAAAAATTACAATCAAGAAATTTGACATTTTTTTTGACACATGAAGAGTGCATAATGTAGCTGAAGGTCTGCATGCCTTCAAACAAGGCGGAAAACCATAAAACTAAAGGTGGGCATACGCTGTGCAATTTTTTGGCTCATTTTGAGCTGATTTTTCACTCCTACAACTATTCTTTGGATCAGCCTGAGTCTCGGCTTACATGGGGTAACGAGAAGCTATTAACACCTCACAACGAGCTCCTCATCAGCAATCATATGGTCACAAGAAAGCCTGTTTAAAATCGTGGTCGCCCCCCGTGAGGGTATCGCACTGTTGAAGCAGAGCCACGACCCGTTTCTCTGCAGAGAATAGCACAAACTGCCAAGGCAGCATGTTTCTTTTTGTTTAGCATTCTCAAGCATCTCTCCACTTCCAGGTTCTTCTTCTTCTTCTTTTTACCTTCCATTTCAAGATACAAGAGTCTGACGTGCCGTGTATGGACGTACAGTGTAAGCAGTCAGGTCACATCGGGCCATATCATGCAAGCACATGAACGTGAGCTATGAACTATTGAACTCTGCGATGTAGTCGCACAATCTGAGCTGGAGCTGAGTACAACTATTGATAATATGTCTGCCCGGGTTAAGAGTACACCTACCAGGTGCTCTGTTGATCCAGTGCTAAAGTAGAGTAATGAAAAAAAGAGACATTTGAAATATAATTAACACCTAGTCAGCAAAATGACAGAATAAACCCAAAACAAATACCTCAAAGTAGATGTTTGTATACCAGATAAGAAGTAGATGAAAGATTTATATTTACAGAAACAGAGCAGCAAAATCCAATAATGTCCAGTGAGCTCTGTGTGTGTGTGTGTGTGTGTGTGTGTGTGTGTGTGTGTGTGTGATCTGCAGCACAGAATTTGGTGGTATCCTGGCTGAGACTCATTGGTCAACCTGTCATCACTGGTTCTGAGTCACTGCTTAACCTTTATGAGCATACACCGTTATTTAGTGCAACACTGTCCCTGTGGAGGAAAAGAGAAGTGGACTGATGGATGGAGCTGCAGCTGGCTAACACACATACAGTACACACAACACATCTTCAGAGTTCAGAATAAACTGAATGTTACATAAAACAGCAGCAGCTGCAATTTTGAGTGAATTCTTTCAACAACTGTTGTGATTGAATTGTCTCCTGCAAGTTAAGATCCCTTAATGTTGCATCCGACTACACACCCATCTTAGCCCTAGCTGTACTTTCTGTATGGTGCTTGTTGGCAAATTTTACCTTGCTAACAAGAGTGAGGGGAAGTGCTTATCATCCCTTAAAACCACCCCTTCGATTGGAGGGAGGTCAGATGCAGACTCGAAACGTAGCGGAGGAAGAAATTAACCACAAGTTTTTGCGAACTCAACCAAAGAAATATGGCTCAGCAAAAGACCAACACAAATGTAAGTATATTTTTTCAATTGAACATGCATTTAAAAAGAAAATATTGCAGGATATATTTGTTCGCTATAAGTACAGTTGATTTACGTACCGTTGTGTTAAAACACAAGTATAATAAAACCACTTTTTTTTGCGGTGCACAAATCTACCAGGAGAGCTATGAGAGCCTCTCATGTTGTTAAACGCTCTGTCTGATGTACGCACCAACGTCGGCACACGGCGTGACATCAGTGAACAACGTCGCTACGCTAAGTGCTGTCCCATTTTGTAGGGTAAGATTTCTACCCTAACACTTCTCACTTACTTCTGTAGGGGTGTCTACCTTTGGAGGGCACTTAAAATCAAGTGCTAGTGTTAAGGGAACACAAATGGGATCGGGCCTTTAGTCACTGTGATAGGGATGGTCTTTGAATTGGGAAAGCAACGGAAGCCCTGACAGATTTGGCAGTGTTGCTAAAAACTTAAAAACTGATATGGTAGTGTATGAGTCAACAGCAGGAGCAGAAGCCCTCCCCTGCTGTCTAATCTTCATAACATTAAAAGACCAGCCACCTGTTACAAGTAGTTGTTGCGTGCATCCTCTCATGATTGCTGCATCTGAGAAAAAGACTGTGGTATTATGTTTGCAGACAAAGCCAGCATTGAAAATAGACCAGCAAGTGGGATCCCTGGAGCTAATTACTATCCACACTATGATTGGCTTTAAATACCAGGTGGAGAACAATGGCAGGTCCACACAAAAGAGGAGAACAGAAGGGCATCCCTGTTTAATAAATGGAGGATACAAAGTGAATCTGTCACGATGAACATGCTATGGGTGTGTGATATCCATGTATTCATGGGGACTGACTATCCTAAAAGGCCAGTGACAGAGCGACCGATTGAACATCTGAACGTTAGTTGCTTGAAAGTTAACACTCTAAATTCCTACCATATGATGACTGCATAATGTTGTGATCCATATAAAATCCTTAACTATGTGTGAAAAGCTTCAATAAAAGTTATTTTCCTAGTCCAATTGCCTGGAAATATCTTTGACATACTGTTGAGTAAAATAGGTGTTCCTTAGTTCATCGACTATT
Organism: Synanceia verrucosa; assembly: GCA_029721515.1. NCBI lineage: Eukaryota > Metazoa > Chordata > Actinopteri > Perciformes > Synanceiidae > Synanceia > Synanceia verrucosa. The sequence goes on along the minus strand of CM056567.1, from coordinate 11,288,399 downwards.
TTACATTTTAGGAGGAAGTGCATCGCTCAGCCTCATCTGTCGACCACATATTGGATTTCTTATGGTTGCCAAAATTTCCTTCCTGCTTCAATTTCCAGTTTGTCATCACTGAGCCTGTATTTTGTTAGGATCTGTGTCACAGAAAGGCCAGAAAGAAAGACGATAGATGACCAGATTCAGGTGGATGAGTGAAATGCAAAATGGTCAGCACAGACATTAAAAGAAGAGTTAAATTGAATGTAATTGTCCCATCTGTGAAACATCTATAAAGTAACAAACCCAGTTCCGGTTCATTATCATCAAAGAACTGGCCATAAATTTATAACAAAGCTCTGACATGATCTAAGAGCTGCCACATTCCCAGCTGAAGAACTTTAGTCCTACTATACTGCATGCAGCAAATATTTGCTAGGATGGTAGGCGGAGTGAAATACATGTGTCATGCTTCAGACATTTCTCTGATTGTTTTTTGTGAATGTGCCAATATTATGATATTAGATAGCACAAGGTAGTCTAATACAGCTCTGGAAAAAATTAAGAGACCACTGCAAAATGATTAGTTCTGCTGGTTTTACTGTTTATAGGTTATGCATTTGAGTAAAATGAACATTTTTATTTCATTCTATAAAATTAAAATATTGCCATTTAGAGCATTTATTGGTAGAAAATGACAACTGGTCAAAATAAAAAAATGCAGTGTTTTCAGACCTCAAATAATGCAAAGAATGTTCATATCCATTTTTAAACAACACAACACTAACATTTTAATTTAGGCAGAGTTTAGAAATCATTATTGGTGGGATAATGTCAATCTTTAATCAAAGCAATGATTTTTATAATCTTGCTCATTAAAGAAGCTTTCATTCAGGTGATCATCTGATCACCTGATCAGTGTCTCATTAGGTAGAATGGACTGGCTGCTTTGGATGTAGAGATGTTTACATTTGTAGCCCTGGTTATATCTAAATCATCAGGGATTGATACGTGTTAACTGGCTGCATTAAAAAAAAAAGGTTAAACTCAGGTCAGACCAACCTGTCTGAACCTGGTCTGAACCTGGTCTGAACCTGGTCTGAATCTGGTCTGAATCTGGTCTGAATCTGGTCTGAATCTGGTCTGAACCTGGTCACAGCTGTGAGGGGGGAGGGATGGTCACTGGTTGTGGGATTTCTGTAGAGGTGGGGTGGGGGGTGGCATGGCAGTGGTTTGTGTCAGGGTTCCACTGCATTTATTCAAAGCCTGACAGTGGACATATCCAAGTGAAAACTGTGTGTTGTCAAAGCCACACTGTCTTTGACTCTGTCGTTGGCCGCTACATAAGAATAGTAACTGTGTTTGTGGCCTCATTTCACCATCAATTTCCCATCTTGTCTTTGTGAGTCTGCATTGCTGAGGAAAATCTGCACAAACCTGTCAATACTCAGCCCCATTCTGCTCAAGTGCAACTTCATAATGTGGTGGAAGGAAGACAGATACTCCCATGTGTGACTATAGTAAGCGTTGGTATGAGTCCTGCTGATCGATTCACCCAGGCTTACAAACCAATTATTTCCCCGAGCTCTGCAACTGTCCAGAGACTTCATTTTAATTACCCCTTCCCGACAGGGACCACCTCATATTCAGGTTGAGGTTGTGTAATGGATCAGTGGCCACTGTTTTGAGTCAGGTGCAACATAACAGTCAGAAGAGGAGAGATGTTTTTCCCTGGAGTGGAACGCAGATTGGCTTTTTTTGGTTGACAAATAAATGCTCACCTTCAAAATTATAATCAGGTAAAAATAACTGAAAACAGGCATCAATGCTTTGCATTTGATTATCAACCTGCACATGAAAAATCTACAATAACCACCTATCCAATGGACAATCATCTTATAGGGCTTTGATGAAATCACAACAGGTGTTAGTATCAATTGGTATGTATCAGAAAACAAAAATAAAGCTTGAGGAAAGTGCTGGAGGAAATACAAGCATTGTCGAGAGTCACCACCATTATCGCAGCTGGAGTAAACCTTTCACAAACCTCAGTCAGATAAAGGATCAATGAGTCAGATAGAGCAGACGAACATTCAGCAGAGCAGCCTTCTGACCAGCACTCTGTCTGTAACTGGGGGGTGAAGAAGAGGGATAACAGATTTAGACATTTTGCTAACAGTGTGGATGGCATCCCCCTTTAATTGCTTCCTGGCAAAATCAACATGGCTGCCAAAAGAATATTTTGAAGTTACTCTGCCCTGCTACATTTCCAAATGATGTCTTCTTTGAGACATTCATTATTGCTAAAGGCTTGTGATTCAATCTGAACTGAATACAGCACTCAGGATATTCTGCTTTGGTTGAGATGTTTGTATCAATTTAGCTGCTTCCTACTGGGACATTTCAATTTTTATCAATATTCCATCCCAGTGATGCGCCTTTGCTGACAGCTATGAAAGCTACGAATGAGTGACAATTAGGCCAATAACAAATGATAGCAGTCAGTGCGATGAGGAGAGGCAACATTCATGATAATCGTTCAGATTGATTAATTATGTTATCTGCCAGCACCGTTTCAATTGATCTCCTGTGCTGCAAAGCTTTCATCTCATCACAATCTTAACAAGCACCACCATGAGAGGCAATGAGGCCAGTTTATAAACCCAGTGTCAAATGACTTTGTCTATGCAGGTGGGTGTGAATGAGCGTGCAAGGGGGGGAAAAAAGAAAAACCTAATGTGACAACGTGACAGTGTATTTTAGTCAAGTGTTTCCCAAAATACATCTCCTGTACTTTTCAGGCACACTAGGATGCTGCAATGATGCCCAATGGTCCTCGAAGTCACCCCATAGTACGCTGTCATCCAGTCACATATTATTCTAACAGCAAGCCGTGCACACACTACTCCTGCTCGAACTGCAGGGCAGAAGGGAATGACAGGATAACGGTGTCCACTCAGTGGTTCTCAGTACAGTAGGTGTCCTTGTACAGTGAAGACCAGGCCACAAACCTGTCAGTAGTGTGAGCAGGATGAGTCCATTGAAGAAAATGTGTCAGGTTGACACAGACCTGTCAGAGAATTGCTGTCCCTGTGAAACCCTAGCTGGCCAACATCTGATTCGCCACAGTCAAACATGATGGATCACCTGCTACATCTTCTTAGCAGCTGCACGGAAAAAAAGATGGATGGGGACGACTCAGTGATGACAGCAAAGCACATCTCAGTAATAATGTAATAATCCCATGAGAATATCGGGCCATAAACAAACACAATATGAATGTTGAGTTCCTCCGAACCAATCGTCTGATGCAGACTGTCGTGACACAGTCACGAGTAACCATATTCACCCCAGTTGATTTGTAACCCAATCAACCACGTCTAATGTATTCCTCATGATGGATGGCCAAATGATGAAATAGGCAGAAAACTTCCGTTTCCTCATCTTCCTCTATTTCATCGTGAAGGACATAAATGGATTTGAAAGCATCTACAAACTGTAAAAAACAGAGTATGAACAACATATGAGCTGCTCCACTCATGTGGGAAAAGATCTGATTATGAGTCTGAGCATCATTGAAGAGGATCGGTATATAGCAACGATGAATGCAGTGGAGTTACTTCTCCCTCTGAGGGGCTTTGTCATATCCCACCATCATAAAAACGGCTGGCAGGCTCTGCACATGTCCAGGCAAGCAAATGTTTGAGGACTGGCTGCCACCCTAAGTGAGAAACACTGGGTTCAAGAGGATAACCAGGCCGAAAAGTCAAGCGTGTTCTTGTGGCCTCTGCTGTAAGGCTGAGTACATCAAAGCCACTCCTGTCGCCTTTTCCTAAGAAAAGATCATTTTTTAAATGCATCCCTGATCCATTAAAGTTTGAGATATACTATCATGTTATGTCACTGAAATATGTCCTTGCTGACTTTCTGTTTAAATACTGTAAGCCGCTATCTTTCCAGGCCCAATCATGGCTCACACTTATATTTAATGGGACTGCTAGCTTTAGAAAGATCCATTTCAAGTTACGTGATGATGAAGTACGTCCTAAGACTTCACAAAAATGTATGTAAAATATGTTTATTTCTGTGAGGGCTTTTTTCCTTATTTGATGAAGCGTTTTCTGCTGAGATGGCCATTTGGCTAGTATCTATAATGTAAGACTTATGTATACTGTATGTGTTCTATGTATTGTTTTATGTATTATGTTTTACTACTTTGACCACTAGTTTGATGGTTATAAATTAGCACATTCTGCCAATAATGGCCAGCTGCTATTCCTTGATGTACTTGAAAGGCTTTGATCAATGAAGAAGTTGGGTTAGACTGGTCCAGACTAAGAAGGTCCACGAAAGAAAACTTTTGCAAATCCAACAGTCTATGAGACATGTAGGAAATGCCTCACTATGAGTTTTACAAAAGGCAGGTATGATCCCCTGAAGATGGAGACCTACTGACATCTAGCCTCTAGCTCTCTTAGAGAAATATCCCAGTAATAATAAATATTTCAAGGACTGCCAGGAAATATAACAGACATTCATGTCCACCACAGGAATATTGTAAGGACTATGTAATTACTTTAAGTCAGTATAGTGTTACCAATGTGGATGAGGTCTGAATGAGACTTCTTGAGTGAGACACAATAACAAACACCCAGATCAAGCAGAAGATTTAAAAAAAAAAAAAAAAAGAATTTTTCTGTGGAGTCCTCTCCATAATGTTGTCAGACACTTATAATAACAGTCTTAGTCTGTCAGAGGCAAAAAACAAGCACTTTTAGTGAATGTAATGTTACACTGCAGCTGCTCACTTGCCCTTGTAGCTTGTTTCATGGCCCCTGGTTACAATGTCATCCCTCAATACTGGACCAAATTCAGAAATTGTTTCCATTAGTCACTCAGACACAAAAACATGCAAAAATAGGTTCCAGGTTGACAAATACCCTCTAATGATACTAATAACTTTTGTATTATAAATAATGTTTAAAGGTACCGCTGCTAAACAAGAAGAATTTAATTCTTTTCAAGATCTTGGATCATAATGAGGTTTATTAAAATCACCGTAAAGGTCAAAACATTTTTCATAATCACTTGACTATCAATCTGAACGCAGCAAAACATGCTCCACTGTTGTGGCAGATCACAGTCCTCGCCAAAACACATCCGCTGCTTGTGGCAGAGGACTGATGGTGCAGAGTCACATGTAATAACAAGGCAATGCTGATTTTATAGCACTCCAGCAGGTGAAAAAGATGTGTCACAGTATTGCCTCTTTTAGTAGCGTGGCAAGCATCTCTAGACATTCTCACAATGAAACAAGAGGCTGGACTTGGTTGCATTTAGAAGTGTCAGGTAATCTGTCTTTCAGGGATGAAAAGGCAGCCGCTGGGGATACTCTTGTTTCCTCTAAAGAAATCAATGAAGGAGGTGATTTTATTTGATAGAAGGCAGAATGGCAGAAACAAATTTAAGCTGAAAATACATTTAGAAAATGGTGGGGGTGGGATGCGGGGGGTCCTTAGAAGGAACAAGGTGACTAAACAGATGCTGAGGCTACATTTAAACACACTGGACAAAAAGAAGCAGACAAATACACTCATTGAGTGCCAGCCATTTTATAAAACCCGAAGTGCGCTGTGCCATTTTGAGCCATCCTTCAAGACCCATAGAATTTATTGTACTGTAAAATGAAAGAAGAGACTCTCTACTTCATCATGGAAAAATATTTGTTTGCACCTTGTTCTACTGTTTTATCTGAAGTTCAGTCGAGGATAGTTTCACCAAAAAGAACACTTTTTTTCGAATACCGATTAATCTGCTCTCGGATCCCGACGTCTCCACTTCCTGCTTTGACCTCTGTGTTGTATACTGTCTCTTTATGTTACGACTACATAATCCCAGAAGTCCCAAAATTAACTGCAGGGTGCGTGAGAGCGCCCCATTTTGCCAGCTGCTAAAAAAAACAAAAAAAACAAAAACAAAACACTGACATATAAATACATCAATGGCACTAAAGATTAAGGAGATAAGAAGTAAATATCCATCCATCCATCCATCCATCCATCCATCTTCTACCGCTTATCCTCATATATGGTCACAGGGGGTCTGGAGCCTATCCCAGCTGGGAAGTTAAATATGAAGTATATCCCACCAGTCTAAATCAGTGGGTGAGAGTGTGGTGGGCTAGCTGTGGCAGACCAGAGGAGTTTTGATTTATTTCCACCGCTCTGCCAAACTGACGCACTGGCAGTGCATATTGTTCTGTAGCCATGATAAATGCCCCACAAACAGACGCTTCAAGCCTGTTCAATGTGCGATCCACACAGGACCAGGGAGGAATAAAAAGGCCAGACACAAACAGAGTGGGCCACTCTACTCTTTGCTCTCATTTCCACATTAAAGCTACCAGGATAAGACTGGTGAGTCCAGCCACAGTAGAACAAATGATCCTTTCATGCTTGCTCTCCTAATGTTGTTAAATGTTATGATAATCCTGCATGGCATAATGTGGAGAAATCACTACTTACATTAATAATGGTTTAATTAGCTTTTTGAAAAACCAGTAGCTAAATCACAGCAGTTCATCAGATTGGACTACCTGAGTAGAAGCATCATTTCTGCTACTGCAGCTTCTGCCACCATCATTACACTTATCAACCGGTTGAATACTGTTGTCTCGGTCTACACGTCAATCTTAGGAAATCTGAGTGAACAATGCTTCTGCAAATCACCGTCACTGGCTCAGGAGCCAGCGCGAGGTGAGCGTCGTCCTTTCATTTCACTCTGGCTCTCTACTGCCTTTAACAGGAGACTTTAAGGATGGCTGACTGACAGAGCCTGGGCGACAGAGCTGAAAAACAAGCAGATAAATCAGTTTGTGCCTACACAGTGCTCCTCCTAGCACCCATTAGTCAACTAAATGGGCAGCACCTGCCAAATATTTAAGCAAATCTACACTCCAATGGGAGGGTGGTGAAGAAGGGTGTGGGGTGGTAATGTATACACAAAAACATGGAAACAAACCAGCCTTTAGGTCCGTTTGTTTGTTGCATGAATGTACCATGATTGGATTGACAGTTTGACCAAACTACAAAAAGCAAAGGAAAACAAGATTTCCCCATTCATTTTATGACAATTCATACACTGGCAAATGTGTTTGTGTGTGTTTTCTCAACATTTTCTCTTGAAATTTGGTACAAAAATGTACAGACTTAATGAAAATTAACTGCTCCACCAATTAAGCATTGCAATAAATCCAATCAATCATTTTACTTTTCCTAAGTGTTTTTTTTTTCTATACAACCATCTGGCAACCACCAGGACATCATCTAATGACCCCATCTCCAACTATAAACTACCTGTTCACCTTGAGATAATGCTAGAAAACGGCTGACTAAATCCATGCAAATCTAAGAAAACATGAACTTTTAACAAAAACTATTATCGATCGCAGGGCGTTAAACCCAGCTGACACAGGGCAAAAGGTCAGGCACAGCACGCACAGGTCTATCACAGGGCATGAAATATAGAACTGTCTAGAAATCAAACGGGCAGAGCAGAGGATGGATGAGTTGGCCTTCTTCTAAGCTTGTTGGCAGACTGGACTGATGTCATTCGACAGTAAGTTGGACTTTAGGAAGGCTTACTACCATCTCCTGCAGGTCCCATCGCTGCTGTACAGGCAACTGCAGCACAGTGAGGAGCTGATGTATGCTCACACTGTAGATGTGACATATTACCAGTCACAGGGGCAGTCAAAACACTTCTCTCTTCAGCCACGCATGCATTCATCCCCATCCGCTATCGCTCAGGTCAGTGGTTCTAATTACCATCATCCCAACAGGACTTCAGCGTTAGGTGCGTCTGGGCTGTTTGGCAGAATCATTTGTCAAACCTACAGCACTCATGGCAATTGGACACCTGACAAAAGTTTAAAGGCATATTATTCCATGAGGCGTCTCCAGTGAGTGTTGAAAAGCTACCGCCTGTGACTGCTTCAAATGACCATCTGTGTGTGTGTGTGTGTGTGTGTGTGTGTGTGTGTGTGTAGGGTAGGGAGGGGGTGGTGGGTGGCTAAAAATGTGACGGTGTGAGTCGGTTCAGAAGCGCTGTCTTATTAAATTATCTCTCCGCCTTTTACAGCGAGGCCCCCACCCTTGTCTTTGCATCTCTCTCCCAGGCTAAACATTTGTCTTTCCATTCATGGGTGAATTTGTATTCCATTGAGATGGGTGCCTGGTGGCAGACTGATGGTTGGAGGGGGGTGGGGGGGAATGAGTGCAAAGTCCGCATTCAGGCCTGCTGTTTTCCATCTCACTGCTGGTGCTGTGTTACAGCACTCAACAGGCGGACGATCCTGAAAAATCAAAGCCAGTCCATGGCTGCTTAAATATGGTGTTTAATTAATGCTGTTCATGTACGCTTTGTATTGATCATCTAATATTCATTTAAAATATTCATCATTAGCATAACATTTGTCTGTGAAGCTGAGCATTTGCCTAAATATATTCCATTACTGGAATATATTAAGGCAAATGCTTAATACTGTATTTGGGAAGGGAAGGAACAATTGTGGCTCAGTCAAATCTAGTTACAGTACACCACCTCATTTCCCCCCAGATGGATCATTTAAACCTTCACCTTGTTAATTATATTTCAAAAATGTCTGATATAGACCTGGTGCTCTACTTGAGCACAGCATCCTAACCTCTTATGGTGTGATTGGCCAGATGACTGTTTATTTAGCAAAACTCCATTAAGATGACACAGCGACTCCTATCTCGAGGTGCACCACTTTGCCTTTAATCAAATTGACAGCTGAGGAGCTACAGTCAATGGGGCTGTTTCATAATGCAGGCAGCAAAAAACAAATGACACCACCTGTCATGGCATTAAAACAGCTGTGGAGTATAGGGGGGATCTTCCAGCAACACGGTTACATACTGTTATGAGAGTGCAAATATTACTAAAAATGAACTTTTTGAATATGGAAATGAATGGAATGGAAATGTCTGAGTATTGTAGATTGTCTCTTGTAGAATAAAAGTAATAATTATCAACAATAACTGACCTCTAGGAATAGAGCTATGGGGCTACTATATATGTGTGTGCAACACACATTTCTGCTTTGTGGTTAATCAACAGCTGTTGGCAGTAGTTTGTCAAGAAACTTAATGTGCCATAAGAAGACCCAGGTATGTGCAGTTGATAATAATAATAATGATGGACTTGATAAATTCAGTTTATCAGAGCATTAATCAGCATTTTTAAATTGAGCTTTTAACCATCAGCACTTTCTTATACTTTTTCATTCACTTTGGTAACACTAAATTCACTCACCCTGCTGTCCTATTTAAACAACGTGCTGTCTGTTGTTTGCAGCATGAGCGAGGGAATAGGGGGAAGTGGTTCGATAGGAGCTGGGTAAAATATCTCCTGTGAAAAACAAGAGCTGATATTTACTTCCTAATTTCATGAGTTCCATCCTGCAGCCTCTTGACAAACGTCTTCCCTCCGATTTCTCCAATTTTAAAGATGACAAGTACCCCTTATAGTTTTTGAGAGTGCAATACAATTTTGTCACAGATAATTAAGCCAATCAGCCAGCAACCTCCTAAAAAAAACAATAACAACTGAGATTCTCCAGGGCTGCTCTGCTGAGATTTCGACAGTTTGTAAAACTTTCTACCCTTTTCAGCAGCGCTATAAAATTCATGGTCAATGCATACAGTTCAGCGGATCATCAGTGACACAGCGACAGATAGAGGAAATAAAATGTTGAAAAGTAGATGAACTCAGTGGAAAACTTAGGCGTCTAAATACGTCCAGCACTCAGGCAAAGATATACATACAGTATCAGTCCAGATTTATATTAATGCCAATTACAGGAGTTTTAGGCAGAATCACCGTCTTTTCTGCTCTATACAACCTGTCCATGAGCTGATTTTGCTGCAAATGTGCCTAGTATACTGCAGTCACAGTGGATATGTTATGTTAATTTCTTTCCAGAAAAAAAGAAAAAGGGGAGTGAAACACTGGCAGGAAATAACTGAATAATTAAATTTCAAAAATAAATAATTAAAATAACAAATGTATAAGAAAAACTAAATATTAGGAGAAAAGTTCTCTTGGGAGTGTAAAGAAGGAAAGAAATGTAGCACTGTAGCACAGAATCGATTTCATGATACTTTTTTCACTTTACATAAAGCAAATGATGATCACTTCTAGTGACTTATAACCAGCTTGATATTACATCAGTCTATACCTCAGGAATTTCACTACTTCAGTTACTAGTCTTGTTATTTGTATGCATGAATAGACAAGACAAAGACATAATGTCTCCAGCCACAGTGAGGAAGGATAAAAGGAAAAAGCAAACCTCTCATCTATGTTTGTTTTTCCAAACAAGCTTACAGGACCTCACAGACATGAATGTAATCCGCTTTACATTCAAGCCCACTCAGTGAATTACAGACTTCCCCTGAAGCCTAAAATTGAAATTCAGGAGAAACAAAAGAATATGTTACCAATTAAAAAACTGCATTATTCATTTCTTATTATGTTATGCATTTCATCACAACTCATACATACATTACATTATTGCAGCTCCCTCCGCTGATTCTGCCCAGAGGTAGAATCATTTACTAATGGCCTCTGTTTGCTTCCCATTCAATAATAATAATGAGCTTGTAAACAAACGCAACACCATATAACTGATTCTGGCACTTTCCATGTTCTCCATTTACTGGAACCTGTGTGATCAAATATTCATAGCTTTTTATGGGACCCAGTAGGCTGAGGTCAGGCAATGATGTCGGTCTCTTCCTTATGCAGTAACTCTGGCTGGAGGCACAGTGTCTATAAATACATCTCATACTGCTATTGTGCTATAAATGCTGTTACTGTATTTCAAAATGCATCCACTCAACATTTTAAATCCAAGGACATTTATGTGCAAGACTGAAATATGTGTTTTAAGTGTAGTTAATATGTAACTATAAGTGACTTTATAATTTTAGGGTGCCAATTGGTCAACCGTTAAAATTTGCAAAAAGTTGGAAGAAAACAACGAGTTGGACAAAAAAACAAGTAATATGGAAAATATGTAACGGGAAGGTAAAACACAGTGGCAATACGACGAATCTCCGCAAAAATTAGACGAGACATCACCCGGAAACAGTCGGCAGGGCTCAAACAAACCAGTCTGGAGCAGGTATTGTTAACAGCATTATTTTAACTGAAATATCCCTGACTGAATCAATATCGAATCGGATCGGATCGAATCTTGAATTGAATCGAATTGACACCTGTAATAACAAATCAAATCAATCTGGAAAATCTGAATCAATACCTAGCCCTAATTTACAGTACACAAAACCAGTCAAACCAACAGTATATAAATATACTCAACACATAAAAATGACACCATGTACTAAGGCAGTGTGAACACACACACAGTGAGGCAGCGCAGATCCCTGTCAATAATTTAGAGTGGTCATGCATGTATGGTTTATGCCACACCACCTAGTTCATATTACAGCAGTCGAGGTTAACGTGCTGCACAGACACTGCACAAAATATTTCCTTGTTGATGGAAATAATGACCCCTGGCTGACTTCCCTTCCAGAAAAGCACATGAAGTCAGTGAATCTTCACAACTGACTCGATTTACAATTTAACACACTCCTCAAGATTACTATGAGGCACAAAACAATTTCCAAAAAGTCTCATGCTGCATTACACATCAACAGTGCTGTAAACTCTGATCAAGTCCATATATGTTTGTCATTTCTAATGGACAAGGAGATTATATTTGTGGAAGAGATTACTTTTAGTAGCCACTTTGTAGACTGATGGACAAGAAGGGCAACATAAGCTTACAATAATCCATAGGATTAGAAAAGTAGACATAACAGCACTGACGTTTTTGAATTTAAAGACAATTTAGCAAAGAGAATCCATGCAGACACAGGGAGAACATGCAAACCCCACAGAGAAAGGCCCCGGGCCGGGAATCGAACCCGGTACCTTCTTGCTGTGAGGCGACAGTGCTAACCACTACACCACCGTGCCGCCCCGGTCAGTAAAATGCTTTGGTAAACTGACAGCTTTTGACACAAAAACTATAGTATCACCTCCTGGAGTTTAAATAAAGATGGGAAAGAAAAGTGATATTATAATCACCATGAGATCCGCAAAAGATTGAAACGACCAAAAAAAAAGACCAAATTCTTTGATTGTCAGAGATGCAAGACATGGGAAATGTAGTATTTTCTGAAATACTAAATTATGCTTATAAAGGGAAGTAAACAAAAGTATCAATGTCCAGCCTCAATCACTAGCATAGGAATATAAAAACACACTTACATAAATTACATAAATATAACAGCAATTAAACATAGCTACACTCAACTACAGTACCTCTGTCAGTGAGAGGCTTACAGAGACACAACAGCATTAAAAGCATCCATTGGACTAACGATGTCAGACACAGGGGAAATGCTTGAACCATACCCGTAATTGAGCCACTGATAGTCTTGGCAACCCTGATAAAGGCATCGAAATGGGCTGAGGCAAATTATCTGGCGGGTAATCAGCCTGAAAAGGACTCGAATGGAGCTGCAAAGCGACCTTTACAGGAATGATGATGATGATATAAGATATGAGAATTCACACACATAATGTTGAACATCAGCCACAGAGTAGTATCCCAAACATCTTCACAACGACTTTACTCTCAGAAGAGGTGCATGTCAAAAGCCAAAATACCTGAAGAGCAGTGATTCTGGTGATGTATACTGTATGCCTTGATCCCCACTATTTTTGTCTCAATACATTATTACATCTCCATGCTTGAGCTGCTGTGTCGCTTCATTTTGCAGATTGCGTTCTGTTTGTAAAAGCAGGACAGCCCCAGCTGACTAATCAAGATGCTGGCAGTGCCCAAAGAGGGACTGGGAATCTCAGAAAACAAACACCCGCAGTAAATCAAAAGTGATTTCAGAAGATGATCACAGATGGTGCGACCGAAGAGGTGCTCCTACAAATTCTGTGTCCCCGGTGAGTCACATGCTTCCCAAGATGCTGTCTACACTTCTCCAAAATAGCCTGTCGCCCATTATGAATGCAAATAAAAAACATGGCTTGAGACCAGATCTGGACGTTTATGCACTAACTGACATGTAAAGAGAAGGCAATGGAGCTACATGGATATTGTGATTGGCATACAAACATACGGAGAAAAAAAATGGAAGATGAAAATTACGTCTTGTTGCACATTTTGATTCCAGAAGGACTTGATGTTTAAAAATTTGTAAAGCTGCCCGTGGAGTTCACAAACTTCTGATCGTGACTGCAGTGATCACAAATGGTAATCATTCACACGCACACACGCACGCACGCACGCACGCACGCACACACACACACACACACACACACACACACACACACACTAATGAGAGACTCACCCCACTGCAACGGAGCGAGCTGTAGGTGCTCCAGGACCAGCTGGTTGAGGACTCCCTCCACACTGGCCTCTCCACTGCGCCGCAGGGAAGGGTGGGTAAGGTTAAGGACAAAATGATGGAGAGACTTGGTGCATTTCAATAAACAACATGAGAAACACTGCACATGCAACACTGGGACTTGGTTAATAGCAATGTTTTCATTCTGAAATTGCAACAAACTTTCCCAATTTCTAGCTACATATGCTACAGTCCAAAAGTTTGGTTTCTGTTCACAGTGCCTGTATTTGTATTTTAGGATGTATTTACTGCATCATCAGACTTTGCCTTTGATTTGCACCATTTCCCTCAATTTACCTTACAGGCATACATTGATGTTACCAGACCATTGCTGAATAAATGTCAACAAAAGAAAAGAAGGGCTTAGTTTTAGGGTCAAGGAGATTTGCAAGAGTCACAACTTAAATGCAAAAAAAAACCCCAAACAATCACTTTGTCTTTTGAGAGTCTTGCCACAAAAATCCCAATAAATCTCAACAGCATTCAAATTCTTTCACAAACAAAGTATACCAATAAAACTATGATCTTTTTTGTACAAATTCAATCTTGCTTCCAAACCTTTGGCCTGTAGTGTATTTGCAACAAGTGATAAAATAGCATGCTGCATTTAAATTAACAGCCTCTGCTAATGTATTCATTAGGATGTCAAAGGTACATGTAGAGCGTGATTCTGTGATCTGACTGTAATGACGCCATTAAACCGATCGATGCATGAAAGCAGCACCAAAACAAATATGGCCGTCAGGGAGAAATTACCCAGATAATATGTGACGATAAGGACACAGCTGATCATTTACACAGCTGACATTTGGAATAATGGTTGAGATGAGCTACACCTACATCTGTGTCTATTAACCTCTGAGAGAGAGTACAGTATGCATGTAGAGACAGAGAGGGAGAGAGAGGAGTTATTTATAGACAAAATGTGCTGAAAAGTGCTTGTGCTGGACCGACTGGATCTTTTCCAAACTCAGAGTCTGATTCATAATGAATCATATGTCACAACATGCACCTGCATCCTGTTGGAAAGGGCCATAGCGAACGATGGCAGTGTTGTGGCTTTGATCGCTTGAGGCATGAACAAGGAGAATGTCCACTTTGAGGCTTCAGTGAAATAGTAGGAAACAGGAGCATCTCTAGTCTTCAGCAATACAGCCTGGACGCTACAGCAGCATAATGATCAGTAGCCTGAGCATCTGATGTTCTGCTGTAATCCTCAGTGGACCCTCATACTAGTCTGCCTTGAAATGGTCATGTTACATAACATGGGGATGTTCATTATGTATACTGACTGACTGTGGAGCATCCCTGCACGTATACTGTATGATTTCACCAGGATCCTAGAGCTGTTGCAAGACTGCAATATTACCGTACAATACTGTGCTGTCCAAAAGCCACAGGGGATGACAAGCAACTGCTATGTTACCGCTATGTCACGCCTCTCAGTGCAGAGAAAGTGCAAAAATTACAGTGTTTGGTTTGTCTGTTCTGCACCTTATCTAGATATAAACTGCTATTCTAAGGTGAGGTGAACACAATTCTCAGGTGATTGTACTCTAAAAAAAAAAACATACTTATGAATATTATATTCAACGTCTCTTCCAATAGATCCCCCTAAATGCTGCACACGGTTTCTTTAACACTATATCTATTGCTCTCTGTGTCTAAACACTAAAGGATGCTGTTAGATGGTAGTGGGATGCCGTAGTCCACTGACCTAGTGAGGTAATAATGTTGGTTTGTCTGTATGTATTGGTCTGCAAACTTTTCTTCCCACATCTATCTTGTGTGACTGTCTGATTTTAAATGGACACGTTTGAACATGGGATCAGATATGGGGTCGTGTGAACAACATGTACATTTGATGTGGCAGACAGTAAAACACTTAAGCATCACTGGATTCATTGATCTATGGCTGTGTGCAGCAGGGCTATATTCTAAGATTAAGCACTCCAATAAGACGTGAAATCCACTTTCAGCTATATGTGCCCAACGAGCAACCACTCCATCCCCTTAAATTGCTTCAGAGCTCAGCAATCATAGAAACAATATGTGGATGATCAACATGCTTGTCCACCCACTAAACCTATTGTTGACAATCAATCACACTTTTCTGTTTGTTGCCCCCACTACTTTTACTTCTTGTAATACTGTTATTCCTGGAAAAAGAAAATGTCATTGCTTACATTAATTCAAAGCTTCTCCAAAGATATTTGAAATGCCTCCAAAGTGTTACTTAGAGTGTTTTGGTTTCTCTGCTTTAGGCTGACACAGTGCTTTAACTATTATGCTATGTATTTGTTAGTAAGGCTGCCTATTTGTTGCTTTTAACCCCCATTTACTCACCAATTCGGGCATAAACAACCGGACATGGCAAATACACAGGGAACAATGATACTAATTTATAAAATATTAAAGTAACAGGGAACAGCATAATGAAAATATGGAAAGAAATGCAAGCGGATAAAAGAATAAAAATAACTTATCGGACAGTGTGATCTATCTGGATGCATTTCAGGTGAGCGTTTTTATTATTTCTGTTCATACATACGCCCCCTGTATGAATACAGTAGTGGACAGATGGTTACAGACCCGGGGAGTCTCAACTCTTAGAAATACTCTTGGACCTAAGTTTAGAGGAATGACACAAATAGTGCTGCCTCAGGAGTACAGCTGAGAACAATGTCTGGAAGGTGAGCGGCACAATTTAAAAAAAACAAAAGAGTCCTAAACTACAAGTAATGTGCTGTCGCTTCTACAGTAGCTGGCTGTAACATCTGGACATAGACACTGGTTATGACAGTTTTACAAGGAGTTACAATGATAACAAACAGTGAAGTGGATATTCGTGCTGGTTAAGGGACTTACTTCAGCACAAATTAACTTCCACACTGTATATTCAGGGATGATTCATGAACTTGGCAATGACCTCCTCAAGGGGGGGACACATAACGCATTCCTCCTTCTTTATTTCGCCTATTTATCTCAGTGCCTGCTCTGTATGTGGCACAGCCCTTCCCTCTGAGTGAATCACCAGAACTGAACACCATCAACAAAACCTAAATAATATTCTAGTGAACTCATAAATTACAAATTAAAGTGACTGTTACTTTGCTCAGGGCCAAGTGAGTGCTTCAGAGTGTGACACGCACTGTAATCATTTTTTTTATTTCTCTAGTTCTTCCACCTCGTAAAGGGAAAATCCACCCGGAAGCAGAATTTATATTGTGCTATTCCAAGGATGCGAAACGGCTGAGTCACTATCTTACTAAATGCATGAAGCGATAGCATCGACATGTTGGTGTGACATAACAAACGTAGTCTTTGAAATATTTGAGCCAAATGTCTTCACACTTTTAATTTTATGTTCAATTTTCGACTCTCACCTATGAGAGAGTCTGGTACTTCTGGTACTTTTGGTATCACATAAGTTATACAAATATAAAGCTGTGCATCCTCTCAATATTTTTGTCCCTATAGCCCAGAAATATCTGACCACTTCACCACGGCCTGTCTGTATGCTGACAAACTTGCATGAATTCATGAATTGCGCTCCTAACACATCTTCCAAATTAGATAAAATGATCAAACAGGCTGTTTCAGGCAGATTTTTTGCAACAGTAAAAGAAGTGCTATCAGACTTGCTGCTGGGAATATATTTGTATGTCATTTTCTTTCTTCATCCCAGCCTACACACTGCCAAATTACTTGTAGATAAAACAATGCACATAATGATGGGGGTGTTCACGCCTTCATAAAAAGGAATAAAAAAATATATAATAGCAACTTCAGTAGCTCAGAGATTGGATTCATCATTAATTGTACACCATGCTCACCAACAATCTGACAGGCAGCTCTTAACTCTCTGAATATGAGCACTGGCAACTGCAAACTGATGAGTTATGGGCTGATATGAGGCACTGCATGCATGATGACTCGTAGCTCAACAGCACAAACTTTTCTAGGAAGCCAGGAAACTTTTTATGGAACTTGTGAACTTTATTCTGCAGAAACCTGCATGTTGGACTAAAAAGTGTCAACTCCCGAGGTAGAATCTTCTGGATCTCTCTTTTATGCCTCTGCATGTTTCCTTTCTGTCATGGATTTACGATGTGTCCTTTCCCCAACATTGGGAACAACAGCAGAAAACATACATGGATGTCTCAGTGGATCTGTTAGCAAGGATACCTACCATGTGAACCAATCCATTTCGACCAAAAAAGCAGAGGCTTTAGCTTTTTGAACCCCAAAATGGCTTTGAAAAGCAAAAAAAAAAAGAAATACCAAAATTACGGCAGTTAAAAAGCCAGAAGCACTGAAAAACAGACATTATTGTGTAAGTCACAATATTCTATGTCTCCTTCGACATTTTGCCCAAAATAAACTGACTGCACTGACCACATCCTGTAAAAAAAATATTATTCTCTACTAAATACTGCAGCACAACTGTGAATCCTTGACTGAGACAAATTTGGATATTTTTATGATTTATGGCATTATACTGCACAAAAGACAGTGCTGGATTCACTCTACTTCCAGTCATGATTGTGCTGTTTCTTCTATATGCTGAGCAGTGAAAAATGAGACCGTGACAAAGAGTGAGTAAAATGTGCAAAAAATGTCCCGAAACTGCTTGGATTTCACAGAATATCGTCTCTGCCCCACAAATACTGACCCAGCTTGCATTTAGGTTACAATGTATACCCATGCATGTTGACGGTGAGCATGTACAGTATATAACAAAAACAGCAGCATGTAAAGGAATAGAGAGAAACCTGAGTAAAAGCAGACTGCAGCGTGCTCGCAACGCCACAGTCAAAGATTACCTAAATCGGACCGCAGAGCTTGCCCACAGACAAGGCCCGGTGGGAAAATGTTGTATCATATTGATGCATGTATGAGGCTCAAATACACACCCACACAAACACATAGAAATGACGCCGCTTCACAGTGTCAGAGTGGCAAGCACTTCACCATACGCTTTCCCATCTGTCAGTGCAGGCAAACACGTTCCCTGTTGGCCAGAGGGCCTCCAGATGTAGCATCCAGATGTCCTGTATCACTTATCTGACTGTCAACAAACAACAAACTGACACAGAGCAGAATAATTAGCATAAGAGCAGTGTAGTCTGACCACTTAACGAAGATTACGACCTGTTCATTGGGTCAGTAGAGACTAAAGGCTCACTTATGAACGTAAACCAGTCTTTCTAGCAATGCTCGGCTCAGGCTGGATTCTCTGATATAACTCGACCGCACCTCTGAAAGGATATGATGCTCCAACAGATGCCCAGCTTGCTGTTGATCTGGCAGCCCTGGGCGTGCTGTCGCTCCTCCTCCAGCTGTTTGGGGTTAGTGAAGCGAGCTGTCTCTTGGTCCGGCTGTGGCAGACTCTCAAAGTCAAGCTTGTCGACCTGGATGGCCATCCTGTAACAGGACAGGAGAAGCAATTATATAAAATTTCTGACCCCCACAGTCCACAGAATCATTAAGTTTGCTGCTCACCTCTCGTTCTACACAGGAGAGAGGTAACGAATTAGACATTAACACATCAATCATCTTCAGCTACAGAATATTTCCAAGGAAAAACTTGCTGCCTGAGAACAGCCAGTGTTTGCTGCCTTGTGCGGTTTGGCAAGTTTGAGTGTTAAATTATGCATCTAGTCTGAACAAACACCCTCAGGTATGTTATTTATTAACAAGAGCCAGGGTGTTCGGTGCAGAGGATATGTCAAGGGTGACATCCGTGTTCATGAAGTCGTGATGTACCAAACTAAGCTGAGACCACACTGATGCTCATAAGATGACCCCACACTTCTAAATACTCTTACAGCAATCAGACTCCATGTTCAAAAATGTAAATATAGATTTGATATATTTTTTCACTGGCCGCATAAATCCCTGTACAGTTCAAAGACAGTCAGTGCAAATATAAGGAAAAGGGGAGATAAGAAAAAAAAAGAATGAGCCAAGTGGTAGATGTCCTCTACATGAAGCAGCATGATGCAACCACAACCTCACTACTGCTCTGCTCTACAGTAACATAATATTATTGCAATTGGCTCTTTACAACTCCAACATTTATACAGCGCAATATTAACATTCGTTTACTCCTGTTATTAACCACCTCATAATATCCTCATTTTTGCTCTGTTTGGATCTCCACCAACTTCAGAGGTAAATATTTGAGTCTTAACTCTGTGTGCCAGCCCTTTTATAAAATGGAAAATGCATCGTGCTAGCATTTTTGATCATTTTGAGTCATCTTTCAAGACCCACAGAATATTTTGTACTATGACTCTGAAAACACAGAATAGCTAGAGGAGACTCTCTATGTCATCATGGGGAAAAACAAAAACAAAAACATTTGTTTGCACCTTGTTCCATTTTTCTGCTATCTGAAATTGAGTAGAGGCTAGTTTCACCAAAGAGACCACTTTTTCTAGTTTTCTCTGCTCTACGATCCCAACGTCTCCACTTCCTGCTTCAATTTCTGGACTTATACATCTATGTTCCGACTACGTATCCCAGAAGCCCCATAATTACGCACAGGGTGCTTGAAAGTGCCACCTTGTACCAGCCGCAGAAAAAACCCTTTTGTCGTACAGTATATATACGTCAGTGGCGCTCAATGCGTTAAGCTGCTGAGGTCCCAGTTTCTTCACCAGATGTTTGGTAACTTTATCTGTTCAGCGCCGGCTAAATGCTACATGCTGGGCAGGTAGTGTAAAGTGGGTTTACCAGTGCTGCTGTTGAGCTATGGATTAGCTAAACCCCCCCCAAATAATTATGACAATAAAAGACTACTTAGAAAGATGCTATGGGTTGATGTATTAATTATGAATCAGAAATCAGAGAAACAGAAACTAATGTTGTTTTAAAGCTCTTCTGGTAAAATGTATGTAAGAGGAGTTGCTTGCAGCAGCAAACAGAGAATTATCACCACACTCTGCAGTTCCCCTCTGAGCTACAGAGCTTGTTCACATTTAGTCATTGTTTACACATCCTGCTCCCAGTAACCCCCATTTCCAGCAGCATCAGCGCATTTTGATGAAAAAAAGCTCCGATGAGCACATTGTATGCTACAGTACTGACCTAGCGCCGAACATCAGACAAACAAAGTTAAAAGAAAGTCAAATATCTAGCAGCTAGAGTAATACACTAAACTCTAAAGGAGCTGGTGGCGACAGGCAGGCAAAGGACATGTTGGATTTGCATCCATCAGGTGGCCTGAAAGAAATGTTGGTGGTGCTTTGCATCTGCTGGATGTGGTAATATGTGAATGTTTGTTCAAATAGTAACAATATAAACATTATGATATGAAAATATGTTCGTGCTGGGATTTGCTGCAGTAAGTGGAGCGAAAATCTTATCTGAAATCTGAAAGTTGTAGATACATATTGAACCAATGCACAGTGAAGTATCAGCCCAATAGAGCAGCACTTGCAAAGAAATGTCTGGTCACTGGTGTCATGATGAGTGATAGGCTTTGCTTCAAGTGTTTACACCATCAGAGTCAGCTTCACACAGAGAACAAAGAGGAACCGTGGTCCATTTTTCTGTCCTCCACACTTAGAGAAATGACACAAAGTGACTTTGAGGTGAATAGCCAACTGCAAATTACCTGGACGTCCATCTCCACAGGAGGGCATATTAAAATAAGAGGTTGCTATAAAGGTATAAAGCTTGATAAATCACTACTTTGACAGGCACCACACTGACCAATGCAAATTATTTCTCAGTGAATATATTCAAGAGCTGCTTTGCCATTTTCATTCAGTTTGGTAGATAAAACCCAGTGGATCCATGTATTGATCGCAGGTTCATCGCTGGATTTCAGTTCAGAGGACACAACAGCTCCCACAGGACTCAGTTCTCTGGTGCGCTGACAGGAAGATGGGCAGCACACAGTCAATCACATACACACATTGCTGTTAAGAAGCTCTGTCATCATGCTGGTTTGCTTTTGTGCACTGAACCAAACAAAGGCTGCCCCAGTGTGTGATTTTAGACAGCATGCTGACACGAAGCTTCAGCTTCATCGTCCAGTGTGCCATGCCCGTTCCACAGACGTGGATTTGACTCTATTATTACCTCCGCTGCCGGGTTAAAGGGCAGAACAACTCTGCCCTCCCATTCCATTTTAAACAGGGGGCGACGCATTGAATATACTCAGAGTATTGGGGCTTGTTCTACATGGAATGTCAACATTGACTAGACTACAAATATTCACTCTTGCTTTTTGTTTTTTTTTTTTAAACCGCCCCCTTCTCTTGCAGCTCTCTCCCTCTGACAGTCACTCTATCCTGAGTGTGAAGTGTGTGTTTCTGTATCAGGAAGGAAAGAGGTTGCAGAGTCAAAAAAGTGAAGCAACAAAAAAAAGTTTATGCCACGTTGTTTTGCTTCATGTGTATATACTAGGCATTACATTACAGAAAGAGCATCACCTTTCAAAAATATATTTAAAAAATATTATTTTTCTTAATTGAACAACAGCTAGAGACAGAGAAAATGGAATAAATAATGAACAATCAAACCTAATTAAATAATAAAGAATATCTTTCCAAGGCCATCTGATTTCAAATTTTGCATATAAACTCAGAGTGCTCATACACATCAAAGGACTAAATCAAATCAAAATATGAAAATACTGAGCTATATACTGTATCCTATATCACATAATAGCCTAAAGCATTTTAGGCCATATCACAGCCCAGGTTTGGTCATTACTATATTCTATTCTAGACTAAAATTAATAATATAATATAAAACATGAGTACCACCACAGGTGGTCTGCTGCCTCACCTCTCTGACATAGCGAATCGTTAATGAAATTACAATATAAGAAAAAAAGATCTCCTGATGAATCCAGAGACACACAAAGACACACATCAAAGTGAGGTGGAGGAGAAAAGGCAATGCAATTACTATAACACAGCCTCTTCAACAAAGCAGAGCACAAATTAAATAACAATTAAGAATTCAGAACAAAGACGACAGGAAAGCTCCTGTTCCTGCCGTGACACGCTCAAATACACCCACCTTTGATGATTAGTGGCACTAGGCTTACATCACCCACTGAAGTCCCATCTTCAAATGGGCGCTGCTTTCCATTCAGTCCTCTCTTCAAAAGCACACATTACACATTAAGTCTAAAAATAAAACGTTGCAACAATGTGAACGGATCCTAAATGGGAAGACAGTGTCTGGAAAGACCTGCGACTGGTTTTCTTTGGACAGGTAATTACTAACTGCCAGACGGCTTCATTCAAATTAATACTTCAAATGAGGAGCGATGCAGAAAAGAATGTTTTCTAAAGAATAAAACCAAGCATTTAGCTTCACAGCAGAGTATTTCATATTTCCTGTAAATGAGTGGCTGTTAATTCATTTAAAACTGGCTGAATGTCCTTCATTTGGTGTGATTTGATTCTTCATTTTATGAGGTCTGGCTGCATTAACTAACTCACTAATACTTTTTGAGACTTCAATGCAACACAAAAATATTCCTTAAAGGTATAGTTGGTAATCTTGGAGGGCTAGCAAGAGAGCTAGCAAGATTTGAGAGTGGCACCTCCTCCTCAGTTGTCTCCACCTCTGAAAGGCTGCACCAATGTTGACTCTGGTTTGTCCTCGAGCTTTATCCAGAGCCTGTTTCTTCACAGCCTTTTCTGCCTCTGACTTTCTTCTCTTCACTTGTTTAGTAGGGTGAGCGTCATGAAGACAGCTGATTGGTTCTTTCCATCAGACCGAACGGCAGGGATTGGTCAGAGTTTTAACAGTCCTGCAGCTTCCACAGAGGTCTGATTCTTTTCCTTCCTTTTTCTGAACACATAATGTATTGACTGCTCTCAGGATGGAAGGACCATTTCACCCAGTATAACATATAGTGTTTCTGAACAGAATTACCAAATATAGCTTTAAAGGGAAATGCTGTATTTGTTAATAAAGATGCCATCACAGACTACATAGCAGTATCCTCATGTTCTACATGACTTTAATGAGCTCACTACATGACACTTTACAAGTCAGTTTACTATACTGAGCAATGGACTAGAGCTGGAAATAGTAGTTAGTCACTACTACTACTACTACTACTACTACTACTTAGAAAAATCCAGAGTAACCACAGTTACATAAACTTCATAACTAAACTGAAGGTTCCACTAACTTTATGAAAATTAAAGGTCAAAGGTCAAAGCTGCTGATTTGATCCAATATTTATCTTTGGTGATTAAGTCTTCAACTCACAAGTATGAATCATCATTGTAAAAACGTTAATAATTTTGTTTGATCAGTCATTTAGTCTGTACATTAAAAAGTGATGAATACCCATGAAAATATCTCAACCCAAGGCAAACAAAATATTGTTTTATCCAACCTACAGTTCAAACCTCAAATATATGCAAGTCATAATAAAAACCACTGGAAAGCAACAATCAGTGAAACTACTGATTCACTTCAACTGGTTTCAGCTTGAGCTTTGTGTCTTCCTCTAGAACTTTGCCCACTTAAACAGCATGAAAGCCATGAGGACTGATATTAATGTTAATGTTTTAAATGCCGCAGTGACCGGGCCTTCACCTCAAAGAGTGACAAAGCAGCGGTGGTTGTAAACATAATAGCAACATGACAGCAAATGTTATTTGAAAACGAGTTTATAACTTTCTACTGCAATAAAAATGAATAGAAACCTAATTTTAAAAAAAGCAAAACCTATTAGGGAACCAATGAAGCAGCGTAAATAAATGCAATAAAAAGCATAAATCCATACAGCAGTATTGTAAGTGCAACGAAGACCACATCCAACCCCCAAGCAACCCTAAAAGTGCTTTCTACTAAAGCAGCAGAGCATTAACAAGCTGAGCTCTCCAACCATCTCCTTTTCCCATCGATTTGATTGTGGAGTCTTTTAAGGATTAGCCCATATCTGGAGACTAATCTAGCCTATTACAAGGTTTTTAATAACAACCTGTGTGCTGAGCTGAAGCCAACATTCCCAGTCCATCTCACCTGCCTGCCTCCCCCTGCCCCTCACTGATAACAGTCTGCCTTGGCCTTTATATCCCAGACTGAGAAAGGTGACATGGGTAGATGGGAGATTGAATGGATAGACTGATTTCACCTAAATCTCTGTCCAAATGGGCAAGCTGTGAATTCTTCAAAGACATGCACTGATGAGAGGCGAATCTGCAGAAATAAGCAATGTTATTCGTGTCCGTGCATACAAATAGAGAAGTCTATTTTCTTGTCAGCATGTCAGAGCTTTACACTGACCAAGTGACATTGTAGTGTAAACTAGCTTTTTTTTGATGGTTTTGACTCTATGAGAGTGACGACTAAGCAGAGGTGTGATACAGAGATGTGAGCTTGCTCAGAGCACAGGCTGAAAATACAAAGCAGAAAGCATAAAACAAAGCATAAAGCTGTGTATATTTCATGATTCTGCCATACAGGTTTGAAGAGATCCTACCTAAAAAAAAATATATATTATACACATTACTATTTTATGCTGCTTCCTTTCAGTAGGGATAAATATTTAGCCGTACAACGCACATAACTACTGACAGTGGAAACTGGGATTTGAGACTTTTGTCCACGTGTTGTTAGGTCTTTCCATCTTATGTCTCATAGTAGACAATAACACTCCCTCGTCTCTTGTCTAAAAATAATAGTAAAACTGTTCCAGGTGTAGATACTGTAGGAAAAACAAATTGAGTTTTCTATTGTAAATTAGTTGTATGTGAGCAGCCTTTTTAGGAACACAACTGGGTTGAAACCTAGAAGGGCTGGACTGTGGAGGGTTGATGTGCTAAACTGTGGTTGTGGTCATGTCTATAATGTGTAATCCTGGATATTCCTGCTAGGAATTTTCCTAGCAGTAATATAGTGCATATGTATATTTGCAAACTATACCGATACTGCAAAGAAAAAAGTATGAACTCTGAAGCGAACAGAAAAAACACTGATCAGGTAAGTCGTTTGTGCAGAGCTATAGTTTTGTATTTGTGTGTACAGCAGAGGTGATTGAGGCCTTTCACATTATTTTTTTCTAAAAGCAAACCAGACCCATATCACTAAATATTATCCTGTCTACCCGGGTGTGACTTTTTGACACTATATTGCTAATTACTGCCATCCTGCAATAAGCTGTGGAAGTGAAGCCTTTTTAATGGCAGTAATAACACCAGTTTAGGATGAGACGGTCACACTGAAATGACCCCTTCCTAATTAAATGCTGTGTTGCCTCAGACCAAAAGTACATGATAATCATATTTAAGCACATAGGGTCGCTTTCATGTGACCACAGCTAAGCCGTGAATCACCTCAACATGGACGTCCATATCCTCAAATATGGACACAGTTAACGGATGTTGTGATGTGCAGATGTTTGCATCCAGACAACAGTAGATGCCATATTATTTCAGCTACTACTACACTGCTAGTGCAAAGGTATTCAACTTGTTTGATACACTATGTGGAAGGTGTTCACCGCTGTGGGGCTGTGAGCAACGGACACAGCAAAATCATGTTCAGCCACATTTTATCAGAGGCGTTTTGCATCTTTTTTTTAACAGCCAATGATTGTGTTATGTCACAGGGGAGAAGCTGAGAGCGAAGAACGAACCGAGAGTGTGTGTGTGTTTTCACAAAGAGGGATATTTTTACCTCACGTGCAAGAGCTTAAGGGCGGAGATCCATAGAGGCCCGTGCAGAGGCAGGCGAGAGCAACAGTCTATTTTTAGACTGCGGCTGACTCTGTATAACCCTTTGCATGCAGCGGCTGCAGAGGCAGCGACGCTCTATCCATCCACGCCTCGCTCAGTATGATGAGCTGCAGTGAAAGCGTATCCTTACTGCCAATTACTGTATGCCGAAAGGTATCGAAGAATGCCTCTGTGCAGACAATCTGCTAATGTGCTGGCTGGCATTAAAATGGAGGCTTTGTGGACTTATTATAAGGATGACACAGTGAGCTATTTTAGTCTCTGCTGCTGACACCCTGAAGCTCCTTTTGGGGCATTTTGCCATTATTAAACAGCACAGTAGTCAGAGGCAGGGCATGGGGAGATAGAAAGGACTGACATGCAACAAAAGTCCCCTGCTGGGATTTTAACCGGAGACGTTACAGCTTGCAAATAACAGCACATTTCTGTAGTGTTGCTGTAGTGTAGTGGACAGTCCAGCACAAGGCTTGACTATCTCATTAAAGTCAATAAAGTTACAGGTGACTAGAGAAGGAAATGACTGTGAGTCGGATAAATATCCATCATAGGAATATATGGATTCTATGATGAGGCACAGTTCCATAATAAATACAAGAGGTCTAAGGCAGCAGGATGGGTAATTCTAGCAATATAGTATTGTACAGTACAGTACATGTTGATGTTCCAGCACCTTAACTAACCAAGCTCCAGACAGCCAACGAGGCTAAAATGTTCCCCTCAGGGAACATATCATTTCAAGAAAATGTGAGAGATGGGAAAAAAGAAAGAAAAAACCTCCAACAGATGCTGAGAAAAAATGACATCGGTGTGAAAGTGAATCCCAGGGAGAGGTCGAGCAGCAGCAGATGTACATTTCAGCAGTCAGCTCTCATCGCTGTCAGAAAACACTGCTCCTGTGCCCTGTCCGCAGCGGATAATAGTGTGTTTTTTTACTAGACACCTAATGAGCATGAACACTACTCCAACAGAGTGAGAGTGAGAGAACGGCTGATTTGATTTGCAGGTTGTGAAACAAACAGTCAAATGATTTGCAGTCAAATTCTCACACTGAGTCGGGGCTGTTGGAGATGAGATGTATGACTGCAGATGCGTTATGTGCTCTGCTGCCATAAAAAGTAGCACGACAAGGGGAAAGGTGGTCACCATGGAAACAAGCTTTGTTTGAAAAGCTTGTGCAATGAGGTGTGTCTGCCCTTGAGCGCACCGATCCGGCGGAGCCAAAAGGCATGGCGAGCGAGAGGAGCATGGAGAGGTTAAAAATGAGCAAATGCAAACTCCTCGCTCCACTCCAGGGGTATTACTGAGCTGGCTCTGCAATCATCATGGTGGCAACAGCAGTGGGAACTAGTTAAAGCCTGGAGGTTAATGCACTGATGAGATGTAAACCCCCAGTGCCTGGTTAGATCCCCTGGGGGACACAGCTGTGGCGCTTATCCACAGTGGGGATTGGGATCAAGAAGGTCTGAGAGCAACCTGCTGCTGAAGAAGGAATGAGCACTGGATGATGTTCAAGAGCATCCCTGTCACTGAATATTACGTTTACTGCGACAACAAATAAAAGGTCTGCTAACAGCAATTTCAGCTTTTAATGTTTGTTTAAGAATAAACAGGTATTTAGCCAGATTTCAGCATGTGTTATGGTTCAGGGATTTATGCTTCCACCCAAAAAAAATTCTACTGTATGTGTGCTGCTCATAGCAACATCTCTTTTCAGAAGCTAAATCTTAAGTGCTTCACAAATTAACTTAAAAAACTAAGGCATTAGCGTCCCAATTCACTACAGGACTGTAAAATTAACAAATTAACAGTAATTATTTTATTCTGTTTTTAAAATCAGAATTTATTTTAGTTTCATATTTTAGTAAATAATTTATTTTTGCTTGGTCTTTTAGTTTTGTAGTGCTGATTTTTTTTTTATTTTAATTTGTTAATGTTAAAACTCTTTTTCTAAACTTTAAAATGTGCATTGTAATTGAAGTTTATTACTACTAGTCAAGGCTTGTATCACATTGTGCTTGTGTGTGCTGGTCATATAAGACAAAAAAAGTTCAAGTGGCAGTTATTTTTTTCGACCTTGGAAATAATTGCTCACTGACAATCTCCATCTACCGAAGAACACTGTCAGATGCTGTTGTGGCTCCAAAAACAGCTAGTGAGGGGACTTGAGTTGAGCATTTTTCCCTGAAACATTCAGATTCGATGCCCTAAAGCGTCATTCAAGAGTAATAGAAATGTGAGAAGCAAAGCAGAACAATTTAGACAAAAAGCTGAAGGGACGACAGAGGGCAGAAAAACAATGGAGCCTCCCCAGGAGTCCCATAACATAGATGCAATGGAGCAGAGAAATCTCCAGGAAGATGCTGAGAGTGCTCTCATCCCAAGGAGGTGGCCGAGGATGTTCTCTCACTGCTTATATTTATACAGCTGACAGCTAGAGACAAGTGCCTCAGGGCCTCCTGCTCTTCAAATCAGATAATTAGATACTGTTCAAACACTTGCATCAAACCCATTCTACACAAAAGATTCACCCACTAAAGCACTCGACTGACTTGCAGTCAACCCACGTAATTGCAGCTCATAAGAACGCGTGTTATGGAAATGACTTCCCAGTCTGACATTTTGGACAACATGTCTAATTTTTTTATTCAAATTAATAACAGCCACTTTAATTTGCTCAGTTTCATCATAATTTGCTCATTCGATCAAAGATTCAGTTGCAGAAAGGTCGTCTCTCTGATGGTATGCAGGATTAGTCCTCTTTTCCTAAAATGAAAACTAAAAAGTAAGTGAGGAGAGCGGTGCTAATTTACATGCCGTTTATACAAAGCAGTGACCATTCAAGCCTGATCGATCTTCCTCAGCTCAAGGTGGTTGAAGAAAACAAAAAGTCATTTCTTGCATAATGAAGCACGCTGATGAATGAATGTTAACTTTTACAGAATAGCTATCAAGCTAGGATTTTTTTGTTTTATTATTAAAAGGAAGAACAAATAAGGTTGCTCGGGAAGTAACAGAAACACTCCTTTTTGTGTCTGTTAAATTGACAGCTGGCAGACTGAGCTCCTCCACTGAACACCTTCAGCAGCTTGAGAGACGTGGTAAAATAACCCCAAACACACACCTACACCCATCTTCAAATGCAACCTTCATTTTGATCTCAACTACACACCCATAAAGCTTTGTGACTGCATCTTGTATTGAAGCAACACTGTCGTGGAGACAAAATCTGTCCACAGAGCAACAGTTATATCTGGAGAGTGTCTTGAGATGGCTTCAGCGGCAACGACAAATCAAGCCGGCAAATCTCAGGTTTTCCTCAGTTTTATTCTGTTGTTGCCTGCTCTGTGTGCCCTTAAAGGGGAAGTGCCTTTTTCTTTTTTTTTCTTTTTTTTTTTTTTTTTTTTACAAATTTGACCTTAATTCTGGGATAAAATTATGCCATTTACTTACCCATTTCACTTTGGAGTCCACACAGGTGAGCACTAGGGGTCCTTAGTAAACTATAATACACAGGAAGTACAGTCTGTTTACAGTGTAACCCATCTTATTAAACGTCTGTTATTTGAGAAATGGTCAAGTTTGTGTCATTTATTGGCTGCATTTCAGTGCCCCATTCACTCCTGTTAAATGGATACCATTAAATCCAATATTGTCGGAAATACTCCAAATGACTCCAAAGTGATATGAGTGAGTAAATGGCAGTATTTTATCCCAGAAATAAGATCCAGTTTGTAAAAAAAAAAAAAAAGAAAAAGAAAAAAAAGGCACTTCCCCTTTAATTGCCCCCTGGGAAGAAATAAAGTTTTCTGAATCTGAATGAGAATGACAAAAAGGTTTTCCATTTAAAAAAAAAAAAGGATGTTTGACAAATAAAAGCAAAGACGGGTCATCTCTCAAAAAGCAACATGGGACAAGTTAAAGTATATACGTATGTTCCATTTCTTGCGGAAATATTTGGACTTTGTGCCAGTAAAGGGCCACAGCAGTAATCTGAAAACACTGCTATCATGGAAAATGTGCTCTTTGTGTTATCATTTCTTCATAATTAGTTCAGCGCTGATTATAGACACTGCTTTGAATTAGCATCATTATATTCCACAAAAGCAGACCTGTACACCCCCCTCTGTGAAGACTATTTAACTTCCAACCACAAAAGATAAGACAGGTACATATCCTCCTCATGTCCTCTTTGCTCTGTTCAAAGCAAATATTGAAAACAAAATCAAGTTTGGGCATCACTGTGCATCTCTAGGAACCACATTGAGCTTTCAAACATCAAAGCGACCATTCACATTCTGAGGTACTTCACTTTTCTTTTTTTATTCGCCATTAAAAGAACACCATCAAGGGGATAAAGACCTTGTAAAAGACAAGTCTGTGAATAAGAGAAGATGAAAGCAGTGCTCTTCTCACCATCCATGTGTCGCTGCACAAACACAACCAATAAGATCTTTGTGTTTCAGTAGATGGAAGCTTCCATCGGTCACCATCCAAAACTAATCGAAGGAAACAGCTTCCTAGAGCTGCTCTCATGCTCCCCTCGTATGGACACAAGTCTAAAAACGATTAAATCTACTATTCAAACTGCTGTACGCCCTGCCATGCATGAAGGCCTTTCTATTTCTGTAACAACGAAAAAACTCAATGGAAACAATTAAAATGCATTTGTTTTCGGAGGAAAGTGTGGATGATTGACGGCGCGACTGCTTCAGCTTTGCGAGTCCTGGGTTAAGAATCCAGAAAACATCTTGCGCCTGACACCTCATTCATCATAGAACAGGAAAGAAATATGAAAAGACAGGACCATCTGATGTCGAGAGAGGATGAGTTGAAGAGACAAGCACAATATGGTTCAGCAGACGGAGATCTCTGAGTCCGTGGCCCTGATTCTCTCTGTATGCAAAACCCTACCCCACTCTGAATAATCCGTGCATGCGCTGGGTGTCAAAGGAAATTATCAGCATGTCGCCAAAACTGAGCTGGGGATGAGTGAGGCTACATCCACTAGTCGCTGCCTCCTAGGGGTATCAGAAATACAGTTTGCTGTGAAATGATGCTAATCTTCTGATAATTAATGCATAAGTCTGTCAGCCCTTGGGAAAAATCTCCGCAGGACAGAAGCGTCGATTGGTGGCTGTGTCTACAGGGAATGTCAGTCAAAGAGGGAAAAAGACATGTAAGTCTATATATACACATCTGCAGCTGTTACCAGACTTGACATATTTTGCCTCCGAGGCACACTGTGTCATATTGTATCAGTTTCAAGACAGTTTTTTTTTTAAAATCAATTATACAACCGCTGCATTATGTACTCTGACCTCTACTTAAGTCATGTATAACACTGGCTTCAATGAGACAAATTTAGGGAATTACAGTGACAGTAGAAGAGTAGAAGAAATAAAAAAAAGCAACTAATGACAGAAAATTATAAATACCACATTTAACTCCACAGCAGTGTGCAGCTCACATTTAAAAAAAAAAAAAAAAAAAAAAGACTGCGAAAAAGCTCTTTTGACAGTAAAGTGACGTCAAACCAGCAACGGTTACTACAGTTTGATGGAGGCATGGTACGTGCTGTGAAAGTATGATGGGTGCTGCTGATTTTTACAAGAGGAGAGAAGAGAGGCCTCCATCTTTGCTCCTTCGAAAGTAATGTTGTTAAAATTATTATATTTCTGTGGAAACTTCATATCCAGGTCAATATACACACACCTGTGAGTAAAACGAGTAGAAAGTAAATGAGAATCTTTGCACTATCTTGATAATGTTAGCAAAGCGATTAAAGCAACACTGGGTCAACAGTGTTTTCATTCGATGAGTGTCACACTGTAACGCTTCAGACAGCTTGCTGTTGTATTTCAAAAGTTCAAAAGTATAATGATGATATGTCAAATAAATGCCGTGGAGCAAAAAGTACAGTATTTGCTTCTAAGTATAAAGATGATAACCTCAGTACAAGCACAACCTCAAGTAAGTAATGTCCTTAGTTACCCTTTACAACTTTAGCTTTGTTTTGTGTTTTATTTTCCATAACCAAAATGACTAAAAGGGTCCACAGCCCACTCTATCTATCATATCCCTGTGACTTCTGATAGTAGTACTTTAAGTGTAGCGTACCGCAGGCAGAGCAGTGGGTGGGAAATGGATAACAAGCATGGGACCTTGAGATCAAAATCACTTTCAAGAGACTCTCGGAAATGTGATAAAGGCAGGTAGTGCTTTTCTTTGGCAGACATACATTTATTCTCTGCTGTGATTTGTTAATGTAATGAAACAAAACAGCAGATCAACAAACAACAACAAAAGCTTCACACTGATATTGAAGCAGCACAGTGGGAAAAAAAAAGAGCACAGTCTCAGTTTCTCAGCTCCTGAAGTCGTGTTATTACAGTAAAGACGGCCTCTGAGCTCCTGAAAGATACCGCAGTGTTACCACGATAATGGACATGGCCATAGACAGGAACTTCCTTTGACAAAATTTCTCCATTCGATACACCGTGCAACATCATATCATCACTTCCTCTGTGAGTTACCCTGGCAACTTAGTGTCCCTGGGACATCAGGTTCACAACAATGGATCAGACTGACTACCCGAAAACATAACGTAACAAAGGCATAATAAAACTGTGTTTCTAAATGCAACTTATTTAGAGTTCTGAAGTCATCTGATTTTGCGGTTAGGAAAAAGCTTATCTTAACAGCTCACTTCTGCACAGGAAAGATTATCTGGAGTGAGCTGAGTGATGAGCTGTTTGGCTCTGTCTGAAAAGATCCCTTTCCACCCCCTAATTCCCCTCAAATAATAACTTTCCACCCATGTGGAGAAAGGCCTATGAGTCACCAACAGTGTACCTCTGCACATGGAGAACCGGCGCTGACAAGAATCCAAATTTTTCCATTTTCATTTATCCAGTGAAACAACAAGAGTGATAATGCATGTGCATGTGTGTAGGTAGATCAGAGCAAAACAGAAGAGACACATTAGCGACTAAAAAACATTAAAAACTTGCATTGTCCTACACCTATTTTCTTTCCTTAGATTTTAAGTATTACTAGAGAGGCTAACTTTAAAGACTTATTCTATATGTATTACTATCTAATACCCAGTTTAATGTGATATTTGTGTATTTTCCACACATGACAAGCTGCTTATGGCATGCTTGACTTAAAGACAGCCTAATTTATAATTATGCTGTAAAGGATGATCACAATCACAACTTTGCTTAACTCTCTGAGTGCCATTGACGTAAAAATATGTCAAAGTGTTTTTTTGGCAGCAGGTCTCTGATGGTATTTAAGTCACGGAGATCGAGTCTCTTTTTCATTTGAGCTACACTGTCTTTTCAGAGACATTGTACAAAATATTCTGAGCATCATGAAAGATGACTAAAAATGAGCAAAAACCCTGGCACAAGGCACAATTTTGTATGTATTTTTTCTATGACATCGGTGGAGGATTTGTTATGGGAAGATCACTGCTGATGTTTTATATTATATTGGAAACACAGTAAATGGGTATTTTTGACAGTTGTTGTGTATCTAGAAAGACTGGGCCAACCCTGATCCATCAAAAATATTTGATAAGCCCCTTCCCCGATCATATCGTTAGTACTCATAAATGTCCACAAAAGAGACAGAAAAAAAATAAATAACTAGAACAACGCTCAGAGAGTGCAGACCTCCGCCAAGGCAGTGGCAGCGGCAACTTTTTTTATTTTTTATTTAAAGTTACTCCCGCCGCCAAAGAGGTTATGTTTTCACTGGGTCTTGTTTGTTTGTTTGTTGGCTTGTCGGTTTGCAAAATGACTCAAAGTTATAGAGGGTTTTTGATGAAATTTTCAGGGTTAGCCGGAAGTAGCCTAACTTATAACTGATTAATTTTTGGTGGTGATCGGATCTGAATCACCACCAAAAATTAATCAGTTTTAAGTTAGGCCACTTCGGACCAACCCTGAAAATTTCTTCAAAATCCGTCCATAACTTTTTGAGTTATTTTACAAACCAACAAATAAACAAACCCCGGTGAAAACATAATCTCCTTGGCGGAGGTAATAAAAATATAAATTTAAGAGGTTCCACAATAAATAGCAGAAGGTGAAATAATTAAGTATTATCTGGCAAAAGACTTCTGAATACAGAATTCAGAATGCTGGGAGAAAATAAACTAAACTAAACAAACTAGTCTCTTGGATGTCATTTTGCTTTGCAGTATATCCACAGATTATACGTATGTAGCTGTATGTGAAAGGAAAAACCTTCTCACCTCTGGCACTCGCTGGCATGGAGAACCAGGTCCTGGTTGTTCTTGGCGCTGACAGTGAGCTCGTGCTCTGTTGGGTTGAAGATGTCCAGCAGTAGATGACACTGGCGGGTGCTGTGGGCAGAAACAAACAGAGTGGAACTGAAAAAATCTAAATATATAAAACTATAAAAGAGTACGTGTTTGTACTGACTCACACTGATGATGCATCGTTTCAGAAAAACACTTCTTACACACAAACAAGGCGTTGTTTATGTGCGTGTGAGATTATACTTTATGCATGAGGTTATGATTACTTTCTAAAAATACACAGCCACATACACCAACGCAGCCAATGTATGAGATCAAGAGAAGACACGGTGTGAAGTACTCATCAGTCCTTGTCATAACATCAAAGGTGGCGGTGCTTTCATCAGGCCCACAGGCCTGGCTGAAGCAGGCCATCTCCACATCATCCCCAGCCTGCTTTTCTCATGCAGATCATAAGAGGGCCAATTTGTGATTTAGATCAAGACAGGAGAGATGATACTGGACTTTCAAAGAGTTAATTTTAACCCCTCAAGTAGGTTTTTTTTTTTCCTTCAGTAATGACACATGAAAGGAATGGATATCGGAAAACAGGAGCAGAGGCACAGACTGTCCAATGCAACCAGCTAGCTGTTATATTATTAGTTTCTGTAGGTGTGCAGGGGGAATGTGACAAGACAAATAGTAGCCACAAAGATTAAAAAAAAGAAATACATATACATTTATATTAGGGCTGTCAGACTTAACAAGTTAATGTGAATAATCTGCGTGAACGTGTTAATTTGTGCGACGGTAACTACCTGGACAAACTGCCCGAAATGCGATGCCAGAGACGTGCTAATTATGACAACTCATATATATAAGATGCTAAAATGAGAGCGACAGCACATTAGCTCTAATGAGTGCTGTGTTTCTGATTAGAATGCCTCTTTCACTTTTCCTTTTTGTCCATTTCACGTTGCAAATTAATACTTTAACGATGCTCTTTGGTGGATTAATTGTTTGATGAATTACAGGAGAAGCTTGGACAGATTCAAAAAAGATGGTTAATCTAATTTTATCAGCATGTTTGATCATTAATTACGACCGCATTGTTACTTTCCTTGATTTTTCTGAATGGAGTTCTGTTTCATGACCTCCCATACATATATACAAAAAGCCCAGCGCTGCAGTCTCTACATAGTATGGTTGCTCATATTTATGTGCAGTGATGTGTATTATGTTGGTCTATTTGGAAAGAAAATATATAAATTAAAAATGACAGATAAAAAGAAAAAAATTAATGAAATGATAGATGAGGTGATGCGAGTTGAGATTAAGTGAAGTGAGTGAAAAGACAGATTTATTTCAAACATAAAAATAATTAGAAAACAAAACAAGAACAACCAAAGTGATCAGTAAAATTATAAAGCAGATTCTAATAGTACATGGACAAAAAGTAGCAGGCGAAAGAAGTATATTAGACTTTGTAATTTACATAAGATTTGTAATTTAAATAATGGACATACAATATACTGTAGATATAATCATGGATACATTTGGAAATAAATGATATAAAGGGAATTTAAACCTACCACATTGGCTTGAATATTACTTGACATGATTATAATTGGGAAGTAAATCTATGACTCACATGTGTTATCAAGAATTTTCAGACCTCACCTGCAGAAGAGGATGACAAATAAGCCAATCGGTTGGTTGGTAGGTTGAAATGGGCTCCCTAAACACTTTTGGGGCTGACTAAGCAGCATAATCTGTGTAAGACACTTTCCCATTCAAAATATATGTGGTTGTGAACACCAAGCAATTGTCCTGTCATTGAGTATAACACAACTCCCAGAAAAAAAAAAATCTCATATTCAAGCCAATGTGGTATTTTTAGAATACCATATTCCACAATTAGTGGAATCAAAATGTGAAAGCAAATAAAAGACATAAATAAAATGCTGCCTGTGACCTCATCCTCCCATCAGGTCACACTAGCCCCCCTCCCAGCATGCTTCTCGCCTCTTAAATCTCAGGGTTAATGGAGACTTAAGTTAAGCTTGCCCTAGTCCCTGATAAACTGCTGTGACAATTAAAGGAGCATATTTTTTAAGGCCTACTCGTGTTTCTTTAATTGTCTCGTTGTCTTTGTTGGCAGACATGATTAAGGTGCTGAGTGGGGCGAGGTACTGATTTATAGGCCGGGCCGTTCAGCTGAGGTGATCAATCAGACCACCCAGTTAAGAAACACAGACTCATTGCTCATGCACTAAGTACCTGAGATAAACTGAAGGAAAAGAGCCAGTGTTATAGGACAGACAAAGCAGAGTTGTACCTTAACGATAATAGTTAAAGACCACAGCATGAACCAGGAATGAACAGGGGTGGACAACTTCATCGGAGAACTGTTGCTGAATTTCTGTCGGCAAAAGCTGAATTATTAGCTTTATGCTTTTTAACTAGAGGGAGCTGAATCACAACACTGAATCATTTTGATAAGTATTCTGCAGAGCAACCATGCAGGGCGCTGAGATCTAAGCTAAATAAATAATTCAGAACCGCCAATAGGGTTTCAAACTACTTGTCTCAATTTTAGTCTGTGAATTTTTAAACACCTCTTTAAGAGCCAAGTGAGTCGGCACGGGAAAAAAGTTTTCCCCGGTGATTCAAAATGAACACACATCGAACCTTCTTCTTTGCTCATAGTGACCCAAGCAAATCATCCGCCGATGAAATATCAATACATGTGCCTTAAAGCACAAAATAACTTTGGCTGTGTGTGTCAATGTGCACCTGAGAGTAAATTATAAGGTGCAAATTAATTCTGAGGAGACAGTGATCAACAAACAGATCATTTCAGGTACAGCTGGTGATGTGATAAAGGGAGAAAAAAAGCCAGTTAATGAACGCCACCATCTATTTCTGAGAACTCTACCACGCTAACAAATGAACCATGAGGTCAGCATGTTGCTATTATTGATTTGAAAAGGATCCTGTTGCAGTGTAGTAACTCTATAATGCTGGCGCCACACATTTCTATGCCAAGACCAAAAGCAGACATCAATACAAAACAGACAACTACCAGGGCCACGGTCTGATCATGTCTGCTCTTACATCTAGAAAACTCAGCAAATTGACACTGACACTGAATCGGGCATTAGCAGAGACTGGGGACATTGTTATTGTGAGGTAGTGGGTGGTAAAAATGAAACACATGCCGTGGGAGGAGGCAAAAATGCAAAGATCAATGGAGCTGGTCCAATAGCTCTGTCAATTCCATGAATCTGTGAGCAATACGTGCTGATTTTGCATCCCCAGTGTGGCATAGAGGCGTGACATATTCCCTGCACATGAAATGTATGGTCTTAATTAGCCTGGTTGGATTTAGAGTACTGTCAATGCTGGACTATTTTTAGCTACAAGAGTCGATAAGTGACAGTTGACAGGGGCGTTTAAAGATTTAATATAACAAGCAAGATGTAGCTAAAAACTAATGGCTGGCTTGTCAGCATGTCAAATAATGATTTAAAGGGGACATGTGCTCATTTTTAGGTTCATACTTGTCATACAAGGATTTCTACAGGAACATTAAGAGGATGTTTACATCAGGGCTGTCAAACAGTCTGCTTCTGTTAGCATCTGGTTAGCTGCCATGCTCAAAACACAGGAAGAGGAGAACAAAACTGATTGTTGAATAATGACAGATAAAAACAAGACTCTCTTTATTTATTGTAACGAAAATGTGAAATAATCGTCATGTTTGAGGTAATGCATAAATAAAACAAATCAGATTACAGATTATGTGTGATTATAAATTACCATGGTAACATCCCAAACCCGGAAGATGATAGCTATCCCTGTGATTTTTACTTCTAAAATGTGTAAACAATAGAATTGTTTACACATTTATACACTATCGTTGTTATTATTATTATTATTATTATTATTATTATATATCTTATTATTATATATGTGTGTGTATATGTGTGTGTGAAGGTTTCCTTCATACTGGAGCATGACGCTATCGATGACACACAGGATGCACTTTCACAAAAAACACATCAGAGGATCAGTTCACTTGCCCCAGTAGAGCAATACCTGTTTTCTGGGGCAACACCGTGTTGAACGAATGGGATATTAACAGGTCCCTGCAGAGTATGGATCACTGACTATTTCACACATTCTGGCTCTCCGTCACTTTCTTTAACAGCTCTGTCACCTTACATATGGTCCGATGTGAGACAGCAAGGAGGGAAACAGTAAGGTCAGTGCTGAACACGAAGGCAAGTGATAGCATAGGCAAGAGGAGCTATTAAAATATATACTGAGGCAAAGAGACATGATGACAGAACCAATAGAAAGCTAATAGAATATGGCCATTTGATAGGATGGTCAATGCAATGAAATCTCAGTTACTTAATAATTACTTCCTCCTCAAATATGCAAGACTAACATGTGACCATGGACAGATCTTCTTTTAGGACTTGACATTTAAGTCATTCACCTTAATTCAGTTTCAGCAGAACTGTGCTTACTGCTTGTGTTTCTTGACCAAATGTCTCTCTGATATTTGCAGCAAATGTTGCCTGCTATAGTTTATGTTGTGTTTTGACTGAAATGACCTTTTTGTGACCCTTTTCACAGAGGATCAACCCGCTACTCACCTCGTCACAGCCACTATCACTCCCATTTTTAACACGTAACTATAACTAATTACTTTTTTAAAGTAATGTGAGTTACACTGACTGACAAATCATGCAAACACCTAGCTTCCAGTGCTGCTGCAATGACTTCAATGATTAATGCTGTTTTACCAGCAATGTTTGTTGTCTTATGGAAAGTGGACGGATCGCTGTCACTGTATCAATAACTGTGTTTATTTATTTAAAAAGTAATTTCTTATAGTATTAGTCTCAAAAGTTACTAGTAACATGTTACTGCTCAACACTCCATACACCTCTGCTGAATAAACTGCCTTCATATTGTCCAGCTAGAGAGCGAGCTAGTTGGCTAGTTAGGAGGCAGTGACTGTGACTGGTTGACATTAGCATGTTATGATAACACGAGCTAGCCACTCACATGCTGATAACCTTATCAGCATGTTCGTGACTAGCTCATCAGTCGAAAAAGCTCCTCCACCAATGACTTCTGCTGCGACATGTTCTGGTGCCACTGGGCAACAATGGTGGAGTGACAGATGGATGGGAAGAGTAACAAGTTGGGAGGGCTAGGCAGAGACAGAAAAAGCTGTATTTTCTGCAGTGAGGCATTTTCTTTGCCTGCACCTGTTGGATATTTTTGATGGCTTGTCATGCACAGCACAGGAGGAGAAGCACAGCGAGGGAAGTGTCACTGGCAATCCAGCAGTGCAATGTAATTCTGATGCGAAGATAAACCATATTTTGTGCCAGCTGCCAGCTCAGAGCAGGTCAGCAGTGCACTCAGGACATTACGCCGGTTATCTGCTATTTTTGCCTCTTTAATTGGTGAAGACACAAACGCAGAAACCAACCTCAAGCATTTACTCTTGTGCATTTCACAGTTTCAGCGTCCTTGTACGTTCTTCATCCAACAGGGGCAGAATAAAGATTAATATCGGCTTCTACCAGCATCTTTCATCCACAACAGCCGGCATGGCTGAAGGCATCTATGCTCACTAATTGGAGTGATGCACATTGTCAAAGCCTGATTATCAAATCAAAATCAAATTACCTCGATTAAATCTTACATAACGAGCGCCAGGAAAGGTGCTAAGTGTCTCAACACACACAGGTCTGTGCTGTGGATGCTTAAATGTTGATGTTCTGCACAGCCTTGCACCGTGACAGAGAAAACATCACCAGGACTATTGGAGACAGTGACGACCTTGAAGACATGAGATACTGAAGATAAAAAACTTTCTGTTCTTCACATCACTATATTCTCTTTCATAAAACACTTACAGGAGTTTTCATCCTGCACTGTGACAATTTGCAGATAGCTTTCTGATTTTTTAGCTGTTTATATCACTCTGTTATAGTTTGATAAAATATGTTTAAGCCAATCGTGTCTTTCAATAGCTCCCCCTTATTTGGTTTGGCAAAGTGGAGCATGCTTTTCACATAGCAATGTCTTATTCAGATTATTGCCTGAATACATTTAAATAAGAAAAATTGCAAAGCTATGGTGATAAAATAGGAGTGTAAGGCAGGAAGAGTTGTTGCAGAGACACAAAGAATAGAGGCCAGAGAGGTGAAGACCAAATGGAAAGATCAGCAGAAAGAAAGAGAGACAGGATAAAAGAGAGTGAGCGAGTTAACGGCAGAGGATACAGAATATGTGGAGTAAGACGATGAGACAAGGAAAAGAGGAAGGATGGATTAGGAAGATGATGAGGGAAAGAGAAAATGTTAACATCTCAATAAGAGTTTCTTCTCTTCTTCTGTGCGAACAGCTACAGTGTTAGGGCCAGTTTTCAGACATGAGGACACAGTACAATTAAAACAAGCTGTCAAAGGTAAACGCATGTTGGGTTTGTTATCGAGAAAAATGGATAGAAAGATAAAGAAGGAGGGAGCGACAGGCCGAGCAACACAAAAACAGATCGAAAGGATAAGGTGCTGCATTATTGAGCAAGAAGAAATTCAATAGTACTTATTTCAAAAAGTCAAGTGTGTAATAGGAATTCTGACAAATTCCAACAAATATACAAATGTGTGAATGAAGCATGAGACGAAATAATGAAAATATTAAATTCGAAAAAGATCCAAATGTTGTTCCATAATATGCAAGCCCTAAACGGTCATGGTTTAATGTTTAACACCGTTTTCTAGTAATAACAACTTATTTTCTTAGTGATCTCGAGAAAACGAAGCTTGTTTGAGCTGAATATGGTGATTCCAGAATTTATAATGTATAAGCTGAATATTTTTTGTTCTGGTGTTGCACTTTGTAGACGGTCCCTGTATCTGCAGAACCAGCATTTCCCGTGGAGCACCTCGGATGCATCGTTTTGGTAAAAATATGGTTGCTGCGCATCATGTGCTTCACATTGCAGAAATGTATCATTTGTGCCTTTAGATCATATGGTATTTAACGTATTGATCCCAAATGTTTGAATCTGCCAATATCATTCAAACTTCACCTTTTGATTTATAGTCCACCACAAAATTAAGAAAATTAATAAAGAAGCTTGTTTTCTTGAGATCAAGAGAAAAAAACGTTGTTATCATGAGAAAAGGGTGTTGAAAAACAAAAAGTTAAACCATGACCGTTTAGGGCTTGCATATTATGGAACAACATTTGGATCTTTTTCGAATTTAATATTTTCATTATTTCGTCTCATGCTTCATTCACACATTTGTATATTTGTTGGAATTTGTCAGAATTCAGAGTTTTGACAACATGTATTTTTTCTTCAGCACTCAAATGCCGCACTGATCATCAAAAGCAACACCCTTTAAGCTTCATCATGCTGAGGTACATTATGAACACAAGTTAATATTGCCACTGCATTTTTACAAACATTAATTTGAAATATCTGGAAAGTAAAAACAACAATAATAATGAACTTCACTTACTGGAACCTATTTTTGGATGATAGTACTGCAAATAATGTATGTCAAGTACACAATCTCAGCTTTGCCTCAAAAGACTTAGAAAACTTGAGTTTTCTTCAACTTTGTTTTTGTGCTGAGTTTATTTTTAGAAAGGTTTACTGATGTAGGCCTTAAAAACACCATATATGATATTCAGCTGTATAAATAAACTTAATTTGACTTGAGTAGACCTGCAGACAGTCTTCCTTAAACTTCCCATGGCCATCAATTTCAACATGTTGAGAGTCGGTGGGATGAGGCACAAAGTGTTATGGCTGTGGTGGAGGTTGGTTTGGTTGCAATGACAGGGTGGAAAGTATTGCAGCATCTCTACGTCCGCATAAGTATCAGCACTGAGCCAAGATGGATGGCTGAAACTGCAGATATTACCACAGCTAATGATTGACCTCAAGTGGCCATTACTCAGCTACGATCTGTTTCCCTCGCTTGGGGTTGGGGAGCTGAAAACTGGAGTGAAAGTGAGACATGGGAGAGTGCTTGTGTGTGTATGCGTGACGGTGTCTACTGTAATGTATGTGCATGAAGAGAAAAATGTTAGAGCGTGAAAAAAAGACTGAATATCCATTCATGTCTGCCACTATCTAGCCTGTCTGCGAAAACACCATTTCTAAGTCATCTGGTTTTGATAGCAAAATGTCACAGTGAGTGCTGCTGCTGAGGTGAAAGAGACAGTTGATTTCTTCATTGAATCAAAAGTTATTATACACTGAGGGAGAACCACTCATCGTTTGACAAACACTCTAAAATAAAGTAACTAAACTAGAACGGAGCAATGGTTGGTGAGCAAGGATCATTAAATATGAATTAGGAAGCGCCATTTGACTGAATTAGCTTCCTGAAGGGCAAATCTTATGACATAAGAACAATAACTCTTCTTCCACAAGATTATTTGACTTTCATTATTCAGTTTATATGATGACAGTTTCAAGTAAACAGTTCTGTATAAGATGGGAGAAGGTTTTATGAATTTTTTTTCATCTCCAACCAGTCTGCCCATTCTTCTGTGACCTCACACATCAATAAGGCATTTTTGTCCACCTACTGCTGCTCACTGGATATTTCCTCTTTCCGGACCATTCTCTGTAATCCCCAGTGGCCTTGTAGTGAAAATCCCAGTAGATCAGTTCCTGAAATACTCAGACCAGCCCGTCACCAATAACCATTCCACATTCAAAGTCACTTAAATCCTCTTTCTTCCCCATTCTGATGCTCTGTTTGAACTTCAGCAAGTTGTCTTGACCACATCTTCATGCCTGAATGCGTTGAGTTGCAGCCATGTTTAGCTGATTAGCTATTGAACCGGTATACCCAATAAAAACACAGACTTTACTGATACTCATATTAATCCACAGAAAATGAAGGTCACTTATATGTTACCTGGTAGCAGGGAGGGTGTTGACTCTGGTGAAGAATACAGATGGCTCCACATCAACATGGACTCCCAAAGACAGTTCCCTGTAGTAGCCCTCCACTTTGCCTGCTCCT
Source organism: Synanceia verrucosa (assembly GCA_029721515.1). Classification (NCBI taxonomy): domain Eukaryota; kingdom Metazoa; phylum Chordata; class Actinopteri; order Perciformes; family Synanceiidae; genus Synanceia; species Synanceia verrucosa. The sequence continues at coordinate 11,244,823 of CM056567.1, read as the reverse complement.
CCCGAGTACTTGAAGTTCAGCACTGCTTCCAAAGTCTGTGAAAGGACAACGAAGGGCTGAATCAGCCAAAGAAAAAACAATGATTTCAAAGACAATATTTGTATGGAAGACTGAATGTTATTGGGGTCAGAGGTCACAGCCAGCATGTTGTGTCCTGAATCCATCAGCAATGGTGGTGTGATTTTGAGATCGATGCATCAGAACTCATTTCGACAAGACAATAAATGCAGCAGAGGACAGCAGTTGTGCTCTTTAATGAAATGGAAGTGTAATGGTGAGCGAGCCTGTGGGGGTGGGGAGGCTGTGATTGGTGGCTCCAAGCAGATGATTCTCAATCAACAAGTCTCATCTTTAAACAGGATGGGAGGAGAGGGTGGGCGGCTGGGTGCAGGAGGTGGCCTTTGCTGGCGGTGATCCACAGTGACTGAGTGATTCTGTGCATCCACATTACCCCACAGGGACTCAGATGTATTTTGTGGAGGGGGGAGGCACCGGACAAGCAGCCAAGTGGATGAAGGACAGGAAATTAAAAGTGGCAGTTTATGGTGAGAGAACACTAGCTGACTCAGGCAATGGGCTAAAGCGGAGTAAAGGGAACATCCAAGGTCCCGCATTTCTTCCTATGTAAGCTATATCATATCTCAAAACATTGCTGATGGAGGTACTGGCTGTGCCTCTCCAGAACAAATTTCACTGATTCTTTGATTATTTTCACTTTTGATCCCTCTTGCGAAGGTGCAGAGTGCGTAGTGGAATGATGCGAAGCCTGCTGGCTAGACATCTGGCCTATTACAACCTAATGACAGAAGCTCAGTGCACTGAGCAGAGACATGGAAACATTAGAGAGGGGTATTAGCATTGCAGACCAAGCACCTTAATTCTAAATTTTCACGTATCTTGACCTGCATGGATTTTATTTTGCATTCTTGGTATATTTTCATGCTATACATATAGTCTTACTTTTTCTTGCATTAATATATATATTTTTAGGGTTATTCTATTTCTCTCTGTCTTTTTACAGCTTATGACATCTTGACAGTCATGTTCTCCAGAGGATGAAATACTTCATTTATTTCCATGGAGTTTGATACACACATGTATTTATTTTTATTACTCTTTTTTATTATTGATTCATTTATTGATTAAAATCAAAACAATTCAATATACAAAATACACAACATTTCTAAATCTGAAAGGGAGCAGCAAGAAATATAATCTTAAAATATAATTTAATCTGCCCCCAATTTACAAAGAACTAAACTTAAAAAAAACAACAACAACGCATGCTCGCCTTAGGAGGAATAATTATAACTTTTGTGATTCCCCCTGACTTGTCATTGAGTACCAACAGTGGGTCAAAATGATCATTTATCTGGTGAAATACATCAAAATCTACTGGATGGACTGGCATAACATGGTACAGATATCCATGATTACCCCATGATGAATCAGACTAGATTTCAGCTGTCTGCCACCATGACATCCACATATGTGGCTTTGGGCAAAATGTCTCTATGAAATTTTGTACAAACATCCATGTTCCCCTTTGGATAAATTGCACCTCTGACTTTTCACTCATGCATGTTATGGTGCCGACCATGATCGTCTGTAACATGTCACACCCCTTCACACTCCAGTTGTCTATCCAAAGAAACCAAATGTCCAGTTTTGGCAGTACTTTGTCTAATTCTTTGGTTTGGGACCAAATACCTGCAAAAATAATGACATTCACCTTTCAGCCTCAGCTGTACTTATCACTAATGTTAGTATTAGCATTTATTCACTAAATGCTAAATTAAAAAGAGCAAAAAAAAGGAAAGTGGATGACTGACAACCTACACAGACACTAAATGCTAATATTAGCATGCTAACAGACTGATGTTTAGTAGTTATGTTTATCATGTCTTCCACTGAATTTGGCATTTTAGCCTCCTGGCATTTGCTAATTAGCACTAGCATTAGTGATAGGCACAGCTGAAGCTAATATTAGCATTTAGTGGGCACAACCTCCCAAAGACAGTGAGGTGGCGGTGAACTCAAAGTCCTGTGCACAATCTTATTTATCTCACTAAATTGTTGCTCATTATACAGTGGAGTAGCATTGCTGATAACAAAATGACAAACACATCTGGGAGTAAGCCATCTGATATTATTAAGACACTGCGCATAATATCATTAGCATGCTTGTGATGGAAAGAGGAAGACTGATGGAGTATTTCATAAAGAGTGCTTGATGCAAAGGCTGTAAATGAAAGTCCTGATATCCTCTCTGAATACCATTTTCCCCACTATCAGTCATCCCAGTGGAGCCAGTCTGCTTTGGATGTGGAGGAAGAGCAACAGCCCGATAGTGTAGGCAAGAGACAGACACATGCTGCGCTGGCAACACGATGAAAGGAACAGCAAGTTGATATGAATCTCATTTGAATTGATTGACTGAAATCCCTCAGATTCCTTGAGCAAAGACACTGGTTGGAGGCCATTTTTCCAGTCTGTGTGCTCTCTATGACAGTGTTTGCTTCACCTGCTGTTTTCCTCCTGTTTCTTATAGGTTGATGTTTCATCTTTAATTATTATCACAGAGCTGTATGAAAACACAAAAATTGTTTGTCTTTCTGTTTTGCCAAAGCCTAATATTGCCACAGATCATCAATGTCCAAAAAATATTAAAAACTCCAAAAAATATATGCAACATTTGCATGACAAACAAGAAGTGTGGTCCCTTTAAATATTCTGATTTAGATAGTAAAAACTCCATCTTCTTCTGAACAGTCGGGTCCTGTGTTACATGCAGCTGTGTGGCACTAATGTCCTCAACATAATCCTCTTGAGGAACAGTGATTGTCTCAGTGACAGCAGCAAACAGAGGCTGTGCACCCCGATTCCCTTTTCAGACTGGGGCCAACCCCGAGCTGCTCCTCTGTTCAATCCACTCAGTCTGCTCTTGGTCTCCTCTGGACCCTATTTCAATCACACTGGGCTAAAAATAGGCACTGCTGTAATGAGCTGACAGTGTTGGGAGCTGGAAAGCAGAAACACAGCCTGAGCGCACACACACACGCACACGCACACGCACACACACACACATTACTTTCACATGCATGAAAACGGTTTGAGTGAGAATACCCACATAAGCAGTTCGATAAAGGCATTCACCATTAGCAAAGTAACAGGAACTTGATGCCAAAATTCTGAAACTTTGATGATTGAAAATGTATTGGATGCTCATTATCAACACATCCAGGGTACGCACCCTAATTTTCCCTGATAACGTTTCATTTTGAACAACAAATCCATGTTGAAATCAGCAGGAACAGAGTTAGTTAGAAGAAGAATCCCTTTATTAATCCCTCAATGAGGGAAATTACATTTTTTATTATTATATATTTATTATTATATTATTATATTTATTATTATAGTTAACGTTAGTGTTTAGCTCCATACAGGACAGTGTTTCTTACCAGCTGCAACCAGCAAATGCTAACTAGCTGTCATCCTGCTGATTGGTGCCATTATGATGCGTTCAGGCTCTACGCGGTGAAGTTTAATGTTATCATGACATGTTCAAAAGTAATCTTCTGAAATGTAAATTTTGGGAGAAACAAAAAAATCCAGTTGTTTAATGGAGACACAATACACAGTGAGTGATGGTAGTTCAATGCAACTAAATTCACAGCGTCCTTTCCCATTAATCCCTCATGCATTGTCTTAAGCATTTACCAGCAGTTACCAACAAAACACCACAATTTAGAAGCAATTAAACATTTACAAAATACCTTATTGACTTAATCTGGGAGTTAAGTACATTTCCTTCTTAAACTCCATTCATGACTCACTTTTTTCTTACAATGGACTACACACCAACAAAGTCCCAAAACCAAACTATCTAAGGATACTGTTCTCCTTAATTGCCTCTAAATGTGATGTTGCTTAAACCTGGAGCCCTTATGCTGGAGAAACTTTATTCCTAGACGCAAGTATTTAAAGGTTAAGCCCCATATCAGCGGATGAAAGAATGAACTCAAGGTATTTGCATAATCGCTGAAATGCACGGCAAAAATATCCTGAAACTCCATTATCCCTTATCTGTATTCGTTATCACACTTATTCATGCTCCTCGTTAAAGACAATAAAATATTTATAAAATATTTTCTGTACATGTTATTGTGTCAACACCTATTGATGTTTTTTTTACTATTGAAATAAGCCTAAAAAATTAATTTTATAGAATAAATTAAAAATACATAAAAAAATACACTAAATAGAGCTGCTCGGTGTGGCACCGCCATACCTGTCTATGATTGGTGGTGCAAATATCAATAAAACAACTAATCAGAGCCACAGAACATCAAACTGTCCAGCCTTCTCATTCAATGACCTCCTTTACATTCATTTTTAGTTCAAGTTTCCAACTTCTCCATAAGGATATCATTTAAATGATTGAGACACTGAGACATTATTCTCAAATAAAAGCCCATGTTGAGACATGCTAATACTATACCATAATACTGCTGTCTGCTTTGCTGTAAACCAGGAATAATTGCTCATTCAGCACCATCCCCTTTTCACCAAATGACCCATCACCTGGTGGTGTATCAGCTACCAGCTTACCTGACACGGGACAATCCTCTACAGCTGCTCGACCTCCACCATCACATGTCAAAAGCTGAATATAAAAGGCTAGGAAAAGGTGAATCCCTTATGTATACTCTGTTCTAATGCTAAAGTAAGCATACACTTCACACTGACTCTGGATCTGAACCTCTGCAAGCCATGGTGCAACAATAAGCCTCTTTTCAGAATTAATTATTGTAAGCTCCTTCAACGTGTTTGCGCATGTTATATTTTCCTTTTACATTTTCTTTAACTAATCTTATAACCAGAACACAGATCCAGTATTAATGTGACTGCACTGCATCGTCTTCACTGGCCTTTGATTTATCTTTAAAACATACTTATGCAATCTGAGCTCAAAGCTAAGCATCACAGACATGACGTGAATAACCGACTTGGTTTGAGACTAGATTTTACCTAAAATGCCTTCACTCAATATTTTTTTTTTTTTGCTGTCACAACAGAGCCTCAGAGGACTATCCATCATATCATCCACAGAAACGCAGCATTTGTTTTGACAATAGAGGTGAATTCTGAATGTCACACACTCTTCCACATGACGGGTGAACAAATAAAAGAGAAAGAAGAGGGAAGCTGAAGGCTTTTTGAAATGCTTTGGCACTGACATAAAGATCCTGACACATCTTGCTGATTACGGTGTGGACGAATGTCTCCTGACAAGAATACTGAGATAAAGCATCCCAGAGACAAGTAGGTAGGAACAGGGTACTAGCATTTGTTGGCGCGGTGACGAAGGTGTTTGCAACATATTGGGATGTCATATTAATGTCGTATTAATAAATTTGATCAGTGGACATTCAATACAGAGGTAGCTCCTAAATAGCTGCTTGTGTATTGTTATCCGTTGCCTACCCCATATCCACAAGAAGAGGCACCTAAATAATTTGTCCTTTAAGGCACATGACAGTCACCATCTGTTAATGCACATTACAAACCTGTCAGAGACTTAAGTTTGAGCAGCTGAAACAGATGTGGCAGATGTGATGCACATCGTGGACCAGGATGAAATGGGATTGAAACCATGTTTTATGCCTAAATCAGGGCCATTGGTGCATCTGGAACTGGCTGCAGACCCACCATTGTCATAAGTGGTCTGTATTTCATATGTTTATGTATTTGTGGGGCACTTATTTATAGTGTAGGGAAGCCACCACTGGACTGGTTGATGGGTATATTGATCTCTCTAAGGGTGGTGAGACAGGACTCAAATCAATTAGTGCTTCCTGGAACAGTTTGTGCTTCAGGTTTAAAGTGCATTCTGCAGCCTCATTTTGGAATTAACCTCACAGGACATACACCTGTATATTTACATATACAGGTGTACATACATACATATATCTGGAGGTTAATGGAGCTTAAAATGAAGATAGACCAGCTTGAGGTTACAAAACACAAACAGATATTTCAAAATTACACTTCTCTCGCTTTCACTGAGCGAGGAAACTAACACGCTGATGAAGATGATATTAGATAATAAGATAATAACAAAATAGAATTTCACGCTATTTCCACAATTATCTTCCTGCAGATGGTTAAATTGGAAACGGTATAAAGCCTCCCACCCAACATCAATTTATCTGTCTCTTTCAAAAACATCTATTTTCCAAACCTTAATTTGGAAAGAAATCTCTCCAGGTGTTTGTATTTGCTGGCGGTTCTCCCCCATAACTGAGACAGGTGGTTGAATGGTGGGTATACACAGGGTCACAGTGTACTTTGGTGATGTCTGTGTGCCTAATTGTCCTTAAAATGAGGCCTGATCCCTGCTTGGGTTGCATCTGCCTGGTGGCAGGGAAGTTAGTCGCCAGCCAGGAGAGCTATTTAGTTGCCTGGTGGCCTCGGCTCCTGCTGGAAAACTGAGAAATGACTCGAGGGCATTCAGATGCAGTATGTCCATTAGTAGCACTACATGGCTATCAATCACAGAGCAAATCAGTTGGGCACCCCAGGGTCCTCACATGAGGAAGAAAAACTTAAACATCATCCTAAAGATAGCTTTACATCTAGCTGAGGAAGTGAAATACAAATCAGGTATTGAGTGGGAGTAAGCTGTCTGCTGTCTCCACAGATAAGCGGGAGAAAGAGCAATCCAACACGTATTCCTGTACACCTGTTCACGACTTCTTGTAAAAGGCCTGAACTTGATGCAATATGCTCGCAACTATGTGAGAAAATGAGACCAATGCACTGCCTTTTATACAAAGCTTGTCTACGAAAGAGATGAGCATCCCTTTGGGTCTCTCTGTCGGCGTTTTGGCTTCTAAGAGGTACTTTCATCACATCTAGATTTGAGAAAGCTTGGCTTTATCATGATTCTGCAGTGTTTGTTGGCAATAGAGGAGGGGGGCAGGAGGGCTGATAGGAGCGATATGTTCTCTATCCGTCCCACGGTGGACTACAGCAGTAATCGCTGGATGATGAGGAGTGAGGGTGCTGTGTTTTGATTTGACAGCTGATGTGGGTTAGAACATCTAAAACTGCTCAGTAACAACCAGGCTGCATGCAGACCAAAATAGCTGACATTGCTGACAATGAAAAGGATTTTTTTCACACTATCTTTTAAAGACGAGGATCCAGTGAGGCTCATAAGTTTGCATTGTATGGTGTAATTCCCCAGCTCCAAATCCACTCCAAAATCAAAAGCCTATGTGGAACAGCGCAGAGTCAGTCCACTTAATGATGGACCTGACATTTGTGTCCACAGTGTTTATACTGCCACTCTGCACCCACTCACAGTTAAGGTTTGCCTATGATGTGGCAATTAGAATAGGGGACATCGTAAAGAGTGGGTGAGCAACCTGCCCAGCTATGAGGACACTGTGACGAAGGCAGACATGGGATGTCAAGCTCAAATTATTTTATGTGGAGTAAAATATACTGCCACAAAATGTGAAGAGTGCCGTACAACATGAATTCCCTCCAGCTGCAGCAGAAAGGTAATCTGAGAGGAAAGAGGACAGTGAGGTGAGCCTATTTGTGTTTCCAAAGACAAAACCCTGCTGTTCAGCTGATATCAAGCTTGAACTCAAATATCTTTAAATCACGAAATGATACAGATTAATTGAATTCATGGCAAACTGTTAACCACAATCTCTCTTTTCACATTCAAGCGTGAAATGTATAACTATCTCTATCGTTATCACTATCAAGACTATATCTAATTTTAGAAGCATGCCAATAATAATGAATAATGAAATTTGAATTTGAAGTTTTCTGATCCACCAGATGGCTTTTAACATGGTGACGGCTGAGCTGGTGAATCAGCAGCTAACTGTACAGGGAAGCTTGGATTACAACACACAGGAGAATGACTTAATTATAGACATTACTCCCATAAATATTTCTATCTGCAAGACAGTTGTTCAATTAATGCTCTGATCCTTGAATATAGTTTTTTTTTTTTAATCTAAACAAGTGGAAATTAGTGCTACACATTCATTGGAAGATCCGTCACTTGGACCAGGTCACCTGTACTTTATTTAGTAGACGTCACACACAGAGCTCCCTCCAAAACACCTTTCATTCATTCCTGTTTTGATCTATATAAACAAAAATAAAAGCATGAATATGAATGAATGGATTTGTACCATTCACAACAGCATTAGCATTCACCAGAAGGTGACAGGTGTGTCTTCCATCTAGTCCCTAATTTGAATGATACACATCGTCCGTCCATGGAAACACACACCAGATTCACTGCCCAACCTGCACCAGGCTGTTGGAAAATAACAAGATCAACCTCTGAGCCCTTGGGCACATCACACTGTCAGGCTATCATTAATTATTCTCAGAATATTGAGTGTTGGAGACGATATTCTTAGGACATATGGGACACTAAAAAACATAAACCAACTTCTCTTTCCTCTTTACCCCACTGAAACCCTTCAGGGCTGCTGTTCACAGAAATCCTCTCTCCATACTCATCCGACAACATCAGGTTGCCAGGGAAACAGCTGCATTCAGCTTGTGCAAATATTTAAAGCTATGGCTTCCTGGTTGGTTATAACATCAGGGTCACCATGGCCTTGACAATATTGTCGCCATGTGCTCCTATTATATGACACATCACACTATGGATGGTAATAATTGATTCACAATCAATTAATTGACGCTAAAAATGGAAATGATCAGGAATATGTTAAACGACAACATGTAATTTGGATAGCTACAGCTTTAGTTATATAAAGGTTCATAAAGTCTGATAAATATCCAATATTTTTATTGTATTTTAATTGACTGTGATCAGGGTAAGACAGCGATCAAACAGTGCAACCTATCATTAATGGGCTATACCATAAATTTGGTAAGGTCCAAATGCTGGATTAAAAATGGTCAAAATCAACAGAGGCTGGGAAGTCGTAACTTTTAGTTTCAAGTGTGGGTCAAAAAAAAGCCCTGGCTCCTCCTTTTTCCCCACAAAGCAGCTCGTCAACATTTTTATCGGACCCTCCCGGTCTGTTAATTCCACTGCATTATTTTTTCAGACTTAAGATAGCTCCTCCACAGACACAGAAGACATTAAACATCTGCTGCAGTGCCCCTTCACTGCACAGTGAAGCTGAGCAGCGCTAAAAATACATTTCAATTAATATGCCCATTAACAACAAACATCAATGAGTTGTAGTAATAAATGAACAGAGCCATTTTTGGGGAAAAAAAAACTGTTGCACATACATCACACCCACTTTTGGTTTTTAATGAGGAGCTAATCAGAGTTACAAACTCACCAAATTAAATCTCAATATAGCAAACACACCAAACCTCACCAGGTTAAAAGTTCATTTGTTGATGTAAATGATGACACACACAAGCAAACACAAATGGAAACCCAGGTGTGTCTGCTCTATGCATTTAAGTACTTCCTGTGAATTGTCACAATAAAAGAAGCATCCAGAGTAATTGGATTTACTTTCTGTGTTGACTAATTCACTTACATGTGGTTCAATCTAATAACACACACACACACACACACACACACTGTTTATGTGTGATCAGAGGTAAACATGACATGAAACCGCTGCTCTTTTATGTAACCCTGTGATCCTGTGCAGGTGTCACACCATTTACCAGCTGGAGGGGCTACAGGGAGATGCCACCATAACCCCCAGACCTCACTGCTGTTCTTAGAGTATATCAACAGCCAGTCAACCATGGAGATGTGAAGTCAGCTGCAAAGATGGAACTAGCAGAGCCGAAAGCTAGAAACTCCAAAGCCTGGAAAAAAAATGATAAATGGCATAGCGATGCATGAGCACTTTTATTACTACAGTAACACACACACACACACACAATGAAAAAAAACAGGTGTGCTGGATGGTGAAGCGTGCTGGTGTATAAACATGCTGCTCAGGTTGACTGTGGTGCAGCTGAAGGTGACCAAATCAACAACGGTTCAGCCACCGAGCGCTGCAGCATATGGAGCCACACTTGGCCAGGCGTGCTGCATTTCACACATGGATTCAAGTCCAGTAAGCATGAAGAAATGCTTGATTCTCTACTAATTTCACTCGCTGGGCTTGCATGCACCAGCAATCCCAAACACACACAAACACACAAAACTCCAGCCAGTTAAGAGGTGTGAGCAGTCAGCAGTCAATAACAGTGTAAAAGTGTCAAATTATTTTTGTTTTTTCAAAAAGTGTAAATCACTACAACCATGAGAGGCCCTTTGAGAAGACAGTCATAAGTGAGCACACAAAATATTAGGCTGATCGAGCAGTACGCAAGCTTATGTATGGGCAGAAAGATAGTGAGATGCACAGACATGACCCAACACATAATCTCCTGGTGGAAAGTGATCATTGCATTATGCAATACATACACAATAATTCAAAAGCCAAAGTTTATATCCCAGTACCCAATATCCTTTCTTTGAACAAGGATCTCACTGAAGTCTAAAAAGCCACGAGGCAAAGCAACTGTTCTTCTCTCCCGAACGGCCTTTCACACTGCAGCTCATAAAAAGCTGCCTGGGAGCCCAGACAGAGTTGTGTATTTTACATGAACAGTAATTAGGAAGATGAATGCAAAACTCAAGTTATCCCTGAGGATAGCATCTTAATGGACCATATCATTTGGCCATCAGTTAGAGACGAGGGGCCTGCAGAGCAGCGACAGGTCATCAGGGATAAGATGTACCGCTCCGACTTTCTTCGCCGTCTCTCATATATACAGTATGAGTAGGTCCAGGAGCTAAAAGCTAAATAGGGACTTATGGTGTCGTTGCCAGGATGTGGTGCTCCCTGCCTGTCTGCAGCTACAGTCTAAAAATTAGTCATAAAGCCGCGTGCTGACTTACTGCCAAGGTTTGCTGACTCTCACAGGAAATCAAGCACGCCCTTTCAAAATGTCCTCAAATATGAACAACTGTCATTTGAGGGTTTGATTTGATGAGTTGTGTATATCCAGCAGCCAGCAACGAGAGGAAATACCATTGGCAAGCCAAATAATCAAAAGTAAATAAAACCTTTGCATGCAAATCATATCAGTCCACATTTGCGGTAGTTTTACAGGAAGAAGTGGAGTGAACGAACGTAAAGACGACCCAGCTCGACAAAGAATGAAGCATGTAATCACATTTGGGGATATCGAACGACTACCTCGGGCTTCAGACAGTCGGCAGCAGGCCTTGCTGCATCTCAGTCAGAGAGAGAGATAGGACGAGGAATGGAAGCAGATGCGGCATCCGTGGAGACAGTGGATGTGACTGGTATACCTTCTCATAAGTGACTCACACACAAAATCTGCAGACAGAAATCCCCGTGGGTTTTCATACCAAAAATCAACTCCTGAGTGACACATCCGGAACCTCATCCATCTCCTTATTTCTCGTCACTCGTGTTTCCACTCGTCATCTATCACAGAGGCACGAGAGATACGCTTCACATTGCTGTAGCCTAAAGTAGAAAGTGAAGGCGGGTGGGGCACAGCTGTGTTTTGCAGCTGGAGCTTCAGACTCTCAATCAGTGAGGACCGTGTCTTGCGGCCAGGTAAATTAAGCACTGGGAGATTAAATGGCTTGTAGGAATAAAAATGTTGGCAAACAACCGCCAACTGTGGCAGCTTTTCTGTGTGTGTGCGTTCATATTCATGATCATGATTTCTGATTAGCCTTAATTTTCTCCCGTTCCCTATCTCTCCTCTCTGCAGCCACCTCTAAGCAAACACAGACATGAGAAAACTGATGCCAAAATCTAAAAATAGATGGGCAGATTGAGAGACAGCAGAGTGCTACATCACAAGCTCCCCCTCCCAAGAGGATGGATGGCATATTTAGTGTATTTGTGCCTCCATCCATGGTGTCAATGGATAGGCCACAACATTCACTGAGGGAGCTGCTTAGTGTACAGGTTTCAAACAGTACAGAAGAGAAGCAAAAGTGCATGGTGGTGACTGTGGTGGGGCTTTGAAACTTTGAGAAGTTTCTTCCTTTCTGTAAGGTCTGGGTAAAAGCATAGCAGGTGGTAGGAAGTCATGCTATCCAGTCATCCTGTCATAGGATCCTTTAGCCCACTGAAGCGTTTTCTGCTCAATGGATTTTCTTTTTCTGCATGTTGCATTGAAGATGACACTACCCATCAAGATGCACCAGTGTTTGGATATACTTAGATCCTTATCCTGGATGCTTTATCCACCATCTGTCTGAGTCAAAGCTGGATAAACACAAATTGACTTGTTTACAGCCAAAGTGAGCCTTAGCATCAACCTAATAAACACACATAATGCAGCAAGTTCCAGCAAAGAGGAAGTTGATCCTTTTTTCCCCTCACCCACTGTTTGATCTTTGGAAAGACTAATTGGTTGGGTATGTTTTGAAACATGATTTCATTCCTCCATGAACAAAATGGTTGACTTATTTAAAAGCACATGAAAAGCAGCTAAAGCTGCTTTCATGCTCAGTGGCAGATTTCATTCCAGAGGTCATGATTTGATTCAAGATGTTTCATTCAATAAAACTGCTCCCAGTTGTATCTGTACAGATAATCATTGTTGTGTCCCACGCACTTCCTCGGCTGTATCAGAGAGTGACCCTTATTGAGACAGGTTACCTTCAAGTAGCTATGATCTTCAATTTTGTAATAAAAACGTATCCTTCAGGAGCTGGCAGAGACCAAAAACAGAGCTAAAATAGAGTGAATATGACACCAAATGAATGCTGTTGTTGTTGCAGATCTGCTGGATGTGAAAATAAGTAGCAGTTCATGAAAAAGTTCAAATGTGATTGTAAGTCATTCTTATGTTCACAATTTGCTTCCACTGAACCCCCAAAAATCTGGTATTTACGATTTTGCTATCTTTTAAGGATGTCATCTTGGGCTTTGGGAAACACGGATCTATATTTTTCAACATTTTCTTACACTTCACAGACCAAAAAAAGCAATGGATTAATTGACAATGAAACCAATCATGAGTTGCAGCTCCAATTATGATCGCTACACTAATGTGCATAAATACACTCTGTAGTTACATCAGATTTTGGGGGGGAAATTAGGAAATAAATACTACAGAAGAAAAAAATTATTAGTCGAAATGGCTTAATACCTACAAACTATAAGACAAATGGAACTTTCCAGATTCTGTGCAACAGAAAATAACCTCGGATCAGTGTATCAGCAGTTGATCAATAAAAGAGATCACCTTTCAAAAAAAAAAATACTCATTCAAAATGACACAAAATTAAACATGAAGGTGACGGAGAACAAAGAGATAAAAAAAGGAATGGAGGAGGAGCTGTTTGATCCTGAGTCAAGAAAAGAAGAAAATAATTTGGTTGTTCAGCTGGAGTTTCACACTTGGGCAGACAGCTGTGGCAGTTATAAATATCTGTATCACGCGCTGGGATCTCTATCTGTGAAGAGAGCTGAACCGCCATCAGGAGGCTGGCTTCTAAAAATAGCAGGATGGCTGGCAGGCAGGCAGCCGGCTCTGCCTCTGTCTCCACTGAATTTGATTAGCCCTGAAAAAGCTCTGCCCACCCCAACACCGGTAGTATGTGTGTGTGCGTGCGTGCGTGCGTGCGTGCGCCAGCGTTTCTTGTCTGCAGGCCAGGTTCTTTCAGGTTCTGCACACAACCACAGACACACTCTTCATTGTGAAGAAAACGCTTACACTGGCTTTTCTGAAGTGTGATCTAATCCTCTCACCAGCTTGTTTGAGGTTAATATCTAAGCATACACACAGCAGGTTGTGTTTACCGGCAATCAAAAGATAGTTAAAATTATGAAACGGCAACCGAGCTTAGGTGGTACTACAGCACGACAGACAATATTTAAAAATTCATGACTTTCAATAGTGTCATAAATACAGATGCTGCTTTCTATGATGTTGTATTGATGTGATGCAACACACATACAACACACCAGAGGTTTGTCTCTATGGTGTCTTCTTCAACCTACAAAAGCGGTGTGACCACATTATACTAAATTCTGCCACAGGCACCTGCGTTTCATCTCTGTTTGGTGGATCATCAGGGATTAATCATAAATTTCCAAAATATAGCATGCAAACAGTGATAAAGGAGTGTGTATCAAGGATCGTGACATTTCACAATTACTAACATCTTGTACTGTGACACTCATAGTCAAAGACAGTATTACTGTAGCGTCCAATCCAGTAATAGCTCACCAATGAATGACCACCTCATATGGAACTATTTCATATTTGGCTGTGTTAAAACGTGCATGTCATATAGGAAAATATGCACTCTAAACCTGCTGATATTGGCAGGAGGAAGCAGTAACAGCCTCATCTCTTGTTTGCTCTCCAGCCTCAGAGGACCACATCCATCTGCATTCTAACAGCAATCTCTGTACATGGCATTATGAAGAAAGAAGTGAAAGTAGACTGGATGCAGCTTTGCAGCACCCTAGACATTTGGCGTTTTGAAGATAATTGCTGGGTGTGTCAGAGCACTCTGCCTGTTCCAGTATCATAGCTTCACTCGAAATGCCCCTCGATGACATCTGTCCAGTGAAGATAGGTTCACAGGAAGGCTAAGGTAGTGAGTCGAACTGCACGCCAGCCAGCATACTGTAGACTCATGGGCAATCAAAAAGGTGGGATTACACCCAGTCTGCCAGTCATGTCACCCCTCATATAAATCCACTGCACCCACTGGGGACAATCATAACACAGCTTGAAGAGGTGACGTTCTCCCACTGAGGACGGCTAGGTGGAATGAGACATAAAGACATAAAGTGATGAGGTGAGAGGAGTAATTGACAAAGAGACCAAGTTGTGGACGTGTCCTCACTGTCCTAGGGAATGAGTCTTTGAAAATGAGCAAACAATCGGCAAAACCAACATGCCCGAGCGGCTGAGCTCCTTCACCTGTGGTGGATCCATCCCACCATGACAGCATAGACATTTTTCAAGCCCACAGGCATTCCCGATTTGGTGGGAGGACTGAAAAAAAAACAAAAAAAAAAACGGGTGCTAAGGTTGAGCAATGAAAGGTCAGTGAGATAAACGTGTTGACTCCTGTGGTGATTACAGATCAGTCATGATTGATGACGCTTGACTTCACAGTCTGCAAGATCCAGTATATATGCTATGTGCTATATGCTATATGAAGAATGCCAGCACCAAAATAGTGTACAAAATGTGTGTGTGTGTGTGTGCGTGTGTGTGTGTGTAGAGTATAGAAATAATAAAAACGACCAAATTCAAATTCACACTTGCTTGTCACTTGCCAAAATTAAAATATGCAGGGAACACCTAGCTTTACTGCCAGCGAGTTTGGCTTTTCAATTTGCTGTACATCTGTCCATCCCTCCGCCAGGCCAAAATGAGTTATTAGCAGGTAATATATATTCTCTTTCAGTCTATCATACAAACACAGTGGCGCTCAGCACTTCCTTTTACAAATCGAGGACGGAAGATTGTCCTGTTCTAAAAACTGTCTGAGGGTGAAGGCAACATACACAGAAAGAGAGGAGAGACACAGACAGATGAGATAACAGAGAAATATGGAGGAAAAGCTTTGCTGGCACTGACATCCAGCCAACAGACCAAGACCAAAGATACTGGGCAAGATATTGTTCATATTGAGTGGTTGTGTAAAAACACACATTAAGTTGTGATTATTCACACCGAATGCCACCAAATGTGTTCTCAGGTTAAAATCACAGACCTACTCTCATAAAGCCATACAGATAAACAATAAGGTCTGTCTGAGAATTAAACATATTTTTTTCCAGCGCTGATGATGATGTCCTTCCATCCTGAGAGCAGTCAATACATTATGTATTCAAAAAAGGAAGGAAAAGAATCAGACCTCCGTAGCAGCTACAGGACTGTAAAAACTCTGACCAATCCCTGTCATTCGGTCTGAATGGAAAGAACCAATCAGATGCCTTCATGTCTCATCCTGCTCACACCGCCCTCTGTTCCTCTCTCCTCCCCATGTTGCTGTAAATATCCAGCACACTCCTCTGCAGAAAATACAGAGTTAGGAGGAGAATCTGTTCTGTAGGGAACAATGACAGAGAAAATGCAGCCAAAAATACCACTTCCAGTGTTACTTCTGACAGTTCACCCTGCTAAACAGACAAAGAGAAGAAAGAGGGAGGCAGAAAAGACTGAAAGACAAAACTCTGGATAAAGCTAAGAGGACAAACTGAGGCATCTGAAGGGACTAAAAAGTGATGCAGAAGTTGTTTTCTTTCTGTTGTATAGGAAATTATTTCTTTAGCTTCAGGAGATTTGTTATTTTCTTGAAATATGTAATGTTTGCCAACTTTTGTTGCTTGTATTAGATGCTAACATTAACTTTTCTGTAGGTGTAAGCCCGTTGAGGGTGCTGCTTGTATTGAAGTGGTTATAAGATATGCCATTTTGATCACATTGTACAGCCATGGTCTCCAGGGTCTGCATTATAATTGTGATAAAATGACGTTGATATATTGGCTTTGAACGGGATGTTTTGTAACTGTGGTGATGTAGCATAACGGCTCTCCTCTCTCTGCTCAATCCTACCATCAGATTGTTCAGGTTTGAGGGGGCGTGGCTTTGGACAGAGCACTGATGGAAGGGGGAGGAGCTTAGAGGAGGCGCCACTTTCAAATCCTGCTAGCTTTCTAACATGACGGACTATAGCTTTAACTGTTGTCTAAATATGCACAATTTTCTGGTAATGGACGAGCAATCATCCTCGTTAAATTGGATTTACGATGCACACTGTCTTATATGTCCACCCCTTTGATGTCAGCATTCAAGTGGCTGTGGGTTTGAGTCAAAGTGTTGAAAACAACACCAGCCCATGATGACGATGAGTCATGCAGCTGGAATACATTTACTACAATGTGCAGGCAAATCAGCAAAAGCTTTTGTTGAGCACACAGTGAAATGAATCACCCTGGTGTCCACTGCATGTCCAACAGCCCGTCTATAAAATGAAAGGAGAAGGAGCTCACGCCCTCTAGAAGGACAAGAGTTCTTGTGTAATTGGCTTTATTCAAACCATGGTTCCTACACCTAAATTCAACTATGAAAGTCAGAGCTGCCAGTCAAACCCTCCCTCTAATAAGCCTGACCGCTAATTAAAATGCCCAGCTCGCCTTTAACAATGGCTGGCTCTTTTTCCAACCTTGCTGCATAGGTATTAGATATAGAACATGTTATGCAGTAAATCCAAAGGGGAAAGAAATGTGGAACATGAGGAGGATGTCGGTAGAGTAAGAATGTAAATTAATACTTTTTGCCATACATACAGCATGTTTATCCTGTGTGCAGGTGGGAACTCCAGATACCCAAACGTGTGAGCATCTTTACATGGGCCTCCTTCTATTGTGTTTACAGCTTCTTGTTTTCAATTTTGCAATGTGAATAAATTTTAGTCGCTAGCTTTCGTTTTTAATCACAGATATTTCATGCCACTTTGTGTTCATCTAGTGTTCCCTCCTTCCATTTTATACACAAAGAAAATTCATGCAACGCTGCCAATTGCAACAATTCTGACTTGTGTTTTAAAACCTGTCTCTGACTAAGCCTGATTTGACCATGGAGAAGAAAGATCCTCGGTACCATTAGTCATCATCCTGTCAAACTTTTCGAAAGGAAGTCAGAAAAGTTTAGTTTGGAAGCTCAACATTAGACAGCAATGTTTTATCTCCAGATGATTCACAGAGGAGAGAAAGGGATTCATCTCTGTTTTTTAAATGCAGTTGCCTCACTTGCAGGTGGTGTGGTTATCGTGCTACAGATGACCCTCAGCAGGTCGACTCTGTCAGACCAACCATTTCTACCCCTCAGACATCCACATATCCTCCACAAAACCGTCATCCCTGCTGATCAGCTCTACTGCATACAAAAGTCTCCATTTTCCTTCCCTGTCACACTATCTATTTTCCCCTCTTTGCACTCTTTGCAGTTTCACTCAAAAACACTGTGAACAGTTTTCTCTCGTCCCCATGCCTGTTGGAGCTCTGAGTCTTTATTCAAAGAGCAAAGTGCACCTGCAGCCAAGGTGAGACACCAGCCAAATAAACTTGGTGTTCTTTCAATAGCAAAAGCAGTACTTTGGCGGTAAATAATTCTTTAGTTTGACCCCAGCTTCTGCAAAGTCAAACTCACCCTTTTCAAAGAGAGGGGAAGGGAAGTAGCAAGAGTGAGGTGGGGTTAAATATCCCAAACTAAGATATTCATTATGTGCAGAAAGAAAAGGTGCAGTGAGACTGCACCAGAGTGAAAACATATTTTCAACTGCTTGCATATTGAATATACAATTGGACTTATGTACATTACACAGGCTACTGTTCATTCACCTTCACATGGCTGTACTCCACCTTGCCGGACTCACTGCCGACAGTCTTGGTCTCGGGCCTGGGTTTGAGGACTTGTCGCAGTGGACTGGAGATTGGCAGGCCTGTCACACTGATGCCATCTGAAATAAAATCATGGCATCACACAGTCAGCAAAAAGAGTATAGAGACAAGACTATGATTAAAGAGCAACTAGCAGAGCATCAAACACTCTCACATTGTTAGACATCATCAGTTTTAAAGGAGTTATTTTATGATGAATTGTTTTAGTTCTTTAATGTACAGCAATTTCCTGCATTTCCCAGACAGGCCATGTTCCTGAAAAAGTGTTGAAGATCCCCTGGAACCCCGTCTGGAAGCTTTTAATTTTGGGAGTATATGATAGACCTTTTTTTCAAACTTTAAAACAAAACCATTTTAAATGGGTCCAATGTCCCAATGTTTATTAAGGCACCAGCTGACAGGAAGTAAACTTAGACCAAAGCTGTGTCCTAGTAACAGAATGGCAATGAAGAGACCTACTGCTACATTAATCACTGTATATGTGTAATGTATATTATTCTGAATATTGATATTATTTACTGCTTTTAGTGTTCAAATGACTGCAGGGATCTCACAAAAATGGTAAAAACTTTGCTCAAGTTGTTCCAAAGGCTCCAAAAACCTGAATAATACTGGCATTTCCCACATCTAAATTGGAAAATGCTACATCTTAAAAAATTTGGACTATCTGAACGGAATATACATGACCCCTATCAAATTTGAAATGTTGCCATTTTTAGAATAACAGTGAAACATGTATACCTACGTAGTAAGTGTAATTTGTCTATGTGGGCAATGAACTCCACCAGTGGTACAGCATTGGAACTTTGAACACATCACAATACTCAACCAGTCTTGTCTCTTTCAGTTGAGATTTAAATATAATATTTAAATATAAAATAAAGCATATATCATCAGTGAAAAATGTGCATACCTTAATATTTTCTTGCCCAAACTGCTTTACTTTAAACTCCTTCTTTATTTAATTTACTCAGTCCTCTCACCCCAACTTTTGCCTCCATTCACTGACTTCTAATAAAAAACAACTGATTTCAAAATATTACTAGATGCACATGAGGCCTTGCATGGCCTGGCCTCTGCATATGTAAGATACTTGAGCTCTGACTCTGATCGTGTGCTTTTTATCTGTCCCTGGTTCCTGTTTCAAATGCAGAGGCTCTCTGTCCTCTGCAGTTTTAACTCCTCAACTTTGGAACAGCTTTTTGCCTGAGAAATCATTTCTATCTACAGTAGGTTACCATTTTAACAAACACACTGTCTGCCTTTAGTTTTGGTTTTTACATAGTTTTTGATTGGTTGTATGCTTTAAATATTGCAGCATTTGTATAAAACACGGTCATGTTTTTCATGTTAGACTGTAAATATCACACCACTAATCAATTAACATCCTGTACTGTAGCCTGTAATGATTTAAAATAATAAATCTGAGATCATGGGGTTCATGCAGCTATCGAGCAGGTGAAGAACAAATTACTTATTTTTTTGTTTTTATTCATGACCTTGAGAGAAGCAGTGTGGACACAGTAGCAGCTGCAATATCAGCAGCTGCATACAGCACCACTACAGGGGCTGCTGCTGCTGCTTTCAACCCACTCAGACAATGTCCAAAAATGATGCCCAGAGCCCACACTCTGACGTCAAAGGAATCATATCGCTCTCTGACGTCAGTGGAATGCAAAGCCCTGCAATTTCCCCTAAGAGAGGGGAAATTACCAGCCTTTTCAGCAGCACAGGTTATTGGGTTCACAAAAGACAGATAAACATATTGGCGGGTTTGGTAAACTAGTACTGGAGGAGAATTTCTGTTCAAAAGAAAATGTGAAGATGTGTGGGGAATGAATATGTTGCTGCACTGATGAAATTAATGCTGTGAAAATGTGGATTGTGCTAATTTAACCACAACAACAGGTAAATACATGGGAAGAGTTGAGTTTGGATTAACAGCAGGAAGCAAATTAACACAGCAAACTGGAGCAGATCAGAAAACAGAGAGGCCGCTAATTGTAATAATAAAACACATAAGAGGAGAAAGCATAGGTGTCTCCAATAATAGGCAAAATAAAGAAGAGCATAGGTTTATTCATGTCTGTGAGTATTGTCTGTTTTTGTTTTGGCCTGTGTGATCTCATCCACAGCATGCAAACACAGCCTTCTGCAGCCATGGAAGCAAGCAAACGAACTGGATCAACAGAGATAATGTTAACCTTAAAAGCCTCAGCACTTCTCTCTGTGGTACATGTGCAGCTGGGATATCAAAGCATTGTGTATTTGAGACACGTATTTGAGGCACGCAGTCATGTCTAGAGGGTAAACCTAAAATTACAAAAAGTTGTACTGACGTGTCACAGTATGACTGTGTTTGATTAGATTTTACCACGTTTCAATTATGAGTTTTCGTCTGCAACAGCCAAAATCAAGCAGGGAATATCCATATTGACTGTGTGAAACCTGTCCTTAGCAACAGCTTTGACTGCTATAGTGACAACTATAGCAGTCTATAAACAGTTTAGAGATGCATCTAGACATAGCCTCAGGGTGGTAGAAAGGGAAAGATCCCAAAATACAGACAACTCTTTCATACTTTATGAACTGCATCCTTCATTAAGGTAGCCAGCCTGTTTCAGGAGATATGCATGACTCACAGAGAGTGTGTGAGTAATGGGTGTCGTGATTAACGATGGCATTGCTCACAATCATCCCCTCCTTTAAATCCTCCTTCCAATCAGTGTCTGTCTAGTTCTCCGTCTAACTGTCTTGGAAAGAATAGGGTGAGCTCCCTGTCTAAGTTTTGGTAGAACAGTAAAGGCTGGTACTGTCATGAGGCAAGACGCTGCTACACAGATTACATTTAGGGCTGCAACTACAGATTACATTCATTGTTGATTGATCAGTTAATTATTATCTTGATCAAGCAATTGATTAGATGATTGAGGTCTTTACAATGAGTTTTGTGGGGGTCTTTTTTAATTACTAAAATTACCACAAGGCTGGTGGAAAATGTTGATACTGTTTTACAGAAAACTTTTCATTTTTTTGCAAAGTGAGCTAGCTTATAAACTCTGGACAAATCTAGGAATAGTCAACAGGCTAATGATCCAGAACTCTCCGTCACATGAACCACCAACAGACCCACCTTGCCTATGAAAGAACTAGGTGACAAACTGTCCACCCTTAGAGGGGAGAGTTGAGAAATGTTTCCACAACAAATTTTTGGAAACCATGTTTATTTTAGTCTATTTATCACATTAGTAAAAATAATACTCATTACATAAAAATACATTTGTTATGAAAATAAAAAAATAACCCAGATGTTGGATTTTACTGACTTCATGGGAGCTCATACACCTCCATATGAGAGCTCAGCTCCCATTGGCTCCGGATGACCTGATATCACCAAGTACTACACCAGTCCTGGACAAATGTCAAAGTTTTTAGAGTTAGGGTAAGGATTAGGGTTAGTGGTCCTGGACTATTGTGTTAGTTGTCCAGGGTTGTTAATTACTTGTTAATTACCACATTCGTCAAACAAAAATCCATGTGTTATCAATACTTAGGCGAACAACAGAAATGCCAGACGCACATTATTAAAAGCCAAACTACTCTTCATGGAATATTATTTCTTGTAAAATATCTGGTGTAATAGGTAACACCAGTGTTGTCACAAGTTTATTAACCGGTGTGGAAAACAACCCTTACTGTAACAAAGGTTTATGTGATACTGTGGATCTCTGCATGTCAGTTGAGCTCACATTTACAAGCCTTTTCCTGGACAATAGATATATCTAGTAAATATGGAAGATATGACTAGTTACAGTGCAAACATTAAAAACCATGTTCAATATCCTGTTCGAGAGAGAGAATGAGGGGAATGGAAAATACTTATAAAACACCAAATACTGCTTAACCTGAACCTCATTTGACTTGCACTATATCGACTAAAAATGGATGATTAAAAGTTCCATAACTGTGAGTGAAACCACAGTGGTTCTGTGTCGTTTCTGAACATCAAATACACCATTCATTTAAAAAAAAGACTTTAGAGCAGAGACTTACAGCACCTCATTTAACAGCACACTGTTATTCTGCGCTGACATGCAACAGTGGGACTGTAAGGGCGTCATTACAGAGTCTTACAGAGAGAGGGAGAGGACTAGGTCTGCTACACGATGAGCTGAAATCTGTCAGGGAATACAGAAAGATCTGAATAAATGATTACCTTCATTACAGAAAGTCATTTGATCCTGTCTGGACGCTACATTAAAGTCATCTACAAACAGCTGCTTTGTTTGAACAGCAGTAATGAATGTCAGGCATTTAGAGATTCACAAGGTGTGTCAACAATGCGACAGATATCAATATATTCCACGACAGGCCTTTCATTTTACGACTACCAACGTATCATTGGCCCTAACTTCAGGAGCATGCAGCTGTCTGTCACAAACTAAGCACTCATTGTTTGTGATTTGCTGAGAGATCACTGATCAAGAGCTACTATGTCCTTTTTCCTTTTTCCTTACTTGTTACTCATATCTTTGTCTGAGCGGCCAGGCGGCTATCAGCGCCAACAAACTGGAAAACACAGTCATGTCCAGAAACACCGTGTTTGATTGGATTTTACCATGTTTCATTTACGATTGTCGGTTTTCATCTGCGACAGCCAAAATCACGCAGCGAATAACCACATTAACTGTGTGAAACCTGTCCTTAGCAATTGCTGTGATTGCTATGGCGACAACAGTCTACTCCTGCTGGTAAGCAGTCTGGATATGCATCTAGTTCAGAATTACTAACTTTTGCATACTTGGAGAACCAGACACTGTTTTGCCAATACATGCATCTCTATTAACTATCTAGCTAGCTAACTATCCAAACAATAGAAATAATGCTTAGCTGTTTAATATCTAATCTCTATCCAGTCTGCCAAAGAGCCACACAGGGGACGAGTGCAGATGGTGGCTTAGATTTAAGTCAAGGAGTTTCTGATCAAAGAATATATAAATAAGTTTACAAATGTGACGAGACAACATCAGCAGGACTTTTCTTTCCTCAAATACATATATATAAAAAAAAAATATCATGAAAACTGTTCACATCATGACCATCATGTAGGTTGAAATACAACATTATTGACATTGATTACTACTTTAAATTGTGTTCTTGGGTACTAAGCCCACTGCTGTTACAAGTGAAGTCATGGCATGACATTGTCTCACTGATTTACATTTGATTGACATTTACTGCGTACATGAGGTTGTCTTAGAAGACAACATTAATATATAAGCGGTAGCGCTATCATTAGGTACGGAGCTCACACCATTTAATACAATAAAGCTCGCTAAGTCAAGGCTCATTACTCCTGAATGATGACAACACCCCCATCTGATCCTGAGATATGGTGGCGTGGACTTGAGCCGGACCTAAAGCGAGGGATAAACTCGCATGATGATAAATCAATGAGGCTCGGCCAGTTTGGAACGTTCTGTGGTCTCGTCTGCTTTGTCCCTTCTGCCTCAGCTGAAACACAAAGGACACGGAGAGCAGAACTGCCAGACAGCATCACAGTTAAGGCCGATGGATTGACTTCCTCCACAATGTGTATATTAATACAGGCTGATCAATAAAAAGCACATAATTAGCTGAAAAAATGCACTAATGACATGTGAAATCACTCTCTACTTTCTGACAGGTGTGACTCAAGGTACAAACTAATTACCACCTTCAGTACAGCATGACAGTCAAATCTGAACCATGGCCATGTGAGGACTGCCTGTGAGACATCTGTGCTTACAGTTATATTTAATATCGAGAGGTACTGATGTCAACACAATGTACCAGCAGCATATGCATCAAAGAGACACACACACACACACACACTCGACACAAGCGGTGAGCTATCGTTTATCCTCAGGCTGTGGAGCTGGAAAAAGAGAGGGTGTGAAAGAGGCAAAGAGAAAGGAAAAATAAAGTGTGTACGTAGATGTTTCACCTGGGCAAACTGAAGGCAAAAATTCATATGCATCCACATGTGCTCAATCATTTTTCAGTCAGCTTATTTCCATGACACAGTAGGAGCAGCATGTTATTACAGTTTTTATTAAGACTATTTTCTTTCTTACTGATTATATTGACCTACACGGTGCTACCGAGAACAATGAATATTTATAAAGCCAGAACAGATTTCAATTAAATATGTCCAGAGCCAGTATTGTCAAGGTTTGAGGTTCAACTTTCAAATTTCAATATCTTATTAAAATTGTATTCATTGTTATAGAGTGAGGTTGCGCAAGATTTGATTATTATTTGATTTACGCTCGAATCTGCCCATATGATATGAACTTTGTTTTGAGTAAAATATGTTTTATTAATGATGAGAGGTGCCACATAACCCACAATCCCAAGTGTAACAGCGGTGTCTTCGGTGGAGCGCACTGTTATCGTGAAATGAAAACACAAAAGCTTATGAAGGTCCGTGCTAGCACAAGCTGCTCCATGAAGCTAACTTCCAGTAAGTGAATAAGCGCATTTCTTAAAGTGTACTTTTCATAATTCCTATTTTATAAAAAGACTGTTTCCATTTTTCAGTTTCCCGGGTCAGTCATCCCTTAAGACGTTTTTCCTTAACAGCTTCCATTCTTAGTGCTTTGTGAAGATGAATGTTCGTCTGGTTGTAAACCTGAAGCACACCTCCTACATGTAGATGTGACTCAACGGGTTCAGCGAGTTGACCGCTAATTGCAAGGTTGGCAACACCCCCTCTCCGTGTCTCAAAGTGTCCTTGAGACACCCAAAAATGGCTCCCAACGGTCAAACCAAGCGCCTTGCATCATAGCTCAGTGCCACTGGTGGGTGAGTGTGTAAACGGCTGAATGAGCGGCAGATTGTAAAACACTTCCAATAAAAGCGCTATATAAATGCAGTCCATTTACCATCCATTCTTCAGGGCTGTGAAGAAATCCATCAAAAGGAGCCCAGGGGCACCAAATGCAAAATTTAAAAGAGACAATTTTTTGGCAATAGTTGAGTTCAACAGCTGCATCCAGAAGGTGGGGATGCTTTAAAATAATGCATAAATGCACTAAATATGGCGACTGCCATTCAAACATCGTGTCTGTGAGGTAAAAAGGCTGTGGTGAGTCATTTTCTTTGGTCATTCAGTGCAGTGGAGACAACGTCAAAATTGAACACGCATAGTTCTGTTTTATTTTCATGCATTTAAGATCAATGCAATGTATGCAGGTCAATTTTTCTGTGAGAATCTAGAGATCTCAAAATATTAAAAGGTAAAGAAAAGTACATATGTATGTGTGTGTGTGTGTGTGTGTGTGTGTGTGTGTATACACGTATACCGTGTATACATACAGTCATGGAAAAAATTATTAGACCACCCTTGTTTTCTTCAATTTCTTGTTCATTCTAATATCTGGTACCACTAAACGTATAATACAATGAACACAACAAAAAATGCAGCTGGTCACATAATACTTTATGTCCTATTTGACATTCTTAAGCTTAATTGATTCCCAGGGTATATAAGAGGCCATTTCATGTCACAAGCAGCACTGCACATGCAAAGGCCTAGAGTGGTTTCCTGCTTACATTCAAGCCGTAGCACAACTCAGAAGTTGTCAGCTCTCACATAATGCCTAAAACAAAAGAATTATGTGAAGCAACAAAGGCAGCCATCTTGGCACTGCTGGAAATTGGCATGAGTGAGAGACAGGTAGCGAAAAAACTGGAGAAGCTTACAACCCAGACTGTCTTGCCCCTACAGTAAAACATGGGGGTGGATCAGTCATGATCTGGGGTTGTTTCAGTCTGAGTGGAACAGGGCAAATGCAATTGTGTGAAGGCCGAATGAACCAGGTCAAGTACAGGACTACCCTTGAAAACAGTCTTCTTCCATCAGCTGGAAAACTCTTTCCTGCCTCGAATGACTGGATTTTCCAACAAGACAATGCCCCTTGCCACACGGCAAGGTCAGTTAAAGCCTGGATGGAGAACCACAACATTCGCACCATGCCTTGGCCTGCTCAATCACCAGATCTTAATCCAATTGAAAACCTGTGGAAAATCATCAAACTCAAAATGGAGAACCACAAGCCCAAAAACAAAGAAAATTTGTTTGAATTTGTCCAACAGGAATGGGCTGCAGTGACAGCAGAACAATGTCAGAAGCTGGTGGAGAGCATGCCAAGACGCATGGCTGCAGTCATCAAAAACAATGGTTATGCAATCAAGTATTAACTCTTGTGTGTATCATGTGTTTAAAGCAAACAGAAAAGAAAACATGGAATGCTTAAAGTAGTGTTTTTGGCGGTACAATGCCATAGCTATTGATGTAAGAATTTAAGTAATTTTGGTTATTATCAAGAAAACCATGGAAAATGAATAATCCTTAGTTCTTAAATTAAACTCTCATGAGCTATTTTTGTTGTTATCATTATAATTGTCCAAACAAATGTACCTTTAGTTGAGCCAGGCATTAAAATTAACAAGAAATTGAAGAAAACAAGGGTGGTCTAATAATTTTTTCCATGACTGTATATATACACGGTACATACATATGTATATATACACTGTTAATATGTTATGTGTATATACACACACATGAATACATATTCACATATATACATTTACACACATATATGTGTATATATACACTATATTTTTACTGTATACACACATACTATACATTTTTAAATTTTTTTTATTATTATTATTTAAGTTTTGCATTCATTCAGCAATTTTGATGTATTTTTTATTCATTTTATTTTATTTTCATTTTATTCAATTGTAGAATATTCTTATGTTTGAGGTTAAAATTGATGTAACCCATTGGTTAATAATAAATTGGTCAGTTTTTCTTAGACCTACTGTTGCTGACTATTCTTCTTCTTTGTGTTATATCACTTGATCAAGCCTTTTCTATCATTCCTCACTACGAAATGTATCTCATGGTGGGATACTGAGGTATAGCCTATTATATAACTGATTTTAGCAGTTGTTAACAGCATCAGTGTTTCCTAATCAAGAAGTTTAATTAGCAAAGATGGCAGACCTTGGTAATCTTCCAACATGCAGAAGCACAGACTACAAACAAAGCGAAACAACTGTTTATGCAAATACGTCCATGGTCACACAATATTATTAATGTGAACTCATTAATGTATTAGAGTGGTAGATAGCATCATGTGTTTAGCAAAAAATTGCATCCCATAATGTCACCATAATAACTGAATTCAGAGCTGCTGTTCAGACGGAACCGTGTCTTATCTCGTTAATTCAGGGACCCAATTAATGCTCGGCTAATTAAAACACTGAAACAGTATGGCATAAACAAGCCGACGAGGAGAGCGGCACTGGGGCTGAGATAAACATGCAGCGTTGTATGTATTCACTTTCTCAGTCATCTGAATCCACAGACAAACAAACACTGCAAAGTCTCTGTGGCGCAGGAGCAGGTCCATATTGATCGCTCATCAATATTTATCATACAGTCTGTAGTGAAGAGGTTCAACAGTAGAGAAATATGAGAAAGGCTGGATAAGGAACACAATGAATGGGCTTGGAGGTAGGGGAGAAGGTCAGACTATTTATTTTTAACCAGGAATAAAAAAAAAAAAAAAAATGCGGAAATACAACACATGTAGTGAGGAAGCCAGAGGCTGGCAGAGAAATGAAGGTGTAGAGACCTTGAGACCTCTCTCCCATTACTGCTGAATGTGTAATGAGGCAGCCAGAACATCCATAACACAGTAAAGAGATGGTAAGACGACTAATACAATCTACCTTAAGACAAATGAAGGGAAAACACAATATAGTCTAATACAACAGCTGTGAATTAATCCTTCATTAAAGGACACCTTAACACCTGAACCACCTGTCTGGACTTTGCAATATCTGGCAATTATTTACAATTTACTGCATGTTATAAAAGTGAGTTTAAAATGAAGAAAAAATGAGTTTCATTTGGGGCAAAAAAACAATGCGAGTGAAAAGTTATTTACAATACAATTTTGGGAATCTTTTTCTCTAAATGTAAATAAAGTGCAACATCTCAGCTTTCCTGGAAGAACAAACGGTTATGTAATTACTGTAATTCAAAGTGTGTCACCAGCGACACATTAGATGTTCAAGGGTTAAAATATTCAGAGTGATGTTGATTCACCTTTACGGTAAGTTTGAAGGCCGTAGCTTGTGATGCTTAATTCTGTTGCACAAATCTCAAATTAACACTATGAATGTCAAACAACGAACTGGTTGTTGCTGGCACCATGGTTAGTAATGGTTAGTAACCACAGCTGTCAAGTTAGCAGTTTGTGAAAGACTGGTAATGTGCAATGAGTGCACAAGCAGGTAGATAGAAAGGCAGGTTTATTGTTGTTTACTGCTGAGCATACATTGCTTACAAATTTATTAGCCCACCCAGTGTAAGGTGTTTGCCACTGCTGCCTGAAATTAACAGTATTACTGAATAATAGTATTACTGTTTAAAAACAAAAACAAAAAAAAACTCGCAAAGCACATTGCTATTATTTTTGATTTAGATGCCAAAGTACAGTTATTTACTTGCATTAATTAATAGAAATATATGTTTTAGTGGATGTTTGTTATTCTGGATTAAAGTTCTTCTTCATTGAATTCCAGTGTTCTGGCTCAAAAAGGTGAATTCAGTTTAAATTCCCCACTCCTATTCAACATGGTGAAGCGTAGGAACTCAGTGAGAAAGAGTCTGAATTAAAGCTCCTCATGATGCTGGAGGCTCTTTGAGACAAAATGGGCAGGTGCTCTAATAAATTTGTGAAGCATTATTGATTGTTTTCTAACTGTAATGGGAAATTCAACAAACATAAGAAAAAATGTGTTTGAACAAAACCAAGCATACCTTTGAGATGGATCAAAATAGGATTAGTAATAGTAAAGTGCCAGTGTCCACTCACCATCATTAAGGTCCTGCAGCAGGTTCTCCTGACCAGAGAAGTCCAGCTTGACCTTGATGCTGACAGTCAGCGTCACAGCTTGGCCAGACTTTAGAGGCAGGTGAGACAAAGCCTCCTCTAGCTCCCAGCTCAGAAACTCCCCGAACACTTTCTCTGCACACACAAAGTGAAAATAAAGGCAAATTAAAAACAAACAAATTAAATGAAACTGATTTTGACAGTAAGTAATAAGGCATACCTACTGGGACAAAACATGGCAAGTCTCGCCAGGCTCGCATTAACATTTTTGGATTCAAATATTTTTGGACAAGGAAAACAAAATGGTACTGCTGTGCTTGAAGTCACTCAAAGGCAATTCACAGGTATGAAAAAAAAAGTTGCTGGTTACTGTCGGTGTAGTTTGTGCAGAGGAAGAAAAACCTCCAGCAAGTTGCTAACGAAGCTACAGCTGCTATGTTTCTGCAATGAGCTTTCCAGAGCAACAAAGCTGCTGATTGGCTGTGAGTCCTTTGGCTGCTCCTCACCAAACCTGACTTACAAATTTAAGCCTCCAGCCCATTCTACCTGAGACGAATGACTCAGCTGCATCCACTTCAGCCAGGAGCCTCAAATGAAGGATACATCACCTGAATAAAGCATGTGTTTTGTCTGTGCAGGTGAGACATTCCTGCTCCCAGGGATTGCGAGAACAGCAGGCTGATTTTAACAGAAGGGAAGAGGCAAGCAACGCAGTAGGAACAACAGTGTACAAGTCCCTGCGTGATTCTTAACCAAAGCCTTTAAAACCCTCTAAGAGGCTGTGAAAGTAGGCAGCATTAAACACAGATTTCATGAATAACGCCCCACTTTAAATATTCATAAACTGCGAGCTCCTTGCAGTGAATGAAAAGAGAGAGAAAAAGAGAGTGAAGCAATGGGAAAATTATTTAAAAGAAAAAAAAACACATTAGCTTAAAAATGCAATGCTAGGCCTTGTAATTCAACAGGTAAGCAGCCAGGATTGTGCATGATATTATTACAATCACACTACTAAAATACGAGTCACAAGAACTGTCGAGAAATCTTTTTTAGTATTATCATTATTTAAAATATTAACCAGAGACATTCCAGGGTTCTTGCATCATTTTAAAAGTAGAATTTGATACTTTTTAAGACCTCAACAAATATAATTTAAGATCCAAAAATGTCATAAAAAATCTTTGGTAGGTAGCAAATGCTTAATTTATTGTAGGGCTTAACCTATATGGAGTTTTTGAGGCCGATGCCAATATTGATATTTAGCAGGGAAAAAAAATCTGATAACCGATTAATCTCCAATACTATTTTATGACTGTTTTGCTCCAACTTTAATTTCAAAAACTTTTTAAAAAACAAAGAAGTGAACCTGAACAAAATGACGTGCAATTGCAGTAAATCTCTGAATACTGTTTTACAATTGACATTAAATGCACCATCTGAAAATCTAATACCTACAGCAAATTTGTGCTAAATTTAAGACAATTTAAGACCTTAATTACCCAGATTTTATTTTAAGACCTTTTAAGGAACCACAGGAACCCTGCATTCCTACTCCTGAAAATAAAATATGGAGATTATGTCAGGGCTTGTTCTGGGTAGAAGGTATGAATGTCTGTATAGCAGGTGTCGGTAGGACAGATCAAGACTAGGAAACACTGGCATATATGGAGAATACATTAAGAATCAAGTGACAAATCTACAGTGATAGTCCTGGAAAAACTCTGGAGGCCATATATGATCACTCACTTCCCAAAAAACTAAATAAAGACCATTAATTTATATTTTAATGTGTTAACTTCCCTGGTACTGCCTTGGAACAATATTTACCATCCCATAAGATTCTTCAACAATGGAAACTTTGCTCACTGCTCCAGTAAATGGCAAGAACTTTCAGACACAGAACTTTGAGTTCACAGAAACTTTTGAAAGCTAATGTTATGCGGGCAAAATTTAAATTTTAACTTTGTGTTCCATTTTTACAAAATGAATCAACATCTCTTTTGCATAAAGCAAGAGTACACACTGTATTATGCAGCAAATACTAGTGGAGCACTGCACAAATTTACACTTTCTGATTGGACAAAGCTAAATGAGTTGGACAAAAATAAATAAGTTGGTACACAACATCTAAATAAAAATTGCATTATTGTGAGATCTAGTCCTGAACTGTCATCTGTGCCTAAAGTAAGGCTGTCTGAAACTAAACAACAGGTGGATAAGGCCAAATTACTGTAGTTAATAATAGTTAGACTGGACTATTGCTCTCCATCAAAAAATGTTTTTTAACACAGACCTCATTCATTTCAATTCATTATGGATCCACTCTGTTTTCAGACTATTTGTTCACTGTGGAGTCATGCAAGAAATAAGAAATTTTTGAAGAATTTGACTTGACCCCTGGTGACTGCTCGGTATAAAAACATTCATTTTGTGGGTGAAGTTCTTTTTTAAGACAATATCTAATCATTTCAGTTTACATGTTTTACATGTGAAAATGATAACAGACAAGCAAAATGAGTTTTCAGACAAAAAAGACAAATGCCATTCTCCATGTCAAACAAAACAAGTACAATTTCTTTCTCATTGGACTAAATAGCCATCCAATGAGAAAGAAGGCAGCCAACACTACTCGTGTAAACAAAATCTGTGCGGTAATATTAATCACCTCTTTTCCATTCTTCTAGGCAAGTGGAAAGTGTTTTGTCCTTAACAAGATTTGATACGACTATGCATAAGTGTTTTAGAGGACAACAGCGCTGAGTTGATGTTTATATTATCCACAGAGGAGCAAAACTGTAGCAAATATGAAGAAAAGGTCTGAGGGCAGCTTATTTTCTGCTATTCAGAGACAACTCAGCATATTTTAATATTACACAACAGAATGTATTAAGAGTGTTTGTTGTTATCTTCTCTAAAGTTTTTTTTATGAATAAATATTTGTTTGGGAGAAACTGATCTCCTATCTCATATGTCATAATGGCTGAGGCCGTGCTGTGCCTGAAAGAGTAATGTTTGTTCTGCTGCAGATGTCTTCCTATTGTGACTCCTCGTGTTTTATTCATATGGTTTCCACTGAGGGCTTCAAAGAGGCCCTCTCAGATGTGGCCTGTCTAAAGCCACTACCAGGTTATAACTCAGGAGGCACGGGCAGGTGGGGAGGAGGGAATATGACCACCAGGGATGTTAAGTCCTGTCACCACGGTGCAGCTGTGTAACACTTCAGCCTCTGTCGCGATTAGTCTGTGAGGTAGCAGTCTGCAAGGCACATGATGCTTATACAGAGAGATTTACTCAACATATGTACAAACACAATCATTCACTGGATTGGGGGAACTCATGCCTATGAGACTAGAGCAAGAGTTGCTGGTCACCAACATCGGTACCTTGGGACAGTTGCACAAATCACCTTCAGTTTTCTCTTTAAGTATGACATTTGAGGCTTATTTTTTCCTGAGCTGAAGGGCCGGGCACTGCACAGAATCCCTTAAAATATTTTCTGAGTTAAGGCATTTACTGCAGTTAAAGAGACTTTACTGGATGAAATTGTACAGTTTCCATTTGCTTGCTTGCTCGTCCTGTAACTGTTTGCAAAGTCATGTAGGTAGTTAAAAACAATGGATGAGAAAATGAAATTGGCATGAGAAGCAAAATATGGAACTTCCAGAGGAAAATAAAAAAGAAAGCACATAAGCTTTATCTGCAAACAGCAAACATAAAACAATAGAAAGATCCTGGAGCATAAAACTGTAGAGTAATCATTATTTGCAGAGGGCTTGGAAGAGCACAGCTGCAGAAAGTAGACTTATCCAACCCTAGACAGTCTGACAAATTATGAATTGATTGCGGCTCAAATCTATAGCATAAAATCAATCACTCATTATTAAACGGTATCTGTTGGGTCTTTCTAGTTGCAGGATGTATTCATTTTCTTCATTTAATCGCCATAAATTTGGTTATGATGCAGTTAAGATAAAGTCAGACATACCTTAAAGCTCTAGTTGGTAGGTCTGTTCAGAAACACTATATGTTATACTGGGTGAAATGGTCCTTCCCTCCTGAGAGCAGTCAATACATTATGTATTCAGAAAAAGGAATGAAAAGAATCAGACCTCTGTAGCAGCTGCAGGACTGAAAAAACTGACCAATCCCTGCCTTTCGGTCTGAATGGAAAGAACCAATCAGATGCCTTCATGTCTCATCCTGCCCATGCCCCCCTTCTCTCTTGCATCATATTTTACAGTTCCTGGAAATATTCAGCACACTCCTCTGCAGAAATACAGTTAGCAGGAGAGGGGCGTGGCTTTGGATGGAGCACTGACGGGAGGGGGAGGAGGGGTGGAGCTTAGAGGAGGTGCCACTTTCAAATCTCTTGCTAGCTCTCCAAAATCACTAACTACAGCTTTAAGTATTTTAAGTTTGTGCAAGTGATTATATTTCAAGAAACCCTTTAATATGACTTAAGGAGCACTCAATTCACAATATTAACAGTGGTTAACTCTTTGAGTGCCAGCCATTTTTTTTAAAAAAACACAAAGCACCTTGTGCCAGCATTTTTGCCCATTTTGAGTCATATTTCTAGACCCACGGAATATTTTGTACCATGTCTCTGAAATCACAGAGTAGCTCACATGAAAGAGGAGATGTGCTATTTCATCATGAAAAAAAAGTTTGTTTTTACCTTGTTTAGTTCTTGTTTTATCTGGAGGAGAGTAGAGGCCACATTCACCAAAATTGCCAC
This sequence comes from Synanceia verrucosa, assembly GCA_029721515.1. Lineage (NCBI taxonomy): Eukaryota > Metazoa > Chordata > Actinopteri > Perciformes > Synanceiidae > Synanceia > Synanceia verrucosa. The sequence continues at coordinate 11,210,669 of CM056567.1, read as the reverse complement.
TTTTTGCCCAGAATCCATCTGTTTTGCTCTCTAATGTCAATCGTCTTCACTTTGACCTCCATGGCTTATATTAACTCTTTATGTCCCAACAACAAATCACAGAAGCCCCAAAATTATTCACGGGCTGCGGGAGACGTGATCAGCGACCCCCTGCAGACACTTTGACGGTGAATAGGGTTGTGACGGTATGGATTTTTTATTACCACGGCGATAAAGCACCCAGTCAATGCAGTATGGTTTAATCATGAGAAGTACTGAAACCTCAAAATAAATTATGATAATACAATAATATCACAGTATGAAAACAAACACACACCCCCAATATATTATTTGATATATTGCCGTGATGAAGGTAATGAGCTCAACACCGCAGTAGGCATCACACGACCGCGGTATTGAGGTGATGCGGTTATCATCCCAGCCCTAACGGTGAAACTCGTCAATGGAACTCAAAGATTTAAGGATGAAGTGGAACTCCTGACTTCTCATAATATCTCAAGAATTGCATGCAAATAAAAGTAATAAAGGATAATTAGAGTTAACTTAGTTCTTGCTGCCAACATTCAGACACCTCCTTTAATAATAGCACCAAAGCTAAACAGCAGTGAAACTTAGGTGGCCAAATTAAAAATACATATTCATTAGAATGTGGTGATTTCTTCAAGGAGTAGGCATATATAAAGTACTTTCTTTGAACTGCAGTGGTTTCAGAAGTTATGGCAACAAAAAAGATGGATTAACTGAGAGAAAAGAACTGGATGATCAATTGCACTGCAATGCAATTAGCAGGTTGGGCTGCATAATGCAGCACACCACGCTGTTCTTCCTCTGAGGCAAAAAGTGAGCTTTGGCTGAACTGTCATTTACAGACACTTGAAAACATTTATAAAAGACTCAATAAAAGGCTAATGGAGGCAGGCGGAACACAAGCTGCAGTATGTCTGCAGTGCACAGAAAAGTACACTAGTAATGTGTGAAACCTGGGAACAACACCCTGCAAATAATGAATACTGTATCTCAAAGGTGCTTTCTGGGGGTCACTCTGGTTAGCATCAAAACACTGTTTCTATGCTGACTACAAGGTAAAACAGAAACTTTTACTGACTCACTAACAGGACAAGAAGAATCATTGCAAGATTAAAAAAAAGAGCTTTCTCTCCAATACAAAATCATCCCAAACAAGCACAACCTCACCACTTGTATCTTGCCCTTGAGGTGGTATAGTGTGATAATGTAATTATTTTATTCCCATTCAGCCGGCTAACCATCTCTATTGAGCGTGCTCTGCCATTATGGAGTGGGCTTTTTTTTTTTCCACAATTTTGAGACCTATTTTTATATACTTGCTATTTTTCAAACAAATGGAGCTATGGTGTGGTGCTTTACCCAGCTTTTAAATAAATGTATGTTATGTTAAGGCCACATGAATGCAATCGCTCAATACAACCACTTAAACATCAAACACATCACAGACATCCTTAAGGAAGTGAGAGCCAGCTTAAATTTAAAATATGACTCCTGTGACATTCTCTAGGAAGCTGACCTGACATTAAAACAGCCTTCAAAGGTCTCCTTGCTCAGATGTGGCACAATTAATGGCTTACAGAGGTTCTTTCTTTGTTCTGTAATGAAGTCTTGAAATTAGGAAATGGTGAAAAGGAAGGATTATTGACTGTAGTTACTGTGCCATAATTAAATGGAACAACAGAGTGTGTGGGGTACAGTATCTGCTTGAATGCTGCTCTACATCTAACATTATAAAATAATTCAAAGTGAGATGTTCAAGTATTAATACATACAAATAAACAATATACCTGACAGCTTACCGTATCATATCCTTCTAAACTCTTTTTTTTTTAATTGTTAAATGCAACAGTTCAGTTGTTTTACTTTATAGATGTAGTAAAAAATTTATAGGACAGGAAAAGGCTGTCTAAGCTGTTCAGTAATTTGCTTATGGAAAATTATGTTTTTCTTGTATTCCTCAAAGTGAGGTATCATACAGTGCTGTTTCGGTATGAAAACCGTGGAAGGGAAAGACACTATGATTTAGTTCATTGATATTTGTATCTAAATAACATAATGGAACAAAGAAAACAGGCTTAGTGAATAAGTTGTGACATGTGGATTATGCGACCATTCACACTTTAACGTCGGCCACTGTAGTTTCATTTGGCTGCAATCTGCAACCTCACCACTAGATGGCAACGTGTCCCACAAGCTGCACCTTTAATTAAATAATTTAGTTGAGTCCTTGTCACAGTTTTACAACACCCAACTGGTGAATTAGCACCACCAACTAGTTATCTGGATGTGGCTTTAATTTTATCACAAGTAATTGGTGGAAATGGGGATAAATGAATTATTTAACGTTTTCTTTTGCAGATTTTCTAGAAATTTCATTAAGATTTACATTACTTTTGAATGCAAACAGTGAACTTTGAGGCTTTCTTCCAACTTCTTTGTCTCCAACAGTGGACACTAAATATAGATAGTCACAGACTCAATGTGGTAAAGGGGCAATAACAAAGTATATAAAGAATACATTTTTCAGTGATGCTTCAAAGCAAAAGTGCTACTGGTCACTCTGTTGCCCTGTGTAGGAACCCCTAGAATGACACAAGGTGGGAGTATAAGGAACTGAATAAATTATTCCCTGAGACCAGAGCAGATAAGAATTTGAAGGACAGCTGGGAAGGACTGAAACGAAGATAAAGCAGAAAACAAAGAGTAGGAACTTCAAGGATGAAGAAGATGATGATTCATTCATAAGAAAGGGAAAGTGACAGAAGAAGAGCTTTGTTGGTGGTTTCTCTGTCAGACAGTTTTATCTACTACAACTGAAAATGACAATTGCTTAACCTTTTAAGACAAATTCAACCTTTGGCCTTCGACCAGCACTGTAGATTTAATGGAACTGGGAGCAAAAAAGGCGTAGCGCAAAAAACAAAAGGGGCAGAAATGTTCGTTTATTACTGATTACTGATTATTACTGGACTGAAAAGACTTGTGTCGTGCTTTAACTTATCATATGAAGTTAATGTTCACTGCATGGCTATAGAATAATGACACCATGTGTGTTTAGTTTGGTTACCTGTGAAATCTGTCTGCCCCTGGGTTGCGACCTCCAGAGAAAATCATTGCTCAACTTCAACTTAGAGCATAAAGGAAGAGGAGAGCTCTTGTGCTTATGAAGGTAGTAAAATAATAACATGAAGGCTCTGTTTCTATGAAAAAAGACAGCAAAGTCTTTGTTGCTCCCACATTGTCAGTTGGAGCTGAGTACAGCTACAGTATACTCCTTCTATTGTTACCTTTTACAATAAAAGTACTAGACAGATACACTGCATCACTGCTCACCAGAGAGCATTTCGCCAAGAAGCAACTCAACAAAATAGCTTTACAGTAGCCATCACAGGTAAGGTTAAGGGTGACTGTGGAAACTCTAGATGATGGCGATAATAAAGGCTAAAAGAGAGACTGAAAAATAACTTCCTACTGAGCCAGTCCAGTAAGTAACACAATCTGCAGACTTAATAGCTGTTTTACTCTGCCTTTAATATAAACTGAGATCCAAAACATGGATTTTGTTCTTTCTTGCTTTGGACAAATTGGGTTGTTGGTAGTTATTTAGCTCTGAAGAAAAATAAAGTGATCAATTTGTCTTTGCAACAATAGCATCAACAACATCATCAAGAAACCATGCAGTGAATTTTTTGGCTGTTGAATTTGAACATAATTAACCAGTAACTGTGTACTATATTAACATTTGATCCACATTTGTGAAATCACTGATCCATTAAGTTGAAGCATTAAAACTGCACATTTAATTGGTCCATTTCCATGGCTCCATGCTTGCTTGTCTTTGTATTAACTGAATAAAGTACACAGCATAATATGTAGTATAGTAAGTTGGGGTTAAGTCTGCTATTGTAATAGTTTCCGAAGTAAATGAGTGTTTCTTTAAGTGGAAAAAAGATGGTGTTTTTCTAAGGTCGAGAGAAGTCAGTTCTTTTTGCTTGTTCATCCGACTGAAAATAACGTTGCCTTGGAGGCAGAAACGTGTTTGCAGTCTAAATCATTTCCAACAACCATAACACCAGCTTCTTTTCAAAGGAAACTCTTGTGAACCAGAGAGACTACATTGCATCTTGGAGTTGAGCCAGGAGTGTGTGAGAAGCAGGAAGGCTCTGAGAGATAGACAGTTCACTTCCCAGGCTATTTTAATTACACTTCTGTACCAGTTAATACTAATTAACTACTAATTCACATCCACCTCAGGGTGAGGGCTTGCAGGGCTTCTGTACACAAGCGAAAAACAGTAATCCTCACTACACAATGTCATAAAATCAAGGTCTGGTAGGCTCGCAAAGACATACACCCCCTTCTCTACACAACAGAGAGAGATTTTGACACACACTTTTGAGTTAAAAAAAAAAAATGAGAAAAATATACAAATGAGTAGTGCTAGACTGACAATCTGCCCAGTAAGACCAGCTCTATGAGCATTAACCCTTGGACGGAGGATATGTTAGTATAGCCTGTCTTCAATTAAACACAGCACCCTTGGGCTATCTTGGAAATGTCAGATCAATTCCATATACTCTGGCTCGCAGCCACTCTTCCTTCGCTCATTCCTGTGTGATCAAATTTATTCTGTCCTCAATTGAGTTCATGATTTATGTTATTAATGGATGTAGTTCATTGTGTTTTAGTTTGAATACAACACCTTGTTGTACTGTATTGTAAACCAAAGATTGTTGACGTTGGAGCTAATTTAGTGGCATCATGACAGTTTGTCCAGCAGAAGTGTTGTTTCCAAAGGAAAAATGTCCAACTTTGAACATACACTATTGGTCACAGCTGAAATCTGTTATCAGATCTTTAAAACTTTTGACTATATCAGCCTCCCGAATTCAGAGTGACTCTCCATGTCAGATGGCATCAGATGTCTATGAACCAACAAAACTGATCAAATTAATAGCAAAGAGCAAACCGAAGGGGTCGCACACAAGCTCAGCACTATTAATGCTGTACGACATGACATCTATTGGAATTTTCTTGCAGAGAGTCTACCAATACATTGAATAGACATTGAGTGGGATTGTAAATCAGTTTATGAGCTGTCTAGACTGCTAGCACTGGACCAGGAGAATCCAAGGTATGATTTCTCATTGATGGCATCATCAACGAAATACAATAGAGTGCAATGTTTGGAAATGTTGCTGCTTATTTTGGTAGTGCAGCTGCCCCCACACAGACAGTGAGACAAAGAAAAAAAGCAAACCAGAGAGGGACAGAGTGGGGGGGGGCTACAGAGATCTGAGGACCTGAGCAGGTGTTGAACAAAGAGACGGAGCATAGAGTGAAAAGCCACGGGGGCATGAAAGATGTGGTACCAAAGACAACAGGTAGCAACCTTTGTTGTCTGAGCAGAAACTCTCCAGTACTTCAAAAACTGCCTCATTTGTTTTGTTCCTTTCTACTTTGCTGTACTGTACTATCCTGTACGGCACAGCTTCCTGGTAATTTAGTCGTCAACATGACATGACAAGTATCCACAATGAACAGATATGGCTTCAGATATCAGACACAGGTGCTAACCTTTGGTGCTGACAGTCTTAGAGGTGAGCTCCAGGGTCTCTATGTCCACAGATCCAATGTTGTCCAGCGTTATGGTCAGCTGCTGGGTCTCTCCGTTGAAAAGCTGGACGGACACAGTGCTGGACAGTTCCTCTTTGGATGTTGGCTGAGACGTGTGGGCTGACCTGTTGATGTTTGTGGAGGAGGGACAAACATGACAACTTTTCAGTGATGACAGACATTAAAATCCTTGTTTTTATTCTCTAAAGGGGTCAATAATTAATTTCTAATTTCTAACTTAACAGAAGCAAGGCCTCTGATGGTGGAGACCAGTTCCATGGACCAGGTTATATGATGCATAGCATTCCATTACACTTCTATTATAATTTGAAGAACAGTTCTGGAGGCATGAACCTTATCAAAGGTTGGTTCCCCATGGTGGGTTCTTGCCAAAGATTTGTCATTTGGGTTGTAGTTACAATGTTTAATTTGTAATCTGTGTCCATATATAGAGAACTGTAGCATCATATCTGGGATAAATGCAAAAAAAAATGCATTTTACGGTACAGCATATAGACACCTGGAACAATGAATGTAATGGTCACATAAGAGTGCAAACATTAAACTGTGTGTCTTTGTGTATTTCTGTCTACATCTCAGGCAGTGACATCATAGCATGTTGATGAGCTCAGAGCTGATGTGTCATGTTTTAAAGCTGCTGTCATCTATATTTGCAAAGTAATGTAAACAAGGGAGCACAGGGGAATGTACGTGATTATGACAGATCAATACAGGCGCTCTTTACGCCATCATACCTAATTATAAATGCAATGTGCATAACTTTAAGATGCAAAATCTGTTTACCCGAGGCTAGAATTACAATGCCAGTCATCACCAACTGCATTTTCTGATAATCTAGCTGACATTTACAGTCAGGTAGACCTATGCTCTGAGTCTTTATAAATGTTAAATAATTTAAGCTAACATTTAACACTGATGTTAGTAATATGAAAAGATGAGAAAACAGTAAAAAGCAGCTTTGTACTGGTGGAAAAAGGTATCTGAAAAATCAACGAGGCACCTCTTCAAGCTGAGGGTCTACCTGTGGACCCAGTGAGAGCACCCAAGAGCCTGCATACTGTACTGCATTTATATTCTGTTTGCTTCATGTATCTGTGACAGTACTCTTCCAACGCTGGAGGAAAAAAAAAAAGATTTTCCACATCAAAAGCAGCTGAAGTGCTGTATTTACAGGCATGACCTAAATAGTGATTTACAGCACGTCAACAGACTGCCCTGCTCGTAGTAACTGAACTCATGTTTCCTACTTCTATTGTATCAAAAATGTAATTTCACCTGAGGGGATGTACATGAAAACAAATGCACCTGCTCTTCTGATGTTTAGTTGACAACTGACAAATTTTGTTCCAAGTTTTGCAGCTAAGGTTTGGTTTGTTGTGTATTTTAAGACTATCACTGAGCAGTGGTTCAATTAAATGTGTAATGTTTTTATCACCATTTCATGTGTAGAGCAGTAATACTAAATATCATTATCAAAATTAATTTCTGCACACCAGCCTGCTTTTTCTTTAAAAAAATCCTTTTAAATATCAAATTCACTTTAACTTTCAAATCAAGGTCATAATCTTAAAATGTCTATTTCATGTTCAAAGTTAGGATAAATAATAATAAATAAAAAATACACCTAAACACTGATGGGGACACTGCTAGGTTGCACGCAATGCCGCTCGCTGTGATGGAATTAATTTCCATGTTATCTGTAAAATTACAACAACAGCTTGTGACATTTAAGTCGCTCTGTCATACAGACTCCTCTTTGTGATCAGAAAAACACCCAAATATGCATAAACAACCAAACACTACAACCCTGACACACCACTATAGCTTTACAGACAGGCCCTGTGTAAAAGGTAACGACTAAAAGTCTGCTTCTGTTATATAATCATCAGGAACTAAAGAATCATGACTCAAAGACCTCCAACAAAGTGACAGTTACATAAACTACTAGGTATTTTGTAATTTAATGACTGCTCGAAAATGGAAATGACCCATCCAGTAAATAATTCATTAATTTGTTACATGATGTTTTCTATTTATTTTCATTACCCTGCACAAAACAAGATGTGTGTGTGAAAACACATGAAATAGGCCTGTGACACAGCTGCACATTTATCTTTTGCTAGTTGTTAGGAAATGGAGTATCGTCCTGTGAGTAGTAGGACAGTTACATATTGCTTTGGCTCCAGCACTGTGGATGTGAAATGAAACAATAGCTGTGAGGTTAAAGTGCTGACGTTCAGCTTTAACAGTGTTGGAGGGTGTTCACATTAATCGAGGGTGAACCGTGTAGGACTCAATGCCCTTTTATATTCTTTTTTTTTTTTTTTTGCAGCCAAACAGTGCAAAGCTCTTGTATGTGTAGTCAGTCACTCAACCTCAATTCAACTGAGCACATTTCACTCACTGAAGACCAGGATGAGGGCGAAAGGTCCTAAGAGGAGCAAGTGAGTGCGAAGAGTAGGAGATATCTGCTGGTAGAGATACAGTGGAAAGAGATAGGACTCAACTTGTTGTGCTCAAAGCGCCAAAACACATAAAAAAAAAAACTCAACAGCGATTTCCCTTTGTCTTTCTTCAAAGGCTGGTATCACCAACACTCACGACTCAAAACTATCTAGACTGATAAATATCTCCACAGACAAGAGAAAAAATACATATTTGTAGATGAACTGCTGCTCCTTCATTTAGTACATTTTGGTTTTATTAACTCAGTTTATTTTATGTGGATGTAAATACCCTCAAATTAAACTGGAGCTGACAAATGACTAATTATTTATTTTTGAACAATGTTGGAGTAATTTTTTATTGTACGCTTAAAATTCTATTATTTAGCATTTCACAACAGTTTTTCAGATATTAACAATGATTAAACGAACAATGACTGCAATTCACAACAAGCCAACCAGAGTATATCATCATTTATAAGAAAAAAGTCATTATTTATGAGAATGAAGTCATTATTTACGAGAATAAAGTCATCATTTATGAGAAAAAAAGTAATCATTTACGAGAATAAAGTCGTTATTTACGAGAATAAAGTCGTTATTTACGAGAATAAAGTCATTATTTACGAGAAAAAAGTCATTTACAAGGTTAAAGTCATTATTTACGAGGTTAAAGTCGTAATATTCTAACGTGTTGAGCATGATGAGCCACAACCGTATGTTTACCGGAGCGATGACCCCCGGTGCTCCACGGAAAACACTGCTCCTAATGAGCACCGGCCATTAGGAGACAGTCCAGGGACCGTCTACAAAGTGCAACATCACAAATATTCAATAGCTTCTACATTATAGCTATAAATATAGCATCACCACATTCAGCTCAGACACATCTCACCTCATGCTGCTGATACTGCAACACTACACTGATTGTGACAAAAAGTGATTTTATGTAATTTTTATTATTGTTTGATTTTTATGGGAGTAATATTGAATAACGTATACACATTATTTTCAGTAAACACAATATTTCTGTGTCTGAACTGAATGTGATGATGCTACAGTTTATAATATATAATTTACTGAATATTTTCCTTTGTGGTGTCGCCCTTTGTACACCAGGTGTCTAACTTTTGTCATGTTTTCCGTGAAGCACAGAGAGCGCATTTTGGTAAAAACACGGTTGTAGCTCATCATGTGCCTCACCAACACTGCAGAAATGCAACATTTAAATCTTTAGATCAGACTGTGTTTGACTTATTGATCCAGGACGTTGGAATTTGTCCATATTTTTCTAACTGTAGCAAAGTTTTTATTCTCAATTCTATTCTAATACGCCGTCGTATGTGAGTGAGTAATTAGAACCATGAAAATACACAGATTTAAAGAGTTTCTGACCGTGGGAGTGACGTGCTGAGCTGCAGACGAGGAAGGGAGGGGATGACCTCTACCAAACAGCCACCAGTCTTCACACTGGGCAGGCCCTCCAGCAGGCAATCACTGGTCACACCAAACACAGACGTGTGGTAACCTGTGTTCAAATGCCGAACAGGGGAAACGTTTAGATTGACTGGATGATGTTTTGAAGAACAGCAGCCTAAAGTGTGTTTCTGATACAGCATATATAACATTCAACCTGCCCATTTGCATGTGCTGCGGAGCAGGCTTTCAGACAAACTCACCATTGAGGGTGATGTTGCCAGCTGTACGTGGGACGCCAACCAGTGTGACGGGATACAGGCCAGACTCTGCAGGCAGGGACAGCGCAGCAGGCAGGGATTCAAACTCCACTCCAGATGTCAGCAAACCCTGAAAACGAGATTAAAATAGGGGAACAGGACATAATTAGCATATGCATGTAGAAGCAATAATTTTAAGTAAAACAAGCAAAAAAAAAAAAAAAACACATTTTAAGTGAAAATTGAGCAACTGTAAATTTGCATCCTGTATAAAAACAACATGTTTTTGTTCCAAAAATGTTTTATTCATCAGAATTATCAAAAAGCCAAACAAAAGAAAACCTGGAAACTGTTTAAAAACCAATAAAAACGGACTGTGAAACTTGTAAAAACAATCAAATTCCTCATTGTGCACTGCATGCTAACATGACCCCCATTTGTTTTTCCTTTGGAAAAAGCAGAGTGATGTGCAGCTGTCTGGTTCTCCAGCAACAGTTCAGTATGAGGCGTTTCTCCAACTGTTTCAAGTGATTCATCATCTCAATCTACCCATGATGTCTTGGAGATTAAATCTCTGTCAGCATGAGATGACCAGTTCCATTGGAGCAAATTGCTCTCCATGGTAAATAGCCACTTGAGCCATGTGCGCCTGAGAACTGATTGAAAGTAAGTCCTACAGATCGCAACATAGCGGGGAAAAATGGATAAGACAGGTTTCAAAATCAGCAGTCTAAATTCTCACTAGGTGCTGCAGAAACCAGCATACTCCATGCCAAGGATATTTGCCATGCCAACACTAACGATATATGAGGATATAAGCAATGATATTACCATTGACTGGATATAAGAAGTGGATAGAGTCGTGGTGGCTTCACCTTCCAGACTGTGAATAATAAGATAAATACATGTATGTTGTTTTATTGTTTATTGTCCTAGTAAAGATATTATTTTCTGGATAGTAAGTTCCCATACATATTTTAATGTTGCTCTCACTTTAACAAATCCAAATGCAGTTTTTCAAAGAAAGTAACTTAACAGCACAAAGGTCACATTCACACTGACTTTTAAATTAAAAAAGGGGTAGTCTGCCAAAAAGGTGTAACCAGAATGCAGCATAGAGTCACCTTCTTGAGCATTTTGATAGAAATTACATTTTTCTAATTTCCTCCTATCTAATTCTTTTCATTTCCTCTCCTCAGCTAAACAAAATCCATGTCTTAAAAGGCCCTTGTTATTTTATAATAATCAGACCAACGTAGACAGGCTCGCTCATGTGGCTCAAAAGTATGCTGCAGATATAAATAATGCTATTGTTACATATTATAAATATTCAAATTTATTGGTCAACCCTAATAAAACCTCAGTCTTTGGGAATAACTGTTCTTAGAATGCATCCGGTCACCGTTTCAAAGTTACCATGAGATAAAGCAAATAAACTGCTAAGTGTTTTTTTTTTAAGATAAACTGCTAAGTGTTTTTTTTAACATCTCTTTATATTGTTCAGTTACTTTAGCCTTGCTGTGAAATTACTGCAGGTTAATCTTAGTTTTATCTTATCTTGCCTTCAACCAACCACAACAACAATTTTTCCCAAAAATGTCATGTTTGTCTTTTTAGCCATATATTTCTTTGACCTGTTGAACAGAGTGTTAAATTTATCTCCTTACTGGTGTGCTCCCTCTATGTCTGTAATACTTTAGAGGGGTAGTTCAAGATTTTGGACATAGGGCCCCATTTCCAAGGGAGTCGGAGTGTTGCAGACGTGTGGAGAAAGTTTTCAATAAATTTCATTCAGTCCTTCTAGTTGCAGAGATCACTGGTTCTGGGCTAATGCAAGTCAATGGTTCTAGTGCCATTAAAAACAGTCAGTTGGCAGTTGTACCGCCAGACTATCGATGTAAATATCTGTGCATTTTGAAGGCAGCAGCGACGTAATAGCGGCGGACTGATATCAGCTAACAGCTAGGTTACGGATCTATAATAGTTTGTTTACATGCAGCTGTAAATGATAGATGACGTAGAATACATGAAGAAGCCTGTTCTGAGGACCAGTTTTAGCCACGTTTGGAGGACTTTCTGATGCCTTTGAAGATGACGATGAGCAATTTTTCTCCAATGAACCGTACCTGGCCGAGCCGGAATATACAGACGAAGAGCTGAGAGAGATGGATGTTAAAAGGGAAGAACGAGGCAGAGCGTCTATAGAGACAGCTCCCGCTGGAGCTGCAGAAAACCAGGACAGAAGAACCAGAGACTGGTGGTGCCAGTGAGGAAATTATACACGAATGCAGACAGAGGAGGAATGGAAGGTAAACAAACTATTATAGCTCTGATAACCTAGCTGCATCGATAGTCTGGTGTTATAACTGATTTGCCTCGGGTGCACTGTGGAGTGGGTAAGACTGTTTTAATGGCAGGCTAAACTAGAACCATTGACTTGCGTTAGCCTAGCACCAGTGAACTCTGCAGCTAGAAGGACTGCATGAAATTTGTTGAAAGCTGTCTCTACACGTTTACAACACTCCGACTAACTTGGAAATGAGGCCCCTGGCCCCATGTTGAAAATCGACCCCTTTAACATGGAAATTTTGTGTCACGTTTGTCTCACGTGAAAGCTAGCTTCCTCAGATAGACACCATAAGAAAAGCATGGTTTCTTGAAGGCTGCAGGATTTAAATAACTACAATAGAATATGTTTTATGAATGAATAGATTGAAAGACACTGTATATTGTGAAATTGGTAGCAGTAACAAAAACTGCAAGAACAAAAAAAAAAAATCACCTCATTTGTAGTCAGGGAAGGTGTACGAGTGGTTTTAAAGTTTCCTCTGAATGTGCACTCAAGGACCCCTCAGATTACCTTTATTTACATTCCCAGTACACGCTGCCTGGATGCACGAGGCAGACTGAGGTGACGTAATGACTGCATCAATCCCTAACAGCAGACACTACCTCACTAGAGGGAAGGCTGCCGAAGAGCTGAGCCTCCGAGGTGCCACGGTTGTGATTTAAACTCTCCTTGTGTTCACGTCAGGACATTATTCGCCTTTATTGGATAGCAGAAGTAACAGCGCTAACCTATTGGAAATAGTTCATTTGGATTCAGCCTTGAAAAGGTTAATTAGCCCGTTTCACTAACAATAATGATTAGAGCACGTGCATTGTATTGTTGACTTTATTGTACACTGTCAGTGTGAAGTTGACCTTTTGTGTTGCCTTAACTGATGCTATGAAAATGGTATCATTATTATTGATGATTACTAATATTTGTTATTATGGCACATTATTGGACATCTGAGAGAAACAAAAAAAATAATGCAGGGAACACCAAACAAAAGAAACTAGTATTAATTTGGCTCAAAATTAAATAAATTATAGTTTTTAGCAGTTCCTCAGTTATACAATAATATATAGAGTACAGTGATTTGTCATTTTGAGTAAAAAGAAAAAATACATATTCAACACTTGTTTGTACTGGACAGTGACCCCTCTGAAAATTAAAGGGTGGGATAAAAAAAAAAGCACCGCTTTAATAGAAAATCAATAAAGCCCGAAACAAAGCTGGAAATCAGTGCCGAAGTCGTGCGGTGACTGAGAAAGAGCGCCCCTCTTGCCAAACTACAGGGTCACCTTGGTGACGGAAGACGGAAAAATGACCTTGTGTGTGTTTCAGAGAGCTGGTTTATGCTCAGTGGATAGGTTTGCTCCGGTCTAACGGCAGTCACTTTGTCTGGGTTACAGAGGAGCTCTTGGCAGTTTGCGTCACCCTGTCTGCCTCTACAACACCACCTGAAGTTCCCAGCTGCCATAAAGCTGTGAAGGACTTCAGCCTCCATCTGTGACCTGATCAATTCACCTCTAGGAGGGAGGCATTAATGACATCCTCATCACTGTTTGACCTTGTCTGATTGTTTCACCTCATAGTTACCCTGTAGACAGGCAGACATATATTGTGAGAAGTGCTGCACCTCCCTGAACTTTAGATTGTACTTCAATGGACTGCATATGACATGACAGTGCTTCAGGCTTTTGCAATTTTGACCAATTTTATTGGAGTATTCCTCTCGCTAAGACAGAAGACTTCCTGCTTAATCCTCATAGGTACACCATGAAAATAATTTACTTAAATTACTCTTCAAAACATTTTCATGGCTAATGTTATTAGATTACTTAACATTATTTACATTTATTTATGACCATCAGAAAGAAACAGGTGAATCACATGACCATGTTGTGACTGGGGCCACCATCTCATAATCACAGTACAGGACTCTTGGCTGCAACTAATTTTTGTTTTCATAATCAACAAAAAAATAATGAGAGTTTCTGAATAACAGCTTTGTCTATGAATGTTCAACAACTGTAAATATTTAATGATTTTCAAAGATTGAATTTCCTTTTGTTCTGACATTGTGTGTTTTTCTTTTATTAGCTGTTTTCGATCTGCCGTTTATGTTTAGCAATTTTTTTTTCTGAATACTGTGCATTGATGACCAGCAGTGAGGGTTAGGAAAGATATTCAATTTACAATTATTTCAAGCAAAAAGTCCGCAATTATTAGAAGCTGGCAATGGCAAATGTTTGAAAATTGTTGCTATTGCTATTTGTGTTTATTAACTAATAAATTAATCAACTAATCCTGTTTGCATAGATGTACATGTCAGTTATGAGCAGTGATACCGTAACAGCAAGTGAGAGCAGGAAATCCTTACAAATATTATCTTGTAAAACTTGCAGAGAAAATTCAATGAATAAAAATAGCCCTGCTGTTAGCTTAGCATTACATAATAAATATAAACAAAGGCACAGAGACAACCGGCTGGCAACACCTCCTCCAGTTCAAAAACACTCTCCAGATGTCCCCAACTGGAGGTTGTCTGCACTTCCTGTGTCTAACAGCATGTGCCATTATCAGACACTGCAGGAAGGCTAAATCAACTAGGAAGACCTGTCAAAGTCTATTTGCAGGCCGCCGTCTCCTTTCACACACTACTACAAAACTTTCATGGCAATTTGTTCTCGACTTTCCAAATAATTAAAGGCAACATCGCTTTTGACAGGTAGTACACTGCATGAGATTCTGTGTGTATCGCTGAAAGTAAGCCTATCCCTGCAGCCTTTTATTGAGCCCCATGATTACTTTGCATTTCAAGAATTTCCAATCATGGCATTCATGAACAGAGAGCAGGAAGAACTGACTTTTATTTGGTCATCTTTTGCGCACTTCAATCCAACAAAGTGGCTCAAACGAAAATTAGAAAACGGATGATGCAGAAACGCAGGTCTTACGTTCTGACCTCACATCACCAAACAGCGTTTAAACAATACAACTTAACAAGGTGTCTGATGGCTCTTTTCAAACTTTATTTTGCACAGAAAAAGGAAAGTAAATGGCCTTGTGCTTATCGCAATACTGAACCTATCTGGTCTGACAGGATGGTGTGAGAAACCATAAAAGTAACAGCACTTCAGGGGATGTTGCTCTCCACAGTGCTGTTTTCTGACTGTCAGCAGCAGTTTGTTCTCACCATCTCACACAATCATTACAGTATTATACTGTCAAAAAAAGCTTTTAAGCGATCTTAATTAGGCTATCGAGGATGACGACAAAGCATTGTCACTTGCCCTGTTGCAGTTCTTAGGTGGCTGCAGAGGGACTGTTTGTATTACTACCTCAACAAAGGCAAGTCAGCAACCTCCTGTTTTCACAAAGCTGTGGTTAGATATTCCTAATTTCTAATTGATCAAATCTCGCTCCTTCAAATCATGTTATCTCACTGTGCTTTTGAAGATTAGGTGTGAAAACACCACTGACCATGTTCTCCACCCGAAGTTCATAAGGCATGGGGTTGTAGACCATGAGCTGAACTTCACAAACATCTCCTTGAACCCACTGGAAGTCTAGTAAAAGAAAAAGAGACAAGAACAAGTTAAAAATGTCAGTTTGTTCTATTTGTAATTAATAAGCTGAGGAAAAACAAGACAATGCTACACTGATGATACAGACCAAAGGCAGCAAAAGCAACAGGCAGGGATAGAAGATGTACAGTACAAGTTTTACAGGGTCTAGTAAATTAACAATTTCTTCTTTCTTTAATGCAAATCACTTCACAAAGCTACAGCCAGTTAGCTTAACAAAAACACGATGTAGCTCTGTTCAAAGTTTTTAACTTATCACCTTCATCTCCTTTGTTTAATCAGTTAAAAATGTTTTTTTTTTGTTGTAAGTATTTATCGCATCATTCTATGTAATGTTCTTTATTTATACAGCCATATACAACAACCGTTCACCGACCCAAAGTGCTTTACAATAGATAACAAATATAAAGCAATTAAAAACAATAAGAACAATGAAAGAAACAAAATAGAAATAAAATAAAATAAAAAATGACAGTAGTGATTTTGCAGCTTTTGGTCTTAATTCCTAAACCATGGGGGTGTCCAATGCTTTTTTTTTCTTTTTTTTTTACTTCCTGGAGTCTTACCGTCACTGTGCGTGTGTCCGACAACCAGCTGAGACTCCAGGAAGTCACCATGTCCTGCCAATAAAAACTCTGGCACACTAACAGACCCACAACCTGTCGTTTTTATACTTACATCTCTAGACAAATCATACACTTAACACCACAGCAATAACTTTATGTTTTTGTATTCAATCTGGAATATCATCCCGATGACTTAACTTTCCTCTTGACAAATTATATTAGGACCTAATTAGAGAAATGGGTTGTAATGTGTGTGTTGTTAAGGGGGCATTCAAGCTGATTTTATAATGTCCAACCATACTTTGAGAAAAAAACTTGGATTTTATAAGACTAACAGTTTAGTCTTATTTTTTGGGGAGAAAATACATATAAGAAGAGATCACAGCTCTGTACTGCAGTATCTATCACTTCTGAATGAGATGTTGAAAAGATCTGTGAGATTGAAAAGCTACTTCAGTCCCGCTGTAGCCATACCCATCTCCATTTTGAAATATAACATTTCTATAGTCCATTTGGAGAGTCCATTGCTGTAAATAAACTTGGAAAAGAGGGTCTGAAATCCTACCTCAGACCCCTGCAGGAAAAGGGATTTCTGGAAGGCAAACTCCAGCCAAGCACCTTGGGAAATTAAGTCAGTCAAAAGACAGATAGCTATGATATGAATGACTGCAAAGCCCCACACAACCTCAGGTCTGGCTCACAGGCACGCTCTCATAGTCAGCCAATTAAGTGTGAAATACACCTCAGAAAATGGAAAAGCAAAGTGGATTGCTGCTATGTTATTTGGATTGCCTCAGCGTTAACTCCTCAAGTGGTCAGTGAGATTCAGCACTGATCTCCAAAGGCTTCACCTCTTTGAGACCTCATGGTACAAAGCAATAACAAATGTTTTAAGCCAATGCATGGCCACGTGGCTGTTCCAACATTGGGCAAAGTATCTTGTCAAACTGTCCCTCATGTGCAGTGAAAAATCATCTTCATTGACCAGAGACAGAACTGAAGATGTTTACTCTTGTTACTGTAACCCATAGAAAAATATTCTGTTTAACTATCAGGAATATTAATCTTTCATACTGAATAATACATTCACATTATGCCTGGGCATTGAAGCAAAAGTCATGCATGTGAAATGAAGTGACCCCAGAGGAGAGGGAATGCATCAGAAAATGTCTAAAGCCGAGCTTTGGAGCTTGTTTCAAAATGCGAGTAATTAGCGCCTCAGATGGAGACACATCTCTAGAGGACACTGAATTAACAGTGCAAAATGAAGAACTGAAATAGTTAATATGGACAAAAATACATAAAAAATAGGGATGTCCTGAACTGATATTGATATCTGATACTTGCATCTAAAATCTCCGATATAAGCACTCCAATACATGCAGTCCATTACAGACTTTATTCTATTCAATTGTAGAATATGCTTATGTTTATGTTAAACTAGTGGTTTTTGTACTTTTTTTTTATTGTATTTATTAAGGATATTTTTCATTTATTTCATTCAAATGTAGAATAGTCTTATGCTTAAAAGGGTTGTAAAATGTATGCAACCCATTGGTTAATAATAAATGGGTCACTTTTTCTCAGACCTACTGTTGCTGACTATCGTTCTCTCTTTGAGTGATATCACTTGATCAAGCTTTTTCTATCATTCCATACTACAAAATAAGTAATAAAAGCATGTATGATTGTAGCTCAGTCTGTAGTGACTTGGGCTGGGAATCGGAGGGTCGCCAGTTCAAGTCCAGGTCGGACCAAAATGTGGAGAGTGGACTGGTAGCTGGAGAGGTGCCAGTTCCTCCTCCTGGGCACTGCCGAGGTGCCCTTGAGCAAGGCACCGAACCCCCAACTGCTCGGGGCGCCTGGATAAGGGGCAGCCCCCTCACTCTGACACCTCTCCTCTAATGCATGTGCATGTGTTTGTTTCATGACTTGTGTGTGTAATGTGCAACTGAAAAATATATGTGTGTATATATACTAACAGAGTGAAAAAATGTAATTTCCCTCATTGAGGGATTAATAAAGGGATTCTTCTTCTTCTTCTTCTCATATCGTATCGATCAATATCAGTATCAGCCAATAATCAAGGTTGCAATATGGGTATCATATCAGAAGTGAAAAAATTGTATTGGGACACATCTAATAAAAAATATAAACATACACTGATCAGGCATACCATTATGACTCTGACTATCTCTTCATCACGGCACCTGGGATATATGAGGCAACAAATGAACATTTAATCGTCAGAGTTGTTGAGGAGATGTTAGAAGCAGGAAAAATGTTCAAACTTAAGAATTTGAGGGAATTTGACAAGGTGACAATTTGACTGGATCAGAGCATCTCCTGAACTGCAGCTCTTATAGGGTGATCCTGGTCTGCAGTGGTCAGGATCTATCAAAGGTGGTCTACCTAAAATGGACAGCTGTTTTCGCTGACCCTCATACTGAATATGGATGCATTATAAGAGCTGGATATCGAAATACCAGACTTCAAGATGGTGCTCATTCATTTTAATTAATTAAATTAAATTACGAGCACACCAAAAGACCCAAAAAAATGTTCTTGCTTCCTGGTTTGCGTCCTCACTGGACATGACTATTTGTTTTTGCCTCGCTTAGACCATGAAACCTTTATTCTCTCGGAAAGTTTTGGGGTTAGAAATAATCACGATATAAAAACTCTGAATACAGAGTAATAATTTATCTTGTTTACAGTTCATGTACCTCTTCTCTTTCATGATGGTGGTCTGTGGGGAAAAGGATTTTTCACAATGTTGTCAGTAGACGTCGATTCATCTTTTTGCCTTCAGTCTGCTTTTCAGCAAGTCACCTGCTGAGGTCAGGTGAGTCGAGATCATACCACTGTTTGACCCTTAAGACTCTGTACATCTGGGATCACTGCCCTGCTGTATGATTCTCATATCAGGGAACAATGACTAAAAAGACCAATGGGTCCTACACTGCTCACTTAGAATGGATGTGAACACTTCAGAGAAAGCTGAAGAGAACACTTTAACCTCATAGTTTGTGTTTTATTTCAAATCCAATCCAAAGTGTCACAACACACAATGTGTCACTCGCTATTTTCTGTACCAGCATGAGATGAAGTCAGGGTCACTTCCCCGTATGACCGTATACTACCCGGATAGAATACCATAAAGAATACAAGTCTTTGGTTGCCTAACAGTAAAATGACTGAGTGGGAAGTGATGGTTTACTCTGAAGCTGTAAAGGTTTACAGCTGTGACACATATCAGAACAAAATGAAGTCCTCAGCAATATCCTCGTGGTGCACATTTCACTGACAACAAGGCAAGTACAAAAAAAAAAAAAAAAAAACATTTACATTTGCCATGTTAGAATACTATAAAGGACAAATTAATTTGAGGCTAACATCATGTTGCAATTGTCAATTGTTAGCTGGGGAATACTGGTATGTGTAAAATTTAAAAAACTTTACATAAAACAAAATTAATAAATGTTTTTGTTTTTTTTTTACAACTGTGTGAAGTAGTTCTTGTAAGTAAAGTTGTATTGCAGCAATAAAAACACTGTTAGTTGCCCTCTGGGCTTGAGAACAGAGAACAGAATGTTTTTTTTGCTGTTATTTACCACTGCAAATGGCAATTACTTTTTATTATTAATTATTCAGGCAATTAATTATTTGAGTAACTAGAATAGATATTTTCCATTACTTTTGGTAAGGTGCAAAAAAATATCCAAGGTACAAAACAAGTTCAAAGTAATCCAACAGTTCAAAATAATCACTTTTTTCAGGTCTGCTGCGATGGACAAAATGTTCTATTTTTAGCTGTGGCTTGCTGCAGTAGTAAGTGTTACACTGTGTTCAGGCATACAACAATTACTTACTCTGTCCAACATGCCCACTGTCATTTTGCTTTTTTTAAAGATATAAAACCCACTTAGCCCAACATTAGCTATAAAATGAATTGGTTAGATGATGACTCCGTACAAAATGTCCAGTTAGTTTGTAAGCAACCTCAAATTAAAGCACACATTCCTTGATCAAGTTGTCAGGCTTCACCTTTAATTCAACAAACCCTGGCTGCTTCTGTGAGTGTGAGAATGCACAGAAGGTGGAGACATGCATGACAGAAATGAGCTTACCTATCTTCTTACAGCGCTCCTCTCCTCTGTTGTGCATGATGATTGGTGAGTAGATGAAGGGGCTGGCGGTGGACATATTCTGTCCCAGCAGGCCTTTCACTTTGTGAGGACGCAGACTGACGGGCAGATTGAGAAGCTTCACTGATCTGGTTTGGGGATCACAGGGAAACGGAACAGCAATGACGTAATTAATTCGCACATGAATTAATGGTACATGTCACACCAAAAATTAACTCAGTCCCAGTTGTGTTCTTTACATGGCAAGCTAGTTGGTTACTGCAGCATGAGATGAATGTTTGTGATCATTACAGTGCACTGCAAGATATTTATAGCACCATACATTGTTGTTAAAAGGTCAGAAAAGATGTAAGAGCAGAACAACGGACACTTGAGGGCAGAGTGTGCTCTTCAATTTCAGGGACCAAGAACCATTAATTCATGCACAGATACATTGTCAAAGTAATCTAGTGGATGAAGTGACCACATAGACCCTTTAGTTCTACAGGAAAGTTACTGCTTCTCATTAATGTCTTATCGTTAGGCGGTAATGACATCTACAACCAAAGGTTTGAAGGGACAATGAGACACAAAGTTAATTTTTAAGTATTTCATAGGCATGGCCCGTTATTCTCTGGTCTGTGCAAAGCACTTCTTCGACAGTAACCTACCAACAGCAAAATGTACATGGACACAAACACAACGAGTCAGGAGCAGCTGAGCAGATCAGAGCATGGAGCACAGCAAGAGCTGAGAAAATCATGGCAACATGTACATCCACATATTGAAATTTGCACCATTTTATGTCTTAGAGTCACATTTTCACTTTTTTCACTTCACTTTTTTTGACTTGCAGGATTTTATACTTATTTGATTAACATTGTTGGAAAGAGCAACCGTTTCTGTAATTGTGTGTTTGATAAAAACCTTGAACCTCTGTCTTACCGGACTATGGGCAGCTTTGTAAAGGGCACTGGTGGAAGTTTGAGGCCATCAGGAAGCGTGATGATCTCCATTCCACCTGGACATTTGGAGGTGTAGTTCTCCAGACTCTGGGTCACCTCCTTCTTCTCTATAAAAGTATAAAAACATAACAGTCAGAAAAACCAATGAGCAATATATATATATGACACAACACAATTCCCTTTAAAGTTCCCCACACCCGGATAATCTGAGTACTGTCTCCACTGTAGAGAGTTCATCTTGGTGTGTGATATAAATTAAGAAGACATTAATGACCTGTGAGGGGGCTCTCTCTCAGCAATAACAGCCCCAACCTTCAAGTAAAATTGGAAGTTTTATTGTACCATCAAAACCTTTTGAGGGAACATTACTGCTCACCCAGCCACAGAATTTGCTTTGGCTCTGCAAATTTCAAGAGTGTTGGTTAAAGTGGGGAGGACATTTAGAAAGGTTGTACACATTTCATTCAGATGTATAACCCTTCACCTAGTGAAGCCCTATGACTGCAAACATTAATTTACATTAATGTGAAGCTTGTGTCTTTCTACACAAAAATGTGCATTTAGAAAAGAAAAAAAAATATTGGAATATAGATTATAACCTTATCACAGAACCCAAACACTGCCTAAAATATAGTCTGACTATATGATACAGTATATATATATGCTTGAATTAATAGCCCAAAGTTTGAGTCAAAGGGTTTACAGGTCTCCAAGCAAGAGTAAAAAAAATGATTCAAGAGAACTGTCTGCATTAAAGATGTGTAAGAACTACAACCTTGTAATTACAGACTGGGAGCCAGAGGCCCACCAGCTGTAAATCGAGAGTGAGGTATAGTTGGAGAAGAATGGTTAAAGTGGAAGAGTGGTGGGAAGGAAAGGGAGAAAAGCTGGAAAAAAGAAGCGTACAAAGAATGAAATAATAAGATATGAATGGGTGAGAGCTCAGTTGCACTACTGGGTCGAAGCGTTCACAATTGACATCATATTTGTCCATTTTTTGGTTTGCCATGACTGAAGCTGCCTTTACATGATAAAAAATGTGGTCTTCGCAGTTAAAAGTGTGTAAGGAACGCCATTTGCTGTTTCTAGGCAACCACAGTTGTAGCTGTCCACCAAAGTCAAGTTGAAATTATTTTAACTTGGAGCACAGTGGTAGTGTTATTTGGGGCCACTCTAGCACAGAAAGCAGAGATCAGAGGTTGTTTATGTTTGAATTCAAAAATTAATCCGAATCGGACTGATCAGCCATAGAGTGCCATCTCTTTTTTTTCTGCGGAGGCCAACAAAGCCAGAGTGCTGCTGAAAGATATTCACAGCAGAAAAATAAATGGTAGCTTGCATCGATGATCTTTTGGCAACACTTTTAGGATTACAAACTACTATTTAAGCATACTGACTGGTGACTGGTTATTTCCCCTCACACAGGCTATACTCTGTATAGACATACATACATGTCAGCAGTAAGCTGGTGTTTGTGGTGTGTTCTACTGCAAGTTTCACCAAAAGTCCTAGTCGTCCTTCGTCAGTGGTAGCTCCTTGAGTTTAGCTTTATGTGTCAGGGCTGTTAGATAACCAAAGTCACGAGAAGAAACACTTGTTCCTGCTCTGCTTTTCACTGAGCTCCCAGTCTAGACAAACACAACAAAGCACACTATTACATTATTAGCCTGACAGCTGGAACATACTGTCCTGATAAGCAGAGAAACATTTTACACTTCATGAAAAGAGGGGAGAAAGGGTGCAGTTCTTTTTGCTTCACATGCCTCCCCAAATGAAAGGATCTCATCTGCAACCGTCAAACATCAAGAGGACGAATAGCAGTTGAAGTCGAGAAGTAAAGGACTGCTGTGAATCCTATTCCCAGAAAATTGAGCTTACAGCACCTCGCTGTATGACAGAAGGGTGGGAGGACGACACCTGTAAAAATCAGCCTCCACCTATCTGTGTCTGAGGTTCATCATTACAGCAAAAAAAATTATTAAGCCTGTACTTTCAAAAGCTGGGTGTATTTAAAGTTTTATCTTTGAGCCACCCCTCTTCTCGTTTAAAAGCTTCTCCATAAGGAATTAAGAGGTTTTCCTATCGTATGTAGGATGTATTTTCTTTATTGTGGGCTGGTGTGAGGAACAAATCTGTATTGATTATATTTTAGACAATGTTCAGGCATAGGCTAATTACTTATTTTACTTATTTAATTATTACTTATTTAGATTTTTTTAATTTTTCTTTAAAGACCCACTTAGCCCAAAGGTTGCTACAAACTGAAAGCGTCTGCCTCTAATGGAGTCCCAGCACAAAGACGCTGGAGTCAGATTTCACACGCAGGACTAGAGAGTTGACAGACAAAATGATTGTGGAGGATTTGGTGTCAAAAACAAAAAGAAAAAGCACCTATCTGGCAATATTTTGGATTTAAACCCATCACTAAAAGGGAACCAAAATGTTACTGAATCCATCTCACAGGCAGAAAGAGCGCAGCACCAGGTGGAAACCTGAGGCCCTGTACCAAGAGCTCGACCGTGAGGACAGATACACAGCCATCCAACGTCACAGATCGAAGCAACTATTACATATACTGTCTGTTTCCCCAAAATGAGGCGTTGAATCTCCAGTTTTACTGTTATACATAACAATATCCACTATGGTCTAAGCTGGGTTTACAGCATTATAGCACTGCCTGTGTGATAGTGCAGCCAACTTCATGAGTTTGGTTTAAACTTACCCAACAGTAAGGCCCACCAGTGAGAGTTGCTAAAGTGCATTTCAACAGGTCCAGGGATCAAGACACCATTAACATGCATCCTCACAACAGGGCATAGTCCTGCTTGAAAGCAAGGTGACCTCAGACAACCTGGGACAGTCTCTTTCCCTTCAAGAAGAATGCTGCACCACATTGATTGATGCAAAAGGTATATCTACACATTAAAAGTATTCCAGTGGTAAAGCAGAGTTAAACAAACTTCTTTAGTGGGGCTTTCCTTCAAATAACACAAGATATGGAGGCATTCTTCACAATTTGGTTGGTGGAGTGAGGTGTCATGGGGGCGCTACTGTGATTTGTACAAACCAGCGCATGCATACCTTCAAGGTAAATGGATATCAGATACTGAAAACAGTGAAAGAAAATCCAGATGCTCAGAGGTGAACTACGCAGCTTTGTTTCACTGTTCACAGAGATGAACAAAACTAAAACCATGGTGAAAACCATGCTACATCACAAGACAGCTGTAGTGAAAACACTAAAGGGTAAGACTAACATGCAATAACATATATAGAAATTGAAAAGTGTTCATAAATGTCCCTTTGTGGCTATGGGAGCTGTACTCAAGTGGCCTGGGTACCATCAAGAATGGGTACTTCTTCAACAAAATATCCTTCAGGCAGTTCACACTTCTCACCACCACACATTGAAAAAAAATTTGGCTGCATTTCAGCTCATCATCATCACACGCTTCCTCAGATCCAGATTGCTTGTGATTATTTCATAATGGTTCTTGATTACTGTTCTATAAAAATGCTAATAGAGCTGTGTGATGCATAAGACTACAGGTTGCAGATCTGTGAATATCCATTCAGGGTCTTTGTATTAGTCACCGATCTTGGGAAATGTTACCCAAATGTAGAAATAAGGTGAAAAGTATATACAGCTAGTGAGGCAAATCAAGTGACTGACATACGTGAACTTAAAATGCCATTTATGTGCAGATCTTTAAGCATTGTGTCCCTGTGTGAACGGACAAAAGATATTGACTGATGGTCAAATCAACAGTGAAGTAAAAAAGACATCTTGCTTTAATTGACATGGTAAACAGGAAATCATGCTGACAGATGAATCAGGCATTCTAACAGGTCATTTTTTGTATTTGGTAGAAAATAGCAAATTAGAAGCTGATGTCAGTCTGAATAATGGTGTGGTAGCCAAATGGCAAATCAGGAAATAACTGAAATGTTATGAGCAGGTCCTGAAGTGACACTGCTATCATTCTCCTGAATCTTTTCTCAATTTGATGAAATAACAAACCACAGCAGTACAGTTAGGAGCCTCCCTAGAGATTTCTGTACTTGCTGTTCTTGGAGGCTTATTATTCTTCGACGCTACTGGAAAGAGGTAAATCTAGACCTTAAAATACCCTCAGTGACAGGCACCGCACACCATGGGAGCCTTTTCAAGAGAATATTTATGAAATTAGATGAAATGAAGACTACTGACAGACCACAGCAACTGCAACAGCTGAATGACTAATTCAAGGCCAGCAGCAGATATATAATAATAATAATAACAATAACAACAACAACACACTACACACTGCAAATCAAGTGTTGATTTTGACCAGCCACTACAAAGAAGTCAGTGTTGCTAATCTCCAGTGTGTAATATGTGATGTACGACAACAATGCCAATTAAGGCACATCTTAAAGGGGTATTTCCCATATTTTGTACTTTTGTGGTACCATAAAGCCAGAGGGATCACACCTGCACCACTTTCGCCAGGCTTGGACTCAAAATAAGTACATAAACTAAGTAAAACATGCACAGGAATCAACCTAACACAGATACAAAAAAAAACAGCTATAACAGGACTAATGACTTTAACAGAACGCCAGCCTCCTGGTTAAAAGTCTGGTGATTGTTGGACCTTGATTGTCTTATCCATCCCTGCAAAATAAGCAGTCTTTCTTGCTTATATACACTACATTGTTAACTCTTACTGTAGTATGGATGCATTAACACTGTAGTCATTACATGACACATGTAAAATAAGTCGTTATTATTACATATGATATGCGCTGCACATGAACTGTTTTCACAAAGAGGTGCTTATAATAACTGGTAAAGTGATCTTGATGCATAAGACCACTGTAAAGCCATCTCAACATGCATGAAGGCACTCCCTTTCGATGAAAGAAATCCCTACGGACAGATCAAAGCTGCAGGACAGTTGATGTCTTCCATCTGCTGCCTCACTTCATAATATATCAGTCATCCAGGTCAAGGAAAATCAAAAAAAGCAAATAAATAAAATAAAATAAAGAGTCAAGAGGCCTTGCTTGTTGAAACACGCAATAACTTGTACATCGAGGAGATGAGCCATACGCATCTGGAGAAGAGCTCCAGAAGCGTATGGCTCAACACAGGAGAGCCAATTCCTCAGGACAAGACTCATGTCCAGGTTTTAGCCAAGGAAGACAGAAGGTTTGAGAGAGGAGTGAAAGAAGCCATTTTTTGTCAAACTGGAGAAACCAGAGGAGGACTATGACACCATCTATCAGCCACTTTCAACTCAGTACTGACCTCCATCCCCAGAAACCGCCGTATCCCTTTACACCTGAGTGCAGATCATCTTAATGACTCCCACTTGAATGGTAACAACTCCTAACGAGATGAGACCTATTGTGGTTTCTGTTGACTGTTTGTTTGTTTTCTGCTCTAACAGGAGTATAAATGTCTGGACTCCCTGCCAGTCAGTTAGAAGCCTCTTGACGATGAGAGGAAAAAATGTCTTAAACAAACCTCAAGCAAGTCTAATTGACTATTTTTTTGCTCCTTTTATCCACATCAAATAGTTTGTTGATGCTCAGTATTCCACACATGTTATGGTAATGTCAAATGTATTTTGAATTGCAGCAGACATGCACCAACAGCTGTAATGAACAGTAAAACAGTGAAAATATCAGGAGTTGTTTTGGGTTGTTTTTGTTTTGGTCATCTGACATTTGTGGCAAGAGAAAATCTTTTCATAAATCTGTACAGACAGTTGTGTAAACAGGATTGTTTGTAACTTTGGCAAGATGGGCATTAATTAATCATGTGAACAACTAATTAAGTGCAAGTAATCAAAACAAACAAGAAAGACAAACAGCAAAATGTTATTTACCGAAACTGCTACGGTAACTGTAATTGTACATGTGATTATTGGAGGTATACCTACCTTTTAAAATAAAAAGTCCAATCATAACCCTGGAAGAACATGGGGATCAGACATCCATTCCTCATGAAAATTGAGTTAATATAAAGGGACATAATATGCACTTGGTATTACTATTACAAGCCTGCATCCCCCAAACAACCATATCAACTTATTACTTGGAGAAGTGAGGTGAGTCATTTGCACCAAATGATGCAATAATTTCACTGGTCTTTGCACAGTGAAAAAATCAAGTTGCTTCTGAAAACACAAGTAATATTTTGGTTTTAGGTGGTTTCTTACCCAAGAGGATCACTAATTGGCAGTGAGGGACAGTTTAGCCACCATCAAATCACTGTAAATTATACACAGATGCATTTTCTGTGTCTGCTGGAGAAATTGAGAATAATGAAGTTGGGCAACTAGCACCTGCTGTCAAGTTTTCATACATAACACCACATTGCATTAGCCATTTCTAGTTTTCCCAAATGTTGGGAGCTACAAAGCATCAGCACCAATCTCCGGAGACACCCACAGTCACACTGCTGCTAATCAGGCAGCCAGCTGGGTAAAAGGTAGCAACAGGTCAAACAAAGCACATCAAGAATGTAAACCAGCAGAAAGACAGAGACACAGAACATAAACTCAAGAGAAGAGTATGCGTGGCGTGTAAGCTTGTCGCTGATCTTATAGAGAATATTGTGTGCATTATGTAAGACAAATTGTCCATCATTCACCTTGAAAGATATTAACCCACTGAGCCCCACAATCCACCAGTGGGTTTAAAAGATATGCATATTACAAAAAACACACACTTTATCATGGGCAGAATCTATAAAACCACCAGCTTTTGAAAGAAAGGCATTTGAAAGAGAAACTTAGAGAAAATTAGTGCTGTGGGTCCTGTGGGTGGTGTGATGACAAAAAATGGGATATAACATCCCCCCCAAAAAGAAAATGTTTTTTCTCATGACAATCCGAAGCGGTGTAATCAAGATATGCAAAGATGAACAAGACTTAAGCAACCAACACTAATATGTGATGTTATCACAGAGACAATATCTGGACTGGAGCTCTTCTCATCATCTCTTTCTATTTTTAGTTCCCTTTCAATTATACTCTTTTGTTGAAGCTACTACAGTAGCTCCAAAAAATTAAAAACAAAAAAAAATCCCTGCATACAATTACATGCATGTGATTCAGAATGCACTTTGGATAGTACAATAAATCATTATCTGTGATACTCCGTGAAGTGTCATCTGATGGTATCGGTCACTGTCATGCTGTTTAAAACAGTCACATTATTATTAAGATACTCAACACTTGTTAGTATTTTCCTACAGTTAACTGCTGATAAATTGATGCATGTTGTTCACACAGGATGCACTGCAGCCAGTGTTTTGCTTATTAAAGAGCAGGTGAAAAAGAAGACAAATGAGTATTGTTTGATTTCAGCTCAGAATCAACGCATTATCTGATCAGCTCTTCCGATCGGCCTTTTTAGAGACCACAGATTAAACCATTCAGCAGGAATATCAGCTGGTAACAGCCAGTGATCGATCAATAGACCCGATTCGATGCACGCACTTAACTTTAGCAAAGCAAACTCAAAATAAAAAGTGAGGCATGATGACATCACAAAACATTAAAATTGGTTGGATATATTGCTTCGAAATATTAAATCCAAAGTTAACAGTCGAAGAAGCGTCAGCATAAAAGGAGGGCGTCTCTTGTATTTCCTTCTTAAATATTAACCAATATCATAAATATTAACTGTCTATTAAGCATTTCTATTCTGCTGCCTCTCTACCAGGTGAGGAATATATTGACCTGAAACAGAACATTTCTTCATCCTATTTAAATGGTCTTTGGAACATGATGTCTGTGCTCTATGATGGTGAAGTTTTGACCTGTAAATGTCTGTAAGTTTGATTTAAAAGTTTCATTTCTTGACTGGAATATCTGCAGAGCCCCCCCAAAAAAAAACCTCCTCTCCTGCCCAACTCTATTCTCTGCTTGACATATACACACACAAACCCTGCGCCACACCAAAAGAGAATTATTCCACTTGAGCAGCCTACAATAACCTTTCTGACATTTGGAATATCAGCCGGCAGACGGGAGTAGAGGCAATCAAAGGAGGGCACCCAAACTGCAGCAGGCAGCACTCTGAGCCCCAAAAAGTTACACTGAGTAAATATGAAATGGTATGTTATTTTAGCAAAAAGCACTGTTGGAGAACTCTGCTTACAAGGTCAGATTCTACAGTGAGAAACACACGGCAAGATCTGCAATGATGAATCGTTTGGTGGCATTTTTTGTGTAAAGCTGTAGAGAATCATTCCAGCTAAGAAGGCCTGTATATGCAGCACCCTGAACACGGCAGCATGGAGTCCCTTTGCCGTTTAACTTTTAATATTTCATACCGTAAGCTTGCTTCATCTTGTTCATACCTCGTCTCCTTCCCTCCTTCCATTCTCATGCTCCACATCCAACTAAGGATTACGCCGGCCTCTATTGTGCGGCCAGTGGACCGTTTGGCTCGCACTGCCTCAGTGAAAACCCTATCTCCTGGCTGCACAGGATTTCTGGTCAGAGCACACTGTTGCACTCCCGCCAAGAAAAAGCTTTGTTGTGCATCGCATACCATTAAGCACAAGGTATAATGCTGCCGATCAAAGGACAGGGTGACTGTTTCTAGGGAGGCTGAACAGGGATTAATTCCACACTGAAAAGTAAAGCTTGATCTTGACCTTGATCTGACAGGAAGTCCAGCATGGTTTGCAGCAGGAAGGACAGGTGGCGCACAGACAGGCCAGGGTTGCCCATGCGACGGGAGGCGTACACCAGTTCATGCAGGAGGCGCATCTGAACAGCAGCCCAGCCTCGGTGGGTACCTGAGAGAGAGAGATGACGGGGAGATGTTCACATTCCCAAAGCTGACAAAACTCATTGGTGACATCTAATGTTACACAGCTGTCGCATCAGATTTGGATCTGAAAAGTGATGTTTTTTTTAAGAGAAAGCAGCCTATGTTGGTCCAGCATCAGCTTTGTATTGTTCTGTTTATCAGTACATACACAGCTCTCTATCCTTAAATACATTTTCAACACTTTCTAGATAAGCTGAGTAAATACAATCTGAAATAACTCCAGTCATTCAACATGGCACCACTTTTAATCTCAGATTTTAAGTTCCGTATTTAATGACGTCAAAGTCATCATTTAGCCTTTTATTATTAATAAAGGATTGTTAGAATGGAATAGAGCTGAAATTAGTAGTTATTTTGATTAGCATTCCTTGCAGGAAACATTTCGCTCCTTTTTCAAGTAAAACCACCAAACATTGCGAGGGCATGCTTCTTGCTGCTAAACGACATATTTTCAGCTTGTTGACTGTTGGTCTGACAGCTTTGGGGCACCTTTACTCACAGTTTCACAGAATAAACTGTCAACATCAACCAGGGCTGGCTGATCAGTCAATGTTATTATTTGTCAACTTTTATCAAATCATATTGTGACAATGTGATCGTGTTACTTTATTGTTTCACTCCTGCTACAATAAATGAAGTGAAACAGGGTGTAATTAAAAACGAACAAAATTGCTTGAAGTTATTCTCGTGAAACGTCAGACATTTTTTCCTCATGTTATGAATAATAAGAGCACACAAATCAATTCACTGAACATCAATTACACCAAATTTGCATTTTGTAATAGGTACTGATATCTTCTCTCAATAACTACTGCTAATTAATCTTCAATGTATTCAGCAACACACACATGAATGTCTGAGAAGGTGCAACAAGTGCATGACAAATGGTTAAATCTGTATTTGGCTTGCTTCTCACACATGTAATTAGATCAAGCTCAAGTCTTTTCACTGGAGCCCTTTCTAAAAACTGAAGTACCCCCATTGCCTGTCGCTTGTGCTCCAGCGGGCTGCTAACTTAGTCAGTGTGTTTTGCAGCAGAGCTCCACAAGACATCTTAATAGCATTCTAGCCTGACACCAACTGTTACATAAGACCCTCAGCCCCCTACGAGATCCCTTGCTCCACTCCCAGCTGTCAACTGTTGACTCACTAAGTGGGAAAGAAAACTAGAAGAAAGCTGTGGCGAGGACGCCGCAGGGGGCAGAGGGAGGAAGGGAGGATATCTGGTAAACACTCGGATGTTTCCTCAGCTTAAATAACACTTCAAATAATGGACAATCATCCCCGTGATGCTTTTCAGTTATCAGCATTTTCCTACCGTGGTCATTATTCATCCTGACTTCTTCTGGCATCTGAACAAACTGTAAATGTGATTCCTTCATGAACTATTTTTTCTGTCGTAAAACTGCGCCCACGAGGCAGTCTAAAAATAGGTGACTTCCACCTGTCTGCCAAAACAAGCGCTTATCTGGAGAACAGTAATCCAAAAGGACACTTTGGATTTTCTGAGGATGTCTCTCTCACTAGAACACAAAAAAACAACTTCATTTCTGGTATTTGGACCTGAGCTGGAGGTGTCTGGCAATCCATTTAGCACATGGCCAAGATAATATGTGTGGTGCCATGGCCAAGCAAACAAGTTGCAAATGCAAAACCTGACTCAAAAGGCACTGTACCTCTGATGAAACTACTGTGCAGGGTGATGATGAGATACCACGTACCACTATTATTATCCTAAATAATAAACATTTCTGTGACAACAGGAGATCGGAACTGCAGAGTAAATAATCAGGACTGACCTACAATCCATGGACACAATTTACACAACGCTGCAAGAAAAAAGTGAGTAACAGTATCAGAGACCCATCATTGTGCCCTTTTCCTTCTCAGACACAAACACACAACATACAAGCTGAGGACAGGCAGAGCAGACAGCATGGCCACACAATATACAAGTGTGCAATATCTGCCTTTTATACTCTTTTTTACTTACTTTTTTTTTAAATTATTGTTATTCTATTTATTATTCTATATTATTGTTTTCTCTTTATCTACCTCCTAAATTTCCTATGTACGCGAACTGTGTGTGAATGTACGAATGGCAAATAACACTTCTTGATTCTTGCCTTTTGAACGGAGGAAAAGGAGGAGCGTGTGTCCAGATATCTGGTGACAGAAGGGAGTGGTGAAAACCGTTTGTTCCACTGTATCTCAGGGAACAGCAGCCTTATTGAAATGCACCATTGATGCCCATTTGATGCCTCTCAGACTTACTGCTTGAAAAACTCCCTTCAGATCCCCTCTAACACGACTTACAACCCCTTCACCACCTGCTTTCCCATCAGCGCTGTGGGGGAAACTCAGTTGGGATTTGGTTGTTCCAGTTGGTCTATCAGAGTGGATCATTCATGTTACCATAACTTTAGGTCTGACATCACATCGAATAATGTTCTCCTTACTCATCCAAGTGTCTGGCTTAATTGTATTTAGTACAAGAACTTACAAGACATGTCTAAGGTCTGGAATACTGACTCAAAAACTAGCACAAACACATTAATATGCAAAAGAGAATAGGAAAATATTCTAATCTCACAATCTGAATCATCAAATAGTCAACAATGAAGTAATTCAGAGATCTGATCTGACTGTGAACGTTTCTATTTCAAACTTTGACCCCCATTTGCACCCTGTGTTATAATAACAAAGTCCAAAGTTTCCAATATAAGTGAAACTCACTTTTCCCATCATGTTTTACTTTTTAATGACAATTAAAAAGCCTCACTGTACCCCAACAAAGATCTCTACTTTTAGATCTGCCAAGTGCCGAAATAATTATTGTACATAATGCACCTGAATGAGCTAGAGCTCTTTAGGGCATTAAATTATTGGCGACGTGTAGGCTATGTATGTTGCTTGACATGTGAGGGCTCTTTACTGCACCTCATGTGGGACTGTCCACTGGTTTCCTCATCTTGGACCAGCACTGGGCTTTAAATCAGCTAACGGCCCTCTGCTTTCCAGATAGATAGTAATAACCTGGTGATAACCATGGAGCATGCACCTTTTAATTAATTTGCAAGTATACATTTCTCTGCTGTCCCTGTTGCTATGCATTTTTGTCAACTGTCTGAGTAGTTAGGGGAAATTGAGATTAAACATTAGAATAAGTTTGGTTAAAGGTGAAATAATGGTGCTACACCTCGTTATATCAAGGCCCAGGGCATCAACAGCTGTGCTATACATGTGAATTATCCTTAATATAATTTAAAAAAAATTGACCTCAAACATTTTGCAGCTTGTTTTTATTCATGGTTTATAAAAGAAAAAGTAGACCTGACATTAACAACCCATCTGAGGCAAAAAAAGTATCGCTTGAATAACGATCAGAAGAGATAATATACATGCCCCTGAGCTTTTCTCTCTTCAGCGTGAGCTCTTTTGTGTTACCACTGAGCAGCTGCAACGAGCGAGGGTCAATAGTCTGTAGAAGCAAGAGGCTTATCATGAGGACCTTACCGAAGAGTGCATAAAAGCCTGGGTCATGTCTCAGCTGTGCCTCTTTATGAGCAAAGTGGTGGCTTGAATGCAGAACACAGTGGCAGAGCTCTCTTGAAAAAGACAGCAACACTTGAGGTGGAATGAAGCAATGCTATTCATCTCCTCTTTATTAAATATGTCTTTTCACTGCTGCCACAACCTGAATCATGCAAAAAGGTTACTGCTTTCAGTATCTGAAAAAGAGGAATTCGGTGTGATTTACTCCACTTCACCAATATAAAATCAGCACTACTTAACTTGTGATACTAAATAAATATCTGACTGGAGGAAAGCAATCCCTTAGTTTGTTCTATATTACTAAGGCTGTCAAAATGAATGTGTTAATGCGATTAATCCACGTTAACATGTTAATTTGCGTGAAGGTAACTCTTCTTGGACATCTTCTTCTCTGCTGCTAATTTTTGACAACCCTAATATACCTATAAGCTGCTAAAATCAGAGCGACGCAATAGCTCTAATAAGCACTGTGTTTATGAAAACATCTCTTTCACTTCGCCTTTTCGTCCATTTCACGTAACAAATTAATACTTTAAGGATGCTCTTTGGTGGATTATTTGTTTGCTGAATTACAGGAGGAGTTTGGACAGATTCATAAAAGACAGTTAATCTAATTTTATCAGCATTTTTTATGATTAGTTATGACTGCGTTGTTAGCTTTCTTGACATTTTGAATGGAGTTTGTCCAAGTTACCCTCGCAAAAGTTAATGTGATTATTCACGTTAATGCATTTCGACAGCTCTATATTATACATAAGAGAATGACTCCATAGTTTTATTTAAAAATAAAAAATATTGGAGCACTG
Source organism: Synanceia verrucosa (assembly GCA_029721515.1). NCBI lineage: Eukaryota > Metazoa > Chordata > Actinopteri > Perciformes > Synanceiidae > Synanceia > Synanceia verrucosa. Next base: position 11,176,109 of record CM056567.1, on the reverse strand, counting down.
AAAGCTGTCCACAAATGTGCTCGCAGGGAGTAGTAAAATACTAAATATAGTCAGTTTGAGAAGGGCACACCTGTGTTTCATGTGTGTCTGCTGTTTGGGCAGTAAAGCTTTAGAGGTGTTTCCCAAAAGCACTGAGACTGAAGACAAAATGATGGCTGATCAATGACCTGAAGGAAGGAACTAAAACCTGACAGAGGAATGCTTTGTTTATCATTTTTGTTCATTTTAAAGCGTATATTTTCATCATGGACTCTGATATTCTTTGCTAAGTGATGTAAAAAGAGTTTGAGAAAAATAAGGAAATAAAGGGTTAACCAAACCCGTTATCTCTAGATTTACACTTACTACCGCCAAATGTCCAAGTTTACCTTTGCTGAAGTCCTTGGGATCAAGGGACAGGCTGTATCCAGGCAACGTCTCCAGCAGCAGCTTGTAGCAGGCCCTCCAGCCAGGCTCTGGGATGGTGGGAGCCACACACTGCATGGCTGCGACGCGCTTGAAAAACGCAGACTTGCGATGGAAGCCGATCAGTTCGTAGAGCTCAGACAGGATGCTGTAGCGTTGGATCTTCTCCTCTTCTGACAGCTATAGTCGTGGACACATTAACATTAACAAAAATGTGCTTATTTTTTTTACTTCATGTGGATATTTGAGTTTCACTGTGCAGAATGATGTCAGTGATTTGAGAGGCTGTGTGTCACAGTCATCTGCTGAGGGGAGGAAAGTTTCTCTTAAATATATGTTTAACAGGGGTCTGTACCAGCTGGATGTAGTGACATCAACTAGACTGTAATGGATGTTCGAGAAGTCTTATTTTATGTATACATGTGATATTTACTACTGTATGCCAACTTGGGCCAAAAACATTTGGCCTTCATATGAACTTGTTTTGCAGAAAACCATACCAGACAAAAATATCATTCAAAGTATTTTCCTAACCATTCATAGATAATCATTTGTTCTTAAATTAGGTTGTGAATGACTGGTCTATAGTTACAATTACACTGGTGAATAAACAAGCATGAGATAAAAAAAAAATGTTATTTCTGGTTTATCCAGATTTAAAAGCAGGGAAATAGAAGTTGAATCACTGAACTGATAAAAAAAACTTAATCACTGAAGGACAAAACTCTAGCACCAAAGACACAATGTTTTTTGGGGATCTGTTTTGCTGTGCTTTTTTTCTAACAGCGAGATATCCTGCAGTCTGCCACATTCAACTGTACACCATAGTGCTCACATGAATCATCCTGTTTGTATATGGAGGGGCAGTTATTTCTCGGTCAGATAGCGCACCTGTCCCAGGTTGATGTAAACAGCGTTCTGCAGGAAGTCCGAGGCCTCCCTCGCCCTCTTCTGAATGGCCAGCACCCGCACTGCTTTCACACAGGCCTCCAGCTCGATCACGCCTGCGTTCTTATACTGTGGGAGATAAGAGGACGAGCGGGGGAGGCTCAGTTAATGAAAAATGAACAGCCAACGAGGGTCGCCTTGACTTCTGCAACCCACCTCATAATCAGAGTGAATGTTTTTTCATTAACATATGACCAGCCTCATCAGTCACTGCTGATGTGGGATGACAGACAAATATGATAACTCGGATCTCCTGTCGCTCGTTTGTCAGGGATTTCCAGCCTCTACTCCATTTGTGCTTCCACCAAAAACCTTACTGCTGCTGCTGGGAGTTCACGCCGTACACAAGATTGCTTTTTTTTTTTTTTTAATCTCGCCTTCTCTCAACTTCCCTCCTCATTGTCCCCTTATTAAAATTCAATTAATATCTCAATGGCTATGTGTTGAGATTAATTTAATTTTGAATGAACTAGTTACAGGTAAAAGGGCTGGGGGAGGTCAGAGCAAAAAGGCAATTAGAATAATGAAGATAAAGCGCAGGTTTGCTTCTACATAGCTCGGCAGCATAATGAGCCTATTCAGCTTTCTCTAAGCATCAGGGATACTTTAATACTACTCTTCACAACTTTGTAGGAGTACGGTGGTCAAAGGAGCACACATATATATAAATATATAATTCCAGGAACAGATGCATAATTCATATGGTTTTGTCTGTCAAATACAGCATTTTAAAAAGGATTTTCACTGACTAATATGGTTCTACTCCCAGAGATTACACATGTTCTAAGACTTGTAAGTCCCCATGTAGCATTGAGAAATAAACAGCTGCTGTCAGCATGAACTGGTCTGATACTACTGGGACACAGTGTCTTCCAACTCCATCAAACCTAATTAAATACTGCCCCCTGGTGACAAGGACACATATAACATACGCAACATGTATCATTTCAATCACTCGTACTTCCCTACTGAGGTCATTTCCTCCTACTGATGATGCAAATCTTTAAAAACACGGCATGAACATAAACCAACTAAATGTTTTTAAAGGCTCAGTTTATTAAAGTTTTTTCACACTTTACAATAAGACTTTATCCTGATGCCATATCATAACACACTGTTCATCCTCAGAAACTGAACCGTTTATTTGCACTATTTATAGTAAAATTGTCATAACGTATCATTCTGCTCATCTTGGTTCGCTGCACCTTACTGTTTATATATTTGCACTATGTATAGGCAGTTTATTTGCACTGTTAATAAAGTTAAAAATGCCATATCATAACATACTGTTCATCTTGACTGCACTATAACTTACTGTTTATTTGCACTTCTGATCATAAGTGTCATATCATTACCTACTGTTCATCTTTATTTCACTGCATCTGTTTGTTGATTTTGCACATTGACTATCACCATGAGCCATAATATTCATCAGCATATACATTTTATACTTTTAATACTGTGCTTCTGTATTATACTTTAATTGTAAACAGTAATATTTTTTTCTGTTCTTTATTGCCTTTTTTGTACTGTGATTGCATTTCTTGCTGCTGCTACAAAGTAATTTCCCAGGTTGGGATCAATAAAGTAATTGTATTCTATTCTATTTGCCCCGCAGGGTTCACCAAGTTAAATAAATAATCTTTTTGAATACCAAGTATGATGAAAAAGCAGAGGAATTAAATAACATTAATGCATTTTTTCATACTGTATGTGTTTATGTATGGAGTTGTTTAAGAGCCCCTGATAAAAGAAAATTTCCATTCATCATTCATTATGTGATGTACAGAAAATAATTGACTTTTGAGTTAAAATCATGATTAAAAGTCCTCTTATGCTTTAGGACAATACTGAGCACTGACTGATGTACTGAGCCAATCGTAGTTGTTTATTACAAGTTAATTATCTGTTTAATGAGATGGATATGCGGCAGTTTGTTATCAATATTGTCGTTTTCCCTGTAAGGTCATATTTAAATTGGATTCCAAACCTGAAATTCTGTCCGATATTATAAACAAATAGGAGTGTTTTTTAAAGGAGTGGTTTGAAAATATCCTTCCATTATATTTAAAATCTGGGGAAAACTGTCCATTATCTATTACTAGATAATAGATTATATTGATTAGTAATGACAGTCCAACCACAACCATACTGGTTTAATTCTTGATTAAAAAGTGCTGTAATGTTTGGTAATTACCTTCCCATAGTAGGAGATGGCCTCTTTGTATTTCTCGATAATGTCCTCCGGACTCAGGCAGTTCTTTGCTCTTCCGATCTCAGTGCTGGTGTCCGCACTGATGCCGTTGGCCGTGAGAGCACCTACACTCAAAAGAGGACAGTACAGGATTAGTTTAGGAAAGACACCAAGTGACTGACCATCAGTCTGTCCCACCACAAAAGAAAAGGAAACATCAGGAGTGAACAGGATGAAGGGAAAATGTGAATCCATCACTTACTCTTTAAAAGGTAATGCCCTAAATACCACTACCATACTGTATATTAAATAACACACACATTCAAAATAGCAGAACAGATAACAGCAGATATTGTTGAATGAAACAGTGTTTATTTCTAGCTCTGAAGCCTTCTGATGATCCCACTTAAAACTAAATATTAAAGTCTTAAATCTACACCAACTTACCTCGCTCTCCCTTCTACTAGTAATAAGCGACTTCATGAATATTCAGAGTCTCTAAAATGATCAAGATGGTGTTTGTGGCTGCGCTGCGTTCAAGTCAAATGTTTCAAAAGCAATTGCCAGGTGTGTCTCTCGGCCAAATCTGATTAGAATACAAATACCAATCGCCCAGCAACAGGGGCCCGTGTCCATAGCAACACTGTGGTGCTGTCACAACGTCAAACGTGAATAATGAGATGCTGCATTGCACTACTTCTTATGCCACTTTGTACACGCAACATGGTAAAGAGAAAACACTACAGGCAATAATTGCACAGAGGTTTAAAAAAATGTTAGAGTGAATAGAAAAACGTGATTTGTCTCAGGCTATGATAGTGAGAAATTCACTAAGCGAGAAATCAAAGTATGCACCTCTGGTGATGAGCTGCCACCTGCTGGTGCTTCAACAGATTTAGGTAAACCTTGTGTACAGATGACTAAATATGCTAGAACGATATTTAAAAGATTTTTGATAGGGTGAAGTGATTATTTTTTGTGTAGTAATCAAGAGTAAGATGTGGGCCTCAATAATAACATTAGAAAAGAAAAATGGTGATAGTAAACCAAGCACAGGAAAGAACACTGCCTGTCACAGAGGGGAGGGGAAAACAACATCAAAATAAACCATAAGGAAACACAAAGCTGAAATGAAAAATGACATCAAACACAGGGCAAACCTGACCACAAGCAAACGGGCAGATTGTTGTCTACAAGTATGGCAAACGGTTTTAACATTTGATCGAACCACAGCTGTAACAGCATTTCTTCTAATAAAAATTGTATTCTCACTCGTCACAATCTTACCAAGAGAAACTGTATTTTAAGATTCATAATTCTGAAATTCCATTTTTACACAAGTCACAATTTTAAATTCAGAATTGCATTATGGATATATAGAATAATTTTTAATTTGGGATATTTGTTATCAGAAATATGAATAGTATCAATTGGATTTTACATATTTTTTTCCAGTTAGGATTCTGAGAAAGCAAACGTGTCTGAAGCTAGCTCTTCAACGTTAAAATGGCTTGCCACACAACAAGAGCTATGCTGGTTAGACATATCATACCTGGGTCAATGAGAACCTCCTGAGCTCCTACAGACAGAGAGAAAGAATGCAGATTCACTCCATGATGCAAGGCGCAATGTTAGCAGTGTTAGCCCCAACAATCTGCTTAATGGCTGCTGATGTTCTTCTAGAAAATATACTTGTCATGACAAACTTTTTGCCATGCAGTTTACTTGAGTTTTAACACCTAGTGGAGCAATTTGAAATGAGTCCAACATTCACAGCGATGCACCACAAAGAAGGAGAGTGCTGGTTAGTAACACAGAAGTAAACAACACAGGGATCAAACCTTAAATCAGCTCCAAATAACTTAATGAGTGGTTAGTTTAAGATAAAATGTATCAATGACTACTGTGACCCTTGTGGGTTGAGGTAAGTATAGATCACACTATTAATTATTCATTGAATATAGTATTATTAATAAAAGAAACACACTAAACAATACATTGTTTTGCTCCCATGTTGGATGAGCCAAAAATATTCAACTCTACAATAATGTAGCAATGCAATAAAATACATGTCTAAACAATGCATTGGTTTTGTCCATGATGTACATGTGACTGCTGCATTCACTTGTACTTTTATAATGGTATTTGTTTCATTTTTGCATTCATTTATAAATCTCTACATGCACTGGTTAGAGGTTAAACTGTGCAGTGACAATAAAGCTCAATCAAACCATATCGTAATTCAAACCACTGGAAATCTGATGTATAAGAAAAGCAGGTTAAATAATAACTGGTTGCAACCCTAAATCAGGAAGTTGTCAGATGTCACCCATGCATCATAAAAACATTTCTTTATCACTGCTTATATTCAAACTACAATGGGCTGTATTGTGCAGTTGTTAATATAACACCATGTTAATAGCATGTTAACAATAGAGTAGAGAGAGAATCAGTGAAGTCTGAATCAAATTAGAAGTCACTGGGGAAAATGTAGCTCTTCCTAGCACAAAGGAAGTCACTTAGCTTAGCTTAGCTAAGTTGACCGATGTTAGAAAGCTTTCAGTCACTGTTAAACCATCCAGACCGCTGGTTCAATCAGTCTGGCTCCAGAGGGATGTGCTCACCTGGTCTGTGGCGTTTCCCTGTGTCTGTTGGCTGGGAGACGCTTGGCTTGAGTCCTGCAGTCTTACCCGCTGTGCCTCCAGGGTAGTGGAATATGACCGAGGCTGAACACAAACCCTCCAATGCAGCTGGAAGGGCACAAATAATAAAGAGAGCAACGTTATTTTTTTTTTCTACTGCCATAGATATTAGCCTTTGAGGGTCACTGGATCATGAATGTTCTACAACCCTGATGTGAAGTTTACACTGCTAATATATTGACAATTGGCCTTTATTGGCTTATTCCAGATAAACCACAGCACTGAAATACCAAAGAGCTCATTCAAAAAGGGAAAAATCTCTCATTCAGTACACATCTTAGTAACAATTCTCCATTAACACCATTATAAGGATCAGTTTGTTTTGCATTTGTCCATGTTATGCATGGCCTCAAAAATATAGTAAACATCAGATGCTGACATATTTCTAGAAGGCATAAGCTAACATTAAATTAATTCTGAACCTCCACACTTACCACCCAGCCAGAGGAAGTCATTAACCCCCCTGAGCAGCTCCACAGCCATGTGGTAGTGGACCAGGGCGTCCTGCAGCATGCCGGCCTGGAGACACAAGTCCCCGACATGCTTCCTCATCCGCCCCTGGCAACGCTTTTTATAATGCCTGAGAGAAAGCAACAGGAGACGGGAGATAAAAAAAAAAACTTTTTCAGACAACAGCGGGGTAAATGACATGGCTCGAATAATAACATATGTTTTGGGTTTTTTAAAATTGATTTGGGTTGTGGACCCTGTCAGCAGGGTGTCAGCAGAAGAGACTTAAGTGAATCTTATCAGTCAGCTACAGAAGGGATGTACAGGAATGGGAAAGCACAAGCAAAGGGGAGCAACAAAACAAGGACTAACAAGGAGTATTAGCCGACCTACGACGCTGGAGCCTTGCACGATAACATTCAGGAAGGAGCAGCTTCACCAGGATAGAGGGGAATGTAACTGTTGAGGTCATGTGAAGACCATAACAAGATCAGGAGTTAAGGTGAAATTTTACTTGGCTGCAGAGATAAAAAAAAAAAGTGTGTATTCAGGGAAAATGTAAAAGACACATCTGGTACATAATTAACGCTCATGCTCAGTAGGCTACTTCTGAACAAGGAAACTGTTCTGGCAGAGGAAAACAAATCTGAAAAGGAAGCTGCTTTTAAGGAGGTTATGAAAAAAATAACCACAGTTTTTAAACTGGATCTTTGGATATGGATGCTTTTATCAAACTCATGTCTTTATGAGCAGCTGCAGTGTTATGCCAAGCTGGAAGGGAATATTTGTCCTCTCATGAATAAAGATCCATGATCCATGGCCAGCATGTCGCTCCAGCATCCTCAGCCAAACACACTAAAATCCCAAACTGCACCTTCCTGACCCAAATGTCCTCCTGGAGTAGAGACAAACCTCAGTAGCATTTATCGTGCCAAACGTTTTTCAGCCCCTCCTATAAAGGACCATTCCAGTGTTTTTTTAGTGAGTGTATTTTTTAATGGTTGGAGGTGACCACTGGTTTCAGTTATGTCTGTAATGCATAAAAATCTAGAGACAAGTAGTCCATCATTTTGTCTATAAATGATGGAACAACATTGTCACAACGTTGACGTCTTTACCGAGCTAAAAAGCGAAAAACATTGACAAGAAATGCATGTGTAGTTTAGTCCTTGAGGAAATGCTTTAATTAAAAGTCATTTCACTTCCTAAGAATGTACAAGAAGTTCCCAGGAAAGACATGTCATTTTCTACTAATTGTAGGGAAATTAAACACAGCATTAAATCGATGCACTTACAATTAATTAATCCAAATTCTTTGCTAAGTAACAAAGTATTTTAGTCAGCGCACTGCAGGTAAGCAGAACATGAAAAAACATATGTACCATCATAATGGAGATTTAAATTTCCCCTTGTAAATTATTGACAAGTGACTATTTAGTGAGTTTTAATTTGTATTTTTCTTCGAAGGAAATTCATATTCCAATCATATAATCAATTCTCGCTTATGATTTGGACAGTTGTGATTAGCCTAGATTGATTTTTATAGAAGTTTGGCCTTGTTTTGTATTTTATCAGCTGGTGTTTCAACTATTTTGCTAAGAGTGTTTTTTCATAACACTGTTTTTTATCAGCTAATGTTTGGTCCTGAACTTCAATGAGTATTTTCACTCAGTAACTGTACAAACTAAAACTTGTAGAGGAACGATGAGTTTGGCTTCAAGTCATGAGCGAATGCACAAAAGCAACGAGGTCTGGTGTTCACTTTAAAGCCAGAGATGATGATGATGGGATCGGAACGGGTTAACTAAACTTATGAATCTAACATCTCACCTTTTCACACCCAACAATAAACTCACAGGACAGTGTGGAAGAAAGAAAAGAAGACAGACAAATAAACCAAGGTAAACAAACGAAAATGAATGCAGCAAAAATCATGAGACAGATTTTTGAGAGGAGAATTTTTGAGCAGGCAAGGCTGATATGTAACAAGCAACTTCACACAGAAACAAACACACTAACAAATTGCAAACAACGCAGTATATCACATTAACTGGCTGCAGGGAGCATTCAAGCACTCTCTAACCAGCCTCTAATTGCTTAAGTGCTTTTGAAAAAGAGGCTAAGTTGGATCAAACAAAACAACTCACCTGCTATCTGTGTCCAAACCCACAAAGTCCTTCTTCTCAAAGGGCACACAGAGCAGTGGTATCTTGTCACCTGACTTGTCTGTGGCCCGGTCAAGCCGCTTGGACTCCAGAACAATAAATATAGACTCCACAAAGTCATCCACTCTCTTCTCCACATCAGGGCAGTCTTCAAAGCTGGGGTAGAAGGCCACATCTGTACGCTGCTGCTCTGCAATCTCTCCCTGCAGCCCAAACACCAGCAACCTCGAATCATACAGCGTAGAGCTGTAGACCTCCTTCTGACCATGGAAGCGCTCTGCAGTCTGGGGCCACTCCTTGGCTGATGTACAGGTGGTGATGGAGATGAGGCCCACCACTTTACGGTGTGTCTGGAAGTCTCCCCACTCGTTGTTTTCAGGCAGGTAGTGGTGGCGGTAGCGGATGTAGAGGAGGCGCTGTGAGTCCCTGATACTCACCTGACTCACACTGGCGATGCGCTTGTAGATCTTGAAGAACTGGTCCTCAGGTACTATGCCAACCGGCTGGACCACCACTAGCACTGTCTGGTGGTCCTCGGCACATTGCATGTAGTCTGGGACACTCATCTTTGCATGTGGCTTCATGGGACAGAAAAAGAAAAACATTTAATAGGGTTGATCATATTTCCACAACAACTTCAATGCATTCATTATAACAAAATATCTAATTATCTAACCCTTTCTGCAGGAGAAAGAGCAGAGATGACAAACCAAACCAAACGTCAGTTGTGTTTGTGGTTGAATGAAAAAGTGTTGATTGGTTCTCTAAATCGCAGCGACTCCTAAATAGTACAAACACTCATGCTTTTCGTACTAAATGCAACGTTACTTTTGCCGATGAGAGAAGTAACACCTGATGCTGTGTGTGCTAGCATAAATATCAAGCTGTGGCAGCTGGCAACATCATTAAAGTGATCTAAGGTGACACATGGGGTGAAACAAGTAATACAACATAAGCTTTCGTGTCGTTAGTTTGTATTTGAGTGATTTAATATAAAGAGAAAAAGCCATGTTAAACCATACTGCCATGTCAAAACATCTGTGTCAGCTAGCTTAGCTAAGCTAGCTAACCTATGAATTGGCTGCTCATGAACGTCATACAGTAACGACGCAGACTGACAAAAACAAATAATTAATGCACATATTAACTCTGTGGTGTTTTATTTGTCTTTGATATATAACATTTTCTCACCTTACCTGAGTAGTAACCTGTCAAGTTGTACAGCTTCCTCCTCGTTTAACCAGTGTTTTGGCTTTGCGACACTTGACGATAATCAGCAGAGAAACATCCGGTGCCAATTTTCAAAATAAAAGTATCATTGTTTAATTGTGTTAGGAGATAATTTTACTGTCGTAGGTAAAGTCATCCATCCATCCATCCATTATCTACCGCTTATCCTCATAGGGTCGCGGTGGGGCTGGATCCTAACCCAGCTGTCTTAGGGCGGAAGGCGTAGGTAAAGTCATCTGAAAGATAAATATCTACCCATGTCAACATCATATCCACATCAGCTAAAAAAAATCCCAGTGCCCACACATTGGAAATATGATTATAGGTTTAGCATATTAAAAGCATTAAAAATGTAAATATATGAGCTGAGTTAGGTATCATTCCTACTCTCCCAGCAAATAGAATGCACATAACTGAATGTAATTAGTAATTTTACATCTTAATCCCTGAACAGAATACGATTTTAACAACTTTGTTAAATATATAGCAATATTTTTGCTTTTATTTTGAAATAGAAATCTTTGAGTCCGACTCTGTATTTCGCCACTTCCTGTACTATGTTAGCTCCACCTAAAGAACAAAGGAGGTACTGCAACTGATCAAAACCACATGATTAACAATGTTCTTCAGATGTATTGACTTGTCACTTTGTATTATTTTCTCTGGTGAAAGTTAAAATCCCATTAATGAATGAAACAATCAAGACATGTAGATTCAACTCCACTTTATTTTTTTCTTCACCCATAAATCACTTTTCACAAATCTTCTTGGAAGACAACAACATATTATTCCCTATTTTCTTCTTTTTTTGGCCAAGGGGAATTGGTCCAAAAGCAAAGCAGGAGCTCAGAGAGAGACATGGAATGTCTAATACATGATTCATAGTGAATATACATCAATAAGAGACAAACATCTACGACCATCAACTTACAAAACAGTGCACATTGTGTGTGAAGGCTGTCATCACTAGAGATCCCAAACACAATTTTGAACAGTGGGGTTAACAGAGTAAGAGAGGGAAACAATGTCGTTCTTGATTTAAAAAAAAAAAAAAAAAAGACAAATCATAATATATATAATGCAATGAATGCACACATAAAAGTGAAGCCTTATTTTTCCCATGCGGTGAGTGTTCAATAATAAGAACGTGTCAGGTCAATCTAAACACACCAGCTTTATGTCTGTGGGGTTTCAGTGCATAGTCACATTACTGCATCTTCATGTCTGGGACAGTCAGTGAAACTGTAGCATAAAATAAAGAGAGGCATGAAAAGCTACAATTCTTTTCAGTCTTATCACTTACAATCCATGTGGAATGGTCCTTTCTAAATCTATATCATATTTTTGCCAGGAACGCTTCATGGAAAATGCAGAAGATGGCAGGTAAGTGCTAATACAACTGTGAAAATCCACCTGCAATGCACATTACAGATATATCTTGGCACCAAATGTGAAATTAAGAAATGTGTTTGTCCTGCACTACTGGGTGCTAAAATGATTGATTACCAACCTTTTTAATGTTTGGCCCATTGGTCACCACTGTCCACTGAGAGCATTTGGTTCCAAAATTAAACTCAACACTAAAGTCAGTGCAACCGGTTCACATTGTATATTTAACTATCAGTTTACCAGTTTTCTGTCAGTGCTACATCCTAAAGTGATGGTTGACATGTTTTCACACTGAATAATATTTTTGTAAGACAATACTGAATAGTTCTGGTTAGGATAGGCAGTAAAATGTAAATACATAGATTACCCAGCCTATTAAATACCAACTATGTATATTAAGCTGTAGTATTTCACAGGTAAAATATCATACTAAATATCAGCCACAACTAGTCACCAATGATTACTTAAAGACACAATATGTTCTGACTTCTTAGTTATCATTATGTAGCATTAGCTTTATTCTTAACAGAGCTTAATTTACTTTTCTTAAAGGTATGCAATCATTTTTTGAGCATTAGTAGCACAATGTAACCATCATGTCCTTGCAAACATAAGGAAGGAAATGCACACAAGACATGTTGTAGATCTCCAGGCCAATGCGCCTGAACGTAATGTTTTGTTTGTTCGGGATACCTTTTATATGACATAGATAAGTACTTTTTTTGGTGGTTAATTTATTTGTATTGTTGTATACACAGGTCAGACGAGCACAGGACATCAGTGTGTTACAGTGAGTTCCCACTTCAGAACTAAACCTCTTCTTAAGGAGACCAATGGACCAAAATTACAAAAAGCTGTCCACAACAAAAAGGCGTATTTCACCTGCTGTAACTCTCATAATTAATTTGGGTTAAGGATATTACAGTCATTGCTACTTCTGTGTGCATTTGCATCCAACTAGTGTGCAGTCACATAACAACATGGGAACTTGAGGGCTACAGAAAAAGACGACAAAGTAGCTAAGACTGAGTGATGATGTGTTTGGTCTGCTGAGGATCAGGAAGATTCTGGGTTGAATGTTGTCATCCAGAGGATTAGTTTAATCTCCAGCGATCATGTGGCTGTGGCCAAGATAAGTCGATCTAATTATCACACATTTAAACACCCCATTGATTCCTATTGGACGAGGAGACCTTAGTAACACTAGTCTGTCAGACAGGGAAAGGTCTGAAAGAAAAACAGAATAAAACAGATAAAGACTGAGTGTCATGGTGCAGTAGGGGGAACGTGTGTTTTCTGATTAGCTAGATATAAGATATTTGGCATTCTTCATTATGACATTGAAAGTGAGTGTATACTGCCAGTGGTGCAGAGACAGACTGGATAAAGGGCCTCCATTAGGGCACAGGGGAGGTGAGGGAATGGGGTTAAGATGGAGAATTACGCTCCACATTTCTCACGCCAGTTTCAGAAATTGGTCCACTGTATCTGCTTCCACCGCCTCAGAAAGCATTTCGTAGTCCTGATGGGAGGAAGAATGTCAATTAGCAAACAAGAAAACAAATAACTCCAGTGAGAATTATTAGAAAAAATAGCAAAAACATCATTACAGGTGTTGCAAAGAGTCAAACACATTTCTAGAAAATTTCCCAAAATCTTCCAAGGCAAGTTGAACCAAGAAATAACTCCTTTCAATCTTGAATTTATTTACACACTTTCAGTTGTTTCTATTACTGGAGTGAATATATTCCCTATATAGACAGTAGTCTAGAGTTTAACACTTAAACACTAGTTAGCTGTTTTCATCTTGCTGTTACCATGTGGGATGTAGCTTGACTGATCAATCTATTTTCATTCATTATTTAATTTAAAACATTTCTTTTCTTAACTCTTTGTTCACTTGAGGGCAGCAAAACAATGTGTAACAACTTGCAGACATTATCATCTTTTAAGGGGAACTTGAGCTTGTTCACACATCTGGAGTAATATTATCATTCATTTGGAGCACTTCTGACCACCTGAAGAATACGACAATATTCACGCGCTTTCACTCTACTTTTGTTCTCCACCACCTGCTGATGGAAATGACTATCTATTAAATGTTCCACTTTATTCAGCTGTGTCAGTTTGCAGTTTGATGCAGAGCAGAGCAAGGGGGAACCAAAACATTCAAGTTGTGTACTAGAACCCGGACTAGTGTTGTTACAAATGTCTGTTTTTATTAATATATTAATATGTGATGTTTGTCTTTTCATTTGGCTAAAGCACTGGTCTGCCGCTAATGAATGAGAGCTGCTCAGCCGCTGCTCATAAGGAGGCTACATATCTACAGGCTTGGAACAAGAAGTGTAATATTATCACTATCTGTCAGTGACAGGTCAGCGTTTTTGTTCCAGTGCTCTGCACAGAGCTGACATCCGCTCACTCATCCCCATCGCCAGCACACACTCATGCACTCATAGTAGGACAGCTATGACCTGAAAGTCACTGTACAGCTCTGTAAAGCTGATCGGAGCGAGATTCATCTGATAATGCTCTGTAGGTTCATATTTGTTAACTCATGCATAGCTTAGTTTGCAGTGCAATGATTTGAAAAATGAAGGAGGAAAGGTTGCACAAGTTGGTTACAAGGTAAGATGAGCCAGAGGAACACTTATTTTTTCACATTTACACAAGAGGACAGAATACACCCCTTTATGTTCTGATGGCACTGACATCACGTGAAACAAAAATAATGAGGCAGGTGTGTGTGTGCGTTCCTCACCCCACAGTACTGGTCTTCATTGAAAAGCTGGGGGGGGACCGCCGACGGGTTCCCCGATTTGCTCCTCATTTCATCACGAAGCTCCACGCCCACCGAGATGTCGATGAGCTCGTACTGGATGCTTTTACTATCGAGGATTCGCATCACTTCTGACTGTTGAGACTTCACCTGAAAAACAACTGCAATTTAGTCCTGTTGGCCATCATGCTGTCAGTCAGCGTGATAAATAACAAGCAGACGAAGGCTGTTAAACAACTCTGGAAAAACAATAAATCTTGTATTACTATTTCGCCTCAAGAGCAGGAACATTTAGACATTTTTCAAAGCCTGGGGCTGTGATGGAAAGGAACTAACTTTTTGAGGCTGTGCCTTTAAAAAGCAGTGGCTTTATCCGGCCCCTGGGTGATGATTAATAGACCCAGTGGAACATTCTGCTATCTTTTTGGCCAACTGAGGAAGTTGGGAGGGGGTTTGTAACAGTGACCACACCTAAGCACAGTGCTAACTGCAAAAACACGCTGACTGGCTTACAGTCGGCCACAAATACTCGTTGTGAGAAGTGTCACATCCTTAAGCTAAAAAAAGGGAAAGCTTTTAAAGGCTCAAGCAGTTGAAAGCATCTTTGAATCATGTGAAGAACTGAGTTATGGCACATTAACTATGGAGCAATTAAATATTATATAAGATAGTTATGTCATGACATGTTATAATTTAATTTAAACATTTAAACAAGAAATGCTTTGAAGATTAAAAAAAGAGAAGAATAATATGCAGCAGGTGGTGAAGGCAGCAGACTGAGTGTAACCAATTAAAGGTTTCAACAGCAAACCAGCAATGTGCGTTACTGTACATGAAAGGGTTAAAAGTTAGTGGACGTCACAAAACTTTTTTTGTTTTTCATGATGAATTCCTCACACCTAATAGGTACCAGATGTTTGGCCCTGTGTGCAGACATACACTGCAAAAACATATTCCTGCATGGAATGCTGTGTTTTACGACATTATACTATCAATGAATACAGATAATGTGGATATCAACCTGTTCAAATTGATTCGCTCAGGTATAGTCTATGAAAATATTTAGCAAACTTCATTACAAAGTCGAACTATTTAAGTATCCTGCTTCTCAATTAACACATATGTCAGAAAACGTTAACGGGTGTGACACTTTTCGAGACTAAAGATTAAACTGATCAATTCGGCTTGCATATAAACTACCAGATAGCTCTTACTTTAGTTACTTTTCAGATTTCAGTACCCCATCTCATGCTAGCGTACAAAGTAATCAGAAAGGAAGCCACACGCAGTGCAAACTTAAAATGACAGATTTTTACATTAAGTTTGGCGAAAGCAGATACACTTTGTTCGTAATATCGCAATCCCGGCAAGGCTTGTTGTACCAAAATAACACTATGACAATGTTACTATTTAGGTGAAGTAATGCAGTCGAGACATTTCGGCAAAAATAGCTAGCTAAACAAGGAACAACACCTTCCCTCTAGCCAGATAACGGAAACGAGGTGAATCGCGCATCCTGGCTCCTCTTCGCAGACAATTTCTATTTTATTTTGTTACATTGCAACTGGAAACGTCCAACTTCATAAAGCCTACAACCTGTTACTGCTGACGTTTCAATGCTGATATAGAAGGGCGCTGATGTGCACAGGCCCACAGGAGGAAGCTGGTCCACTGATAGGTGCTGGGTGTGTCTGTTGGACCGACCATTGTTAGCTGCTACCACCGGAGCAAAAAACACAAACACAACGTTAGCTTCGTTAAATTATGCTCGACTCACCGTCCGGGAAGGAGAAACGGTGGTGAAGTACAGTTTGATCCCCATAGCTGCAGGTCTTTCCGCTGCCTTTGTGTATCTGCTTGTGCACGGCTCTGTCTGCTAGTGTCAAGCTCAACAGTAAAATAGATTAGTAACTGTACAGGAAGCTCTGCGGTATTTTCAAAATAAAAGACACACATGAACCTATAAATACCATGAATATGAATTTATTAATGTGTTTAATGGCCCTGGACTGGACATGTTCAAAGGTGTGTCTAAATACAGTCACATGCATACAGTATAGTGTATATAGGTTATTATATAAATGGTTGCTGTACTGACCTGGAAGAAAGTTATGTGTGGACCCCGTCACTGTCAGGAGGAATTATTAAAAACCAGTAACTTACTTGATGTAAGTGCATGTTAGTATTATTTAAGACCAGATCCAGCACCCCAGATGTGTGGATGTTCTATTTCACCTCACTCTTCTGTGACAGAATACCATTTTTGCACATTTTGTCAGAATTTGTGACATTTTATGGACCGAAAGGTGAATTGAGAAAATAACTGGCAAGTTAATAAATAATGAAAATAGCTATTAATGACATCCACTTATCGTCTGTGTAGGCTTTACCTCTTTTGAAAATCAAATGAATGTTTAATACTGGAAACACTGACAGGAAATGATTTGTTGTATTCTGGTGAACTTGACTCTTCTCTGTCCCTACTGGGGACCACTGAGGACCACGGCTGGGTGCTCAGTTTAAAGAGACAGTGCAGAGCTTTAGTGATATTTCCATTTGCCTATCATGCTCCTGGATCAAATGGTAATATTTTTGATTCATAATAATTAAGAATGATACTTTCTTTCCCTATCATATCTTCCACTTGTTATGCCTCTGTCCATCATCTCCTCTTCCTTCCACTTGTACTTCTATTCTTTCTAGTTTTGTTGCACTGAAAGCAAAAATGCAAACAGTGCTTTTGTGCATGTGCTAAAAAGTTATGTATATATGTTTATTTTATAGGCCTAAGGACATTTAACATGTGCTGTAGTGTATGTTGGAAAGATGGTTCATTATACAAACAGCATCCTGTGAATTGTGACTGTGAATTACCCCCAAAATAATGGTGTAAAAAACATTTCTGTCCATCTGTCTGTACATACAAACCCTGTCAACTGTCACAGTGAACACAACACTGAAGGTTATTCTCACAGATCCATTCTCCTTTTTTAACATTGACATACTGTTGCATGCAAACATTTAAATAAGTTTTACAGCCCTGATCATGAAACATTTATGCTTTTGCTATACTGACTTGTATATGTGCGTCAGTGTGTCTGGCCAGGAGCTGTCGTCAGCACGACACACCTGAAAGTCAGGAGATGTAATATTTCCAAAAATAGTTTTGATGCTCCAGTTCTGTCTCCTGACATATTCTCTTAATTATTTATTTTAAAGCCTCCAGCTGAGTCTCATTCCAGGGTACGTTTCTGTGAGGCTCATAGTGCCTGTCCACAAATAGATCATTTGCAATTTGCAACTTCGCCACTAGATGTGAGACTCCACCTTTATATAAAGCATTATGTGAGCTGCCTCTCGTCTCCTTCCAAAGGACCTTTGCAGGACATAAATGAGGAGGTAGAGGTAGTAGGGGGGTTTAGTGTTGATCAAGGAGTTTTCAGCCTTGGCAAACTGGTTCTGTTGTTTTCTTTGTCTCATGTGCTTGTAAGTCATGATTGTTGATGTTTTCTGATGTTAATATTGGTGTAATGCCTTGGCCAAGTCTCCCTCGAAAAAGAGATCTTACTCTCAGGGGACTACCTGGTAAAATAAAGGCTAGTAATAAATAAAAGGAAACTTCAGCATGACACTTGGCTGCTGAGGGGATTCAGTCTGGGACACTTTGTCAAACCATTAGACCACTCAGCAACATTAAGCAACTTGAAATTATCCAGACTATGACATTTTTGCTTGACAAATGACATCATAAGCAACAATTAACAAATCAGTGTAGTGTGTTGTTGCTTTCTACAATTTGAGCCCCATTAGTTCTGATGAGCAGTGATGAAATGGCCCCTTCTGTTGTGAGTCAGACAAGAGGAATGTGGGAGAGAATCCAACAGCACCACAGTTCAGCTGACTCAGGGTTTTCAGTGAGTTACTGATCCGTGCAGGATGGACCAGTAAACACAGTCAGACCAGAGCTGGACTGCAGAGCCTCGCCACGAGGGTCAATATATCTGAGCGAGGAGAACAATATCCTCTCTGAGGTCTGCACCGCAGGACACTGAAAACCAATTCTGCTCATGACGTGACATGAAAACAAACCAGGTCTTGTTGCTGATACTCAAATAATTGTTGTTATGTTATCATAATTATCATGTTACGTATAATATCAAACGCGTACATGATGAAATGGAGAGGTCATCTTTTTGTATCTAATGTCGCGTTTTGCTTGCACCTTTTCATCTGTATCTTTGCAGGAAATTGCAGACAGCCCACTGCTCCTCCCTTAAGGGATGGGTAAATAGCAGAAGTGAATTTCATGTATGTATGTACCTATACATATATATATATATGTATATATATATATATATATATATATATATATATATGTGTGTGTGTGTAACAGAAATATCAACAACCTCTCTCCAGAGTTGCTGACTCCACCTTTTATGTAGCACAGAAGTTATCACCATCACCTATAGAGGGCACTGTATAAGGCACAAACTACAACTAGATGCAATGGTGCACTTCAACTAACACATGGAAGCAAATGGAAAAGAAAGAATTAGTGCCTGATAAGTGTTTGACAGTCTTAATGACACAATGAGTAAAAACACAGGACTTTTGCCCTGGGTTGACCCGACACAAACACCAGTCAGCCTTTCTTGTCGCTGTCTTCAAAGCCACCAGACTACATTCAGAAAAACAGCACAGCCACAAACCGAGCCTTTTACTTATTTCCAAATTTAGCACAGTGTGTCAATTCCAATAAGGAGCATTTTCACAAATGCAGACAACCAGGTGAGTAGTCTCTACATCACTCACTTCTGCTATAGAAGTGACTGAGGCAACGGCTTCCACCATAACATCATTTTCTTTACTGGTTCTGTTTAATGGCTTCAAATAGTGATTTTCATTGTGGTTACCTGACCAGTGAGAAGGACATTTTTTATTTTGTCATCCAGGTTAAAATGTTCTTCTCCAGACATCCTTCCCTATAGTCCTAACTCAGTTTTTTAGCCTACACATCCTTGTTTTTATGTTGATTCAGGCACAGACTGGCGATGTGCTAGCTGCTAGACTGAGTTTACAAATTACCAGCACACAGTGCAGCCTTACACTATGTAAATAACAGCTGAGGCCCTGCTTGGAGGAACACTGTTTAGCAGGTTGCTATGGAGACCAATTAACCATCGGGAAACATCCATCGAGGAGCAGCCACAGATTTGTCATTTCATCTGTTTTGCATCAACCCATAAAGAAAGATAACCTGCATGAAAACATACAGCTCCAAAAGGAAGAATTCAGTTTTTAAAACAGCATGAGGTTAAAGGGTTTTCTTTTTTTGAACAGTGCAGTTACAGTGTTGCCATGATAACATACATTTGTGTGATATTGTGTTGATTTGCTGACCAGTATACAAGCGAAAGAACATCACAAGCAGGAGGCCTTTGTTAGATATTAATTTCATTTGTCAAGAACAAGAAAAACTGACAAAAAAAAAACATACGGTTTTGACATTATGTTAAGAGAAAATAAAAAAGTAAACTGAGAATAAAAAAAAATGCATTTATATGATTATATCAACAGACACAATAAGGTAGAACTCAGTTGGAGTTTCAGTTAATCAAACAATCGAGGCAGAGCGTACCATCATAAGTGAGATTTAACTTTTACTTACGACTGTTCCGTTATTAAAATATAATACGGTAATCTGGACTCTATAGTCGGTTGGCTTGGAGGTAGGCGACATGCTCATGACACTTTATTTTAAAGATAACTATGAAGATAAGAGACGTCTGTTGTTTCTTGCACAGTAAGCAAACACGCTCCTGATAAATTCATTTTCGGACATGCTTTATATTATAGGCACTCATGGTGAAAGCACGAAAATTCATTCACAGAGCATATGTGTGACAGATTATGTTTTTATGTTAAAAAATGATCATTTCTGCCAGCTCTGTCCCCAACAGATGTTTAACTCAATCCCACTGTCACTGCATCAGTAGTAGGCATTATTATCTCCCAAAGACATACAATATAACAAGACATTTATCTATCATTAATACACTCATGTAACATCCATGTTCACTTTTCCCTCAAAAGACACAATCAAGATTCCCAATATGACACAATCAATACAGTGATCGCTAACGTTGTAATCTACATGACAAAATAATACATATCCATGTTAAAACCTGATTTTATATTAGATCCCTCATAAAAATATCCATCTTTCTTGACCACAGCTATAGGCAGTGTATGAATACATGTGCTATAAAATGGAACATGTGAGAGCAAACACAAAATGTGCTTTGATTTTGGAAATCAAAATGTCAAACACTGGAATCAATCAGCACTAACTGTGTGCTAAATTGTATACAGAATGTGCTCTCAAGGCACAATGCAGGCCCCACACTGTAAAATGGTAGATTATTTTACCTGGAGTTCAATTAAAAAGTTGATTTTGGCCTTGATTTTTTTTCCACAAGCAGTAATGTAACATTTCAGGGCTCCATTAGCAGAAATGGAATACAATATTCACAAATATGTGTTTCACTAGTGTACAAGCACCTGAAAATGAGAAATTGTTTTGTCTTGTTTGAGCTCAGAGTCAGCCCCTCACATCTACATAAACCTGTGTTTTACTGTTTTATGTTGCTGAAAGGCCACCATAGTTGTCATGCTTCTGCCATGCTTGTGAAACTGCAGTAGTGTGTGCTGTAGAGTACAAACCTTTCATACCGCCAGGCATCACCTGAAGTGAATTTAACATAGTTTTACACTCGTCTGCTCATGTTAGCACAGCCTAGGAAGAGAGTTGGTTGCAATCTGCAAACACACCACTAGATGACGTCAAGTCTCAAACACTGTGCCTTTAAACCAGTTCCTTAATTCTATTTAAAAAAAATCATTAGTTTGGGTCCCAAACTGACTTTTAAAAAATAAATAAAATAAATATTTGCACATTTTAGATGCTATTTGACATATTATATCAGTTTTGTATACTAAAAGAAAAAACAAATCCCTGTTATCAGCAGTGAGCTTAAACATGGTCACATGACACACGCTGTGAATGAGTCCACAAATTCTAATAAAAATCAGCAACAAAACACTAACATATATATATTATTATTATTACTAATCTTATGTATTCCTCTTCACTCAGCCTCACACTTACAGTGAAAATTCACATAAGACAAGCCAGCAGTGTGTATACTATAACTAGCTCCCTCTCTATCAAAGCACATAAATGATTTTTCATACAGTTCCTGGAACACTGAATCTATTACTTAGACTTGGCTTCATAATCCAGTACTCGTTTTGTTTTCCTCAGCATGAAGGCAACAATTAGGCCGCATATAACCAAAGTGACCGCGTAGAGTCCCACAAAGAGAGCTGCCTCGCTGCTCCCATGCAGACCTGAGTACAGCGCCCTGCGGTCCACGTAGTCCAGGTGGGAGGCGTGGATCTGAGACAGAGTGCAGCAAGATAGAAGAACGTGGAAAATCTGATGACTCTGGCCCACAAAGTCGCACCGTCCGGGGAAGCAGCGCTCCAGCAGAGGGCATGTGAAGAAGAAGCTGCAGCTCAGAAAGAAAACCACCTGTCCAAAGTGATAGATAAGGGCTGGGTCGTTGCTGGATGTTGAAAACAGGAATCTTTTAACCACAGGACTGATGTCCCACATGTAGGCGAGTGCCGAGGGCACCACCTGGCACACCTTACGCACCCATGGCGACTGGCTGTGATTGCAGTACTTGCCATAGCTGCATCCCAGGCATGATAGGCAGCTGAGGACGGTGGCGACGGGCATGAAGACCCCATGAACCTTTCTGTGCAAGCTCTCATCCACGGCATAGTAAAAGTGACTTACAGCGCTGCCGTATTGATACTGTGCTACCCCGACATAGTCCAGAAAGAAGAAGATGTAGTGGCAGAGCTCAGATTTACCGCCCAGCAGGTGAGCTGCTGCGCTGAATGCAGAGTAGACCAAAGAGGACAGGATGAGGACCAACAGGGGCCACGAATGAGGATCGCCCACAAAGTCCACAGTCTCAGAGAGTTGAAGTAGTTTGACCAGAATAACTAAAAAAGCCACCAGGTGAGTCCAGATGTTGATGGTCTCATTGTGGCGCTGGAATAAAGACAGGAAGTAGTAGCGCCAGTTTTGGTTGAGCGGTCGGTAGCCGGTGCAGATGTAGTGCTCTCTGAAGTAGAGGGGAACCTCGGTGTCTCTCACGGTGCCGGGCATGGAGGGAGCAGCCTCGGTCAACATCTGGGGAACCGCTCTGATCTGCTGCAGGCTGATGAACACCCGTCCTATTCTCTCCATCACTATGGTTGCCATGACGCTCAGTAGCGGAGTCACTAGGTGGTTCCTGCAGAGAAGATTTTAAGCAATGTTGGTGTTGTTGTTAAAAATAAAATACCAATCAAAAAAACAAAACTCTGGAGCATGGTCTCCTCCTGCATGTGTGAATGATTTGAAAATGTACTTAACATTCTGTTTTCTCTGTATCTTTATTCTGTTTCTGTATTTAGTGTTTAATGATGATGTTATAACTATGGAAGCTGCAACAGTGACACCACGAGATAAAAGATCAGCTCAAATATCAGAGCCATTCAAATGTCTCAAATTAATCTCTACTTCCTGATGTAAGTCTATGGGGAAAATCTTTTTTTATGTATCACATTGACGGCTTTGGAAGTGAAATAATTCTACCTCCACACCCCTCTACCCTCCCCTGTTGCAAATTATGATTTTTTTCATGTTGTCAGTCAATGTACTGATTATGTGCCTATGTTGCTGAGGTGTTTTTTTACTGTTCCCACACTGTGCTTCCTACTGGAGCTCAGTCTGGTTGCCTTTTTTTTCCTCCCTTCCCTCATGTTATGCTGCATTCTCTTTCTTTCCTCTTTCCTCATCTGTCTTCCTGCCCTGTATACCCAAAGTGTCATATTGTTTGTGTGATGCATGTGTATGGACAGGTTGATGGCTAATTTCACTGATCAGTGACAATATAAAGGCTTTCTAATTCTGAAGTGATTTTCTAACAGATTGTTACTGTGGCATCAAATTTCTGGCCTCAATCTTTGCCAGGAGGAGAGGTGTTCACAGTCCCACCTCAGCAGACTAACCTGACCACTATGTCAAGCTGAGTTAATGAAACTGACCCCACCTGTGAGAATGCCCATGTCTAGAACATAACCCCCATCTATCCATCCATTTTCTACCACTTATCCTCACATAGAGTCACGGGAGGGCTGGAGCCTATCCCAGCTGTCTTAGGGTGAAGTCTCCAGTTCATCACAGGACACATAGAGACAGACAACCACCCACACTCACATTCAAACCTACGATCAGTTTAAATTAGCCAATTAACTTAATCCCCATGCATGTTTTTGGATGGTGGGAGGAAGTCGGAGTACCCAGAGAGAACCCACACAGACACGGGGAGAACATGCAAACTCCACACAGAAACCAAACCAATCTTGCTGTGAGTCGACAGTGCTAACCACTGCACCACCATACTGCCCAAAGTTGTGAAATAAGATTAGAAATCTGCAAACAGACTCTCTTTCAGACGACTCATACTAACCTTAACCATTCAAGATCAATGAGAAGAAAATCAATCCAAGAATACCTATTTGGACAACCCCAAATGTTAGATGTTAGACAGGTGTCAAACAGTGCAGTTCAGAGCTGCAGACATGAAGCCATTGATCTTGAATTGAACTTAACCACTGGGCATTACGCAACACTTCCCCCAACCTTGGACATCACATTTTTGGTTCTCTATACCATAATACTCAACTCTGCTAGGCTGCTTACGTCATTTTTTTTCTCAAAAACTGCACCATGTCAAAGGACGATGCTTGTTTTTTTGTATTTATCAGGTCCCAGTGGTCGCAAATGACAAAGATGTATTAAAAATGCAGTATGTATCCCCATCACTTCACGGAGCTCACCTAGAGTCAGTGTCTGTCGGCTAAGTGCTGGAAACTTTAAGTGCTGTAAACTTTAAAGGACTGAGCTTAAGTTCTGCAGCCGGAAACACAAAAGAAACTCCTCAGACTCACTCACCTTAGAGTGCTTTATTGTTTCCTTCGCTGTTTCCTTCTTATTTCCTTCGGTGTCCACTGTTGAAGAGACGCCTCTTCTCCTCTTCCTCCGCCCGCTGAGTCAAACACTCCACAGGTTCAGGAGGAGAAAACGTCAAACAACGTGATGTCCTCAAAGTGTAGCCGGAAGTGTGCTGGTTGTGTCATATAAAAATAAAAGCATAATTTTTTCGCTACTTCGAGAACAAGGTGGAAATTCTAAAACTCATTACAGATCTCTTGATAAAATAAAAATTCAAAGTGTAAAATGAAAAGCAAATTACATATAAAATTAAAAGTAAATTATATATTATGTGAACTATATTTAAAAGAAATAACACTTGTCTTTGGAGAGGTGATTTTATTATTATGATTGTGAATTATTTAATCAAATACATTTTGGCGTATTATGGGAAATATGTGATGATTGGTTTCTACTTCTAACATGGCTTATGCTGCAAATAAATAATATACAATATGGGTAAACACCTGCAGATTGGAATCAGTGAAATATAGGCTAGTAAATAAAATTTTGGAAAAATACTAAATAAAATCTAATATAAACATGCCTATATAATACCATGTGTACACATAATATTTGAAGCTGCGTTTAACCAGGTTATCGGTCAAAACATTGCAGCAGTCATGTGTTGACAGCTATTTTATTTTGAAAATAGAAACCGGAAGCTCTGTTGTGGTTACCGTAGCTTCTTACAGTAGACACCAGGAGGAAGAAGGCGTTTCCTTAAAAACCTAGAAAGAAGGAAATACCGTCAAGAAAACCTCAAAAGTGACAAAATGACTTATGTTTATACATCAGTAGAAGTCCTGCTGCAAATGTTCAGCTTAGACTATTAACGAAAGTTGTGGTGTGTTCAAGGGTAAATGGACATCAGGGTACTGAGATTAGAGAAGATATCCCGGCTGTGTGGGTGTGAACTCTGCTACATTCTTTGTCAATGAATCTGCTCAGGAGTTTACACAGACTGCAGCACCACACTACTTAAACATGATTTGATTAACACCACATATTGAACTGCACATTCATTGAGATGTGTTGAAGTTTAAGTACACAAGTCATGTGAGGATAAGTTAAAAGATTTTAGGAAACTATTTTGTAATAGGTAAGGAGAATTATGGAGGCAATAAAACTATTATTCTCTCCATAAAAAGCTCTTTAAATATTTTTTAAATGATTGTAAATATAAAATGTGGACAGGATAACTAAGTTAAAAAATAAACATGGTTTGTAACAGAGGAAGTGAAAGCCTAATCATATTAGATTGCAACTAAAGGCAATGTATGTGATTTTACAAGACAATTTATATTAAAATCATAGTTTGAAATTTTAGGATATTCAGTTTTCTCAGATATGAGGTTGGCATCAGACTTTTTGTAAGAAAGTCAATAGGCAAATAGTTAGAATTGGCCCTGGGGCCGGTTGAGCTCTGCTGAATGTGAACTTTCCTGTGTACCATATTTCTTCAGACTTAATTTTACCTTTGGAAACTGAACACACAACATTCTATGTTAGTGTCTGTAAGACAAGACATTTTTTGAAGGTGAGGACATTGTGGTCCAAGAGACAGAAAGCAGTCATCTGTTTACATATCTGTGATGGTGAGTATACTTAAGGATGACAGGAAGAGGAGGAGGGGAAAAGCACCACATAGATGTGAAAGATCTTCACACACTGACTGTACATTTCACTACAATAACATCATTAGCTAGGATTAAACACACATAGTTGCTGCTTGGAAAGTGTTTGCTGTAATCGTCTGCCCTGTCCTGTCCTGTCAGTAATCAGTCCACTGTGGTCCAACCACAGTAACAAACTCCACCAGATTTACTGCAGAATTTACCTGGAAAACAGGCCCCATTTAAGGTAATGATAACACTGTACAGTCATCAAATTAAAGCTATATTATAGGTCTGCTGCATAGATATGGAAGTCTGGAACAGATGTAATCTATAAACCCTGGTGTTCTACACGATGAGCAGTAAACCTGAGCTTTTAGAGTCACTCTCATCTTACAGCTACAAAATATGAAAACTCATAGTTGTAGCTTTGTTTCCCATTTTAATCTTGATAGTCAGCATACCAGAGTATGAATTGAGAGGATCTCTCTAAATGTTACATTCACCACTAACTCTATTTCCCATCACAGTTATAAATATTAACAGCCATATGCAGACTCATATCACGTCTTTCCCTCTCAGCCTATTTATCGCTCTTACAAATATTTACACACTTCCTGTTGCTAACCTCACTCACTTGCACGATAATTTTGTTTCCTGCTTCAGGCCTTTTTTGTTTTTCATATGGTTTGTGTTTTTACCATGTTGTATGGTAATCTGTTATAGTTTGGCAGATTTCTTTCTTCATTTGATTCAAATAAAGGGGTCACAAGACGAAGTGTCCAAATCTTGTGTTGATGAAGCTGTCGCTATATGCTTCTATGTTTCTGAAGCTCCTCACACACACAGAAGAAGCATCTCCTCACCTCAGCAGCCAACAGTTTAGTTTTGCATAAAGCCTGGAAACAGTGGAAATGGTCTGGAACATGACCCCCCATAGAACTGCAATGTATTATTATCTCCCATCTCAGCTATGAAGGAGGCATCAGTCTTCTCATTTAACTCTTGACAAGAAAGCCAACAGACGTACATATTAAGCTATTGTGAAAGACGAAAGGCAAACGGAATTTGCCCTGGGGATTGTTGAGCTGAATGAAATCCTTTTGTGTGACAACATATTTTCAAAGATTTTTTTTATTTTAGAGCCTGAAAACAAAACAGAAGACACTCTTTGAAGGTGAGGACATTTGTCTTAAAATGTTTGAGGGTTAAGACCAGAGTTTGGTGAACATACGTACAACTGAGGGTTTATGCTTTAAGATGATTGTGGTTTAAGACACAGAATGTTGTCTACAGGGGAAAAGTGACAGATCTTCCCACTCTGATTGCACATTTCACTACATCTTTGGTGTCAAAGTGAATGAAACATACTTTGTAACATGATCCAGTGTGAGATCCTTTAACCGTTGTGATGTTGGGTTAATGAAGCGCCACAATAGTTGCATTGGCTGCTAAAATGTTTCTCAACAGCTTCTCCACTAAATCTGAGATGAAAATAAAACGCACATATTAAACTAACCAGCAGTCCATGATCAGTGTGTAATGGGAAAAAAAAAAATCTACTAAGTTAAACGCAAACAGGTTGCAAGAAAATTAAACTACTTACAGTGTGTGTATGGGTGAATGTGATGTATCATGTAAAGCGCTTTGGGGATCATTGCAGGTATAGCAAAGTGCTATATAAATACAGACCATTTACCAATAAGAATTTCTCATGACTCACTTCTACCTGGAAAGTTCAGCTCTCATGAACAGCTTCTCCTGATTGACACATGCAGACCAGCAGCTTCTGCCAGGTCTGGTTTGACCGGTCTTTGTACTTGGAGCATTTCACCAACACTGCATGCTGAACAATGTCCAATCTGGGCCTTTGTTTTTGGAGTTCAAAACCAGCATTTGAAGCCTTTCACTGTCAACATGCAAAACCAAGACTAAGTCTTATTTAACTTCAAATTACTGTAATTAACAGGTTTGTAAGTCAATCTGTAGTGGACCCTGACATATATTTAAAAAAAAAACAAACAAAAAAAACAAACTCTTGAGCATCAAGTTGTGGGAAAGTTGATAATCACCTGACTTAGAAGTTTGACCTGTAATCTGTGGATCTGGAGTGTTTGCAGGAGACTAATTACAGGGTACACCTGATCTGATTACTTTGTTGAAATACATCTTTCACACACTAGATGGCACCAAACTTACATCATAATCAATATACACATGCTTTGGCATTGACCAGTTGGCTTCTTATACCAGTTAAATCAAGACAAAAAGATTTAAATTAATAAATTTATTTCAAAACACTAATGAGTCCTCCCAGGACAGCTGCAGCACCTATTAGAAGAACAAGATGATTAGAAACAGGGTTTGAGCATTCAGAAGAACAATAGTTAAGTACTCACCTGCTACTGTCTGAAGTTTGGCCTGATCCTCATCCATTTGCTCTGCTGATGAACACTTTGGACCTGTGGCTTGAAAGATTCAGTTTGCTGTTGGGGGGCCACATAGGTCTGACGGGCTGCAGGTTTCTGTGGGGCCACGTAGGCTTGAGGGGCTGCAGGTTTCTGTGGGGCCACGTAGGCTTGAGGGGCCACAGGTTTCTGTGGGGCCACATAGGCTTGAGGGGCCGCAGGTTTCTGTGGGGCCACAGGTTTCTGTGGGGCCACGTAGGCTTGTGGGGCCACAGGTTTCTGTGGGGCCACAGGTTTCTGTGGGGCCACATATGCTTGAGGGGCCGCAGGTTGCTGTGGGGCCACGTAGGCCTGCTGTGGCTTCCCAACACTCACCTTCTGGTCAGGCTCTTTCAGCCGTCTGATAGCGTGGCCACCAAAGCGTTGGGGGATGTTGTGGATCCTGGTTGGTGCAAACTTCTGACCAGAGGTTCCCGCTCTGCTGCTCCCAGAGGCAGGAAGGTTATGAGGTCCTTGCACCGAGTTTCTGCTGTTCCAGGTTGCTTGCAGAGAGCTCATACTGCTGGGGATCTGCCCAGTGGAGGTGTAGCTTGTAGCTGTCTTAAGACTGCGTGGCTGGAAACCGGTGTCAGCAGGGCTGTGTTTGTTAGATACTGGAAGGGATTGGCTATAACCTGTTACACGATTTGAGGCCATGTGGGACGTGGTAGCAGGCTTGTAACTTCCCTGATTTCCTGCGTTCACTGAGAACAGTTTGCTTTGGTATGGTTTCCCAGCACCAGTCTTGCTGGGGTTGGTGGCAGTCCTCTTACTTTGGAGCAATGCAATACTTAACGGTTTAGACACTACATAGCCATTATTTGAAGACACTCTTTTAGCAGGGGCACTGGCAGATGTTCTCGCCCATACAGGACTTTTGTTTGACACTGAAGAACCTGCACTAAAGAGGCCAGAAGACTTTGCTGAAGGAGGATAGTTTTGGCCATAGTAGGCTGGGGTTACAGCAGTAGCTTTCTGTGCCGTTGACTGATGGGAGGAAGGTTTGAATGAGTAACTTCCCCTAGAAGGACTCTGAAGAGATGCAGAACTACTGGTTGGATATTTGCTAGTACCAGCTGTACCCTGTTGGACTGGCCGAGGTCGCTTCTTGCTGCTTGGGTTTTGATCGTACTGACTCACAGAACTTCCACTAGCAATAGCAGTAGAAAGGCCAACAATATAATTTTTAGGCATTTTCTGCGTATTCACCTGATTCCTCTTAATTGGTCGCCAGTTTGGTTTTGATGCCAAGCTGCTCTGCACCAACTTGACTGAAGGGAAACCACTTTTAGCTGGCTGTGAAACAGATTGTGTGAAGCCCCTGCTGGAAAGCCCCCGACTGTAACCGCTGCTAACGGCAGTGTTTGTGTTGAAGCTACTGCTCTGGGCTGAAGCCGGTGAAATGGAGGCCTGTCTGAGTTTATTCTGGGGATGGCGACCACCAAATTCATTATCCTGTTGCGAGAAGCCAACATATGTGTTGCTGTTTAGTCTCTGAGCTGCAAGAGAAAAAATAAAGTGTGTTAAAATTCACAGCTAGTAAAAATCACATCACTAAATGACAGTGACACACTTGTTCTGCTTACGTTGTGCAGCCCACAAACAGCATACATGCTCTGCCTGAATTAAGAAAATCAACAAGATCCTGTACAAAGAAGACAAGGTCAGAAGAAACAGGACAGTTATAAGCAGCTCAACACTTGTATTAGCAGCAAAAAAAAAAAAAAACTTACCCCAAATGAACTCCACAAGCCATTTCTGAGTTCCAAAACATGCAATCTGGCCAACTCAACAGTAACCCATCCACCCTCAACCTACTTGATTTGTATATGTACAAAGCAGAGAAGGCACTAGCTGCAGCCTGCATCCAATCACTGCTTAATGAACTGATTGTCTGCAGGTGTCTGCTGTTGCGGTTTCAGGGTGACAGTGAAAAAAGAATGCTGTTGATTTTATTAGGTTCTACAACTTCTGTGTTCTCAAATCCGGTGTTAAATATAGCATGCAAAGAAGCTGTGGGCTAAAAAAGTCCAAGGAGCTTTTTTACAAACATAAAACATACATTTTCACTTTTTTGCTGTGACGTAGCTTCACAGTCTGACGGCGAACTGCCGTTATCTATGCTGTCACCACAGACTCAGTTGAAAAAAAAGGAAAATTTACAGGAAAACACAGGAGTTGCTGGCCAGTTAGTTTGTCTGAGTTATTGTGTGAGTTTGGCTAATTCTGATTCGCCAAAGAGTCTGTTGGCGTTGGTGAGGGCATATAGATAAATACGGCTTCAGTTCCCAGAAAGAGTCAGAAAGGGCCGTCTGACAGCAAGATAAAGCACTGAAAATATTCTAAATATAGTGTAGAATACACTTGGAGGGCCTTTCTTTTAGTTCATTAAAAGTACTGTGCTTTGCCTCTGTACCGTAACTGTCTCAGATAGCCTACAGTACATCATACAACCCCACTTCTAAACACCTGAACTATCCCTTAAGCAGCTCTTTCCCACTTTGTTACACTGAGATTTCTCCTCTCTGCATCAACCCTGACCTTGAGTGAGATCACATATAGTCTTGATGGCCTTGTTAACATTATAAATGATGCCTCCTGGACCCCCTGATGCTGACTAGAACCGGGCGACACACTGCAGTAACGATGCAGTCGACCTGTGTGTCTGTGACAAACAGCACATCAAGGTCAGCGTGCTTCCACTTTGTGTTTGCAAGAAAATAAATCACATACCGTACATCTCCACAATATACGTTCCAATTTGATTTGAATGATGCTTTAATAACAGCGAGAAGTGATAAGCACAATGCATGATGCCATACTCCTCGCATGTGAGTGTGATATCATCAGCTTCCTGTGTCTGTTTGACTGATCTGTGACCATGTGGGACGCTCCACATGAAAATGACCCCAGTGCAGGTGACACACACACACACAGCGAGGACACAGGTAGTCTGGCAGGTGTGAATCTTCATCCCAGACTGTGCTTGGTCAATAGTGTTCGTTAGTGTCTCTCCCCTGCTGACAGCAGAAGCATGATCCAAGAGGACGACAAATGAATCTGTCACTCTGTCCTACTTCCCAAAGTACTGCATCCGCCTTCATCATCTTGACCCAGCTTTATTAAAACATTCACAATCTTATTTTTCATCTCTTTGGTGTCTCTTTGAGTGTTTCACGCTGGCGTCCTTTATTCACCGTAACACGTTTCCTCCCCTCCTCCACCATAGGAAGGAGTGACACCTCACATGCGATGACCAGATGAGTGTGGTGGCTTAGATCAAAGACATAATTTCCTGTCACAGGAAATAGTGCAGAGGATTTTCAAGAGACGTTCCCTCCTTTCTGAATTCTTTCCATTACGCTTATCAACATTCATATGAGTTAAAGAGAGTGAAAGTCCTTCAGTGGAATCAGCAAAAACATTCCTGATGAAACGGGCATTAAAACAACTTGCACAAACCATGGAAGGGGAACATAAATCAAGTGGCAAGTGAGATCTATTCATCAAAGCAGGCGACTCGTCTCTCCTTGCAGATGATCTCTCTTGTTTTAATTCAAAATCTGCCTGCGTCATGTCTCACTAGTGCACATTTTCTGCCTTAATGTTGATCTCCACGGAGCAGAGTGCTGCTCTAACAAAGGAGAGCCACTGTTCGATATGCACAGGCCGCCGAGGCTCATTTGAGGAGCCTCTCTGCTATAAAGGTTACTCTGTGTCAGATTCCACTCTGCTCTAGAGCTTCCTGCATGGTAAGATATATTTGTAGCCACAGAAGAGGTGTGATGGAGGAGAGAGCAAGCGCAGCATCGTCATCTAATGTGCAGAGGTGTGCAGGACGTGGGGACATTTGTGAGAAGAAAGGTCAGGAATAGCACAGCTGGAGACCTTGTCTACACAAAGCTGCATGAATCTGAACGTACACATGAACTATTTCCTGTCCACATCGAGCCTTTAATTCTGTACTTTGCTACCATCCAAACTATCAGCCAGTTCGATTGTTATCAGGCCATTAAATGTAAGTTATCAGTGGTTATAAGCCCCATAGCTATGGGTCAGTAGGGCCATATAGTGCCTACTATGAGGTGCAATCGTTAAATCACTAAAAAAGAATAAGATAAACATTTATTTATCACTGATTTTATTGAATCAGGTGTCAGGTTACAATATAGACACTATGAAAAATAATAGTCCAGGTTCATGGTTTACTTACCAGCTCTTTTTATAGAAACATTACCACACATTGAAGAAGAAGAAGAAGAATTCCTTTATTAATCCCTCAATGAGGGAAATTACATTTTTTCACTCTGTTAGTATATATATATATATTTTTCAATTGCACATTACACACACAAGTCATGAAACAAACACATGCACATGCATTAGAGGAGAGGTGTCAGAGTGAGGGGGCTGCCCCTTATCCAGGCACATTTGGTCATTATCATGTTTTAGAGGGTAAGAGTGGCATCCTACACTATAATTTCAAAACTGACCACAAATCCTATAAAGACTTCTTTACCTGTGGACGCTCTCAGCTCTTTCACTCTGAACTAAAACATTGAACTTCCGGCTGCAGATTAAAACACATTTGGAGCTCTACTGAGTAATTTGGGGCTGCATGTCTGTGTGATTGAGTTGAAATCAACTAGTGTATGTGTTCATGGTGATTTCAATAGTTTATGGACAACAGTGGAGCTCTGTGGCAGAAAGGAAGAAGACGGCTTGCCGGTGGGATCACTTCTAGTCAGTTTCGCTCTTCACTGGATGCAAAAACATTGACGTGTTCTCACCTTTTAAATTGATTTATGTTTACAGTGAGTAGCAGCATCTCCTCAGAGTCCTTAACAGAGCAAGATGTTGTTAAATAAGCGAGAGACAGTCAGCAGATGGTGTCTCCTCTCCGGAAGAATCTACCCTTTGGCCTCCCAACCGTTCTTCTCCTCCTGACCAATCAGGTGCCTCAGATCTCTGTTGGGTGCGCTGGGCCCCCTCCTGCTCCAGCATCTGGTCCAGTATTTGAAATAATGAAGGTAATAATAATGAGCTTAAGTCTCCGCCCTCCAGGAAGGCGAGAGGTCAAAGTACCTATGGAGAGTTCACACCCAACACATTCCACGAGCCGCTCGATGATCCGTCATCAGAGAGGCTGCACTCCTCAGTTTACGACGAACATTGGTCTGAAGTTAAAGAATGAGAATCAGAGCCAGATTATCTAAACCGCTTTATCTGGAGCTAAAACAGAAAGAGACGAGTACAGTGGTATTATTGCTGATGGGAGTGACGGCCAAAAGTATGAAGTTGTCATCCAACCAGAATTGTCCTTTAAGTCGGACGTTATCAACATTAGCATTTACATATGATTTACACCAGTGTCCTTGATGAATAAAGCTTTATTTTATTTAAATCATCTGCACCGGGCTGTCCGATAATGATGCTTCTTTTAGCTCTGGTTTGGCCTCCACCAACTCCCAAAATAAGTATCACGCTCTATAGCTGCACTATTATATCCAAAATTTAGCTTTCAACTGACAACTTGGTGTTCCAGAAAACAGCAGCTAGAGATGATGTTAACGAACTAAAACAGGCCAGAAAACCAAAACAATACATTGAAAGGAGTTAAAATTATTCTACTTCCTTAATTAATTCTGTTCTAATACTATTCTAACTAGAAAAGCACTCAGAGAGCGCAGACCTCCTCCAAGGCAGCAGCGGTGACTTTTTTATTAAAAGTTTCCCCCGTCAACAAGGAGGATATGTTTTCACCGGGGTTTGATTATTTATTTATTTGCATGTTCGTTGGTTTGCAAAGTAACTGAAAAAGTTATGGATGGTTTTTGACGAAATTTTCAGGATTGAAGTGGCCTAACTTAACACGGATTAATTTTTGGTGGTGCCGTCGAATCGAATCCAATCACCGCCAAAAATTAATCTGTTTTAAGTTAGGCCACTTCCGACCAACCTTCTGACCAAAATTTCATCAAAATCTGTCCACAACTTTTTGAGTTATTTTACAAACCATCAAACCAACAAACAAATAAACAAACTCTGGTGAAAACATAACCTCCCTGGCAAAATATCTTCAAAAGAGACTCCTAGAAGTACATGATCCTCATTGGGGTATTCAGTTTTCACCCCCCACACACACACATTGGTTTAAGTCACCCTCGTGGGGCCAAACTTTGATTTCCTAAAAACTTACTTAGCCCCTAACCACTGACCCAAAATCAAGGTTTGAACAGTTGGGGACATGGACTTTGTCCCCAGTTGCACATACCATTGCCAATCAACTGGTATTAAGTCAAGCGTGTGACCCCAGTGTGGACATAAGTCAGACCACACACCCACACACACACTTCCCAAGCCGAGTCCCTGCAGACCGAGCTACTGCCGTCCCCCAGTTGACACTGTAGTATTTGACCAACTCACTGCTAAATTGCAGCCCACCTCATTGATGCATGAAGCAGATGATGAAGTAGTGCAGGAGTTGAGAATATCTTGTCCTTTTTCAAAACAGGTCAAGACCATTTATAATCCAGCAGCCACACAGGCCAGGACCAGAGGAGAGACTCTTTAATGAATCAATCGAAGGGCTCGATCGCCATCACAACGATTCATCTTCTCCCTCGTGGAC
The DNA here is from genome assembly GCA_029721515.1 of Synanceia verrucosa. NCBI lineage: Eukaryota > Metazoa > Chordata > Actinopteri > Perciformes > Synanceiidae > Synanceia > Synanceia verrucosa. The sequence continues at coordinate 11,141,036 of CM056567.1, read as the reverse complement.
CTTTGTGAGAACGCTAGGCGTCAAGCTCAGCTTTAGGGGCTCAGAGTTTGAGAGAACGAGGCAGGATGGGATGGGAGAATATGCCTCCTTAATTGAAAACTCCCTAACCTCATTCTCCCATAAACAACCACAGCAACAACAAAACAAAACTTCTGTCAAGCCAAATGGATCCAGAGGCTGATCTGTGGCCAGCTGGAGGACAAGGCTTCAGGACTGTGCAGCTCTGAGGCCCAGAGGAGGGGAAGTAGGTGGGGATGAAGGTGGGGGGGTACAGTCCTGAGGACTTCAGAGAGAAGCTGCATTGTTGCGGCGGAGAGTTTTACATTAGCCTCTCTTTCATATGAGACAGGACTTTTGTTGAGAGCATTTGTTTCTCATTTTCCGCTGGTCTGGGATCCACTGCGGTTAAGCACCAAGAGGGGTTTTGTTTAAACTTCAAGAGCATAAAAAAAAAATCCCATTTTGACATGTGAACACTTACATGTTGTACAAACTCTGTGGTGAACATAACCAAGTGGGACTGATAGATTGTGTAATTAAACACAAATCAAATCCATTTGCATTCTGAGTTTCACTAAAGTTGAACATTTTGATTTTTTTTCCCTCACATTTTGCTCGAGGGGATTCAAATTAAAACAATATTGCCGCTATTTTCTTTTCTTTTTACTTATAATCCATTTTTCAAAGTATCCGCCCACACAGATGTTGTATTAATCTACACCAGTTTCTGGGATGGCTGTCACTGGGAAGAAATGAATACAACTTTTTGGTTCAAAAAATAATTTGACTTTCAGATAAATAGTGATGTCACAGAAGAGATAGTATCTGAATATAGATTTAATAAATACTGGGGTTCAGGTGTGTGTTCTGTTTGCTCCGGCTCCAACTTCTGGATGTGATAAATGGACGCCCAGTTAGTTTTAATAGGTAGTTGGGTCCGACTGTACCATCTCCTCCTCGCTTGCATCCTCTGGCAAAGGCAATTAGTCACATTGATCAAGTGAGCAGCAGAACAATGGGAAATACCCCGCTGAAACCACTTCTGTGGTTTAGTCACCACCTTCACCGACCAGACTGGTTAGACATGATGGATAGGCCGCAACACAGGAAGCTGGGCGAATGAATTCACTGGAATAAGTTAATAGTTAAAAGAAGAAAAAAAAGGGAAGATGAATGATACTGGAATTTATTTCACAGTCCATCTTTACACTGCTGGGTTTTAAAAGTGGAAAATGTAAAGCAGGAAGTATCAGATGACTGCGTGGTGATCGTGAACGTAAATGATGACATGTGTCCTCAGTGGAGGGGGAGACAGCTGTATTTGTCATACCATATGCCAGTGAAGGAGGTGGGGTGGGGAGGGTCGATGCCACTCTGTCTCTGTCGTCATGCTGCCGACTGTTGTGGTCTCTTTTTAACATGTTCAATTCCTCACAGATGTGGCGTTCACTTTAAAGGCATATTCCCTATCATGGCCATTAAACCCATGTAATGGCGCCAAGATGTTCCCGGAGACAGGAGGCGTATGAAATATAAAACAAGCCATGCTGTGCTCCATAGGAACCTTCTCAACACTGAAAAGAAATACATACAGCAACAAAACGCTGCAAAAGTTGTGAAAAGCGCTTCCTTGAAAGCAACCTCTGCGGCGTTAACGAACGACTCGTGGGAATACAAGACACAGTAAGCAAAGCTGAAAAAAAGACAGGATCTTTTAATAAGATGTGTGCAACATGCAGTCTGAAAGAAAAACACTGTAATTGGAGCAATTTTCTTCTGTTTTTTAACAAGGCTCTCTTTTGCACAGGGAGTAATGGGGAACGTCTGGGTGCATTTGTAGGGTTCCTCGCTTTTCATCGCATTCCTGCTGAGCACAGCCTATAGCAAGCACACCATATATTTTTCAAACAGCCAGACCCATAAAAAGACAGAAAAGGCACGGGGTCCTAATCCACACTTTAACGAGGAAAAACGGAAGTAATGGCATGCGGGGAATAATTTTTCTCCTCTCTTCTCTGCTTATTGACACAAGTAACCCGTGGATGGCCTGTGACACGTTAAGGAAAACTTCTCCCTGGAGTTTCTCCCATAGGCAATTATTAAGAATGATGACACTTTAACAATGGCCGGATCTGAGCGCTCAACTTTGTCATCATGAGTGAATCCTATTATGTGGCGGCATAATGGCCGTCTGTGAAGACAGAGAGGGAATGGCCATCACAAGGCGTCTTTCTTTACGCTGGAAAACAAAGCTCATTTGAGGCGTCTCGCCATCCGAGCTGTGTATGAGCCTCAATTGTTTTCTCCTCTGCGAGTAAATGCCTCTCTTAATGTGGTCCTGCAGCTCCCAGAAATGAAACCCAGACTAAATATTACTCATATCTGCTGATTATATTTGGCCTCAATGAGTGTACAGACATCAGGACTTTCTGAAGTTTTATTTTATCATTACACATGCAGTTCAATGTCTCTGTGTTATAAACATTTCTGGATCGCTATCATCTTGATGGAGATGCTGCTTTGGTTTTGAACAATGGGAGTGTTTTTACAGTTAACTCCAGACCTCCTTTCCCCGCTGTTACAAACACCTAGATAGCTAGCAATTTGGGCAATAAACACTTTGAGAGATGGCAGCTTACCACCTCCTCTCTCTGTCTGTGTTTGTCTCACTTTGCAGCATCATAAGGCCACAGGGAATTGCTTTTTGTCAGATAAACAGAGAAGACACACATGACATTTGGGAAAAGAAGACTTTTTGTTTGTTTGGGATTCATGCAGGTTGTAATTTGTACATGCATGTAAAATGTAAGGCTTGGGATTTGCCTGAGAAACACATTTACTGACATACATCTCTGGATTATTCTGAGGGATCACTCTTAGAAAACAACTTAGTAAAAAGCTATTTTACTTAGCATAACCCCAACTTTACAAACCAAAAAGTTAAGAACATGTTCCCCTTTCTTTTCAAAAAGCAGACTCCTTAAATATTGAATGAAACAATGTCGCTGGTGTTTCAGAATCATCTGTATCTTATCACTGGAAGAAAAAAAAAAGAAATCCCCTAAACAGAAAAAACATGGAGAAGCAGACTTTTCTTTCAAAGAGCCTCCAGAGCGGCTGTTGTCTTTAAGGAGGGAGGGGAGATTGCTTTCAGCGGCCTCAGCCCACAACTGGTTCTCATCATTTTGACAATAAAATGCAAGCAGTTGAAACAAAGCAGCGGTTCATGAAAAAAAGAGGGGAAAAAAATGAGGGGGCTAGAAGATTTCTGCTGGTCTGCACTGAATCGTCGTCCCCCCTCCTCAAACCCAACAGCCAAAGAGGAGCGGAGAGGTGATTTTAGGAAAAGCTTTGGAGGCTTAATTCCTCCGTGGCACCCTGGGGCTGCAGGACGCCACAGGCTTTTTAAGAGGTTCAAAGATGAATGAGTGATTGTGCTTTAAACTCCCAGAGGTTTGTCTTTGTTGCTTCTCTACGAACTAAATATCAAAGATAAGCTCTGACAAAGCAATGACTGAAAAATATGCCGTTGTAGAGAGCGAGTACAGTTCAGGTCACTCTGTTTATCATGCGACAAGAGCTAGTTGACTTCAGGCACTTGCTGCTGCTTTTGTGTGGACATGAGGAACATTCATTTGACTCCAGCCAAGATATTCAGTATTAAAAGAGCGCATTAGTGAGGGAAGATGGCCAGTGCATGCTTTAAACAAGGCTGAAAGATTATCAACACTACTGTATGTATATATTTACAGACAAACCTGTACACTTTTTTACATTTGGCTGCCGATAAATGCATTATAAAAGAGTCCTAAGAAAATACACCAGAGGTGATTGTCCTCTCACACTTCGGCGCTCGTGGACACCTGTGACAGCCTGGGGTCAGAGTCGATCTCGAAGCGGTAGTGGTAGCCCTCCCACACCTCCCTGCAGGCGTCCCGCATGTCGTAGATGCGTTTCTTGATGCCTTTGCGGTTGAGATAAAGTACAAAAAGGAAGATGAGGCCAACAAAGCCCAGGACTATACCCAAGAAGACGTAAGAGGTCTGCAAAGCAAGATCGGCCCCAGCGCCCCTGTGGCGGCATCCCAGAGTCAACCTGCCCACAGCAAGCATAGATGTGTTTCTCATGCTGGCTGGGAAGGCGCACACAAGACCCTCGGCGTCACTGATGCGCCCCTGCGATCTGTTGAGCCACAGAGCAAAAGGTTCAATCCCACACGAACACGTGAACGGGTTCTCCCCCAGCAGGAGCTCAGCTCTGGGCAGTGAGTCCAGCTCTTGCAGGCCCTCCTCAGGCACCGTCTTCAGAGAGTTGAGGGTCAAGTCGAGCTGCTCCAGCTGCTCCAAACCTGAGAAGGTGGAGTTGTGGATGTCCACCAGGGAGTTGTTGGAAAGCTGGAGCCGCCGCAGGCCCGATAGGTGGGAGAAGATACGTGAAGGTAAATAGATGAGGCCGTTGTGAGACAGGTCCAGTCCCCTCAGGGACCCCAGGGAGCTCCAGCGGAGTGAGGTGGCCAAGTCCATCACTGATGGGTGGTTGTAGAGGGCTCGGCTCAGGTTCAGCTCCCGCAGAGACTGGTTCTGCACAGTGAAGGCTTCGGGGTGGATCACTGCCAGCTGGTTGTTGCTCAAATCCAGGGAGCGGAGGCTGCGGAGTGCACCAAAGGTGTGGGACTCCACCTCGGATATTCTGCATTTGAGGAGACATCATTTGCACTTTCAAGTCACACACTGCAGCAATAATTTGGAGAAAGAACTGGTGTTTCCAGATATTTAAACAGGTCTGATTTCATTTTAAACTGATTTAAAATTGGAATAAAACGGGATATAGTTGGCACTTGTAGTTGTCATGCAACAATGAGCTGAAAAACAGAAGAACATTTTGCTACTAAGACAAACTGTTTTCAAGGAGTCATTTGTTTTGGAGCTTGGTGCATTAAAGTCAGCAGCAGAGTCTTTACCTGTTATTGCTCAGGGACAGGTTGGTGACATTATCCAGCCCTTTAAAACACTCCGGACCGATTCGACTGATCTGATTCCCAGTTATGAACAGATTCCTGGTGTATCCTGGGATGCCGGTCGGGATGCTCCGCAGGTCTCTGGAGACGCACTTCACGGTGTGAGCCGCCTCTGAACACTCGCAGCGCGGAGGACACGACGCGTAAACGGAGCCCAGCAGCGCGCATAGAACAATGCGCTGCGCCAAATCCAGCATGTTGGAGAGAAAAGTGCGCGGAGAAAACACGACAAGGGAAAAAAAAATCACGATAAAGAGAAAGAGAAAATGGATAAATTAAAGGTCTCAGCTCCTACAAGACATCATCACCATGTGTTGTCCCGGCTGGGAATGCGCTTCAACTTTGCATCTGTGCAGAAAGTGTGGCCGGGAGGCAGGGTCTCATTTCCATGAGAAAAGGACTGGGGGTCGAGCTGATCACAGGGGCCGTTTGATCCTTTTCTGCTGTGGAGAAGCGGGGCGTCGCTTCTTCTCCAACAATGAAAGTTAAAAGGACCATCGCCTGGTGAGATGATATGCAGGGAGGAGCTTCTCTCCTGTCGGGATCCACCAGATCTTCCTCTCGGTCCACAGAAGAGGAGGAGGAACCTCAGCCCTCTTTCTCGTCATAGTCATCTTTTTTTTTTTTTTGCTGTAACTATGTGGCTATTAATATCAGACAGTCCCTTACACCTGATATGGAAGCTTTCAAGATCATAATGCAGGACAGACACACAAAATGTGACATTTAAGTCCCATCAGTTTTAAGTTTTACTGCCGTTTTTAAAATTGTATTTATTTTTACATCTTGGCTTTCCCTTATCTGACTTTTCAGCTGCCTTTTTAACTACTTCTTTTATATTTCTTTGATTTATTGCTCAGTGTTCACTGGATGGAAATGGTAATATTTCATAGAGATGAACATGTTTCCTGACTGGTCACATGACAAAAGCACTTTGAATCTCATGACATCATGAGTATTATTTTAATCACTATTTACTAGTTTGTCCCTGGTCATTCCCAGCTGGTGTGAATGCTAAACGTGGGCCCAATTTAAAGCCTTTGATCACTGATCTTGAACACAGTGAGTGGGACTTTAAGCCACTTGGTTTAGTGGAGAATCAAAGCTGATTCCCTTCATGTTTATTCTGACAGCTTATAATGATTAGAGGAAGCATTTGGGAGAGAATTTGCAGACACTTCAGGAGGAGGAAGGGACACGATCCTTCCTGCTGATTTCATAACTCAATAATGGAAAACCAAGCAAAAAAAAAATCTCCCATAAATATCTACAATAATAGGCATCTTTATTGGTGTTATATTTTAAGTGCTAAACAGGTTCACACAGTCTTAAAGTCCTTGTGGCCGTTTATGACCTGCACCAGTGGAGATAGTTTGTGTGTGTGTGTGTGTATATATATATATATATATATATATATATGCATATATATATATATATATATAAATAATGTATCCATCCCAGCCCATGTGTTTTGTCAGTGGATGGGGTCGCTGGACCACATTCCTGGACTTGGCTCTTGGATACAACAAGCAGCAGGAAACATGTCAAACATTCAGCAGATCTCCACTGAATATCACATTCTAGCACATGCACTCCAATAAAGAACTGGACTAAACTATTTCTAGTACTCCACCTATAAAAGATTTCTATATTATACTATATATATATATATATATATATATATATATATATATATATGTGTGTGTGTGTGTGTGTGTGTGTTCGTGTGTCAGCGGCAGTGACGATGACAATGCTGTGAGTTTCATGAGCTGATCTCAAAGGAGCATTCATTCATCCATTAGGGCTCCAAACAATGAGTCATTTCACCAAAGAAAACAAGTCACATATTCAAGGACAGTTTATCTCCCATTTTCCAACATTTAGAGCAAATACAGTGAACCAAAAGTGTTTTTTTCATGTCTGCATAAGTACATAAGTTTGGACAAGCGTCACTGCAGTTTAGGCATAATCAGCATATTTCCTGATTTCTTCTGAACATAAGCTGCTTTTAGTAACATCCCTCTTAATGCAGTGCTCCACCACCCTGCCTGCTTGCATTCAAAGTCCTAAATAAAATAATAAATAATATGAAAGATTGAAATACTCCCAAAAACAATGCTTTCACACCATGTCCACTGTCCAGTTTTCAGACCTTGTTTTAATGGATGCAGCCCTGATCTACACAACCTGCAGCTCCACACAAACACAGGCTATTGCATCAAATCAATGGTAACTTAGACTGTTACTAATTTATTATTTATTGTTGCTGAGGTTTGCCAACCTTCACGTAAAACTTGAACAAGGTCAAGAGAAAAGAGGTGGAGTAATAAATCCAGAAATCGATCACTAGGCAGTGAAATGCAGCTGATTATTGATCAAGAAGCCACAGAGCATGAGTCAAACAAATGTGGCCTCCCCTCTCAAACGCTCATATTGTTCCATGCGCTTCGCTGCTGGGCAGAGATGATATGCACAAGTGGAGTGAGGAGAACAAAACCTACACTGTGAATTATTCAGTCGGTAAATCTGTCAAGTGAGCGATCAAGTTTGCCAAGTATATAAAAAGCACCTGATGTAGTAGAGTATAATGTTTGATCAACTATTTACAGGCAACATGGCTGGAAAAAAAAAACAAAAACACAAGGCTGAATATCTGCTTTCAACTGAAGCCCATCGAGTGTAGAAAACCAGCGCAGTGTGAGCCCTGATGCTGAACCCTAGGACACAGAAAATAAAAGACTTGAATCTATAAAATCACTTGGATGACTTTGGATTAGTGGAGGTTGTTGGTTGGTATATATGTACTAAAGCTTCATGAAACAGCGCTGACATCTCACAATGACCTTCGACTCTGATCTGCAGAGGTGGAAAGCAGCAGGAGTGACGCTGGTAGGCGCTGAGGTGGGGGTGTGAAAAACCTGAGGATCCTGGCTACCTGCTGCTTCTGGCAGCGCCGCGGACAAAGAGGAGGCTCTTTTTTCTGTTTGACTGCAAACAATGAGGGGATTTGAATCTACTCAAGACGGCCATGGCAACGGATTTTGAGTGCCAACCATCATGTGGAATTTTGTTGTTTTGTATTTTTTTTTTTCCTGAATGTGTCAATTTTTTATTTTTTTAGGCACTGACAGTCAAAGTTTGTAATAAAAAAAAAAAAAAAAACAACCTCTCAGCATTTTTAGAAAAAAAAAAAAAAAAAAAAAGTGGCCACCATGTTACTCCACCAAAGAACAACTGAGATATTCAAGGACACAGAGCTGGTCTCCCATCCTCCAACATTTGGCACAAGAAGAGAAAAACCAACATCTCTGAGAGTATTTTCCAAAGCAAACATTCATCACGGCTGCTACAATCATTGCTCTGATGATCTGTAGTTAAAATATACGAAAACATTTTCTGTAAACCTGTTAAAAGTAGTACCGTGAGGCGATCCATGGAATGCACGTTCGACGTATCTCTGAGAAAATATCTCTTTTTAGGCGATGCAGATGAAAGTCATGTAAAAAAATACATTAGGATGCTCTGGCATGTTTAGCTTTGAGTTGCAGTGCTGTACAAGAGCTACATTAGATCAAGCATGAAATGCAATCAATTCCCTAGAAAGGCATCTAATTGATTTAACATGTTTGTGCTCGCTGGTATAAAAAAATGGCATTCTGGAAGCACTGAATCATGGGAATACACTCCTGACCCATCGCACGGTAAAACCATGGACAATCTGGAAGCAAGGCATGAATGTGTTCAGAGGATTCAAGGACGTACAGCATGTTCCTGTATCGCAGCGGCTACACTGTGCAGGTCGCAAAGACTTGAACCTGCTCGTAATAATCTGAATCCATTCACTGTGTGTGACTGCTTCTCCTCTAAATGAATGACTGAATATATATTAATTTCCATCACTGGGGCATTCCAGTGTCACCACTGGAGTGATGTCAGTAACGGGCCGTCTGCTTCCATGTGTTGGACGTTCCTAATCCTCCATCTTCTCATGGAGGTGAGCAGTCTTTATCTAGCCCCCCCCCGACCGTCACTTGTTGTCTAAAAAGGTCAACCCTACATTTGACCTGCAGGGGTCCCAGCTGTCCTGAACCTGCCCTCCCAGGTCACCGCAGGTTGAGGGCCAGGGCCACTGTGAGGATGAGGCCCATCAGCATCAGGAAAGGCAGCCAGGTCTTCAGAAAGCCTGCACAGCTGGATCAGACAGAGAGGAGAGACAGAAACACAGAGGTGAGGAGAAGACCCTGAAACACTAAAACCCTAAACTTGTTTCAACACTGAGCATATTTATTACTATTATTCATTGATTTTAAAAAAAAATCCCTGATATGCTGTGCAATATACAACTGTGGAATAACAGGATCAACAAACCCCAATATCAATAACTGTCATTTTAATCTGAATTTTTTTCTAATTTTTCTACTTTGACAACTGTTTGCGAAGCACCAAGAGGAGCATTGCTCCTAATTTCATTGTAGACACTGTAACACAATGACAATTAAGGCATTTGAGTTGATTGATTTTATTTTGAAAAGGTCCACAGTACATTTGTGCTGCCCAGGCTCCATCCATCTGGTGTTGTGGAGAGGAAGACAAGTTGTTCAGAATCTATTGCCTCCAGCTTTGACGCTTCTCTTCATCCTCTCGGACACTTTCTCTTCATACAATTCTACATGTATTAGCTGTTGTTATATGGAGTGTTGATGTGCTTTTCATTGTTGTTATTCTGTACACATGGCATCTATTGCATGTCTGTCCATTCTGGAAGAAGAAAAGTTTTTTTGGGGGGAGTTTATCCTTAGTCAATGTGAGGGTCGTTTGTTTAAAAAAAAACAAAAAACAAACAGGTGGTGTCACATCCTGTACAGGCCCTGTTGTCAGGTCTGTCCAGCAGTTGGCTTCTCTTCATGCGCAGCTCAGGAGCCTCAGCAGGTGAGCACCTGCTCAGTTGGACTACGATCAGGTGACTGTGTCAACAACATTACCTGCTGCGCTGGCCAACAGTTAGGAGACCATTCCCCTATTTACCTACTATGGATGTGAACAGCCGCGACTACCCTTCAGCTTTGTAGCCATCAGTCACTATTTCAGTTTAAATCTACTGGGACAGATCAGAGCTGCAAGACTGAAAAGCCTTTTTTGTATGTGAAAACACAGAACTATTCAAAATGACTCCTAAGTTTCAGGTTTTGAGTATTTTCATGTCAAACCTTCCAGAGAAAAAATGCAGAATTAAAGCATCTATGACACTTAGAAATGTGTGTAAACCCTGAGCAACATTCTCCAAAGACAAAAGGAGCAGAATATTACCTCAACTGGCCCCTACAACCAGTTAGAAAACATTCAACCAAAGTGCTGGAACTCTGACAGCCGGTCAAAATAACACTGATTTTGCACAGAGGTCGTGGTACCATATTTCAGTCCAAACCCAGCAGCAAATCCTATTTCCAAAGCCTGGATGTGTCGCAGCTTCTTACCTGACATGTTTTCCATGGATCAGAGCGAGCAGGCAGAGTTTGACCATGTTCCACGAGGTGCTGTTTTCATATCGCATCAGATTCAGAGCCATGGCGACATGTGAGTGACAGTTGTCACAGCAGAGGTTGTGCTTTGTTGAAAACAAGAGTACAAATCATCACCAGCGGTTTCACTTTCATACAGGTAATAAAAGAAACGGGCACTTATTTACCATCCTGTGCTTATACTCCTCTGAAGCATCGTGCACCGCTGTGTCCCAGGCGTTGGAGCCGCTAGCGTAGACTTTGCTAACGTCCAGCATCCAGTACCTGCAGTCAGAGAAAAACTGGTTACTGTTTTGGACCAATGTCAGGAAACAGGCTGTGACAATATGAAACAGTGTGATCAAAACCCAGATACTTTCATTTACTTACTTTGTTGGTCTTCCAAAAGCCATGTTGTCTTCCTGCAAAAATCAGCATTTGTTACTCACTGTTTATTATTTAAATACAGATCAAGTGATAATTTTTTGAACTACAACTAAATGTAGACAGATTTGAAGCGGTGCTAATTATTTGCTAGTGAACTTGTAAACCTAAATCTGCTTTTTCAGAGAAAAACTGATTATTTCCTATGAATGAACAATCACATGCACACTAACACAATTTGGGGCTTTTTGGGAAGCAGATTATGTCATTTAGATGGTATAACATTACAAATTTAGAAAATGTGCCTCACATCCTGTTTGTCTGTATAGGTCAGATATACCCAAGTAACTACGTGGGAGAAAACAAAGCCTCCTCATTCATTTGAATGGCAACACCGCTTTGATGCAGCAGCGGGTGTCGGTGCAGATGCTTCAGCAAAACAGAGCAAGCACAAGGACGGGTTGTGTTGGAGGAGTTTACTTACGCAAATGCACCTTCATGGTTGATTATTTTGTAATATCAAACACAGTATTTCAATTCAGATGTAACGACCGTGACAACTCCAAAGACCATTGTGCAGTGTTTTAGTGTCTGTTACGCTTTCAATTGCATGGGTCTATTAATCAAACTGAACTTCTAGGATCGTATTTCATTAGATCACTGGTCAAAGCAACATAATGATAAGACTGTGTTAGTGAATATTACAGTGCAGTACGCTGTGAGCAAGGGGCTGCAAAAGTGCTCACTTAAGTCGAGGCAGAAAAACACTCTAAGTTTAGGAAACGTTTGTTTTTGTGGTAGAGCTGTGCAATATTACGATATATATCATAGTGCGGTATAAAAATGTCTATCGTACGATATAAGCCTCTGTTGTTTATACCATAAGTTTAACATGGTGCTACTTTGTTAGCTCTGTTGCTACACTAAGCTTAATGTTACTCTGGTTGTGGTTTAGAAACACAACTCAACATCAGAATGACCGCTGGATAATCCAAAGACTCTCTAACACTGACATTGTTAACACTACTGGACCATCACTGCCTTTGTTTTCAAATCTGTTTGCACTATCATTTTTGCACAAAAATATTTGCACTGCTATTTTATTTCATAGTAAAAACACATTATATTCATATAATAATTGTGTTTCATTTCTATTATTATTATTATAGAGAATGTGAACATGACGACACGTCCCGGTGCATTTTGAAGTCAGCACCATCTTCGGAGGAACGTGAATGTAAACAAAAACGATCATGCGATTGGCTGTAACACAGCAACACTGCCTGACCATGGCTGCGTCAAAGTTTCTTCATTTCTGGTGAGATACTACTACTTGAGATACATAGAGAGAAAGTGAGGCAAAGTACTGCAGACCTCCTAAATATGTAACTAGTGCACAAATACACACTCAGTGCTCTGTGCAACATCACAATTACAATTCAAATAGGTCATTAAGATCTCCGAAAACCAAGTCGTACTCTGATTATCAGTTGAATCAGATGAACTTGTAAGTGAAACTGACTGCAGATGTGAGTGAATTGTGTAAATCTAACTATGTAACTGTAACTATTATGTATGTAAGCGCTGTGTTTATGAAAAGAACGTCCATTTCACGTTACAATTTGACACTTTAACAATGCTCTTTGGTGGATTATTTCTTTGATGAATTACAGGAGAAGTTGGGACAGACTAAAAAAAATAAAATTAATCTAATTTTATCAGCATTTTTGATCGTCAGGTTTCCTTGATTTTTTTGAATGGAGTTCTTCTTCATGACCCGTGTTTAGTTGTTCCACATTTCGGAAACAGCAGTAAATATAATATAATTAAATTTAATAGTATAATTTGGATACGTTCGGTGGGTCAGATTAAAAAGCCCGTAGTTTGAATGTGAAAACATAGTGGGATAGTGGGAAGTGGAATAACTGACTGTTGACTGAGATGAGGGGTGACATTACATAAATCCTGGAACATAGCCTGGTCTGGTAACTTATACCATAACATATACCTCTGTCTTCTATCCTGCTTTTGTGCAACCGGATCACGGATAAATTGAGCCAGAATAACCAAGGTAGCCCGGCTTAATCCCGTATCCTAGTATTGTGCAACGAGTCGGGAGGGATTGTTTACGTGTGTGATCCTCCGAAGATGGCGCCCATGATCCCACAATGCATAGCAGTATGATGTACCTTCACATTCTCTATTCTATTCTATAATGGTATGAAAACTACTGTAACTGCAGCAATGCTGTTATATATATATATATATATATATATATATATATATATATATATATATATATATATATATATATATATATATATATATATATATATATATATATATATATATCAGGATACAGAATTTTGTCCACATCGCACAGCTCTAGTAGTTAGGCTTAAAATCAGTATGTAAGCTAAGTACAATGCGTACAGAAACAACACAATGCCATTACAGAAAAAAAGCAGCATTTTCTCCCCTGATATTCATAGTCACTACCTATGAATGTGGCATGTTCATGCAGATGGATTTACACACTGCAGCCAGCATCCTAAAGCAGGATCTATTATTTCTTACACACTTTTGCCTTGCACATTATCATAATAACCACACGCCTTTTTGTATGACTAGGCTGCACCGTTACCTGAACAAACACACCATCACAAACACAGCCTCATGCTCATGTTTGAGCTCAGGTTGAGCCACTGTACTTCAGACTTCACATACAGGCCATAGTATTCACAGCATCACAGTCACGACTCACTGAAACAAAGTAAGGACCAGCAAAATCCCGGATGACACCAGTGGAAGTGCAGATTCCCATGTGGCCAATGAATGGAAAAAGCCATCTGAACAAAAAACAAAGATGTGCAAAGTTAAAACAGCAACAATGACACAATAAAATATTAGTGGACAAACCACACTGGACAGACAAGACCAATGTGAGTCCAACACACATTAAACTTACTGTGTGGTTCAGAGGTTGAACTAAATGTCAAACTAATACTGTGACATGAGCAACAATCAATTCACTTTTGTGGATTATTTATGTTGTTGAATTAGTACTTAAATACTTAACACTTAACGAATAGATAAATAATAAAAATAAAAACGCCTTAATGGCCAAACAAACTCCACCAAACACTATAAAGACATTCACACGTTTTACTCACTGTTACTCACTCAGTGAATACCACTAAAACATACAGTATCATTTTGACATTTCACAAGTTAGAAACTATCAGTGTGTTAAATTTCTAATATAAGTCTAATAAATTATAAGCACCGAAATAAATCTGTATTTCACATTTCAGTCATAACGTTTAAACGTCCTGAATCCACAGACTATGAATTACAGCGAGGATAAGCTAAAATAAGCTAAGCTAACACAGGAGCAGCAGGAAATCAACAGGATAGTCTTGTAAGCTAGCTTGCTAAGCTAATAAAGCTGTCACTTGGTCTCATGTCCAGAGGTTCTGGCCACAAGAAGCCGACTAACTTGCACTGTAGACGGCCATAACTCACGATAACACGGGGATGGGTGTCCACACTACACAATACGGATAGCGACACGTCTCTGGGTTAATTTTCTCGGACGCTATGCGGTAATTCGTCATGCTGTCTTCATCAACAACATCCGCCATCACCAGCTATAGAAAGTGAACTTCATTTGTCCCACTTACAGCTGCGCCAAGTAGCGCAAATACACGAAAGAGCACCGGATATTTCATGAATATACCTTCAAAATAAAATTTAATATATAACGTCATGGTCGTTTGAATGCGGCTAAATAGAGATAAACCACATAATATTAAAAAATAAACCTCGTATTAAGATATGAGGAACTCTATTGGAAACATGGCGTAGGGTACAATATATAAAATGTCAATGTATGTTTTACTTTGAAAGGTGAAGTCGAAAGCTTTTCCTCTTAACACAATTGACTTGCTTGGCAGCAGCAGCAACTTCCGGGATCTGTGCGAGCTACTAGGAGGAAATACTAGTACAGTCAAACTTTAGTCAAACAAGCCAGTGATTTTCTTTTACCGTCAACCGAGCAAAATGATTTAATGCTAACAGCTGTTCATATAACGCCCATTTAACTACCTTCCTCCAAAGTAACTAGGCTATTTAATTGAATGATGATACTATGATAGGCCTACCATTCAAAACCAATCAAATTGTGGATGTGATGGCTTTTTTTTCATTTATGACAATTCTGAAGGTGTCAGTTATAATCCACATTAAGAACCACAGGATTATAATTCAACAAACAAAACAAGTGAAGCAAATCAAAACACAACAATGACTAATTTGCACAGCAAACTTTCCCTGTTCTTCTTATTTTATGTCTATTTTTATACATAATTTATAAGTTATATCCATAGTCCAAATAGTAATTATACATTTTATTTATCTAACAATTGTGTTTAATTTAATTTGCCATTAAATCATAAAATTGATTTCTTTTCTTTTTTTTAGCACATACTGTAAATATTTGTTGTTGTTATTATTACTATTTTATTAATTAATTACTGTTTATTCTTTGTTGTTGTTTCTTGCTGTAACTTGTTTACACTGCTGTAGCAAGTGAATTTCCCCCAATGGATGATAAATAAAAAAAAATATCCTATCCTATTCTATTCTAAAACTTGAGTATGCAATCATAAGTGCAGCCTATATATCAAATACACACAATGTTATCTGTTCCCAGTTTCTTCAATGTGAGCATTTGCTGTTTTACAGTTGTTTGTAATTGTAAATTAAATATCTTTTGGATCTGGACTGTTGACCATAACAAACAAGACAATGAACCTGTCACTCTGGGTTTTAGGATATTGTCATGGACAGTGCCAAATTATGATATCTTGACTCAGAAAGAAAATAGCAGATCAACCATGAAAATATCATTAGTTGCAGCCCTAGCTGCTGACCTTTCTGGTTCCATAGGTGTCAAGGATCAACAACTGAAATATGAATTATTTACAAAAGCTCTGAAGAGGCCAGTGGGGTCCTAATCTGGGAGTCAGGTTAAAGGATAAATCAGAGGAAACATGATTAGAGTCATGTCCTCACAGCTGCACTATGGTGATTTATTGATTCAAACAGTTGGAGACCATCGGAATAAGAGACAACTATACAAAAAGTAAGCTCTTTCCTGCCTTTGCCCTCAGGAGAGTGGGACGTCTTCAGACTTGATGAACACTTGACAACACACGGATATGTTACAGCAAAGCTTTGTAACACATTTTGCTCTCAACACCGTCCAGTGAGGCTCCCCAAAAACAGCACATCAATTATTACATTAGAGAACGATAATATCATTACCATTATAATAAAAATACCAACAAGACTTAAATAGTAATTAAAACAGTCTTGCTGTATTTAAACGGGGTAAAGATGTACTGTATGTCTATAGCCTAATCACCCAACACCAACAAATCATGTAATTTTGAGACAATTGTATTGTTTGTTGTTTGGGCATACTTGTATGCATTGACATGGCTGTACTGCATACAGTATGGTGTGTCCATTAAGCAACTTTAGGGAACAAATACTAGAGTAAGTTTTGAGTTTAAACTGCACTGCACATTGATCCATTGTCAACACCCAAATTCAATCATACCACAAGCATTTATTGCAGAAAGCCTGTATTTGATTTCACAGCAGCACAGAGAGAGCTCGGCGGTATGGAGGAGGTGGATGGCTGCAGCTATCTCAGGAGTTATCTACAGCAATGGTGGAAAACAAAGATGAACCCAAGGGATTGGCATGGGCCCTGTGTACTCCATACTGGGTCCCATTAGATGTGACAGGTGATATATTGTATGAAGGGCAAAAACAAACTACTCAGCAAAAGCAGGCAGACGTTGATAAACGAAGGCACACTGGGCTCATCATCGGGGAGCTGAGGGAATTCTCCGGCAAAATGCCAACTCGATATCTGGCTGAGCCATCCAACCCAATTAGGCCAGAAGATGTGCCGCTTTAGGGACCGTAACTCTGTGACACTTTATCCTCTTCAGCCAAAGGTTTGAAACTTGTAAAATGTCAAATATCTGCTGGTTTGCGGTTCAGTTCCCTGGACTATGATTACCCAGTGAAAGAATAAAATGAGGCTCTAATACTTTTAGGAACACATTTGAAAATGTGAATTTATCGGAAAGGTTGTAAAGAAGGTAAAAAGTTGTAATTTACTGTCTCTAATTAAAGATAGAGAAAGAGCAGTTATTTTAAAGCTTCACAGCACTTTACGACACAAAATCGTGTTGCCTAAAAATCACATGCAACTCTCATAATGAATCAGTCCATTGATTCAAGATAATTTGTTGAAATTGTTGGTATTGATTTTCCGTTCTGCAGTACAATGAGCTTCAAATGTTGCATCTCTGAGGACAGGAGGGAGGTCGTAACCCAGAGTTGATGTTGTGTGAGACTATTCCCAGAGGGAAACAGTCCAGGGGCCCTTCAGAGGAACCAAAGGCCTTGAGACACAATTTAGTTTGTGGTCGATTGACTAATTGAAATTTTGCAAGGTAATCTGGACCATCACAGCAGAAAACTGAAATAATATGGGGCAAAAAACCTGCATGTTTACCTAACATGATATTGAGGCTCTTTACTGTAGAATGAGCCCTGTATGAAAAGCTAGTTATTATTACATTATTACCATTCTTACCATTATTTCAGCTCATATTGTGCCTAAATGTTGGAAGGCAATATATCCATTAATTTATAAATAGTGTCACTTATATTTACAGTAAAATACAGAAAAAAAAAATGCCAGGGACATTTACTCTATCCCACAAGTTTAACAAATGATGTTCTTCAATAAAGTTTTGTGGAAAAAGAAAAGCGCCTGTCAGCCTCACAGCGATTACCGGAAAAGGCACAATCATTTGCATACTAGAAAACATTAAGCCGCTCATTTGACCACAAATTTGAAAGAGGTGGCGGCTAGACTACAGTACACAACCTGTAGCAAATAAAAATATCCAAAGTGGATGAAACGCTGAAATTGCCCATTATCCTTTTTTCCGTTTTCCATTTGTGCTCAGAAATCGGAAAAAGTCATAAAGAGTTGTTATCCGTTTTTTCATTTTAGTTTTGGGAACGAATATTGATTAAAAAAATCTTTTAGTTTAGGGTTCGTTTTGAAAAAGGAATGACCAAATGACACACAGATTCATTGAACCGATAAACAGTGGTTGGTTTTTGGGGTGAAATATAATTCACAGACAGTAGGATGTATTCAGGTGCAGAGGGGGCCCACATCTAACGTGTAGCAGGTTGATCCGGCCCTGGAGCAGCATGGACTGTGTCTCAACCAGTGGGCAACACCGGGGTCTGTTCAGTGAAGCCAGTATGGAAGTAACTAAACTTCATTCTCTCCACCAGCCAGCAGGGGGCGATACTGGTAGTTTCAAAAATAAGTCTGTTTGTATTGAAGTCTGTGGAAAAATGACCATTTTCTCTGTAAACACTATAAATACGAGTTTTTGGCCTCAGTGGTTAGCTGAAATCATGTTTTAATACATCAGAGTGGCGATTTAACGAATTATGGTCAAATATATGGGGAAAATAACACATAAAGATTTGGGACGTGGCTACTGTGTGATTGATTCGTGTTTATAGAGGTAATATAACAGGAGAGAAAATGGTCATTTTTCCGCAGACATCAATATAAACAGAGTTCTTTTTGAAACCACCAGTATCGCCCCCTGCTGGCTGGTGGAGAGAATGCAAGTTAAATTACTTCCTTATGGGCTTCATTGCCATTGTTCACAAACTAACGGGTGACATGGGAATTTCTGAGTTCTGAGTCAGAAGTTTCCACTGGAACGCCCACCGAAGTCGGATTTCTGACTGTAAATGCGTCTTCACCAATCCCGATTTGACCACAACGTCATAATCCAAGATGGCAGCGTTGTGGGTTTAGCTCCTTGTAGTGTTATACGTTACGGCCTACAGTAGAGTCAAACTTTTTCCCCACACATAATTACGCTGGAGAACAAACACACACCCTCTGTGGCTTCTTTGTGTCTATTAATTGTGTTTGAGGTGGAGCTCATATTGCTGCATTAGCTTCCTGTATTCCAACAGAGCGAGCACAACAAACTTTTCATTCATTCAACCTCTGACTTCCGAGGTTAATGGAACACAGCATAAGGTCTCAACTTTTTTTTTTCTTTAAAGCTTTCTCAAAGCTGATGTTGGGATGACTTGTGTGTTTGAGACAAGTAGGAAAAAAAACAACAGTAAATGAAAATGTGAATGAAACTATTTCTTCTGTTCAGGGTCTCTACAAAACATAAAGTTCACATGTTGGTATCTGAGGTACTGTCTGTTATGAACAACATGGATAGAAAAGGAAACACTGCCCCTCTGTGGATACAGAGCTACTGGACCTGGAGTCCTGCTAAGTCCTCTTTGCTCAGAGTCACTTTACCAGGAAACAGGCTGAACAGGTTAAAGACATCGATGTATGTGTCACAGGAGACAGGAGGTGAAGTGAAACCAAAAACCTGAAGAGGAAAAGCACTGACTTGTGTAAGTCGAGACCCCACAGGCTCAAAAACAACTCTCCACTTCTTTAATGATATCACAAGAAGCTGTTGTACATATAAATACCACTGTATTTTACCGTTACTAGCATCACATGACTCACAAACATGTAGCAATGTTTAACTTACCAATGTTTAATGCATGACTCATCATGATTTAATGTATGAATTAATACACACTCATAAATTCCTGAGTGGGTGGGCATTATGCTACATTTACAACATAGGAAGCAGGCAATTATTTGTTTTAATCCATATTTAGAATTAAGATTCAAAACATATTGATACTTAAACACCTTTGGGGGTGAATTTGGTTATTTTTTTTGTTTTCAGACAGTTTTGTTTGGCTGCATGCGCTGTTTCATTCAATGTAGACAATAAAATAACAAATTAATTCAGAAATATTTTATTTTTTCTCATTATGCTTTTAATGATCATCATTATCAACAAATTATCATTGTTACTCTTTCAAAGATTATTTATCTTTTCCTTAACTGCCTCACATAGTATTTCCTTTATCTCACCACATATCCAGTTTTCCTAAAGCTTACATGTTGTTGACTAAAATGGGAAAATGACTCTGATAAATAAATGAATAAATGATGATACATAAAGCCTGCTATATTGTGATATTTTTACATTTTATGGTGTAACATATGGTGTGTTTTTTTTTTAATGAATTTTGACTTCTTTTATGAGAGCCTACTGTAGGCCTACTATGAGATTTCTGGAGACATGACATACTTTTATGACATAGGCTATAATACATTAAACTGTAGCCTTTGGGACCTTTCTGAAACTTAATCTAACTTTATTCGTGAAATCAAAGCAGGAATGCTAATGCTAAATAAAGCGACAAAGAACAATCTGCTATGTAAATATGTCTTCCTGAGCAGAAAGCGGACTCTCCTTCATTTCTGTTTTATCTTATGCTATTTTAAAATGTATTCCCTCCATATAAACAATCAGAAAATCTGAAAATGACTTTAGAATTATGTCATCAAGGTTATTTTTATGTCTGTTTGGTCTTGGACGCTGAAGATTTAAGACACAAAAGATGTTTCCATTTTCCATCTGGGAGGTTCAAAACAAAAAGTTGCATCATGGAAAATGATTTTTATATACATACACAGATACTTAATATACAGTCAGTATGGTTCTGATATGCAGGGGTTCACTGTGCTGAGCTGTTCAGACCAGATGAGGGCGCCGTGCCTTCACAGTAGAAAGAGGAGGCAGCTGAGGCAGAGGTTAAAACACACACTATTTGTAGAAATTAAACACTAATTAATAAAAATTTAAATTTAAATCAGTGCAATAGGCCCATATGCTCAATACACACACAATAAAAACTCATTGCTTTAGGCCATATGGATATTTAGGAAAATCGTAGTGATCAGTGACAGCAGCTTGTGCTGAAATCAATATTTCAACTTTTTCAGTATATGGATATGGGGGGTGGGGATTTGTTAGGTGCTTTGTTGATGCAAGTCTCCTGCAAAAACAGCTCAAGTATCTCTTTAGACACATGGGGAAAATCCAGTGTCAGTGTGTGTTTATGCCTGGCTGCCACTGACTGTTTGTCACAGCTCTGCCAAAATAAGTGTGACAGATGTCTTCAGGTGGTGTGAATGAAAGTGAAGGCACACGCTCTGCACCTGTAGCTCACTCTCTCCACTTAGTATGGATGCAGTGTGCTGGACAGATGTGGCAGGTAGATTCCTCTAATCATTTTCAGATGCAGCTGCAGATGTGCTGGATGTTCCTTCACAGCCTGCTGACAAAGTGGATTAAAAATACTCATAACCGTGCCACCACATTTGTCTTTGTTGCCTCTTCTTTCTCACCCTTGAACACTGAGCAGCTTAATTAGTTACACTCTTCTACTTCTTCTGTCCCACAGATGTTCCCTGTGGAATAAACAACATCCACTTAAATAAGTCTTTTGAGCACCTGTCATGAGAATAACTCCTCTGATATCCAGCAAGTGATATACAGCAAAAGGACCAGACCACAAAGGTTGGTTGGATTTCTATAGACACTAATGTCCCCATAGGATTAAGATGTAAAAATTCATACATGTCATAAGGTCAAAAATGTGCTGAACTAAAAATAAAAAACACTAATGACAGTGGCAGACCTCCTTCATGCCCTGCAGTGAGGTATTTATGTCTCTTGTCTGGATGTGCCTCAGCTGTGCTTTGTGTTTAGCACCAAGTAGCAAACATTAGCATCAACATGGTGAACATCATACCTGCTAAACAAGAACCTGCTAGCTTTTAGCACGGCTGCTGTGAGTGACTTAAGGTAACTCTTAATGCATGTTTTTAATGCAACATATTTCTGTTGGATCACCAGTTTTCCAATAACTAATTTACACTTTTTTTAAGTCACATTACAAATAGTAAAACACATTTTATCTAAAAATTGTGTTTAACTGACAATTAATTTGCAATTAAAAAAACATTTCTTCCTTTTTATTTAGTACATATTGTAAATATTTATTAGGATTATTATTACTTATTTCATTGCTGCTATTTATTGCTTCTTTATTACTATAACTTGTCTACGCTGCTGAGACTTGCATCAGTGCGCTCAGGTTTGTTTCAGGAAGTGCTTTGATGAATTTAACCATTTCAAAGTCAATGGGAAGTGAGGATTTGACTGCTTTTGTTTACTGTTTTCATGTCTCCTTTGCAGAAGAGGTCTCAATCTCAGTGAGGCTTCCTGAATAAATTTAAAGTAAAATTTAACCGAGTGAAAACCACATCGAGAGGCACATTTAGCTCATAGGGACTGTTTTGTTGGGAAAATAAATGGAAATAAATATTATGATGACATCTCCTGGGTTTCAAATTGACTTTTTGGACATTGCAAATAAATATCTGTTCACTATAAACCTGTCAGCCTTTTGGGTTTTTTTGTGGCTGCAGTTGAACAGGGTTTAAACACAGTGAGGTTTATCACAACCTAACGTCTCTACAGCTGAATGAAGTTTCAGAAACAATATCACAAATGAAATGTAAGTCAGAGACAATATTCACTCAGAGAAAAGGAGAATACTCTGGGTATTTGCATGCATCTAGCCTGCTCATATTGCCCAGATACTGTAAATATGTATGTAAATATCAGCATGCGTGACCCAGGGACAAAGATGGCACAGAGCAACATGAGGGTGAGATGTCAATCAATGCAGGAATGGAAAACATGGCTGTGCATTTGATATGCAGCTGGCTGTGAGTAAATATCAAAACCATCAGCAGAACACACTGTGCGTCGCTTTAGACGCATTAAATTGTCTCTGTGCAGATGAGCTGCGAGCCCAGATTCAGGACTTTATTTACTGCTGCCTCAAGCACATCTGAGGTCAATAATAAATAAATCCACAGCAAACGTCTTACGAAGATTTAATGTACATTTATTCTTAACACGTGGAACATATAGTATAAAGATTTCATACTGAATAAATGATATTCATTAAGCCAAAAAAAGGAAAAAAGAGGAATTTACATCAAGTTTTTAGCTACATCATCTGAAATACAAATATGCAGAATCCGCATCACTGGAAAAAAAATAAACAAAATAAACAAAATTAAAATGGTTTCTTCATCAAGGTCTAGTTTGTCATTTATGAGGGAGCTCATATGGAACCGCAGACATGATTTTTGTTATATTCTCTACACCCAGACCGGAGACAAACTGAAACTTGAAGTTTGTTGGGGGTGGCGTTGGACAGCAGCTAAAACACCCCCGGAGCGCGATACGAGCAGGGTGAGGCGCCTAAGTAACGGAGAGGGTAGGGCGTCAAGTAATCACATGTCGTACTTGACGCACGTGGTGGTGGTGGAACTTGTAATCGTCAAAGATTAAAAATGGTGAAGAGCGAACAGAAGTTGAGAAAGAGAGAGAAGTGTAATGTACAACATCATATATACACTGCAGCTTGGACTGCATCTAGAGTTGAGGACCAGTCCTAAAGAGGTGACTTTTTAATATAAGGGTCAAGTCATACAATCAAGGGACAAAGAGAAGAGGTCGGGGTGTTGTAGGTTCACCATACTTTGGGGGGAAAGCCGTTTTCTCTCTCGACATTAACTAAAACTGTTTTTAAAAACTACAGTTTGCTGCCAAGCCAGCGTATCTCAGTGTGAAACAGTATTATTACAGTATGTTTACAGTTTTTAAGGTGTACAGTACAGAAAAAAAGTCCTACAATCTACTGCACAGGCCTCCCATGACAGATGTCTGTTCACAGCCAATAATGTGGTTCCTGTGGGGCTGAGTATATAGCATCCAAAGTTACAGCAATTATACCACACCACAGTCCGTGAGTCTATGTAGCCTCCAAACATGAACCATAATATTGTTTAGTCCGTGCCCTCTTCCCCCGGCCAACACCCCCCCAACCCCGAGGGAGAAAGCGAGCACATGTATCCCCCAAACTCACTGTAAACGAGACAGCAACTTTGGTTACAGTTTCTTCTTTTTTTTCTGGAGATTTTTCATTTCATTAAAAAACAAGTCCTTTCTGCAGGGCAGCACACTCTCTGTCCTATGCCTGGGTCCCAATCTGCTCTTCTTCTGTCAGCAACTTTCCATTTCAGACGTTTAAAATCCACGGCTACTTCATGATATTCCTTCCTTTAGTGAGAAGCAGGGGTAGAAAGACAGTGGAATCCGAGGTGATTTTGCATAAATAAAAAAAAAAAAAAAAGAAAAAAAAGGACAGTTTTTGCTCTTTTCACTCACACGCAACAGACACACACACAAAAAAAAGAGGGGAGGGTGAGGAGCTGAAACCTCCCCACGGCTGTCATGACTGGCCAATCAGAAATAGTACGTCACAGATCACTTGGGACACCAGAGAGTTCATAAGTGGGGACACAGAGATGTCCAGTAGCCGCGACTCGTACAAAGTGAACTCCGAGTGGTTTTCCTCCACCTTAGCCAGGGCGTGAAGGGCCCGGGCTGCCCGCCGCATCATGTCCACGCTGGTGGGCTCAAACTGAGGCCCTCCCTGCATTTGCAGTAAAGAGCTCTGGCTCTGCTGGTACTGTGTGGCAGCTAGGCTGTCCTCCAGGAAGCCCAACAGGTTACCCACGCTGCCCTTCTGCACAGCGATCGCCCGTGCCGCTAGGCTGTCGCCCTGTGCCAAGTTAGCCAACAGGACGACTGCCATTTCTCGGCAAACAGCCACCTTGCGTTCGCCGACCAAGCGCACCAGCGAGCCGTACAGCTTCTCCAAACGGCTGAACGGCGGTGTTGCCAGAATGAGGTCGACGTTGTTGTCCTGGATGCTGAGCTTGCTGAGGGTCTCGAGGACCAGTCTCTGGGGGGAAAGTGAGCCGTGGGGCCCCAGCGTGGGGAAGGGGTCCAGGGCCTCTGCTGAGGGGCAGACGGCCCAGTGGAGCAGGCCATCCAGCAGCGGCAGGCATATGCTCTCTGGATAGATAGAAAGGTCCAGCTGGCCTGAGATGTTTGCCAGAGTGACCAAGCAGTTCTCCCTCAACACCTCAAGGCAGTCCCACCACCACTCATCTCTCTCACAGCTCACGCCCTCATCTTCCTCCTCCTCCTTCTCATAGGTGACCGGGGCCTGTTTGCGTTCGGGGTGCCTGTGGTGGAGCAGCACCAGGCGGCCCAACAGCAGCAGGAGGCCCGGGTGTTTCGACATCTCCAGGTCGTTCCCAGGGACGAAGGAGAGGCTGCGCACGATGTTGGAAACGCAGATGCATCGCCGAGCTAGCGAGTCCTGCCAGTCCGACAGAGTGCTGAGTGGCGTTTCGTCCTTGCTGTGTGGCTCGTCCTCCAGGATCTTAATATTGCGCCGGCTCTGGAGGCCGGGGTTGATGCTGAACAGGTACTTGCCATTCTCTTTCTGCTCTTCCGCGCCTCCACGCACAACTTCCTCTGTGACCGACCCTGGCCGGGCGGAAAGTACATCGTCGATGGTGGCAGTGACTGGTGCACCAATGGGAAGAGCAGGCGGGGTCTTCTCCGCAGGAGACTTCTGATTTTCCGAGGACTGAGGCTGCTGCCGAGTCTTATCCTCACCACTAGACTTGGATTTCTCAGCGTTTTCTGTCACAGTATCAGGCGCCTGGACCTTCTTGCAGCTCTCATTGGCTGCCTGTTTGCGTTTCCGCTGCTTGAGGAGGTCCATCCGGCTCTCAAAGTGGGTCTGGATGTGTTCGGTTGTGTCCCCGCCACCGATGCTCCAGTGTATCAGGCCGCTATCAAAACTCTGCCGCTGCCCAAGCTTGGAAGAGTGGTTCACTAGGAAGGGATTCTTCTTCCGCACCACTTTGATGGGGAGTTTATCAAACTTGCTAGCCTGC
Organism: Synanceia verrucosa; assembly: GCA_029721515.1. NCBI lineage: Eukaryota > Metazoa > Chordata > Actinopteri > Perciformes > Synanceiidae > Synanceia > Synanceia verrucosa. Next base: position 11,115,235 of record CM056567.1, on the reverse strand, counting down.
TTGGGCTTTTCCAAGTGGAGGGTGGAGTCCTGAGAGGACCCTGAGGTAGAGGTACTGGGTTCCTTAATAGAGGACTCCCTTTCCTTCTCCTCTTCCTCGTCCTCTGAGGATGTGTGTTTGTGTGAGCTCTCCTCCTCCTGTTTGACCTGGATCAGTGAGGGGGTGTCAAGAGTGGCCTTTGTTTCCTCCACCTCATCGTCCTCTTCATCCTCTTCGTCCACGTCAATGTCCTCGCCTTCAGGCATGGGAATTTCATCAACGGGATCCTCGGCAGCGTTGGGGTCTATGAGGGTGCGCTGGCCGGGGTCTCCGACTTCGTACTCCTTTAAGATGCCAAAGATCTCGATGAGGCAGCGTCGGAAGTACTCCACCACCAGCTCCAGGAATCCAGGCAGCTGAGAAACCAAAGAAGAAAGTCACCTAAAACGATCCTGTAAACATGTACGTCATGTTGTTCTGGTCATGCAAAGTTTGTGGAGCTTACCTGGCATAAGTTAAACGTAGAAATGCTATTGTCATCATACAGTAAAATGTTAATGGTATCCAAAGCCCAGGTGCTTTCAGCTAACAAGCCTGACTTTAGTGACATCATCACTCTCCAAGCCTCAGGAGTGCCTGGGGGGAAAAAGACAAAAAAAAACAAAAACAAATGAATACCAGCTAAACTTGAACATCAATTATTACAGCTGTGACGACAGGAACAGGTTCACTGACATGTACCATCAGGATCAACAGTTTAAATAAGCTATCTTACAGCAGGGGACTCATTCAACTAAAGACACAACACAGCCTGTCACTTTGTTCTCAACGAGTATTTCTTTTGAGGATGGAACATTTTATGACTTTTGTAAACTCCGTAAATCTAGTGCACGTTAACACTGCTAACATTTTACTGCAATACTACTTCAGTGAGTATCCCAGCATCCTATTGAGACATCCTAATATTGGAAATGTTGAGTGAGACATTAAATAAAGGTTGCGTACCAATGTCTTTCATGGTGAGCCGTCTGCGGGGCTTCAGATGGGGTTGGGAGGCCTCCACAGAGCCAGGAGGGAAGGCCACATCTCGCCTGATCATCGGTTGCTGCACAGGGGCCTGGCCAATGTGGGAGGCGGGTACCGGGGGTCCGGCTTTCTGCACCTTAATGCCTGGATGCATGTAGGGGGACTTGCTGGGTGACGTCCTGCTTTCCATGGGCCGGGGCATTGGTGTTGGGCTCGACACCTGAGGAATGTGGTTCTGAGACGTCTGGTAGGTGGATGGCAGGGGTCTGGTCATGGGAGGACCAGAACCCCCGGGGCCAAATGGTGGCTGCCGCTGGTTGACGTGGCCGGGCCACTGACCCTCGTGGTTCATGCGTTGTTCTGACGACATCATCTCCTCTGAGCGGTTCATACCGTGGTAGCCCGGGCCCTGGCCTGGTACTGGAGGTCCCTGTCGGTTGGGATAGTTGGGGTAGCCCATCTCATTTCGGCCCTGCCACATCGGACCCTGGGGGCCATCAGGACCCGAAGGCATGGGGCTTGCCATCATTTGAGGAGGCATTGGAGACTGGGAGTTGGGGCCTGCAGATGACGGTACTCGGTCCCGGCCGAAGGGGAAGGGGAACTGGTTCTGTGGGCCTGGTGGTCTGCGGTCCCCTCCAGGGTATGTATTATACTGGTTATACATGTCCTGTTGGCCCTGGGGCCCCGAGGACTGAGGTCCTGGCTGCTGCTGACCACTGTAGGGAACATTGTACATTTCTCCCTCATGGCGCTTGGCTGGTGGACCATACCCTCCCTCTACAGGACGCTTGTAGTTCTGCAAGGAGACAACATTCAGCATTACACATAAAAACAGAACATCCTTATACAGTAACAACACAATTATGACTCACAGCTGTTCAACAGGATGTCAGCACAGATAAGTACGCATATCTTTAACACGTACATAGTAAAACACTGAGGAACCAAGTTGCAATAAGAGCACTGCAAAAGCCGAACAAAATGTTCTTACCGGCTGCTGCTGTGGATACATTCCTGGCTGCTGATTAGGGTACGGGCCACCAGGGGGAGCTCCTTGGCCAGGGTACTGATTTGTGTAGGATTCATGCCTGACAATAACAGAAGTCCACACCATTTCATTTCACTTTTCTGCTTCACAGTTTTAGTATGAAAGTCCTACCCTGGTGATCCTACAGTCCTTTGATGTGATTAGACAACCATGGCTATCCTTTTAATACAGACCAATCGTAGCACTGACTGGTAATTTACCGTTGCTGTGGTGGAGGACGGCTGGGTGAGTACATCCCTGTGTCAGCTCCAGAAGGCATCATATTGGGCTGAGGAGCTCCTGGTCCCATACTGCCGTCAGGGGCCATGCCTGGCTCCGGTCTGTGAACCCAACAAGCGACAACTCATCAGCTGATTTGAATTTGTGAACCTTTTACAGACATTCGAGTAGAAAAACATGCCAACCCAAGAGAAGATAAAGCAGTATGCTTACCTTCTGTCATACCCGTAAGGGTACTGTTGCCTCTGGCCCATCTGCATGTTGCCCATAGGGCCTGGTGGGCCTCTGTTATACTGTTCTCCCATCCCACTGTTGGGGCCTGGTTGCATGAACTGCTCTCCAGCTTAAACAAGAACAAACACTGTTGTTAGTTTCACCTCTGACAGAACTCCTACAGCATCTGATTTGCTGGTCTGGCCGTCGCTCACCTTTCCTCATGCCACCGAAGGGGTCCTTGTTGGACTCGTAGGGAGCCATTCGACCGATCATCTCTGGGCCGCCCATCCCAGGCTGGTAACCCTGCGAGTTGGGAGTCATGGCATTCCTTCTGGAAAACGCTGGGTCTCCACCATCAGCAAAGGGGTCCTGCAGATTAACGCTACTCCTATAGACAGACAGGAGGCTTTTTAGTGAAATATATCTTCTTTTTATATTCAGAACTCATGTTCTTGTGTCGGTGTCTTGCACCCACTTATTGTTACTTGGTGAAAAGATGGCGTATTACAAGTTCAAGAAACAAGAGATTACAATCTAAAACCACAGAAGCTGTGGTGTGTTATATTTTTTAAGTAATACCAAACCATTAATAGATTTCAACACATTAAACACTGTTGGGAATATCTACAGTATTTATTCTACAGCTGGACAAGCATATTACTGTTACTCCAAACTATCTAACTAGGCGATTAAGGCAGCAGTACACCAGCACCTCCAGAGGTCTGTGAGGTAAAAATCAAGGAGTCTGGTCACTGTTCTTACAGCAAGGTAAGCCAGTGAACATATTTTCAATAGAGTGTATACATAAAGTGATATTCATTTTTCTTTAAGTTGGCTAAAATATGTTCTGCTGCTGGCCCCCATGTAACTCCTGTATGGATATGTATGTATGTGTTGATAAGTAGCTTATACAACCTCACTTCAAACCAAATATACCTTCAACACTTGTTAAATGTGTTCAATTTCCAACCCCACCACAGGCATCACTTTTAATTTATTGTGATGACTCCTGCTATTGTGACCACCACAGAAACACAATACTGTTGCTTCTGACTCATACCTGACGCCAGGCATCGGAGGCATTTGTGTGTGTGGGGTGGAGGCTGGGGTCGGCGGCTTTAGGTCTCCACCCTCTGCCATCGAACTACTGGTGGACTGAGGAGTCTGGGGTCCTTGCAGGGATCCAGAACCAGCTGTGAAACAAGGATACAGGAGTGCTTGTAAACAACAACAGCCCTGTGGTTTGAAAAAGAAATTCAAAGATTCGAGAGACTTCACAAAACATCCTCTCCTCATCCCTTCACCCCAGGTATAAACGCAAGAGTTGAGAGTTGATGGTGAGGCGGGATAGTCTTGTGGATAGGCCGAACACTGCTGGGGGCTTTCAGGAACACATGCTGCTTTTGGCAATCAGAAATCCCATTAAGAAATTCCTGAGCACTGCACAGAGGAACACAGTTTGTGTCAAGCTGACTGGGTCTTGAGTGCACAGCCAGCGAAAACGTTGAATCTTCCAGCTCATCAAAGCATGCCAACCCCCCCTACACACACGCACATGCTTCCATCACCCTCCTCCAAGCTCTTGGAGTCACTAGGAAACAATGATCTGAACCCTGACTCTGACAGATTACTGCCTGACCTGCAGAGACAGGAGATGGCAAGTTGTGTATGTGTGAGTGAGTGAGAGTGAGTGATTGTTTATTTGGGTTGTGTGTGTGCATGACACAGCAGCACTCATCCTTAAACTTCAGCTCAGGACTTCTCACTATTAGCACGCCAGTCTGATGACTCACAGGTTCCCATTCATTAAACTGGCACACACAACACCGGGGTCAGTGGCAGGTCACATTTATTCACATTTTCTCACATCACCCTCTCACCTCTCCAACGCTCTCTCTCTCTTTCTCTCTCTCACTCACACACACACACACACACACACACACACACACACACACACACAGAGGCTCCCCCTCCCCCCTCCGGGTAGGGATTTCCCTCTACTAAAGATGAAGGGAGGAGGGGAGGGGGAGGATCTCGTGAGGATGGAAAAAATAGCATGGTAGACACAGAGTGAGAGAGAGAGAGTCGCATGACTTTTACACGCACGCACACGCCTCTTCCCTCCCATTCATCATTTCTGGCTCAGTACTAATCTCCAGGGACCTCTGTAGCCCTGGGCCAGGCACCAGGCAGCGAGGACACACCACTGATGGGGCATCACTTTCGTCAAATCACACACACAGACACACACACACACACACACACACACACACACACCCTTCCTTCATACTAACTAGAGGGCTGATGCCAGCTGACAAGCACCCTGATGTCTCCTGTAACAACACCCCGTCGCTGACTCAGTGCCCCGTGTCTGACAGTATGGGTCTTGGCCAGACTGAAGGAGCACGTGGTCGCTCCTGGTGTGGCTGCTCCTGGCAGCTGAAAGCGGACTCCCTCCAAAACAAACAGCTTCCAGGCGACACAGCGTCCTGTGACTCCCCATGCCTCCTCCCAGTTGCAACCCCCTTAACCTCAGACTGAGTTCCAGTTTACACACTGACTTTACCCCAACATTCAGAGCTCACTGAAAGATTGGGCATGCTGGAGGATTCACTGCTCGCTAAAAAAAAAACAAACAAACAAAAGGCTGTCGTCACGTCCTGTGCAAATGCCAAGGAGTCCCCCCCATCATGAGATACATTCGTGAAATTGTCCTGTTACTTACAGCTACACCAATATCATTTACAACTCCTCTAATATACACCAAAATAGCAGTGACTTACGGAGGATGGCAGCCCCGTATGGAAGATGACAGACGACGCGTTCTGAGATGGTCTTTTAACACCGTAATTAATAGGACACAGTAAAACACACTAGTGGTGCTTTTCCACTACACAGTAACGGTACGGCCCAGTTTTGTTGCTTTTCCATTACAACTGAGTACCTCCTCGGCGTGGGCGGGGTCATCATACGGCAGCACGAAACTGCTGTAACTTCATTTGCATGCGACACAGAAAACCGGGAAGAAGAAGAACGACAACAACACAAACAACGGAGGACACCGAAGCGATCATGTATTTGTTGCTCGCTCTGTGACTTTTTGTCACGCACAAAGTGAAAGAAAAGAGACAGAGAAGACCCCAGGAAGTGTAAAAATAGCAAAACAGTTGCCAGTTTTAAAAATGGCAGGGTCGAATTATATTTGGATTTACAGTCCTATCGGACATCTTGCATCCATTGATGCTTCCAATGACCGCGCCTGTGGGAAAGCGCCATAGTTTATAGGGCAGATGATGTGAGGCAAACAGAGCAATTGAGCATGTGATAATTGCATGGAAGCCACACTGCACCCAAGTGAGGGAGGCAAAAATTAAAATAAACTTTCATTCATTTGTCGAATTTAACTTGTGAGGGGGACGGACAAGCAGAGGCGTGCAGGAGGACGCTCACCTGGGCTGGGAGGCTGGATCTTCGGCTGGTTCTTTTTGGTGTCTGCATTGAAGAAATCTGGGGGCGGGTCTTCACCGCGCTCGATCTTGCACTCAAAGGCGTACAAACACTGGATGTACTGTTTCTTGAGCGAACTGGCGGCGCTGCTCGACGTGCCCACGTTCAGGTTGGTGGCCAGCTCCCTCCACTTCTTGTTCTTGTTCACCTGGTGGGCGACAGGAAGGAGTAGGCTCAGGAAGCAGCACAGCACACAACAGCCTTACAGGATGTACAATGCTGCCGGTTTCAATCTATGATATCCACATTACACACAGGTGGAGGCTAGGCATACCTGGGTAAGGCCGCCGATTTCTTTGACGGACATGTAGAGCCTGAAGAGATCGAGGGGTTTGCGTCCAACAGCGGGCAGGTTGTTCATGGCCATGGCCTTCTCCTCAGTGAAGGCCAGGTATCGATCCACCCACATCTTCCTCTCCGGCTCCGGGCCGAGCTCGTACAGACGAGTGATCTTCTCGTTGGTGATGGTGGAGGAGCTTGACTTCTACAGGACAGATTGTGGGAGGATATTGTGAGAGAAAAAAAAAACAAAAAACAAGCAACGAGAATTTCATCACGTGGATTCAGAGCTTTTACCTTTTTGGATTCAGGCTTGGGAGTCCCCTCCACTTTGTTGTTTATCTTCTGGGCGGGGTTCATTTTTTCCATGCCAAACTCCGAACTGGGAGCCATTCCTAGTATGGGGAGGGTGTAAAACCAAAGATTACCAGTCTATAACAGCCTTTTATGAACATATTAGTACTACTGCTACCACTTCATTATGGATTTAGTGTACTCACCAGGAGTGTTGTTGGCCATGTTTCCTCCCATTGGGTATGGCCCCGGCCCTCCCTGGTTCATCATACCGTGCATGCTGTTCATGCCAGGGCCGTACGGAGAGCCTGCTCCCATCATGCCCTGGGACATGTTAGGGTAGCCAGGTGGCCTGCAGAGGAGAGTGTTATTATAGCACATTAACCATCAGTCATGTATGTTCTGTTTGATTCTGCATCAGATCTTAAACTTTTCCATATCTTGTGTTTACTGGGTTTGGCTTAATCTCAAGGAAACATCAATCTACGTCATATGACTCCAGCAACTGCCAAGCCCACGTGTCTGTCTGTAGGCTGAGCTGGCACCCTCACTGGAGGAAAGATGTGGTTCACTGATGTCTCTGAGAGACCATCTCCTGCTTTCTCACTCTCTCCACTTTTTACTTTCCTCTCATAGATAGGTGTTTTTGGTTTACTGTCATCTACTCTGTAGCACCAAAACACACAACAGGCCAGCTTGCACATTAAGCCTGTCACAATAACAAATTTTTGCTGGACGATAGATTGTTTCACAACTTATTGCCAATAAACAATATTATTGTAAGCATTATTCTGAGGTTCCATTTCCTGATGGCTGCATACAACGCTACATAACACTTATTTCTTCAGAAAGCAGTTATCTATTGTACATTTGATCAATAGCAGTCACACCCTCTGTACTATGGCTGAAAAGGTGAGCCCCGTTTTACCTCTTCTTTACAATTCATCACCAGCTGTAAATCACTGCACTACCACTACAAAACTAATCAAATTATCATACAATGAAGAATCACAGATAGCAATGGGCTGTGCGGCATTGGATGGCCCGATCAGACATGTCCGCTCTGGCTCTGCTGGCCTGCCGCTAACTTTCACTTGACCAGGGCATTCGGGCAACCGTTAATGTCGGTATGTAACATTGTAATCGGGGCTGGGGCATTTCGCTTTGAAATCATCTCTTTTATTATTCCTACTAGTTTCTCCTTGTTACCTGGCTCTCTACTCCTCACCTGCTACAGCTGCTCTCTATGTGTCTGCTAGCGGCCCCTCCTCCTCCCACTGAGACAAAGAGACTTTATGACTGGCAAGAGGTCTCACTCTGTTCATTCTGCTGTGGAACCAACGTGCCCAAGTGATGAGAAAGATGCACAGAGTGAACCCTATTGTCATTCAGCCTAACCCTAACCCAGCTTTGGGAGAGGGAGATGAGGAAAATAATCACGCGTGTGCATGGCGATATATCGAGACCGACAAGTTTGTTTTCATTTGTTGTGGGATGTATTGATTATCTTGACAAGTCAATTGCACATGTGTAGAACCGATTATATTTCATGGTCACACAACTGCCACACACACAGCTAAAAGATGGAGGAAAAGCTTCAACCTTGTGTGTTATACTAAAACTTACTGACCCCTCGGTTAAAACTAGGGTTGGTAAAGTTGAGACACTAGAAGGAGATTGTCAAAGAAATGAGCCGACCTAAAAACCTAAAACTCAACTGTTGCAGTCCAGCCACAGCAACGAAGATTTTTCTTCTTCTTCGTCACAGCATTTGAATCATTGAACTGTTGTCTGGATGAAATGAGAATTTCTACAAACACAACAAAAATATTTCTAAGGAACATTACCAACCCTAGCTTTAAGTGCATTCTCGTGTCTTACTGAGATACTAAGGCAGCCAGTAGCTGTCAGCACCCACCTGTTGTGTATGGAGTTCGTGGGTCCGTGGTGCATTGAGGGGCCTCCGTCCTTCCTGTTCATGCCAGGAGGGGGACACATCCCAGACGCCACCTGAGGAGGCATGCCTGCCATGTTTGAGGCCATCCCAGGGCCGAAGGGCCGAGCACCCATCTGCCCCGGGCCTATTCTGCCAGGCGGGATGTTTCCATACGGAGCTCCACTGCCCTGACCAGGCATGGGGTTCATGGAGCCGCTCATGCCGGGGCCCGTGGGGTAGTTGGCATTGGGCATCCCTGTGTAGCCAGGCTGCCGAGGGTAACCTGCACGGATAACAGATAGACAGGAATGCAGATTTTAAGTTGGTGCCCACTATCTTCTGATAGCTTTCCATGACGCCCTGCTGTGTTTACAAAGCATGTTGAGGACTTCTACTCATCTCTCCCTGACGAGATAAAGAGTTTCAGTGGTCCAGCTCTAAATATACCTCAGTGCTGCCTGTTCTGACAAGCAGCCTGATGAAGCAGGCTTTATCTGGCCCTCGCTGTTCGCTGCTATGACTCATAGCACAACTTCTTCAAAGCCCACAGAAACCATCTGAGACTTCAAAGTGAAATGATATAATTTCATAAATATGTGAAGTGAGAGAAATCTTCAAAGCCTTTTAAAAAAAAAAAAAAAAAAAAAAAATATCTGGGCTATCTACGAAACAGTGCCGGTCGCAGGACGACAACTGTAAACTCATTCATAATATTGACAGTGAAGAGAGCCTTATAAAGCCAGTTCTGCTCCGCACCTTGTGGACCATACTGGCCCCCCTGGGGCCCGTAGTTCCCCATAGAGTTGTTCTGGGGATATGGTCCCATCCCAGCATGCATCTGGCCTCCTGAAGACTGGCGTGGAGATAAGGCGGAGCCAGGTTGTCCAGGGGACCCATAAGGAGGCATCTGAGGGTTACGCATGTACACTGGAGAGAATCGGGACAAAACATCATCAGATACACAATTCTCCACTCTTCAACAAGCCTAAGTCATGATCGTTTGGAATTTTCAGTTTCTGTCATATTATATATCTTTTCAATTTCATTCTTGTGTAGTTTTACTTTTTTTTTTTTTTTAATTTTACACATTCTTGCACTGCTGGCCCCTGAGAAGAGGAGGTCAGCACTCACCCCTGTCCTGGCCCATGGCTGACTGGTTCATGGAAGAGTGCATGATGTTGTCTGACTGGACGCTGGGTGGCCGGGGCGGCATCTGATTACCTGCAGGACGGCAATAACACAGAGGCTCAGCAACTCCAAACACAACTTTGAAAATCTTCACTATCTGCAGTCTTTGTCCTTAAACTTTGAAATATTGGACATCAAAATGACCATAAGCCAGTGAGATAATCTAAAAACAAAAAGAAATATGACAGCGTCCTGTTGGCTGCCTGTTAAACTGCTCTCCACAATGAGTTGTTGGTGGCATCGTAACTTCTGTTTCTCTGCCGTCTGGATGGTTTACTAGCATCATGTTAGTAGAAAATGTTCCCATCTGGCAAGCTGCTTCATGAATTACAAATGCGATCCGTTGATTTGTGAGTGAGGGAAAGCTGAATTAAAACTGTCTGCCGTTCGTTTACTGGATGCTTCACACAGCCTCCAACTCTGCATGTGAACAATGTATTTTTCCAGGTTAGTACTCAGCACCCTTTAGCAGGTAAACAAATATTATGATGTTATTATGCACTTACTTAATACTGCACATTGCTACCTGCATTTCTTATTAACCAGTCAGTTCTGATCTTACTACTTAATACTACAAACTGCTGTCACGACTTTTCCAGTACGATCGTGTTGTACGATCTTCTTGTTCTACACAAATAGAAAACTGCCCTTTCTGTTTGTTATGTTGCATTCAGAAGAAACTTCCATGCTACTTAAATGCAAACTGCTCTCCTGATACTGCCATGGGACCATTTAAGACATGCACACATGAGCAGAAATATTTAAGCATTTTGATATCTTAAAGACTAGTGAGTGGTCTTGGTTTCCGGTCTTCACCTGGCACAGCAGCAGGAGACAGAGGGCCGGTGCGGGAGGGGGTGACGCTGGCAGGGGAACCCACAGGTGACGGCGAAGGCCCACGAATGCCTGGCAGATGGGGCGAAGTGTGCGGAGAGAAGGGCGACTGGGCAGGATTGCTCTGCTCACCCTGACTGCTGGAGACCCCTGAGGTGCTGACGCCCGGGCTCAGGGCCCCCTCTGTACCGGTGGGGAGATCGTCGATGGAGCCCGAAAGATCCTGGAACAAGAGGAGCAGTATGGTCATGGTACAGAACAATGAAGTTAGTGTTGTCAATTTGGGTTACTATCAGCAGACTTCATTATGAAGTAACATATAAAAGAGAAACTTATATAAATATAGCAGATCGAATCTATATAGATAAGTATTTTGACTGATCAACAGCAACAAAACAAGCTTAGCACAAGTTCCCGACATCCAATCTGTTGTTTATTCAGATCAACAGATTCTTATTTTCTGATCAGAGCTCCATTTTTTCCTTTGGGTAAAACCATAAAATAAGGCTAACATTATTAGTCAAACACGTTCCATTTTTTGTGTGTTTTTTAACACTTATTCACTCCACACATCAGTACTCTGCAGCTATGAGGAAGCTGGGATTATGATGAGAAATTAGTGGGAACACCTGGACACAATGTCAGAGGTGTGAGTATAAACTGGGATGTAGTCTGGAGAAGGAAACCCCTGCATTTGGGGGATTTTAATCGTATTCAGTCTTTTTTTTCCTGAACATACTTGAGTGAGGAAGATGAGAGCACTTTATTTTAGAGTCACGTCAAAGTCAAGTTAAATCAAGTGAGTGGAAATCCAAAAGGCCACTCATGTATGACACCAATCTTTGCCTTCGCTGGGGTGTGTGTTCAGACTGCCGGCACTGTTATGGTGCAAACGCAAACTTGGGAACAAATACTTCTTTATCCACCTTTTTAAAAATACTCCACATCACTCCCATGATGCTGATAATGATCCATCTTGGCAACGAGAACTCTGTTTGTGTGGCTTGCAAAGCAAAGAGAAAGTTGGGGGGAAAAAAAAAAAATATTTGAAGCAAGTCATCTCAAGAGGCAGTTGAAATAATTGGTGCTGGGCACAGGCTCTGGTGCCATGTGGTGTTGTTATTGAGCCTCGCCGGCTGTGACACAAAGACAGCCAGGCAGGAAGGAAGGTAGGAAAGCAGCCCGGCAATGACTGTGTTTGTGGGAAGGTGAATGTTTACACACTGGCCACTCACGTGGAGCCCATGTGCTCACTCAGAAATGCAAGCTCATCTGCCAGTCACATCGGAGGAGGGAAAAAATGGGAGGGAGGAGGGGTTGAAAAAAAAGCACTCATTGGAAGGTGGCCAACTATTCCCATAGAAATCTCACACTCGCAGGCTGGCTGCAGCCCCGAAGCTGGCGGTTTTGCACTTGAAACGGCGCCCGTTGCTATTTTTGGGACGTGACCTGATGGAGGAACCCCAGAGGGAGTGACAGGAGGAGAACGCTGATTCAGGATCCCTCCTCCCCCCTCCTCCTCCCATCCTCCCCCACCCCGCTCCCTCCGCCTTGTCTCCATCTCCTCCTCTAACAAACCAAGGCCTTTCTGACCTGCATGGGAGCTGCAACAGCTACAGAACTATGCGAAACGCAGCATGAGGCCTGATACCCAATTATTGTTTACAAGTGTGAAACGGGTCAGAAGGAGGAAGAGCCACGCTGCGTGAACGACACGGAGCAGTGAAACCTTAATGCTCTGGAGTAGAGAGCACAGATCAAACAGCGTGACATTCCTTGCCTAAACAACCATGGCAAGATCCTTTTTCCAGCAGCCAGCATCGTCAGATGACCTTCATCCTCCCCCCACCCACCCTCTTCCCAACCAGCACCCACCCCAGCTCCACTCAGACATCACAAGACTGGTCATCTGACAGAGGGCTCAGTCTGAAGGCCCTGTGCCAGCCACCACAATGACCACCTCAGTAGCTTCCGCCATACTCAAAGCTTCAGAGGTCACCGAACAGAGTCGCATCTCCACAACTAAAACCCTCCTAGCCCTCCCTGACCCGGACCACAGGGCAAGAAGGTTAGGGGTCAATTCCTGGGGTTGCACCCGGGAGTTGCACCTTGACAGGAGGTCACTGTGGACGACTGCACAAGACACACTTCAGTCACAAAACAGAAAGAGGAACTACAAGAGTATTAACAAGACAGGACCCTTCATAAGGAGCATAAATCTACCTGAGACGACAAAAACAGAGACTGCACAACAAGTTCCTCATAACGACTTTTGGGATCAAGGTCAAATGTTGAGTATGAAAAACTAGCATTCAGTACTTCCTCAAATGTATAATCATGTTTACTTGTTCTTTGACGAGACAGTCTCTCACGGACCACATTGATTTGTATTTAGGTGGTTGTTTTTTAATGGCTGCCTTTGAGGAGGTAGTTATCCATCGGCTGTCTCAGTTTTAAATCATCTGCCAACAGTGGGGAAACGTCTTGTGTTTGAGTACAAAAAAATATTCAAAGATAAAGAATCAACAGAAAGTATAGTACAAATATTGTTATTTATCTTTAACGTTGGAGAATTCTGTTTTATTGTGTTTAATGGAAAAATCTTGTTCACATCCCCCAAAGACAGCCATTTAAAAATAAGTATGATATTAGCATCACTGGCTCTACAAAGTAGATAATTCAACATTAAAACAATAAAAAAAAATTCTCTATTGTCGCTGATGTATAATTAAAAACAACAAATCTGATGAAAATGCACAAACATCCACATATATACGCCTGCCATGCCGAGCAGCACAGACAGCGAGCTCTTTACCGTCTGTAAATATCTGACAACTGACAGCTCTGATCCCTCAGCCTGCATGTGCGCACGCACGCACACACACACATATATATATATATATATATATATATATATATATATATATATATATTCAAACATACACACAGGCTCCTACCTACTCCTACTCTGCAGTCATTGATTTTTCCCAGCTCAATACTGCACAGCACCAGCCTGTTCTGCTGACTGCACAAGCTGGACAGCGAGAGGAGAGGAAGGAGGAGGAGGTGGTCGGTGATACTGATGCTGTGTGGCTCTGCTATTCAACATGCTCATGATTAGAAGGCAAATGATGAAGGGGACACTGTTGAGGCGCGAGGAGTTGAGGGACGGTGGGTTGGCTGAGTTGGAGCACGATGGTTTAATCTCAGAGGAAGGTTGCAGCAGTGTCATCATGACAATTAAAACAGTTGATAACAAGAGAATATGAACAAAATACTGCTACTCTACATGCAGGGGGGAAAAATGGAGTAACATATGCTGGTCGTGTTGTGGAGAAAAGGAGGAGAGAGCTGCAGTCCTTTCTGTGGAGCTTCAAGCTCCTCTCTATGGCAGCCATTTTGTGCTTTTCCCAGCACTGCCTAACATGGAACTTCAGTGCTGAGAACTGCACAACAGTGTTAGTAATGTTTGAGGGCTGAGGAGAGCCAAAAAGACAGATTTACACAAAGTGCAGTGATGAAAATCCCATAAATAAATTCTAAAAAATAAATAAATTAGAGAACAGTTCTCCTGATGCAAATATTGTCCTATTATTGGTCATGAATGTGGAAAATGGCAGAACGTCGTTACTATAGCCATTATTCTCATATTCTCCACTGCTCCTCTGAGTGTGCCTGTGCTGTCTGAGTCATCTGCTCTGCTCTCCTCTCCGCCATCCTAATGTATTCCATTTGCAGATTACTTCACTGAATCAATCAAGCCCAACCAGAGCCATTAGTCTGCCAGGCCAGCCGATTTCTCTTTTTTTGCAGGTTATAAGAAACAGAAAGAGGGAGAGGAGAGCTTTGCATAGCAGCCCTGAGATAATGAAACGGATCTGGAACGTGTGACCCAGGCTAGTAGTGTAACCAGATCTGGTGGTGGTGGGAAAGAGGGAGAGGAGGTGTGGGTGGGCAGAGTTCATCCCTCAGTCACACACTCTCCCTGACCTACTCTTCTCTGTCATTCTCAGACCTCAGGGTTTCACCAACCGCCTGGTTGGCAGGCTTCCTCATTCTCAGGCCTCCAGATGCTAAACACAATATCCAGGCAGGGGGAGAAAAAAAGAAAGAAAGAAAGAAAGAAAGAAAAGAAAAAGCTCACTCAGTCCAGACCGACTCGCACACACATCCTCTGTGGCGAGGTGATAGCTGAGGAAAAGAGACGAAGACGGGGCGGGGGAGGGATTGTGGAGATAGAGGAAGAGAAAAAAAAGGCTGCATCTCAAGGGCTGCCATGGTTACAGTGATCCACGTGGTTGACACATTAGAGCCGACACAGTCCCTCCCCCCTGTGGCTGCCATTCCTCTGTCTCTCTCTCTCGGCGGCCTCCCTGCATGCCTGGCAGGGTCACGGTGCAGTCAGCTACTACAAAAGAAGCAGCCTGTCATTGTTACAGGAAACGCAGACGCACCAAAGCCGTGTTCCTCCCCCGCCACCCCCACTCCTCCCCTGCTTTAATTACACACTCAGCCTCCAGGCCTTATGCACCGAGGAGGACTGAGAGACACTAATGGCGAGCGGGCAAACAGCGGAAACTTCAACTTCTTCGCCGTCAGCTTATGTTTGCATGCTGATGATCTCGTCAGATATCTGAACCTTTTTCTAAAGGGGTTTCTCTGCTTTCTCACAACCCAGCCTCTGGGGATGCTGACTTGACTTAACAGAGCGAATTATCCTCTGGACCACTCTCAGAAAGGCAACATAACATGTAGCTCGTCTACTCTGTGAAAGCACCTGTAATGGTTAGACGCTGGGTGCCGCGGGATGACAGCGGGGAACGTTCAGGAGCTGAACGAGAAGATGGACAGGTGGTGGGTGTCGTGACGCCTTGGCCACCTTCCCAGCAGGTCCCACCTGCATCCAGGGGCGGTGCCGAGCTACGAGGAGCTACTGGGAAGTCCACCGATGGCTTGGAGAGAGGCAGCACCAGCCCCAGCTCCAGGTTTGCAGGGCTGAGCTCAACCATAAGGGGGCACTCCCATCCCACTATGAAGGAAGAAGTGGAGAAAGGAGGAGAAGCGAGGCAGGCCCCTGCCTCATACAGCAGCAGCAGCAGCCATTACAGGACTTCACATGCCGCACAGGCTAAGGAGAAACTCTCTGTACACAGTTAAAGCAACCTATAGGCGCCTGTACCACACATGTCTATCCCCATCCACACAGTGATACAGACATGAGCCATTGACCAGGCGACTCAAAACCTTCTCAGTGGGTGAAATCAAGACGTCTGAGATATGTTATCTCGTTTCTCCAAGATGAAGGCAAACAACAAACATGGATAGCGAGCACAGCCAGTAGGGTGACTTGATGCTCAGAGCCTGGGAGCACCCTGCTGGGGTTAGATATCTTGTCTGGAGTATCAGTGCCACAGACACAGTGTCTACTACCTCCACAGCCGAGCTCCCACCAGCTCCCCAGAGATCACCATTACACTGCTACTTCATCACCAGCAGCCACGTGGGAAAGATAATAACAGAGACCAAAAAAAAAAGAAAAGGACATGATGAAAGAGTGAACCAGCAAAAATTCAGAAAAAGAGTCTCGAACTGCCACAACGTAAAAAAATGCAATTCATTTGACACTGATCAATATGGTTCTGCTTTAACATTCCTGTGTGATACAAGCCAGCAGTCAAAAAAGAAAATAAAGGCCAACCATGAATCTTAATCAATACTTGGGTAGTTCTTTTTTAAACGCTCCACATTTGCCTAATTGAGCTTCTCTGTGGGGTAATAGGAAAAAAAAAGGGGGGGTGCAAGGCACAAACACTGCAGCAGTCTATGTGTAGCTAACACTGAGGAGATGAAGGGGGGTAGGAGAGCGGTCTGATTGCTGTGAATAATGGGGGAGATGGTGTATGCGTGGGGGGCCTTTTGTAGAGATCACAATAGTAGCAGGGAGTCCCAGGGCAGCGCACAGATGCCCAAGTGAGACAGGCAGCTGCCCAGCCCGAGGTGAGGGGTGCTGGGATACGGAGGACGAGGGGGCTGGAGGGGCTCGGGTGAGTTGGAGGGAGTCTCCAGACCCCTACAGTCTACAGTCTGCCTGCTTTCCACAACAGCAATGCCACTCCCCTCCGACTGTCACAAGAAGAGCGTCTAGGGGGCGCTGCCAAAGCAACCAGCACCACCAGTGAATTAACTGGGAGGGGGTATAATACAGAGGTTATTTCATAGCGTGAGAGTTAATTTCATTGTGAGGCCGGTTTCATCCATCCAGGCTCAGCAGCTTGTTCCAGCGAGAGCAGGAGGAGGCAGAGGACAGACAGTGCTGCAGTCAGCCACAGTCTTTGTGCTGCAAAACTAGCTCAGCCCAGCAGAAATGGAGGCAGAGAGGAGGGGCATGGGAGAGAGTGAGTGTGTGCTGAGTGTGAGAGAGTGTGTGTGTGAGTGAGCGGAGAGGGAGAGTGCTCTGTGTGTGTGTGTGTGTGTGTGTGTGTGTGTGTGAGCTCACAAGAGCAAAACAGCGCTCAGGGTTTTATAGCAGGCTGGAAACAATTCACTGAAGCGAACACAAAACAACACACTTTGTCAGCAGATTGAATTTTCTCAAATACATTAATTAAAAATCACATGGAAGAAAGAAAAAGGGTGAGACTGACAGAGAGAGAGGCAGAGGAACAGACAAGCTGGGAAGAGGAGGAGGAGGAGAGAGGGAGGGGGTGAGAGTGGAGTGAGGCCGCCCTGCAATCTGAATAAGGCATGCGCACACAGGAAGCAAGGGCCCCAGAATAGCAACAGGAAACTGGCCCCGAACCCTGAATACTGTCAGCGTCAGAGCCTCGCAAAACAAGGCTGTGCTGCACAGCGTTATGAAAGCTGATTTACAGAGAGAGGAGAACGAGGAAGGGAAGGGGAGAAGGAGGAGGAGGAGGGTGCAGGCAAGGGAAAGCGAAAACAAGAATATAGAAAGAAAGAGGAAAAAGAGAGGCAGAGTGAAATATTATATATATATAAATATAAAAACAGAAAAGAAAGAGAAATGCAGCGAGAAAAAAAAACAGTGTAATACTGAGAAAGGCGCGGAGGGGGTTGGGCAGGGTAGGAGAGGAAAAAAGTGGGCCGGCCTTGTCAGGCTGATTGCTCCAGAGCTATGTCGCAAAAACAAGCTTAGCTGCAGCAGGAGAGCAGAGCTGGGCTGGGCTGAGCAGGGAATGGGGATTGCAGGAGGGGAGGAGGTGGGGGGTTCAGAGTTGATCAGCTCCAAGACTGGAAGATCCCTCGGTTCCAGATCAGGGGACTTGGCACATAACATTAAAGGTCATTAAGGGAGGAGTGGGGGGGGGGTCTGTTGTTGTGATGTGGGTGGTCCCTGAGCTTTACAAATACACTGGATTCCACTGAGGGTGGGGCCCTGATGGGCACACATGCTGTGATTTCATTTAAAATAAATTATTATATTCATCATTAAAACCCGCAATATCTAATACCTCTTATCCTCCATATATTATGTTCAAGTACAGACGTGATCACAGCAATGTTTAGTAGACAACATAAACCTGCGCCGATTCCTCAACAGAAACCACTCCAGTCTCTTATGGAAAGGCAGGATGAACAAGATGATGAAGGACAGAAAAACAAACTTGGGTGCGAGTGTGTGACCAGCATGTGACCTTCCTCTCAAGTCTGGAGCACACTGAAACACAGCAGAGAAGAGGAGCATCACAACCAGTGGGCGGTTCTGAGTGGGATTAGCCCCACAGTGGGGAGAGGGTGCACAAAAGACCTGGGAAAGGAAAAGGAGACTTTTTTAAAGAAGGGGAAAGGTGGGAGGGAGGGGAGTTGGTGGTGGTTTGGTAGTTACTTGTATTGACACAGAGAGGAAGTGTCACTTCCAGGGAGTATGAAAGGCGGACGGTGACAGCACTCCAAGGCCTGTTGGAGTCACGATCCAGGTGGTATGGAGCTTTCGCACCACAAAGGCTATTATAGTGATCTTTCCAAAATAAAAGACAATGGATTCACTAGGTATATTTGTAGCGCACACTGGCGTTACTAAGCTCTCTACAGTAGTATTTCTTTGCAAACTTGAGCCAAAATGTCCTAATTTTCAGCTCCGCCTCTTACATCAGACCATAGTGGCCTTATCAATGTTCAAATCTCCACACCTCCAGTTTTAACACAGCTAAAAATGTGAAATATTGAGACATTACCCTGACAACATCATCAGGGTTATTTTTTTCTAACTTCTTCCCTGAAGACTTAACACATTTCTTAACAAGATGAATACTGAGTAGTTCATGCGTAGAAATGGTGATGTCCAGCCACTGTGGTTATTCATTATATAAGTCAATAATATGATAACTTAGACAGAGAAAAGTATTACTAATTCATTTCCATTCCTAGAAATGACATTATTAGTTACTTTTTAAGCCCACATAGACCTTCCAGGTGCATCTGCTGCATGGCTGCTATGTAAAGGTGGTTTCCATGAAGATAACAGCAGTTCCAGGGAACTGACAGACCATAGTCAGCAGTTAAATTGTGCAGTTGTGTCCTGCAGCCAGGAACCAGCTCGACCTGCTCAGCTAGTTCCACCACGGCTGCCTGTTGCTTCCTCCTCCACCTATTATCCACAGCTCTTTTCTCAAGCCGACTGTTGCTTTCCTACCTGCGCCTTCCAGCAGGCGCTGAGCCTCCTGTACGCCTTTATTCCCACCTCAACGGCGGCCTAACAGACGCTAGGTTTTTAGCACCTGGCTCAAACAGACCCATCTGTGCTCTGGATGAGGTGATGTCTGGCTGGCTCTGTGCAAAAGCTACTAAAGTAGCTAAATGGCGCTTACCTCCCAGCCGCTGTTGGATCGGGATTCAAACATGTTCGGAGGCAGATTAAAACAAATGTGCCTGTACAAATCTCAGCAGGTGCTTACAAAATAAGCACCTTTTTCCCCACTGAATTAAACCTGTCGCACACATGTTGTCATATGTATTCAAATTTGGAAAACACACCTCTTTTGCTTGACAAGATACAAGTAAATTTAAAGATTAGACGACCAAACACAGCAGTAACTATTGACTTTATCAAGCCATCAATGAATGAAAAATATAATAGAAAAAATAAAGTACTATAAAAATATAATACCTAATAGCAGGATTCGTAAGTTCTAATACAAAAAAACTTCCAGACTTTACCAGACTTTCCTGACTTTATCATCACATCGAAATTGTTACTATAAATGCAATTACAGAAAATAAAGTTTACATTATACCCAGTCAATGTTTTATATACACTTCGTGTATTGTATTTTTTTTTTTAATTTTGAGTACATCAACAGATATTCAACAGGCTTAATGAAGCTTTCATGGCCAAGGATTGCTCTTCTCAACTAGAGGTATACTGATTAATCAGTGTAGCCAGGGACATATCATCACTGTGGAGGGCAAAAAAAAAAAGATATTTATGATATATACAGGTATAACGCAAGCTTATCAGCTCTGTGGCCACGATACAAGAAATTCACTGTTACCCTATCTTGCCTGTCTGATGTACTCCCTTCAAAATAATCCAGCCACACAACTTTCCGTTCATGAAACAAAGTCGCATTCATTTACAGGTAAATGCTTTGTAGGAGTGGCATTTAACAATATAGCGCGACAGAAGTAATCCTAAGCTACAAACCAGCCATCGCCCATCTGTAAATAAAACATAAATTAATAAAACATAAAAAATAAAACATATTTCAGTGATAGGATCTTCTCAAATGACAAAAAAAACTTTAAGATTTATTAAAAACAGCACACGCTGCAGTGGCCAACTAGAAGCTGCAGAAGTAAAGGCGATACCGGTTGATTCAGTTGGTGTCTCTTTCCTTCTCCATACTATATTATAAATTTGTAGAAAGGTACAGTTCGAAATAGATGTTGACCATTATAATAATAAGTCAACCTCTAGTTCTACTCTTAACACCTGTAGGAGAAAATTCAGCTGTTTACTCATGGCTAGCATGCTCTAATCTGCACACAGTGTCATGTGCACTCAACATACTGTAGGTGCAGGGGAGGGGATCAGTTCGTCTCTACCTTAGCCAGATTAATGGCGCTCGCAGCCAATCACAAAGCACCAATAGGGAATCCCCAAGAAGTCGGAGGGAAAACAAAGAAAAAAATAGCCCCGGCCTGGCCTGCTCGGCCAATGGCTGAGCCGGTGGAGAGATGTATAAATAAATAAGAGAAATAAATAAAAGAGGAGGGAAACACATCCTGAGGGCATCCCCTCCTGGCATAGACAGCACTGCCTCTCCTCCCTCCCTCTCAGCATCACCCACACCAACCAATCACTCACACCATTTGAAGTTGTTTGCTTGCATTCCCTCATTCCCGCACCGCAGCCCCCTCCAACCCTCGCCGCTCTCTCACTTTCATTCTCTCTCATTAATGATCTCATTCCTCACTCTCCTTCCCTGAGGCCCAGAATGAGGTTAGCTCTGCAGCCTGACCTATAAACAAATGGAAACTGCAAAGTGTTATAGCGAGACACCTCTTTAACAGGGAGGATGGGGAGGGAAGGGGGTTTCTCTCACCTTCATCTTAGCCAGAGGGCTATCAGATGCTAGATTAACTTTACTTTCAACAATCATTTTCCTGGCACAAACATCTTTTTTCCTATCTCTCAAGATTTGTTTTGTAATGAGTCGGTATAACCCTTTGCTACTTGAACGTACTTTACTCACTCATGACATCAGCTATTTATTGACCGATTGATCAACATCTAAAAGATCTGCACACACACTAAATCTTTATCCAGCTTTTGGGTCAAAACATTGCTGTTCCAACTGAAGAAAAATAGTTATTAGGGTTGTTTTTACATAGTGTTGCAGAGCACGCCAGTGATTTAGGAGGCTTGTCAATAAAAACAGTAAAGAACGCTGAAAATCCACCAGTCTAAAGTTCTGAATATTGACCTGTCTCTAGAAAGCATGCAATACTCACAGTAGTTATAGTCCTTAAAAAGGCATAAAATGTCCATCACATTGCGCTGAATAGCTGAATTCAATGGTTTGCACAGTGTCCCCAAAAATTCAATATTCATCCCATATTGCTAAATTTCCTTTGCTCTGGTCACACTGGAAAACTTTGTGACTGTGCCTGGTGCTGTGGGGTAACTAACTAACTGAATGCTGTGGAGTTACTGACTGCTGTGGGGTAACTCTGACTGCAAGTAGCACGTGACGTTAGCTACACAGCAACAGTTTTCAGGAATTAACATGATC
Source organism: Synanceia verrucosa (assembly GCA_029721515.1). NCBI lineage: Eukaryota > Metazoa > Chordata > Actinopteri > Perciformes > Synanceiidae > Synanceia > Synanceia verrucosa. The sequence continues at coordinate 11,093,451 of CM056567.1, read as the reverse complement.
ATTTGCTCTTTTACTTAAGAGCTTTAAACCCAGCTATGTTTACCAGTTTGGGAGACGGGTCAGAGAGAACAGCTGGGCTTAAAAAAACACATCTCTTTGAACTCAAAATCACCACACCAAGCAACTGAAACGACTCGGAGGTTCCCACCACTATGAACTGTGCGTTTTAGGGATGAGCTGATTTATTGACAGAGAATTATCAGGCTGATATCCGCCGTATACTATATATGCAGCTTAGTGGCATATACAATGACGTTCCCTGATGAAATTGGCCAATGTTGTCGTTATTATTGTGTTGCATAGGTTTTGTCAGCTACAACAGTAGCTAGCTTAGAATAGCTACCTGCTGGTTCAGAGAAGAAGCCACTGCCAGGGCACAAATATGACACAACAGAAATAGGCAACAGGTGCCGTGTCCTTTGTTTTCAAATTGTTTTCAGTGAGCGGCTGTTCAGCTCTGCATCTTAGACAACACCAGAAATAGACTGAGCTGCAATGAGGCAGAGATGATTACTTTTGTAGGGAATAACATGCATCTTACTAAGAAGGAGGCTATGAGGTACCACTGATCTTGTGTTATGTTGTCTCATTACTGGCATTGCTGTTTCAGTCATTTTTTCATCAAAATATAACAATAACTAATTTACACAGCAGACTTTGACTATTTTTGTCTATTTTTAATATTTGATCATTTATAGACCAAAAAAAATCCATAGACCAAATAGTAATAATTATACTAATTTAATGCTTTCAGTTCAATAATTCCTTCTTTGGCAAAAAGGGAAATAAATAACAACAAAGACACGTCACTGTGCAAAAAAAAACCCATAATAACTTTTTAGCATGTTATTAGAAAACTAAACTTCTATATCTCTGCTTGGCTCTGCTTCCAGGCTTTAGAAAACCTAACCCCTGACAGGTGACTGGCCAATCACAGGTCATTTCACAGAGAGAGAGAGTCCCTATTGGCTGACAATAAAACATGTCAATATCGCCAAAGCCTTTCAGAATCAGAGAGAAAGTGTTGCTGGCATTTTAGCATTTCTGCTAACTTCAGTCAAAGCTCGGGCTTATCTGGTGGGTGGGCTCCAAGTCTGTTTTTTCCTTTCAATATAAAGCTACCGGGGGTGCAACATTTCTAAATATTGCCTTTTCTTGTTGTGGTTGAAAACCAGCACAGTTGCAGACTGCTTCAGTCAACTGGTTTTACTGGGATTTTTGACACTGTCTGAATGCTATGAAATGCATATTAACCTAAACAAGAACAAGTCAGATGGGTGAAGAGACGGAGGGGCTCACCGGCAGACTGGACGGCCGGGCCTGCATGCTGTCTTCTTGACTGCTCTTGTTGGAAGCCATGGGCTGGTTGGAAGGTGGAGCGCTGGACTGGGAGCTAAACGAGTCCTGGGAGAGTTCCTGATTATGTGGACAAGAAAGTGATAATGCAGTGGATTCCGCACATGGAAAAAAGCCAAGTCATTTTATATCTATTCACATATGCGTAACAACATATATGAACATATAAATGTAGTGACTAACTGTAAATTTGATTCATCCACACTTTATCTTAGTGCTCACCAAAAAACTCGACTGAACGACAAAGCGTTTGTACCATTTAAAGCATGAGTTGTGCTGCATGTTTTAAACCCTACTGGGTTTTTTTTCTTCCAGATACTCACACCATTTTTTGGACCAGCTTGCATTAACATTGTAAGGGATGTGCATCTACACAGCACTGACAAATTAGAACATACATGAAGGGCTTGTGCTCAGCTCAGGAATCTGCTGATCAGAAACACAGATGGGCCTGACATTATCACGTCTAACGGAGCTGGGTGTGGTTTTATTACCTGTGGAGGAGGCGGGAACCTCTGATATGGTGACTGTTGCTGCTGCTGCTGCGGTTGCTGCAGGGGGGGTGTGTGGGAGTAAGGTGATGGCTGACCCTGCTGGCCATGACTCGGGGGCTGTTGGGCTTGAGGAGGTGGACCTCCTGGTTGTTGCTGCTGTTGCTGCTGTGGTGGTTGTTGTTGCTGTTGTTGTGGGGGCCCTTGCTGCTGCGGGGTTTGCTGCTGTGGTGGCTGCCCTGGTCCGGGGGATTGTTGGTAGCCAGGCTGGCCCTGAGGACCCTGCTGACTTTGTGGACCTGGTCCCTGCTGCTGTTGAGGCGGCTGCTGCTGCTGAGGTGGGACGTAGGGTGGCTGTCCTGGCTGAGACTGTGGGGGCTGGCTATAGGGTGGCTGACCTGCAGGAGGGCCGTGGGGACCTTGGGATTGTTGGTAGGGTGGTCCAGGCTGCCCGTGTTGGCCAGAAGGCTGCGAAGGGTGGCCCTGCTGTGTGTAGGGAGGTCCAGAGCTGCCCTGGGGTTGACCAGTGTACGGAGGCTGCTGCTGGCCAGGATGAGAGGGGGCACCGTGCTGACCATAGTAGCCCTGGCTCTGCTGGCTGTAGCCACCAGGCCCCTGCTGTCCATAGGCTGACATCTAGACATGAAAACAGACAGATAACAACAATAGCTCACCTTAAAAAGAGCAACAGCAAATATAACCAAGCACAGTTGAATTGCCTCTGAAAATAAACAGTATTCTCGTTACGACAGGTTTACTACCCCAAGCCTCTCTGTGGAGCATCAATCACTATCTGAATATAGTCGCTGCACTGACAGGATCCTTTCTTCAGCTGTAAAAATATATAAAAATAACCCAATATCCTAAGTCACATCTTTGATTTTTTATTTTTTTTTCAAACCACATATTCTCAGTGGAGTAATCAGAGCATCGCTTCATCTTACTCACAGATTAAAAGGGAAAGACAAGCAAGTGTGTTCCTCCCTGTAAACTGATCAGTCAAAGCACAAAATGTAAAAACCATCCAAGTGTTGGAATTCAGCCTTGGATCGCTTTAAATTACAGCTGTGAAAAATAAAAATTGAGTTTTGACTTCATCTCCTTGAACTTCAATATGAGGCTTTTCATATTCTACCCAATCCTGCTCGCAGAAAGCCTTTCAGTACAGCGATTTTGTTTCATTACCCTCAAGGAGCGTGGAAGGAGAAAGAGCTGACCTTGTGAGGAAACACAGTGATAAAAAAGAGAAGAAAAAAAAAAGCCACGTGTTATTTTGGGAGTTCTCAGCTACTCAAGAATTCAAAGAAAATACGAGATAGTAAAGAAGTGCCACACATTTTAAAACAACGTGAAGTGGCTGCATTGTATCTGTCTGACAAAGGGAGGGAAGCCTTTTTCTTCTCTGCAGGGCACTTATCGAGTCCACGGTCAGACACCAGGCAGGCCAGTATGAGATAATCACACCACACAATGGGCACAAGACCACAGACAGCGATCGTGGAAGAAAAGGCTTCACTCTACGGGATTCCCTGCATGCATTTGTCTGTTAAGACGGACTGCCTGCCTCAGAGAGTTCAAGAGCAGGTCTTATTCGCAGCTTTAAGTAGCTACACCAAACTGCATGTTTGTTGTTTTCAATTGGACAACGCTGTCAGAAACAGCTGCCCACTGTGCACCGCACATGCTACCTGAATTTTCCCAACTTTTGCTTTCGAGCATGAAAATCAATGGTTTGCTCTCTTCAAGTCTGTTCCTATAAAAGTCTGTTTCTTCAATTGACTTTTGATTCCAGGTGAAAAAGATGCTACATTTTGGTTATGATGGGCTCTCCAATAATTTTGTTTGCATCTATAATCAGACGCTGATTCTCAAAAAGCAGAAAGCTGTGTCCTATTTTAAACTCTCTTTAAACCCACCCTCTTGACAAGAGGGTCAGTGTGTCTTCCAAAATCTCCAGCTATTTCAGCTTCATCATCTGCTCTACTAAGTGCTTTTAAAGAATCAACTGGATCCCAAAGTGGTATCTCAGTGGCAAACGTCCCCACATCGGATGTTAATCTACTGTTTGCTGCCATTCCTGCAGCAGTACGTCACAGTCCAAATAAACGCTCTACTGCCTCAACTAACAGGAATGTAGAAACACTAATTAACTTGTGGTCTGGACTTGAAACCATGCTCTACATCATGACTAAGCACCACAGACACTCCAGACTGACCCTGATAAATTAAATGTTATCTCCTAAGTCACATCTTAATAACTGACTGGTTTCCATCTGCTTTTTGAACGGGAGAATCTTTTAAGCATGTCCCACGGTCCCGATTTCAAAGATATCGCCTTATTGTTCTTGATATATGGACAAGATATGACAAGCTCAGTATTAACTGTTTACATAAGAATATCACCAACATTTTAACCAACACGATGCCAGAAGTGGTATCCCTACCGTTACAAAAACTAAATTTTATTATTGTTTTTATAGTGTGGGTAGCGCTTATTTTCACCTTATTTATTTGAATATTTGTTTCCTATGCCATTTCCACTGATCACTGTCTTGAGAACTGAAAGCCCACTGCTCTTTTAAAGGGTGTTCTCACATTATTATATTAACATTAAATCAGTGGAATAAAGGTTACAATGATAACACAGGGAGGGTCATCTGAAATCAATAATTACTGACCTGCTGTCCATACTGCATGCTGCCCATAGCGCCAGGTGTTCGGTTCTGCATCCCCATAGGATACCTCTGAGGGCCAGGAGGTCCGTAGGCCTGTCCTGGGTAAGAGCCTCCCTGCTGGGGTCCGGGCCCTGTGGGAGGCCCTTGCTGTTGTTGGGAGTAGGGGTTGGGACCTCCATAAGGCTGGCCACGCATCTTCCCTACCTGCTCCATTGGGCTTGGAGGCTGGAGGACACAAGAGAGACAATGTGCATTTAAAATGAGCTAGTGAATGGAAATTCTGGCTTAAAAACTGTAAAATATTTGAGTTTAGAGGTAATAGTTGTTGGTTTCGGGACTAATGGTTATGATGTGTCTATTGCTTTTATTAGTCTGCGCCGTCACACAGGCTAACAAGCCCTAACTAGCGCTATAATGATGGACATTGTTCAGAATCCAGTGATATAACAGAAAAGCCTGAGTTATTTTGGGACATTAGTGGATTTTCTTGAAACAAAACAAAAAAAATAAAAAAACAACATGACTCAGCAATGGACACGAACGCTGACTCTACAATGGCAATGCATTGTGCAGGCATCATCTCATAAACCAGTCACAGTATAATCAAGCAAATATGGAACAAAAAGCAGAAGGGGGAGGAAAAAACAGTAGTGGATTTACTTTCCGACTAGAAAGGGAAAAATTGGCCATGAATGAATGAATGAGCCCACTATATCCGCCAGGAGCGTTTCCCTGCCCAGGAGATCATTGTGCCAGTGGGTGGATACTGTTACAGCGGCGACGTCGGGGAGGGTTTCTATGAAAATAAGCTAAAGGAAGTGGAAGTGTCAGCGGTAGCTGGAGCTGGCCCACCCATCAGCTGGAGCCACATCAGGATGGAGGCCAGCGGGGGGTGGTGGTGGTGGGGGGTTGACCTTGGCCTGGCTTGGACTTGGGGAGCTCCTCATGGCTCGGGCAGGCAATATTACTGAGCCAGACAGCCTTTCTGGCTGGAACGCAGAGGAAGGGAGGGTGGGGGTTTGTAATGAGGTAGCCTCGCCTGTCAACAGCTGGAGCCAAGGTCATAAAGTGTCTGATGTGGTCTGTGTACATAAGAGATGAGCTCTGTGGAATCCCCCCCAAACACCAGTCCACTGTAACAAAAATAAATACAATTTAAAAATGAATTAACTCACAGGTCAACCCTTGGCAATCACATTGGGTTTGGCCAGTGTGATGCCATCAACTGCTCACACCGCTGGCAGCCCATGTTTTCCCATCAGACCCGCCGCAGCGGCGTCTAAAAGTACGAGCCGCAATGTGGGCTTTGAAGTAGCAACACCTCCTGGCCTGCTGACCTCGGGCAGCAGACACAAAGCTTTCATTGCTTCCCACGGTTATTAATCTCTGTGTGTTTTTCCCTCCCCCCCAAAAAAACTCTTTTCCTTGGTTAAGGGAGACAACCACCAGGGCTATTTATAGCCAGCGAGACGGAGAGGGCAGTCTGCCGAAAATGTAACAGGTCCCAGCTGCACTGCTGTTTGAACCTGGGCCAGGCCTTGCTCTTCCTGGGCTTTAATAAAGCAGCAGGCTTTGGCACTCTATGAATGACAGTGCAGCAATGAGAGCGGGAGGGAGGTTGGGTGGGGGGAGGTGGCTCAGCGGGAGAGCGGTGTGTGTGAAAATATATGCATGTGTGTGTGTTGGGGGAAACTGTAGTGTTGGAGATGGGGGGGATCAACAGGCTGTTCAGGCGGTCAACCAGTATTATCCAAGATAACATATTCCACTCCAGGTTTTCCCTCTAGCCTCCTCCAGGCCACACTCTCCTGAGCTCCTCCAGGTTCAGGAGAGTGTGTGTGTGAATGTGTGTGTGCGTGTGTGTGTGTGTGTGTATATAGGGGACAGGAGGGGAAAGGGTGGGGGGGTGTTACTACGCTCCCTAGGGTCATTACCAACCACACCATGGGGGGCAGAGGTAACAGGCCCGGTAGGCACTCTCATGTGACCTCTGATGCACTTTTAACCTCAGTCTGCAAGGAAGGGCACCAAACCCCCCCAACCCCACCTGACATCATGCCATGATGGGAGTCTGCACAATACCCTTCTCCGCCTAAACTGGTGTTTTCATCCATTTCAGACAGGTGTGTTTGTCCAATTATGGCAGACAACAAGAAAAAGATCTTCACATTCAGACAAACAAAGCTGCAGCGGCTTCTCTCGCTGCATAGAGATGCTCTATAGCTCTTTCCTAATGAGCTGCTTAAGCAGTTAGACAGAGCCTCCTGTGTCATCGGGAAAGTGTGCCATTGAGGCCTGAATCACCTGCTAACGTCCTCCTATCCACATGAAAAATGACTAGTATGCTAACAAACTACAGGAACAGAACACTAAAGGTAAAATCTATTTCTCATTTAGACAAAATCTCCCAGCGATGACTGGGCCATAAAACAATCAACCTTTTTCCTCACCAATTTCGGTCGATATTTTCGCCAGCGGTGAGAATATTTCAACGCTGGCTTGCGCACCCGCTTTTCCATTAAGAAACCTGACAGCTCGGGGCTGCGGCCCAGCGGGGAGACAGCGCTGGAAAATACAGCTCGACTACAATCAGGGTTTGAAGCCCCCTGAGCCACATGGAGGATCAGTGCTGACGTCCCCAAAACAAACCACTCATGTCTCACTTAGCAACCACTCTAAAGATGGAGATGGAGAAATTAAGTCAGACTCTATTAGTCAAAATAATAAAAAATAAAACCGCTTTTACAAGTTGACAGATCTTTGTTAGAAAATTTAAGCTTATGAAAACATCTTCACAAAGAGGTGCGATGATTCGCTAATAAAATAGCCCCCGAAATAAGTGCACCAGAGGAGCAACAATTAATAAGTGCTCAATGATTCAATTATAAGCAACGACATTGATAAATGATTAATCGGTTTGAGCTTTTTAAAGATTTACAGCATCTTAAAAGTTAACATTTTCTGGTTTCTTTATACCTCTATGACAACAAAGTGAATATGTTTGAGTTGATTAAACAACCGCTAATCCTATTTTTCATCATTTCAACCATTTTAAATACCAAACAACTAATCAATTAATTGAGAAAATAATCAACTAATTAATCAGGTACAAAAACGATCCTTAGCTGCAGCCCTTAAGTGCACAACTGTGTGATGACTTCCCAGACCAGGTTCAGTATGGTGTAAAAACATTCATAACATGTCGCAGTGGCTTTATGGTCTGCGGCCCAGTATAAATCCAGGGAATCCAGGATGTTAAACTTGCTCGAGATGTCTTGTTTTTTTCACTCCTCGCCCTCATTCGATCATGTTAACACATCTGTGTGCTGCAGGCTGGGATACAGCTGCGGCCGGACTACTGCTCAGGCCTTCATTGATCTGTTTACCAGCGTTTTCCTCCCATTGCTTAAGTTGTTCACATCTGACACACCATTACACATCCTCCAAGATCCCAAAGAGCTTTAGCTGAGGCGTTTGTGTGTGTGTGCTTTAACCACACAAAACACCCTCTACTGCAGATTGTGTGCAGAGGTCAGGTACTGCTATAGACAACTCTGTTCCTCTTTTTCTTAGTCATAAAATGAGTGGCTCTTCAGAAGAGCGACGCCAAGGCCGGAGCACCGCTGTTGCTGAGTAAAGACCTTGAGCATCTGAATAGGTTTTCCCACGTTACACGAGTCTGAGGTTAGAGTTTAATAACCAATAAAACCAATGACATAAAAAAGTAGCATTGCTTTATAGTTACTATGTGGAACTTTTTAAACTGGTTATGAAACAGTTTCAGTTCAATAGGGAAGCTTCTGTGTCACCTTCATGAGAAAATGAGACCATCAGTGTGGAGATGGCCATTTCTATGTAGTTATTACAGCTTGTCATCGGTGCCACCGGATCTGAGTCTGCATGAAGTCAGATGAAATCATGTAACTCCGACAGAGACCAGTCTGCCAGTTCTGGCATCTCTGGTGCCTTCTGACTGCAGTCTGAGCCTGCTGGGAGGCAACACCACACTGCTGGAGACCCAGGCCGGATGGGTGGACTCCCTGGAGGGAAGGGAGGACGAGCAGAGCCAGAACCAGGGCCGACTGTCAGACCCTGCTTTAGTTTCAAATAAAAAAAAAAAACATTTTTAAACCCTTCAAAATGATCAGACTTGTTATGTAGAAGATATGGAAATCACCATGGCTGCTCGTTGTTTAGTGTCTAGCTCAGAAAGTAGTTTGTTTCTGATGTCAGGGGCTGGAGGTGGCGACGGCAACATGGACACAGTGGAAAGACAATAAGGCACACTGCAGAGTGTGTTGCGTCCAAGTCTAAAGACCTTATGCTTTGAAACACAAATTACTGCAATCAGATTCTGCATAAATTCCGCAGATTCTGGTAAAATTTAGCCCAGTTCGGTTTAGCTTGGTTAACTTGAATTATGAACAGATTTTACCTTTACGCTGGTTGTCAAATAATTTTCACACACTAACAATCATTAACAACACGCAATAAAATAATAATAAAAAAATTGCGTATGTAGTTACTGAACACTTATTTCTTTTCTTACAAATACACCAAAAGCCACACGTGAACTGATTTACCTTCATATTAAAGCACAGCAATGTTATTTGTCCTCACAATCTAAACATTTCCACATCGTGAATATGAACATTACTTCTGCTGTATATCACCATACATATAGCTGTAGTTATGCGTGGGGAGATTCCCTGACACAAACACATCAAAAGACACATGAGCTGAAAACATTTGCAACAACCCACTCATTCATTTCTGAAACCTCAGTTGCAGCTGAAAGGCTGAGTTTCGTTCCAAAAGGTTAATGGCATATTTTGAGAGGCATGAAATATAAAGTTCACGCAGGTTACAAAATGTAGAGCCACGTTTTGAGCCAATATTTTCCTTCTTGTATAAAACCGAGCAAATCGTAAGTGAAAATTATTACCTGTGTTGTGTTTCCTCAAGAATTTTATGAAACACATTTCTGATGTGAATTATTCTCATTTAGACCGAGGACAGACGTATAACAGAATCATCAATGTCTATTAAAACCCTCTCACCTCACCAAGCTCAATTCAGGCCCTTTCAGGCTAAAATCTGTTTTTTTTAATGCCAAAACACCAAACTATTCCTGACGTGTCATTCCCTTCATAACACAGATTAAACAGTTATGACAAACTTTCCACACAGCAACAGTCTCAAACATGCACACTGGCTGCCAGCGCCACTCAACGCATGTCTTTTTTTCCTGCTCAGTCATCTAATCAATTTCCGGAGGAAACTCTTCCCCTCCCTTTTTTCCCTCTCTCTCTGCCATAAAAATAAATAAATAACCACAATTAGCACATGGCTAATCTGCATAGAGGGAAGCCAGAGCACTCTTGGCAGAAGAGGTTGCACTGAGTATATTGTGTCATGACTGGGCTGCTGGTGGATATTGCAACTATTCAAAACTGTGTGTGTGAGAGAGTGTGACATGGGGATAGGGATTTGTAAGGGGATGGGTAGGTGGGATGGGGGGTCTGGAGCAGTGCCGGAGAGTCTACGGGCCGAACGGAGCAGATGGACCGGAGGGGAGGGGGGCAGACGATAAACAACTGCTGCTAATTTAATCCGCCACACGGCCACATGGCCACGGCTCAGCGCACACACACACCATTGTTCTGCGTTAAAGCCCTTCGACATGCAATGCACCGGCGCTAACACGCAGCGACTGAGGCCGCCGTAGTATGGTGGCGGAGCCGCACACATCACATGTCAAAGAGGGACAGGATGTCCTACCCTTTCACCAAAACTTCAGAGGGGAGACCTGCGCCCTAAGGGCTGCCCAGTGTGACCAGTCTGTCTCTGGATAAGCACCAGATAAGCACATTTCCACTGCAGAATTGAAGGGTTAAGTGCTTTGCTCCAGGATGAGTAACAGTGTTCCTTGGACACTTTCGCTGCTGACATTTTCCCAGACTTAAAAGTAGAAAATTTCAAAATGAAAGTAGAAAGGATTCAGAGATAACAAACATTCGGTCTGCTGTTAACCGCCAATATCTGGTGAGATCCGAACACTTAAGAGCAAGACAACAGTCCAGTAACACAGCAATATTTAGTTAGTCATACTTTAAAAGCCGAGAAAAGCCATGATAAAGTCTCAAAATGGAGAAGCTGGAAGAATTAAACATTTGAATTGTTCTTTAAAAAACAAAATTCATTACTAAGATAGTAAATTTGTACTATTATTCTCAACTTAGGGCAGCATGGGAGTGTAGTGGTTAGCACTGCTGCCTCACAGCAAGAAGGTACCAGGTTCGATTCCCGGCCCGGAGCCTTTCTGTGTGGAGTTTGCATGTTCTCCCCGTGTCTGCGTGGGTTCTCCCTGGGTACTCCGGCTTCCTCCCACCATCCAAAAACATGCATGGGGATTAGGTTAATTGGCTAATTTAAATTGACCGTAGGTGTGAATGGTTGTCTGTCTCTATGTGCCCTGCAATGAGGTGGGGACTTGTCCAGACAATTAGTGACTTGACAAATTGATTTTTTCAATATTTGAGAGCTTTTTAAAAAAAAAAAAAAAAAAAAAAAGAAATAAGGTACAAAAACATTTATATTCCTCAAAGTGTATCAAAAATGCACATTGTTGCTCACTGAATAAGTAATACAAGCACACAGCGGAGTGCCTGTAGAAAAAGCAGCGAGGTCCTCTTATGGTTCAAAGCATCAAAACAATCCAGACTACTTGGTAAAATTAGCTTTTAACTCTTTGAGTGCCAGCCGTTTCATAAAACAGAAAGTGCCTTGCGCCAGCGGGGTCTGAGTCATATAGAGACTATTTCAACATGAAAAAAACATTTGTTTTAACCTTGTTCTGTTCTTGTTTTATTTGGAGGAGAGTAGAGGCCACTTTCACCCTAAAAGCCACTTTTTCTCCAGAATCTGTCCGTTTTGCTCTCTAATCACAATCGTCTCCACTTCCTGTTTTGATCTCTGTGGCATATACTGTCTCTTTATGCTTCGACTACATTTCCCAGAAACCCCTAAATTACTCACAGGCTGCGGGAGACCACGACTGGCGACCCACTATTGGAAAACCATTTAAATGGCGAAATATGTCAATGGCACTCAAAGAGTTAAGATCCAATCCACGGAGCTGACTGGTGTAAATGTAAACTGAAATACGTGTACCTGAGAGTTGGAGTCAAAAACAAGCCAAGAAGCTAAAAGGGGAAAAAACAACCAAAAAGGCCATGTTTCCAATTAAGCAATTAGCCTGCCTTCTCACTGCCTCCTCTGAGAAGCTCCTGCTTTGAGCTGACCGCTGCATGACTCTGGATAAAAGCAAGGAGAGCCTGGGCTGGGGCAAAGGAGGCGGCAGCCTGCGCCTGCCGCTGCTATCATCCACACCGAGCACAAGCAGCAGCACCCTGCTCACCCAGATGTTCACCCAGCTGTTCCAAAGAATTCTAAAGATGTTCTGGGAGGAGAGGAAGAAGGCAAAAATATTGGCTTTCACATCTCTGAGAGATGAGGGGGAAAAGAAACAAGGGTATCCAAGGTTAATAAGAACAGAAACAGCAACAGGAGGAGAATTAAAACACTACTCTGTATCTGCTTGATTTAAGGAGGAAAACACTGCTGCTTTTCTGAGCACCTTATTCCCAAAGACAAGACAAAAAGGTGCCTGTTGCATATAATACAGATGTTCCCAGATCTGTTCAGATTTACTTTGATAGCAGAGGAATTTTAAAAACCCTTAAGATTCTAAGAGTTTCTTTCTGTAGTTTTCAGTTTCCACTGACATCCCAGCAATGGTGCAGGCAGAAATAAACCAGAGGCAGCATCAAATTCGGATTAAATTAACAGAGTATCTGCCACTTTGCTTTTGAACACACTCTTTATCGAAGTAAATCGCTGAATCATCCCTTCAACACAAAAGCAAACTTTAACACTGCATTGACCAATACCAGTGTTTCATTAATAAGCTGTACGGCTCACTGTGTGAGGGATCATTCCTTAATGTGTAGGGCAACGTCAAGCATCATTTAAACCTAACATCATAAAACAAAAAAGTAACAAATAAATACACAGCTTGACCAGCAACTTGGCGAAAAAAAATCTTGAATTAACGGGAATCATAATTCCAGCGCACATCTTTTAAATAAATCAACAAGACTTAACAGAAATTAATTATGTTGCTACAGCCTCCCATCGAGCCTTAACAGAAAATAAAGACAGTAGTCGTAAAACTTGTGAAAACCCCTAAAACAGCTGACATGTTTGTTGTCATCGATGCATGACGTAGGACACACGTGATCAGACGTTACCACAGAATGCTTTGTATTAGTGTCATGTATATCACTTAAATATAAAACCTCAGAAATAAAACCCTCCTTCCTTGACAACAGACCAACACAGATTTGACAGAGGTGATTAGCACACCAACAGACCCAGTGAGCTCTGTAGGGAAAAAAAATCTCCCAGTGGGTAGATCAGAGCAGCTGCTGAGCCCGTCCAGTTATTACCTGAAAAATAAGGAGGGCTGCCTGCTGCTGCCTGGCCTGTCAGTGTGATGTTCAGGTTGGAGGTACAAGAGAGTGAACATCCACCCTGACTGCCGGCTGTCAACCTGTCAGGCCAAACTTATATTTCCAGGTGACAGTGGCTGATCCCCAGGAGTTAGGCGAGGTGAGGGGAGTTTGGACTGAGAGCGCTGCCAGCAAGACCGCTAGGTACGGTGCACAGAGTGGTGAGAGATGGTACAAGCAAACCAGATGTGCACTGTTAAACAATGGAACAGCTGTAAACTCAGAGTGGTAGATACTACCACCACCACCAACAACAACAACAACTGGAAAGCTTCCTCTCCTACACGTTCAGTTAGAAGGTGATGTTAAAAATCAAGCAACCAATAATCATCAATTCTGAGGGTGGAAAACTTTTTGCAGAAGAATTATCAAATCTACGAAAGACGGCGATGAGATACTTATTTTTGGATAAGATCGCTCAAGATTTCTATTTAAAAAAAAAAACATTTTTTTTTTTTATTATTTGGTAGAAGAATATGTTTCAGCATTTTTGTCAACGTTTATGGTGTTATCAAACAAAAACAAAATGGTTTTGTTAAAAAAAAATGATTTAAAAACTTAAAGCATTATTTTGGAACAAATACTGTGGTATAATAATAAATTAAATTAATACTTTAATACACAGCTCCATGAATGACTACTTCTCTAATTTAAATCACACAGAAAGCATTTTTTTTTCTAATATAAACCTATCAAGCATTTTAAATGGAATTAAATATCCAGTTACACTGCAGATTATTGAGTGTTGCGCAAAGGGTGTTTACAGATACGCTCCACTAACATCCCATAATTCATGGCAGTGTCAAGGCCTCAGTTAGAGTACAGTGCAAGAATGGCAGCGGCGCTCAGGTTACACCAGCACTTCAGCCGGACCGCTCTGGGAAGAAAAAAAGCAGGGGAAAAAGCCACTTGATGTGCTGGCGGCCAGCGACTCCTCCGTCAGCCCTGGAGGCAAGACAGTCATCGGTTACATCATGTTGCCGAGGCTCAGCTCGCGATGCCGAGAAGGATGCTTATTCAGGCTGACCATTGGCACCCTGGACGACCCATTACGATAAGTGTGTCACTCACTACTATGCCAAAAATACCCTGGCTAGTGAATGAGGGGAAGGCACTTAAGGACCTGGCTGGGTCACTGCCCGCCTCATGGTTAGAGTCACAACTCTGACACACACACACACACACACACACAGTCAGAAGAAATTCAGTCAGAGAATATTGAGTTAATCCAGCACGGCTTGCGAAGGACTGTTTCCAACAAGCCTTAGAACCAAATGAGTGAGCGACGGGCTGGACAGGGGAGACCATTAGGATTGTTAATTTGATCTTTCCCTCCCAGGTATGGTCATGCAAATTGTCATTTCTCCCGAGGACTATGCCAAAAAACAGTTATTGCTTTTTCTGCAGCCACACTTTCAAGTGTCACAACAAGAGTCCAGAGTTAGCAGCAGCGAGGCAGAGAGCGCTGCTCAAACCACTGTCAGCACAAACAATGGCACCAAACAGCAATGCTGCTGTCGCTTTTGTCTGTGTAACTTTGTCCCTGCTGACCACTGGCTGCTCTTGTGTTGTTTTTGTTTTTGTTTTTTTTAAAAAAAACCATGAACCGACCGAATCAAATCAAAACAATGGCTCTGTATCAAACAGGTCACTAACGGGCCGCCCAGAAAAAGAGGTGGAATTCAAACTAAATGTAAACATTGGCCTAATTCCATGAAAAAAATATTTTTCAGGCCAGTTAAAAATAAGCAGTGGCACGTATATATATATATATATATATATATATATATATATATATATATATATATATACACATACACTATACACATATATATATATTTTTTATAAACGAGCCAATTTGGAACTGTACGTTTTTGAGTCCAAGTCTGTTGTTTTCTGTCAACATTTATTATGTTTTAGGTGTCAGGAAAACCTAACTAATTAACCTAATTAGTGATTACTTTCCTTATTTATTAACCTGACGATGATTTTCTTGATTGTTTGGACAATAACATGCAAAAGTTTAGATAAGTTGTTTGGACAGTGATTTTCACATAAGGTACCAATATTTTACAGCCACATTTTCTTTTGATTGAACAAATATACTGATACTTTCATTATGAAACATCCAATTCATTAACCTGCCAATTACTTTCTTTCATTTTCAGTCAAGAAAATATGATAAAATAGCACTAAACAAAAAAAGAGCAAACAGTCAATTTTATCAGTTTAGTTCAAAGAAGCTGAAACAAGCAAAAGAATCTTGGCATTTTTGGATCACAAAAAAAAAAAGATCCACATTGCTATGCATTTATTTACTACTGATCATACTAACAGTGCTGGCAAATTGTGTTAATATTAAGAACCCACCCTGCTGGAATGAAGACCTGGGTATTGATCCATCATTGCTTTGCTAAGATGCATCTGCACAGGCTGTTTACCAGCTCCTGCTTGTCCTAAATGCACTCCACTGCTTTGGTTTTATTAGCATTACACAGTGTATACCAATGCTGTGACTAGAGGGCACAATCCACAACAACACGACGTCATGTTTGAGTTGCAAAAAAAAAAAAAAAATTAAAAAAAACAGCGAGAGAAAATCAACTGTTCCTCCTTTATATATGAGCCATTGGCTTCTTTCCCTGCAGAGAGCAAAGGTGAGAGCTGTATGAGAGCTGGGAGGAAGCATCATTCTCTGCCTTCTAGTATCAACAACTGCACCAATTTAAAGGTTAACTACGTTATTTCATAAAACACACACACACACACACATACCATACGTCATGTAAATGAAGTCTATAGTCCCACACAGTCTCAGAGAAGGATATTACTATGCTAATCTGGAGCATTTTAAAGGTAAATGTCAAAAGAAATGAATTACCTTTACATTCCAGCATGCCCTGATGCAATAGCCCCAGTCTGACATTTGTCCACGGAGGAACTTGTTTTTGCTCGGTGTGTTTCCAATGTGGAACACCAGCCACGATATCACTCAGGTTCACAAATTTAACTGTGACTTAAATTTTCAAGAAGCCAAAGATTTTAACAGTATCACCAAATATTGGCTGGATACAGTAACTCGCTCTAGTTTGTGGAAGCAAACAAACCTTCAGGCGTTTAGTTAAATATATTTGGTCTTATGGGTGACGCAGCTGAGAAACAAAGAACAGTAGAAAAGAACTGTAGAAAAATTAGTAGGAAAATGCAACGCTGACTACGTGGACTGTCCTTGGTCAAAAAGGTTCTTGACTAATCAGATCAGATCAGATGTATAAAACGGGGTTTCTCCACAAAGAATCACACAGAAACCCCACTTTAAATCTTGCATTTTCCAGAAATATGCTTCTAAGTTTCAAGTGTGTGAGTTATTTAACATGAAAAAAGCCTAAAAATGACTAATTGACAATAGAAATTATAGTCGACTAAAACCAAAATGATCAATTTTACTATGACTAATAGTCAAAGAGGGTGCAGCCATGTTTATCCATGGCTGACATCTTAATAAAAAAAAAAAAAAAAAAAAAAAAAAAGAGAAATAACTTATATTTCCCTCCTTTCCTGCAGCAGCTTTTCCAAAAGCCTGAATAATATCACCTGCATCTTAATCGGAAAATGCTCCGTTTGGAAGCCCTAATTGGGAATATCCATATGGAATACGCTGTTGACAAGAAAAGTAACACAGCTTCTCTGAATGACTTCATATCAACAGGTAATTATATAAGTTCACAACACAAACTTTCTCAAGAATGTCCGCCACCTGAGAGTATGAACTCTCTATGTGGGCAGATATATTAGTGAAATATTAATCCTCATAAGCCGTGGAAAGAGCTGGGCGGGAATACTGTGTTTTTCAGAATAAGAGCAAGAAAGGTGAACATTTTGTGCATGTAAACACAGTCAGTGTCTGTCAGCAGGATGTACCGAAGACAGACGGCTGGCTGATGACACGTGGAGTAAGAGCAGGTCAGAGACGATCGGGGGAGGCGGAGCATGCACGCACCCACCCTACCACACACCCACACACAATGACCACCAAGTAACTGCCACGCTTTATACACAAATACACACAGCTGTCAGGGGCAGACGAAGATCATTCACAAAACACCCAACCCCCTCCCCTGGGTATCACTGACACCATTTCTCCCTCACACACACACACACACACACACACACACACACACACACACACACACACAGAGTGTTGCCGGGAGGCAGCATGCTGTCCATGTGGCCTGTGGAGAATCATTACTCAGCAGTGCAGACTAAAGAGCCCAGAGTGAACTTCTTTTTTGAATGCTCAGGCTTCCTCTTCTCCACGCCGCCAACCCCCAAAAAAACAACAGTCACTGGACGTTCTTCTGTATGTTTTTTAAGTACCAAATATACTTCTCCAACTGCGTAATACGTCATCCAACTCTGTAACCACAGAGACCCCTCAAGCCTTCACAGTTCTCCGTCGTGGTGCCGGCGCTGTGCCACAGAAAGCACCCCTGCCGTGAAATGCACCACCTCGCACAAACGCAGGGGAAAATACTATTTTACCACTGAATTACTTGTGAGGGAGATAGAAAAAAAGAACCCCAGCCATAATTACTAAATGAATTAAATGGATTTTTTGAGCAAGCTGAATATATTTAACTTGCATTTCACAAGGCTAAAGGGCAAGGTGGTGCATTTCATGGCTGGGGTGCAACTAGAGGACCAACTGCAGCTCTTGCCATCTCTGTTTTCCCTTGACGGAGAGACGGACAGTTAAAAAATATTTCATGCGCCCAGAGAGAACCGACAGGCTCTTTGACAGGCTCTCCGGTGATGTTGTCCTTCAGAAACATGTGTGCAGAGCCAGCCATGGAAGACCATGGTTACGCCACCATTAGCTATCATTACAATATAGCTTAGAAGAGCTAAGAACCAAGGTTAACTGAAATAAAAACTATAATTAAAAGAAAACAAAGATAACTAAGTGAAACTGTATTGCGTGTTTACAAAACTAACTAAAACATATTGAAATTATAGAGGAAATAATCCCTGTTTTCATCTTTGTCAGGTTTTTTTTAATATGAAATCGATTTATTTCACTCAAGAAATTTTACGAGAGCTGGTGGCACCGTACGGCACCTCGCGGTCTGTCACTTCTCTTTTAGAATCAGCTTTGGCTATTTTGCTTTTTAGCAAACAGACTCACTCCCTGTATTCAACCCCAGCAGCAGTTAAGGCTACTATGTGTGGTTGTTGTGGAAGGTTGCACCGGGCAAATAACCCAAAGTATGAAAAAAGAAAAATAATAAAAATTAAACTAAAACTAAGCATTTAGAAAAAAACAGAAACTGACAAAAACTAGCAAACCCACTCTAAAAACTAATTAAAAGTAACTGAATTAGAGGGAAAAAAAACAGTCAAAACAAAACCATAATAAAAAAAAACAAAAACTATCGTAACCTTGGTTAAGAGCTGCGTACGTCAGTGGTTTACAAGAATTGTATCAGACTGGCTGGAGAC
This sequence comes from Synanceia verrucosa, assembly GCA_029721515.1. Taxonomy (NCBI): domain Eukaryota; kingdom Metazoa; phylum Chordata; class Actinopteri; order Perciformes; family Synanceiidae; genus Synanceia; species Synanceia verrucosa. Next base: position 11,074,857 of record CM056567.1, on the reverse strand, counting down.
AATGAATGTTTGATATTTTTTTGTTTAACTAGGGCTGCATATTTCAATTCATTTTATTATCAATTGCTCCATATAATGTCAAAAATAGCTTTCATTATTGATTAATCCTCAGAATATCTTCTCGACCAATATGAATTTTCTGCAGCTCAACTACAAACACTGCAGTTCCCACACTCAAAAGTGATCTTAAATGTCTCATTTCCTGTAATCGACAGATGGCAACATGTAGATATTAGGATCATATATGACGAGGAAAAGCATCAGATATTCATATTTAAGAAGCGAATCCTAAACTGGTTAATTGAGTCAAATGACAGAAAGTAATTATGAGCCGATGGATGAGTTCAAGTTATTTTATCAGCAAATAAATAAATACCAAAAAAAAAAAAAATCAAGCTCCTCAAATGTGATAATTATCTGTGTTTGTTTTACTTGTGTGACAATAAACTAAATATCTGTTGGCAGGACAAAACAGCATTTAAAGACTAAATGACTCATCAATTAATTGTGAAAATAATTGGCAGATTGAACTTTGTGATCAATCATGACAGAAAATAAAATGAAACAGATTTTCAGTGAGAGGGACTTTACGGTATGAACTCAGAGATGATTTCCAGTATATCCTCAAACAAATGACAGGTTTCCCACAGCTTTAGTGCGCTAAATAACAGCATACTTTAATTAGTATGACTTTTGAAAACAATGCAGAGACAGGCAAGATGTTTGCACTGTTAAATATTAAAGAGATTCCACTTTCATTACTTGTCAGTTATTTGAACGCTGCTTTCCAATTTGCAGTGGGGCTTCCCTTGTACATCAGCAGCAGAGCTGTGCGTCTATTAGCAGCAGTCACTTTAACACCCTTCGTTTGCTGTTTTCCATTATGTTTTCAACTGTGGGACTTCCTCCAAGAAATATTTCCAAAGTGTATTCGATTATGATTTAATTCAAACTCAATTTGGGAAGTCAGCCTTGCAGAGCTGAGGGGGCATCCCTGACGACTCGCTCCCGTGTGTGTGTGTTAGACAGAGGGAAACACCTGTCGTTATACCCCCCAAAACAACCCCACTACCTACCACTTCAGAGTATTTGTTTGTGTGCAAGCAAGGTACAATAAAACCCCATAATATTAGCGCTCGCCCACCACTCAATTAGCACATTAATTCATCAGCAGCAGGTGGCCCAAGACAGGCGAACGGCTCCATAAAAATCATCCATCGAATCACTACTGGCGATATATCCACCAATTAAAAGGCCAATCGCGCCGCTGTTAATGAATGGAGAGCTGAAGCATTTAATAAACTCTGCTAAAATACAGCCAACAGCACTTATTACGGACAGCTCTTCTTTAGAGAACAGACTGTAGAAAACTCTTTCATCCTTATTCACATTAGAAGCTCTGACTGAGCATAATGTGCTAACAGTTTGGAAACTATTCACTTTATCTCTCTGTCCGTTTGCCTCGAGTGAAAGGTCCCATCCTCCAGGTACCATGGCTGGGATTATATCCATTTAAAGCAATGTGCTCTCAGGACCTGCACCACTGACACTGAGAAAAAAATCCTTCAACCGCCTGTTTTAAGTCATTCTAACTCTTGACACTAATGAGATTTTGACACAGCCCCTTTGGCTTCTGCTAAAATATAGTTCTACTACCCTTAAGTGTGCTTAACAACCAAAATGTTCAATTACCCTTCCAGACAGTCTTCTTCCACATGCAAAATAAGAACGAGCCTTGGCCTCTTCAGCAAAGAACTGCTCTGAAAGCAAACCAGCCCCATAAGAGAAACCCGCATGGTGGCGATCTGGTGATGGAGAAGTGTTAAAAGTGTTGGGCTAAAGCTCAGTGTTTGAAACTGAGAGGATATGGACTTAAGGATATGAGCACAAACAAAGCTTATACAAACTACTTATTACTACTACTACTACTAACCACAACACTGCTTCCACCTTAACTTGTGTGTAATGGCAAGACAGTGCAGCCACTAACATAATTTGTCATCTAAAGAGAGTAATATACCCATAAATTGAAGAGAAGTGGCAGCAGATAAAGTCCTTTGCATGCTGCTCTCTGAGGCATTTACACATTACAGCACAGATAAGACACATATTCCAAGTTCATAACTCTAATTTGACACCTGGAATACAACGAAAATGATGTTTTGGCAAGCAACACAACCACAAATAAAGATTGCACAAAACTGATGCGCCGACTCAATGAGATGATTGTCAGTGAGGCTCAGCTACATCCAAAACTGACAGGTAAGACGTGAAAGAGACTAAAATATTACATGTGCATTTACAAACACTGATTCTTTGGAGCGATAGCAAATGACTGCATCTTTTCTGAAATATAAAATCTTAATAAAAGCAATACTTGAAATGAAATATGAAATATGAAAAAGAAACGTGCCCATCTTGACGGCCAATAAGGATTTCCAACTGAGAGAAGCAGTAAAATGTTGTCGATTTACTCCGTTTACCTAAATTAAAGATGGCTACGGACACTTTTGTGCACGCAGGAAATGACAAATTGAAAGGGAAATCCAACTTTCCTCAAAACAGCAGTGAGTGGAAGGACAGAATAAGACAAAACTCACCAGCACTTCTTGTCCTGGTTGGCAACATATCAAGAGATGCAGAATATGTAGAGACGATTTGATTCAAACATTTCAAACCAAGGTTTAGAAAAAGCTGTGGGTGCTCTCTGCAGCTTGAAATGCTCAGTTTACCTGTCAACGTGTGAATAGCTTGCACGACTAAAGCAAAACACACGTGATCGTTGTCATGACAGTCTGATCATCTTTGACTAGTAGATGCCTCCAGGTCAGTTTCCACAAAAATGTGGGAACATGCAAAGCCCACTTACTGAATATTTAGAGAATGCATACAAAACATCGGCATTAAGCGAAGTAAAGAAAAGCACATTTCTTTCCCAAAAGTACTCACATGCCCCATTTGTGACAATACTGTAGGTCGTTAATAACAAATGCATATGTATCTAAACAAAAACTGTAACTGTAAAGGTAGCGCTTCACGCTGCACATGTTGCCTATGACACTTAACTGTGGTGCAAAAACACAACGTGGCTTGTATCACTGGAAAGAAAGTGCAATGTAGGGACGTACTGTTGACATGGTTACACTCTGGATGTGGATGCATATTAGGCAATATAACCTTATGAAGGGAAAAAAAAAAAAATAAGCTGTGACACTCTGCTGACACCTTGGTTGATTGTAAACACAACTGCAGCCAGTCCAGCCCTCTCACGTGGCCACAAGAAGTCAGAGCACATACGTCTCCTCAACTCCTGATCTGGAAACAGTGGAGAACACAGTTGTACAGCAGGGCTACATGACCACACCTACTCTATCTGCTGTACCAGAGTCAGCTAACTTGAACGAGCAGTGCACACAGCAACCCCCCCACCCCAAAATAAACAAATAAATAGATAAACTCCACGTCTGCTGCATGTCTGGGGTCAACAACTAAAAAAAAATGACAGTGGAGATGTGATTCAGCACGAGTGAGCTGAAGATGTACTCAAACATACAAAAACAATAGACTCCACATGAGTACTGCCATCATGCAAATTACTGCAGTGGGAGCAACCAAGCAAAATGTGCTCTCAAATGCTTTAAATAGATAAAACTAGCAGGTTAATACTCTGAAATAAACATGGTGGTTTGTGATGTTGACAGGGGAGGACATTCAAATATATATATATACAAAAAATATGGGGATATTGTAAGCCCAAATATGCACAAAAAACGTTCAAAATGAATAAAAATACAGAATAGATGGGGGGACTATGGTGTCTTGACACGGTGGAGGAACATATCTGGGCAGAGGGGGCTGTTTTTCTGCAGCCTCTCCATTAGATGCAATTATAAATGGCCGAGAGCAGAGGGATGGGGGAGCCAATCAGATCTCAGCTCGCATGTCAACCTAAGACCAACTGTCTCCTGGCTCTGACAGCAGGATTTTACCTCCATAATTCAAATCCCAAAGCAAAGGCAATCTGCACTTTGCCAACTCTAACCAGCGGGGCCGTCCGTGTTTACAAGCCGGCACATGGAGCACAGACGCGGGGTGGGGAGGTAAACGCGGACGGAGCCGAACCGAGCCACAATGAATGAAACCCACCGTCAGGATGAGCCAAATCTCGGGTCACAATCACGCTTCGATCCGAATAAAAAAAAACACTTTGTTGCCGTCCACCGGACCGTGAGGCACATCTCCACTTCTAACCGACAACAGGGGTCTTTCCTTAATGATTATGCAAATGTTATTTAACGGCTATCGCTGTCATTTGCATCTTGTTTATCGCCCTGACAGCCGTTGACACAACTTTGATAGCACCCTTTCGAAAGCACAACGCCTCCCCTTAAAAAAAGGAGCGGATTCTCGCAGAAATAACAGCGGGTTACACTTAAATCTACAATGAGGCTGAAGGAGCGAAGACATCGCCTTATCTCCCTGTGCACACACACGCACTTTCGCCTGACAAACTCTTGCTCTACTTAGTCAAACTCCTGCCCTGTACCCAGCAGGGACTCACGCTAACACTCACAACATGGGAAGTTGTTTCTGACTGATTATGTGGCTTCTTTCTCTGTCTAAACACTGTTGCAGGGGGTGGTATTGGGAGAAAGAGAGAGGCAGCCATTTTAGAGCTCTTGCTACATAGACAATGGCTGGTCCAATGCAATATGCAACTCTACAGTGCTCTTTCTGAGCTACTGGCTGACTTTAACTCAGTCAAAGTGTGCCTGTGCTGTAGGTGAAGTTTACCTGGTTTCTGCTGGGAGGCTGTCCAGTGTTCCCTGGGCTCATGGGAGGCGGATGGTGGGTCCTTTGTTGCCAACCCGGATGGACCCCACCATACTGACTGCTGCCCATATCTCCTGGCCCCTTGCTGGACCCTTCCTGATTGTTATAGTCTCCTTGGGGGTAATTCGGGTAGCTCCTGGCAGAGCTGGGGGATGTCAAAAGCTGATTTAAAGTTGGCGTAGACGTAGGCTGTTGGTTTCCCATGTTATACCTCTGATTATTATAAGAGGCAGCCATAGCTGTGGTTCCTCCTGCTGGCTGTTGCTTGCCTGGCTGCCCCCCAGCCGCCGGAGGCTGGTTGTTACGCGGGGAATTCATGGCCCCGTATCCTTGGCCCTGATAAGAAGTCCTGTTCTGGAAAGGGCTGTAGTTGTTATAGTGGTTGGGGTAGCCGTGTTCGTGTGAATTAGGGGGGTAAGGGTCCATCATCCCCGGCCCCGATGCAGCTGCCATGCCAGGGCTTTGTTGTCCGCCATGTTGATGAAAAGGGGCCCGGCTGTAGTGCTGGTTGTAACCGTAAGGAGGTGGAGGAAAGGGGCCCGGGTGGTGGTGTCCCATTCCGGGATGGTTATTCCCTTCGGGCCCGCCTGAATCATTCTGATTACTGCTATTATTATTTACCCGGGGCAAATTCCCGTTGCCGTTCTTCATGTCAGGATCCCCTCCTCCCCCAGCATTTCCAGCATCGGTCCCGTCCTGCAGCTCCTTCTGGCCAGGAGATCCACCGTCAGGTCCCGGTTCCTTATTTTCATGCTGTTTCTCTCCCGGTACCGACTCCTCCTGTGGGTCCCGATCCGGCTTTTTGAGTTCGGATGGCGGGCTAGTGTTGAGAGTGGCGGCGCTGGCGACCTGAGCGGCCATGATATCCCTCTCTCTCTCCCCCACTCTTTCTCTGCCTCTCTCTCAGCACGGCGACTCACTCACAATAACTCCGAACTCCGAATAACCATTGAATATAAATACAATTATATTTATAACAACGTACCCGACGTCCCGGTTCATTCCCCCCTTTGCCCTCCGCCCGGACCGGTATCCGGTAATCCACCGCGACTCCGTTTAAAGTTAAAACAGAGAGGGGAAAGTTTGCGAAAGGAAAAATACATAAATACAGAGCCAGGGAAATGAATTTCACCGACACTAGTGAGTGTATGTGTGTGTGTTATGTGTGTGTGTGTGTATTGGAGGGGGGGCTTCTGTTACAGACCGAGAGCGCGAGCTAGAAATCAACCAAACCGAGCACGAGGCTCCGCGAGACACAGCCATCTTACCGACCTGTCGGGAGGAGAGGAAGACCCGGAGCGGAGCACCGCAGCCCAAACTGGATCCGGACTGCTGCTCTAATAACAACATTGTTTATACACAAGGAGGGTCATTACTGTGAGTCTAATGCGCTTTAAACTCAGCTCATACATAAAAATGTCGACGTATTCGAAAAAGCACTGTTTGGTTATATTAGTATAAAGTCAGGGGCTAATTAAGTGCTGCATATAATACACAGCAGTTTGCTGTCTGATAAAGTAAGTAAGTATGCATGATAAGGCATAACATGACCACCTCCTAACATTGTGATGGTCTCCTTTTTTCTCCCAAAATCAGCCCCATATGGAACAAAATGGTATCTGACTCCTTTCTATCTTCAGCAGCTTTAATATCTCTGGTCTGTTGGATCAGACCACCAGGACCAGCCTTCACTCTACACCTGCATCAGTGATCCTTGTCCTCTCATGACCCTGTCTCTGGTTCACCACTGGTCCTTCCTTGGACCACTTTTGATAGATCCTTACCACTGTGGACCAGGAACACCCCACTGGAGATGCTCTGACCCAGTCCTCGTTCAAATCCTCACTCTAGAACATTTTTCCTGTTTCTAACATCAACTCTGAAAACTAAATGTTCATTTATTTGCCACTTGCTGTGATGAAGAGATAATCGGCATTATTCACCTGCCAGTGGTCATAATGTTATGCCTGATTTATGCCTGATTGGTGTATATAAATTATTATTGTTAATGTTTATCAACTGGAGGACACAGCTATTCTATTCCCCTTTGTATACCCTAATAGCCAAATAGCTATGAATGTCTGTAAAAGTATACAGAAAATACAACTTCAATTCACATGTTTTAGAGCCACATGCTTTTTTAGTACAAAGCAGCTATACACAGCTGAATGCCACAGACTTTGTGTCTACAGTTTTGTGGTATTAATTAAAATGTCCCTCCCTTTACCATACCACTCTGCCTTGAAGTCAACCATAACTATTCAACCATTCTGATTACAAAAATGTCTTCATGCATGAGCTGTGTGTGCCTCTGCCTTACATTCATTTGTGCACTTTATCTTATTAGCTCGTTAAAAGAGTGGAACAAAATAGGCAACAATGTCATCTTCTGTCAGAGGGGGCTAATGGGTGGAAGTGACTGCCTCCGTACTGCTTCCATGTGTCGACAGCAGCAAATGAGAGGAGCGAGGGAAGTGGAGGAAAGCATGAAATCACAACCTGTGCATGTCTGTGCAGTGTGCATGTGTGCAGAGTGAGAGAGAGAGGATAGAAAAGGAAGAAGGATGGGGGATGGACTGTGCCAGTCACAGAACAGGAAGTAAAGATACAAAAAGAGAAACAGTGGTGTTGGAGAAGTGACAGTGTGTAGAGATTCAACACATCACGTGTTATCTGTTAAAAGTCAAGTCTCATGCCAACACGCGGGAGTTAGAGCAGCATTTGGAGGTAGCATAAAGTCTCCCTATACAATTAACAGGAATAGGCACCCTATGTCTCTCCACCACTCTCTCTCTCTCTCTCCCCCACCCCCTTCCTTCGTGCTCTCCTAGCAGCAGCAGCAGCCTTCGTGATGCCTTCAAGTGCTGTCTGAATTTTAATACTCACGCTCTGAGTCAGAAACTAGTGACTCATATAAGTATGAAATTAAAAGTCTAGCTGTCCTTTTACGGCCTACCTTAGTGGTCGGTGTGATATTTTTAGGTTGTATGTGATATTTAAACAAACACATACATGACATCAGACACAAAGACGTATCCATAAACGTTTATGGACTCCACTAAGTGCACAGGGCCATAATCTACTTTAAAAAAATGTACTTTAAACAATAATGAAACAAGATTATAAAAAACGTTGATTACAGTGACATAATGTGGATTATCGCATCGTTTATATAAACAAGATTATAAGATGCAGGTTGATAATAGTTATTATATTTAGTTATAACTATTATAGTTAATTTTGACAAATGAGAGGACACTGGAATACATACATATATATACATATATATATATATATATATGTATGTATATATATGTTGTTCTTCATACACACATTTATTCATTTAGTATTTTAACTCTGAGATGCATAAGGAAAACAAAACGAGCAGAGCAGCAAGCTGAGACAACAAATTCCCACTTATGTAATCGCCTGAAGTGTTATTTCCAACCACAAAGCGCTTGAATGCTGCGACAGTGTGTGTTTCCGAGCCTCGGGTGGAGCACGTGAAGGCAGCATCACCGCTTGCTAAAGCAGCAGAACTTTGCTATGTGAATGTGGGGGATGGGAAGCAGCAGCTCTCTGCTCTGCTCAGCCCTTTCTCTCTACAATGCGGGGCTTTCTGCTCACATATTCCCCACTCTGTCCACGGAAAGAGATCCTCTTTTACTTGAAGTTTTACTTAGAAGCCAACAAATATACCCACATGTATTTTAAAAGCTGGCAAAGGCAGCTTTTTGTATGTTTAATAAAGGAGAGTATGCAGGGTGGAGGGGGTCAGCTCAGCTGCTGTCTGCTTATATAGGCTAAGGGAGGAGTGTGTGTGTGTGTGTGTGTGTGTGTGTGTTAGCAGAAAGCGCAGAGACTAGGCTGTAAGGGAGGAGGGGGTGGGGAGCTTCTTTTTCTTTTTAGCATAAACTTGCTGTTTATTATCAAGGGGTGCAGTCTCTCTCTTCTTCCTCTCTTTCATATATTTGAAAAAAAGAGCACTACAATCTGCTTTCTATGCTCTGTTCCCCTGGTCTTATTTTAGACATGGCTTCAAATTGCGCTGTATTTCCAGCGCTCACCTTGAAAAATATTTATGTGTTGTTCAGCACGCCTGTGCGGCTGCAAAGTGGCTTAAAAGCACCAAGATCATTTATGGTATGTTAAATCTCTGTGGGAGAGCAACAACATGATGCTAAAGACCTCCCATGTGGTGTGTCATGCATTTATTTATGTGATTCTTGTTTTACAAGAGTATGGTGCTCTCTAAAACGCCATCCTGCATGTCCAGACAAGCTCAAGAACAAGCATGAGGACCTCTTCTACACAGAATTAATCAGGACACCTTGGTTGTTGTAATCGATATGACTTGGAGAGACTTACTTTACTTACTCAAAAATGCTGAAAAACAACAGCTTCAGGAGTTTACATTTGATATCACAATTGTTGGTACTATTTAACCGTTGCCACCGAAAGATTTGATGAGAAAGTGTCACCATGAAAACCTCCCTGTAAGTCATGTATCATAAGAATCACACTTCCTCCATCGTATTATGCCTTTTCTGATAATCATTCAAACAAAAGACCAAAATCTGAATTTATCTGCATTTGTTGCTGCCTGGATTCTGTCACATCTGGCTCTTTGCTCTGACAGTTGATAGTGTGTGTTGGGGGGGGGGGGTGATCATGTGACACCCCCCGTCTGTCCCAGGATGATGATTTAAGAGTGTTTACTTGTGCCCTACCGCCGCCTCCCCGCGAGGATGACCGTGATGCATCACCTTCGGCCTGATGCCGTAGCTTCCCGGGGCCGTCGCCAAGGTAGCAGCTTGGACTTCATCCAGTAAAGCTTTTCCTCTTGTAATCATTATTAAATTGATATCAGGGATTGATCAGAGGGAAGAAAAAGAAAGTAGCAACGGAAACCAAACTGTGTGTAAAGATGCAAAGGGTTAAGAGGAGTTCATTATTCATGTCATCAAATCTAGCTATGCAAAACACAAATTCCAGTGGACGGGCCATAAATATTTCACCGACTTAACTAAGCCCAAATATTCTATTTCTGTTAATATATGTAAGTCTTTGATATTCTTAAATGTGCATTTTTAATGTCGTAACTTTCTTCAATTAATCTCAGCTTTGAGTAGTTAAAGTGTCACTCTTGTTGAGCGTGTTAACTGATGACTGATCATTCAGGAGTTTTATTTTAATCCCTTGGGATCCAGTCTGGGAATGGAGCCATACAATCACCAAGACAACCCAATAATGTGGCGTGGAATTTCCTAACAAGAGAGGAGTTGAATCCAGACACACACACACAAACACACACACACATGGATGTGCGTTATACACACCCACGTGTGCTATAGTCAAACACAGCCCATACCTGACAATAATGTGGGAATTTATGGCTGTTGAGAGTCTGTCATTAATGCATAGCTGTGCCAAACATCAGTGGCAATCCCACAGTGACGTTGTCTTGGCAGACACACACACACACACACACACACACACACACACACACACAATCACCACAGTTGGGTCCTGTCCAGGTGGTTGCCAGGCAGCAGTTCAACGCATAGTCTGGAGTGTGTAGAGGAAGGAAGTGCCACTTTGCAAAGTGCAGTGGGCATCCGGCTCGTTCCCAGACGCCGTGTGTTGGTGTGTGAGCAGCACGCCGTTTAAACTTACACCTGACAAACACACACCCACCACTTTGTAAACAGTGCAGGAATAAGGAATGTGCAATAAAACACCCCACGTGGTTTCCTCCAGGGCTCCTTCATAAATGTGGACAATATTTTAAAAAAAAAGAACAGAGCATCTCATCGTAGTCAGGGCCGCGGCGTACATTTAATCCAAACATACAGCTCTATGAAAGGATATTAAAAAGCACTTGTGGAATTATTCCATTGCTTTATAAGGTCATATTTCAGATTAATCTTTTAGCCATTGTTCTTACCTGATATGATCAAACTTTTCAAGAGCTGCAGCTCACCCTGAACTGCTTAGCAGACATTCAATCAGCTGCTCCTCTCTCCTTATATTATTCTCTCCCATTATTCTGCTCCTTATAGGTGAAAACAGACTGGGGATCCTCAGTAACCCCCAGCCTCCCAAAAACAGGCTTTCAAATCAAAGCTGATAGGACATATTCAGGTTACACTGGAGCACTTTTATCTACCTTTTTTATGCGTGTTCAGAGTGATAATTTGCATTTTTGAAAAACTCTGAACTCATGAAGTCCACAAAGGCGCCGGCGCTGAATCTCTGAACATTATTTTCTCGCAGTGTGTTCAATTGAAGTGAAGAAAGGACCCCTCAATCTCAACAAAGCCAGGAAAGGTTAAGAGTAGTCTGTGTCCACCCCGCAAGGATAGAGCAGCCCTTTCTCTCTCTTCACAGTGGGGATGAAAAGAAACAGTGTGGGGAATCGTTTCTGGAGTGAGGGAACTCATCACTGTGAGCGTACTGGGAACTGTGGGTCACAGGGCCCAGTATGTGAGCTCCTCCTGCACTGACAAACAGTCCCATCCCTGCAAATCACACCAGCATCTTGTCAGCAATTCAGCTGCGAGGTAACACCAAAATAAAGAGGGGAGAAACACCGCTTAGTGGTCTGCAGAGGAAACATAACGAGGACCCCTTCAAAATATAAATGTATTCTTCAGCTTCCTAACCAGAAACACTAGATTTTAGTGCTATAGATGAATCAAGGCAATACATTGTGAATTAAATTTAATATGCACTCTACTTACCGTTCTCCATCATTGTCCTTTTCCAAAGTCTGTTATTATTTCACAACTACTTTTTCTCAATTTCTGTTTTACGATGCCACCTTTCATAACAAAGTCTTTGTCTGGCAATCAAGACAAATGGAGCAGCTAGTAACAAACCTCTGCCCTGAGTGTCTTGACTGACGAACAAATACTAGATAATTGCAATATATACAATACAGCATCAGGAAAATTGGTGTTGTGAAATAACAAAAGAGCAAAGGACATATTGTACAAAGGCAACAAATGACCCGCAATAACAGTTTATTACAGTGAAGTAGGTTTTTTAAAGTTTATTGGCTCATTTTCAAAATTTGGAGGTGGTTATATTTTATTTTGTCTGTATTTATTCAAGTGATTATTCGTTTTATGTTTCATCTGTTTCATCTCGAACACTTTACAGATCCATAAACTTTGTCTTGTGTCCATATTTTAATTGAGAAACATTTTACAGTTTTAAAATGCTTTGCAGCAATCACTAGCTGTTAGAAAATACATCTATTTTTTTTTAAAGGATGACTGTAAAAAGAAAAAGTATTTGTCCTTTAGATTCTGCTCATGCAGTACATTCAAGATAGAAAGACAGACTGGGCCATGAATATTTAAAACCATAATTGAACCAAATATTCATGTTTGAATTAGTGATTCAGAAGTCATATAGATTGCAATCAATGGTGGCAGTCAGGGGACCTGCATTTGTTTTGAGGTGAAATAGCTAACTGTAATGCAGACATGATGAACAGCAGCGAGAGCTGGCAGAGAGATGGACGAAATTGACATTTTGAAGACGGAGTGATTAAGTTACCTGTTACAGAACAGCCCCTGAGCATACATCAATATGAACTGTAGCAGGCTGAGAAGATGAATTGGATGCGAATGAATGGATGTGGAAAAAAACGAAGAATAGCAAGCAGCTGTACTTATCCAGCGAGGAAAATAGAGTAGAAACCAAAAGAGCATTTTATGGAGAAAGCATTTTCTGTGTGTAATATCAGTATGTTGATACAAGGCATTATATAGAAAAACGACTGATGTAATTCACTCCCTGGGCCCCTGAGATGCTCAGGAGACCAATCTCCTCATATACTGAAATTGGTTGTATTTCTGCTGTTACCAGCCGGATCATTTTCTTGTCCCACTCTTTTAGCCTATTGTTTACAGATGATGAACTCTTCCCTCTTATGGAGACTGATGTTTGTGCTGTTTCATGCATGAGTGCCTTGACTTACAAAGGGCAACAATGAGGAGAGATTGGAATAAATTAGCATAGCAGTTTGATGTGAGATAGGTGGTGGAGTTCTGTTTGAAGGAGGATAAACTTTAGTGTATAAAACTTGATCTTTGAAAGGTGACAACATCAGGATAGAGGGTTTGCTGGGATGGCAGCAGCTCAAATCTTAGGAAAGTTCTTAACTCAGTGAAATGACCAGAAGCCTTAAAGTGATAGTTCAGAATTTTGGACACAGGGCCTCATTACCAAGGGTAACTAAGCTGTTAGGTGATATCAGTCCACCGCCGTCGAGCTTACTAGGATGTATAAGACACCGCTGCTGCTTCAAATACAAGGTTAGTTTTATGTCTAAAATTATCCTATCAACACAGATATTTACGATAGTGTGGCATTATAACTGATTTGCCTTGGGTGCACTGTGGAGTGGGTAAGACTGTTTTTAATAGCAGGCTAAACTTAAACCATTGACTTGCATTAGCCTAGGACTAGCACTAGCCTAGTGATCTCTGCAACTATAGGGGCTGAATGAAATTTTTTGAAAACTTTCTCCACACGTCTCCAACACTCCGGCTCACTTGGAAATGAGGCCCTTTAACCAAAATTCTGAAGTATCACTTTAACATTATTCATTAAACTGCTGCAAGAGCAAAGATGTCCTGAAGCTTCCAGTAGAGCAGTTTGACAATAGGAGCTGGTTGCTCCTTATGAGGTATAAAGTTGCCCAAAAACGTTATGCAACTTTTTGTTTGTAGGAAGTCATTTTATTGACTATTCACCTGCAGCAAGGGCCTCCAAATGAAGGCCCCTACATGGCCATGATGAAGAACCAAGGGCCCCTCCTTTGTGATGGGGTGACACACTTCAGGAATGACCTTTTGGATCTATGCTAGGACAGCAGGTGGGGGTGAAGGTGGTCCAGCACCACCCACTAGTCAACTGTGAAAACAAAACTTTATCTTGACTCTGTGGGGAGGCTGCAGGATGGGGGAACTACGTGGCTTGTGAGGGTGGGAACTATTCTCTGGGGCTGATTGTTGGCCCCAGGGGAAGGCTGAAGATAGGGAACTGGCTGGATTGACTCAGATATCAAACCTCTGCATTGAAATGCACATCAAAGAGAGGACATTCAGCTGTAATTGCTCTTTTGCTGCAATTCTGTGTGACATACCTCCAGGAGCTGAATACCAAGAAAACAAACCATGAACACTGATGTGCTGCAGCTGCCACCTTCTTTTTCTCCATACACAGCGAGGCGGGAGGATGCTGAGATTAACGAACAAAATCTACTATAATGTGTGACAATAAAGTAAAACGAGCCTGCGCATATGACTTTCCAGCTTTTCTCCATCTGTTGCCAGTCGAGTTGATAAAACATAATCCACGGTTTCCTCTGAATATGATATGAGAGCTTACAATTTGGAACGCATCATTTGGATCGTTTAGGATTTGGATCAGGTTCACATTTAAAGAGGGTGTTTGAACCAGAACCTTAAGAGACACTGCTGGGCACAGCTCTTGCCAAATAGGGCATTTATAAAAGGTTGGCACAGGCCCTACAGAGTGAAGGCTGGCAAAGGCATGATGCCCACATTATAGTGCCAACCAAGGGTTTTGTTTGGCATGTGTCTCTGTAGTATGGCTCGTCTCCTCCAGACAACTGGCCCAAACACAACTTAGCATTAGGTTACAGAAGCATTACGAACTGAAAGTGATTCATTAAAAAGCTCTCAGCCTCTGTGTGAGATGAGAGGCACAAGAATGGGAATCAATTAAAAAAACATACTGAAAAGGTGCAAAACACCACGGACATCTTCCATATGTGTTGTCGCCCCCTTTATCCTTTGTCTGTTTGGACTGAGAGAAATCAATAAGAAAATTAAAAAATGATGTTGCGTCTTCACCTTTATACTCATGAGGAGAACTAAATTAAACACACAGCAGCAAGATTTGGTTGAAAGCATCTGCGAGAGATTTTGATATCCGTCGTTTGATAGCAGCAGGCGCCACATACGCAATCCTCACTGAGGCCGTTACAATAAAGAGGGGCTCCAGGAACATAGTCAGGGACAACAGCGATGTTTAATTTCAGGCACCGAGGAGAGCAATTTCTGTCCTGCAACTGTACAAATCAAGACTGTGGGGGACAGAAGGGCAAAATATAGCTTAAGTAATTTATTCTGCCTCATTTTAACCTGCCTGAGAGGCCTATTTTTAGAGAAAATAAAAAAGGAGGGAGGAGGTGCTGGAAACAATGCATTTTAAAAGAGCCTCTTCCCCCAGTGTGGCTTTATCTGTCAGTCAACCCAGCAACGTAAACACATATTAAGGGGGGAGACAGAGGGGTTTCCATAGCCACCGCTTTAAATGGCAACCCCCCTCACCCCCCTTTTAAATGCTGTTTATTTGCAGTGGTGTTGGAAGAATTCAGGTTGCGCTGATAGTGAAGCACTGGGAGGCTTGTGCTGTTTCCACTGCAAGAGAAAGAGGAGAGAGAGAGAGAGAGAGAGAGAGAGAGAGAGAGAGGGCCCAGCAGACTGAGAGAGAGAAAAAACATACAAGGCCGGTTATGCAGAAACACAGATTTAATGTAAGGCTTGGCTCTCTGTTATAAGCAGCGGAGAGAGGAAAAAGCTGGTCTGGACTGACAGGAAGAGGGAGAGGAGAGGAGCAGGAAGCAGAGTCTCGTCAGGCGGCCTAAAGGATGCCTGTCAGCCCTGCAGATGGAGCACACTTGGAGCTTTTGAAGGGATTCAGTCCAGCAGAAATCAGAGGCCTGGGGCCGACTGGACCCTCTCTCAGGGAGAACGGTACCCCTATTGAAGCAGCTCCTGCCCC
This sequence comes from Synanceia verrucosa, assembly GCA_029721515.1. Lineage (NCBI taxonomy): Eukaryota > Metazoa > Chordata > Actinopteri > Perciformes > Synanceiidae > Synanceia > Synanceia verrucosa. The sequence continues at coordinate 11,059,197 of CM056567.1, read as the reverse complement.
CTCTCTGGATAAACATTGCCATAATACACTGAATTAACAACACAAGCCCTGGGGAAATCAGGTCCCTCTACAGTAAATTGGCACCCCCCTTTCCCCATTTATACCACCACACACCATTCATGATTTTTATGGTTTCAAGCTCAGCAACACATTTATTATGAACTCATGTTTAGAATCGCATGTCCTTGTTTTGCCTGTAACGGTCGGGTAGTGATTTCAAAAGTGTGTTTTTTTCCACTTTTAGGTTAATTCATTACATTGCATGATATTTCATAAGCAGTTATTGATTGTAGCTGTGGGCTACAGGAATCCAGCACAGCCTTTGGTTTTTCAGAATCAGTGCAGCTGGATTGTAGCGCAGCTTCATATCCATGTAAAAACAGCTTTTTGTTCATGTTAATTGTTCAAATATTTCACTTCTGGCGCTCTCAGTTCATCATCCGCCCCGTTGCGGCTGAGCTTCTCCCTTGGAGGTCTTTACTTAAGGCAATACATAAAACATCAAGCATGTAAAAAGCATGAAAGTCTGCTCATCAACAATGCCTGATATGAAAAGGGGATACGATTCTTGCCGAGCCACATTAAAGCGCTCTTCAAAAAACTCCGATTGTGTTTGTGCTGTTGTCTCTGCTGGAGACCAGGTAGAAACCCCTTAACTGTGGCTTCTCACCCGCCACTTAATCTTACCCGCAATCACATTCAGTGACAAGCGCACAAAGCCGTCCGGCGAGCCCAACAAGGCTCTGCTATTATGTAACCACTGACAGCTGGGCTTTCAAGGGATGGGTGAAGCCCCCATCCGTGTGGCAGCACTTTGTGTCAACCAGACGTGACAGTCAAGAGAGGACCTGAGTAGAGAAAGGGTATTATCAGGCCAGGCGGAGGCATACAGTCCCAATAATAAACACACTGAGTGATGGAGCCACGACACTAACATTTCCTCCAGGTCCTTTATCAAATGTCAGGTAACATTCTGTGACTGTGTGACAACCTGATACTTGATCATCTGTGGATCTAGAGGGTATAAACATAAACATATTTTCTTGTACAACATCACATTCATCCCATGGGTGATATAAAGTATGGCTCTCTATGTTGCAGAGACAGATGAGAGGACTTTATCTCTTTTAAGTGCACCCAAATATGTTCTTGGTTGTGTTTCAACCAATTGCCCCCTCAATGCAGATTCCCATGTCTAGAAAGAAAAGTGGGAACATGAACATGTGCTTGTAGGTTTGAAGTCCAGAGGGGGCGATTTCTCCCCATGGTTTCTGTCGTCTTTGAAACGGTGGCACATGACACTGAACACAGTGGCCCCCAAATGTTTGATTAAAGTGCACATCACCTCCCCTCAGGCCGACATCTCCGACGGGCCTTTGATGCTCCGAACGCACAGCGGAGCCAAAGGACCCAGAATAGCAGGGGGATAATCGACAGACGGTGTGTTGATTTTGCCACCCTTTCCAAATAATTCCCTATTGTTCCAGAGAAGAATCACTGTCAGTGGCGGCATTCCAGGACAGGCAGACTGGAGAGAGATTGTACAGGATGAGGGCCGCCGTCTAGATACACTAGATCTAAACATGTCTGTGGTCACGCAGACCTGGCCTTCAGCACGCTCCTTAACTAAGCTGGCTCCAGTTTTGTTATGTGCATGCCCGAGCTGCTCGGCATGCATATAAACTTGATTGTACCATGCAAAATTAATGACAAAACACTTGTGTTTGTCCATAAAATCCTTGATATGAAAGTAGACTGCTGCAGCAGCATCGTGGAGTAGGAAGGAATATCATCCAAATGAAGGGCAATGGTGAATATAGAGACACATAAATGACAGTAACAACAAAGTTAAAAAAAATCACATTTCATATTTCAAAGACCAATGTTCTCATCCATTTATTAAAAGGAATAAGACATGCAGAAGCAGTCTGGTATGAAAACAAACACTGTGAATTTAGATGAATACACATATTAATATTAGCCAACAAGCAGATATTTGCTGTTTGGACTGTCCACTTCATGCTAACATTTAATATGAGCCTGTTAACTTTTCCACAATATTAAAACATGTCTGCCCCGGTGCAGAGGGTTAGGAGGTGCATGGAGGAGGTCAGTCAGGCATTTTGTGGACTGCAGACTGACCTTCCTCATATTCCTGACACAGGGAAATCCCAGTTTACTGACCACCAGTGAAACCAGTCCCACTCTGTGTGTAGCTGGTGTCTGGGCTCTCACAGTGAGCCACAAATTTTCAAATCCAGATAGAGGTCAGAGTACAGCAAACGCTCCCTGCAGCACACAGCCAGTTTATTAACAAACAGAGGCTAAAAACTGTATTTACCTGTTGAAATATCAACGTCTTATAGCTACAACTTTGCATAACACATTTGTAATGAAGAATAAAACACTAGTGTACTTTACTCTTTTGTTTTTCCACTTTTAAAATGATTTTTTTTTGCGTTAGATTCAAACGGAAATCCAGTCCGTGTTTTGCACCGCGCCGCAGCCTCAATTTACTGTGTGTGCTTTCAGCACCGCACCACTAACTGGCAACCTTACGGATTCCTCCGCGGCTCACTTGTGTGTGTGTGTGTGTGAGAGAGAGAGAGATAGATAGAGATTTCTTGTTTTACAGCACAAAACGACACACAACGCAGCGTGTTACGTCACCTAAAACAAGCCGTAATAACTCATTTTGAATGTCTCTCTCACGGGTTTGTAAATATAACGCGTATCAACGTCCGCGGGTCAGGTTTGGGGAACTTGGCGCACTATTTTACCTCAGCTGTCCTGTCTTTCTAACGCATACAATACATTCCTGGGTTGTTCCGCGGTGTGACAAGGCCCTGCCTGCCTGCTGTTCCTGTAAACTCCCGCCTTGACTCAATGAGCGAGAGAGGTAGAGAGATACAGAGACAGAGCAGAGAGAGAGAGAGTGGAAAAGCCCTATAAAGCAGGCAGGCCCACAGCACCCACACTGTGGAGTTCATATTATATATTTCAAAGCACGCATCAAGTTCGCTAGCTATAATGAACTCTGCAATCACACAGTAAAATAATGACTCACACATATCAGAGTGTAGAAATATCAATTTACTCAACAAAACAGCCTACATAACAAATTATCCACTGCTCGTTGTCCACTGCAATAAGAGAAAATGAGTACCTTCTGCATATTCAAGCATGTATAAACATAATGTCTCTTTATTAGCGGGTGATTATGTAACTTTCCATTACAGTATAATGATATAATGTTATAGTGTGGGAATATTTTGAATAGAATAGATTTGACCCCAAACTAAAGCTTTGTGTTTCATTTCTAGTTAGTTTGATCAGTGTTGTCTGAAATCTAAAATATAGCTCTCCAATAAAAGGGCGCTCCATAATATTCCTATCATATTCTTGTTGGGCTTTTATAGTACATCTGTGCCACTCAAGATGTGGGTCTGTAGTGCTTTTGTTTCATATTTTATCACCTGTCATTAAAATATTCTCATAATATGAGTTTTATAGCTGGTTTTGCTACATTCTGAATGTCTTATGGCTTTAACGTTTGTGTTTTTTATACTATACCCAAAAGAAGCAGTTTCTTATCTGCTTTGCATCTTAACCATCTATTCATTTCTGACCAGGTTGTGAGAAACGTGATGTTGTCTGATGATGACCGATGCTTTTGCAGTCAGATTGTGTGCAAAACCAGATTCCACTGCCCCTAAGTGACAGTTTATGGTCTTTGATTTGGTTTGGCTGGAAATTGCCAGGCAACAAAACTACCCTGAGTCCTGAATGAAACAGCCATCTGTTCAATTGCCCGGTAAAACTGAATTAATTTGACACAGGGGCTAATCCTGGAATTCAGCTGTAGATTGACTTTTTTTTACCAGAATGACCAAAAAATGAGGTTAAACCAAAGAGTACAGTGATATCTGACACACAAAAGCCCACTGCTTGGTCTAAACTGGACTCATATGTGGCAAAAAAACCCAAAACACTCAGACAAATGTGGGATGCATGAAACTCTGGGATGACAAATGAAAAACAAAGAAGAAGCTACTGTTTGTGCTGTAAAGCAGTTCATAGCACACTAATCCCCCTGTATAGGCTGAATGCTAGCCATTCCTTGCTATTCATATGGACATACAGAACCAGACTGTAAAACTGAGATGCACACGCTCAAAGAAATACTAGTTCGATCCAAGGTTAAGTAAAGCTCCACGTAGAGTCAGGTGAGCGAGTATCAGTCAGTCAGCGACCTTTCCACCTTGCATTACCCTGCTGCCCTTGACCCCGCGGCACGCTGAGGGCAAGACTTTTTGGCTCGGATGACAGCCTTTCCTTCCAGTGTCCCCCAGCTTTATCCATCCTGCTTCATGCCTGTTAAACCTATAGCGATTGTTTTACCCTCCGATCCACGTGGCCCACACAATGCCCATTGAGAGGGAGAGGTCAGAGGCTCACCACTGTGACCCGAGCATGGGGGGGCTTTTGTATGGAGCCCTGCTTGTATCCTATTCTCCACCCCGGCTCAAATCATGTAGCCGAGCACAAGAAGACACACTTCTGGGCTCACACTAAATCAGCTTCATGAAAGGGTGAAGCAACAATGGAAGCTGATCATCTGGCCTCTGTTGCTTTCCTTCCCTCACAGTTGTAGGGTTAACTTGGATGGATCACACTTTTTTATGTCTTCCTCCCCATGATATTAAACCCATGCTGAGGGAGCGGAGCTGACACTGACAAATCTACCAACACTGCCACGGTGTCAGACACACTTCCAGGCTATCTCTCTGTCACAGCTGGTGAAAGTGTCTGATAACCTACATGCTCCCTTTCGTCTCAGATGTTGTTTATAGTGCTCTCGCAGGTTAGAAGGTGTAGAAGCAGCAGCAGCAGCAGCCAACTCTGCCTGGTGATTATGACACCTTTGGATTACCTGCAAAATTAATAACTTGTCCTTTTCTTGGAGTGGAAACTGTTACTGCTATGTGAGAGCTGTTGTACTCCAGCAGAGATATGTTTGATTTCCTTTCATTCTTCACAATAAAATCACTTTGAATGAAAAGATAATTGGCAACAAGGTCAGGAGGAGAGGGGCAGCAGCTATTTTCAGTGTTGGTTTTTTGCATTAAGCTCCATTTTGAAATGATTTACCAGGGCTATTCTTTATTTGGGATTGGCTTGCAGAGCAAAACAAGAGTGTCTATCTCAATCAGAGGAGTGATGATGGTCTACGTGGAGGGAACAGAACAAACGGCTCCCTCCTTCATGCCAGTAATTAAAGCAGCAGTGGGTGGAGGAGGAGTGTGGGAAAGAGCGGGTGGAAGAGGGCTGGTTCAGGATTGCCACCTAGTGGAGTGACGAGCACAATGCAGGGTTAATGCATGCAAAAAGCTTTGTTTTGTGGCTTTTTCTGTAGGTGCCATGGTTTGAGTGCTGTGTTCAAAGACTCTGTGCACGTCTGAGTCACCTTTCCTGAACCCAGCGCTCGCTCTTTACTAGTGTGTGAAAGCACCGACTGGCAGGATCTCCAGGATCCATCATCTCCTTACACTATGGCAAAAAAATAATTGAATAGGGTGACCCACACTTGGCAGCTGAAGAGGAGGATGGATTCTGATCCCTGTAATAAGGAGGGCTCAATAAGCTCTGCAGGAAGCCCCAGCTCGGCTCCAGCAGGAGAATGACTGGGTCAGATTAAGGTTGAGGAGTTTAATTATGAACAAGGAAATGAAGTTCTCCAAATCTCTGGCTCATGGGATAATTTTAGCCAAGAGAGACGTTAGTTGGTGTCTCGGGTCTGTCTTCTCTCTGTCTGCCTGCTATAGCTGAAGCATCTTCTGCCACTTCACAATCAGAAGCCTCCTGAGGGATGAGGAGGGAGGAGGGAGGACAGAGGGAGGGAGGGCGATGTGGAAGAAGGAGACAGGGATGAAGTGCCACTTAGGATATTGCTTCAAGGACCGCTCTCCTTGTTAAACTCATTGCTGTGGGCATAAATATAGCCAGGCGTCAGATGATTTATTGACACGCACTCCCACTTCTCCTTCTTCCTCCCTAACAAGCCTGTGGACAAATGAATTGTCGAACTGGAGGAATTTTGCCTTGATTTACACTCTGTTCCCAGTGCCTGTGGGAAATTGTAAGGGAAGGAGCTGAGCGTGAAGCCTAAGTGAGAGACAGAGAGAGAAAGAAAGAAGCAAAGTAATGGCAGTTAGACTTTAAAGACATTTTGTTCACCAGAAGCCAAAAATACTAAACTTCCCTACGTGTTCGCTTTGTAAAACTTTATTCTGTTAAAAGTCTTAAAGGAGAACTGCATCAACTTTACACGTGTCAGTCCTCTGGGTGTGCAGAGGATGGGAGATGTTAGCGTTTAGGCTATCAGACAGAAGTGTCTTGCTAGTCTGCCATCTTGTCAGCGGTGTGTCCAGACTTTTTTTTCACAGGGGTGGCCCAAGTGGGGGATTAAATCATGCAGGGGTGGCAGGATTAGTCAGTCACTGTACATAAGCATCATAATATAAAGTGCTGATCAACTCAAACTAAATAAATAAATAAATAAATAAATAAATAACAAATCCTAAAATGTGATTAACTGAACAAAAAACAAAGAGTTTGAATTGCAAATCAAGTCACGTCTGACGATCAGATAGTCCACCATGCAGGGTGGCAACTGGGGTGGCCAATCGGATTTCAGGGGTGGCACATACCACCCCAGGCCACCCCCTAGACACAACCCTGCAACTTGTATGTGAAGTTGACTAGATTAGCTAACACTGGACGGTGTTGGATTTAGCCACATCTAGCGGTGACGTTGCAGATTGAAACTTATCCCATGTGCTAAGAACTACGGTGGCTGATGTGAAAGATTAGTGTTCATCATCTGTAGAAGAGCAACGGAGCTGTCTGTGTCTCTGTCTGGAAATGACTCTAAAGGAATTGTTTCAGTCTTATTTTGTTTCTTGGATTTAATTATAAGGCTGATTTACTTGCCAGTCATCATCGGTATATATCTTCAGATCGACATCTAAAATGCATTTTAAAATCTCGCTGTCAATTCCGGTGCAAGGGAATACACCCACATTGATTGATTGAAAGTGATTACTTCAATTTTCCGGCAATTACAAACATCTGCTCAGCTCCACTGGAATAGATGCATGTAAATACACGTTCTAGTGAGCCCCAGATAGCCAAATTTGTTTTAGTGGCTCTGTAGCATTGAGTAGATGCTGCAGAAAGGTTAATGCTGCAACTCCGTAAGACCAACCAAGGCTTCCTGTGTCTTGTTTCCCAGCAGCTGAGTGGAGCGGTGGTGGACAAAAACCTGCGAGTGAGTACCACTCTTTCCTTTATAAAGGTGGTCTATGGGGAAATGTTTTTTTTGTGCTGCATGTTGTATCTCTCTCAACATATAGACTACATGGGTCAGACCAGAGATTTAGCATAAGTTGGCTACTTTTATTGTATTATGTATTATTCTAACAGTTCATCAACAAACGAAACCATGACACACAAAATAACAGTATAAGTATGTAAGTATAACCATATTTAAATGACAGAGAGTCTGTTGACCTCTGACCTTCTTGCCATGAGGGAGACATTATCAGACGTTATCCTTTATAAACCATAAATCACAGCTTGGAGTCTGAATGTTTTTTCTCCCCACAATGGTTCATAGCTACGGTCTAAATGATATGCCAAATGCTTTTGCATTTGGACAAAAAAAATCAATAAATGCAACTTTAAAGCAAACATTTTAAACCTTTCATGACCTTAGATGAAGTTGTAAAATGTTTTAGGCTGTTTACTTCAGTTGTTGACACCTTATCTCAAAAACAGAAGTGGGAAAAATAGATTACACTATTAATAAGCGTACAACCAAAAGGCAAAAATCATTTTTTTTATGTAAATCATGCTCCAAACCAATATGAAAATACTGTTGGCTGCAGTCAGAGAGGAAAGTCCCTCTTTTATTCATGTTCACTCTGTATCTCTAAGGTTATGTTTAAGAAATTCCCCTGTGAACAACAGAGAGAGCTCTGTGAAAGAGAAGACACTAATCTAAATTAAATACTGGGGAAGTGCACTGAAAAGCCCTCTTCACAACTTCCTGAAATTTCTCTCTCCTCTCCAGCGATGCTGTTGTGAAACTGAACGCTGCAGCAACACTAAATGAACACACACGAGCAGATGAAGAGAAATTACTTCTTTGCCACAAAGCCGTGCTTCACCAGTTGAAGATAATTATTGTACATCTCATAAGCTGTCAGCACCATGTGCTCACATGTAATTTCTTTGTCTCTCTCAATCCTTCCTCTCTGTTTTCTCCTTCTTCATCCTTCCTTCCTCGCATGTGTCACTCTCCTCATGCAGGGTGGAGGGTGACACATCGGGACTGATTCGCTCTGACAATGAGCTACTCACACTAATTTACTCATTTACGTTAAGATGATTGACATTTCATTTCAGCGCACTCCCCTCCCCTGCCACTGATAGGGCTGGTCGAGGCAGCCAGTAATCACTGACAGGTCCATTAAAGGGAGATTGCATGCAATTATCTCGCTAATTCAGAGGGTTCTTTTAATTTGGCAGCATAAAATTGTCAATCTTAGAAGTGTAATCGGCCTCATTGGCATTTGAGGCCGGGACTAAAAATAAATAAGAGTGGGTTATGTTTCTCTTTTCTATGGTCTGAGGATAAAAGAGATGCAGAGGCAGAAAATGAAAAGGATAGAGACCCTCATCTGTTGTCCATCCACACTGACAGGCATCAGCAGTGCAGGAAATTAACATTATTTTTGCTGTCACATTCTTTTCATTGCTGTAAATATAATTCATAAACACTATATGTTGAGCACCATAGGGAGGAAATAACCTGAAACACATGAGATAATTTTCTATTTTAAGATCATCAGGCAGAGGTGGGGTGCATAAATGAGATCACAGAAACTCTTTATAGAGTTTCACACAGAATTCAAAAAGTTTAGGGAAACCTGAACATCTGCAGATCTGCTTCACACTCATCCCAAAAGTGTTGCATGGAGCTTGAAGTCAGTTTCCACATTAAAAAATATTCTTAACATTAAACAGCAGGATGTAAGGAATAAACTAGTTATTTTCCAACCATAAACTCAAGTAAATATATCAGGAAACAATGTGAGAACTCACAAAGCAACAACTAAACTCTGGTAATGACTGATATAGAGCTCAAAGAACAGGCAGGTATAAATACACAATGTGCTAATCACCAGACGAGGCACAGCTGGAGAGGGCAGGGATCTGTGAGGAGGAGGGAAACTGTAACAAGAAAAAGAGGCCTGGCAACACGAAGGCAGGGTGCTAAATAAGTGTAGCAAATCAAGGAGGTGGGAAAACACACAAAGACAGGAACTGGAATGTCAGTCTTTCAAAATAAAACAGGAAAGAAATAGAGCAGAGCAGATCATGACAGAGCTCTCCACATCTGATACACCTGCAGTTTACACTACATGTCAGCATTCACCCATTCATGCACTGATTCATACACTGAGGAGGAAGAAGCTGCCATGCAAGGCGCCAACCCATCCATCAGTAAATACTCATTCACACACCACACCGTCTTTTGAAGCAATTTGTGGTTAAGTATCTTGCCCAAGGTTACTTCAACATGTAGACAATTGAACTGGATGAGATTTGAAACCACCAGCATTGTTTGCAACCTGCAACCACACCACTGGATGCTGCCAAATCCTACACACTGCACCGTTAAGTGCTATTCTTAATTGTTTGATAGATATGGGCCACAGCCTTTTTAACCACTTGTTTTTGGGCCTTTCCCAATCTGCTACCATACATTTAGCAATAATGTCTGAAATAATAAAATAAACTGAAGAGACCAAACCACAAAAAACTGCCTCTGAAAGTATAGAGATAAATACTTTTTGTCATATTATATCAGTCATTTCAACACAAACATAGAAGAATAGAATGTCTGAATATAAACGCTGCTATGAGGAGTATCATGATATGAGACAAAAAGTACGAAACAAGCAAATAAGCAGAAAGATAGGAAATATTGCAGCAAGAACTGAAAATTATTTCAGTGTATTAAAATGTCAACAGAGAAAAGACAGTCCTCAGCACACAGCAACTTTTGCATTAACAGGGAATAAAAATGTCCACTGTGTCTGGATGGTACAATCAGACAACTTATGACATCTCTGTCCTGATGTGTTTCTCACCTCCACTTTAAAGAATCACACAGCAATAGTTCACCTTATTCCACATTCCCACAGACTGTTATCCCCCCTTTTTTCATTACTGTTCTCAGGATTTCCAGATGAAGGAATGATTGGTCATTTCCTCATAAGAGCGAGGGCCCCTGAACGCCACGCCATTCAGCAGCCATCAACCAGTCCAGAGAAACGCTGGAGTGGATGGGAGAGGCTGCGAGAAGTGGACTCTACATGAATGAGAGCGCAAACCCTCAGCATTCAGTGCTTGAAAATGGCTTTTCATGCCACACTCTCAGAGAAGCCAATTGGGCTGTAATGCGTAGCACGTCCCCTCTCTCTCCCTCACTGCAGGCGATTCAATTACCTCCCATGCAAATTGGCCGGGGCTTTCATTTTCTAGGAGGCAACCCTGGTAACTCATAAGGCATCTCATTGGTAATCTCAGCAATTAGGGAGCTAATGCATCTGTTTGTCATGGTTTGGGGAGAGTGAAAGACACTGGTTGCAAATTAAAGTGTCCAATTCAAAGAGTGTGAAAGAGGGAAAGAGGTCCAACATAAATGCAAACTCACTTACAGAAATTCCATAAAGCCTGATGAGGTGTGTTAAAAAAATGTTTCCCTCTGAAGTCCAAATCTTCAAAGCAGAGAGGGCTGTTTCTCCTGCTGCCGCTGACATCAGGATTCAAATTACATTCAGGGGAAAATTCGTATATTTTCATGCGATAACACCGAGAATGAACGATTATACAACAATCTAATGTGTTTGCTATTCTCATGAATCTATTGTTCAGGTTTCAGCCAAGATTTTTATTGTTTATTTAACCCCTCATGAATAAAACATCCATTTTCACTGCATGCTGGTGCATTATATCAATCATTCACAAAGCCTGCGCCTGTAATTTGATTCTCAGTGTAATATTCATGGCAACAAAAGCAGGCCTGCAAAGTGAAACTGTGGAGACGTGCATTTTTGTCACCTCTCTACATGATTTGTGGCTTATTCATCATCAGTCTTGTGCATGCTGTTGGAAAAAACACATTGTACAATGTTTGGGGTTCACATTCAGAGAAGATTTAATTATCATATCCAACATAGTGCTCAGTAATATGGTCGGCTGGTGCATGAGAAAAGTATAGTGGTGACTATTCTGGCCACCAGAGGGTGACCATGCATTATTTAAAGACTGGTCAACGCATATGGGGAAGCAAAAACTCAATAGGAAGGCCAATTACAAACTGGCATTAAGTCACAGGAAGCAGCAGCCACTAGAGCAACATATGACCAGAAGACCCATTCAAAACTCCATTTAGATTTTTACACATTTTCCCAGCCACACCTGAGCTATAAGCAGCCTTTTCCTATCCAAACCCTTCATTTGTGCAGATGTTTTCCTCTCCGTCCTTCTCTGTAATAAACACTAGGGGGACATTTAGCCAGAGATCAGTGATAATGTCACCAAACGCTGAAAGAGTGTCAACAGCTATGTCTCTTAAAAGCAGCAGAGGAGTGACAGAAGAGTTAGAGGAGGCCTGATGAGCAATATTAATCAGCTGGTTCACCTGAATGCCACCATTTATTTTGTGGTGATGGTGTGACCCACTTTTACACTGCAAAGGAAGTTTATCTTTGTCAAGTTCACAGTTAAAATGCAGCATTTTGATATCCGTAATAAAGACTGCATATCAGCTATTTGCATATGATGTACTGATGCAAAGGTTTAGGTTGTAGAAAGGAAGAGATGCACAATATATAACAGAATGAAAACATTTATGTGACTGTAAAGCCACTTAAAAATGACGGTAGAGTATTATTTTCATTATATTTATAATAATTCTGTTTAAATATTGAATGTATTCCACATGAAACTGAACATGAAAAAATGTCTTTGGTTAATAGTTAAAGAAAAAGTGCGTAGTAGTAAGTGGACATTCATTTCTGATTCTTTACTTTTACATCCAGCAAACCAAATATGACAATGTTCATATTTCTCTGTAACAGGAATACGAATGGAAAAAGAAACACTCATAATTAAAGTCTTGGAATAAACAACTACTTGCGGAGAGCTCACCAAGTAGAAGAGGTAATGACTGACTGTACTCTGTGGAAATGTATCAAAGTGTACCAGAGCTGACAGTCAAGTCTTCAACAAACAAATCCCCCAAAATATCAAATTTGAATAAAGAATACATATGGAACTGGCAGATGGCTTGCAGATATAAAAAAGTTTGCAATTTACAGATAATTATCTGTTGATCAACTGTTGAACAGTTGCTAATGGTTCCAGACTGTTAGAAATTTATATTTATAATGTATATTCAGAGCATATTAACATCTAACCTGCAATATATATTTAGATATTTATAGTCACCAGCTATGTTGAACTTTAACTGAATCAAAAGAATACAATATATCAATCAGTAAATAAATTATAGACATCATTAGAAACACCTGGGGGTTGTGTGAACACAATATAAGATGCTGGACTAGACCGTAGATGAATTACATCTGAATACACATTGCTCATAAACTCCATTGGCTTGCTAAATTATACATAGATTACGTGATAAGAACTGCTTCATGTGTAATTATAAATGCAATATTTCTGTATATAATGGCAGTTATGGAGGTTAGATGCGTGCATCTGCTGCAGCGACTCAGCTGATAGCTGTTGATCGACTGGTCAGGACGATCATGGTGCAATATATCATCCTGGGAAGCTGCTACCTTTACTGTCACCTGGGATAAAACAATCTCCAAAGCAAATAAACAGGAGGCCTGCTGAGGCAGTGGGAGCAGCGACTGAGCCCACGGCTCACTCCCAGCCTCGGTGGCTCCCCCTGCAACAAAAGAGCAGACGGTGATTCTGACGTGGCTCTTTTGTCGGGGTCCACATGGGGCCATGATTAAAACAGTTCAACTCACCAAGGGGGTCCGGGGGCCCTCCCCTTCCCTTGACAGCAGCACTACCAGCCTTCCCATGGAGGTCCTCAGGAAACTGAGGAGACATGAGTGTTTCTGCCTGTGTTTCGCTCTTATTAGAGTGGAAGACCATCTAAAACCATTGACACCCACACAAGTGATTTATAAATCGCTGTGCTTTTCATGGGCAGGGGTTTCCATGGGATCCTACCAAGGCAAGCGTGTGAAACAACATGTTTGACTTTGGTGTTTGCATGTATATCCGCGTTGGATTACTGCCACACTGAGGCTGTTGATCGTTCTCTCCGCATAGATTAGTTGTGTTGTCGCTACATTTACCGTTTGTCACCTTGGAAGTTCAAAGTGAGGCAGAGGAGGCCTGTGATGGGGCGCAGTGTGAGGGCGTGAGAGAGTGTGTATCCTCTCTAGTCCTGAGCTCCTCAGAGTGTTGAATCCACACATTTGGTTTATTCTTATTCATCATGACATGTTACTGAGCTGAACTATTTACTGCAGTGATCCAGTTTCCCCACCGGAACCATTCATTTATATTTTTATTTGATGTTTTACAAACAGATGATAAAGAATCAATGCACTACAGCGTGGTGCTGAAGTCTCAAAATCAAAAATCATCTTTTTTTCAGCCAATCCCTTGGATTAATTTAACTATAGTCTAAGTTATGTGAAAGGACAACACAAGAGAATTATTAGAATGTATTAGAGAGATATTGAAATGTCTGAATTCTGAGGCTAAACAAACCGTGTTAGAGCATTTGGGTGAAAATACATTGTCACAGAGCTCCCAGCTATTAAAATAAAATTATTTTTTGGAGATGCATGGCTGTCAAAGGGCAGCAACAAATTTAACAGCATATGTAACTTTAAGAAACTAGAGATAGGTAGGTAGTAGGTGTGCTAAAATACTGTTAAAATAAAAAAAAAAAAACACCACAAGTACAGAATAAGTTAAAGTATTAACTATGGCTGGCTTGAAATTGTAAACAGATTTTCTAGATGTGGTGTCTTTCCAAGTAACCCTGCATTGATCAGTCAGTCGACGTGTCCGACATCTAAGGTCAGGTCAAAGGTCAGGGGAGTCTCAGGACATCCAGTGCAAACACACCTCTGATGATTTGGGCCTTATGGGTACTTTTGAAAAGTAGTTGGACACTTAAAATGATATTATTTTATATGGGAATGATTCATTTAATCCAGACCTCTCAGAGCCAGGATGGATAGATAGAGAAGGACTGAGCGAGAGAAGAAGGAAGGGGGGTAAAAAAAAAAGAAGAAACACTCCAAGATGAAGGGGCAGCAGAAGAAAAGGGGCAATTACTGTTCCTTTCTTATGGAAATGGTAATGAAGTGGTACATGGGGCTCAGGACAATAGAGGGCCACAGGCAGGTTGAGCGTCACCGTGTAAACTGCTTCCTGTTAGGGAGCCATTTAGCCCTCACTTTTACTGACTAACAAGCCATCTCCAGGCCAACTACAAAGAGGCTTCCCCATCAAAGCTGGAGGCTGCTGCTGTCTGTGGAGTCCAGATAGGCTTTTCCCAGGCCAGCTCACATCTGACGGTGCAGCGCAGGCCTTCAGGGTGCTGCTTTAAAAATGTCTGTGTTGTTTTCCTTTTGCTGGGATGAGCGATGATGTCTTCCTGAGTTTCACATCTTATAACTGGTGCAGAAATGCTTGTGCGAGTAATCCCCAGTGACTCTTCGGGACCCAATTTTAAATTCACAGTTAGCATCAGAGACCCTCAGTGGTGCAGTTGATATGAGGATAGGGAAGCGTAAGGCAGATATATTACTGTAATGTATTTTTGAAGGTGTTTCCCTTTAATGATCACTGACTGCTCTGGGACAAATTCTAATAATGACTTTATTAAAAAGTTTATGTATCATTGCCATCGACTGCACATGTGTCAGGCCTCTGCACTGACAGCTGGGAGTGATACTCAGCTATATCAGATATAGTAGCCTGAGATAGTAGGAAATAAAACAGAATAAAGAACAGAACTCATGGTTTGGTGTATTAATGGTAAATATTATTTTGTATTTATTTTTTAGAGACAGGAGAAGAAAACTACGGGAGCTCATTTGAAAAACAAATATATTATGAAAGTCAACATTAATTTAAAATAAAAAATAGAGGCTTTAAAATAGTTTTGTGGTTGTTTGTAGGTTATTTTTTTTAAATCTTTTTGGGTATATTTCTTCTCAACAGACATTGGTTTCCATTTATTTTCAGGGTATTTTTAAAATATATTAGGTGAATTGAACACGCATTAATCCATGATTAACTGTTTACGGCTGATGAGTTATAAAATGAATAGAAACCAAAGGATATCTTGAATTGTAAACATTAATGTAGTGTGTTGCATAATGATACAGTAAGCTCTGATTTGAGGTATTTTTGATTTGTAGTTGAACAGTAACATTGTACACACACACACACACACACACACACATATGTATATATATATATATATATATATATATATATATATATATATATATATAAAACTATGTTCATTATTATATATTTTCTATTTATATTGTTGACGTTTGCAGTACTGGTACCTTTATTTTTAATTCCTTAAAATGTTCAGTCCATTTTTTTTTTATTGTGCATATTGTATTTTTTTGCACCAAATAACTTTAAGATGCCTTTATTTATCTATTTTTAAAAAAAAATCTCTTATCTATTTATTGCTTTAATTATGTTTCCCTTCTGAACACGTGACAGTCAACACTTTTTGCTTCTTGAATCATTAAGTTGCACAGTAGCAGAAACAGGCCTAACAAGTGCTGTGACCTGGTCCTGTTTTAACTGGACTGGGATGTTGATATGTTAATGATGAACGGTCCTTAAACACATCAGCACAACACACTGGCAGTGACATTTATTTCACACAGCGACATTATTGTCTGTTCTTGCCGTACCAGGCCTGGAGCCTGGATGAAGCTGTGATCCTCCTCTCCTCTCTGGACAGTAGGGGGCAGTGTGCTGGTCTCAGGCAGCACTGTGTGTTGTGATAAAAGCTTTGGCAGGACTTTAGGGGGAAAGATGAGGAGGAGGGCTGTATCTATTGTCTTTTAATGAGACCCTTTGATGTGGCCCCACTGTTTGCTGTTTGTACACCTGGGTCACTGCGCCTGCATTCAGATTGGCTGTCTGCTGGTGGAGGGGGCGACTCGGCATGATCCAGGTAACACTTTCCAGTCAGCTGCTGCTGCTGCCTGGCGTGGGAAGGCAGTAAAAGCTGCTCGGCCCCCTTTGTTTACCCCTCTCCAGTTTACGGTGCAAAGACCCCCCCCTCCCCTTCCATCCTATAGTCCTGCCTGGCCTCCAGACTCTGCAGGCAGACGCCACTGGCTGCCTCTCTGGGCTCCTGGATGCCCTTAGAGGCTCACTGGCAGTGATGCTTCTTTCCAGTAGAACAGGAAATGATTGTTACCTTCCAACTGCTGGTAAACAAGAAAGATATTGGATGAACTGGTCCTTTAAAGAGCTCCACTCTGACAATAACGTCACAACAGCTGGATGCTTACATCTAATATTTGGGGCTTAAAAGAAACCTGCAATGAACATGAGCAGTAAATATGCAATAGAAAATAGTCCCACAATAACTTAAGTCTCTGTCCACTCAAGAAAATGTGTTTCACTGATTGTTGCTTCACTTGGATATTTGAGCTTCGTTGTGCAGAATTATTTCTGCAGTTTGTTTTCACAAATCATCTGCTCTCACTTTAAATGGGATGTGAACAGGTGCAGCACCAGCATTTATTTAGAGACAACACAACTAGTTTGGAAGCCATTCATGGTCCAGTATGCAGCTTGTTTTTGTCTTTTTTTTAATTTTGGCTCTATTACACAGACAAGTCCAACCCACATTCATTATAATGCTATAATTTACTGATGGTTGAAGACATTTAGACATTTATTGTCCTATTACCTGACCATTCATCACATCTACTGCAAGCATTTGTAAGCTGGATAAGACTCAAGTTGTGATTTTTTTACCTGTGAGAAAAAACTTTTTTTTTTAAAAGCATGAGCTTGAAATGAGCATACAGTGTGTTTGAAGCTCAGACCAGATACAAGTGTTTAAAAAAGCTATATGTTCCTTGTTTTTCTTTTTAGCAGTGTTAAGATGTAAAACAAATTGACAAGAAAAAAGCAGAAACAAACCCATTTTTTCATGACCCCACAGATTTATCCTATGACTCTTGCGAAGGCCCCAACCCCTAGGTTGAACACCACAGGTTTAGATGTGTGGCTTGTGGCTGCATCCACCATCTAACAGCATCACCTGTGGTCAATTACCTGCAGCTATTTAGCAGCAACTTTACCCCACATCCACTATTTATAACATGTTATTATTATCTTTATTATACATCTACATTGTTGCTTGGTAACATGATAACAAGCGAGTAAGGTGCTGGGAGCTCATTGGTCATGCATGTGAAGGTGACACAGCGTTGTGTGAACATCTCATTTTAATTGTGCATTTATAGAGAGAGGAAGTGCCGCCAGAGGAAGAGGGTGATGAGCTCTGAAGTCACACGTCCTCTGACTCTGGGTAAATAATGTTGCTGGCTGCACCTATCATTAATCCTCTGTCTTTAACACTTACTGTTTGTCAGTGGAAACTGGCCTAGCTCCTTTTGATCTCCCCTCAACCTCCACCCCCCCACAGCACACTCAACCCTCCCACTAAAAAACTCACCCACCCAGGTCAGAGCAGAGGGAGAGCGTCCTATAGCAGACTGAGGTGGTTATAAAAAGTCTTCCGGAGGCAGACAGCGGGGCCCCGTTATGATGAGCCACCCAAAAGTCATGATTAATATCTGCTAATATTTGCTAATGTCTTTCTCAGCTTCCCAGCACAGTCGATCCCTCTTGGTGTCAGATGGAGATAGGCTGACGTGTGATCTCACTCAACAGGGTCTACTGTTAATATGTGTGTGTGTGTGTGTGGGTGCACACAGCTGGGGGCTGCAGCACAGAGATTTAACTGTGTTTTCTCACACACTGGTGTCTGCTGACCTCAGCTGCTCATATTTACATCAGGCAGCAACACTGATCGCTGAGGAGAGAGAAAAAAAGAGGAAACAGGTAAAAAAAATAATATGCGAAAGTCAACCTCACTTTTTATGAGGGTGGAAAACCATAAATGATTGTTTATATGTCCGTACATAGTATTGAATTGATGATAGGATTCAAAAAAATGTCCATATGTCCAGAAATAAAACCTGTAAAGAAGATGCTTCTAATTTGAGCTCAGTCAAACTAATAAATAATCATGGAGTCAGTCTGTTTACCTGTCCTGCTGCTTTTATGTTTAATACAGTCTTATGGTCTTTGTGTCTTTTTTTTCTGTGTTTATTCTTCGCTTTCTTTTTCTTATAATATGCACAAAACACACTCACCTAAATACAGACAAAAAAGTAAAATAAAGGCACAAATGCTTCTTTTCGTGATTTATTCTTTTCACAATTATACCGTATTTATTTAAATTTAAACTTTTTCATACAGAACATATGCTCACATTTCAAATTAAGATGCATAATTAAATTCTATTCCCATTAAGGGGAAAAAAAAACTCAGGAGTTTCATGCAAATTAAATTTTTTTTCAAGTATTTTCCAAAATTCATATTTCACAACTCGATTGCAGCGACTTGCATCATACATTCTTTTTTTCAATAAGGAGACAGTTTTAGGTTAATTTGAGTTGAAAAAAAAAATAGGTTGGAAAACAATTTTCTTAACTTTGTTGTATTACTAGTATAGTTACTTAAACTGCATACACCGTTACTATTTCCAAGGCTAAGGATGAAACTTCTCAGTAAATTATAGTGGAGTAGCATTAGATCATGATAAAGGCTGCAGTGCTTCTGCTGCTGCGTTACAGATTTAAAGAAAACCTGTGGCATTACCATAAGATTCACTTTCAACAGATGTCCTCACAAAGAAATAGTAAATTATGAAATATTTCTAAGCTCTCCTTGTGTTTATATGAAATAAGGGATTTCTGGTAAACTTTCATATAATCTCTTCTAATCTGATCAAACATCACTTCATCTTAGAGGAATCAAGCCAAGCTGTCTATGTTTTGGGCACATGGAGGAAGAAATAAGGAGGAGCTTTAAAAGCTTTAAAAAACTTCTGATATTCTGATAGGAGCTGTTTTTGGTTACTTTTCTGAAGTGACACATCTTGATGTTGTGTCTCCTCAGCAGCTCTGAGCTCACTCTGTCCCTGTAGTGTCGAAGCTGAGCCTCCTGTCATTAGCATGCCAAAGGTCCGCAGGTCTACTGTAGGGCCCCAGATGAGGGCCGAGGGGGGCCGAGGGGGCAATTACTGTCCCCACTAATTCTTTTTATCCCTTTCAAAGGGACGGGTGATTAGAAGAGGAAAGTTTAGATTTCCTGAACTTGAAGTGGAAACGCAAAAGTGACAGACGAAGCTCAGGGCTCAATCCACATCAGCGTGGGCTGTGTGTGTGTGTGTGTGTGTGTGTGTGTGTGTGTGTGTGTGTGTGTGTGTGTGTGTGCTGGCTGGTGGTTGTGTCACTTGTTGCTCTGTCTTTCTGTCTACATAGAAATCTAAAAACAAAAGAGCGTAAATGTCTCTTCATTAAATATCTGTATCTCCATCTTGTGTCCTTGACCTTTGACTCATACGGATATTTATGTCTCTTTATTAAATATCTGTATAGGTCAAAGATACTTTATGTTACGCCTCCATCATAAATTAACCAATCATGAGCAAAAACATCAGAGTCATCAATCAAGACATTTTATAAATATATGATCCATCACAGAGCTGTATGATCTTTATCATCACATACATTATTTGATGCATTTCATCATAATTTTGGTTGTTTTGTCCAGCTTATGTCATAATTTATTAAAAAAATACTTTGTGTATTTATACCTGTGTGTGTGTTTTTTTTTTCTTCCCAGGGCTGACTCACCCGCCTACTTGTGTTTACTTATTTAGGCCAGCGAAGTCCTCTGGAAAATATGCATCGTTATAACTGTCCCTTTGTGAAGCACCAGACCTCTGCAATATTTCCCACCTAGGTGGTTGTGTGCCGATGCCAGAGCGAGGCCTGCATCGGTTAACCCTCAGCTCGCCGGGGCGGCACCAGTTAGTGCATGATGGGAGAAGCTGTGGGAAACCTCAGCCAGCTTTTCAAGCAAACTTCATATTTCAGAGCAGACATTCGCTCACTATGTGGGATTGAGACTCTCCTCCTGCACACCTCAGTTTGACCTGTCAGTCACACTGTAAGGATGTTTTATATTGTTTTGAGCTTTAATAATTCTCGCCAGGCAACGGCTGACGACCACAACAAGCTGCTGAAGTTCATTGTTTTGTTGCTGCACTACACATGACTCATCCCTGATTTATCAAACAGGCATGATGGGTAAATTAAATCTTAATTTGGAGTTTTGAGGCAGCTTCCTGTGAGTGTGACAGTCAGTCAGTCAGTCAAGGGGGTCAACAGAGACTGCTGGTCTGCGGGGGTTATGTCCTGTATGCAGCCACTTTTTTAACACTCTCTGTGCCTTGGCCTCCAAAATTAAACACACACACACACACACACACACACACAGGGGGAAAAGGAAGAGACTGCTGAATGATGGAAAGGTGTGAGAGACCCCCTTTACATTTATGGCCTCTGTAGAAGTGGAGGAAGTGGTGTAGTAAAGTGGATTCACGCTCCAGAGCCCTCACTCAATTCCAAGTACATCACAGACAGACAGTGACGGTGGAATCAGGGGCGACTGGAAGAAAGATCTGAAACATAAAAAAACTTTTCTCAGGATCAGTGGGTAGTGTTATGAATACTGTAAAGTCAGGTGACATTAAGACACAGAGGCCTACAGTGGACGGAGGAAGACTTCTGATGTTTTCCTCAAACAAAAGCATTACCACTAGAGCTGCGACACTTCTAAACTATTCTATTTATCGTCAACTTGATTAATCGGTTTGTAACTAAAAATAGGCCAAATTCTCCTCTTAAATGTGAATATTTTGGTTTCTTTACCCTGTAAGAGAAAACTGAATATCTTTGAGTTGTGGACAAAACCAGACATTTCAGGATGTCAAGTTGGGAAACGCTGACTGACATTATGTTTTCTGACATTTTCTCAGATTTATCTTTATAAATACAGTCATGTATAAGCAGCTCTGATGTTACAGTACACAGAGGATGAGCTAATGTAACTTTACTAATGCATCCTCATTGATTTTGTCTGTGAAAAAAAAAATATGGGAAATAACCAGTATTCAATATCTATAATAACATTTGGAAGTAAAGAAAACCCTTTGAAATGCAGTGGTGTTGCAATTCAAAGTAGCACATCTAGTATTATTTTGTAAAACATTATAACATTAGGTAGAAATACTCCATCACTGTATTTTTTTTCCATATGCACAAGTATAAGTAACAAAATGTACATATCACATCAGTTTCAGGGTTGTTATTATCCGGTACATTAATGTGTAAAATGATGTGATGGTTTTTTTTAAAAAACTTTTTAACTCCTTTATATAAATCTGTAACATCAGTTATAAGTTCCACATAATCTTAGTAGTTAAGTCACTTTGTTTTGTGATTTATAAATAGAATATAAATGTCATTATTATGTACTAGAATTGACAAATAAATGTAGTTATTATTATAACTGTCATGGGTTTATCTCTTTCTAGCAATGTGCATGTTTATTTGAAAGGGAAACTTCTGTCTGATGGAGTAGCACAAGAAAGGAGTATTAGACTTTTGCTGGTGAATGACATCACATACTTTTCCACTTTTTTTTGTACAGTAGATTATAGAAATGGCCTCTGCCTGGAGCACCCAGCCTCCAACTGACTGTAATATTTAATATCAGAGTCTCCAGTGGAGCCATGCAGGCCCATTATGCAAATAGCAGCATCACTTGTGGGCTGTCCACACTTTGGCACAACAGGAACACAGAGTCTACCCTAATGGCCCATACTCAGTAAACACAAGCCCTCTTCCATGTGGATTTGAGACAACAAAAGATTAGCACTATTTGCAAATATACAACTGAGTTCAAAGGCATGGTCTGTGGCCTCGCTTCCCTTCCTTTGTTTGAAGGCAAACCTTTGAATGTGCAGGGCATCAACAGACCGGTAGATTTGCAGGTATCAAATAAATCCCACACTTTACTCTCACAGCACTTTCTATAGCAAAGTATTGAGGTGAACTTCCAGAACACTTGTAAAATGCACATTTTTTTAAATACAGTTTGGTTGACTGAAACAATTTCAACATAAAAGGAGAAACCTTATAAGCTATATATGCGTTTTATTAATTCTATTAATTCTATAGATGTGGAGAAAGGTTCAGCCTGGTGTGAGGGCGGCGTTTGGAGACGTTGAACCCATTTAGAGAAGCGATATGTGTGCGCGCAAACCACGCCCCGCATCCCCATGAGGTCCCTGGGGGCCCTTAAATGATGAGGCCTCAGGAGTGAGAAAGCAGAATCACTCGGGCCTTCTCTCTGTCAGCGGCTGTCTCAGAGTCAGTGAGCCCCTACACTAAACGTCTTGGATTTAGATCGACCCACACTGCTTGGAAATAATGACTTCCAACACTGACCAGCGCCTGGAGCATCTCCTCAGCGCCGTGGAGAGCGAGTTCCAGAAGGGCAGCGAGAAGGGAGACGCGTCCGAGAGGGATATTAAACTGACTCTGGATGATG
This sequence comes from Synanceia verrucosa, assembly GCA_029721515.1. NCBI lineage: Eukaryota > Metazoa > Chordata > Actinopteri > Perciformes > Synanceiidae > Synanceia > Synanceia verrucosa. Next base: position 11,036,313 of record CM056567.1, on the reverse strand, counting down.
CAGATTTATGGAACAAATTCAAAGAGTTAACCAACGAGATGATTGTCACCAAAACTGGAAGGTAGGTCCAATGGCCACGCCGAACGCGCTTTTGTGCACGTTTCACGCGCTTTTTACGCACAGGTTTTCAGTGCGATTAGTTATTTTGTGAAATAGCCTTAGTTTTAAAAGCTCTAGACTGTTTTTCATTTTGGTATCACACAGGATCATAAGTGTCAAAAGGGCCGCCCTGAGGCCTTATCGGCCTTGGGAGGTTTATAAAAATGGAAACTTGGTTCTACGATTGAGCTAAAATAAAATGATGTGTATAGAGAACACTCACACAAGCTTTAAACTAGTTGTAACAAATTCCGGCCTTGTTGTTTTCCAGGAGGATGTTCCCGGTGCTCAGGGCCAGCGTCAGCGGCCTGGACCCCAACGCCATGTACTCGGTGCTGCTGGATTTCGTGGCTGCGGACAACAACCGGTGGAAATACGTGAACGGGGAATGGGTGCCCGGTGGCAAGCCGGAGCCCCAGAGCCCCAGCTGCGTCTACATCCACCCGGACTCCCCCAACTTCGGAGCGCACTGGATGAAAGCACCCGTCTCTTTCAGCAAAGTCAAACTCTCCAATAAACTCAACGGGGGCGGCCAGGTGAGGAGACTGATAGATACACAGGATTCAAAGGATGGCATTAGTTATGGTGAAATGATTCTTTAAACTTTATTCTTATTATTCCAGCTGAGCCACGTTAGGCCTGTAGGAAGATCTTAACTTCACCTCTTTCCAAACCATTTTACTTATTTTAGGAACTGGTGTATTTCTTATATTATATATTCCTGCATTTTGATACATCAGAAAATAATATGGTTCATTATTATCGAAAGAAATGCACTTAACAGTTGAATTTATGTCACTTTGCTGCTATACCTTGGACCTTGGAATTGACTGGATGAAATATTAGACCTGCTGTTTACTTTAATGATAAATAGTAACATTTATTTGGATTTCTTTGTCATAGATCATGCTGAATTCTCTGCACAAATATGAGCCGAGGATACACATTGTGAAGGTCGGAGGCATCCAGAAGATGATCAGCAGTCAGTCTTTCCCTGAAACACAGTTCATCGCTGTCACTGCTTACCAGAATGAAGAGGTCAGTAGTAAAATATGCCCTACATACATGAAACCTTTAAACACAGGCTTGACTTTGGTTTGAAATGCTAACAGCTGTCATGTTCTCTTCACAGATTACTGCTCTGAAGATAAAGCACAATCCCTTTGCCAAAGCCTTCTTGGATGCCAAAGAGAGGTATGGCCTTGCACATTAAAATGAGCCCTCACACCATCAAGTTACTTTAAGTATGCCATCTAAATATTGTTGCTTTTGATTGCAGGAGCGACCATAAAGACATCCCTGACCACAGCGCAGACAGCCAACAGTCTGGCTACTCTCAGCGTGAGTTTCTTTTCCTTCTACATTTCTGAAAATGACTAATAAAATCATGGTAAAATGTATTTTCACACAGAGACGTGATGAGTCGTGTGACTTCATTTTGGTTGTTTAATCCCACAGTTGGAGGTTGGTTCCTCCCAGGCCAGAGTCCCATCTGCCCCAGCAGCAGCCCTCCTCAGTTCAGTGGCACGGCGGGCCACTCCTCCGGCTCGTACTGCGAGCGCTACTCCAGCCTGAGGAGCCACAGAGCGGCTCCGTACCCCAGCCACTACACCCACCGCCCCTCCAGCACGAGTAAGACCCCACTGTACCATACACACCACTTCAGAGTCTCACCTCACATCCGCTGAAGGAGTCAAACTAACAGGAGGATTTGCATTAATTAGTGGTCTGTACCTCATTTTCAGACAACTACATGGACAACACTTCAGGGACTCTGCCCACACATGACAGCTGGTCTGCTCTCCAGATCCCCAACTCTACAGGCATGGGCACTCTGTCCCACAGCACCAACTCCACGTCCAATTCCAGGTAAGCCTCTTAACCAGTTCAACCAGTTTACAGAAATTCATTGTGATTTGTTGATTTATTCACACTGTTTCATCAACACAGTGCTTTTTTTTATATAGTTTTATCTTGATGTTTATGTGTTGATAATGGTGTCCTCCTGGTTTTTCTATACCCTCTGTCCCCATGAGGACATTTCTGGTTATATGCTATGGGCTCCGTGGTGTCACACTATCAAGTACCACCATAATAATGCAACCCTCCTGTCTCTCTCGTCCACAGTCAGTACCCCAGCCTATGGTCAGTAGCCGGCACCACCATCACCCCATCAGGCTCGGCCTCAGGCTCCATACCTGGAGGGCTGACCTCCCAGTTCCTGAGGGGTTCCTCCTACACCGGCCTGACCTCCTCGCTGCCCGTCTCCTCACCCTCCTCCATGTATGACCCCAACCTGAGCGAGGTCGGGGATGCCCAGTTCGAGAGCTCCATCGCCAGGCTGACGGCGTCCTGGGCGCCTGTGGCTCAGAGCTACTGAGCCGAACCCGAGGACTTAAGACACAAAGACCTGCAGGGATCTCCTCTGGCTCCTGGTTGTGAAAGAGCTTCATTATTATAATTCATTCCAGGGCCTCTAATTTAAAAAGGTGTAAAGTTTAGGCTGGAATCAAACTGAACAGTTGATGTGCAGAGACAAAACTTGAAAGACAATCAGCTCCTTCTGTGTTGGACAATATCAGACAAGAGTAATCAGACTGAGATCACCTGCATGATCACAACTTTCCCTCTCTGCTCTTAGTGATTCCTGACATATTATACATTCGGAAATGTTTATTACATTTTCTTTAAACTCCTTTAATTCCACACAACCAAACTCAACTGAGAAACCCTTGATATTTTTGTTTTTAGTCTTAAATATATAAGAAAAAAATAGTCCCGCTAACATAAATGTGTATATGTGTGTAAATAGAATAAATTAACGTGCAGTGTTTTCCATATAAATGTGCCTTTTCTGATTGCAATAAATGTTCAAAGATCGGACCGAGAGACACAAGTGCCTTCTGCATCCTGGCAGGGTTTTTGTCAAGACAAACAAGTGTATATAACTATCTATTTGTATTTGAACTCACTGTGAGTTTTATTTATGTCATTTAATAATAAATTAAAAATGATTGTTTTCTCAAACATGGCTTTCTTTTTGTTTGTTTGGGTCACACTCAGTGCCTTGTGCAAAATGTGCGGTTTTTCTATTTTAAGTAGAAAAGTATCGACAGAAAGATTTTAATACACAAAGAAAAAGTAAAGCAGATATGAGCACATGAACATTAACGTGCTATAATCTGTAAGGTCAGAGGTCAAACAAAGGCCACAGAAGAAAAACATCAATAACATTTCTCATATTCTCATTTTGAACCCATGAGTTTAGAGTTGAGGTGTCGTCCTCGTGCATCAAACCTCAATCATCAAACTTTTGGCCCCGCATTATGAGCTTTCTTTAAATAACAGCGTCCACACAGCTACGCTAAGTGAATGCGGCTTCTCTGACATGTAATTGAAATAACGAGGTGATGGAGAAGTGTCCAGTTTAAGAAATCCATCAGGGTACTTTTCCATCACTGGCACCCTTTTGTTACAATCTGCGTTATGGTGCGACGTACGGCTAACACATTCAGATCTGCATGTGAGGAAAGTCAAAGGTATACGGACTGAAAACTCTAACACCTGGGATTGAATATAATAAACAAAGATGTGCACGTTTTTACTTCAAAGTCAGGAACACAATGGAAACAAACCAAACTCAGCTCAGTTTACCAACCATTTTATTTGCACAACTTTATATACTGATAATGTCATAATTATTTCTGTATATTACCATTAATAGAGTCGTAATGAGCACAAGATAAAAGGAGAAACAATCATTCAAGAAATATAATGATGCATAAAATAATATTTTTTTTTCATTTGGATGTAAGGCCAGTGTACACAACTTTGTATGTGACCTTTTTCTTTTGTTAAAGTGTATACAGATGATTCTCAACTATAAAGTATTTTCACAAGTTTACAATAACATGCATGAAAGCAAAAATAAAATCAAAGTAAAATTATTTTGGGGCTAACTTTAACCCACTATGTCATAAATAAATGTGTTTGGCATTAATCTTAAATAAAAAACTGCATCGGCAGCACTGACAGAAGAAAAAACACAAATGAAAAAAATTAAAATATACAGCTTCAGTATTTTATGGTTGACTCATAGCTGAGGCCAGTGGCTTGGCCCTGCACTCATGATGTCAGTGGTGTGATGTGTGTGTCAGGCCCTCAGAGGTTCGGCCCCTGACCGGTGATGGAGTGGTCCTCACCGAGGTGCAAATGAAGGCTCGAGGGTCACGGGGCCACGGGCAAACAGTAATGAAGCAGCAATGTGACCTGCAGCTGGCGGGGCCGATCACAGCGGAGCAAAGGTCTGCTCAAGAATCACTGACATCTCCACAAACCTCCACTTTAGTGCGTTTCCAAATTTAGGAATCTACCTCTGTTACCTTGAGCAAAATACAGAAGTGCTCTTTGTTTGAACTGTCAGACGAGATGTGGACTTTTGTGATTATGGAGATTCATTCAGATGAGCAAATTAACATTGTGAGTGTTTTTTTTACTTCATGGAAGGATGTAGAAGTCCTGTTTAGATACATACTGTAGATAAATATATACATAGCAATACCAATTCACAAGTAAGTCGAACTGTGTGTATGTACAATATATGTTTGTATAAAGTTTAGCAGCAATATACAAATCTCTTACTGACATGATAATTTATAATTTACTGAAGTAAAAGTACAGAATAAAATGTGCTACATCATAAATAATAATGTGGTACAAAAAAGGACATTTCGGCAAACTTACACTTACTTCTCACTGTTATCACTGTTTTATTTAATTACACTGTTTTGTTTATTTTTTTTATTTTATTTTATATCTTAGTATATATATTTTTGATTGGATTTTTGAAAATCTATTCTCTGTGTGCTGTGTGCTGTCTATCTATCTATCTATCTATCTATCTATCTATCTATCTATCTATCTATCTATCATCATAGATATTCATTGTGCAATGTAATTTACATTATTATACATAAATCATTATTTCATCCAGGTGCATTGATTAAGCAGCATTTATGTTAATGGGGATGAGCTCATTCTGCCTATTTGGGTAATGTATAAAACTGTACATAATTTTTTTTTAGATGTTTTAGATGTTTTTTTTTGCATGATAAAACCCATTTAGCAAATAACTTTAAAATTGTAGTGAAGTAGCAGCATAGTGTAGCGTGATTTGATAAATAAAACTATACATTCTCCTTTTAGATTTCCAATAAAAACATCTGTATCTTTAGCTGCTAAACGCTGCACTGTGTTCACTAGTTTATCCCTGTATTTGTGTCTCTGCTGTTTCTGGCAGGCAGCCTCTACAGGGCCGTTGGTTCGTCAGGTTTTCTTCTCTCAAAACAAGCGCCTGTTGCTGCCGGAAGCTGACTGTGGGTCAAAATAAATGAGATAAAGCTCTATGAGATGTCAGGAGGGGTGGCAGCAGTGGAATCTAAAAGTCAGCCCCAGAAGGGAAACTACACAACATAGAAAGGCTCACTATCCTCACTGATACATTTAGATCAGTGGACTCGTACTAAACTCTCAGAGAAACAGAGTGAAGTCGACGAAAGAAAAAGTTGCATCAAAACTGAGAAACCACACAGGTTGTCATGATAACTTCTTCCAGTTCACACATGTCTACACACCTACAATAAGCAGGGGAAGATAAAGGCTCCACACACCTGATCCACATCAGGGACAATTCAGAGCTGCCACAGCTGCTCGTCCTCAGAGAAAATCTACCCTGTAGATTTAAAATGACAACAACGACAATAAAGATCTATCTGTTAACATAAAAAGACTTATGCTGCACTCAAGACAGATTTTCCCAGTTAAAATAGATGACCTCCGACCTCCCAAGTGTTCCAGATGCACCACGTTCACAGTGCAGCCTCCATATTTTTTTAGGTTATTAGTTTCCTGAATAACTTTTGTGCAGAGAATAATTAGTTTAACATGGCATACATACAGAACAGCTTTTCCTACATGATTGTGTGTGATATTTTAATTAAATACAGGCAAGTATACTTTATGCTGCCTGTTGACGTGATGGTTTGTCATTTACAATGTGCTCCTCCGTTGTTGTTGCTTCATAAAGTCTTTGTGGATTTGAAGCGTTTCACTCTGCTTTAGCAGGTCAGAAATGTTAAAGTTGTCCTTCTTACAGTGTTATTGTCATCTCCAGTGTGTGTGCGTGAGGACCTGTTTATGAGCAGACTTAGTGGGGAGGATGTTTGCTGATGGTCTTTGTTCAGTCTGGATCCAGATCCAGCCCTGTCCTCTCACTTACACTGTGTGTGCTGATTTGAGGACCATGAGCTCACTGAAGCCTTTGTCCTCCAAGATGGATAATCTGCTCTGCACACCCGAGCCTGCAGCCTGTGTTGGCCTTCACTAATTGACAATTGGAGTTTGACTTTGCACACTGGTCTCTTCTCCGCCCCTGGAAGCGTGTGCTCCAAATATACTCTTTACAGAGTGTGTCCAGCACCCAGGTGTGGAGGACTCTAAATAACAGATGCAGATGTTGGGTTGGGTCCCTGCGGCTTTATTGAGACTCTAGTTATTAGTTTTAGTTGCAGCAGAGTTAAATACACCAGAACTATGTGTATTAATTACATTATAGCAATCTTTAAAAGACATGTTGAAGACTAATGGGGCAAATTTAAATGTGACAGCTGATGAAGATGTAAGTCCCCCATCTCATCTTTGTCCTGGTGTCCGCTCACGTATCCCTCCTCCACTTCCAGGAATAAGCCGCCGAGCAGCTTTATGGAAGAACACAGAAGGGCGAAGCGGCCTCAGCAAACACCACGATTATGATGGTGAGTCACATTGTGCAAGGCCCTTTGCAGGTGATTTACGAGGGGCCGCTGCCAAAAAACAAGCTGTCAAGTCTGGAACAGCGAGTCAGCGCAGCGGCGGGGAGGTGTGTTTGCAGACCGCCCCCTCGTCCGGCCCAAAAAAACCCCGACACCGTCCCTCTGATGTCTGTGTGTCTTCGTTAATGAAGAAATTCTGGTACCTGGGTGAGACATTGCTCTCAGCTGAGCAGACTCTGCCTCCTCTGTGCCCTCAACCCCTCCACAGTCACAGGCCGCCCCACCCATCCACAGTCCCATCAGGCCTCTGGCTTCACCTCCTTTGTGGATAATGGAGCTACTGGAAGTTGAGCTGCTACACAAACCTTACGTGTTTTTTACGTTACCTTACGTGCCACCAAAATATCCAAAGTTTTCAGGACACTGATAACATGTCTGGGAACAATTACTGACCAGTGTGATTATTGAGATTATTATTATTAAGCCCATTTCCAAGTGAACAAAAACACACACACGCTTTGGTTTAAATCACCTTTGGGGTATTTAGGCATTTTTACCCCTCCTTTGGGGACAAACTTTGATTTCCTAAAAACGTACCCTAAGCCTAACTACAACACCTAACCCCCTAATCCTAACCCTAAACCCTAACCCAAAAGGTTTGAACAATTTAGGGCATGGATTTTGGCCCCATTTGCACATGCCATCCACACTCAGCTGGTATTAAGTGGAGTGTGTGACCCCAATGTGGACATAAGGCAGACATTACATTGACTTACGTTCATTTCCTAGACACTTCCTTTGACCCTAACCATATCCACTACCCATGTAATCCTAACCCTAACCAAAGTCTAACCTTACAGTAACATTAAATGTTCTCCAAGTATTCAGGCTAAAATGTAACAGTTTACATTATGGGGACCTGTGTTTAGTCCCCATAAGGACAGTGAGTCCCCACAATGTGACTGTGTGAACAGATTTTTGTCCCATAACCATAAATAATACCCACTCACACACACACACTAACACCTGGCTTTTGTCTTTCGTGGCAAGGAAAGGTTTGTAAAAGAAAGGAATAATAACGATCTGTGCTTTCTTTGTTATCTGAAGTTTGAACAGTAAGAGAATAAGTAACAGAAATAAAAAAGAAGTAACCACCATATTCACTGGCCTCCACATTGCTTCCCACTGTACTATAAAATAACAGAAAGTCCTTCTCGTCACTGACAAAGGAGTCTTTCCCCTATTTTTGCTGGTTTTCCTCTGTTTAGAAACCTGCATATGTGCACTAATTTTGATGGAAAAGTGGTTGGTATGACATGTAGGTTGAGTTTAGAGGTAACTTAGCTGTTGAATTCACCATGAGACTGAAAAAACAGCCCCATTCTGAGCTGAAACCTGCTATTTTATTTGGGAGTGTATGTGGTCAGACACTCTCTTTTACTGGCTCTTGCATATACTGTAAATCAAGTTCACACCTGCTCTGTGATATCATAGCCCTGCACTCTTTAATCAGCTGCTCAGCTTTTGCAAAATCATGAATGTCCAGATGAGACAGATGTCCGAGGAGTGTTTTTGAACTACATGAGCAATTTCACACATTAGGAGGAGTTGCTCGCCGGCATAAGCTAATGTATGTTTCCTCCGGTCACCACAGTGATGGTGACAGGCTCTCACCATCCTGACAGACCAGTCCAGTTAGCTGTGGACAGTCACACAAGCAGAAAAGACTTGTAAGCAAACTGGTCCTCACTGAAGTAACATTTAGCAGAGGTGCATGATATCCAGTGTGGTCTGAGTGAGAAAGCATGTCTTTCACTCATTGGTAGCAGTGTGCTGATTATCCCCAGCGTTCAGACGACATGGCACTCACTGCATTCACACAGATTATACTATATTATTATTATACTGCTGTGTATAAACATGTCTGAATGATGATTACTTCAGCTTTATTGCTTTTTTTGGAATATTCAGTTTTGATTAGAGATAACAGCTGACACCTAAAAGTTGGTTGAGGACAACATGAGACAAGTAGTATGAAGACATTTAGGAGGTGAGCAAAGCTTTATACGTTGGTGTCACTGGATGTTTGTCATTGTGAACAATGTGCGGAATAAAAAACACAATATATCTGTTTTTTTATTCATTTTGATGCTTTTTTGTGAGTCTGACGATGTTATCTGAGATCAGTGCTTAATTAGATGAATACATATTATTACTAGGCGGTGGTGTGGTGGGTAGCACGACCCTATGAGGATAAACGGTAGATAATGGATGGATGGATAGCTCAAATGCACATTTGATAGGATGTGGACCACTGTTAATTTTATTTTTTTTTTTAAGTATAGACCATGAGTCAGAAGGTAGAAATCACGTGATAAATGTGTAATCTAGAAATAAATACCAGTAAAATGCTTCAAAGGCCCCTTTATCGTATCACTTACAGCAGCAACTATTCCTTTAATTTCCTCACTACAAGTCATTCTGTACAAATTTCCACCAGATGTTTAGTATCCATGTAAGTATTTTGTGTATTTAAACTGCACAGGATGACCCTCAATCACCTAAAAGAGCTCTACACTTTAAGGAAAATGCTGCTCCCTTGTGGTTCACAATAGAAAGGAATACGCTGCATGTCAAATGAAAATAGTTAACACCAAAAAGGTTTAGAAATCTGTACCAACCACACCAGGACTCCCAGCATTGTGCAATTAACCTACATAGGTGACAAACATGCTGTCTTTGTAGGTCAGAAGCCTTTGGATGTGATCCAAACACAACACAGATGAGTTCAGTGACTCATTGTGATTGGTAAAATGACGAGTTCTGGCCTTGAACTCTTTGCAGGTTTTGAACTAAATTCATAGCCAGTAAAAACTCAAGAGGTGAGCAGAATTCAAATACTCAGCTACTGCGATACTCAACTACCAGACTGTGCTGGCAGTGCAGGAAAATACCAATCATTCAAGCATCACTTTGGTTTTAAATTTATTTACCCAAAAAAAAATCCAGACACATCTTTAAAAACTGAGAAGACATGCAAAGGGAGCATGTGGGCATTTCAGCCACCAACTCCTCAACAAGTCAACAAAACCAGGTCCGGTATGGAGAGGACAGAGGAGCGAGGAGTCGGTTGGTGCCTGAGGTTGGCTCTGATATGATGCACATGAATTAGGATTCTCCACAAAGTCTCAGCTGAACTTGGCTTTAGAGAAATCCATCTCTGGATGCTGAGCCATGAACCTGCAGAGACAGAAGATGTCAGAAACAAAACAAGATGCAGTCCATCTTTTACTTGTAATCCAACTGTTTTTTTTAAAATTAATTTTAATGAATAGAGAATAATTTCATTCAGCTAGTAATATAATGCTAGGTTTCAATTTATCACAGCTGTCTAAGACACGGTATATGTGAGGAATCTTGTGCAGTGAGCCGGTCACTGTTGTGAAATAAAGTCCAGCAGTGGTGGTGAGGTTTTTTTTTTTTCCTTACTGCAATAACCCACTGGCAGCACATTGTCCTGCTTATTATACCACTGCTTACTTCAGAAATCAATGATTTGACACAAAAATGGTCCTCTAGAGTCTGAATTCACAACTGTGTCCATGGCAACAGTCTGCTATAAAGAAATAACAGCCGGTAGATCACTGTGCACAGACAGAAAACATGTCTACATTTAGTGGCTCCATTAGGCCAAGGAGGGACTTTTTTTTAAATGTGTGAAGAGAGAAAAGACACATGACCCCTGGGAGATCACCCTATCAGAAAACTGATTGGAAAAAAAAAGATTGGAAAAACACTTTGCGTCCATAAATGCGCTCCGAAAGCAGCCACCTTGGTAATATTGTTAGACCCTTATAAAACTATACAAGACCTTGAGAGGCAGCTTTAACGAGCTAAAAGAGGATGTGGTGATCTGAACTAAGAGCGGCAGAGGAGAAACAGGAGGTGATTTAGTGCCAGCAGTGATAACAATCTGGCACTGGCTCACATCCAGGTCTAATCTGAGTTAACTACTGCGCTGAGTAATATTTGACATGATATGTCATGGATAGACTCCTGGCTCAGTGGGGGGATGAGCCGACTGTGGCTAAAATTACTGACTACCACAGTCAGGACTCATGTGAAGCTAATACTATGAGAAAATGAGCCTCCTTCTCACTTGATTATGAACATTGTCAAAATGAGTTTATGATCTCAATTGCTACTTTCAGCTTCAACACATGATGTTCATTTAGTGAATTATGGTCCCATTTAGAATCAAACGGCCCATAAAGTCCCTTGTTGTATTTTGTGAATGTAGGTACAATGCCAGCAGGTGAGTCTGGCCTTGAGCAAAAAATATGTAACTCCTGAGGGCAAAACTAAAAAGGCAGCTTTCAAATTCACTCTCATTATAAAATCTTTATACATCATAAAAGTTCTGTGAAAGTAAACCTGACTACGGTGTCTGCTTTAGATAGTGAGCCAGTGAACATATCAAAGATGTCAGCTGGCAGAGAATAAAACGATTTTCATGAAACCCAAGCTAAACTGAACAGGTGCACTATTTGGAAACATACTTTTTAAGGATGTCTTGTTTCTTCTGCTCCTCAGATGTAGGTAGGCCCATTGATTTCTGCCTTTGGTCGTACATCATCTTCTCCACCATGCCACGCGTCTCTCCGTCCAGGTCTGACAGCTGCTCAGCAGGAAAAACACAGTTAGGACGGGGCAGGAAGTCAATACTGCTGCATGTACAGAAGATAGAATTCATCCTTTACCTTTGAGTTCTCTGGACAGACTTTCTTGGTGTTGATTTCTGGATCTGTGGTAATAATCTTACTCCACCACTCCATGGTATTAATCTGAAATTAAAGAATATGGGCTCAACAACTCAGCAGCTCTTTCATTCACGTTCTCACGGCTGAAGAGTCATAGATCAGGACTTATAATCTACAGATCCAAACATTTCAAAAACTCCAGAGCATTGTAAAAAGAACGTATAGAAAAACGAGAGATGCATTCACCTGTTTTTTTAATCCAACTAAATATTCAGTTTCGATCCATATCTGTTGCTAATTGCGCTTTCGAAAATAATATTTTTGAAGCAGTACGGTCCTCATCTACAGTAGGAACGCATCGATCCACTTTCTTCACTTCCGATACCGATCGATCTGAGGTTTAGTATCAACAGATACAGAAATTATGCTGTATTACCAAACAAGATGTCTCATTATGTGGAAAAGAGTGGGATTGTTCTTGTTCAAGCCAACATCAGACTCAACGTTAATCGTGTTAACGTGCTAATTTTGACAACCCCTACAAAAACTGAAACAAAACTTTGCTCGCTGTAGTTTGAAAACAAATGTGAGTCTCCACGCTTTGCATTGCTCGTGCTTGACGTTACTCACAGTGTGAGATCGGGTACATTGTCACCGATACCTGATCTAGAATTTTTGTCAATCAGTACATCCCTAATCTACAGTGACTCACAGTGACGCTGTTCTTACCTTTTCCAGGTGGACTGTAACAATCTTTCCATCGTCGATGAGCCAGGAGCTTTCCTCTACCTTCACCTCATTGTAAAGCTGGCCCTCTATAACAGGGGGGTGTCCCTTCAGGCCCACCTTGATGGTGCGTCGCTGGATGTCCACCACTACATCTCTCCCCTTAATGCGGAAGTTCACATCAAAAGGCACGACCAGCTGCAGGAAGATGTTAGAATGTATACTGCTTGTTAAGAGTTGGATTTATTCAAACTACAGCAACAAGGCAGAGTAATATGATAAACTCTAAGAAGCCTGGTTAAGACAGGTTGATGATTCAGAAACAACTAGGGGTGTGACAAGAACTCATGGCACAAGATCTTGAGCTATCCAAGCTTCTATTAGTGACCTGTAGGTGGCAGCAAACAAACAACTGACAGGAAGAAGGCGAAGGAAAGCGGCAACTGCACCACTTCGGTAAAGTTAAGCTGGTTTCACCCCGCACGCTCAAGGCACAGGTGCACAGAGAGAGAAACTCATTGATTGTGTATGTGGTCTGGGCCGAGGTGAGCGCAGCGCTGGGCTGGAGTTTGCACTCTTGCGCGCTGCAGGAGAAATGCCAGGAGCTGCACAGAAAGGAGGAAAATATGTGTGTAAAGGATGGAGGAAAGGCTGATTCTTGCCATATCGTAATTTGACGAGCTGTGGGACATGAGACTGTAGCTCCTGGACAAGCCGACACTCTCTCACATCCTGCCTCCTCATGTGCCCAACTTTTCTTCATGCTGATCTTCTTCTCCTCCTCATCATCAGTGTAAATAAAGACAGGGGTTTCCACTCGACCCGTAGCCTAACAACTTGGTTGCAGTGCGCTCTACCCGGTGCAGTGCGAAGCACTTTCCACATTCGGTGTGAAACAAGCTTTAGAAAGAGACTGGCAGATTTGATTTTTATGGGATTCATATACAATTACTGTAGCATCACCAAATTCAGCTCAGACACACCTCACCTCATGTTGCTGATACTACAACACTAATTTTGACAAAAAGTGATTTAATGTATTTTTTAAGAACTAGAGTTAAATAAACTCTTTTTAATAAAAGAGACAGTGGTAAATGACTGTTTGTCCAGTCATAATTTGTTATTTTAGTTTCCTTAAAAGGAATGTGAAAATACCATCGTCTCATGAACCCAGTATCGGGTATCGTCTCGTCTTGTGAGCTGAGTGTATCGTCACACCCCTAGAAACAACTCACATCAACTTCAGCCAGACTTTGTGTCCACTTGTAGTTTGGCAGGTCAGCACCGTTTCCTGCATTAGGCTTCAGTTTGTTCTTGTCTTTCTCATCCTCCTCTCCTTCCGAATCAGACTGGGGAAAAGGAAATAAAGGTGAGAACATCTGCAGATTTTTACTGCTCGACAACACCACACTGTTCACTCACCCCTTTCTCTTTTTTTACTTCATCAGAAGACTTTTCTTCATTTGTTGTTTCATTCTTCTTTATCTCCTCTTCTTTCTTTTTCTAAAGCGCACATAAATAAAAATTAATAAATCTTTGTAACTATGGCAATGATTGACTTATGATTGCTCAGGGAGCATCAAGGCTCCTGCAATTTACCTTGTCAAGTTCAGACTGAAGTTTCTCTGCTTCTTCGTCTGTTAGTTCCTGAATTCTGGGACCGTCGTCATTTTTCTTTTTCTTCTCTTCCTCTGCTAGCTTAGCAGCTCTTTCAGCTTTCGCTTTCTTTTCCTTCTCCTGTTTCATCTGCTTCTCATTGTGGGATTTCAGTGCCAGGTGACTGTGGTGGGCAACAGCATCTTTAACAAGCTGAAAGAAGAGATGGCCATATATGTGGTGGTGGTTATGCCTCTGTTGTGAAATAGTCTCAAATGTCACACCGGCTGCAGGTACACTATCATCACTTACCTTCTCTGCAGCACCTGGATCACCTCCAGTGAAGAAATCAGTTTTGCGGCGAAGGAAGCTGAAAAATGTGTTTACTAACTGCAGAGAGAAAAACAGGCCATCACAAACACCTTCCTACAGATTAATTTGTAGTTGAGCATTTTTGGTGTCAAAGCTTGTGTACATATCAACATTAAATTCTTAATTTTCACTACCCATCCTCCAGAACCTTTCTGTTTAATTCGCAAATACTTGAATTAAATATAGCAATGCAAACTATTGCACAAATGATGTATTGGAGGAAAACTCTTACAATTCATTATTTGACACCACACAGTGCCCAGCATCAGTGCTACACAACGTTTAATTGTAAAACGAATATTCATTTGCCCTTTAGAGAATTAGTTTAGCAATAACTAATGGTATATTAAAAATTACATATGATCCTGGTCTCTCCAACCGGACAGTCCACGTATACCGATAACAACATGAGCTGAAACCAGTACAATAGCTGAAAGCGTCTGTTTTTCTAAATGTGCATGCAAGCGAGGTGTGCCTGCTAGCTAACAGGCTAACTATATTAGCTTCAACATTAGCACGGTAGCTTTCACGTTAGCAACACACAAAGATACCTCCTGTATCCCTCCTTCGTGTTGTTGTGCCATCATAAGCAACATGCCGTCAAACCTTTCTTCGTCATCGCCCATATTGGTGGATTAAGAAAGGGTTGAATAAAATATTAGCTGTGAGAATAGAAGCAAAAACTTCAGTTAACGGCAATGTGTCCAATGCGTAGTCACACGGCTCACTCACTTCCTGGAAACAAGCACCGCCTACCCCAGAATTGACCAATTGGAGAAATAGTTTTTGAATGACAGCCCAATTCTCCAATGACTTGAGAGCATCTGTTCAGCGGGAGAACCACGAGGAAGAATTGGAATATTCTAGAGAAGAAAATAGGGTTTTATTGTAAATATAGTTTTTAAACACAATAAAATTAGAGTGAATTGCTCTATTAAATATGTTCATAGCCAAGTGTTCAAGTGTTAATTACACTTAAAAGTAACATGAATTAATGTTTAAAAAAAATCTCTTCAGAGACTTTTATCAGGATAACAACTTCACGTGAAAATGCACATGAAAATAAACAGAATAGATCTTCTCGCTTGATATTTTTTGAGTTCCCAAACAATTTGCCTGTATCTTGCACAACGTTCATAATGGAAAATCTTTAATTATTACAACTGGGTAAACCTGATAAAGACAGATTTTAGAATCAAATTACCTACAATCAGTAACAGCACAGTAGTAATCCTCAAGACCTATATAAAGAGTCCTGTCATGCAATTCCAAGGTGTAACTGGGGCACAGGTCAGGTGGCATCCTGTGCATTGACCCCGTCAGTCCTTGATAGACTGGTACAGTTAAGAGTTAATGACTGAGGTAAACATGATAAATGTCATTCACCCCACCAGCAGCTGCATTTCCCTTCCCTGTTCAGCTGCAGCGTTTAACTTCCCTTATCGCCGCCACGTGGAGGGGACCTATATCCGTCTGTACATGGGAAGTCCAGGGTCACTTTTTTCATCTGCAAATGCTGCAGGGTCTTAAAAAGGAGAGTCAAGGCTGAGTTTGTCACAAGCAGGTGACACCCTGAATACATTTGGACATTTCTGGAGCTTTTAGTTGCGTTCTGTGGATACTTTTTCCTTCACAATGTTTCCTCTGGAAGAACTCACAAACAGTTGCCCTGGTCACTGGGATCAGCATCCTCACACTATCCTTTATAACATCTTGAGCAGAAGAGACAGTGACAAACTGAAGAGTGACGCCACGCCACACAACTGCCACTGTGAGCTGAGGAGGACAGTCTGCCTTAAGGACCCACAGACCAGCTGCCAAGTGGCCTCCAGCGTGCTGGTCAAAACCGTCTGCTTTGTGAGGAGTCTGCCATCCTTTGGTCAGCTTCCTTCAGGAGATCAGACATCATTGTTGAGACGCTGCTGGGTTCACTTATTTGTTCTGGGGCTTGCACAAGAAAAGATGGTCTTTGAAGTGACTAATATGCCAAATTCAAGCATCCTGAGACAGATTCTGCTCGGACAAGGAAAGGAGGCTGACCAGCCCACTCTTGCTGAAGTCCACAAATTGAGAACTTGCTTGCGTCAGGTGTGGAATCTGGATCTCAGTCCAAAGGAATATGCGTACCTAAAAGGTGCTTTGTTGTTTAACCCAGGTAAAACTCATTTTGCTTTAGTTTCAATAGTCATGGTGATTCATTTGTTAGATATTTGCACTAAACAGAAACTTCTCATTGTGTGCGCCAGCTGTTCAGGGACTGAGCGCCTCACTGTTCATTGAAGGCCTCCAACAGGAAGCTCAGAGAGCTCTCAGAGATGTCGTCCACCTCCTGCACCCAGAGGACCCTGCTCACCTCAGCTGCATCCTTCAGGCAGCCGCCACCATTCAGACTGTCAGCCATAGCCTGGTCACAGAGCTCTTCTTCACACCAGTCATTGGCAACACAGATATGCTTCATTTATTAACAGAGATGCTGTTTATGCTGTGAGTTTTTGTAATTGTATCTAATACAGACAGTCTTGGTTGAAAAGTGCATTAAATAAACCTTTTAATACTTTGTGATGAAGTTTGTTTAAATTGCATAACTTCTGTGAAAGCATATAAATAAACACATGGGAAGAAATCCTGTTATTCTTAGTTGTAAAAAAAGACACTCTGACACCCTCATGTGGCCATATGTGCCAAATGACATGCAATTTCTTCTTTTTGTTTCACTTCATTTACTTTATTGTTTTTAACGATGACACATCAGTTATTATAATTATAAGTAGAAAGAACACATCTGTGCTGGAAATACAAAGTAGGAATACCTTGACCCAAGCATGTTTAAGCTTTAGCGGACAATTCAACCAGTTTAATGAAACAAGAAGTATGTTAGGATAGTTACAATTTATGACACATACACATTAATCACTTCAATACAGCTGCATTTCTTGCTTCTTGGTCAAAACCATAGCAACTGGTTTCATTATAAGAACCGTGATGCTGCTGCGAAACGCCTGACACATGAAATGGGGCAAAAGATGGCAGCTCCTGGGACATTAGAGTTTAATCTGGACAGTGAAACCATAAGAACATGTGGATTAGCTGTCTGTGTGTGTTAACTGAAGGCACTACAATAGGTGAAAGCTGATTAGAAGGAGCTGAATAAAGTCCAGAGTCAGGTGGCAAAATTCCCATCAGGACTCACGAGCAAACACAGCCAGCATGGCTGAGATAAGAAAACAGACATTTCCCTTCATGAATCAGCTTGTGGATAATGTCACTAATAAGTTATATTTATATCGTACGTGATAGTATAGCGTAAAGACTAGCTGCAGGTCATACAGGTTTTCATAACATGTTACAATTTGAGACTTTGTTACAGACAGGATGGCTACAAACTGCATCCAACAGATTTTGCTTCATGTTATTAGATTATCTGTCCTGAAAAAAAAACAATCACACTCACATGGTCATCATTATAAAAAAAACAAAAAAAAGCTTTTTTCTGTAGCTTTCACTTTGTCTTTCCTCAGGGGGAAAAAAGAGGGCATGTACTTATTTTCTTGCCAGGAGAATACCATTTTCATGTCTGTTTGTATGGAAAATATGAGGCTACTGCTAGCAGATGGTAGCTTAGCTTAGCATTAAGCCTGAACTGCTAGCCTGGCTCTGTCCAAAGGGAAAAAATGCTACTATCAGCCCCTTTGAAACTCACTTATTAACATATATAATTTATAAAAAATGACAAACTGGTTCATTTACACTTTGAATTAAGGACTGAATAGTCACTCAGAATGTTATAAAAATTGCAGTATGGCCTGCTGCAATTTGCATTTTCATTTGTTAAAATGTTGTCAAAATGGCATTTTAAGTAAATATTGCCATGCTGCAGAGATGCCCGGCCTGCAGTGCACGTCTTTAATACAGCTCTCACCACAAGAATAATATGTTTTTAGACGAAAAGGAGAATAATGATGTCAAAATGATAATTCCCTCTGATATCACATCTCATATCACAATTACAAAATCGGTCCAATACTCACAATTAGATATTTCTTTAAGGCCTATTTGGTTTCTGTATGGAAGAGCTAAATAAAATATGACATGCTCGTTATTAGGAAGGTTAAAAACTGTTATTTTACCTTTGGACTGAACCAAACTAGCTGTCCCCCTATGTTGCAAGTCTTCATGCTTAGCTGGATTTCCAGCAAGAAGGCAATTCTCCCAAAAATGTCCAACTGCTCCTCTTCATTCTTATTTCGAAAAAACCTCCATGCAATATTAGAATCAGAGGATTTGAGCCATAACATAAAACAGCCTTTTTTCCCCTGCTAATCATTGTTAATTCATCCTTTCACTCTTGCCACTATGTATTTTTCATCACAGTGAAATATGTCAAGTGATAAAAACTGTCAGAACATAATTTCTAAGAGTTCATCTTGAATCACTGACTGTAAATGAGTGATATACTCTATGGCCACTGAATTGAAAGCATTGAATATGGTTTGAAATCAAATTAACGATGACAATGAGATGATGAAATGTGCCAAGAAAATAATAAAAATTCAACACAGAAAACAAAATCCAAATGTCCTTTGCATGACAACAGCAGAATAACCTGACCAGCCAAAATGACTCAGATTTCATAAACAGACTCCTTCAAGGACAAGAGGACGGTTAACGTGGTACAATAAGAGCCTGCAGGGCAAGCTCTCAATCAAGCAATCCTTCAAACTGTCAAGCATAAATATCTACACACAGAGCCCTGAGTTCACTGAAGTCCTTCAGACAATGTGAATATTCACATTTTTTCCACAGCAAGGTCTCTACAAAGAGCTTGGCTCAGCCAGAGACTCCTGTGCAAGCAGAGTCGCCTTTCAACGTCCCGTATGTGACCTTGTGGACACGGCATGACAAACAATTCAAGCAAAGATCGCCAACGTGCAGAGCAGGAATCATGTTCTCACAGAGGTGCGAAACAGAGGGACACCCGATGAGTTAGTCTCTGTGTGAGAGGACGAGTAGGCAGTGTGAGAACTAGAAGTATGACCTATAAAAAAAGACAAATAACATGGTCATTCATCAGCCAAGAGGTAACAATATGTTGGAAAGATGATGAAACAATAGGAGAGTTTTTTTTTTAAATAATAACATCTTCTAGGCGTAGGGCAAAAATATATCCTCATATGTCAGGTAGAATGTCCCCTGAATTTAAGATAAGGTTAATCAATTAATTAATTGAAAACCTTTTTAAAATAAATGTGTTTAATTCTTAGGCCAGCAAAATAAAAGTAATTACGGAGGGTAAAAAATATGTGCATACTGATGCTTGATGGGAAATTAAATAAAATCGTTATGTTATTAAAATCTGTTGTTTTGATTTTTTTTGGTTCAATAGCAATTAATAAATTAAATAAAAAACAAAAAAACAAACTCTCGATAGAAAATAATTATAATCCAAGGTGCATTTGGTCAACCCAGACACAAAAGTCAAGGTTTTTGTCTCGTCAGAATGAAAAGTGTCTTTAAAAGTTGGAACATAATTTATCAAGAAGTCAAACTGGTGTTCAGCTATTTCTGCTCAGTTAATACTGAGTGAGCTGTCACTGTTGGCACATACATGCATGATGGACTTCCCCTGTCAACAACCAAGTGGAAAACAAAACATTCACATTATTAAAATCCTCAAACCAAACAGTAAAGTAAGTGAATAACACTATTTAAGACACATCCCATTTAAAAAGAAAACAAAAAATAAAACAGGAGTATGTAGTGTGTAACTGTATATTGTGCAGCATGATTAAGACAGATTCCTTACCTCCATTGTTCCTCCACATCTCTCTGGCACATTTGTCAGAGGAGGTCAGTTCTGATATTTGGATGTTTGGATTTGATTTGTAATCATCTTGATGAAGCAGACAAGAAGCAAGTGATGGTTACTGGATGGTAGAAAAACGTGGTGTTTGAGATATTTTTGGAAATAAGATGTGAGGAGCTGTAACTTACTGTTGTTGCTGAATGAAAAGGAACCGCTCTCCCTCATTGTCTCATTCCCGCTGTCCGACAGCGTCCTCTCCATCCTGGAGATGCGTGGCTTCCTCTTGGTGCTCCTCCGTGTGCTGATGCGAATGATGCCTCGCACCAGCCGACACTCAGCTTCCTGCTCGTCCATTTTGTGCTCCTCTGCCAGTGAGTTGATGAGCTGGTTGATGGCCTTGCTCTTCTTCAGAAACACAGAGTCTGAGGTACATCTGGCCAACTCTTCGATCTGATATTCAGAGTAGAGCCTCAGCAGCTTCTTAGTGATCAGAGAGTCCACGTCCTCCTCGCCGTCCTCCCAGTCATCAAACCTCATAGACTCATGCAGGGACGGGTGGCTGGGCTGTGTTTTACCAGGCGGGGGCATGTATATTGAAGATCTGGATTCAACTTCTAAATGCTCTGTGTCAACTTTGACTCCGGCGATGCAGACGTCACCCAACCAGTCTGTGCCGTCCTCCTCTTTGTTGTCTCGTGGGTTCACAGACCGGATGCTCACCTTCTCCGGTTCGTCTGGGGAGCTCTCGTTTGGTGCCAGGCATGGAGCGAGGATGGAGCGCTGGCAGACCCTATACAAACCACAAGTGAGTACGCTGCACACAAAGGTCCTACAGCTCCTTGGGGGAGCGCAGGGATTGCAGGTTTGTGTTGCAGAGGGAGGGTCAGCTGAGCCAGGAATGAAACCGATGGTCTCAGACTCCTTTCCATTGGCATCTTTTAAGTGAGCTTTATGGACTGTCTTTGGCTCTGGGGTTGGGAGTCTGTCTTCCACTGGGTCCACACAGCGCTCCTCATAGGACGACCCCTGGCTGCTGCACCGGCTATGTCTATTCATAGTGCTGTGAGGCCCTGAGCTGTGTCTCAAACTGCCAATGCCGCCGGCGGACATGACTGACTGCAAGCATGACAGAAAATGAGGTCAACTGAGGCAAAATTAAATTCAAAATTAAGACAGTGTTTAAGTGACTTCACTAAAGAAGTTCTCAATGCTGGAGGGCACTTGAGGGCATCTCTCTTCAAAACAAATGTGAAACAACTATCCTCAGATGGCAGGTAACCAAACAGGTTTTCTGAATGATGTGTGAGCACACAGACAATTATCTATTGACTGTACCTATGAGGTCATGGGGGTTTCTACAGTAGCACGAAAATATTTCATTGCAACTTCAAAATGAAGACATATAACATTATATGAAATGGCTAAAAAATCCAATCATCCACAAGCTGACTATAGCACACCCATCTCTTCTGTTTACACTGTAAGGCAATTCAACCAATAAAAATCAATAAAATCACGGATTTTATTGTCACCTTTGCTTGCTTGATGGCAACCATGTTTGCAACTAAAACTATGTGAAAACACTTGTTTTGTTCTTTATACCAGAGTAGGTGCACCTGCATGCGAGATCAAGAACAAGTCTTACTGAACCTGAAATTATCTTATGTTTTACCGCATATACATATTTACTGAACACACGATGAGCTTTACATTTCCATATATTCAAACAGAGTCTGGCGTTCAGTGACATGTGTGTGTGTGTCAGGACTAAAGTATAACTACAGTATAGTTATACCATGTTACCATCAGACACCGCTAATGAACAAATGCGTGAAATGAAAAGAATATTTTGCTGTGTTTTCCCACATTTATTCCCACTTCCACTAGTAGCACGTTATAGTTTGGCACTCAAAGTCATTTCAGGTTTAGAGGATGTTTTTTTTTTCCTTTCATGGCGACTTGTCATCGCGACTCTTTCCTCCATTAGAGGACTTACTAACTAAACATTAGCTTACTCACTGTACACACGGTGCGTCCACCAAGCTGACTTCCAAAAATGATGTCGCCTTCACGGTTTTTCATGAAAAAATTCTATTAGTGGTCCATTCTGGACATTACAAATGGCAAAGCAGTTCAAAAACATCCGTTTCTGTAAAGTTTTCGATCAAATCCGTACCTGAGCGTCAAGTTGGAGGAAAAGCACCAGGTAGCTACAACAAGGGGCTGGACTTCCGTTTGTAACTTCAAAAGTAAAGCACACGTTAAATTACCATTTCGATTTACGTATGCATACAATGACAGTAACGTAGTTCAAAGCTAATTGAATGAATTATAACTAGCGATGAAAGCCATCGCCATCATATACAGTATCTAACACCCACTCTATCCAAAACCAAATATCTAAATTTATACTTTTATTTGTATATCATTTCCGGTGCCAAGTTCTGACTGCCTGTCTCGCGTGAACGCGCACGGCCAAAGCGAAAGCTACAATTGACGTTGTAATGATTTACAGTAGAGTAGGCTACTGTTTAAACTGTGAAATTCTCACTGTCAAGTCCAAGCAGGTCAGAATATGTGTTGTTAAAACATCTGACTGATCTGAGGTCTGCAGAGGGAAAGTGTTCCCCTCTTCTCAATACGTGTTTCCTTCATACAGTGCTGATCTCCCCTTCCCTACAGCAGATAAACTATTAATCATTGTAATGAGCAGCATAGATAAGTACCACTGTAATGATACACTTTATTCTTTTACAGGGGCAGATGGATCTGTGCAGGAATAGAACAGAATAAAGAATACTGTATTGCTTTGCTATAAAGAATCAACATAACAATAAAAATAAAACTAATAATGAAAATAACAAACTTCAGAATGAGACTATAT
Organism: Synanceia verrucosa; assembly: GCA_029721515.1. NCBI lineage: Eukaryota > Metazoa > Chordata > Actinopteri > Perciformes > Synanceiidae > Synanceia > Synanceia verrucosa. The sequence continues at coordinate 11,013,264 of CM056567.1, read as the reverse complement.
TACTAATCTGGTCAAGCATACTATCACTACCTTTTCCCATCAATCCACTCAACTGTTACTGTTTAATTTCATATCTATCTGTACACTGTAAATATTTAATTTATTATTAATTACTATTAATTAATTACTCTTTCATTATTGTTTTGTCTGACTATGACTTGTTTATGCTGCTGTGGCAAGTGAATTTCCTATTATTGGACATGATGTCATTTTTGGGGATGATATATGACACATTAGAGCCCACTCAGTCAATTTTACCTGCTGATATTACTGTAAATATGATCATAATCAATATTTCACCTGCTATTAATTACTGTAAATTAAATTGTAGATTGAAAGTTCAATTATCTGCAGGTCATTTGAATAATTTCTCATTCAAACGACATCATGTCATTTTGAGACCGAAAAAAAAAGTTTCAGTCACATGGTAGGAGCAGCAATCACTTTTTGGCAGGTGAAATGTTGATTATGATCATATTTACAGTAATATCAGCAGGTAAAAACGAATGAGTGGGCTCTAATCTAATAAATATCATCCTGTGAATGAAATCATGTCATTTTGAGACAGAAAAAAACATTTCAGTCACACGGTAGAAGCAGCAATCACTTTCTGGCAGGTGAAATGTTGATTATGATCAGTAGCAGGTAAAAATGATATAATAATAATCTAATAATACACCCTTGATCTGTTATTATTATATAGGCCTATGTTGATAACCGCCATTGTCCGTTGTTGTCACCGCTGCATTGCAGTGTGGGACATTTATGCCGCCGTAGTATGCTTGCATACTGTAATATTTACCGGAAATAGTATGCACCCCACATACTATTTGGGTTCATACTAAGGTTTCGGACATAACAAAAAAAATCTCACATACTGTTTTAGCATAATCAATAGCACTTTAGTATCGAATTTCTGACGCATCGATCTAGAATCAGAACTGTATTCTATGGAAGTATCAGAAATTCCATTCTAATCAATTTCATTCCATTTCATTCTACACAACAAGTAAGAGAGAATTAGAGCTGGATTCATCATTTCACTATCTTCACACGTTGGGTGCAGACAGAGAAAAGGATTACCGATAAAAGTTTTCTACTGTTCATCAGAAAAAGTATTTCAATGGATTTCATCAACACCTTGAAGAGGCCAAGAGGTCACTGGTAAGTCCATTTTATTAATTTATTTTATTTGTTATAGAGCACAATCTGACTGACGTCCTTTCTCAGAGGTCAATGTAATTTTAAACTGTTGCTTAAAATGTATATATGAAACATTTTAATACTTACTTAAAGGGACACTGTAATTTTTTTTTTTGTTTTTGTATTTTATTACCTCAACTCAACGTCTTTATTCATAAATAGATCCTCATTAGTGTAAAATAACATATTCCAGCAATCTGACTTATCCTCCTGGGTGAAGAATCAGTCTTCTGTCTTTACAGCCCAATCCCAAACCTTCCCCTACACACTCTCCCTACACACTAAGGCCCAATCCCAAACCTTCCCCTACACACTCTCCCTACACACTAAGGCCCAATCCCAAACCTTCCCCTACACACTCTCCCTACACACTAAGGCCCAATCCCAAACCTTCCCCTACACACTCTCCCTACACACTAAGGCCCAATCCCAAACCTTCCCCTACACACTCTCCCTACACACTAAGGCCCAATCCCAAACCTTCCCCTACACACTCTCCCTACACACTAAGGCCCAATCCCAAACCTTCCCCTACACACTCTCCCTACACACTAGGGCCCAATCACCAAACCATCCCCTACACACTAGCCTTCCGTTTGCGCGCCATATTAAGGGCTATCTCAAACCACTCAGAGTGAAGGGGAAGTGGACCATTGAGCCCTCAAATAGCGAGTTTTTATCGATGCACACAGAAAGTGCGACGGTAAAAAATGAAGGCGGAAACAACATAGACTTTTAAGTTCTGCATGATGTCCAGTATGTCCCTCACACCTTTGTTACACTGAAAGAAAATGAAACTAAAGGCATGATTTGTAAAGAAAAAAAAAGACAAAACTAGCAAATCTTTCTCTATGTTGACGTTTGGTTTGATTTTGCATTCCTGGCACATCAAACTATGAGAACAACTGGCAGCAAAATTCATCTGGCTTCATTTGTTTGATAGAAAATGTCAAATTGTGCTGGAGTTGAAAGCGACCTGTAGAATCACTGAAAATGATTTGAGGTATAATGTAGCTCCTCCTGTACAAGAGGTGTCTTTCTGTTGCCATGGCGATGGTGGCTTCCCTTTGTGAGGAGGGCGTCCCATCCCAGCTCATCTCATTTATACCCTCACCCTTCAGTTATAGTGCCCTCCACAGCTGTGAGTGTGACTTCATTTGGAGTGACACTCGAGTGTGTAGGGAGCGGCTTGGGATTGGGCCTGCATAGAGCGGGTCGCTCATACGCAGGCTTCCATGTCTTTCCAGTCTATAAAAACTATGAACTGACGAGAGGGACATAAAGCACTACCTGCTAGTAATGATAGGACAAAATGTATTTCCGCATTTTGCGATTCACTTTTCACAGAGAAGCAAGGTGGAGACGCTGGTTTTACGTACCCGGCACCAAACTAAAACCTGCACTGCACATTTGGTCATAATACAAGACCATACTTATTCTTCTTATACTTAGACTTTCTCATCGCCAAAAAGCGTAAAAGGGCCATAAAATGACCAGTGCTCCGGGCTGGGGATCTGCAGTGATAGTGGCCGCCCGGGAGTTGACCCATTCTGCTCACCGTAGTTCCAAAGCATGCAAAGTCAAATTTAACCACTAGATTGGAGAAAAAAAAATCACACAGTGTCTGTTTAAGTCCATTTTAGTACTTTCATCACCTGCTTTTAATAAACATTGAATGAAAGCAGATAAACAGAAACACAAGTAAAGAGATACATCTTTTTAAATAGTTGGCTCCCAGCTCATCCCTTTTTCAGCTTCAACATTGTTTAAGGTATTAAATTAATTATTATTTACAGGCTGCTGAAAAAATAATAATAGACAACATCTTGAAGATTCTTGAAAGGCAGGAATTTCATAAGAAACTGAACTAAGGAAGATGAAATCACTGGGAGTAAATGTCTACAAATGACTATTTCTAGTAGTTAGTTTAGTATAGTTAAGGTTGAAATATGACACTGTTTCCCCTGCTGGAATCAGGAGGTCAGTGTTATAAGTTACTGTTGATTTACTGTTGGTGTTAAGATTCTGGAGATTCAAACAGGTTCTCTTCTTTTATACAAAAGGTCAAACAAAGACAGTTCAGGTGGAAAGAGGAGAAAAACAGATCAGGTCCACCAGTCCATGGATATAGACTTGAGCCCGCTCGACCAGCCCATGGACATAGACCTGAGCCCGGTCAACCAGCCCATGGACATAGACCTGAGCACGGTCGACCAGCCCATGGACATAGACCTGAGCACGGTCGACCAGCCCATGGACATAGACCTGAGCCCGGTCAACCAGCCCATGGACACAGACCTGAGCACGGTCGACAAGCCCATGGACATAGACCTGAGCACGGTCGACAAGCCCATGGACATAGACCTGAGCCCGGTCGACAAGCCCATGGACATAGACCTAAGCACGGTCGACAAGCCCATGGACATAGACCTGAGCCCGGTCGACAAGCCCATGGACATAGACCTGAGCCCGGTCGACCAGCCCATGGACATAGACCTGAGCCCGGTCGACCAGCCCATGGACATAGACCTGAGCCCGGTCGACCAGCCCATGGACATAGACCTGAGCCCGGTCGACCAGCCCATGGACATAGACCTGAGCCCGGACGACGAGCCCATGGACATAGACCTGAGCCCGGTCGACGAGCCCATGGACATAGACCTGAGCCCGGACGACGAGCCCATGGACATAGACCTGAGCCCGGTCGACGAGCCCATGGACATAGACCTGAGCCCGGACGACGAGCCCATGGACATAGACCTGAGCCCGGACGAGGAGCCCATGGACATCGACCTGAGCCCGGTCGACGAGCCCATGGACATAGACCTGAGCCCGGACGACGAGCCCATGGACATAGACGTGAGCCCGGTCCACCTGTCCATGGACACAGAGTGTGTACTTTCAAGAAAGTTTTCCTCCCTGCAAATAGAATCCTCCTTGGGTGTCAGCAGACACCCCTTCTTTGGCAAAAAGAAACAGAAAGGAAGGACTGAAAGGCGAGGCCAGGACAGGACACTGGCAAAGACAGGTATGTTATTTTATTGCAACATACAAACACTAGGATCTGGTCTTACCTGTTATTTTTGTCTTAAATCTCTTCAGATCTGGTCTAGAATAAACTGTGTTGGCTAATGTGTGAATCAATTCTCGTTAAACAGGTTATTCTTTGACAACGCTGGAGCAAAGAGCCACCAGTATTCTGCAAAGTGGACGTCTTTTCAAAAGACGCAGAAACCCACTGAGGTCCCACTGTCAGTCATCCTGAGATTTCTTTATTTATTCATGTATTTCTTTCTTTCTTTATTTGGATGACACGGAGGAGTTTGCATGTTCTCCACGTGTCCGCTTGGGTTTACCCCCATAACCAAAAACATGCACCCCCCTCGGGGGTTGCGTCAGGAAGGGCATCCGGCATAAAACCTCTGCCATTTATTTCTTTATTAATTTCTTTCTTTCTTTATTTATTCATGTATTTATTTCTTTCTTTCTTTCTTTCTTTATTTGGATGACACGGAGGAGTTTGCATGTTCTTCACGTGTCCGCTTGGGTTTACCCCCATAACCAAAAACATGCACCCCCCTCGGGGGTTGCGTCAGGAAGGGCATCCGGCATAAAACCTCTGCCATTTATTTATTTATTTATTTATTTATTTATTTATGTATTTATGTATTTATTTATTTATTTATTCATGTATTTATTTATTTATTTATTTATTTATTTATTCATGTATTTATTTATTTATTTATTTATTTATTTATTTATTCATGTATTTATTTATTTATTTATTTATTTATTCATGTATTTATTTATTTATTTATTCATGTATTTATTTATTTATTTATTTATTTATTCATGTATTTATTTATTTATTTATTTATTTATTCATGTATTTATTTATTTATTTATTTATTTATTTATTTATTTATTCATGTATTTATTTATTTATTTATTTATTTATTCATGTATTTATTTATTTATTTATTTATTTATTTATTCATGTATTTATTTATTTATTTATTCATGTATTTATTTATTTATTTATTTATTTATTTATTCATGTATTTATTTATTTATTTATTTATTTATTCATGTATTTATTTATGTATTTATTTATTTATTTATTTATTTATTTATTCATGTATTTATTTATTTATTTATTTATTTATTCATGTATTTATTTATTTATTTATTTATTTATTTATTTGGATGACACGGAGGAGTTTGCATGGTCTCCCCGTGTCCGCTTGGGTTTACCCCCACAACCAAAAACATGCACCCCCCTCGGGGGTTGCGTCAGGAAGAGCATCCGGCATAAAACTATGAACCGTTGTCAAGTGAACCGAAGTGATCGGATATTGTGCACTTTTCACAAAACATGAGACATGTATAAACATAAATACATACATTGATAAAACTGTATGTACATTACATACATTATGGATCTGTTAGCTATGTGAGTGCCCCTCTCATAATTATCTAAAATATAATGCTAAAATGGGGTATTTATTTTGAAAGAAAAATAACCGGAAATACACTTTTTCTTTGAGTCAAGTTTGACAACAGCTAGTTTGACCGGGCGACTGCTGTTATGACGGTGTAGCCCGCTAATTAATAACTAATTCTAGTCAGGTATATTACGTGACTATTTTTAGGAGATCGACACTCATCAGTAAATACGTTTTAGTGTTCCTCTTAATTAATTCATGTAGGATAGTAGCGTAAAGATGTGCTAATATGTGCAAGACGAGCAAGCTAACAAGCTAGCAGTGTTAACTGTGTTTTGGGTCTACTGACGTTAAATAGTCCGCAGCTGGCTGTTCTGGCTAATCTGAATGACACAGCTAACAAGCTAACAATGACCAGCTGGTCAACGCCTGAATAGTTTGTGGACACAGACTCACAGAGGAATAGATGAATAGGCATGGGAAGTACCAGAGATGCCATTTCGAGGACGCACTCTTTGTTTTTTTTGGATACACACTGTAACGTTGAGGATAAGCTTGTTGTCTCCGTGGGAATGACGACACTTGCTCCATCCAGCTGCCTCAAACACGGGCGTCGGTGATGCTCCCGACCGTTGGCCCCAGTTCTCCGAATTGGGACGGAGCACAAAAACTTCACTATAAACCATGAACAACTGCGATTATCAACAAATCGATCCTCGGACACTTCCGATGTCGACTCAGAACCCTCCGCCTCATCATGCAAACGACGGTTGCAAGAGAGAGGAGCCGAAACGACCGAGGAGAAAGTGGGAAGTTTTCCCCGGAAAGAACCGTTTCTATTGTGATGGACGAATCATGGTGGCCCGGCAGAGTGGAGTCTTACCCCTCACTGTGGGCCTTATTCTCATCACAAGTGGACTATTCTTCATATTTGAGTGAGTTTGTCTTTCATATTATGTCCACGATTCTGTCATAAAACCATTGAGCTGGTGAATATAATGGAGGAAATATCATCTTAGCGTCAATAACAGTATTGCAACATGAGACAGTATAGATATATAAATTCATATTTTGTTGAATTGATTAATATCTGCTGTATTATATATTCGCCGAACCGTACAGCAAGTTCTGCTGATTCATAAAAGATCAGTTCATGTTTCACAAGTGCATTATATTTACTATTAGGCAAATCAATTTACAAATGTATGTTTTCATAATGTAGTCTAATGTAGTTTTACATTTTTATTTGGCCTTGCAATGTGTGGATATCATGTCATGTCTTGGTTGTAAAAAATAATGAATCCCTGCAACTATTAATAAGACTGGATATCACATGGAAGAGTGCTTGAATATGAAAATAGCATTACTTCTGTTACATTTGTGGTGAAAAGTGTGCCTCCATGGATTTCAGATGGTGATTAAAGGCACTGAACATTAATTAAAACTAGATCCCCTGATGGTTGAAAAAAGTAGGATCCATTATATTAGACAGGACTTTGTCTCTGTCCTTCCCCAGCCCCAGCCTTGGCCAGCATGTCTCTAATAGTAATTTACTAATTCACCGTCTGTCTGCTCCATGTCACAGCTGTCCCTTCCTTGTCAAACACCTGACCAGCTGCATACCTGTTATTGGTGGAGGCCTCTTTGTGTTTGTGGTCATCACCTTGCTCCAGACCAGCTTCACTGACCCTGGCATCCTGCCCAGAGCAACTCCAGATGAAGCTGCAGACACTGAAAAACAGATCGGTAAGGGCCAACTCAGTCAGAACCATATGGCTGTCTCCAGTGCTTTTGATTTTGACATGCAGTATCACTAAATACATTAACATTTTCATTGTTTCCCTCCCTATTTGTATTCCTGCCAGTTTATGGCACTAAAATAAGACCACCAACATCACTAGATCTCACCATTTGCCCCATATACTGTATCTCCTAAAGGAGGTGTGACCCCAAACTGATCAAGCTCAGCTCATTTCTTTGTAGGTTGCCCTCTAGTGGCATCAATTATGTCACACTTAAAGGATATCCTATTTTTGTCACTGTCATAAGATCCTTCACATGGCTTATTTTGCTCCAGAACAGAGTTCAGATGAGATTGAAGGCGTTGTTCTGCAAGCATCTGCTATTTTCCTCTCAAACTGAAAGGCAGCTTGTAACGAGAAGCCACCAGTCTTTCTTTTACCACTTAGTTTTAATGATGATGAATCCTTTGACACATTACAGGTCCTAAATAGAATTAAAAATGACTGGTGTAATGAATGTAATGTTGCCAGCCATTAGGGCAGTTTTCTATGTAAGAAATGTGTCCTGTTGACTTTAAAAGTAGAAGATTTGCTATCCCCCAATCTGTCATCCTCTCACCACAGTTATAGTTACTGTCAGTTTTAAATCTCGCCAACAGTATCTTTCCTTTTAATACGACCTTTGTGTCTAAAGTTGGCTCATGTGCACCTTTTTACCTCCCACTCATGGCCAAAGTTTACCAGTGATGATGTAAGATGTTCATATAACCTAACTGTACTGCTGTTGCTCCAGCTATTTTTAAGTCTCTGACATAAGTATTTACCTACCAGCGTATCCTTCATGAAGCGCTTCGGACATTTTGTTTAAATCAGTATTATTATAGTTTTCTTCTAGAGTGTAATTACTGATCCCACTTAAAGTTAATCCACATGCTAGCTGTATAAAACACTAATACTGTATCTAGTTTTTTGAATCTTTTACAGCATTCTGTAAATATAGACGATTAAACAGAAACAAATGTGTTCATTCACAACTCATAAAAGTATCAAACAAAATTGCTTTACTGAAAATGATATAGATACTGTATTGTACTGTAAACAAAAAAAATATAGCAACCTAAGATTTCTCCATTGTGGACAGCAGAGAGAAGTCTGCTGTACTTATAGTGTTTTTACTGGTGCATGTGATTGTGTGGTATTTCCATGTTAATGTTTAGAGCCAACGACACACAGGCTTTCAGTTTTAAATGATGTGTTTAATGTAGAAAATAGTTAAGAACTGTGTTTTAGAATTACGAACCTGGGATATGTCAAAGCAGCTGTTTTGACCTGTCAGGGCAGCTTAAACAAAGGTGTGATTAATTAATTATGATCTTGTTTCCAAAGAAGTATTTTGTTTACCACAAACATTCCAGTGAACCAGCATGTAAAATACCAGAGTCTGACTCACCTGAATGTAACAGAGTTGTAATTGGTGTTATTACACTTTTGTTTACTCTGCAATGATGAATCAAATAGCTGCTGTGAACCTGAGTCAACAACAAAGGCATTGATTTCTTGTATGCTGATTGGAAAACAGTATACTGCATACAATTAATATGCAGTAAAACCACGTGACGCAGTAATTTTGTCATTTTAGAGCAGAAGAAGCACAGCATTATTGAGTTAAAATGGTATATTGACACGCATTTTGCCTAATATTGTGATTCAAACAAATATTGCCATTTGAAAATTGCAGGAGGCCACATTGTGATTTTGATAAAAATTTTTTATTAATTGTAGAGCCCTAATCAGCTCAGGTAAGACAGTTCCAGGGTGCTGGTATTGTGCACTAGGGCTTGTGTTTGTGTGTTTCTCTGTTCTCATGGCATGTATGGTCTAATAAAGTGCAGATTAGTTTTGTGTTTTATAAATACAACAAAGTATGTAGCTTTGTTGTCAGGATTCTTTGACTGTCATCATACAGGCTATGGAATTCATCATGAGCAAGAAACAAACATATGAGAGCCTTCTGAGAGTGTTCACTTAAAATACTCATCATGAGCTGCTGGTCAGAAAGCAGCCACTCAGTCAGCCAGGCTGTTTGCTCAGGTTAACTCTGGGCTGAGCTCTTTTGGGAATAATACCACACATGTATGCTGCACCCATAAGAATGAAATAGGTTCGTTTTTTTTTAGGAAATCAAGCGCCACCTTGCTCCTTGAATTGAATGAGGAGTGACGCCTGATGTGACCACACTTTGGCATGTTGCCTCCTCTGCAGACAACACTGGAAACAGCAGTTACCGGCCTCCACCACGCACCAAGGAAGTCCTCATCAACCAGCAGGTGGTGAAGCTCAAGTACTGCTTCACCTGCAAGATGTTCAGGCCTCCGCGCACCTCCCACTGCAGCTTGTGTGACAACTGTGTGGGTGAGACATCTGACATTTACTCTTGATAAATAGTGAACAGAGGTGTCACAGTAACATCATCCCATTATGCCATTACTGCTTTTCTCTTTCAGAACGGTTTGACCATCACTGCCCGTGGGTGGGGAACTGCGTGGGAAAACGCAACTACCGTTTCTTCTACACCTTCATCGTGTCGCTCTCCTTTCTGACGGCATTCATCTTCGGCTGCGTGACCACACATCTAGCACTGAGTACATGCTTTTGCTTTGGTTCATAATCTTCTTAATAATGATAATAACTTAATGGCTCAAACACATGCACAGTAACTGTTAATGCTTGTTTTGTTTTGGGCCACCAGTTCGGGTGGGGTTGTCTACATAAGAGCTGGTTAGGTGTGACCTGTACAGAATGTTTTTTGTTTGCAATTGCTTTCATAATCCAATTCCAAGTATCAGATATTATCTTCCCAATTGGCCACTCACCAGAGTATCCAAATGGTATTTCAGGGTTAAAATGAAGTTAACACATTAGAGCCTGACTTTGGGATCACTGCCAGCACATCAACACAGTAAACAGCAACTGGTTTTGGGATCGACACATCGTTTCTTGTCGAAGGGCTAGCTTTTTTAATTTTGGGGATGGCTGTTTATCTTTGGATTGTTTTTCCCATATTTTGTGTCTAAGTGACTTATAGGGACAATCATTTTTAAAAAAAATCTTTCCTTTCTTTCAGGGGCTCAAGGTGGAAAAGGCCTGGTGTTTGCTCTGCAAGAGAGCCCAGGCAGATATCCTTTAATCACAAATGTTTTTTTGTTTTTTTTTTATTAACTCTTCCATCAGTGAGTGTGTTTGAATTATTTCTTTCTCCTCCAATAAACTGATGCTCTCCTTGACTCAACCGTTCACTGCAGTGGAGCTGGTCATATGTTTCTTCTCAGTCTGGTCCATCTTGGGCCTCTCGGGCTTCCATACATACCTGGTCGCTTCCAACCTGACAACTAATGAAGATGTGAGCACTGAGTTTAATGTGTTAACACTTCGATGTCACATTCAAACGAAATTAAGACAATTTTAAATGCTTGTGAATGTTTGCACAGATTCACTGAGATTTCATAACATTTTGTGAAGTGCATGAAACATATTGTTGCACAGTAAATAACTTTTACGTCTTATTGATTCCAGATTAAAGGCTCCTGGTCAGGGAAGAGTGGAGAAGATGTCACCAACCCATACAGTCATACAAACGTCTTTATCAACTGTTGTTCTGTGCTCTGTGGACCCATGCCACCCAGGTTAGTTTCAAATCTGCTTGTATACATTTTGTTTTTATTGAATTATATATTATTATGTTAGCCTTCTTTCACTGTTGCTGCTCTGAAGTTGTTTTTTTATATCGTTATATTGCTCTGTCACTTTCACCTTGGTCGTGTGTGCCGCTGTAAATTTCCCAGCTGTTGGATTAATCAAGGTTTAGCTTATTTTATGATTAGGCAGTTGGCACAGATGGGTCCAGATACAGACCACATTTTAGTTTTATTCATATATCCTGAATATGCATAAATATCACAAATGTCTTCACAACTTTTAAACCTTTGAACACTCATTAAGCCCCTCTTCACTGTGGGTTTATCCGACAGGTACAGTGAGTATCTCAGTAGCTGTACTACATACTGAGACACATTAAGTCACTAGTTTTTGTTTGCCAGTCAAAGTTCATTGCAACAATACATCTGTAAATAATGAGGTAAGGGGCACATTTGATTTGATTGATCAGCCCTGTCAGAATTTATCATTCGGCATGTTTGACGATGAATCGATTGTTAAAAAATGAAATGAACAATAAACATTGAACAACAAACATTACTTGTGCTTGCTCTTCAAACTTAAATGCATGTTTGTCAGTCAGCATGATGTTCAGTGTGCATCCGTCACTACATAATGACTTAGATCTTTCTCCTTTCTGTTCTTTTCCAGCTTAATTGACAGGCGAGGTTTCTTGCCTGCAGATGAATCTGTCCAGACAGCCAGTCTGGACATCGAGCTGCCCGCGCTGGCCACTAAAAGCGAAATAAACGTGGTAGGAGGATCTTCCCAGCTGACTTATAGCTTGCAGGAATCCCCCACTCCTGTGCCTGCACCCCTTTCCTCCCACCAACACTCCTCCTCTGCCTGACAGATGCCTTTTTGCCTGCTGTACCTCCAACCCAGCATCTGTCTGCCGCCTGTTGTGTATGGGTTAATCCCTACATAAACTAACCCTCAGACACTCTGTATTTATTACTTTTCTGAGTGCAAACAAGACTTTTAAAGGTATTTTTGAAATAGGGTGACAATTTGATAAACTCAGGCAGAATCTGAATTTGTTTTAATTAAATTAGAAAGCAGGTTAAAGGAATAACTTAATGTCTTTTCACAAAGCATCTCATGTCTGTGAGTTAATGCTAGCTCAGTAACTTTACAGTTAATGCAGACAACATATTTTCCCATACTAGTTACTCTCTTCTGTTTCAAGTCTGTGTGCTAAGTTTAGCTAAGCTAACTGACTGGCAGTACGGTAGGCTCATATTTAGTGTACAGACTGTCAGAGAAAAGCAAACGAGTCTGTATAACTATTGTTTAAAATGTGATGTAGGAAAATGCAGTTTACCTTGTTAGTCTGATGGGTTCAGAGATGTTTACCTCATATGAAATTGTATGTACAATTGTAAAATTGTATGTTTTCTGTCACAGTCTATACCTCGGTATTTTGTCATGTGCAGTATGTCAACTCAGGGTGTTTTATGAGGGAGGAAGAGAAGACTAACAGCTCTGCGTCTTCCTCTCTCATTGTTCTTCTTTGACAACAAGGGATAGAAAAGAAGAGTTGTACAGCAACCTTTGTCCACTCACTGTGGTTCAGTTGCAGTCTGAGCCACAGTACTCTAATATCAAGCGGTAGAGTCGCTGCTGTTTTTTGTTTACACCAAATTAACCAGAAGGCTTCCAAACCTTTTTCTTTATTCATGTGAATGGAGTAGGCTGAAAATGACTTTGTTGCTGGGTTTGGTTCTGCATGCAGAAATAGACTTTTGAATTCAGTTGATACACTGGTGAACCTGTGAGGAAAGTTCATATGTGTCTGCATATGAAGTCAAAGTGCCAAATTTTCTGCGACCCATCAAGCCAATCAACATTGTTTCCTTTCATGCCTTTATTACATGTTTAATTCATCCATCCTTATTTTTTTTTACACATATTTGTATTTTGTCAAATGTAAAACAATAATAAAACATGTATTTGTCCATGCAATTCATCATCTGTGTGTACTCATTTTTCATTCTCCACCCTCCCAGTGTACATTTTGGGGTCATAGTGTTGGTGTCTCTTCACCCAGTCCTAACTTCCTGTTCTGTGTGTGGTCTGTCTCTGTGTCTGTGTCCTGTCACCAACACGAGGAGGTGAAATGTTTGGACTTTGCTGTGTCCTGCACGAGCTGATTAGCTGCTGTTAGTGCAGAAAAAGCCATGCTGTGAGCTTGGTAAGACTGTAGAGAAAGGGAAAGTAGTGCCGAGTCTCCCACTGCTGTGTCTGCATGTCTTCTTGGCTGGCCGAACTCCTGCATGCCTTCACTCAGCTGCTGCCATGCTGAATATATTTCAGAGTGAATAATTTAACACAATACAGTGTGTACTGTATTTATGATTTATACAGATGTGTAGATATGGCTGACAATTGGACTATACTGTGTTGGTTTTATCTTTAAAATGTTTTTTATTATTATTACTACATCTCTGCCTTCTAAACTGAAGCCTTATACAGTATTTTATACCAGGGATGGTTTTGCTGAAGGGTTAATGTTTTCAATTTGAATAAAAAATGGCCCCAAGGCTTTATGCTCTTTAAGGTATTCCATTATTCACTCTTTGAGAGCATTATAGCTTCAAGGCAGAGGATATTTTAAACTCATATCAGATGAAAAGAAATATTTAGAGCTCTTCTGTGTAATGTGAAAAGAGTGTTTTAGCATTTTTAGCTCACTGTTTTAGTTTAGTTTTATTCTATTTTAATTTGGTTTAATCTTTCATTTTACTTTGTTTTATTCTTTTGAAATTCATGTACATGTACTTTTTATATTGTCTTGAGTTTCTTTTATAGAATATCTTAATTCCTTGAAGTCTTGTGTAAAGCAGTTTGAATCACCTTCCTGGTGAAACGTCTATACAAATACAATACCGTGGCTTGCCATACAAATTATAATATTAACATTTATGTGTAACTCACAGTTGCTTTATATCACAACATAAATGAACCAATGTAAACACAGTAACTGTGGGCAATATAAAGCATGTACACAACCTAAACAACACATAGTGCTCTATCTAATATAATAATAATGATGATAGCTATGTAATATCGACCCCTGTTAACCCCTTGTGTTGACTATACATACACCTCTAGATACTAAAATGACAAGCTTCAGTCAGGCTTTATCTCTGCCATCTGCTGCTTCAACATTGATCTTTCATTTTTAAAATATGCAAACCCACACATTTTATTCAAACACAACACTATCTAAATAGTAATTTCATTTTCTGTCAGTTTCTCTTTAGCTGGATGATGAAGATCTATTGCATGAAAAATTTGTAAACTGCTGCTTTGAACCACTCATGTCATGTGACCTGCTTGCGCTCCCAGCTTGCACAGCTGTTGCTGAGTTCACTGAAGTGATTTAACACCCTGCTGTTCACCCTGTTAACTTCACCTCATCGTCTCATCTGTTCTTGTCTTTCTGCCTCGTTGTGCCTCCTCAGTGCACACAGGGAACTAAAGGTCTGCTGGAGTCGGCCACTCTCCCTCCACTCCTGTCCACCTCGTGTCCTCAGGGGAAACCTCATGCAGCTCATACCTACCCAGACAACACTTCTGCGGTGAACTCTGACCCCTCACCGGAGCTCTCCACGAGCTGCGGGGCCCGCCATACCACTGGTGCCTGCGGCGATACCTCTCCAACACGTCACACCAAGACTCGGTCAAAGAAAAGCAAACGAGCGGCTTTGCATATTCCCAACCCGTCCTTCGACGTCCCTGTTTCCTCTGCCTCTGTGGACGTTGCAGGCCCCAGCTTTAAAACCAGGGGCCACAAAGATGTCAGCTTCACCTCTTTGCACTGACTGAAATGACGGCTTTCTCGCGTGAAAACACACATTGTTTGAAGCTTGCATGCTGTAACACAGTCAGATACAAAAAAAAATCTGTTTATTTGGTGGTTGTCTGAAAGCTGTAGGTCTTTGAGGCTGACAATTATAAAGATGTGTCTGGAGCAGATTGGATGTAGTCAGGCTGTATGAAAAGATGATGTACTGATGGAGCCACATGCCTTTCTGATGATTCTCATGTCAAACATGAATTTACCAGCATGTCAGATGCATCAAATATTGTGAAATAGTGACTTTGATGTATCAGGTGGACAAAAGCTTTGTATGGTCTTAAAGGGAAAGTCCATGCCAAATATAGAATCTGTATAATTTCTTTAACATGGTGTAAATCCTTTTATAGTGGGAGGCAGTTTCTCCTGAAGCTGAACAGTGATGATGTCATAGCCAGACATATAGGGCAGTGAATAATTCAACGAGAGTCTGACAGAAACCACAGATCGCTTTTCAAGGACGTGAGGACATTTTCGTATCGGAAAGCTCCAAATCCCTTCATATGGGTGACAAATTAAAGCTTGTATGGCTCATTTTTCACACTTGACTATCCAGACATGACGAGTTTAACAAGGAAGAAAGTCAGCGGAATAAGAGGTGGATGGGTCAATGCAAAAGTCAATGATGACTTAATGCTCCATAACTCAAATTTGCATGTGGATTCTGATTTTGTGTGAATTTTCCCTTTAACTTTGCACATACAGCACAGTGTGTATCAGTTGTATCAGTGTGTGCTCTTATTCAGATGTTTGTGTTGTGTAAATGGCAGCGAATGCAACTGCATGACAATGATTTAAGATGTATTTTATTATTTTTTTTTTGTTTATCTACATCCATTCAAATCTTCTACACCTGAAAGATGCTCTTCCACTTTTTGATGGAAATCTGTGATTTATGCTTCTGAACATAGTTGTGTACCTGAGCTGAAGGCTGCTTGTGTCATCATTAATATCACATATCCTGCTCACACTTTGTATCGGCAACAGCAATACCTTTGCTTTCTCCTTCTTAAAATGATTTACCTTGTGCGCTTTGACAAATCTAAGAATGGAAACAGTGATTTGTTCTCAGGTGGAAATCTGTAGGAGCGGGTAGGTACTGTATTCAATATGCAACGTCTATGTTCATGTAACATTTTGATCCACATCATATCCTGATGGCAATAGCTGCACAAATGTGCAATGATATGAACACACACACACACACATTCACCCTGTCTGATCACCTAAAGAGTGTCAACACTGAGCAGAGCAGCATCACTTTGTGTGCAGCTGTATTAAAAGTCATCAACACTTTCTGGCCGTCACAGATTCCAGGAATGCATTTGTGAGGGGAAAAAAAACTTGTACTATATTTAGGACAATGCTGCTGTCAAAGTAAAATGAAAATAAAAATGAAAAATAAAGTTGAGTGAAATAACGAGACTCAGTTTGGTTTTTATTCCACTGAAGTTCTGCAGCTGATCACCAGATGTCAGTGATGACCCACACAGGGAGCTGCTGTCACATAATCCACTCACAGTCAGCCAGTGTCCAAAATACTATGTACTTATTGAGTTTTAGGCATTTCTTAACACTTTCCCCTTCTAACACTGCCTCTTCGTCTTCGCAAATTACTTTCCTGCACTTTGTCCTTCTCCTTTGTAATTCATGCTGAATAAGTTCATACAGTTGCTGCTAGCTTGTTTTGTATAAAACATTTATTTAAAAACTCAGAATACAGAGGAATGATTGACCTTTTCTTATTACAACCATGTTGGCCTCAGTAAACAAAGTTACTGTTGTTTACTTTGCAAAGGAAACAAGCAGAGTGGATAATCATAAGACCAAAACACCATCTGAGTTATGTTTCTGCACCATATATGGTAAATTTGTGTTAGCTCAACCACATACTGAATAGAAAGTGGATGCAGCTACCATGATGACACCCACTGGTTTATGGACTTGAAGGCTTGAGTTTGGTATTTTGCCTGCAGCCATCTTGGTCTTTCGTAACCAGAAATGATACAAGAGGGAGGAGCTAAGTGTAACCGAAAGCTGAAAAAGACAGAATCAGAAACAAGTCTGTTGCCAAGTAAGTTTGCACAAACAGCCAATTAACCTAATCCCCATGTTTTTGGATGGTGGGAGGAAGCTGGAGTACCTGGAGAGAACCCACACAGACACAGGGACAACACAGAAAGTAAACAGTAAAACTGTTGGCCCAGATTGACTGTTTCAGTGCCAAGATGAGCATGTATGGCTTTTAAGACACAACACCATGTATAGTCTTTCCTTTTTTTGGCAGCAGGGATAAGAGAGTGTTTTCACAGAGCCTGTGAGTAATGGTGAGGCTTCTGGGATTTGTAGTTGAGACATAAAGAGACGGTATATGACACAGGGATCAAAGCAGGAAGTGGAGATGAAACTGGCCTCTACTCTCCTCCAGATAAAACAGGAATTGAAGGTAACAACAAATGTTTTTTCATGATGAAATAGAGTCTCTTCTTTCATTTGAGTTAGGCCAAAAATGCTGGCACAAGGCACTTTCGTTTTTAAAAAAGGGCTGACACTCAATGAGTTAAAATAGAAACCAGACATAAAAGTCAGGATAAGCTTGAACTTGTGTCTTAAGTGACACTGTCAAGGCATAAAATGTCCTAAATGCCCGAATGCCTGTTTCAAAGAGCAGGTTGAGTGAAAACACAGTTGATTAAGCTTGAGATGAGAATTTTCAGTTCTAAAGAGGGATAACTTAATCTGGATCTGACCCAGAGTGTGATCCTAGCCAGCTGGTTGTCAGGTTTTCTTCGTAGTGCAGCTGCAGAATAGGGAAAGCCATGGTCTTAACGTGCTTTAACAGCATTTCAGTGACTATTGATGTATGTGAAAGTCACTGAATACAGCTGAACAAAGATCCACATCACCAAATATTAGTACTGCATTAGACTGTCCTTTTACATGTATTAATATATTTATGCCCATGGTGAATGCTGGTATCAGAGCTTTGTTGATGATGGCTTATAAAGTCAGCGCTCAACCTACTCAGAAATGATCGAGCTGACTTGAAATTTCACCTCAGACTCAGAGTTCAGGCTTTGGCTCAGAGTTTGTTCAACCTGATTTCTGAAACAGGGCCCAGTCATTTTCTTGTGACTGACAGCATGCACGCCCTGAACAACCTCAGTCACTGATGCCACATATTGTATTGGTTTATACCAAGAGTGTGCTGTCCTCGTGTAATTGCTGTTAATGTCAATCAAGAATGCAGAAACAATGAGATTAAATTTCCTTAGCCTTTCAGGTTTCCCGACTGGCTTACTGTTCAAATAGATGTGTTTTTTTCCAGGCAGTGTCTCCTTTCATGGCATGCAAAGACACTTTAGTGGTAAAAAAAAAATGTGCCCATTGTCGTCATCACAAGGGAAACGAGGCGTAGCTGTCGTCACAAAATCAACTGAGTTGAAAGAAAAGATATTCCTGTTCATTTGTGCAGAGCTGGCCCTACCCAATGTGACTCTCGAGGTGAGATTTTATACGGCACCCTCTCCATTCGCATTTATTATGCTTAAAGAAAGTGAATAGCATTGATTTTTTCATTGTCTTTATTTTCTAGGATATCATGTCATCCAATTTACATACACAACAATTTACAAAGAAATACACAAAAATATGAAATTTTGCACCAATTATTTCTTAGAAAAAAAATGACAAACCTAACAGATACGTGTTGTCTACTATGCATGTGTAATATACAATGTATTTTTCTAACATGCATGTTAAAATCTGATATATAAACGCGTGAAAAGGGAATAGCTTTTTGATTGACTATTAAAAGCAGGAAAAACATTAGCTAGCCAGATGTAAACAAATGATAAAACTGTAGATTAGACTGAGTAGGTTTAATCTTTACAAATGATGTATAAAGAGCCTTCCATGCTGCCCAGCTACAGAAATATAAAGCTGCTTATTTACTGGTTTATATTTCTGTAGCTGGGCAGCATGGAAGGCTCTTAATAAACTGAGTTAATTATAGTAACTAGTTTTAATATAATTATGTTGAAGGTTTTTTGTGGCGCCCTCTGGAGGCCAGCACAGTGAGCATTTGCCTATGTTGCCTAATGGACGAGCCAGCCCTGCATTTGTGTTTGTTTCTTTTCTTCTTTTTCTTAAATGCCATCTCTTATATATCCCTTTTATCAATGTGCAAACTATTCTACAAACCTTTAAAGCAGCAATAATTAATTGTTATAAAAACAAGGAATAGATGCCAAACCATCAACCAGCTCTGCAATCTCCACAGAGCTTTTCAGCTTCTTTTGGCTCATTGTCTTGCTTGCAAATGCGAAGAAAAAAAGAAAAGCATCTGATAAGTTGACTGTACACTCATCACCCAACACCATCCTCCAACATTAATTGGCTTAAGAGGCAGACATTTCAGGATTTCATTCATCAGGTGGGCAGAAAACTGGATCCAATGGGAAGTTATGTTCCTCTGTTTCTGCTGTATTTATTTTATATTTAACCAAAGAGTGGTTGTATTTGAAGCTTGTTATGCTGCCCCACCCAAATAGAAAAGATCACAAAGATCACACTGGCACATACAATATACAGTGATGTTGATCATGTGCTTTGTAAATAAATAAATAAAATGGCACCTGACCACTTCAGGATCTCTGGTAATTTCTGTGTCCAGCTTGTTCTCCAAAAAATATGTTTCCAACCTACAAAACTGCATCAGCAATTACATTTAATTTTTTGTCCTGTATTTGTTTTTGACATACTCATCGTTTTAACATGAATAATTGAATTTTTTTTTTGCTTCAATTCACAACCACGTTAAAGTTGCGACTATAGTCTAGAAGAAAGTTTCCCTTGAAACAGAGAATGCTGTTTAATTGTATGTGAACCATAGATTGTATATAAATGTAATTTTGTAGGAGACAGGGTTTGTGTGTCCAAATCTGGAAACATTTAAATCATTTAATCATAATTATGAAATGCAGCATGTGACACTATAGTGTTAATGTGTGACTGTCAAACTGTAAAGAAGCCAGAAATCTGGAAAATCTTGCCTAAACAGTATAAAAAAGTACATCCGCAGTATAATATTTTAACTAAGTTTTTTCCAGCTGTGTAACCTGTAGTTTACCTCTGCCTCTTACGAGGGAAATGGGGCTCCCCTCTCGCCATGCGCTCTCAGGAATGTCAAGACAAATTAGGTTGCTTCAGGCCAAAAGAGTCCACCATGTTTAATGAGGTCCTCAGAAGAACAAATAAACGTTTATGGAGAGCCAAATCTAAATGCCGCTGATCTCCCCTTCCTTGTCTGCTGTGTCATGTAAACACATTGCTGTTGCCAAGGAGATCCCCCCTCTCTGCCTAATGAGTGTGGTCTTTATCTGCTCCTCAGGCTTCAGGTTAAACTTCTTCATCAGCCTTCACTAAGCATTCACTTCTTGGCACAAGATAACATCTCACCATATGCTGTGACAAGCTTGTTTTGAGGAAAATAAATCTTTTGCAACAGAATCAATTTGAAATTAGCCTGGTCTTACCAGACCCTCGTACTATTGTACAGCGGGTCTGGCATTCTTCCATTGAGAACCAATTTCAGATGGGAGGCGTGAAACGAAAGTTTAAAACGATTGGATCTGATTTTACCCAATCGCTAATGTTTGGTCATGACATATGTAATGCGCAGCTAGCTTACTCCTTCGCTAACTGAAAAATAAGACTTTTACTGAACCCCGTGGGGACTAAAGCCACAATAAAACTTTGCCAGCAATAAAACTAGTTAAACATTCCTCTTGCTCCGAATTCAATTGCTCAATATTTGGAAGCCTAGCCCAAACGGTTTGAATGGCTTCCCTCACTTCCGTCTCTGCCGCCACTGCCAAACTACAACCAGCTAGACTACAACGCATGTTTGATGTCATCGTAAACACCCGCCTCCCCTCGTCTCCCATCCTTTTTCTACCGCTTATCCTCCTTGGTTCGCGGGGGGGGGGTGTCCAGCTGTCTTAGGGAGGAAGGCAGGGTACATCCTGGACAAGTCTCCAGTTCATCACAGGACACATAGAAACAGACAACCACTCACACTCACAATCACACCAACAGACAATTTAAATTAACCAATTAACCTAATCCCCATGTATGTTTTTGGATGGTACCTTCTTGCTGTGAGAGAACAGTGCTAACCACTACACCACCGTGCTGCCCTGATTTTGAAACATTTCCAACTTTATCATGTCATTTCTGGTTTCAGCTATGTTTTTTTAGAGGCTGACTGTTGAGACCCTGATGCTTATAGCCTATAATGTCTATAATTCTTGCCTGAAGACAGAGTTAAGACCATATAAAAGTTTTCTCTGAGATGTGGTGGCATTGCTGTGGCTGTGGTTACAGGTGCAACAGAGCAAATTCTGACCACATCCATCAGTGATGTTGCTGTGGTATGGTCCTCTTAAAACCTGACTCACACTGCCAAGTGCATTTCTACAATAACATTTGGGCTGCATGAGCCTGTGGACACGCAGCTTCAAATTTATTTCCTTCACAGACTGCTAAGGCTTCACATTTGAAGAGCATCTGTGGGAAGCTTTGGAGTGCTGCTCCATCTAGAATACAGCCAATTCAGGTGGTTCAAGAATCTGATTGGGATGCCAGCTGGATGACTCCTTATAGATGTAGTTTGGACACATCCACATGGAAGGAGGTAGAGTCTGATTATGCTTTAGAGGTTGCTCATCCCTTCTGGCCTCAGGAGGAACTGGAGGAAGTAGACCATCTCTGTTACTTAGCTGACAGCAGCTGGGGCAGGTTGCCGTTGTATTGATAAATCTTTTGAGCAATGGTTTTGAGGTAGCTGTTAGCAGGACCCTTCTTGTTTGTATTAGACCAACTCATAAAAAAAAAAAATGTTGTCAGGACTTTTATTTACACCAAAAGTTAACGTTAACTTCACATTTATTCAAAACTCTACGTAATTAAGTCAGTCTGCAAATAGCTGGAAGTGATTTCCATCAGTGTTATGTTACATTGCTTTGTTTTTATTTGAGCACAAACTGTCTGTGGTTTGCAGATACATACGATGCCAACAGTTTTCACTGGCAACTGGGTTGGTTATGTTAGTGTGTGCTCGGTGTTAAACCTCTGAGTCACACCTCCCGTGTGGGCAGGTGTTTAAACTATAACCATTTCAATCAAGCATAACGACTCTGACTAATGCGTCCTTTAGTCATCACCTCTAGCTGATGACTTTTGCAAGTGTTTTGCATTTGGCTGTGTGTGATTCAGACAGAGATAGTCCAATCCTGAAATGTTCTTGGTCAGCACCTTCTTCCTCATAAGGAAACTGTTGACTTATCTGAAGCATCAACATTAGATGCTGGAGGGATTCAACAGCTTTCAGATGATATTAGCAACTTATGTCTCTTAAGTCTGTGAACATCAAAACACATACATGTTTTGTCTTCCTGTCATATTTCTTCTGCTCTGGTAGGTATTTGGAGGCTGGCTGGCTCACAGCTGGCAGATGGAACTTGTGATGGAACACCTGGAGGCCACCTGTTGACGGGATAAGAGCTGGAAGAAACCTGTGACTACTAAAGAATATATGACAGAGAGAGAAAGGTGCTTTTTTCAATTTAAATGTGAGATTCAGGTGCTACCAGATAACCTTACTCTCCATTTTCTTCTGCTTTCAGATCCCTGCCTCCTCCTGTTCACTGTGACAGAATCACCATGTCAGGTTTTCTGTGGTACAATTAGTATAAACTATGGGCATTTTTACAGTGTGGGTTGGCATTGCCTCGCCCTCTTCACCACCAACTGCACAGCCTTTAACGCTGTGTGGGGTCCGCCAGCATGAAACCCTGCTGAATGAAGTTGGGGTGAGAAATCACATGCAACTGCTTGCTTTGTGCAGCACATTAATTGATTTTGCTTTACAGACAAGATGTGAGAGATTGCTTACATTTTCCCGGAACCTGAAAGAAAAGCTTTTAACACAAGATCACCAGCTGTCTTCTGCTGGAAGCAGTGCAGAATGGAAATCTGGAAGTAGTTTAGATATATGGTAAAACTCCACTGATACTACTTCCATAATTACAACTGTTTATGTGTAAGGGATGCAATTATCAGGCCAAAATGTCCCGTATTAATCTGACATAAATAGAAAATGTAGCTACCAATTATCGGACATCGCCTGAACTGAGGAATGTGTTCTACAAATAACGTTCATATGTTCATCTATCATGCAAGAGTGATTTAGCAGTAGCCAGCCTCTGGCTCTGAAGGTGCCTTAGACTTGCAGTCTCTCTAACAGCCAGTGGCGGGACAAATCCTCTGGTTTTAATAAGAAGTCAGATTGTACAAAAGGAGAAGAAGAAACACTGTTAACATCAATCTCAAGCTTCCTCTATACAGCCTGATGTTAATTTATTAAATATTTACTAAATGATGGTTCCATTTAGAATGAAAAGACCATAAAGCTATATCTTTTTTGAAGAAAGAGGACATACAGAGCTTGTTTTCGACCTTGGGACGTTGTTGGGAAGGTTGCCAGCATCAAAGGCTAAAACCAAGAACCAGAAAATAAGAGGCCTAAAACAGAGCAAAGGAATAGAGAATCGAGCAAGATTCTGTCAATGAGCCGTGTTGAGTAAGTAAAAATATTCCAGTGGGAAAATATAATCAAAGGACTCTCATATTTGATTTCATTCAAGTGAAAATTTAGCAACTATGAGACACAATGTTCACAATACTGTATTATTAGGAGAGAGTGACTCAGATTCATACCATAGGATTTAAGATGAGCTGAGAGCTGAAGAAACTGTACAAATGTACAAATTAAACCTCTCAAATCTGCTAATTAAAATAGCTCTTACCTCTAGACATTCTGGACATTTTCATTGGAAAAATGCAAATTCATTCTCACACTAAATGAGTGTAATTGGACGTTCGTTCACAGAGGGACGGCGTGGCGTCAGGTCAAAACACAGGAGCACTGAAATAGTAGGGCAGAAAGTACAGTAAGGGTGTTTTGGCTGTTGTGGTGAATGGGCAGATATATTGGCCTTTAATTTATGACTTTAACTCACAACACACTGTGAGTCAAGTTTTAATTTGTGCCTAAAGGTTTTGTTGTTTCACCATAACCAAAGCCTCTCCCTAACTTTCACCAATCTGGTTTTAGTTGCCTAAGCAAAAGCCCAGAAATAGCCTGGTTGTTTTAGTTACCCAAACTTTAGCCAGAGTTATTTTACATGTCGTATAGGAGCTAATTTTTATGTCATTAGATGCATTTTAATATCAATTCTGTCCTTTGTGATTCATTTTTTTTTTATTTCATAAGGTTTCATTTCAGTTCTCTCAGCTGATTACATACCACCTGCCTCTTTTTGAGATTAATGTTGTGAAAAAGCTTTTCATAATTTCACACCATGCCATTTGGTTTAGGCAGCAAAACCCTACTTAGGTTTAGGAAAAACATCTCTTGTTGGGCTTGAAATAAGCAACTAAATAACGTAAAATTCTATAAACGTAAACAACGTCAAATTGTATGGAAAACATTTCATGGTAAATGTCTTAACATCGAAGTTGCTCCTGTAGCAGCCCCTGAGGTCAAATGTTGTTTATTCCGATACATGCACCTGTATATACAGTATGTATATGATCAGTGAAAGCTGATTCTTCTTGAAGTATCTTGTATGAACCAGTTCTATACTGAACGACACCAAAAAGGAACTATCCCCCACATTTTTCAATTAATATGTTGCTAAGAAATGATAAAATGCAGGAAGGACAGCTGGAAAAAAAATGGAAAAAATATGCCTTTGTGCGAATGTGTGTATCATTGCCCATATGGAGCATGAGGAGATCTGAATGTAATTACTTTGTGTATCCTGTTAAATTAGCAGCCAACCTGCTTTGAATTATATTCTAATAGTTATTTTGATTCGCTCCAAAGTCCATTGTGCTCCATTGTGTTTGCAGCTGAAAGGCTTAATCTGTGTCTTTCTCCACCCTGCAGCTGACTGATTGGTGCATGTGAAACACCTGGGACTGATGTTCCTGCTGGAGCTCTGTTGCTCTTCTCTAGCTATCTCTTTTTGGTCGTTTTACTTATGTTGCTTTAGCTTTTTTTATTTCTATGTTTTGTCTTGGTCCTTCACACCCACGCATTCTCTACTCCACCATGACAAACACAACTGCCACTTCTGATTTCCACACTCCATACAGTTAAGATTTGTGTAAATAAATCTTTTGTAAAACACTCACAGTGTGTTTCCTTTTTGTTATATTGTTTGTAGTTTGTATATTTTTGGTGTGTTTGTGAGAACAGCCTCAAACTGTGGAAAGTGGAGTAGAAATGCAGGGGAGTGCTCTGGTTGGGTTTTATCTTTAGATCTTTGGCCTGCAAATTCAACCGCTCTCCAACCACCAATTTGAGACATTGTGCTGCAGGAAGATATGATCTGACAACTTACAAAAATAAGTGCTCTATGATCTCAGCAAAGATGGCTGTTCTCTCTGGAAGCAGGTACAACAGTTTGTGGCCCACTTACAGTCATGAGCTGGACAGTGATAGAGGACATAAAATGGTGAAATTAAAGAGAAAGAAACTTCAGAGCAGCCAAATAAAATTCCCCTGTTGATATGTTTGAACCTTTCTGACTGCAGTGCTCCCCGCACATCACTTTAACTCAGTGAGTGCCAGCCGTTCTATAAAACAGAAAGTGCCTTGTGCCATTGATGTATTTCTACATCATTTAAAATCCATAGTTTTTCGGCAGCAGGTCGCAAATCAAGGTCTCTCGCAGTCTGTGAGTAATGTTGGAGGTAGTCGGAGCATAAAGAGACAGTATACGCCACAGAGATCAAAGCAGGAAGTGGAGAAGATTGCAATTAGAGAGCAAAACAAACAGATTCTGGATGTTTTTGGTGAATGTGGCCTCTACTCTACCTCTAATAAAACAAGAATGTAACGAGGTAAAACTAAACTTTTTTCCATGATGAAATAGAGAGTCTCTCCTTTCATTTGAGCTACTCTGTGTTTTCAGAGTCATAGTACAAAATACTCTGTGGGTCTTGAAATATGACTCAAAACAGGCAAAAAGAGAGTTAATGGCTTAACATAATTTTCAAGTAGCTTTGGGTTAAGTAACTATTATGAAACTCATGTAACATTTCCCATAGCTAGTTATTGTTTTCAGTGGCTATATAGTGTGACCAAATGCTAGTTTTTATTTTTCCTGCCCTCCTGCACATTCATCAGTATATATTCACATATTCTGATTCAAACATGGTTGTATAGAGTGCTGCAGAATGAATGTCAAACTGCATCACATGAGATTTTTCCAATGGATTTTGGAATTTTGCAGAAAATTTGCTCTGTGGCAAACCAACATTTATGATTCAACTTCATCAAAGTGTGTTTGACGACCAGCTGACTCCAAACAAGGGAGATTGATGCCACCTGAGTTGAAGTGGCACTAATTTATAAGATCCTCCCTGACTGGCCACAGACATTAGGTGACAGAGATAATGAAGCTAGTTACAGACGAGGGTAGATGAATTTCTGTCCCTCCCAGTAGAGACAGATTTTGGGTTCTCCTTCATAGAATCACACTGTTGCCGAGACGACGCCACGGTTTCTTAACTTACACACAGACCATGTTAGTGAATGTGGAAATGTCAGGTTAAGTGTTCACATGTATGCTCAAGGCAGCTCTGTACTTTTGCTTCAGCCCTCTCCTTTGTTTTGATATGTTTGTCCACCATTGTGACCTTAATAGCCAACAGGAAAGAAAAGAAACAGTGCTTGACTGTATCAAACACAATTTGAAAAAAAAAAACTCTTTCAATGACAAACATCAACATGATAAACTTGTGATGTATATACCTAATTTTCCTAATGACCCACCTGCATTTCCCTCATTGTTCTAAAGCAAGGTATGGTATTACTATAAGAGTTATTATAACTCAAATCCTTTGTGAACAATCACACTCAATGTATTATATTAAAAGAGATCCCATAGAGGGGATAATATCTCTTCCTTGTTGGCTCCATCCAAACAACTATCACATGAAATCCCATGGAGTTTATATTACTGTCAAAAAATTCTGGTCTAAAAAGACATATGCTACAATACACCCTTCATACACCTTGACTTATGAACCAAAAGAAACATTTTGGTGTCTAAATAAATGTTCAACTCCAAAAAAGAGTAGCTTGAAGTGTCACTAACTGCCATTTGTGTGCCCATAATAAGTCATTCAAAAGGAATTGTGTTTAGCACATAAATAATATTTCCCCTATAAAGGCCATTACACACATTTACACTATAGTACAACAATGGTGAGACTCCTTAGTCTGAACCAAGACTGTAAACTGATCCACTCCTTCTGTTCTTACCTTTAACTTTCACAGTATGAGATTTGTACACTGTTTACGAGAGGCAAATTCACTCAGAGCGGTGTTTCATATGTTTATTCGTCACTCCCCGGTGTGTAAAGGCCTAAACTCCTGCTGGGCTCTGTAAGAAGGACCCCAAGCTACAGCCACATGGGGAGGTCTTTAGTCCATATTCTTCAGTATTTTCCATACATTCTCTATGCTATTGTCAACACAGTGTGGTGCTCAGGCCCATATCATCTGCCCACAGCGTATACTTAATCTGTATGAAGCCACAATGAGGGAAGACCACCTATGAAGGACCCTGCTATGCCATTAAGTCACTTTCCATATGCAAAGGTATATTGTTGCTGCTTATTACACAATGAACTGTAATCACAACAAATAATGCACCCGCTCATCTCTGAATAAATATTTCTGATGAGTGTATTTTTTTTTTAGTTTCGTTCATTCACCTCTGTGAAGTATGCTTAAGTTGCATTGAAGGAAATGTTTTGCGCATCTGCTATAGAAATAAGCATGAGTGTTTAGGTGTAGTGATTTCCTCTGCACAGTCTCGGAGGTGTGATAACGATGATTTCATTTCATAAGCTTTCCAAATTCTTGCCTTATCACTGCAATACTTCAGAGAAAGATCTATACTATATGAATTTGGGGATCTATACTACTTTCTATTAAGATTAAAAGAATGGACTGAAATGAATTTATTTGGCAGTAAAAAAGGGTTTCGGGCTGAGAGTAAACGGCCTCACATCTGTGCTCAATCTTAAGTGTGGTGTGTAATGAGGATCACAGGGCCTTTGTTCTCTCTAGAGGAGTGAAGGAGACAGGTAGGGGGGCTGAAGCTTGAGTAAGCTGAAGGCTACAGCTAATGGAAAATATTAGTGGAGGCCTGGGGAAAGTAAGACTCTGCTGCTGAACTGCAAGTCTTACTGGGGGGCATTTATACCATATGACTCAGCCCACGCTCATCAGGATTCAGCTCTGACGAAGCTTTAGTATCTTATCACATATATTCACTCTCACTATGTAAAACACTTGGTCCATTCTGTTCATTTACGTTGTATATCTGCTGACTTAGTTTTACAGAAAATCTATTTTTTATATTTTAAAATATTTCAACTCAAGCCTCAATGTGACTGACTTGAGAGACTTTTAAGAAAGCACTTGTCACATTTTTTTTGGTCTAGCTTCTCTAAGTAAGGCAACAGTGTTATCTGAAGCTGAAGCCTGTTCATATGGTGTTCCTCTTATTTTGTCCACCCATGTAAAGGATTTCTGAATGCAGCCCAAATGTCCTGCAACACCAAAGGACACTCAATACTTGCGTGCTAGGTCTGCTGAATCATCACTGTGTCCTTTTCAAAGGTCCAGCACTGAATGATACATGGCTCTAAGTAAGGCGCCTGTATTTTCAGTCTGCAAAGTGTTTGCAGACTTGGACAATTCAGTTCAAGACAATTTAATTAGTACTTATTCAACGCTATATGAAAAATGTAATTGGATTTAATTATGTTGCGGTGTGTCAAATCAATATTACCACCTGTCAAGTATATGAAAAGCTTGTTGTTAGATTGCAGGTAATACTTATTCGTTATACAACAGGTTCATCTGTTCCCTCTGGCAATGCTGTATGAAGTAGTCTCTCAGACAACAGAATATATGTCTTGCAAGCCAACAAAGGGAATCCAAAAGAAGATCAGGCTGCAGTGTGACAGTAGCTCTAGTAGGACATCCATCCACCCATTATCTACCACTTATCCTCACATAGGGTCACATCACGAGGGGGCTGGAGCCTATCCCAGCTGTCTTAGGGCAAAAGGCAGGGTACGCCCTCAACAAGTCTCCAGTTCATCACAGATGAACATATAGAGAGACAACATTTACACCTACGGGTAACTTAAATTAGCCAGTTGACCTAATGGATAGTGGAAGGAGAGAACTCAACGCAGACACGGGGAGAACATGCAAACTTCACACAGAAAGGCCCCGGGCTGGGAATCGAATCCAGTATCTTCTTGCTGTTCGGCGACAGTGCTAACCACTGCACCATCGTTTAATAATAACTGCCAATTTGTTGTAATGCATTGTGCATCAGCTATAAATACTGGGCTTTTACTGGCTTTGGTGTGTTGGATGATGGTAAAATCACAGAGAGGTGAAGATTGTGACAGTGCTTAAACTGCTGCCAAGCTCTGGTAATGACTGAACTTCTCCACATGCCACTGTAAGACTAATCCCATTTGAATAGAAATGTAATCTGATAGAAAGTCCACAAAGCTGGGGAGTTGCAATAATCCAAACTTCACAGGTGGATTCCATATCAAACCCTAGGTGGTGTTTTGTTTTTTTTGGTAATAGAGCGGAAATCCTGGCCCAAGCCACATCTTATTCCCTGTAGATTGACCAGGAGCAGCGGTTCAGCTGCTTCAAAGGCCCAGGCAGGTGTGCAGGGATTCGCCTCTAGCATCAGCTGCTCAACACTAGGGTGGAGCTGTGATAGGTCTAACTAGATGTGTTGGTTGTTTGATGCCTTCACCTCTAATGAAGCAGTCATTAGTTTTTACTGCCATCACACCTCATAAAGCATATTCTGATCCACTGATCATGCAGTTTGGATTCCAAGTTCAGGGTGTGTGTGTCTGACTATATTCTTAACTTTATGCTTGTTTCAATAATATTACTTGATCTTAGATTCAATTTAATGTGATGTTTTTGAAATGAGATTCCAAGAAGCTCCATCTACACTATACTTCTACTTGGTTTATAGTCTGATTTAGTGTAACAGGTGGACTTCTGCGTTGTGTTGTAATGATCACGTAGTGACACCAGGATTTTCTTTGGAGGCGATCTCCCTTTATTTGGGACAGCAACTGGCGTGAATAAGGCAAAAACAAAACACCTCTTCAGCAAGTAGCATGAAGCTAGCCCCTAAACAAATCAAACAACATAAATATATTAACCCAATAGGCAGTATAACATGTAAAGCAGTAGTACGATTCCCTAACCACAGTACGGCTTACCTCTCCCACTGCATGCAGCGGCAAAAGGGGAAGAGGTGAAGGCGGGAGCGGCACTCAGTACAGGGGGGTGTGTCCCCCGGAAGTGTACGTGGGGGTACAGGGGCTTAGCTACAGACGTTCCACTCAGAGTTAATATGTCAGGCAAACTATTTACAGATTTTGTGTGATTATAAAAATAAAAAGTTAAAGTACTGTATAGTGCATAATCGACCCTGTTACATAGGTCGAAGAAACTTACCTCACAGTCACCCTCTTTCACTGTCATCATGACATTAAATCCATTAAATACTCCTCATTGTTCACTATAGGCGCCATAGATGTGGATTCATTGGAGGAATACTACGCCTACTACATGTTGTGACGCAAGAACAAAAAGGCTTCTTCAGATTCAGGCATCAAAACACCCAGCAAGGTTTAAAGAAGGTTTAATAGCCTGACATCAGTCTAATTGGCCTTTCCAACAACAGTAATGTTCTGAGATGATGCTGAGGATAAACACTGCTCTAATTGGGAGTCTAAATTTCATTTTACAATTAGCAAAAGCATAAAAACCACAAAGGGTACGCCTGCACTGCTGGTTGCATTCGTTCTTCAACGCCTCGATAAAAAATGTGCTCAAATAAGTGCGAGCTGGCAGGACTCCATGTTCTGCCATCTTGAATTGTTCCCTAAATGAAAACACATTTATTGTGACAGTATCTCAATAAAGGACAAATTATAGCTCAAGCTCAATCATTTAATACTGTAATAAAACTAAAGAAAGTATAATACAATAGGGTTAAACAAATAAAAATGCTAATTTGCTGGTATTATAATCAAACTGTTGGAATATTTTTGGTTCCTCACATTCCTGATTCATTTTTTTTTAAATATTCGTTTAAACCAAAGCCTCAGTTTGCACGAAATGTTCAACAAGATTTCTGTCGACTGGTTTTAGACCAGCTGAACGTGTAGCTGCTTCATTGTGAAGGCAAATGTATCTGGGGACATGATGATGCATGTTTCAACAATGGTTTCTATCAACATTTCCTGATAAGCAGTCTATCATCTCACACACACATCAGCAGCTTCCCCTAAACATCCTTCATATTTCAGTAGTCAAAAGTGTGGTTATAGTCATTAAAATAAATCACACCTTAAAACCACTGCATGTAATTAAAGATTATATAGAAGAAGTGGATGTTGAGTCGACCAACATGTTACAGTTAACAAACTCCTCATTGGGCCATAGATGAAATGGTTAGCGTTGTTGTGCTTTGCACTGTCATTATCTCTCTCTCTCTCTCTCTCTCTATATATATATATATATATATATATATATATATATATATACACACACTCAGTCTGATCGTCATAATGAGCGGCTTCGGATGCCGATTCTGAAGTGGGGCAACAATCAGCCACCTGCCCTACATGGATGACATGAGCAACGAAGATACTGCGCAGATCCCTCAAACTCCCAGGACTCTGGTAGAGTACCCAAGCTTGAGGATAACACGGATACCACCCTACAAGGGTGAGAGGAGCATTTTTTAAGTATATATATATATATATATATATATATATATAAACCTAAACAAAAACAACTCCACCTGCACCAGATCATCTTTCCCAGAATGAGGGAATAAATTAGCTCCATAAAATGCTTCTTTATAAAAGAAAAATAGATATTTATATAAGTGTACATCTTAATTATCAGGTGTTCCAATCACTTCCATGGCCACAAGTGTATAAAATCAAGCACCTAGGCATGCAGACTGCTTTTACAAACATTTGTGAAAGAATGGGTCGCTCTCAGGAGCTCAGTGAATTCCAGCGTGGAACTGTGATAGGATGCCACCTGTGCAACAAATCCAGTCGTGAAATTTCCTCGCTCCTAAATATTCCACAGTCAACTGTCAGCTGTATTATAAGAACGTGGAAGTGTTTGAGAACGTAAACTCATGGAGTGGGGTCAGCGGATGCTGAGATGCATAGTGCGAAGAAATTGCCAACTTTCTGCAGAGTCAATCGCTACAGACCTCCAAACTTCATGTGACCTTCAGATTAGCTCAAGAACAGTGCACAGAGAGCTTCATGGAATGGGTTTCCATGGCCGAGCAGCTGCATCCAAGTGTCGGATGCAGTGGTGTAAAGCATGCCGCCACTGGACTCTAGAGCAGTGGAGACGTGTTCTCAGGAGTGACGAATCACGCTTCTCCATCTGTCAATCTGATGGACGAGTCTGGGTTTGGCGGTTGCCAGGAGAACGATACTTGTCAGACTGCATTGTGCCAAGTGTAAAGTTTGGTGGAGGGGGGATTATGGTGTGGGGTTGTTTTTCAGGAGCTGGGCTTGGCCCCTTAGTTCCAGTGAAAGGAACTCTGAATGCTTCAGCATACCAAGACATTTTGGACAATTCCATGCTCCCAACTTTGTGGGAACAGTTTGGAGCTGGCCCCTTCCTCTTCTAACATGACTGTGCACCAGTGCACAAAGCAAGGTCCATAAAGACATGGATGACAGAGTCTGGTGTGGATGAGCTTGACTGGCCTGCACAGAGTCCTGACCTCAACCTGATAGAACACCTTTAGGATGAATTAGAGCAGAGACTGAGAGCCAGGCCTTCTCGTCCAACATCAGTGTGTGACCTCACAAATACACTTCTGGAAGAATGGTCAAAAATTCCCATAAAAACACTCCTAAACCTTGTGGACAGCCTTCCCAGAAGAGTTGAAGCTGTTATAGGTGCAGAGGGTGGACCGACATCATATTGAACCCTATGGATTAGGAATGGGATGTCACTTAAATTCATATGCGAGTCAAGGCAGGTGAGCGAATACTTTTGGCAGTATAGTGTGTGTGTAAATATATATCTATATATATATATATATATATATATATATATATATATATATATATATATATATATATATATGTGTGTGTGTATATGTGTATAGATATAAAGCAATTGCTCAGACATCATTTTTTTTCTATTCCCAGGGTCAGTAACAGGTTGTAATGTTTCTGCCATACTTAAGGCACAGCAGCCCTCATAATTATCTCCTTCAGTGTTGTAACACGCTGACATTTATTCCTGCTGTATAGCATGTTGTAACAATCCTCTGTTGCACACATATAGCACACTAGAACAGCAGCGAGAGTAAATATAATCTTCACAAAGGTCATTATATGTATGTTGACATGCACACACACACACAGGCTGTTATGTAAAAGAGGTAGTGCTCACAGATAGCAGAGGATCAGTTCAGTGACAGTCTGTTAGGGATGGGTGCGTCAGGAATGACCATGGTGCTGAATGAAAGATTGCCTGTTCACACAAAAAGTTATGCACTGCTTGGTATTAAGAGTGTTAAATAGTGTGATATTATGGAAAATGGACTCCTTATGGAGGTTATTTGGGGCTGTTATGATTTATGACCGGCAGTGGACAGTGAAACTGGAGTAGCTAATGTAAATGTTATGTGGCATATCAGAGTGAATGTCAAGGTGTTATTTAATAGCTGTCAGACAAGATAATTAGATCTGTTGCTATTTGCATTCTTCCCATTTCAGCAAGAGACTAGCTTGAAATGTCACTGTTTAACCTGTCAATACTGTTTTTGCACTAAAGTCCAGCAGCATGTGTGTGTCTGATCTGCATACTTCAGACAAAAACACGTTCTTTCCTTCCACAGGTGGAAGGTCACTGTAGTGGAAGAGAAGACCAACCCTGTGGTGTTACATAAGAGTGACATGCATGTTCCTGTAGCCATGGGAACATCATTGTTGCTGTTGTTAAGCTTCAAGTTTCAGGTTTACCTCATTTATAGAGCACTTTGGAAGCAAGCAGGTTTTGCTTCACATTTAAGCTGCTGAATACACATGAAAGTATGCAAATGATCTGACTGTACAGAGGCATCGCTCAACAGGGTGTTTTCACTGCCAGGCTTCCATATCAAATGATTGACTCATTATAACAATTAGAGCAGCGTCTACGCTGAATACAAGGTTTCCACCACACCCAGTTCAGCAACAGTGGGGGCTGTCGGGCGTAATTAATAGCCACACCTCTGTACATCATGTATCCAACTGCGTGGTACCTCAATTAAAGAGTGATGGTTGCTTTTTCCTGTCATTTTACATATTGACACTTCCTAGTATCAATGAGTTCAACTGAACCCAACACTGGTCTCAGACTTGTGGTGCCATGAAGCCTCGAGCTGCTCCATAGACAATGAGTGGGAGACAGATTTTGTGGACCCATCAAGTGCTTTATTCAGTTTATTTTGTTAAACAAGGAACATACTATCCCAATTCATTGTTTAATGAGCAGTGACGCACTATACGCTATGACGTATAGGAGTTTAAACCATACAAAGAGAACTGGAGTGGAACATACATCACACCATTTTCCATAGCTGATTGACAGGTTGTTGACTGATGTTCTTATGTTCTTATTTTTTTTATAGACTCTTGTTGTAATGTTGCACTATTTACTTTGCTGTTGTAACGCTGCAAATTTCTCTATTTGTGGGCCTACCTTAAGGACTATTTTATCTTTACCTCTGCTAAGGAGGTTATGTT
This sequence comes from Synanceia verrucosa, assembly GCA_029721515.1. Lineage (NCBI taxonomy): Eukaryota > Metazoa > Chordata > Actinopteri > Perciformes > Synanceiidae > Synanceia > Synanceia verrucosa. The sequence goes on along the minus strand of CM056567.1, from coordinate 10,978,309 downwards.
TTCACCACGGTTTGTTTATTTGTTGGTTTGTTTGTTGTTTTGCAAAATACCTCAAAAAGTTATGGATAGATTTTGACGAAATTTTCAGGATCGGTCAGAAGTGGCCTAACTTAAAACTGATTAATTTTTGTTGATGAGCGGATCCAATTCAAGGTGATCAAGATCAAATGAAAGGTCATGCCATAGAATGTATGGGAGATTCTGCATATTTATGAAGTTTTACTGCTATTTTGGTCTTTTTTTAAAATTCATATTCAAATGTGACAAAATATTAAATACAGAAAAAAAAACCAAATAAAAAGTGCATGATATTAATGTGAACACAATGTTAAATGTGGGTTTCAAGCTGTGTCAAAATCAACACATTCACTCTTTGTTGTGGGCTTGCAGGAGTATACACTTTCTCAAAATGTTGCCTTGGTGGAGGTCTGCGCTCTCTGAGTGCTTTTCTAGTTTTGGTTAGGAATTCCTGTTCTACTCTACTGCTGTTTTATTTCTATGATTTTAGTGCTCAAGCTTTTGTATTTGGGAGAGAGTAGTTCACATTTACTGATATTTTTGTGCTGTCTTACACCAACAGAATAAAAACTATTATATTTTCTTTATACTCTGTAAAGCTTTGGTCAGTATTTTACTCTCTACCTGTAAAAGCTAGATGAATGCATGCATCTATGGTGTGGCCAGAAGCAACAAGAACACTCCAAACATGTTGGTGCACCTTAATGTCAAAGCTTTTTTCTGGTGCAGGAATGTTGATGTTCATTTTTTCCTCCATTGTTGAGTTCTTGTTTACAGGTGAGTCACTATGCAGCATACATATGATATGGCATGACGGCCGCTCTGCCCTGCATTTATTTCTACCTGACAAACACAGCTCCACTTAACTGATGACGCATGAGGACGCGGCATCGTTTGATCAGCCTGGCAAATGACTCACCCTCATTCCACAGTGGTCAAAATTGGTCTCGAATTTTCTGAAATCTAAAACCAGTCAACAACTGAATCAGAGGCTCTCTTTATTACTCCTGTAAACTTATGGTCTAATATAGCTTTGGTAGATGAGATATGATTTATTTATTATTATCTCCTGATGGAAAAACACTTCATTAGAATTTTTTATACTATAAAGAATATCTCATGATATCCTGGATGGTTGAATGAAAATATACAGCATCTTAAATGGTTACTTTGCCAATGACATGCAAAAAAAAAAAAAAAAAAAGTAAATAAAAAACATCAAAAAATCAAAATCAATGACATCACGTCAAAACAAATGGAGATCAAGTTGAAAGTGGGTTAACAGATTAATCACATTGCTAATGGCGCACTGGGTTCACAGTGTTAATTTGTTGGTTAGTTAAACCGCTGAATTTTCTGCAAACATTCATGGTCAGAGAATTATTTAAAATTAATTAAAATTAAAATTAAATTATTTTTTATTCATCCCCCCTGGAGGGAAATTCACTTGCTACTGCAGAATACACAAGTTGTAGTAAAAAAACAAACAAACAATAAACAACCCTAATGAAATAGTACAATAAGTCATAAAGGTAATAAATATTTATACCAAACAAAGATTTTTTTTTCATGGCAAATTAAACAAAAAATACATAAAACAAAATGTATTGATACTATTTTCAAAAAAATAAAAAAAACTAATATATTGCCATCATTTTATAATTTGTTTCCATATTCTTGTGGACTGCTTGTAGTCTGAATAAATGGTTTTTTTTTATATGCCTAAAACTCAAATATCTCAAGCATGAAACCCAGACACATTATTAGAGCCTGTTTAGTGCGCAGCTGGTCATGTAATTAGTAATTCCCATGTTTCCTACGCGCCGTTAACCTCTCATCTGACGCATAGGAAGTCTGTAGTCAGATTGTAGTCCTCTCCAGCCTGCACGGAAGCGCTCACTAATCCTCGTCCAGCCAATAGGGAGGCTCCTCTTGATCCCAGCTCTGTAAAAGCTGCCGGTGTGCAGCAGATCTGAGGATTTAGTGCAGACACAGAGGGACAGGAGGCGTCTGCTCTGGAGATGCTTCATATTCCTCACAACTTTCCCATCACTTTCTGCTTTTTTTGTGAAAACCCTTGAGACGTGTTTGCTACTTCCACTGACACTTATCCTGCTTATCACCGGCTCTTCTGGGAGGAGGGTTGCTCCGTGCTGCTGGTCTCATTGCAGCCTAAACATCCTGTGGACATCCCGTTAAGTCCGGTCGTCATGTCCTCCGGTGATGCCTCGGCGCAGAGTCGGCGGGTCAGCGTGCTGTCTTGGGATCAGGTGCAGCGCTTGGACGCCATCCTGGGAGAAAGCGTCCCGATCCACGGCCGTGGAAACTTCCCCACGCTGTCCGTGCAGCCCCGGCAGATCGTCCAGGTGAGACCAGCTGCCTGTCATCATGTTAAAGTAAAGCTTCCTGCCTCTAGAAGGGCAGTACAAAGCTGGATTAACTATATATTACCGCCACTTTATTTTGCAAGTAATAATACAACTTTCGTGTGTCTGTGGTGTGTTTAAGCCCCAAAAGATATTCAAACATAAAGCATAGTTTATTTTATCAGGCTACTTCCCTCCCTGGATGGAGGGTTTCTATATGGATACAGTAGCCTGTAAGGACACAGTTTTGCATGAAAATGATGTGTTGAGTGTGTCATTTTTTAGAAACAGAGGGACAACAGATGGGAAAAATGGTCTTTACAGTATTGTGAGAGCTGATCAGGTGAAATATGTATTAATCTGTTTAAACCCCACTATAGACAAATACACAGTGACAACCAACACTGCACATATTCCCACTGAATAAGACATTAATAAGAGTAAATGTGTGTTTCAGATTATATTCAGAGTGTATGACCCCACACTGGTGGAATTTTCAACATGCTGTCACATGAATGGTATCTTCATACACATGCATACAAGACTGACACTATTCAGTGGATGTAAAAAAGTGAAAGAAAATGCTTACTCTAACAGTGTGGATAAAAATAACAACCAGAGCCATGCAGAACTTGTGTGTGATGCTTTTACGCGTCTGTGGTGGAGCCGATTACACTTACAAAGACATCTGATCACTGGTACGTTTAAGTCGGGATGATCTAACAGTGGCTGCATTTTTCCACTAGTTCACTAAAGCTTCAGGCTCCTGAGGTAATTTTTTTCATTTTTGTTTTCATCTCTTGAGTGATAGATAATAACAGAGCTGCAGTGCATTGAGGATCCAGTTTTCCTGGACATTATTTCAATGCATTTCCTTGTATTCCAGGTTCACATATCAGTTGAGTGATTCAGATTTTCTGTGGTGATCCCGTGGTGGAAGAAAGAGACACTCACATGCAAAACAATTCAAGGGCCTCTATAATCAATGAGGCTCCTATCATCTACACTGAGCATCTCACAACAGGGGCATATTTCTGTCGTCTGTCTTTTTTGAGGAGCTTCAAGGGCCCAACTTCATCTCCGGTATATTTCCTATTTGATTGTTAACATATTAGCATGGTGGATGTCCATTACCCTAAGTACAAAGATACACATTGTGATAGTTTGTTTATGTAGGCTATGTAAAGTATGTACCCTGGAGAGTTTAAGAAAACAACTGGTTGATGAAGTTTGAACTGGCAGTGCAAACACATCTTATGAAAACAAAGGAAGTAAGTCGAGGAAACAAATATTTTTGGACATACCTGTGTATTTAAAATAACTTTTCAGACTATTTTATTAGTTTAAGGATCACTAGGCATCAAGTGGGCACTGTCTGGTGCTTATAGCATATGTGCTTGATATGACAAAATAACAATGTTTTCACTGGGGTTTGTTTGTTGGTTTGACAGGAAGTGGTGAACTTAAAACTGATCAAGTTTTGGTGGTGACTTTGAATCGGATCTAATCACCACCAAAATTTTTTCAGTTTTAAGTTAGGCCACTCCCGACCAATCCTGAAAATTTCGTTAAATACCATCCATAACTTTTTGAGTTACTTTGCAAACCAACAAACGAACAAACAAGCGCCGGTGAAATTATAACCTCCTTGGCGGCTGGGCTAACTTTAAATAAAAAGTCGCCGCTGCCTTGGTGGAGGTCTGTGCTCTCTGAGTGCTTTTCTAGTTACAAATGAATCCATTAGCACAATGCACCTGCAACTAAGCAGGTTTGAAAAGTTGACATCATGGGCAAAAAGCTGACGGCATGTTTGCTGTCATGGAATATGTCACACAGGTTTCAGGTCTCTGCAAGTTGATTTTCTTACCATATGGCCATGAACGGAAACCAAATGGCTGCCTTGAAGGAAGGAAAAAAAATGCACTCTGTGATCTAAACCACTATGATATGTTTTGGAAAATGGTTGACAGTAATGTGAGGCATTTGTGATTCATGGTAAATGGAGCTAAAACATGCGAAACCGCCAGTCTGCTCCTTTTATATTGTCATTTATTTTTAGCCTACGCACCAGACAGAGCTGTCTACCTGAGACAGCTCCTGTCGTCACACACTTCGTAAGGTGACCAAGAATCAGAGAGGGGCCCCTCTCAGTGGTGGGTTTGTCTGCGGGGCCACATTTAAATAACATCTGTTTGTGGTCTGGTTGTGAGTGTGAGGCATGGGAGCAGTGGAGGAAGACTTTTACTGTTACTGACACCTCTGTACTCTCCATTTAACGCTGACAGTCATCAACCTACACAGCCAGAATATGGAACTTGTTTCCGTCAGCAGGCTAAATTTACAGAGGGCCCCTACATACCCGGTAGCACCATACCACATGATTATAAACACAGATATTTGATGTGTGTTACGTCACTTTGTGTTGAGTGGGTTCATTGTAGAGGCCTCTGCAGGCTATCATATTTATATTGTTATAACTACTGGGAGTAGTAGTCCTTTTTCCTGTATGTTATAGAGAGCAGCCTGGAATTGCAGCAGAATGTGAGCAGCGGATTAGTGCCTGTAATAACACTGAGCTTCAGGTCAGGCTTGACAGCGTATCACTGTGGTAAGGGAAGACCAGTCGCCAGACTGTAAACCAACTCCTCACTGGACTATTGTTGAGAATGAGCAATGTGAAGACACCACATGCTCCCAGCACTCCCTGGACAAGCTACCATTCAATTTAGACTGGTCAGTAATTATTTTTATTTGACAGTTTGCTTTAAACTTTTGCATTCAATGTGTCACTCACAGTGTGGGCGACACTGATAGCATCTCTTTGGCTGGTTTTGACTTTTGTTGTGTTTGACGCTGCTCATGCATACCTTTGAAACAAAAACCTCCATAGCTTACTCTGTGTCAGTGGCACACCATGGTACATTTTTCCAATCTGGGGAACGGGTAGTTATCTACTTTTATCTACGGGCAGTTATCTACTTTTAGACTTTGTTGAAATACACTTTAGAAAATAAAACTGTTAACTAATTTTCTTTTTGCAATCTGCAGCAACAGAATCAGCAAAACCCTTTTTTTCCTCAAATTTATACACTGAAATTGCTGTATTGCTGAAAAAGTGGGAGTTACATATTTTAGGGGGCTCTCTTTTAGGGTCACCCAGCAAGATGGGGAATAGCTTCATTTTACAAGGACACTATCACAGTTACTTGATATGTAAGCATGACTGTTCTTACCATAGCTTTCACTCCCACCAGTTTCATCTTACATGGCTGGCTCAAAGACCCAATACAACTAATTTAAAGACATTAAAATGTCTGAGAACCCTTGAAGCAGATCATTCATTGAAAACATCCATCTCATGTGGAGTTACAGCATCACGTTTCAGTCAAAGCACAGGTGAAATGACCACCCGTGCTCAAGGAAGCTCAGAGGAGAAAAACATCATCACCCCTCGCTGCCTCCGTAAAGCTACTGTATGACTGACTGGCTGGGTTAGTTTTGGAGTGAACTCTAAGGTCAGGGACTCATAACTCCTCATTTGCTGTCGCCATATCCTTGGCACAAGGGCCGTCTGACTCACTGCCCAGAGCTCTCATGGGCGTCCAGGGGACTACGGGCTGCTAAATGGCCTGGCCATTTCAAACTGCCATAATAAAACATGCATTCAGGCCGCAGCTTAAATGAAACACTTAAGGAAGAGGCTGGTCTGGAGAAGGAAAGTAGGGAGATTGCTGTGTGTCGCCAAGGCGTTGTCAACACCAGACTGTCTGGTGTGTTTGTGGCTCGTTTTTACAAGTTTTTTTTTTTTTTTTTTTTTTGCTGCTTGAATGTCGGCGGAAGTGTCTCCCTTTGCCTTTACTGGGCTCACCAGGTGTTTGTGCGTCATGTGGGAATACTTGTCTGTTTTATGTTTATGTGGCAGAGCTGTGCTTCCTCATACACTCCTTTTCTGGACCCCCTGGACAGGCAGATTATGGTGTGCTGTTAACTCGGCCCAACCATTTAAGTGTGACGTCAGAGCAAATACTGCTGTGGGGTTCCCTCGCTGGGTTGTGTTATCCTGCGACTGTAGAGTCACATGATTGCTTTGTATTAGCTTCAAGTTAAAATTTAGTGTTATAAGGAAGATGAATTTTGTTTTCTCGACATCTTATCACATTCTTGGCAAGGAAGCAAATAGTAGTATTTTCCTCTCTTTTAAATGTCTTTGAAACTCATTTAGGCTTTTACTAAGCATGGCTTGTCACAAAAATGAGGAACTTGATGAGATTACTGTCCAGAGGGGAAAGTATTTCTTCAGAAAATACTCCCTATTTCCTTAACCTTCTTGTGTTTTTCAAGGCTTCATCAAAATAAAGGCTACAGATCATTCTCAGAGTTTTGTATACAGATATCATCTTGGCTTTGCATCATAAATTAACCCCTACCCATTGTAATGGTGTTACATTAATAGAGCATTATTAAAAAGGGATGCTATACCTCCCATTTTAAAATCTTATAGTGACAAAAATAATTCTAATATAGGTTGCTGGCTTGATAGATATGTCTAGATAGTCTGTCTGCATAAATGGATGGCTGGTAGAACAGCAGCACATCCCTTTGGCTTTCCCAACAGACATCTGTGCTTTAGATTTCTTCAGAATTGGCGTTGTTTGGATGTTTTTCTCCTCTTAGTGTCATTTGAGTGATGCAACAGACGGGAAGCATCTCAGATGTCTGAAGATCAGCCCTTTTCCCAAGCATTACAGCAGTGCAACATGTTGTGTGTTCCTTTTTTTAACATGGTCAGAAGTTTAAAAGTTCACAGCTGAACTGTTATTTTATAACTCACAGCAGACATGCACTTATTTTCCACAGCTCATCTCTGTTGTATTGATGTTGCTTTTACTTCATATATGAAGCTGTAGGTTTCCAGTATCAGGTATGCGACTCATTATCTGTGAGGCTTGCAGGGTATCGCCCACTCACACAGCAGGATAGCTTACGGTTAATGATACAATCCTCCGCTCTAAGCAGCCACTTTGGTGTCAAAGTGCTCTTAAGCAAGATAACAAAACCCTGCCCGCTTCAGGAATCTGCCACTGGCTTTCCCTGACTCTGCATGCAGCTTCTGCATTTACCTGCAGTGAGATCTTCCAAAAATGCTGAAATTCTGCCATGTTTTTAATGGAAACCGGTTCCTTGTATTAACACATTTTGCAAGTCAAGACATGTAACTAAATATCTACATTTACTAGCTCTTAAAAGATAATCATGTATATGTTAATATGTGAAAAAGCAAGAATTAGTAGTTTTTTTAGTCATACCAGACTTTTATTATGTGATTTAATTTAGTGTTTTATAATTAATTTTCACCTTGCTTTGTTCTGCCATCAAAATGAATGAATTAGATGTCCAAGAAAGTGTACTTTTAAGCTGACTCTCACAATAAAATAACCTATATGACCTCCTGCTGTATTATGTTCAGTTCAGTTTATGCATGCACAAACTTGTATTTAGTGTGTCAGCCTCTTGTGATTGTTGTCTTTTTGTAGATACCATCACTCAGTTTTTCCTCCCTGTCTGTGTACCTTTCAGGTGGTCAGGGCTCGACTGGAGGAGCGGGGTATGGTGGTATCTGACGTCAAGCTGAACGGCTCAGCGGCCAGCCACGTGCTTCACCAGGACAATGGCCTGGGCTACAAAGACCTGGACCTGATCTTTGGCCTGCGTCTGACTGATGACAACACCTTCCGACTCGTGAAAGACGTGGTGCTGGACTGCCTTGTGGACTTCTTGCCTGAAGGCGTGTGCAGGGATCGAATCACACCCCACGCCCTTCGGGAAGCGTATGTGCAGAAACTGGTGAAAGTTTGCAACGAGACGGACCGCTGGAGCCTCATCTCACTGTCCAACAACACTGGCAAGAATGTGGAGCTCAAGTTTGTAGACTCCCTTAGAAGGCAGTTTGAGTTCAGTGTTGACTCCTTCCAGATCACTCTGGACTCGCTGCTGCTCTTCGACCGCTGCTCGCAGACGACCATGTCCGAGACCTTCCACCCTACAGTGCAGGGGGAGAGCATGTATGGAGACTTTGAGGAAGCTCTGGGTCACCTTCGCACCAGGACTATAGCCACCCGTAATCCAGAAGAGATCCGTGGGGGTGGACTGCTCAAATACTGCCACCTGCTGGTGCGCGGCTTCCGGCCGTCCTCCGAGACTCAGATGAAACAGATGCAGCGCTACATGTGCTCACGCTTCTTCATCGACTTCCCCGACATAAGTGTGCAGCACAGGAAACTGGAGGCGTATCTGCAGAACCACTTTGCGGGCATGGAGCACAAGCGCTATGAGTGCCTGGTGACGCTGAAGCAAGTGGTGGATGAGAGCACTGTGTGTCTCATGGGCCACGAGCGCAGGCAAACGCTAGCACTTATTTCCGCCCTGGCGCTGCGCGTATTGGCTGAACAGAACGCTATCCCCGCCCTGTCCAACATCACCTGCTACTACCAGCCCGCTCCCTATGTCAGAGACCTCAACTTCAGTAATTACTATGTGGCACAAGTTCAGTCACGCATGGGTACATGCAACTCTTATCAAACGTGGCTGCCTTGCAGTTGAGCAATGACTTTTAGGATGTGGATAAGAGCTTTCTGTTTCAACTTTACAATGATGTGAGCTGAGCATTCATTCGAGTGCTCGGTGCCGCTGTAGCAATGTGGCTTTTCTGGTTTGGGGCCCATCGTGGACAAAAAGGAATTAATGTATCTTTTTTTGCCAAATCTTATATAAAAACCATTCCACTAAGTTATTTGGTTAATACTGCTGTAAAAAAACAAAATCTAATTCGAGCCATTGTAATAATATGTTTTTATTCTGTTGTCCTTTCATAACCAATGTGGACATGTATGGAAAAATATGAAGGTTTCATATGTGACGGAGGACCTTAGCGATGTCTGTTTTTTATCTAATGGAGGCTTGCATTGGGTCTTTAATGAAATGTAAATACTTTATACGAAACCGGAAAGCTGTTTCTTTTTGTTCTGTCTGTGGTTTCAGCTGACCTGATTGGGTGGGGGAAAAAAAGGACCAAAGAAATATTTTTTGTGTAACATGACAAACAAAGACTGTGCGTGGTTTCTAAGTGCCTGAAACTGACCAAGTATTTGTTTTGAAAAAATTTCATCCAGGTTAATTTACATTTCTATATCCAGAGTCAGGGTATCTGTTTTTAAGTCATTAAAAAATGCCAAAAATGGAAAGATGTGGTCTTTCTTTACGTTTTCTTGAAATGTTCATGGAGGTGAGATAGGGACAAACTGTTCTGGTATGCCCCAGTTGATTCAACTTATTCTGGGCATCATGAATGCATACTCTATCTCCATTCTGTGTGTCTCAGTTTCTCTGTCTCTAAAGATCCCCCTGTCTATCTTCCACAATCTGTCTTGATCACACACAAACTGCTCAGTGTGTTGTCTGTGTTCCATCAGCCAGACACTAACTGGCCTGACACAAACACTTACTTGTTCAAGCTTGGTGCGTTCCCCCCTCCCCGCCCCCACTAACAGATTCCCCTGAGCCCCGGCCTATACATTAGCCATTTCCTTCCACTTGTGCATCCGACAAGGGGTTTCCTTGGCCTCACTGAGAAAGGGGAGATTGCTGTTGCTTGTCTTGGATGGGTTGAGCTCTGAGGGGGCAGCTGAGTACCAGGTGGTGAAATGGGACTGCTTTTTAGCGAATGCAGCGATGCATTCCAGCACTTCACTTCCTGGATGATCAAAACAGTTCAGTATTTCAGCCTCACTTGGACCAACATTTCTCCTGCTGTGACATTTCATCCTAATTACTTTTGCATGGGAGACGATTTCTTGAGATTTAGTAGAGGCATGTAGCTGGGGACACACCTGTACACTGTTGCTTCTGATGGAACGCACATTAATGAAGCACTCGCTGATTTCTTTATAGAAGTTAATGTGGAAGAAAAGCGTCTGTCAGAGTGATTAGTGAGATATAAATACAGGGATAAATGGATAAATAAAGGGAAATTTGCCTCCCTGGGTTAGCTGTCAAACTTGTCTCCAGGCTGCTGGAGAAACACTCAAGGAGACACAACACCCGCAGAGAAAACACACATTAGAGTCACAATGTAGAGCTTGTGGTTAAACCTCAAGAGTCAACCATTATAGAGTCTGCATTATATTAATTGACAAACTACAGAAAGTTGTACATGTTTAAGGATTAGGGTAGATTAATCTTTATAAAACTTTCCTTGAATTGTTTGGACGCAGTAGAGGCACGGTCTGTGGATGGCTATGTTGGTTGTTCATCTAAAATTTGGCGCTAATATTTCAACAAATTTTGGACATTGGGTAGACCTTCCCACTATAACTCTGATGAGCTTCATTATCATGTAAAAATTTAACTTACATTCCCAATCTCTAATGTTTCTGTCTGCCTCACCGATTGGTGTGGCTCTTTAAGTCTTGTTTTTATATCAAATATTACAAAAAAATAACATATCATGGAAACATTCAAATGTTTCGGAGGCTTATGGTTGAACAGCAAAAACACTGATGGAGGCGTCATCCATAAACATCCTTTTTTTAACACCAATACAGCTCCTCCAAGAGTAACTGAGGGGTTACATGCACCTTAAATTTAAGGCAACTTTGCCACAGTTTTATTTTTGCTGGACAAAAACCCACAGTTAAATCTGACGCTGTGGTAAGAATTTGGATTCATACTGTTCCACAGCACACACCAGCTCTCAACAGCTTGGCCTTCTCACCCCAGTTTTCTGTCATCTACGTGGGTGGGCCTTTCTGGGTTCAACTCCCACCACAGACGCTGGAGCTCAAAAAGGTCCCGTTATCATTTTTTCCCCTCCCTCATTCTGTCAGAGTAATCTCTGTCTGACGATCGCAGTGTGCATGTTGTTCAGGGATACGGAAGGTTTGCATGCTGGCTGATTAGATTCTGGGAATGTCTTCTTTTGCTGTGACAGATACCACCTGGGGTATGATGGGAAGGGTCAACTTGGAGCCAACAGTGGTTTCCAGTGTAACAAACTGTTCACCATTGTCAGCTCGCAGCTCCCTATCTGGGCGTAGTGGCCGCCTGGGGAGATTTTGAAATAAAAAAAAAATAAAAAAAACTGGCCTCAGATGAGATGTGTCATCAGTGGCTGCATCTTCTCAAACAAAGATGAACGCAGTGAACTTTACAGAGCATGGATATTAAAGGAATATTCATCATAGGAGGTGGAGTTCAGTAACCTGACTCTCGCCAGCTGAATGCCGCCTAGCTCCACACATCCATCTAGGATAGCTCCATTTGAGATGTATTTTAGAAGGCGGGCCTTATCAAAAATCCTTGCATATGATTGTTCTCTGTTCATCTTTAAAAGAATGAATATGCGATAGATTCGACAACACAGCTGAAATAGCAGAATCAATGTTGATTCTGCAAGCCGCCATTGTTGTCTGAATCAAACAGCCACTTACATGTATGAAAAATCCCACCCAGTGATCCTGATTGCCCCAGTCATTTTTTGCTCCCTTGAAGGCCTTCCCATCAAATGCGAGTCCAGATGAATGTGTGGAGCTAGGTGGAACTACATTCAGCTGGCGAGAATCAGGTTAAGAGTTCAGGGGAAATTAGAGGGAAAGTCAACAAATCAAAAGAAATATCTAATCAGTTTCAGCTGCCGCCAATCAAATTAAATTGAAGCACCGTATGTACAGAAATCTGTGATTGAGATATAATGAAAACAAATAAAATTATTTGTATTCACAAAAGATTGAATCAGGTTGATGTTTATTTCAGTCTTTACTGCTGAAGGATGAAGGAAGCGGTTCTGAAGTTTATCTTTATAAAGCTGTTTTACTGGACCGGGTGCCATTGCTCCATCCATCATCATGTTTTTAGCGAGCGATTCCCAGGAACTCACAGGATTTCTATTTGTAGGATCTGAGGATATTCAGAGCGGCTTCACCATGGTGATGTTTATTTGTTGTCCTGAAATGCAAAAGGGGGTGTCTGTGCCATACAGTGGGCAATAAAACTGTGTCCACCTTGGGTTTTTCTGTGCCACAAAATTATTCAAAACACATTTATTAGGAGATTTCTGTGAAAATTAATGACATTTACGTGAAAGAATTAAAATACGATTCCTACAAGCATGTGTGTAGCATATTTATTCGCTTCTTTTTTGCACTTTTTGGGCTAGATGCTCAATGACTCATTTAATTTACTCATGACTCAACCTTGAGAAGAAAGGCACTATCTGAGATTGACAGTTTATTCTTGGAAACACCAGCTAAAGTCAGAAACCCACTACCATTAACTCTTTGAGTGCTAAAGAAGTAAATGCACAGCTTTAAAAATAGAATGCTTGAGTGTCGTAAACATGTATATATACGCATATATCTTTACTTTTTTTCGGCAGCAGGAACCACAGCCTGTGAGTAATATTAGGGCTTTATGGATTTGTAGTTCGGACATAAAAGGTTAATATATGCCACAGATTAAAGCAGGAAGTGATCACGATTAGAGAGCAAAACAAACAGAATCTGGTGATTTTGGTGAAAGTAGCCTCTACTCTACCTCTGATAAAACAAGGAAGGTATGGAAGGTAAAAACTATTTTTTTTCATTTAAAAAAAAAAAAAAGGGCTGGCACTCAATGAGATAAACAGCTGTTTAAGAGCTTCCAATTAAGATGTTTAAGTTTCAGTTCTGGTTGAATTTGGGACACCTGTAGTCACTGGCGGTAATGACACAATCTTCTTCATAATATAAGTCCCAGAGAAAAAGGTTTGGGAAAAAAAATGAATTCCATGACCAGATTAGAGAAGCTATAACTGGACCTTGTGGTGAGGTTATCTTCTCAACTACCATTTCAAAATTAGAATTACAAAAGAAATACGTTCTATTTTCTCACTAAGAATTTTAGGTGTACCATTCATTCTGCCGTATATTACTAAATATAATGTGAAATCTGTGACACCTAAAAACTTTGTTTCCAGTTCCTGTAGTCTACAAAATGACATCTAAACTTTGGAGAAACCAATTCAATTTGACTCTCATTTCAAATGGACAGAAATAAAAGCAGAAATAAAACCTCCATAAAGACCAGCTCAGTGATGAATCAATCAACAAAGTCGTACTTTTCCAGGCCGGACACAGACTGCATAATGCTTTCAGTAGCTGAATTTGTTTTTCCAAAATAAGCAGAACAGAAATGTTCTCATATGCATCCATGACTCTCACCACTTTATTTGAAGAAATTAGTGAGTAACCTATAATTTTTCAGACAACTTCACAGACGCTGAAGAGAGGCCTTGCTCTGTGTTCTCATGACAAATAAGGGCTGGAACACAGACGGCTGAGCACCGACTTCTGTTGAGTCACTCCCACCATGAAAATAATGAACTGTATTTTTAAAAGAGAGTCCCAGACCACTGAGGGTGTAGACTATAAACAAAAAGAGACACCGTGTGAGCGTGCGACACAATTTTGGGGAAAGATTTGCTGAATGGAAATGTCACGTCTTGAAATGGCACAGAGGAGTGTTCAGCTCACAGGCTTTCACACAGCTGCTGAAGGCTTCGTCGGAGGGCAGAAACTAATGGTCTCGTACCAACATCTGCTCGGGCCAAACACCAGCCTGCTTTCATTTGGTTTAGAGGACGATGGGCGGGGGTGCTCTCTTCCCTTATCCCACCGGCTTCCTGACAGCCATAGTAAACACAGGCCCTCTGAAAGGTCACACTGTTTGTCACCCTTAGGCCCCAGCGAGGAACTCTCCTCTCATAAATATTAATGGCCACTGTACCAAATGGGGCCACTGACTGTTAACAAGGGATGTGGATGGTGTGAGGCGGGGCTTCTCCCTTTAACGCTGCGAGGGGCTCCTCCACTATGGGCCATGGGAAAACAGGGAGACAAACCTGGAAAAGTCTGGCCCCTGCTCCTGGCATATGGATCTTCTTAGAGCAAAGTGGCTGGAGCTTCAGTGCCGTATGGCTTTGATTGCTTGCTGAATGTGAAATCAGCGATAGCAGACAGCTTCATTGCCAACCACATCAGCCCTCCACTTGCATAACCAACGGCTATAAATTCTCCCCCAAATGATTGATTACCCTCTTCAAGCCTTCAGTGCACCCACCTGGCTTAATACTATATCTTTGGTTTTGTTTATCAGCTGGCCTCAGACGGATTATATAACGGTGTTATATAATAATCTGAGCCACACAGACTATGCATACCAAGCCTCCCCATGATGTTCACTCCATATTGCACAAACCCCCGTCACTCCTCAAAAAAAAAAAAGCCTCAGCACATCTGGTTGTCCACTGATTTCAGCCACAGCCAAATGATATGCATGCAGTCGCCAGAATGGACAAAAAATTGGAATCTGCAAACTTTGGAAAGATGTTTGCTTGATTTGGAATTATTTTAAAAAGTCCCAGCCTTTCATTACTTGGCATATTCCTGAAATATACTCTGATACCCAAAAAAAATAAACACATCCAGACAAATGCATGTGTGAAATTTCACATTATACCTGCTCCTTCAAAGGATCCTGATGGGCTTTGGCAGGTATACGATATGAATCGGGTTTCATCAAACATCAGGTCTAATGAGGTATTATTTTAAGCATACTGCACATCAGTCTCCTGCCAGCGAACCATGGGGCTCATTTTCCTTTCAATTGGATTTCCGAGAGTCATACACTTTATATCGCCACTCGCAAAGGGAGGCAACACTTCACTGGCAGTGTTGATGTTTCCTTCTGAAAAATGGCTCAGCAGGCAATGGCATCATGGCTCCATGCTGATGGAGGAGGCAGGGAAGGTGATGGATGAACCACAAGGCAGGCGCTTCAGTTTGAGTTGCTGTAAGCAAGAGGGGGGATGACATCTGATCTGCTCAGGTGGGGAAAGACAGGCCTGCTTCTGTTTCCATTAAAACCTCAGTGGGTTCTAGTTGTGCCTGGGGGGGCGGGGAGGTAAATCACATCTTAACCCTTTCTGGTCACATGTCAGATCAACTTCAAATGGCCTGTGTCGCTGCAGATGATTATCAACTTTATAAGTGTCATGAACTGAAGGGTGTTTTATCAATGGCTGTCACAGGATTCCTGCAATCCATCATAGCCAGGAATAAAATCATAAATGAAAACAGAGGGGACCATAAATTCCAGTTGGTGATAATATTAAGGCAAACAGCCAATTATTCAATCAATTATGCCCCCATAAACACACTGAAGCATTTCCATATGCACAGTATGTGTTTCACTGCTCTGAAATATAACAACAGGCTATGGAAGTTGATATTTCCATGAATAGATGGAAAAAACTGGAGGAAAACGAACACAGCGTCATCCTGACTTATCTCTGGGAAGTGCAAATATAATATCATGTTTGTTAGGAAACCAAAATAAAGAGCAAAGTGTTGTCTGAAGTGAACTCTTGCAAAAGGCGCAGGTGTCTGGTTAGCCTAGCTCAGCAT
The DNA here is from genome assembly GCA_029721515.1 of Synanceia verrucosa. NCBI lineage: Eukaryota > Metazoa > Chordata > Actinopteri > Perciformes > Synanceiidae > Synanceia > Synanceia verrucosa. The sequence continues at coordinate 10,962,429 of CM056567.1, read as the reverse complement.
AAAGACAGGTAGCATGAGGAAACATCCTCTAATGCTCAAAGTTGAACATGTTATATCTTAGCCTACATTTCTGATGAATGAAACAAAGGAGGTATAAATCAATATTTAGTGACTGAGCTTTAGCTGTTGATTTGTCTAACTCTGTTTGGCCTGACCCTCTCTGTATGACTGCCAGGCAAAAACCTTTTTTTGAACTTTACCGTGTGCACTAGTTGTGTCTGCAATTAGTCTCTGTTCCTCCTACAGATGAATCGTCAGGCCTACAGACCAAATAGTCCAACAAAATATGACCTGCTCTAGGCTAACTGTTTATTAACAAATAACATTTTCATATGCACAAAGCATATTTTTCCCCTTTACAGATCTCGTGCTTGATTCACAAAATAGACCGCCCATGCTGTTTTCATGGTGAAAAGTTAGTGTCAGCACATACACCATGCAGATAGATCTGTTTCTGGCAACCACGTGCACCATGTTAGACAATGTGGGTAGGTGTCACAGTGATTAATTCAGATTAACTGAGTCATTTTCACTGCTCTCTGCCCAACATGTTTGCCCTATTTACAACATGACAAACATACTAATCATGTCTTTCTTTAATTAGTTATTAGATGTGGTTAGAACATAGTTTGAAGGTCTGGGGTGTGACACAAACCAGTCTGTGCTCCATTTTTTTTCTGGAGCTTTTAACCACATCTCATGGCCCATATGAGCACCTTGAGTATTATCACATGACTTTAGTATGATGTGGTGGTTGGTTGATGCCTCCAAAAGCTCCAGAAAATCAGGAAAAGCTAGTCAAAAATGTACTTCCATGCTCTACTTGTGGTATCCCAGTCTGCTGTCTTCAGATGGAGAATGACTGATACAACAATTTGCCGTTTTTCAATTCTGGTGACTCATTCCATGCCATGTATTTTCCTTCATGGATGATTGGTTGTTTGTGATTAGTAGCTGCACTAATGACCCAGTCATTTCACCTAAAAGAGTCTGATTCATACAATGGCGGCTCCTTTGATCTCCAGCCATCTCTGCTTCCCTCCACTCCTTCTACCACCTCTGCGCATTCATCCCTCTCTCTGGCCTTTCTCAGATTGATCAAATATTTGCTCTTCTTGGGCCCTGGACTATTTATTTTCTGGAGTGTGTTTTCAGCAGTGGTCGAGCCTGTGTGGTGGCTCAACAGTGCCTCCTCAGACATGCCAGTGTTTGGCTTATAGCGGCTGGGGATGGAGGCTGGGCCGGGTCTGGGGCTCTGAGTGCGGCGGCAACGTTGGCTGCTCTCCCTTCGCTGGGCAAACTGGTCCTGTGAGTCTCACACACTGCAGTCATTCACTCTCCCAGCACACACAGGATAGAGTATGGATTGTTTGGAGGCCAGTGGCAATGCCAGGAATGCTGAGCCCTAGTTCCTCTCTGGGAAAAAAATGGTATTTGGTTCTCTGTCTCTCACTCTTCCCCTCCCTGCCTTTGAAAGGTTGTAGCAGTCTGATGAGAGGGATCACTAGGTGCATTAGCAGACCTGCTTCCTCTTGCCTGCAGATTCCAGCCTGGCCGGTCAGAGAGGCCCTCCCAGCCATAATCCAAGGAGAGCCACTGGTTCCACATCGGTATTTCCTGACCCAGTCCCACATCCCTAGTGGCTCATTTACAGTTATAGCAATAAAAAAACAGAACGCTATATAGGGATGCATGCATAAAATATCCATCTTGAACTAAACATTGGGAACTGGCATCCATTTTGAGTTTAAAAACATACAAAGAACTGCCCATGGGCCCATGCCATAATTTCTTTATTTATTTAAGTGTTGTATTTTATATCAGAGAAACACCACCAGCTGCTTATTGGCTAATCATGTCAGTGATGTTGCTGCATAAGTGTGTATTATCATCTTCATTTGCTTCGTTAAACACATGAAGGAGATGATCATTTATGACTTAAACAGTCCCACCATATGCAAAACCATGATCTTTGAGGCGCGTGGACTCCTCCATCCCTGCAGATCTGATCTGATCCAATCTCGGCCCGTGCTTTGCATGGCTGTGAGTCCACTTAACAACTGTAACTGCAAATGTAATAAGAGGGGTCAGAAAGGATATAAAAGCCACCAGAGAAGGGCTTGTAAATCTGTGGATGTTGAAAGGCAGAAATAGGTGAGTAGATATTGTTTAAACACCACGGGGACACCGTGAGCTACAAGTGATGTCAGGTGGAAAAGGGATTTTCTTATAGTTGAGTGATTCTTTTCAGTGCTTTGGTAAACAACAAAAAAAGAGTCAAATTTCATCAAGTACCAGAAGTGCATGATTAACAGAAGACTTCCTGAAACAGCAATAAAAACAGGCATCAAGGGGCCAAATGGAGAATTCAGTAAGAAAGCGCTGTAGTATCCAAAAACATTTGGTCAATCAGATTAATTTTAGTGCAAAAAAAGCTAGACAAAAGGTGATAATGTGCCGGAGAACTGTTCAAGGAAACAAGTATCTCACAGAAGAACACTTCACCAATTCCTCCCAGGCTGTTGTCAACCTCTTGTGAAATTCTGTTTTATGTGTGTCTTTGCATGCCAAGAGGAGATCCTTGGGGTTAAATCCCATCTGTTCCTCCTCCTACCAAGATCCTGTACTGTCTTCTGAGAAAAATCTAGCGAACGATAACTTCTTTATATCAGTGATCTCACCACAAGCTCTCATTTCAGCTGAACATAATCACAACAAAAACTTTATTTGGTCTCATTTTTAATCCTTAAATCTTTCAAGTAGAGCCAGAGGTGGAGAATGACTATGGAGACATGGTAGAAGTAAAATGATGACTAGAATTATCTAAAACTACGGAAAAAATGTTTTTGAAAGCTCTCAAATAATTTGTCAAATAAAATAATATAAATAAAAAATGGAAATGGTTGTCCAGCTAAATTAGTAGGTAGAATAAAAGAGCCACGGGTTGTTTCTATTGGTAGATTAATAATAATATTAATACACAAGATAGATTAGAAAGACGCAAGTAGCATTTAATTATACATGAGATAAACATCTTGGAAGGATATAGAGGCTCAAGCAGCTTAAAGCATGAAATGTCAGATGACAGCCAGCTTCCTTCTCTGTCAGTAAATCAGGTTCTATTTAAGGAAACAGCAACAGAAAATGCTGCCAAGGTGCAAGGTGAAAAAGTAAGTGATGTCCATTGAGTTGTTTTGTTACTGAAGCTCTTGTCAAACCTGTTCCCAGCTGTACAATTTCACAGCAAACAAGCTGTAATTCCACTGCGTTAGGCCCAATAGCCACAATTATTTTGGTTGAAATATACTTTTTTTCTGTATGTTCCTGGAGGTGATGTCCGCTTTACCTATTTTGTTTTAACCTTGTGCCAACTACCTGGCTTTGCCCAAACATGAAAAAAAAAAAAAAATGCAACATGAACAAACACAGGAAACATTAAAAACAATGTTAGTGCTATTTCTTTCCAAACAACAGTTAAACCCAGCATTTCGGGTTGCCGATTAGGTCGATGTGCACAAATTTGAAAGGATGGTACCAGAACTGGCAACCGCTGCACGCAGCTGTTATGTTATAACAAGAAATAGTTTCAGCAGAGGCTGATTTAAATTTTGTCATCTCAGTTTTCTCATCAAAAATAAGCAGAGCTCATTCAGTGTCTTAAACATTTATCTGGGGCTTGCACTTTTGTTTCCAATGGAAACTGTGAAAACAAGTCTGTAAAAAAATCTTTTTTATTTTCCTCACATGTCAAAATGTGAGGAAAATGTTTTTGACAGTTAACTAGAGTCTTTTGCAGAAAATCCCCTCTAAATGCCCTCCTTTTTGAATAAACCTGTCCACACACTAACCAAGAAAGTAACTAAATGCAGGAAGCGTGACCCTAAATTTTCCATGTATGGTCACACAGGAAAGACTAGATCTTGTGTTCTAGCTCTAGTTTCACAGCGTGGACTCTTTCCACTGTGATATTATAAAATGCACACAGTTTGCTCAGAAACGCTGTCATTACTCTCAAAAGTGATACTTAGCAAGGTTGGATGAGACGTTCACATGCCAACAGAGGGGAAGAGAAGAACATTCCTCCATGTGTTTGGCTTCACAAAAGAACAGATTGTCTCATCCGCTGAATGAAGATACACTTTTAACTCTATGTGGATCACTCTTTTATAGAAGCATAATGTTTCTGCTGAACATATATATATAAAAAATGTCTGTCAGTCAGAGAGAAGAGTTTTTACTGCACCCATGAAAGAAAATATTTTAAGATTAGGGTGATTATGGCCAACCCTGTACTATTTTATATGAATTAAGGTACACCTATGCTTTAGTTATGGCCAACCAATGTCCTAAATGAAAGGAAAGGGAGAATAAACACCTCTGACTCAGGACCTTTGGTTCACCGCTTCATTTCACGACCTCCACGCCCTCCTCCTCCACCACTCCATCCATCTTCCCTCCTGTTCTAAGCTTGACCCTCTTGACTGCCCACATCACAGCCTTTTCCCTCACAGCAACATTTACTTTCTTCTGGCAAACTTTAATTAGCTGCTGTGTTACGACCTCGGCCGGCGCTTGCTCCTTGTGGCTAATCTGTGTTTTGCATGGCTGCGTGGGATTGGTCCAAATGCAGAGACCCTGCCTACCATGCTGTTCGGAGGGCCCTGATTGGACATCAGACCAGTCCGGCTCTCCAATCAAATGGATGATATTTTGTCAGACAAACTGTATATTCTCAGTCAGTTGGCGCGGCACTGCATCTCTAAATCCCAAGCACCTCCTTCAGCACCTTTTCCTTAGTTCACCTCCTTTTTTGATCTACAATCAGTCCGAGCAATGAAGAACTATAATTCACCAAATGCACCTGGTCTTACGTTGCTTCCCTTTCCCCTGGTGCTGAGACATAATGCTGTCATTTAACCTCAAGCGTGTCCCACCTAGAAGGCAAATCAGGCCCGGAAACATCCAGAGCTCTCTGACTTTTCTCTCAGGAGGAGTAGCCAACAATAACTGTCCTCCCTCTGTCATGATGGATGTGAAAGAAAGAGCCAGTTCTTATACTGTTTCACATATCATCACTGAATTCCAGGAGCTATTCTGTGATGATGTCTATTTCACCTTTTCTGGTTTCCAGACTTTGCTCACTTTATGTCTCATCTATTTCAGCTTCTGATTTTGTACATTTGTCTTCCAAATGAATTGTACTTCAGACATAATGCTAAGATTTCTGTGTTATGGCTTCAATATATTCTGGATGATTGAAACTCCTGGTGGTGGAAAAAAATGTATTTCCCCCTTGATTTTTGGACTCCATGAAAAGTGGAAATTAATATCAAGCACTCAGTTACTGTGATTTTTTTGCAATTTAAAGGTATGAGTGCTTTATTTCTGATTTATACCACTGGTTTTACTCTAATATGTCACCACTAGATACTAGTTTGCAGATGATGATTACTTATGAAACACATGACAAACATTATATATCAGTGTGTGAGATTTGCTGCCAACTCTTCTAACCTCTCCCTTTCCAAGCATTTGACGTCTTCAGTTCATCACAGTGCACATAGAGACAGACAACCACTCACACTCACATTCACACCTACGGTCAGTTTAAATTAGCCAGTTAACCTAATCCCCATGCATGTTTTTGGATGGTGGGAGGAAGCCGGAGTACCTGGAGAGAACCCACACAGACACGGGGAGAACATGCAAACCCGGGCTGGGATTCGAACCCAGTACCTTCTTGCTGTGAGGTGACAGTGCCCCACGATAGAAACATTCCAGAAAATCAATCTTTTCCAGCAATAATATATGAATACAGCACTCATTCTGCGCTTTTAACTTTTACATATGAAGCAAATCTGAGCACCTCTTCCACTAGTGGAAAACACACCTTTGTTTTTTGTCCAAGGGAAAAGACACTTTTCTTGACTGTTCACATTTCAAACTAAAAATACCCATGAAATTTATGACATGAACTTGATTCCTTTATACAACAGAATAACATTCCTCAATAAAGACTGTTGTCTGTTTTCTTTGCAAGAAAAATGTGACAGCTGTTTGCACAGTTATATAGAATACAGCCTCAGCTAAAAGCAACACTGCATGAAATCATAATAGATGCAAAGTTTCATAACACTCTGTACTCTGTGGAGTTGGCACAGTAGCACAAATGGCAAGTTCTTGGCAGGAAGTAGACTTGAGGGTTAAGTTAGGGTGGCGGCTGGCGCTGCAACTGATTTCTATGGGTTTGGATGAAAAGTGACTGGCTTTTTATAGCACAGTGGCCGGGCGGGGTCACAGGGTATGTGTGGCTCACAGCATTCACTGTGTGGGAGTGTGGCACTTGTTCAGACGGAGCAGAAAAAGAGACAGAGACAGAGAGGTGGTAGTGATGGGAAGGAAAGACAGCCAAGACCGAGAGTGAGAATCAACAAAAGAAGAGAAATGCTAAAGCATGAGGCATTTCAGCTTAATCTCCCCCAGAGATCTCTCTCTCTGTCAGTTTGGAAAGGCGTCATGAGCCACAGAAAAGAGAAGTGCTGATGGGAGTTCAGCAAATGAACAATGAGTGAGACAAATGAACAGAGACAAACGGACAGAAAGCTGCCAAGCATGCCAAGCGCATGCCAGGCCACTCCTCCATCACAGCCTCAGAAAATAGTCCAGCCTCAGCTCCAGATCCTCAATCACTCAGCTTAGCTGTCTGTTTTTCATGTGCATATATGCATGTTTGTTATCTTCAGTCGAGTCAAACAGAGTGATTTACACACTGGGGGTGGTTTCCAGCACCCATATCTGCAATATAACAGATGACAGAGAGCTGTACGGTCATAGTGTCAAACCAGTAAATCCTCTCTGTTCAGCAGCTGGATGATGGGGACCAGAGCACCAGACAAGCCCTGTCATCCAGACAAATATATATATATATATATATATATATATATATATATGATAACAACATTGTGATCTGTGAAACTACAAAATCACAATTTGTTAAAGTTATTGAAATAAAACAGAAATTGTAATAACACAGAATAGTCCTTTAAAACGACAACACTTTCTCATTCATTCTTTTGTTTAAATCGTTGTTACACGATGAGCTCAGACTATCAGTTGTGTAAAGTCGATTCCCCTGAGTTATTTTCGATGAAGGGAGACCTGAATAAGTGAACACACATGGAAACAGGCATGCTCGAGTTGAAGCGCCTTTGAACTGACAACCGAAAAAATACTGTCTGTTAACTCTGCTAAAATAAAACCATGTTTCATTCTCTTTTTGGCAAATGAATAAACACTTTTACATATCTAAACTCTGGCTAGCTCCTCCATGAAGCTGCATATTGTCAGTCAGTTATGTCCAGGCAAACCACGGAGAAAACGCTGTGTCCTGCTTTCACCCTGTGCAGGCACAGTTAGATCATACAGTGGCCTTAGTGGGGAGGCTCATCTACATTATAGGGTACTATAATGACAAAAACACGGCAGTGACTTGGGAGCAGCGCCAGGGTTTCCACTAGTGGCTGCCTACTGTGATTCAGTTCCCAGGCTTCTCCATTGTGCCCTCAGCCTGAGTGCTACCAGGAAACAAGTTCCTTTATGGCGCAGCGGCTCACAGGACACCACAAGACGCAATAACAGCCGCCAGGTCGATGCGGTTACAAAACAAGTTGTAAGCTCACCTGAGTCCAAGGTGCAAAGTAACGGTAACTCATTATGCCACTGCCAGGGAGGAGGCCCACATCAGGCCAGGACAGGCTGGATTTGTTTGTGAATGGGCCATTTAGCTGGAATCTTTGGTGGAATTTTAACATGTTGATACTGGTTCATTCCTTGGCCGACTGGAGAGCACGGGTTACAAATATAGACAGCTGTGGTTCCACGCTTTAAATATTAGTGCCTGTGTTCAAAAGTAACCTTTTCATTTTGAGTATCTAAATGAAACAAACTTTCTTTGATTGTCAAGAAAAAAAAAATTTAAAGCAATTTGACATTTACACCTGTGATGTTGTAGGTGCACTAATCAAACACAAAGACCAGCATTTGTAAGTCTGTACTTTGTAACACAAAAGCTGTTCTTTTCACAAAAGACATCGTACGACTGTTTCCACAGGGTGAATATCACTCCTCAAGATGTTTAAACTGACCTTTATCTGCACAACAGCTGTGGATCTCCTTTAACAAAAGCTCAGCTTTAGAAAGGACAAACCACTTTGTAGACTGCCATTTCAAAAAAGAGTGTGATTGACATTCATAGAGATATAAACTGCAAGGAAACTCAATTTTGGATAAAAATGACAACTTGTAAAGTGACTTAAATTCATAAATCTATTTTAAGTCTGGTAATAGTACATGTACACTGAAAGAATTTCTGCTCTTAATCTGAAAAGTCAAATATCATCACCCTATTAAAATAATGGCCCAAGTCATTTTTTGGAAAACACAGAAAACTGGTGGCCAGCATTATCAAGAGGTGATTTAATTTTATGGCCCTTTTACACATTTTTGGCGATGAGGATTTGGCGCGGCATAAGTATGGTCTTGTATTATGACCAAAAGTGCAGCGCAGGTTTTAGTTTAGCGTCGGGTAAGTAAAACCGGCGTCTCCACCATGCTTCTGTGTGAAAAGTGAATCGCAAAACACGGAAATGCATTTTGTACCATGTGTACAAGCAGGTAGTGCTTTATGTCCCTCTCAGCAGTTTGTAGTTTTTGATAGACCGGAAAGACATGGAAGCCTCCGTATGAGCGACCCGCTCTATGTAAAGACAGATAACTGATTCTTCGCCCAGGAGGATAAGTCAGATTGTTGGCATAGGTTATTATACACCAACAAGGATCTATTTATGAATGAAGCTGTTGATTTGAGGTAATAAAATACTTTAAAAATTACATAGTGTCCCTTTAAGTGGAGCAGATGTGGATGGTTTTGAAAACTGAGTGATCCTCCTGGATTTTCTGTGCATGTCCTTACCCCTCCCAACCGAGCTGCTCTAGGATGCGGTCTCATGGGGAAGATCCAAAGAGAAAGCTCAAATGGAAAGAACAGGTGAGCCATCCATCTCCGAGATTCACCGTGGCAACATGAAAAGACAATTAGACTGCTTGAACAATGAGGCCTTTGTAACGCTGCCTCCATTTCTTCCTGGATCGTTTTTTTTTCTTCCCCCAAACACATTTCAAGCTCCATGTGAAATAACAGTAGACGTCAGAGCGAAGGAGGTGTTTTCGTGTGGCATCCTGGAAGGCTGGACTTAGTGAGACAGGAGGGCAGACAGGTGCTGACAGAAGGCAAGGGACAACAAGTCTGAGAGCATTGAACAAATTATCACAGTGAGGGAATTCATCACCTAAAGTGACTGGACAAAGTAAAATGATCCTTTTTGGCCAGTGTGAGTACAGATCACACCTAAAACTTCCTGAAAGACTTCTGCAACACTTCTGAATACACACTGATGGAAGTGATTGAGAATATAGCTCAACATGATCCCTTTTCACCTATAAAAACAAAGGCTGTTCGATCTGTGGCGATACCAGAAGAGGAACTACTTTTAAAGTTCCAACAAGTAGTGGGCAAAGTGTTTCAATTCAGAAGGGCAGAATAGCCAGCTGACATTAGTATGTTTGGGAAAATGATCAGTGCAATCAAGCCCAGACCTTTAGGCAGTAATGTGATTACATTACAGAGACTTAGGGGCTTTAATCATGGAAAATGTCAATGGATCTTGAGGGAAAGTACCAAGCTCTCATCTAGTTCCTCTTTTGCACAGACAAAGTGTGCCCACGCCTGTACAGTAGCTGCATGGTACTGAATCTGCTAAATACAGTACAGTAGGCCTCTTTGCCAAATCTCCATCACCCCTGCTGATGTTCATATAAGCCATGTGATATGGCTTCTAACATTGGGAGCTATTGTGAAGGAGAGAGTTTTGTCAACATGCACTTTTTGGGCCTCCCTGCCAGGCTGACAGCTCCCCTGAGTTCCCAGCACTCACCAGGGGGTCGATGTTATAATGGCCATGTGGGACAATTTTATATGAAACACCTCTTTGCCTTCCAGGCCTGTAGCTGTTAAATCCCCCTTCAGACCCAGTCCTACCAGCAGTGCTCTAAGCTCCCTACTGGGGTCAGGGACTGAGGTATGGAAGGCTCTGGAGGAAACTGAGGACTACTATAGAAAGTGAAGGTGAACATACAGCTGGATGCACAGCTGTATATCATCTTGTTTTTTTTTTGTTTTTTTTTTCTCTTTAAACAGTTTGCAAAGGAAGGGGCCATGAGTGGGACAAGCTGTAGGATGCCTGAGGCAGGAAGTGAAAGTGGTAATTACCCACTACCTTTAGGTAATGGTGCTTAATAGTCACTTTATCTGAAGCCTAATTTTAAAAAGTGTTGAGTGAGCGTGCCCTGCATGCTGTGACATGCTTTTGAAGTGTATATTAGAAATATTTCCCCTCATTCAAAGTGCAAACTTGCTTAATATGAAACAATAACCAGTTTGTTCCAACTTTCATTAACACCACAGCTACTGGTGGTTGCTGTTGGTGCATAATCATGTCTTCAGAGTGATAATTGTTGTTTAGTCAAAGTTTGCCGAAGGAGACTTCTGGTAATACCATGCTGTGAGTTGTGCTTAGACAGTAACAGCAAAGAGCTTTAAGACAATTTATCGTTACTGCTGCGTACTGTATCTTCTTATCTTGCTGCCAGGCTTTTGGGGGGTATAGTTTACACTGGAAAATAGTTTTTGCTTTGAGCGTTTACATCAACAAGAGGCTTTAAAAAAGCTGTCCTCGAGTCGTAAAAACAGCACAGTACAGTGAGAGGATATTCTGACATGGTTGCTGCTGCTGATGTTCACATAAAGGTAAATGTGTGTGCTTGACACTAAGAGTCAACAGGGGCATTTCACGAATGAATATCTCTCTAAGGATAACAAATGATATTATTTCTTCCTCAATGACAGCAAAAAGATAAACATGCATTTCTCTCACAAGCAAAACAAAAAAAAATATTTCATGGTCACAAATTTTGTTTCTTCACAAACATTTTATTTGGACTAAAACTGTTATTCATCTCCCACTCTGTTTTCCACCTTATGATTGACATCTCTTCAGAGGATAACAGCCATTAAAAAACATGTTGCATGTCCTCCACATGTGTCATAACATGTGGAGGACATGCAACACAGCATGGAGTCACATTAAGAATTTGCTTTCGGCTATGAATGAGGAAACTTTCTCTGGACTGGATTTTGGTGAATCTGAGGGGCTAAAGGTGATGCCTTGAAGAGGAGAATGGATCTCCTCCTGCTCCCGTCTGTTACAGAGGATATGTGGTGATGTGAAGCCCACAGCTCACTCTGCTACAGTTGATATTGGTGGTGGTGATGGAAGACTTTTCCTGTCAGGGAAACCAGACTCTAATAGCTCCCACATGTCAGTCATTACAGTAGAGAGTGATGGTTTTCTGTGTTTTTCTTTGTGTTTCTTCTCCCAATTTTTGCTTATTGCTGTCATATCTCCAAGACCACAGTTACAATATTCGGAATCATAAATCACATGAAAAGTATCTGGTTTGACCTGAACTTTGCTCTGCAGTCTTGAGTGAATGAGTCTAAATGATACTCCAGTCTGAAGCTATATCTGTAAATCTAACAAGGTGAAAATGTTTAAGAGTGGCTGTGTATTGTTTTAAAGAAGAAACAATGCTCCTCTACTAGGATTTTGGTCTGGTTTGACCAGTAGCTCATAGTAGCTAATGGTGGCTGTTGTTGGCCTAATATGGCTAATATTCTGTGTATATATTATATCACATTTCTCATTATTTTGGTCTCTGCTATCATTCCTATTTTAGATAATATTTAAAAAAATATTTTTGCAATATTTAAACATTTAAAGTTCATTACTGAGATCTGCAATTGCATCTAATAAAAGCCAGACAGGCCAAGAAACATGAGTTAGATGATCAGAGGGATATTAATCAAAATTACAGGTATAAGCCAAAATTATTTAAAATGGGAGTACATTGACAGACTTTACTTGCCATATTTGGACACACACAGTTTTCTTTTTTAAACCAACATTTAAAAAATTTTACCTCTAGAACTGTCTGTAATCTTCTCATGTATTTGGTCCATCAGGCGTTATTGCAGTAGTGTCAGTATGTTCCCAAATCTCAAATACTTTGGTGAATACAATGTCATGACAACAGATACAAATGACAGCGATGATAAGCAGGCTTGTCAACTTTTAGTAGGGAAGAGAAGACTAATTGGATTTTTTTTTCCCCTACCGAGGAAGGAGCATCACCACAGTGTTACATTCCTTCAGCAGCGTCGTGATCCACAGGGAGATCTGGAGAACAACATCCCTCCTGTTCAATACCATCCCTAAGATCTGCCACTGTTTACCTTTCCAATCCATTAATCACACAGAGGCTGAAGCAGTTTAACACGTGATCCAACGCTCATCTCAGCACACATGTAGGCACACGTTTACACCTGTGGTGCAGTAGATAGCTGGTTCCTCTGCGAACTCTTATCACAAATGACATTGATGTCAATTACCTTCCTCACTAAATGGCAAATTACTCATTTTTTAAAAACTTTTTACTCAAAAAAATAAATGTACTTACACTTTGCAGACAATATAAATTTAAATAATCATAACTTGATAAAGTTTAGGATGATGACACTTACTAAGAGAAGCTAAATTATGCACCTGTTGATCATCATTAGATAAATTTGAAATTAGGAAACAAAGATGTAACAAAGGCCTCAAGACTTGAAGCTCATTATTATACCTCAGCTCCTCAGTGGGTTAAAGTAGGTTTGATTCTACTTGATTGATTGAATACAATTTAAATTAGAATCGGTGACCATGTCTGAGAGAGACATACAAGTTATTTGTGAGTACAAGGTAGTTTCATTGGGTTATACATCACTAACATCCCTAAAACTGTAATGTTAAGTAATGTGTTACACTGCTCATCAGCAGGACAGGATGGTCTCATACTTTGGTCTTGCATTAATCTCTGGACATGTTTGTTCTTCTGCTCTTTGCTGATTCCTAATCTGTACTGTAGGTTTTTAACGGGGTTACTGTTTCCAAGCAACAGCTTGTTTTGCATCCCAAGCTGTGGCTGTGAACTGGCAGTGGGTCTGATAGGAAGGCAGTGCCTGCTAGCATGGGATGCATGGGCAAACATCACCTGGGGCCGGCCGAGTTAATAATTTCCATTCAGGGCAGTCTTTGTGCACAGGCAACGGCTAATAAGCTTTCCGCTGGAGGTATTTTGACTTTATCAATGACTTTGGGAACCAAACTGTTTGCTGGTATAACACACACATTATCAAATGCCTCTGGCCTTTGGGAAGGGACAAAGAGATTCAAAGTGGTGGTGACATCTGGCTGGCACTGTCCCATCTGAGCTCATCTTGTGAATCCCCCTCATACTGAACTGGCACACTGTCACAAGCCTGTTGAGACCGCTCAGTCAGGTTTATACAGCCATGATACGGATCAGCGACTTGCAGGAAAATGACATTTTTCTCTCCTCCTGCGGTGCACCGGCTGCTCTTGAGATGTGGATGGGCCTGCACTTTCCCAAAAGACTTTTCCCCATCGTACCCCTAATTAGGAAGGAACTTTCCGTGCTCATAAACGCCACTGAGACCATCAAAAGGAGGAATGCTCGGAAACGGAGACGAAAGCTCCAGGAATCACAATCTTCAGGCTGACGGAAGCCTCATGGATTACTATTTACAGTGTCACAGGCCTGGGAAGCCAGGGAGGAGTGGAAAAAATGAAAAGAGTTCGAGCGATGGAATAATTCGTAGAATGTCTGGCCAGACCGCTGGTGGGTGGTGACATATAGCAGCTAAGGGTTGCATATTATAACTTACAGCAACCATACATTTTCATATAGGGGCTATCTGGAGTTCAGGACAAAGGGTACGGTACAGGGCAGGCTCTGAGGTTTTGTCTTTAGAGGTGCTGCATTACAGAACGTCAGGGAATCAACAAGGTCTTGCCCTGGAGCTTTCAAGCTTCCTTCAGTGTTAACACGTTGATGTCTAGGAGGGACCATCTCCATCTGTGCTGAGCCTGATGGCAACATTAGTTGAAAGGGTTCCTTGAGCATCGTCAAACAGCATGAAGTGCCTCTTAGATTGAAGAGGAGCAAAAACGGCCCTTCTGCACACTGATCGATAGCTCATTCTCATTCCTCAGCCGTCAAACACCAATGTTTGATCACTACCTTCAATGCTCAATTCAAGGCACCTTTTACCGCTGTTATGAGACGCAAACATAACAGTTAACAATGTATTACCATTCAAAGCAACAGTAATCAATTTTTGCTCAAGGAAAGTGTTTTTAGTGATCTAGTTTAAAGAGCGAAAAACACATACAGGTTGGGTGGGTTTCATTAGGTTTAACTTTCACATTACAAACAAGTTGTTTGCTGTCCGTATTCATAACGTTGAGTCACATTTCACTTCACAAATGTAATTATTGGTTTGTAACTCAACCATGCTGTTTTTTCCTAAACCTAGGTGTGTTTTTGTTGAATTTGCAACATTCAAATGATGAATGACTGGAAAGTCAAGGGATCACTGAATAGATTCACCCTGAGGGAAGTGGAAATATCTGCACTAAAATTCATGGCAGTCCATGCAATAGATGAGTCATTCAAAGTCAAAATATGTAAAACTCCTAAAAGTATTTTGGATTCTTCATTTGGGAATGCCTTGATGGTGATCAAGTCTGAGCAATATTGGTGATTAATACTGCCATGTCTATAGAGCCACTCCACAAACAAAGACACTTTAATATGAAACATTATGACATTCTATAGCGCTAACTAAAGCTGCAACACTGAAATAGTTTTGGTGAAGAGCATTTCACCTGTTGCCTCTGAGTGAGAGGAACTCATTCCTTTACACCGTCCACATCTTTAGACCTAGGCCAGGAACCCAACACAGGCCTTTTTCAAATATTGATCCTTATGTCTCGTAAGCACAGCTTTCATACTGAGAAACACACCACTCTGGACTAAAACACACTTCAATGGAGCAATTGCTTTGGCCTTCAAAAACTATGACAAACATGCTTTGGGAAAGCCAGACTAGAATGAAACAAATACGGTGCTGGCTTGAAATTCAATAGTTCTTAGTGACAAATTGAAGCAGAAAAACTTATTTGTTTTCATGTGGCACGCATTAGCAGAAATTCAATGTAATAAAGAAAACGTGTTAGAAAGCATGGTTTGGGACTGTTTCTTTTGCAGTATAACATTGACTGTTTGTCTTCCCCATTAACATATTTATATTGGATTGTGTTTAAAAGAAACTGCAGCAAAATAATGAGAAATTTACGCATGGATAGAAATTATTGGAAATAACAGAGGATAGGACTAGCATATGCAAAATTTGACCAAATTGGTGGAACTCTTGAGAGCTCGTCAAAATAAGATGTAGGCGTTATAGTTGGCCTATAGTTTACATCTTTGGATCAACTGGTCATGATGCTGGCGTTGCTGGTTACTGCAGTTCTCCTCTCTTAAATGCTCTTATGTGTTTAAGTACCGCATTAGTAGTAGACGATAGTACAGAACAGATTAGCCCTGCAGTGCACACAGCTCCTGCATGTAGGTACATCTCTCTACCAGCCATATACATTCAGTTTAATCTGTGTTAACGTAATTAACCCACTGTACCTACTGGGGTGGGGGCGGTGGTGTCTTTGAGGAAAAGGTGACACATACAATCTTGCTCTCAGCCTTTAGCCTACATAAAATAGAAACAAATTGTTTGGTCTCTTCTTCATAATCTTATTCTGATCTCATTTGTCTTCACTATTATTCACATGCAGTCTGTTATTAGGCCCCCAAACAAGCTGTGTAACATAAATAACAGTTTTTAACTTTACATTATTTAAGATTTACAGTTTGCTGACGGTGTTTTTACTTTGACAGTTTAATGCTTTTACTGTCGTGGCATTGGAGGTGAAAAAGTGGAAAATGATAATTGCTGAAATATGCACAGCAGGTCAGAGCCTGCACAGTGTTTTAAGGCTGTGAGAAGTATCTCCATCTTTAATAATCTGTTAATATCCTTGCTATCAATCATGAAAACAGAGAACCCAGAAGTGGACCTTGACTATACGGGGACAAGCTTAACTATCAAAAAAAAAAATAAATAAAATAAAATAATTATCATGGTACAGGAATTGTGTATGACCTCTAAAATATGCACTTGACCTGACTTTAACATCTCACCGTTTCCGTCATTTTTGCATTTCCCTATTCTCCTTCATCCAGCAGCCCTTTCATTAAAATTCCTTGGATTTTTTGACGTGAGCCAAAGCTGGAAGCGTTCACTCAGTCTGAGGAGGAACACACTTATATGGTTAACATAAGGAGAGCGGAGCAGACGTGTTTCCCTAAGGTGAATATGGTCCTCCACTTCTCGCCACTTAGCGCTGTTTTATTCCTTTTCGTGTCTCTCTCACATATCTGTCATTTCTAATTACAGAAGTCCACTTTGGAGTATTGCAGGTGGGGAAGGGCTGCTCGGCAGATGTGACCTCATTTGAAGGGGACATGTGCCACAGTGGTGGAAACAGTGGCAACAGTGGCGCTGTCACAGTGTCCTTGAATAGGAAAATGACTAACGTAGAGCCACAGATCTGCAGGGACTCTTCAATGTGTCTCCCTCTCTCACAGCTGTATCTGATCTGATGACATGATTTATAACAGCCTCTGGAAGAGGATAACTGCATTAGTCACGTTGCACAAATATGCACCGTGTTATAGCTCCCTCCTGCTAGTCTGTGAACTATTATCGCAATGACTGACAGACTTTAAAGGGTCAGTCCACCTAAATCACAAAAACACACATTTTCTCGTCTTACTCCTGCTCTAGTAGTATGTAGAATGCTTTGCCAGGTTTTAAGATATTGACCAGTGATTTCTGGCACCACCTCAATACTGAAGGTAAATGGAATTTAGTTTGCATTGCTCAAAGCTTCAGAAACACTGGAAAAGCCACAGCTTCTCAAGCTAATCTACAGACCTCATTTCACCAACAGCCAAAAGAAAAAAGCTGGGTAAATTTTATTTTGAAGAGCCAAAATCACAGATTTTCCACAACTGGATTTCAAATCTCAATGAAATATGACATCCTACACTCATGGACACTCTATTTGGAAAATGGAATGAAAGTTTTTCACAGCTCTCATCTCTAGCCAATCAGAATGACCTAAATCACTTTTTTTTGCAATTATATAAACAGTTTCATTAAATTATGGATTGGCTTGTCTGCTTTTTTTTTTTTTGGAAATACAAGCTCTACAGACTATATAGCTTGAATTTAGTCCCAAATCACCAGAACCACCCAATATCACTCCGTCCTAGCTTGTGGCCACTCTGAATGAGACGTATAAGTTGGTTTAATTTGATACATCTGCTTGTATTTTCCTTTGACTCTGACCCAGAGAACACATTAACACTTTCTGCCACAGTGCATTTAGAACAATCAGTGATCACAATTCCACTCCTGTTACACTGTGCCATGAGGATAAACCCAGCGGATGTTATCCCCACACTTCTCGTGAGATGGTTTGGCTGAGAGGCTTTTCTTGTATTTTCCTTGATTAGGCACATGGCTTGCTGAGAATGAGCCAAAACAGAATGGTGCCATGTGGAGAAAAGGACTGTGTGACAGGTATAATACCTTGGACCTCATGAAAGAAATATTAAAGGTCAGGGCATACAAACTGGCAGAAACACGGATGATAAAACTATTCAACTTCGGCCAAACAGTCTCCTGTGTTTTTAAGCAGTGTTACTTTCAGCTTCATGTTGCACACAAGCATGAAATCACACAGTTCACATGTGCCAACACATGAATACCCACAAAAAACACGCTTGCAGTCTGAGTTCTTTTATTTACTGCTTTGGCAGTGCACGACAGGGACATGGGATATATTATGATGGAAAATTCCTGGTCCTGGTTTCCTGAATTAATATGAACCAAATATAAAATGTCAGCTCCAATTTGGGTATTTGCGTGAAAATGAAAAGGGGAATTCAGTCAGAGCACAGAAACAGCATGATATGCTCATGAAAGGAGGGTTTGCTTTTACTGGCTGTCCCACTGGTTGTGACTTTCAGCTGCACCAACACGAGGCTATGATTAAGCTCGTCTGTGTGGTAATCTGTAAAATGTTGAAATATAAAGAAAATGATGACTGACATAACATAACAGTGATTCACCAATAGCCAGTACTTGGAATTGGTGCCACAAGCATAAAGCGCCTGGTGCCTCAAACATTACGCTTTATACATCTCTGGTTTATCAGAGACAAAAACAGAATAGTGCTCCTTTTTCCAATGACTGATCAGATCTTCTTAACTGTCTGTAAGGAAAAACTCTCTGATGCACAGGACAGTATGTTTTATGTTTCCACGTCATTCATTTAGTATGAGCACTGAACCACCACAAATTTTATTGTCTAGAAGCCGATGAGAAAATAACTCTACTTCTCACTTAATTTATTGCCTCAGTGAACATTGCAAACATGAGTTTATGGTCTCAGTCTCTAGTGTCAGATATTCTTCAATACAGAATGATGGTTATTTAGTAAATTAAGGTCTCCTTTAGAGTCAAAAACACCATAAAGTAGGAGATGCTTAAGGGCGGGCCTCTGTGTGATGGACAGGTCACTACCAGTGTTGTCCAGTCTGGGAGTTGTCTGTGTTTTACATTTAACCTTTTCACAGTATGTTTTCAGTTCATGAAAATTAATTTTAGCTTTCAAATACCATGCCGAACTTGGCAGTTCATAAACCAATGATTGACGTCTCTGTGATAAACAATTCTGTATGTGGTTGACATTAACATATTTTTATGTCAGTGTTGTATGACACCATGGTATTAGTGGTATGTGTGTTTGTTACCAAAGCATATGCTTGTTCTTTGGGGTAGTAGGTGGGTCAATTGAGTTTCAAACTAACAACCAAAGTGTAGAAAAAAAATGTAAAAGAAAGCAATGACTCTCTTGAATTAAATGTAATATATATTGTTATTATTATTCTGGACAGAGATACGTGGTCACTCCGGATTTCTGACTACAGGTCAAACCTTGTTAAGTAGGGAAAATTAAAACGAATGCTGTGGGGAGAAATTGTTATAAAAATGATCGTTGCCCCACAATTTAGCTATGGCACAATGTTGTTACCAATTAGGGTACCATCTACCACTTTTAGACAACTGGATGATATTTTAAAACATTTTCTATATTATTTAACTTTTGAGATGGCCAAAATAGTAAGGTACTGGCAAGCTACAGAGGATAAAACAGCTTGGACCGATGTAGAGAAGGTGATATGGAGGTGTCACAGGAAAGTCAAAATAGGAACTTTCTTTCTTTATTATTATCGGGGGTTACTTCTTCCAGCAGAGGCTGAGCTACTGCTTGGATTTTTTAAACGCTCCCTCATTGTTGTGATATCTGAAAGACATCCTGTGACCTGCGGATTGTTGGTTGATCCAGTTAGTCCCATTCATACAACAGCCAGAAACAAAGTCATTAACTTAGGCCTGCACTCCAGGGACATGGAGATCCCTCACCTAATCTGTTTCACCTCTTGTCACTGTCTCAGGTTGTTCTGGCTTGTTGACTTGTTGAGTCCTGTGTTTAGGTTCCACCTAAATTCTTGAGGCTTCACCAGAAGAAGTAGTAATAAGTAGTAGCACATTCCAGCACAGTTTTAAACCAACCAAATATAATGATTTAATCTTAGTAAATTATCAACAACTGGAATGCTTATTAATGGGTCTGTCCTGGCTGGAGAAAGTAATGATAAGTAGAGATGAGAAAAAACAAGGTACCTCACAGTCGGCTAAGTGGATCAGGGTCGGTTTCCCCCTGGGCAAGATTAGTCGTCTTGGGAAATGAGCACAAGTAGGTATTAGCACAGTGACACAGTCCCATCTCCTCTCCATAACACTGACAGGATGCATAACACATGCTTACTGCATTAAGTTTGAAATGTGCTATGAAAACTGTGTAGCCTTAATGTTACAGCCAAATAAAATGTGATTCAATTACGTCACCATCTTCACTTCTTTATTTTAGAAAAAACAGCATGTTTGTTTAGCTACTGTGTACTGCTGCTGCTATATATATATATATATATATATATATATATATATATATATATATATAAAAATAAAAAATATATACACACACTGTATAAGAAAGGAAAACATATGGAAATATGATAGTCTCCTTTCATGTGTGTGATGATTTATTTGCAGTCTCCTTCCATTGCGCTCTGTCACTTGTTGTTTTATCCATATGAATATGAAAACTGCCTTTGGTGTAATGTAATTGTGTCTTAAACCACATCTGTTTTGTGTACATGCGGTAATGTCAAAAGAAGTTATTGTCTTAACATGCATTTAAATCTCCATAGCTCCAAGATAAGAAAGTGCACACTGTTACTGTGTGTTTAGGGCTGTTTGATTCTACAAAAGCTCTATGTAGGTATACCTCAGTGATCACTTGGATACACATTTAGAATTTCAGCATGGGATTGGTCACAGTTGTCAGCTGTGCAGACAGATGGCTTTGGATGGAAAATGCATCTGGTTGATGCACCCATAATGTTTCCAAGAAAAATCATACAGGGTTCTCTATTCATGATACTCCATGTGTGGCAGATCAATGATACTTGTTGAATCCTGTATACTGACACAGCGTGTTTAGAGTAGAGCTTTGCCTGTATGCATTGTAGTCAATTGATATGAGTTGTGACATAATACAGCTGGAATTTATCCAATGTGTGTGGTATATTTCCATGCTAATGTAACAAATTCAATAACCAGATTGAGTGTCTATCTTTATAAATTGGCAGCACTCAAGCTAACATTACAGCCATGCTATCATTACTTTTATTGTTTTACTAATGTTCCTTGTGTGAGGGAGCCTTCTGTGCTTTTAACCTGTGCTGTCACTTGATGGTTTGGAACACACACACTGGTTATTACTGAGTTACTATTACATGCAAATTCATCTTTCCACAGTAATGTTAATGGTGCCCAGCCTATTGCAAGGGTTAACCCTTTAGGTCCTGATCCTGTTTTGGCTGTTTTTTTTTTGTTTGTTTTTTTAAATACATGCCCATGCTTGGTATTTTTCAGCACTATTTCATCTATAAGAAGAAATAGTTATTATTTCACTATAACTACTTAATTAACATAATGGGCCAAAAGATACACAAAAATCACCAAATTCAAATTGTTTAAAAAAAAAAAAAAAGTATTTATTACAATAAAAACCACATGCTCCATCAAATGTTTTGGAACTTTAAAAACTAAATATAGGTTGCAAATATGAATATGTAAATATAAAATTGAAATGAAGTTATACCATATACAAATATTTACAATAAAAAATATGATCTCGCTGGCGTGATCATAGACCCCACAGTGTTAAATATGCCAGTTCATGCTTAAAATGAACTAACACAAAATTCAGTTTACACATATGAAAAATAACTAATTCATGTGCATAGTTCACTTTAAAATAAAAAATAACTATGTTCACATTCCTAAGGCTGGAGCCTAGCTCAGCTGTCTTAGGGAGAAAGGCAGGGTACACCCTGGACAAGTCTCCAGTTCGTCACAGGACACAGAGACAGACAACCACTCACACTCACATTCACACCTACGGACAATTCAAATTAGCCAATTAACCTAATCCCCATGCATGTTTTTGGATGGTGGGAGGAAGACGGAGTACCCAGAGAGAACCCACACAGACACGGGGAGAACATGCAAACTCCACATAGAAAGGCCCCGGGCCGGGAATCGAACCCGGCACACAGTTCACAGAAAATATGAACGTGTTCAGTAAACATCATTCATTGAAAGAGTTCATCAGCTGCCCAAAGTGTTGCTGTGTCTAGTACAGCTCTCTGAAAGAGTGAAACATACTTAACTCTGACATGAGAGGAAACAAAAGGCTGTTCACTTCTCATTTCTCGAGATTAGTCACCAAATACAATCTCTGTGTTCAGGCCAGAATGTTCTTTCCTTCCAATGTTGAAAGTCAAAGCGTTTATGCATGGTTAGCTAAACATTATACCGGCTTAACCAGACTCACTTTAAACTCATCAAATTGTGATGCATGGTCATTGTCCCTCAGCGTCTGATACAGACATACCGTGTCTGTGTGAGATGTACTCAATCCATCCACAACATTATCAGATTGTCAGAGCAACTGATATAGAGCAAGAAACTCTGAAAGGGGAGGATGGTTCAAACAAACACAGGAGGTGTTCATGTGAAACCAAGTCAGTGTTGTTTTTTTTCCCCGTTGTGTCTGTCTGTAGCCTACTTAATGCCAGCTACAGTACATAGCACATGTTGGTAACTTATTTCATGTAACAAACATTTAACTCTTTTTCCAAGTAGTTCTGTTGCATAAGCAAACTTAAAAAGACAAACCATAGTAAAGTTTATTTTGAAAAGAGACTACATGAATCAAGTAGAAACGAGAAATGAGTTTTCTCTAGTGGCTGGAGACATAAGACACTTATTCATCTATGATATTAGAATTATCTTTCCAGACTTGCCAGCATGGCTGCTTACTCATTTCTATACGTGTGGATGTTTAAGATGATGACTCTTTGGTCTGCTTATACACTGGTCCTCTCACACACAGTGGAGTTGTCTTAACAGCAAACACATGGATCCTGTGTGCAGCTCTGTTTTGACACCCCATATAGTGGAACTACAAACACAGCATTTTTAAATTGGCAGCAGTCCGTGCAATATGGAAGTCATGAAGGAGCATAAGCGGGCCATGCATGGTGTCAAGAAAAGAGGCGCTCTACACCAGCTTTTGACACATTTAACGTTTGAGGAGGCAGTTGTGAATATGATCAAGGACTCTTTTGTTTGCTTTAACTGGAAGGTCCTTGTGTCTTTGCCCGTGAATATCCTCAGTTCACAGCACGTGTCAATGTAGCGCTACCAGTGTGAGGGAAATGCACAGAGAAGGTCAAATAGGCAGCTTGCAAAGAACCACAGAGTTTGTTCACAGACAGCCTACAGAAAAGATTCCACATCAGCGACCATATGTAATTAACTGTTTTAGGTAGGTAGCAATAAAACTGTATTTGTCCGTTTTCGTGAATTCCTGCCTCCAGCCACTGAGGCTGTCTCCATCATGCGGGCTTGACCCAGAGGTTGCCAATTTGTGTCTTCGTCTGCCGCTCTAGTACAGGCATGTGGTCTAAGTGAGAAAAAAAGAGGAAGACAGAGCTGAGGCGATGCAGCGGGATGGAGATGGATGTGGAGGAGAGACAAAGAAGAGGAGGAGAGGATGATGTCTTTCAGCCGTACAGGCCATAAACAGAGCTGAGGTGAAGAGTGCATGCCAGAGGAAGGAAATGCATATAATTTCATGTTCGGAAGTATTGAAATATGCTACAATGGACACAACAAAATAGAGATAAACAAACACTTCTACTGTCATATTACAATAGGAGTTTAATATCCGTGATAAGAATACTCAGAGACTTGACTTTTAGTTTGTCTTTACCCATGGCCATTTCACATTCTCATTGTGCCTCGGGCCGGGCCTTTCTCCCCACAAGACCAAATAAAGTCAGCCAGTTTGTGGTTGCTGATGTCATCTCCACCGTTTAAATGATTGCCCTATAATCAGCTCGGCTCTGCTCTGTGATTGGCCGGTCCAATCTGTCCTCACTGACTTCTGTGGGGCTGATGGCAGAAAAGATGAAGGAACACATGGCAACCTTTCAAGACAATCTTCCACTCTGCACTTGGTGGGACCATTGACTCAACTGATCGTTTAGACTTCAAAATAAATCTGCCAAAATTAAATTGAATAAATGAGAATCTGCTTTGACGTTTCACAGCCTGTGGATGCAAATTTCAGTTATTCTGTTCCGGTCATGAGACTCATTTAGGGACCATATAAGAAGATATACAGTTTAATTAGTCAAAAAACTGATGATTGAGGTAAAGCTTTGGATTAAAGAACTAATTCAGTCATGAGGGATTGAGCACTGTAACTCTGTATCTGTTGTTTCTGCCTTACAGTGTTCTTATTATGTGATCACAAGACACTAAAGCACGCTCGGAAAAAAAGGCTCACTAGTCAAGAGCTGCTGAAGTGGCTGAATTTGGATGGATGAGGTTAGTATTGAATAGTAGGCTACATTGTATTTGGAAATTGGACCTTCTTCAGAGAGAATTACTATGATTGCCTACAATTACTCTCTCAAATATATCCACAGGGGTGCCCAAATAAAACACAATATGGCTTACCACAACATTTTGCAACCCGTCATTGAGAGCCACAACTTCTTCTGTTTAACATCTATAGCTGTCCTGATACAAGCAGGTCTCTGAGATTTATGCAGGGTGCATGGTATGCTGACAAAGAGCGACCCGAGTGGCCAAGAGTCTATCTCAGACCCAGATGACTGGCCTGCTGCTGACCCTGGACCAGACCTGTCACTACGATGTGTCTCCGGCACATCAAGTGTCAGCCTGCAGAGCACTGACGCCAGCCACAACAGAAAACAACAGTCATCAACCCATGACATCAAGAGTGACAATCTGGGGTCAAATACAATTCAGTAAGAGAATTCAAAAGATCTATATACAACACCAGAGCATGAAGACAGCAGTAACAATAATTTGTTTTGTGAAGATATTGTTTGGTTGCTGTGTGTTGTAAAAGCAAGCTGCCCCACTGGCTCATATTAGCTCGTGCCCACCGCTCTGCTCTCCTCTCATATGGAAATTACAGCTAATAATCCAGTTCACCTTTAGGTCAGAAAGGGATCACAGGCCCACACTTACCACAAGGAGGATAAATCAAACGCCCCCCCCTTAGGTGCAATCACTTACACTTAATGAGAGACTATACATGCAGCCTTCATCCCTTTGGTCGTTGACCTGAAAAGTGTGCGTAATGTGAGTGACTTCTTCTGCTGCTTCTGTAATGCTTTGGTTCACCTCATTATCTCACAGTATTGGCTCATGTTTTTATTTATTGTTAAATACTGTAGTTTGTTCTTGTTAGTTTGTTGCTCTTTGCCAAGCAGATAGGTAAAGAAAAACAAATTGGCCTTTTAACTGCTCTACTTTAATGAAACCTGCTTCCACTTCTGTGCTCATTAAGTTCAACACTGTTGATAGTTTCATCAGAATTGCACAATTAAATTCTACTTTTATAAATTGTGTTTGATTACAACCAACATTTCAAAACTTGACCAAATAAACATTCCAAATGAGTTAAAAAGAACATAAGGGAAGGGAGGTGAAGCATCCTCAACCAAGTTCAGTTGACTCTTTTATGCTCTTTTTGATTTACCTCAACCTCGATTTATATACACACAGACATTCCAAATAAGTCCAACTTTTGTCCTGCTGCAAATAAAACACATTCCTAATGGCAATTCTAACACTGCTGGACTAAGATGAACCAAAATTGCCGTGGCAGAACCTGATGTGCTCGTTTATAAGGTCACGCCATGACCGACAGATGTAGGGTGGTTCACAGGATGAGGACGAAAAAACAAAAATGTCACCTGTCAACATCCATCCCCCACCCTGCTGAAGGGTCAAACATTAGCTCAGGACAAAAAGCAGCTCATTGAAGAAATAGGAATTCAAACCTAAAATTGACCAGAAATAAGATGACACTGCCATCTAGTGGACATTAGTGTTATTGCATTGGACCAGCCAAAATTCCAATTTGGCCTTTCTAATGTCCACACAAATTCCAAGCACTAGTGATCAAAATAGGTCAGAATCAGAGTTAGAAAATTGGGCTCACACCATTTCCACTGACGTTGAATGGGCAACCCTGACCCTAACGCTAATCCCACAAAAACTCAGTTGAAGAGAGGTTTGGAGACTGAGGAGGCCAAACCATCTTTTGAAGAATAACTTCCTCTTCTTTTTTGTCTAGGTGAGTCTGACAGAGTTTGACAGAATGCTTCGGGTCATTACCTTGATGCAAAACACAACTTTTGTCAGTTTGTGTTTTGAATTTTCAATTTTTGGGAGCTTTTACACACTCATACCTCATTTTCTTAGTCTGTGAACCAATTAGTGTTTTTTCCACACAGATATTCAACTCTTCAGACCAGCTTTTCTCAAATGTCTTCATTTCAGCGTGGTGCGATTTGTCACTGATTCTTCCAGGCATTTTTCTGTCATCATAACTTCCAGTTTCTTCTAGTCTCTTCAGAGTGTGCTGAACTCCTTTGTTGGACACATTAAATGTTTTGCAGTTTCTCTTTCAGTATATCCTTCTTTCCTCAATGTACAAATCTGCACTTGTTCTTTATCAGTTGCTTCTTTCTAGCCATTTCTGGGGTAGTTTGTGAGAGAATTTGAACGCAGTTGAGATTTAATGGGATTTTTGTGTGCAGAATCTCAGAAGACAATGATTTGTCTTTTACTTTCGCATTTAAGTTGTGACTCTTGCAAATCTTCTTGACCCTATAATGAAGCCCTTCTTTTCTTTTGTTGACATTTATTCAGCAATGGTCTGGTAACCTGTAAGGTAAATTAAGGGAAATGGTGCATATCAAAGGCAAAGTCTGACCATGCAGTGAATACATCCTAAAGTACATAACTCATGCTGTTTTTTAAGAAAGGCATTGTAAACAGAAACTTGAAAAATTGTTGGCCTGTATCGACCTTGCTTCCAAACTTTTGGCCTGTAGTGTATACTGTATAGTTTTCCATCCCCCCTCATCCTCCTGGAGGTTGGTTCATCTTTGATATGGAATCACTGTTGGTGCTGCTTTGAAATTTGTTTTTTGTGTCCGGCCTACCTTTTGTTGTATCATCCCACTCCGCTTCCAGGCATTTTTGTTTTGAGGATTGTACGTCTCACTCTCAGTTCATGTTCCACAAAAGATACTGTATTTCATGTTGGCTTTTATGTCTCCAACCCAGGGATGATAAATGGATAAAGTTTTCCTCCCTCCCAAGCAAAAACGTTAGAAGATGGAAGAAATAATCTGTTTTGGAACCACTAGGTGGCAGCAGCGCAGTGTTTATTCAACTTGGCAGCTCATAAAAAAACTGTTAGTCTTTCTCCAGTTTATCTGACTCACACCCTATCCAGTCACTCACACACACACCTCTCAAGCAGTAATATGTTGTTTCATGGCTCTTTTTAAGCACTGTCAGTCTGATCCAGTGCTGTGACTACAAGAATAAATTCTCAAAAAAAAAAAAAAAAAGTCATCAGCACACTACACTACTTTATTTGTAATATTTATTTTTATGCATAAAACTTAATGCCGGTCACGCACATGACCGCACTCCCAATAACTTTACAATAGATACGGCATCCACACTGATGACGTCCTCCTGCTCTCATCTCACTTTTCCCCACATTTCACATGGGGGAAGGTCTCGTATGGTGAAATTGCCTGTTATCAAAAAGCAATTTGCTCTAATGAAAACAGATTATAGATATGGGCAATGAAATTGGTCTTGCGTTTGAATTACTAAAGTGTCAGGCTTGATCAGTGTATGTCTGGATTGCCAAGTGAGTGGGAGATGAGATCTGAGCCCATGGCCAGTGTCGCTCAGATTCCTCCATTCAAATGGTAAAGTAGCCTCATGAGAGAGCAGCAGACAGATGCATGGGAGGAAAGTAGACGCACGGATGAAATTCACAAAGCAAGGGTGAAACTTTTGTGAATCGTGACCCAGATTTTATGGTTAAATCAAACAATTTACTTCACAAATGCACAGCCGAGAGTTTTGTTTTTATGGGAAGGCGTACATTCTCTGGTAACAAAATGAAATCCCCTCTAACAGAAGCTTTTCTGTTCTCTTATGACAAACATTCAACAGTTTGATACCATCTCTCTGCCTGTCCTGGTAATAAAAATACACTGATGGGAATGGAGAGAGGAACGGCTGATTTGCTCTGAGTGGGATGAGGGGCTTACTGCTGACTCTGAACCCAGGAGTCTTTGTCCAGCAGTCTCATTTACCAATTCTACAGCCAAAACAAGTTAGTTAATTAGCGTCCTTGATGTTTCTACTCCTCATTCTGGCCTTCCACTCCTCTCATGCTGCACTGTTACAGAGCCACAAATACAGATGCCATAATGTACGCACAGTTTCCTCATTTGACAGGGGCTTTTGATTCTGCTGAGAAAGAACAAACTGCCATGACACAGGTGCCACAGAGGCCTGTGTTATGTGATTTTAATGATTCAGTGTATTTTGCTCAGCAGAGAAACCCTGCAATGTGAAAAAAATGACAAGTTTGTTTGTCAGGACACATCCTGTGCACTGTGCCAGGCTGGGAGTCTGAGCCAGGGATGCCAGAGTGGGCCAGTAAACTGTACATTACTATACATAATTTGTCCACTGTGATGCATTATTATTATTATTATTTTTGGTACTCATTCAAATATTATAATATTGTTCTCCCACAGCATATAAGAATGAGACACTCAAAGTCAGTCTCTTTGGCCATTTTGTGTCTCTTCGTGGTCATTTTGCACTTCATTTTTGCATCTTTCTGTAGGTGCTTGACTTTCTCTTCATAAAGTGAATGTGTCTGAACGAGCAACACCCATAGCCCAACCCCTTCTCCATTCACCATCCGCTGAGCCAGCAGCTAATATCACACAACAGCTGGATGACTCAGTCAGGCTGACTTGCTTTCGCTATTACCTCAGTTTGTTACATGTATGCTGTAGCAAAATGTAAAGTTAATATTGCATGTTCAGCCAACACAGGGATTACCTTTGGCAAATCCAAACAACTTCTAAGGGTATTCTCACACTAACAATAGCCTACAGCAAAAACACAGGCATCACACAAATCAATGAAAGATTTAGACTTTGTAGATCTGAGGAAAAAAGCAGCATAGTGCAGCAAAAATATTCATTTTGGCTCTATACTCAAGACAGTACAGCAACAATCTGTAACACACAGCACTGGCCTACCACTGTAGTGTGTGTCTCTGCTACTTTATCTCTATGAGATACTGACATATTCTCTGATCTTTCAACCCTGGAAAGTTATCACAGCAACCATTATGCTTAAAATGATCACATGCACTTTCTCTTTTGTGCTACTAGAATGTGTCAGTAAAACTTTTCCCCTGAGATGAAGCTTGTTAAAATAATGTATCCTCCACAAGCACAAGCTGTCACTTTATAGTCAGTAGAGCGACTCCCACAGGCATCTCCCACACTGTGAGTGTTACGATATACATAATGAGAGCCACGTGATTACAAAGCAGCTCAGTAGCAATACCTCTGAGATTAAGACTGCAGTTGCTAAGTCACTCTTTGAAAGGTTACTACAAATTAGCTCATGCGTGGACTTAAAAAGACATTTCATCAACATGTATGGAATTTAAAAGGAAAATTATACGAGTGAGAGGAGCAATAGAAGATCAGCTGGCAAGGGAACTGGAGCATGAAATATAGGAAAAAAAACACTTCTGAAGATAATACAATCTTTACTGTGCTGTAAATGACATAATCCGATTATGAACATTGAAAACATTGCATTTTCACTTATTCTGCTGTTACTTTCTTGCCCACTTTGCTGAAGCTCTTGTTCCTCATTTGCAACTCCTTCTCAATAGTTTCTAACTGCAACTGATGACTTTCAGCTGCTTTTCATGTCATCATTGGCCCAAAAACGAAGGGTTTTAGTTGGCAAACTTGAGGGCCGAAGTGGTCTTTGATGTTGTGTTGGAGAGAAAACAGTCAGTTTTTTTCTAAGAAGGGCAGATCCATTGTAGTGGAAGGAGCATCTCTCCAACATATTAAATCCCCCTTAGGTGTGTGTGTGTGTGTGAGGGGGGGACCTGTACTGTGCTTTATATATTTATTTATTTATTTATTTATGTGTGTTTTGTTGTAGCATCTAACTACTCAGCTTTAAACTCAGAGAAGCAAAGCTTTTCGTGATGAAACCCTTAATTTATTCAAACAAAAGATGTTACAATGCATTTGGGTGGATGAAAAAGATTGAAATAATTATATAACAGAAAAGAGAGTTTCTGCATTATGTTGCCTTTAATCAGGTCTGATTTAGGGACCCATGAGACATCAGTGGCTATTACTGGTGACAGTGCATTGTAGATGGTTGGACAGGTTAAATCATAAAAGCCTGAGGCAGCAGTGCTAAAATGAGCACAGTAATGGCGGATGATTTGTTATGTAGAACAAATAATGACTTTACATGTCAGTGCAAATGGTAAATGCAATCAAGGTGTCAGAGCATAGCACTTAGACTCCTATTAGTGACATTAACTAGATTCATGTTTCTTCTCCATTTGTTCTTGGCAGGTTGCAGTGTCTTTGAATTTCTCTTATAAATGAGCCTGAGTTTGTTGATCATTATTGCAGAGGATAAAATAGCAAACAGTCTTGAAGGAGAAGTGCTGTTTTATTCAAATTGGACCTTATTTCTGGGATAAAATACTGCCGTTTACTCACCCATTCACTTTGGAGTCATTTGGAGTGCTTCTGATGATTGGATTTGATGATATCCATTTAAAGGAGTGAATGGAGCACTGAAATGCAGCCAGTAAATTACACGAACATGACCATTTCTCAAATAACAGATGTTTAATAAGGTGGGCTACACTATTACTTTTCTTATTTGAGCCTGGAGTTGTCCATAACTTGAGAAAATTCTATCTGTAAACAGACTCTACTTCCTGTATATCATAGTTTACTAAGGACCCCTACTGCCCATCTATGTGGCCTTCACAGCGCCTGAAGTTAACATAAGTATTTTAGTTCAGGCGCTGTGAAGAACACATAGGTGGGCACTAGGAAAAGAGATAAGATGTATTCTTGATCCAATCCCTTTCTCATCAATTGAAATTTGAACGGGTAAGTCGAAATATTGATTGGTTGCTTCAGAGTGTTTTTTTTGGACTATGTGCTTGACCGATCGTCTTACAGCGGGCAGTTTTTCCCCACATCCTTCACACAAACGACGCCTGTGAGACAGCACAAGAGGGTTACATTTATCTGTGTGCAATGGTACACAGAAGTCAAGTTTGGGTCATGGTTCGGTTTGGTACACCAGAAAAAACAAACAGAATAAATCGCAAGGTACTGTTTCTTTCCACATATTTGAACATGGTGCAAGTGTCAAAGACAATCTGGGGGACTGACATAGCTTTTGATAAATGACAATACAGAAACACTTCTGTATTATTCTGTACAAACAGGGAACAAAAGCATACCCAAAAGTCAACAGGTCACAACTAGCTATAAAACTGAAAACATTTTTTTGCAGAACCACATCCAAAGCACCCCAACATCTGTCGCCTTGGTGATCTGCACATCTGTGTGGTGCTGTCAAAAGTGCATTAGCATAGTAAATGTTTTCCCATCGACTTCCCTTACAACGGTGTGGCTCTAAGCTCTGAGTCCACTGGTTCCTACAGAAGATTAATCAATTTTTCACGTCTCACGCTGTAAACAATGTATCATCACCTTAAAAAACATGGTCATGCATTGTTAGCTAATGATTACAAGGCATGCCACCTAATCTAATCATCTTGTAACATCAATGGTTCTATTATAGCCAGGAACCCTTTTTGCATGAAATACCCAATCTCTCTCCCCTTGTTTCCTTGTTGTCCTTTAGATCTGCTTTTGGTTATCAACTCTGTAGGAACTATGTCTGCTTACTGTTTGTGCTGAACAGGTAACGTGCAGTGGATTTTTTTTTTTTTCTCCAAATTCTAAACAGCTGTTGGAATGTTTATTTCAATGACAATAAAGGAACATGTCAGCAGTGTTGGGGAAGCTAGCAGAAGTTGAAGTAGAGTAAAGCTATAGAAATCTAGTTTGGTTAACGAAAGATGCTTAGATAAAGCATTCCAAACTACTAAAATAAAAGATCAAAATAACAATACATGTGATAATAAATAATTCATAAAAAAGTCAAATGTCAGCAAAAGATACTGCTGAATTTAGTTTATCTCAAAAGGTTTATTTCTGTTGCAAAGTTGAACAATTTAACACAGTGGTTTAATGTAGCTGAACTACCAGCCAGCTACTGCAACATCTAGTTGAACTATTAGTTCAATTACATGTAGTCCATCACTCCCATACACGACAGGTCATCCAGTGCAATAGTGTGACTCACTGAAGTGTGTCTTTAATAGCTTTTTGGACTTGGACACTGGGTGTTCTGTAACAAAGATGAAGCCTTCTATCCGGTAATGCAAGATACGTGGAACAGAAATAAAATATGTGGAACAGAAATAAAAGAAAGCTTTTGGTGCTTGTATGAAAGTAAACAGAGGAGAAGGGAAATAATTTAGTCGGGAAGTGTGAGATACAATTGTCTGTTTCTCCAAACTGACAAAGGATACAGTGGTCCCTCCAGAATTAATACTGCTCTCCAAATCCAGTACATAGAGTTGAATGGATGAGAGCGACCCAAGGAGACTGGGAGAAATGACTTCCTGTCTTTGGGGTAACAAAAGGCAACAATGCAGAGCTCAGAGGGATTTGGAAGGTCTGCAGATCAGCAGCTTTTTCCGCAGCAGAGCTTATCAGCCACGTTCCACTACAATTCCTGGATTTTAGATGCCTTATTGATCTCAGTGCTCCTCTGCAAATACATAGCCAAGCTGTTTTTCTCTCCGTCAGACACAAAATGAATATACTTCAACATGTTTTTAAATTAACACCCATGCGATATATTGTTTTGTACCTCTGTATCTGTATGTGCAGCCAGAGTTTTAATTAACCCATATTTATTAGCTGACTGGAGACCATAACACTTCCAGTCTCCTTCTGCCAGTAACACATTGTGCTTTTGTTTGAAATCAATTCATTTTGGCAATTGAAGCTTACAGTTCTTAGGCCTTGATTGATACCTGTGGTGTCCATTTTAATTACTCAGTAGTGTCTGGACCCTTTGAGGCAGACAGAACTGCAAATTGTTCCTGTCCTGGCTTGAAACAAAGTTGAAGACAGGCAGTTGGGTGAGATCGCTGACAGCTGCTGGCAAGTCGATGTGATTATTTAACTGGCAGGTCTCTGCTTTGTTCCACCATCGCTCTGGGTGTAAGAGGCGACCCCCTGATGGTAATATGGTCCCTGCTGATAAATGATAGAGAACCTCCCAGGGCTTTCACTGTGGTCAGCTGCCCTCACTTAAAAAGGTTTTTATTTAAGATGGAGGACTACTGAAATGTGTGTGTGCACGGTCTGCTGCTCAAGAAAAAGAAGGGATGTTTTAGTGACATTTAGAGCTGACATTTAATAGTTGTTTATCCTGGTTGTTTGTTTTATTATACACAAGGCTTTACTGTGAACTTAGGCAGTGAAATTTTAAATGTTGGTACGCTGACTTCATCCTCAGGGTTCATTCTGTGTTTGTCTATCATTCTAACAGCATGGCCGAGCTCCGGCTGTTGCCATAGCCACCGGCTGTGACTAGCAGTTTGGGCTGCTCAAACATTAGCAGGATTCAAAGCAGATAGTATGTCAGTCAAAACATTTGCAACCTGATGTTGAAAGTATGTTCATTTTATTTGCAAGATAATAATATGGTGGTGTTAGTTAACATTTGCCACTCTAGGTTGAGAATTTGTGACTGTGAAAGCTGTGATTAGCACTATGTTTATAGTTGTGGCCAGGGCTGTTATGATAAGCAAGGGTGTGACGCAGTGGTTGTAAAGGGGACATAATGCAAAGAATTTGGGATTTTACTTTGATGCTTTATTGTTAAAAAATACCTTACTTTGTCATGTGTGTCTGAATGTGTATTCGCCCTTTGTGTGAATCTGTCTCGGCCTAGTCTGCTCTGATTGGCTTGCAAGAAAAATACGGTGCACCTTTGCTGAACCGTCATTTTACAAAACTAAAATATATGTTCAGAAGCTCTGAAATAATGAATTTTTCGTGATCTGTCCCCATCAGAGTCAATATGTAGCTGTGTGCCATGGTGACAGTTTGTGTTTGAATCTGTCAATAGAACTTACCATTCTCCATGATGGGGAAAAATGGCATGTTGTCACTCACTTTGTCATGGTGTGTGGACATGTGTATTGGGTGATACGGCTGAACACATCTGTCATATCTGATAGAAGCACCAGATTCAAATAGTGGTGTCTGGATTGAAATGCTCTAAATCTGATTCAAGTTCAGGCCTTGGCAGAAGTGCGAGCAAAGGTTCAGAGACTCCATTTTTGGTGTGAATGCCTTTGGGAATGCACTCACCTTTCAACCCCAACGTCACGAGTTCGAATCCGGGCTCCGGCAAACAAATGAAACACCATAAATAGTGGTTTAAAATGTTGCAAATGGCTTTTAGGTGAAGCTATTAATCATTAGCAGGTGCGATTAATTAGTTAATCAAGACAAATAGGCTATATACTATTGGACCAACCGATACGATGCTACTAATACTATACCACTTCTTCCTTCTGCTTGACAGCTTGAGAATAGCTCAGTGGACAAAGAGCTGCTCTTTCAGCAGTGGGATTGTGAGTTCAAGGCCTGTAGTTGCTGGGAATGTTTTGTTTGCTAAAATGATGAGCATATTTTGGCATCATTATTCAGTTTCCAGCAAGCATTACATGATATATCAATGCACTTTTTAATTTTTCTACTTTCATATGATAGTATTATCTTCACTGGCTTTGACATTTAGCCTCTTAAAGACAGCCATTGTAGCCTGGGTTGATGACAATCCGTGCAGCTGAATTTCCCAGTGTCCTTGAACGCCTCAACTGTTCATCAGCTGCTTCGCGTTGCAGCTGATTAACTTCTACTTTGAGCCACCTAGCAGTGGCGTATCCAGGAATTTTTTACTGGGGTGGACAAGAGGGGACACACAGCTAGTGTGGGGTGGCCCAGGGCAAACCTCCGACGGGGGGGTTCCATCATAACGTCCAACCTCTCTCCCATGATTTCCTGTCTCATGTCAAATAAAGGTGTCTATTCTCATAAAAAAGTCTCTTTTTAAAAGTCATTTTTAAAATTCTATTTCCTCCTATCACAGTCCTCAAGTATGTCTGCTTATTTGAAGTATGTTTAGTCTGTAATAAATGTTCAGGGTTAGGGTACAAATTGTCTAAGAGCCATTTCCTTGTAGTAGATTAGAGTCCTTATCTCTTCAAAAATTGGATTAGAGTAGCAAAATTTAACTGCTCTTAACTCATTTCATAGAATCCCATAGAATAATCTGTCACCTGTATTTTAACCTGGTTGCTCCACCAATTGAGGTCATCTTGTGGTTGCATGAAAACATAGCATTCAGGTAACAGAACAGAAAATAAATAGCTTATTCATGTTCCTGATAAAGGTATAAATTAATACATTATCGACAGACGTTTTTAATCCAGTTGCTGAAATCAAGTGTGTCTGTCAGTGTGTCCTCCGGTTTCACGGATCGGCAGTAACTAATTGGTGCATGGGGGGGGCACCGTAGACGTGGCTCTGCGCTCTGCCTCTCTCCGTGGCTTCGGCGCATTGTGTGTGCGCGCTGTGCAGAGCAGGCTGGCAGCAGCAGCGGCGGTAAATTCATCATCCAGGATTTTTGGGTTATATTGAACAGATAATCTTTGTTTTTTTTTATTGTGAAAGAAGTTATAAATTGTGACTACGATGACTCTTTTGCATTCAAAGCTGGCACCGTTTGGGTCTGCTTCCTGTGTTGACAAACTTGACCAACTTCCTGTCAGAGCTGGGGTGGCCAATGAGATTTAAGGGGTGGCCCTGGCCACCCCAGGCCACCCCCTAAAATCGCCAGTGCCACCGAGGTAAGTGGTTGTGTCTCTCAACAGCTCACTCTTTAACACTAAATACCTTGTAAAATGAATTAAAAACACACAGTTTCAGTGGTTTAAATTAACACAACAATGTTGTGATAACTGGTGTACCTCTTACAGTTCACACTTCAAAGTAACATTACAAAGCAACTATTCATTCTTTATCAGTTAATGTTTGCAGTGCTTTTAATGGTTGGAAATGCAAACATTGGCTTGCTTAGTTAGTAAGAGTCTTAATGGTTTTCCCTACTTCTTTTCACACTGAGAACTGTTGTCTTGTTCACTCAGTAACTAGGACATCACTGTGAAGCTGGAAGATAAAAAGTGAATCTGTCATGTTGTTAACAGCAGTCAACTGTTAGCTACAAACCAGCTAATGCTAATTTAATCAGTAGCACTGTTAGCAGCAGCAGCTGTTAACTGTTAGCTGGAGACCAGCTGCTCCTCACCTAATTAAACATGTGACACTGTTAATGGCAGCCATTTTGTCATGTTCTGTCAGGATGTGCACTGGTGTAGCCTTATTAATAAAGAAATAAATTATGTTCTCATGTCATTTAGTGTGTCACAGTGTGTGGGTCTATTTTACGTTGCGCTGAATTTGGCCGGTGGTCTGTCATACATACTCAGAGAGAGAGAGATAAGAAAAGACTAACATCTTGTTTTCTCCTCAGACTGAAAGAAGACGACCTTCGCTTGTTTGATCGGTAAAATAAAATCTCAAGTCAAACTAAGAACATCTGATGACTGTGGAAAACTGCTTAGCTCCCTTTTCTTTTCTTTTTTTTAATTATTTTTTAATATTTGTAAAAACATAAGGAGTCATTGACATTGATAACCCAACATGTCCAAGTTCTCACTCATTATTGGATGAATAGCTTGTTATTCATGAGGGTCATTCCAGCTTTATAAACAATGTTGTTAAAAGAAATGCTAGAACTTTCACCAATGGGTCATTTGTAGTGCTGCACAAAGTTATGTTTAAAATGGAATACATTAATTTTACTGGTAAGTGTCATTTCAAAGTTCTTTATGCTATAATATTACAGTCTATAATTAGTAATAGTAATTCAATTACTTGCATTTTGTCACTAAAAATGCATACCGGCAAGTACTATTCTAAAATAGAGGAGCATTAAATCCTGTTGTGTTGCTTATTGTAGTTCATTAGATATGCAGTGGTATAATGTGACATAGTCATTTATGTTCTTTCCAGAATGTGGCCAAGTTGAATTATGGACCTCATAATGTAGCTGCCAAGTTTAACCACTTAAAACGACCTCAGACTTGTTCAGTACCATCCAACATTTGGTCATTTAAATCAGCCGAATTATTATGTATGAAATTACTGCAATTAATTCTATTTAAACCATTAATTATTTTTGATATCATTAAAAAGTAGGGGGATGGGACATTGGTGGCGATTAATCAGAGTGTGGATGAAGTGTGTGTGGATGAAAATGTGCCACATGTGCAGTCCAGTGATGTTGATGATGCACGTGAGAAAGAGCAGGAGCATTGTAGTGTTCCAGAGGTTGAAACTGAAATGTCTGAAATGTGTTTGCCTTCATGTTCAGTGACAGAGTCCACACCCTGTGTTGACATGATATCAGATATACCAAGACTGAGTAATGTAAAAGATCTATCTAAATATTCAAAACAGCAAAGGCAAAAGATTAAAAGAAGACTTGTGGCTTTGGAGAAAACTCTGAGCAAAGAGGATGAAAGGAACAGAAGGCAGAAAATTAAAGATATGCTAAAGATGACAGTGCTAAGAAACAGAAAAAATCCAAAGAAATCCATCGCTACAGGCAAAATGTTGAGTGCAGAAAGAGAAAGATTGAAAAAACAACTGCCCGATATCAACAGGACTCAAACTTCACATCAGAAATCGTTACAGTCAAGATGCTGGCTTTAAGCTGAGACAAAGATCATATGTGACCAATCGTTACAGTCAAGATGCAGACTTCAAACTGAGACAGAAGTCACGCATAACTTCCAGCTATCGCCTCAATGTTCATTTCAGACAAACTCAGAAGTCTTATGTCACCCATCGCTATGCCAACGACCCCGAATTCAGAACGAAGCAAAAAGCAACAATGAGACGAGTCATGAAAAGTAAATACCTTTCATTAACAAAGAGAAATATCATGTGGAGAGCGATGAGAATAAGACAAAAGTACAGACGTTTGAACAGACAAAATAACCAAATAGATAAGACTCAACAAAACCAAACAGATGACGGTCTTATCGGAGAAGCTGTGAAAGTTTTCCAATCGGAAATAAAAAAAGGTCCAACTCACGTTTGTACAGTTTGCCACAGAGCGTTGTTCCCTAATCAAGTTCGGCGCTGCAACAGAGCTACTTACGTCAAAAATTCTCTTGTTGTTGAAACTTGTCTGACAGGTGACTTTGTTCATGTTTGCAATGATGAATGTCATTCTCATCCTTGTACAGTACCTGATGAGAGAAAGACAGAGTGGATCTGTCACACTTGTCATGATCATCTTAAAAACAGTAGAATGCCTTCCCTTGCTACAGCTAACAACTTACAGCTTGCAGGTATTCCACCTGAGCTTAAAAATTTGAACATCTTGGAGAGACATCTTGTTGCTAAGTGTATCACGTTTGCAAAGATCATCCCACTTCCTAAAGGTCAACAAAGAGCTGTTCAAGGTAACGTTGTTTGTGTTCCTTCTGAGGTCCAGGAAACAGTTAATGCTTTACCCAGACTGAGAAGTGAATCTCAAGTGATGAGAGTGAAGCTGAAGAGACGATTGTCATCAGGTCTTCCAAACTGTAACTTGGTCTAAACTTGTGAGCGCTTTGCTGAAACTAAAAGAGGTTCATCCACAGTACGACGATGTAACTATCAGAGATGAGGCTGAGTTATGTGACCCAACACTTCCTGATGAAGGTGAGGATGATGAAGCTGATGAGTACAAAATGGATGATGATGATTATGATGCTGAGGATTTGATGGAAATTTTTGAGAACGATGCGCTTTGTGAGGCAATAACCGATGCTGAAATCATTGAACGGATTGATGACGGTCAGCCTTGTGATGACCATCAACCACAGCAGCAGTCACATGATAAAGAACAAGAAGGTGATGAACCTAATGATGGCATTGCTCTTGAGTCTTGTCTACAGCCGTGTGATGTTGCAGAGGAGATCTTGAGCTTCAGTGAAGGAATCTACTCTGTTGCCCCTGCTGAAGGAAACAAACCAGTCAGCTTTTTCAGAACACCTCATCTTGAGGCGATGGCTTTCCCTGTTCAGTTTCCCACTGGTCAAAACACTCTGGATGAAAACAGACCTCTGAAACTAACACCTTCCAGCTATTTCAAAACGAGGCTTTCTTGTGTCGATGATCGTTTTGCCAGAGATTCAAACTACTTGTTCTTTGCACAGTTTGTAACTGAGATACACCAAGCTACTTCCAGCATGAAGATTCAGTTGCGTAAAGGTCGTCCCTTTACGAGAGATGGTCGCAGAATAACTAATGCAATGTGGCAAGACAGAGAGGAAGTTGAAAGACTTGTGCGAAACAAATATGTCACCAGATTCATGACTCCACTGAGAGGCACTCCAGCCTATTGGGAAAAAAACACTAAAGATCTCTTTGCTATGATCAGACAGTTGGGAACTCCCACCTTCTTTTGTACATTTTCTGCTGCAGAGATGCGTTGGAAAGAAGTCATTACAGTCATTAAGTCTCAACAAGGAGAACGAGTGAATTTTGACGAGCTCGATTGGTCTTCCAAGTGTGACATACTGCGAAGCAATCCTGTGACAACGATGCGTATGTTTGACAAACGTGTTGAGGCTCTGTTCAGAGATTTGCTTTTGTCACCAGCTGAACCCATTGGAAAAGTCATTGACTACTTTTACCGTTTGGAGTTTCAGCACAGAGGCAGCCCACACATTCATTGTCTCATTTGGGTGGAGGGTGCGACTGTGTTCGAGGAGGATGATGACCAGATGATTTGCGACTTTGTTGACAAATACATTTCAGCTCAACTTCCCGATCCAGACTCAGAACCTGACCTGCATAAAAAAGTAACCGAAGTTCAGATGCACAGCAAAAAACATTCCAAGACGTGTGTGAAACATCCTGGGGCTAGTTGTTGTTTTGGCTTTCCTAAACAACCTTGCCCACAAACCATGGTAATGAGATCCATAGAGATTGATGATCAGAGTGCAGCTAACGCCGCAAAAGTCAAGCTCACAAAACTGAAGTCTTTGCTTGAACAACCTGAAAACGCCAACCTGACTTTGGAGCAACTTCTGTCTCTGAGTGAGCTCACCGTTGCAGAATATCTTCGCTGTTTACAATTGACGACCAAATCCGGTGCTGTTGTATATAAGAGAGATCCAAAAGACGCTTGGGTGAATTGTTACAATCGTCATCTTCTTGAAGGCTGGGATGCAAATTTGGACATTCAGTTCATTCTTAATGCTTACTCCTGCATCATGTACATCTGCAGCTACATCACTAAAGCCGAACATGGCTTGAGTGAATACCTGAAGTCAATGATTGAAAACGTGCGTCATGAAAATGTGAATGAGAGAGATGAGATGAAACAAATAATGCAGGCATACTCCAAAAAAAGAGAAGTCAGTGCTCAAGAGTGTGTTGCTCGTGTTTGTGGCCTCCACATGAAAAAATGCTCACGCAGCGTCGTGTTTGTTCCGACAGATGACAATGCTCTGAAAATGAGTTACCCTCTCTCAGCTCTAGAGAACAGACCAGCAGACTCTGAGAACGTGTGGATGAGTGGTTTACCTGATAAGTACAAATGCAGACCTGAAACACCAGAATTTGAGGCAATGTGTTTGGCTGAT
This sequence comes from Synanceia verrucosa, assembly GCA_029721515.1. Taxonomy (NCBI): domain Eukaryota; kingdom Metazoa; phylum Chordata; class Actinopteri; order Perciformes; family Synanceiidae; genus Synanceia; species Synanceia verrucosa. The sequence continues at coordinate 10,921,720 of CM056567.1, read as the reverse complement.
TTTGCTGCTACTTGTAGGATTGTCTATGGCGAACAAAGAAAAGGTCCAAATGTTCTTCCTCTTCTGAATGAAATGGGCTTTGTCCAGAGGAGAACTAATGACAAACCTGCTGTCATCAAGTATCACCGCTTCTCACAAGAAAAGAACCCTGAAGACTTTTATGGCACTTTGCTGAAACTTTACCTTCCTCATCGTGCAGAGTCACAGTTGAAAAGCAATCATTTCCCTACCTACCGGTCCTTTCATGATGGTGCTGCTGTTTGGCTACCTGGTTCAGAGCATCCAGAGTCGGTGCTTCAGATTGTCAAAAGAAACAGAGAGAAGTGTGAGAAACACAGGAATGACATTGATAATGCTATTGAAGAGTTTGAACAAACTGGTGACATCAGAGATGAGTGGTCTAACTTGGCTCCAGAGTGTGAACTACAGAGGTTAGAGTGTATTGAAGAACTTGAAGCGAGACCACCTGACTGTGACAATGTTCAAGACAATGTACCTGATTTGAACCTTGGTTCAGACTCCAGACCAGACTGTGCAGTAACCAGAGAAGTCCCTGAGATTGCTCCTACAGTGTTACGTCAAATGTATCAGAACTTGAATCAGAAGCAAGCATCCATGTTTTACACTGTGAGAGACTGGTGCTTGAAGCGTGTCTGTGGCTTAAACCCTGATCAGTTCTTCTACTACATCAATGGTGGTGCAGGAACAGGAAAATCACACCTGATCAAATGCATCCATGCAGAGGCAACCAAGATACTGAGCAGACTCCCACGTCATGCAGAGGAAGCAGACATATCTAAACCTACTGTCTTGCTGACTGCATTTACTGGAACCGCAGCGTTCAACATAAATGGAACTACTTTACATTCTTTGCTCAAGCTGCCAAGAAGCCTAAAGCCTCCTTTTCAGGGTCTTGGCAATAAACTTGATGAAGTCAGAGCTGAGCTTTCAAACGCTGAAATCCTCATCATTGATGAAATTTCTATGGTTTCAAGGTCTCTGTTTGCCTACGTTGATCACAGATTGAAGCAGATCAAAGGAAGTGCGAAAACTTTTGGTGGCATGTCAGTTCTTGCTGTTGGAGATTTCTATCAGTTACCTCCAATCAGACAGTCGAAACCTTTGTGTATCTATGATCCGTCTCAGCTTGACCTCTGGTGTCAACATTAAGATGATCACCCTGACTGAGATCATGCGTCAGAGAGATGATGTACCTTTTGCTGAGATGCTGAACAGAATCCGTGTCAAAGAAAAGACAGATGGCTTGTTGGAAGAAGATAAAGCTCTGCTTTATCAAGCGATCACAGATCAGACTCACTGTCCTAAAGATGTTCTGCATATCTATGCTACCAACAAACAGGTTGATGAGCATAACTCTGCTGTGTTAAGTGAGTTTCACTCTGACATTGTGAAAATAAATGCTGATGACTATCAGAAAGACCCCAGAACTGGCAGAATGGAAAGAAAGGCGGTACCTTACCAAGGCACTAAAAACGAACTACCTGACTACATAAATGTTGCACTTGGTGCTCGTGTGATGATAACCAGAAACATTGATGTTCAGGCTGGCCTTTGTAATGGAACATTTGCTCTGATTTCACAGATTGTGACTGATGTAAGTGGTCCACGTGTGTAAACTTGGTCTAAAACTTGTGAGTGGAAATAATGCTGGTGGATCCAATGCGGTTGTGTTCATAAAAAGAGAGGAAGAGAATCTGAAGCAGAAAGGAGTGGTTCGCAGACAGTTTCCATTAAAACTGGCATTCGCGTGTACGATCCATAAAGTTCAAGGTATGACAGCTTCTTCTGCTGTTGTGTCACTGAAAGGCATTTTTGAACATGGCATGGCTTATGTAGCTCTCAGCAGAGTAACTTCTCTCAGTGGACTACATATTCTGGATCTTGATGAGAAAAAGATACACGCTAACCCAGAGATCAAAGTGGCTCTTGCTACTATGGCAGAAATTTCATTAGAGGATGTTATGCCTCTTCTTCATCTCCCATTGGAAGCATTTGACAGACCAGATACCCTGACTGTTGTCCATCATAACACAGAAGGACTATCAGCTCATATCTCTGACCTTAAAAGTCATCATGAGCTTCTTCTGGCAGACATCTTGTGTGTAACAGAAACTCACCTTGTGGGGTCTTTTGTTTCTGAGAGTCTTCAACTAGGCAGTTACAACTTGTTTCATCGAAACAGAAATGTGTCGTATAACAACAATCCTAACATGGCCAACAAAAGCGGTGGTGGAGTAGCTATCTATGTGAAAAACCACATCAGAGTACAAGAGAAGCGTTACATCCAGAACGCTACTGACATTGAGTTTACTGTTGTTAAACTTGAAGCACCATTCAAAGGTGTCATTGCAGCAGTTTACAGACCCCCAAGCTACAGTGTTCAGTCCTTCTTGATGCGCTGGAAATACTGGATCAACATCCGATCTTAGTTTGTGGAGACTTTAATGAAGATCTGTTGTCTGGAGCAAACAAGCCGATCCTTGAACTGTTTCAGTCGAAAGGTTATGGACAAGTCATCGGGTCAGCTACACACAGAAAAATACACTGTTGGACCCTGTTTTCATTTCAAGACCACAGTCCTGTTTGTATTCGGGTGTACTAAGAACGTACTACAGTTACCACGATCCTGTCTACTGTGTAGTGAACTTTTGAATATTGCCAACAGATCGAAAATGCAGCTGTTGTAAAATGAGCAAATCCTTTACAGTGATGATGGGGGGGGATCATCCATTGCAGCCAGGCTGTAACATCTTGTCCTGGCTGCTCCAGCCTCTCAGAGGCTGGGAGGGAGGGAGGGGTGATCCATCCCCCCAAAAGCGCTATGAGAATAAATGGGAGATGATGTCTTCCATGTGTCTGTGAGGAAAGTCCCTTGAGAAGGACTTAATAATAATATATTAACAATAATAGATATGAAGAATATACTGAGAGCGGAACTGTTAATAGTGTGATCTATAAAAAGATTATACCTAATTCACAACAAATTAAATTACTCTTGGTTGAGCTGGGCCCAGGCATGCAAGTGGTAAGTAACGCAAAGCAATGTACTGTCTATGTGTTTGTCTAACTGTTTCTCTTCCCCGTGTGAGCAAACACCTTTAAAGGCCAACAGGTCCTGCAGACAGAGAAATGTGCCTGGGCCACGTGGAGACGCCTCTGCTTCACCTTCAAACCGCCTGCTCCTGTGCCTGGTATCTACTGTTTAATTATTTCAAAGCTGCAAGTGACTTCCAGTGATACACTCCATTCTGACCAGTTCATGTCATCTCTGCCTTCCTCTGCTCTGTTAGGGTTCCTACTGAAAGGTGAAGGCACATCCATGTGACTGAAGCGAGGCCATGCTGACAGAGGGGAGCCTGGACAACGACCAGACAGCCGGTGTGGACCTGGACCCAGTCATTCTGTAAGTGAACTTTATAATCCATACTTTATGCATAGCTGAAATAATAACACATGTGCACTTGTACTGACTGTCAGGAAGGACACCTGTCATAACCTTTGTTTTGTGTTTGTGCTCTAATGTCTTCCATCCCTGGCGATCAGAGATGAAAGGGGACTCCAGCAGCACTGGGATTCTACGTCTCCACTGAACAAATCTCTGGACCTGGTATGGGACTGTGTTTTTCTCTGTCAGACCACCTTAGTGGTTCAGCATGAGTCTTTAAACTGTCAATAAACAGAAAACATGTTCACACAGCAAACTATTGTGGAAGGATGTCCATCTGCATCACTGCTGTTACAATTCTGTCTACTGTCCTCACATCACAGAACCATGTGGACCAGAACTACGAGGACCAGAGGACCATCAGAGGCAGAGCAGCTGTGTGATTCTTCAGCTGGACTCAAACTAACTGTAAGTTGCCTGACTGGGGATGATTACAGGGTTACACAGTGTGTGTAATATTTACTGTTTACAACATTTGAACTGGAGCAAAACACAAGGGATGAAAATAAAACACTAACATGTTATGTGTTAGTGAGTGATTGTTGTATATTATCCAGTGTTGTTTCGCTTTGTTATGACACCTATCATCTTGTTTACAGCAAAGCCTGGCTTCAGAGAGTCTTCAGCACCACAGAGAGTTCAACTCAACCCAGCTGCTTCCTGTTTGCTCCTGTTGGGATTCACTGAATGAAATGGCATCAATCTTTCCTGTGGTGGAGACAGGATCTTCTCCTGAACTTTACAAAGACTGCATGCTCAGCCGTCCTGGTAGGGGATTCCTCTTAGACCTTGGCCTACCTAAAGGTTTCTCCCCTTTTTTTCCTCAAGGAGGTTTCGTGGGAGTTTTTCCTGAAATGCTTTGAGGGTCTAAGGCTGATGATGCTTGTCGATCCAAATACGACCAGCTCAGCTCTTTCTATTTGAAGAAGCTTCGCCTGAGCGCTGAAGTGAAATCACAATAAAAATATTGTGTTAAACGAGAGCAACATTGTGTGTCCATTCTATCTGGGGGGGATCTGGCTACGGTAATAATTGTTTGAGTAATAAAGACACTTACCGTCAGTGTTAATACACAATTATGTGGTTCTGAAATGAGTTAATGCTTTAGAAGGTTCATTATATTCAACAAACAACTTCCCAAACTAAAATATTTCCCACATTTTAAAGATTGCATACTTGGGCATCATTATTTTTTTTTTCAATGCTCTTAGCTAAAGGTGTTCGTCATTTGCAGATGCGATGAGTCAATTAATCAAATAAACTCTTCACTATTGGGCCAACTATTACATCACTATTAGTACTAGACCGCCTCTTCCTTTTACACAGCAGCTTCAGTATAGCTGGGTGGATAAAGCGTGTACTTCACACATCAGGGTCATGAGTTCAAATCCAGGTTCTATTTGCAAATTCGATGTTGTTTGGTTTAAAATGTTGCTTTTTGATAACATTGAACTTTTACCTGGATTTAAATAGAATTCAGCACTAGCGGATTAGCTTAAGCTATCCGGCATGAGCACACATGCTTAAATTATTCTATTTGTTTGCGTCCAGCTAAAGAGGAGCGCTGAAAGCTGATTTGGAGTCACCTAGCGGTACTGCCTCTGAAGCCTCCACTCCTCTTTCCATGTGATTCTGGTTCTGTGACATAAGAAGAAAAAAATAGTATCACCATTTCAATTTGAGCAGGCCAGCACTGACACAACTTGAATAAACAAGCATTACAGCATTGGTATGCTAAGTGGGCTATATTAATGGCTTTACATAATTAGGGATTACCAAGCTGTAACCTGACATTTGGGGTATGTGCTGAGTATTGAGTGTACAGTGCGGGTTGCCAGCAGAACAGGAGCAGTGGGGGAGCTGTGTCCAGCTGCTTCTCTTTAAAAATACAGAATCCAAAAGCACTTGCTCAGTGTCTTAAAACATTAAATCAGTGTCCCTCAACCCTGGTCCTCAGAGCCCCACTGTCCCCATGTTTTAGATGTCACCCTGCTCCAGCACATCTGATTCAAATGATCAGCTCGTTATCAAGCTCTGCTGAAGCCCAATAATGACCAATAACGACCAGATAATAACGACCAATAACGACCAATAACGACCAGATATGTAGGGCAGCTGTGTCGTGTCTGCAGCTGCAAGGCCCTGATAATCAGTATCACTATATAACCAGTGAAGGATTGCAACCCAACAGAGACACTCCATCAACGTAAGTGACCGATGCAGCATCAGCTTTTAATGTTTGTTTGATTGTTGTTTAAATTGTCTTTGAATGAACCCATGACATCTGTTTAAGTGTATATTTAACTTATTTAGTATTTCTTGCTACCTATTGACCTGTCTGTACTGAAGCTGTTCTTATTTTCAGCTGTTTCTCTCAAAACTTCAACAGCCCTATGATAACTTTGTTTCTACTTTCAGAATGGTAAGCACTCAGCAACCCTATCGCCGCCCCCACTAAAAGTCAAAGTGCTGCGCAAAAAAACCTTCACAAAAGTCACTGAATGGTCTTATGATGAGGGAACCGCTGTGCCCCGGCTTTCATTTGAAAGCACAGTGGCAGCGGTGTCTGAGGGCCAGACAGTGAAGAAACTACTCCTCAGTGGTAATGCTGCCGAGCAGGTGTGGACAGTTTGTCTTGCTGCTAAATTGAAATAGAACTGCTAAACTGCCTTTTATTGTTTAATAACAAACTTTTTTTTTTTTTTTTCCTGTTCTAGGTTGAAGAAGGCAAAACTGTGATCATTAGGCACTACGGCCTCTCGACCGGCACCGGCCGGCACATTTTGTGACGCAATGAAACCGCCTTCTTCTCGTGCCCACCTCTTGACGTGCCTGCCTCACTTGAGGAGACCAGGCAGCTACTTTGCCCCCATCCACCCCAATATATATTGGAGACATTGAGCCAGGGATTGAGCAGCTGCTCACTATCAAAGGGAAGATAGACGAGGTGAGTTTCTAAGGGGGAAACCCGTTTCTTTTAATTCAATTGCTTGACCCCATTTTGAAGTTTTCTAAACTGTGTCATTTCTCACCTTTTTAGATCACTAACGCGAAGAAATTCCGGACGGATGGGGGTGCGACGGTCCCCAAAAGAACTATAGTGCTGAAAGAAGTAAGGAACAGTTAAATGCTTTTCTTTGAAATCCAAAGCTCACATTGTTTAAGTACCGATTGGGGGAAATTAAGACTTATTTGCCACTGTAACTTTTTACTTACCTTTAAATTGCAGGCAGACTATGAGGTCAGTGTGACGTTGTGGAGGGAGTCCAACATTGTGGCCCTGAAAGATGGCATGTTAATTAAAATAACGCACTTAAGGGCCGGAGACTCGCCTTCGCAAGGGCTGATTCTGAGTTCAACGCCCAGCACTGAAATCGAGGTGAGTGTATAACTAGTTGTCTACTACTAATCACGTGAACAAGTCTATGCAGCAATAACTAAACTTTTTTTTTTTTTTTTTTTTTTTTTTTGTGTCTTACAGCTTCTTGATGCGCAAGAGCGGGTTGAGGTGAAGGGGCTGCGAGTAGCTGGGGAGAGCATCCAGCTCCTCGACGGGAAATTCGATAGACACGTCATTCCCTTGCCAGTGTGGCAGGCAAACTTCCCACTGCCACCTAATTACTTCGGGCCTATAAGTTTGACATACCGCGGCGATGGAGGAGGAAGACTAGCTGCCCCCTTTATTTTTTTTGTTTTTTTGTAAATAAAAAAAAATAAAAAATACTTTCAACTCAAATGTGTAATTTCTCTATTTGAATTTCTACTTTATGGTGGTCAGTATCCACTTGCTGCACTGAAAAAGCCACTGGTGACAGTTGTCCTCAAATAAGTCTTTGCTTTTGTCTAATTTCTTAAATGCAACATTGAACCCTGCTTTGAAAAATGGGAAGTTTGGGGAATGAGTGCACAAAGACTTGCCAGAAGGTGTCTGACTGTCTAGGGAAGGGCTTGCTTTTTTTTTTCCCCCCTTTCTTTCTGTTATTGGACCAGACAGGAAAACAGGACCTGGCTGATGTTCAGGAAATAGTTGTGATTAAAGCAAAGTGTTGTATGGTTATCAGCCATGTTGGTATTTTAATGTGGTGACTGTTGATGCTATTCTGTGGCACTGTTAACATCGTGAGTCAATGGGGATTTTGCTAGTGCTCCCTCTGCTGGGTCCCAGCGATACAAATCACTCACTTCACAGTTCGGACAACTGTCGTTTTCATAATCCCCACAAACATTAACATGATCTATGAACAGACACAACAGACAACAATTCAGACCACATGAAATACCATTCCCCGTGAAGTTATTCCACAAACAGTTTCAGTAATCAAATCACAGAGTCATTCTGGGAAGTTTCCTCCCACCTTTCAACCCCAACGTCACGAGTTCAAATCCGGGCTCTGGCAAACAAATGAAATACCATAAATAGTGGTTTAAAATGTTGCAAATGGCTTTTAGGTGAAGCTGTTAATCGTTAGCAGGTGCGATTAGTTAATCAAGACAAAAGGCTATATACTATTGGACCAACCGATACGATACTACTAATACTATACCACTTCTTCCTTCTACTTGACATGTTGAGAATAGCTCAGTGGATAAAGCGGATGCCTCGCAACGCAGCGGCTGTGAGTCCGAGTCCGGCTTAGGACCCCAAAATGACATGTTTCCGTAATCGGCTTACAACCTTGCGAATGTTTAAATTAAGTAAATAGAGCTTTGACGTTGAACTTTTAACCGGATTTAAACAAAATTCGGCATTAGCAGATCGGAATTCAGCATTAGCATTCAGCAGCATAGCTTCGGCTGCGGGCATTCACACCCCGCTATTGCTTCGGCAATTGCTCTTCTAGTTGTTCTATTGACACTGTTTGAGCTTTTTCACCATGTTGTACCGAAAGCAAATTCCATCGACCTTTGGTCGTGTGGTGGTTCTTAATAAATGATGAGAACTTAAAATATAGTGCTGCAATGGCAGTGTTTAGCCAGAAATACGCACTCCACACTAAACTTCTGTAGTGTTGAGACCAATAATTTGACTGTAAACCAGCTCTAAGGGGTTGCCGTGCTGTGACTTCAAAAGTGTCATGGTGGGCTCTTTGCCTAGCTGGTGATTTCAGCCAGGAAAGGGATGCTGGGGGAAATTTGTTAATGCTTTCATTTCTGTTAAGGCTGCTAAGACTCCTCGAGAGGAAAACCTGAGGGATAATCCAACTAAACGGATGCTGTTACAGACTTGTGACCTTACACTGAGATGAAATAAGAGTTTCTGGCACAACTTCACTTTCTTGTGAAGTGACCTACACGGAGCCCTCTCCTCCTGAAATAGACTGTTGGGTTGTGATCAGAAATAAGTTTATTGATAACTGAATTCCCAAACATCCCTTGAATAGCAGATTCTGTGACTATCATTCTTTAGTGCTGCTCCAATATTCTAATCTTCATTTTCCTTGTGAATGTTAAATTTAAAAAAATACGCACATGCAGTTGTTGAATGAACTCAAAGAAATCTAAAAAAAAAAACACACAAAAAAACAAAAAAAAAAAAACATAATTCATGAGTCAAGAAAGAGCCTCGAGGAATCATATAATGGTAATGTAACTCGTGCTTGAGCTCAGTGTTGTTTTTCAGCATTGTGGTCAGATATTATTGACCAGTAGGTCACTGTTTTCATCCAGCGACCTTGAGGCGACTGGAGGGTGACGGTGCTATGAGAGTCTTGCAGGCCTCTCATTCACTCACGTAAGCATGTTACAAGACAGAAAGCTTCTTTACCAATCACACTGAGAAAGCAATAACAGCCCATCAGTACTGTCTGGAGCTGCTGTTGTTTTAATACAAAAAACAGAAGGTGTGTGATTAACGTGGCAGCAGGTACATTTACCTCTGTGAAACAGATTTCCAAAATCACAGCAGGTGATGCTACTGAACGATGTTTGTGACTTTTTTACTTTGTATTTTTTTTCCTGTGTTTCTGTGGCTGTAGGAAGGTTACACCAGTGTGAGGCATGTATAGGACTGGAAGAGTTTGGCATTTGCTATCCATCTTCACGTGTAGTTAGACTGTCAGTTCAGTGGTGTGAATTCTTAATTGTGCATAAGTACACCTGTTCGGAAACACAATATTGTTCTAAGCAATATTAGTTCTTTTTGCCTATGAAAACTGAATATGCCAATGACAACTTGCCAGTGAAGTTCTTAAATTGCAGGTTTTGTCTGACAAATAGTATATTTAATTCATTTGTATAAAGAAGCAGCAAATCCTCATATTTGAAATGGAAATAATTGACTCCATTTCTTTGGTCTTGGAATAATTGCCTGTATGTGAAAAGAGCAGAACAAGGATTTACCTGGTCGTTACCCATATAACCATATGTTCTGGGCTGCTCTTTTCTAATCAAATCCAGTCTGCTGTCTTTGTGTGTTGTGTACAAATAGGCATTCACACTGTATTTAAAACATTTAAAAAAAAAAATTAAAAAAAAAAAAAAAAACACAAGGCACTACAGCATGGCCATGTTGAACAAATATGGTGAAATTTTACCCAGAAAGGCAGGTGTTATATACTCAATATCCATGATATTGAGGACCCATTTATGAGGCAAAATAATCAACAATCAACCAGGAATGTTCACTGGCAAATAGTTGACTAGCCAAAGCAGCACAAGAGGTGCTAATGTCTGTCTGAACGCAGCCTTCAGAGGTCGATAGCTCACTGCTGTAGCCCAACAGCAGCCTCAGTCAGTCTGTCTTTATGGGATGTATACAGCTACAATACAGGTGTGGAGAACACAGAGCCCTCAATGACTGGAGTTATGCACATAAAACTGAAAATGCAGACATAGACTTAAACTATATTGTTTGGTGATGATTTTTCCAAATCATTACAACATTTTCATTTGTGTTTAATTTGCAGATAGTGAGAACACAAGTCACAGACACAAGTGTGTTTTATGGCTGCTGCTCATTCAAGGATGGTATAGCAGGGACCACAGCAGCAGACACTGTTTATCTTTCTTTCTGTGAGAAATTCTACTGCTTACAGACCTAAAGGCTGGCAGCAAATGATATTTATGATCAACTGTTACAATAAAACCCATTTTCTAAACTGAAGCAGTTTATTTCAAATGTTATGTAATGCCGATACAAATAAAGCCAAGATTAGCAAAATGATCATAAGGAAATTGCTTTGTCCTTTTGTTGTTTGAGCTGTGGCACGTTTCTGTTATCAGTCAGATTTAGATCAAGCCTTTAGAGGAACACTATCCCTTAAGACTCATTTTGTTGTTCTCCTGCGTAGGAGTTGGACTTTGCCTTTCAAAATGGGCTTCATGCTGTGCTGTATGCATCTCAACTGGTAGCTGCAGGCCATGAGTGAAAGCTCACGTAACTAACTGTAGCTGTGCTCTAGATTACATTTTTTTTGGCAAATCCAGGGACACCAATTAAACAGACTCCGAACATTAAGCACACCTCGATGCCTGCATCTCTCAGCTGGTGCTAGCTGGGTCACAGAATTTGAATGTGCTGATTTAGTTTGAGCCCACTAAGACAACACACAAAGGCGACTGTCCCGAGCCAAAGATACTAATAAAATCTGCTGTTACAGAACCTGTGTGTGTATATATATATATATATATATATATATATATATATATTCCATATTTCCATAGTGTGGGATGAATAAAGTAGTTTTTTTACTCCCTTTATTTTCAAAATCAGGGCTGTGCTGTCGTGACAAATGCAGGTTGCTACCATTCTCCTTTCCATTTTTAAGCGCTTTTAGACTGCAATGAGTGTTGGAGAATGAGGACATGGCCGGAGCCTCTGTGCTGTAATGCATTACCTTGAAAAGCTGTCCTTCAAGGACACAAACAGAATAACACTCCATCAATAGACAAGGTAAACAAACATGAATAGACCATAATTAAACTTGCAAAGTGCCAAAGGGCTTAAACCTTGACCTGCAGGAGCCAAGGTGACACCTGTTCAGTTCACACAATTATATTTACTACACTGGCTGGTTGTAATGTTTTAATTCTCACTATCTGTAAAGCACTATTATATTCCTGACACCAGCATTTTAATTTCGACCAAGAGTAAATCCACTGAGGATGGAGAAACAAAAGGCTTCATTTCTCTGCAGCCCTACTGAGTGATTTATGTTGATAAAGCAGGAGTGGCTGTGTACATGTGAATGCAGGTCTGTCTGTAGCAGGATTAATGACATACACCAGTATAGCGGTTTTCGTTTACAGTAATATCAGAGTACTTGGAACACAGGGATTATTTTGTGTTACTCTGACATTTGTAATCTCAGTTGAAACGACACAGCTTTAACAGAATACTGCTGAGTGTGTCTTTTCGACACTACCCTGCAAGCAATGGCAGTAAAGCGGACTCTCTCTTATCTTAATGATAGAGGGTATGTTGCATATGGTAAACCCCTATAGTTAGCACAGTTCTACACTTGAAATTCAATTGCCTTGACCGGGAGACAAAAAAAAAAAAAAAAAAAAAAATTCACCTTGTATAAGCCAAATGATAGATAACTCCTCCCCCATCAACCATGTGGGAGATGAGGAACTTTCAACTCATCTTCAGACTAAGAAAACACAGTGAAAAAAAAACAAAACACTGGAGTCTCTTAACATACAGTATATACAGTGAATGAAAACACCAGCATTACAGTGCTGAAGTGTTTGCATGTGTTTAAAATATGAAGTGATATCTTTGAGAACTTTATAGCATTCCACAATTTTGTGAAGTTTGTTTTTTTTTTTGCTGATACCTGTGCCAGCAAGCTGGACAAAAAAAAACAACAAAAAACAGTGAACATATTTGTCTTTAGTACTGGGAAATTATTTTAATCATGAGGTCTGTTATATTTTTGCAAGTCACTTGAAAGGAAAATCAGCAATCACTGATAGAGACACTAACAAATTAAAATCTATACCCTCACAGAGAGGGAAAAAAAGGGCTTTGGGGTCTCAAAAGTAAAGTGAGGTTATAACTCCTCAAAACTACCCACTAAACCTACCAAAACAATAGACAAATTAAGATAAAGGACCTTAAATACAAAGCAATAGTGGACAAAAAAAAAAAAAAATCTCTCAAGAAATTTACCCTCTTAAAACCTTTAACTTTCTTTCCCCCTATACATACATGCACACACTCTCACAAACCAGAAAAGCCAACTGATGGCGTTGACTCTCTGGTGTCACACTCTCAACTGAGGGAAAGAGCCTCCTCATATAGACTAGCCAGGCTGATGAGCACCAGCTGGGAGCAACGAGGACAGGTGCTCCCCATGAGAGGCTCGTTAGGGAGCACTGGAGGTCACATCTACCTCCATCCATAACAAGGTCCATTTGTTTAATTTGGCTCCCAGTATTACGTCTAGAACAATGATTCCCATGCCACTTCATATCGTCACCAAACTGTCTTTATTATTGTTACTGTTTTGACTGAGAGGCCCCTAGTGGCAAAGAATTACATATAGTATGTTTAAAAGCAGCAGATAGAACAGATTGGTAGAATAATGATGTGAGATCCTGATACCAGGATAATTTAATATTAATACTAATACTAATAACAAGAGATATGATGCTGACGGAGCACAGTGTTCACTGACACATGTTCATCATCATTTTCAAATACAATAATACTAATGACACTAGTAAAACACTGGCTCTGACTCATACATGAACATCACAGTCAAATAGTTGTATGCAAATGTAGAGAAATGTATTCAGCATTACTGAGAAGGGAGATTTGTCAGAGGAAAAGATTGCAGGCTACTGGCTGTTCTGCTTGCAGATGGTTTCTGATCAACTTGCCAGAATTCAAATAACACTGAAAAGAAGACACAGAGGTACACAGTGTCTTGCCTCATGGTGAGCACAGCAAAAGCCAAAGATTTGCTGGGATTGGATAAAAAGATTAACCCCCCCCCCCCTTTTTACAAGGTTTTATAAGATACAACTTGAAAATGAAAATTTTAAATTCATGACACAGGAACAGTGGAACAATAATGCTAATGAGGACCTGGTGTGCCCTGCATGCTTACCACTGAAGACAACTTGGTGATGATGCAAAGCACAACAACATAACTGGCTGCCTTGGCATCAAAACAACACATATTCCTTCTCAGTACCTTGGTTTGTAAGCATTATTATTATTATAAATGCATACTGCATTTAGCTTTAACTGTTCATAAAACCTACTAATCACATAAAAAATAATCTCTTATTAATCTCTAATGGGTCCAATTTTCCTTCAAGCAAGCCCTCCTTCCTCAGAACCTGCTAATGAATCGTCCAGTGATGCAAAGCCTCCTGATGTACAGCTGCACGGTGTGGTTCAACAGCTGCACAGTGGAGGAGCGAGTCATCAGGGCTACACTTCCTCCCATCACAGACTGTCATGCTGGACGACTCCTCAGCATCACAAAGGACAGCACACATCACCTGTTCTTCCTTCTCCCCTCTGGAAAAAGATACCGACCATTAAAAACTCACAAAAACAGAGTGAAAAACAACTTTTTCCCACAGGCTGTCCAAGCTGTATCCACCCCCTCCACTCCTACCCACCAATCCACCACTCACATCCTGACACACCCACTTTATTTGTTCGCACTCAATTCGTTTGCATATCTGTTTTTGCACTACATTAATAACTGTAAATAGATGTATTAAGTAAATATTTTTACTTTTTTAATACTTTTTTATTCTTTTCTATTTTATAAGCTCTATTTCATGTTTGTCTCATGCTGTTGAATTGAAATTAATTTAATTTCAGTTTGTTCCATTGACTGATTTTCTCAAGTCAACTTTATATCATTCTTTAATTTCATATTATGGTTTTATTTCACTCCATAAATCAGAGCGTGCCTAAATAATAACATTCTCATATGTAACTGGCACCTCTCCAGCTACCACTCCTCTCGCCAAACTTGGTCCGATCTCAACTTGAACAGCAACCCTCCGAATCCCAACACAAGTCACTACAGACTGAGCTACTGCCACCCCAAAAAATATATAAAACTATATGCATGAAGGCTTATTATGTGGCAGTTATAGTACATCTACAAACATGTTTCACTCCTGCACCTCTATTTGAATGTGTAATCACTTGAAATTGCTCTATTTACACAAACGAACATCTGTGGAAGTGGGGCAGGTGGGTATAATCATGTTCAAATTTTCATGCTTAGCTGTGGAGTGAACAATCTATGTTACTTGAAAATGTCCACACAAAATAAAAATGCTGTATTTCATGAAAGAAGTAACCAAATGTAATTTCCTAGCCTTCCTCTGCTAATTTGTCTTTTTGTTGACTTCACTTTCTGAAGCAAGTGTGAGTACCTGGACTGTCACAAATGAGAGCAGCACCCGCTGCTCAACCTGACAGGCTACCTTTGTTCACATGTAATATTCTCACTAAGTTTTGTAGCCAGATAATTGAAAAAAGCCAGCTAAAGACTCCAGATGTCCTATAAAAGCACTGTAATGATTATATTCTCCATCTGTGCTGCACTGTGTGGGGATACTCAGATTGGAAAATTGAGACTGACTCTGATAACTATAAATCTTTACTGGTCATTTTATCATGTTACATGGGAACTGATTCAAAAAACAGTTAATGCAAACACAAGCATGAACTGATTTATTTCTAATAGCAGCATGTGCTATTTGTATGTATATAAGTTGTATGTTGTAAGTATGTACAATTGTTGTGTTTTTCTTACCTTAGAATGAGCTGTTGACAGCTACATACAGAGCAGCTCCTCTTCACTGAGCCATGTTTCTACAGTAGCCCAGAATGGACAAACTAAATACATGCTCTAGATGGGCTCATTCATGCTTGGCAAAGTTGAGAAATTCCAACTAGTTACAATGCAGCCACACCACTAACATTCAGAAATATTATTATGTGATTATTATACAATTGTGAGCAGAACTTTTCTATTGGGAGCAGCTATTTGGATCCTAATTAGTGCTTTAATCGAGAGAAATACCAAGACTACACTGTGTAAATAGAACCAGCCCTTCTCAAAATTGTTTGACAGTAACAGTAACCATATCAGTGACAGACACATTCTTTTAACAGATTTAGCTTTTCGTATTACACTAGCATATGCAACACATCATGCTGGGCTTCTTCATGTCCTCCAAACATACCTCTCTGTTGGTTTGATATCAATCAAACTAAACATATGCCTGCATTATTTCATCTTACTTTTATACGCCTTTATGATCTCCAGCAGATGTCTGCTCACTCAGCTGTCACTCTGGATAAACAAACGCTGTGCACATATGCATGCTCTGATCACCAGAGGATTTGCTTAGTTGGTGTCATAAAGCAGACATTTCACTGCAGCTCTACTTTCTTAAATTTTAAAGGGAAAATGTGCAAGTGCTAGCTGGTGATTAGTTAATAGATGGCCAAAGTTGGCAGCCGGGTCTTACTGACAACACTAAATAAGGTGCTGATTCCCATTCTGACCGTGTTAGACACAGCTGCAAATTTCTCAGAAGCACACTGAGGGTGTGATGGAGTGAGGAGCTCAGCAATCATTGAGGACCTCAGGGTGAAGCTGAAGTTGTTCAGGGTGAAAAGGTTAGGCCTCACAGACGACTTGGATGTTGATTGGGAAAAGTTGGCAGAAGTTGCCAGAGAAAAAGCTCTGCTCTGCTGCTCTGTTGCACTGTGTGATCCTACCCTGAATAAACAGCTGGAATGCAGGTTTTTACATGATGCACCAATAAGTTAGACAAAGTTAGCAACTAGCTAAGGAAGTAAAACGTGACATGGCTCAAAATGGTGCAGTTTAGAGGGAGCAGGACAACAAATATGACTCCTCCTTCCAAGGATCATGATCGGCTGATATTATTTACTTTTACTGCATGCTCAACATGATTACATTGTGCTTTTCACCACAACAACTTTTAAATCAACCTCACCAGCAAAATCTTGCAGAGTCGATGTGGTTGTCAGAAAAGCACCGCATTCAGACATCCTCTTTATATGACGTTAATTCTGACAAAGGTTTATTCTCTACCGGAAAAGCTTAACAACAAAATGAGAAAACACAGAGAGAATAAGAATGTAGACAAAGCAAAGAGATAATGCCAAAATACTGAACATGTTCAAAGGTGCCAAATGGTAGCATTTGGTTAGACAGGATTGTTTCTGCCTAATTTGATCCACCCACTCTCTGAAGCCACCTTTCTCATTCTTGGTGAAAAGGTCAGTAGAGAAATATGAGTTGCTGTCTCTAAAGCATACATAATGTGACAGTTTTTAAAGGGGCTCAGATTACAAGGTACTGTATACTGGGACACAAAATCATCCATTACAACGTAGCCTATATATAAAATGATCTGGATGTTCACTGGTTGAACTCTTCTCTCTCATTAATTCATAACCAATGAAGACCCGTCTTTACTGACAAGTTTTTAATAAATAAGAAGTTTCTGAATACAATTAAGGGTGACACTATAATATTTACCTGAGCAGTAGCATAAATTATGTGTGTTGCTTTTTTACATAAATTCTCACTGGAGTAAACCTGAATTTTCACTCTTTCTAAATGTATTTTGCTTTCAGCAATCACCACTATTACAGTGCATGCTATGTGGCATCATTGATTCAACAGGGGTGTTAAGCTGCATTTGGTCTGGACTGGATACCCCGAACTAATCTCATTCAATACTTTTTTAATAACAACAGCTATTTCATAACAGGTGGGAAACAGCTGTGTGAAAGCAGCATAGATCAATAAGGGACAGAGTGTGTCTTTGCTAACAATACTTATTTAATTGTTTTCTGTGCTGTTGTAGCGATGTATACAACATTGTTCAATATTTGTGTTAAAATTTGTATTAATTCATTTGATTTCTTTCTTTCTTTCTTTCTTTCTCTCGTTCGGTGTAGTCATGGTATAACAGATGTGTCGGTCTCTAGCAGCATGGAGTAAAACTGGCAAAACCTTTTTTCATGTCAGTCTCCAAATTTCTTGGCGTACTGCATTTTATCAGCAAAGTCAATCAAATTATGTGACCCAGACGACACCCCCACAGTAGTCTTCTTGTGTCCCTTGTGTTTGAATCCATTTAAAAAATACAAGTAGACATTGTTCTACTGCAGTGCAGTGAAGCCTCAGCTGGAATGAAGATTGTGACTGTCTGCCAACAAACTGATGAGCTATATAAAATAATTTCAACTTGTCAAAATCCATGGCAGATTGCAACACGTCAATGTAAGCAAGAGAATACAGCAGACTGAAGTCAGTTCTGACGTATGCATTCATGTGCTCAGGCACTTCATGCCTAAATCATGGCAACATTCATGACTCATTTATCCTGATCAAAACAAAGCCAGCCATATGCAGCAGGGTCTGTGCTGACAGACAGAAAGTATTTGTGCAGATGATGGAACAGCTCAAAACGTCACCACCAAACTGGGGTCAAATTAGGAAGCTTAACGAGGGGTTTCCAGTTTGAGCAATGGAGCTGTCAGCCAGTGTTACACAGACAAAAACACCAATGCAAGCAATAAAAAAAAACTTGTTTCACATTCATATTCAAACATTAATAAAAGGCAGCATTATCCATCATGCCACCTTTGACTGATATGATTTGAAACACTTACTTGGTGTGGTCTGTGGTGGCTAATGTTAGCATGGTTTGACTGGATATTACAGCGTAACTGACACATGTCACACTGTAACACTTTGTTTCTTTGCTTTTTAAACAAAGGACCAAATTAGCAAAAAAAAATAGTCTCTGTCTATGTTTTTCATTATTGAATGGGGACAATAGTGAGCACAGTGGAGCAAAGGATTTATGGTCCCTCTTTCAGGCTCCTGTGATGCCGCAGGCATAGAACATTTTTAATTTATTAGTTTTGCATCAAAGCCTTGATTCAGAGCCGGATGAGCTAACAAAGGCAAACACTTCAAACAGGCTGGAGGCAGTGAATTAGGCATCGTCTTGATTCTGTTGACATGTATTTATATGCTCAATCAGGAGCTGCCAGTGCTGCTTCTCTGCCAGTTTAGGGGTGTGTTTAATCAACTAATGGCTGCTGATTACTATAACACATTTTAGTTATTAAGCAAGACTTTACGGCACTGTTAAAGTGTTGGTGCTGTCATCTGCAAGCTAAAAATTTTTCAAAAGTAATTCTGCCACAGCAAGTGCTACATCCACAGATGATGTTGGTGAGGGATATGGATGTAATGGCTGGAAGTCTGTGCATTTATATCATTAAGATACTGTATATCAAGATCCAGTACAGATAAAAAGTATATCTCAGATTGTTATACATGTATGTTGTATGGTGTTTATGTGGTCTTGGTGTTGACAGAAACTGTTCCTGCTCCTCTGTCCCAAATGACACAGTTGTGGATGTTTTTGTTGCTGTTGAGAGCGCATACCATGTCATCTGTGCATATCCAAAAGAATCAGATGTATAAATTGTCAAACCTGTACGCATGGGGGAATGAAGTGATTCCCTTCTAACAATGTTGATGGTTAAAAATCCTATACTTATAATATTATATTATTAATTATAAAAGTTAATTTTGTCAGTAATGTTAAAATGGAGGACGAGCCCAGAGTTCGCTATTACCGGTACCCAGCTTCTTGAGCTTTTTTAGAGTCACAGAAATAAAATGAAATATTTGAAGCTATTCCTGAACACAAGGTGCTTGTGAGTTCCTCACTGTTGCAGTGGGGTGATTTTAAAAGGAAGGAACCACATAGGTTGCACCCACCTGTATGACTATTAATCCTGCTGCTGCACCCCAGCAGTTCCTCTTCTGTACTTTCCAAATTCACCTGCTGTTTTTGCCTCGAGCCCTCCTTTGATCATTGAGCTGCTGCTTCTTACCAACAATTTTCCCCCAATAGACTTAAATAAGAAATGTGTTAACCTTCCCGTTATCCTTAAATTTACTAAACTCCTTTGTCCTTTGTACTCTGCAATTTTAAACCTCCAGAACATTATTGCAATTAAAATTATTCACTGTGAGGTCTCTTTGTTGTCCACCTAAATACCCCTTTTGATAAAACATAACCTGACATATCCTAAATATATATCCTAAATGTCTCAATCATTTGTTTTAGTGCAACAACCTCTCTTTCCTACACCATGGCCAGGCAGGTGAAATAAGGTTCCTGCAAGGATGCTGATAGTCCACACAACATGGAGAGGAATATACAAATAGAAACTAAACTAAACTAAACTAAACATAAATAAGTATGTAAACCATGAGGGTCATGTTATGTCTCAACCACCGTCAGAAAAATGAAAGGGTATTATGTTAGGTTGAAAAGATCTGGATGTGATCCACTTGCAAGCCTACATTGGGTAGCTCATTTTAGCAGTGTAAAAGGTGTTGGATGAACATACTGCAGCAACATCTGTCATATTATGTGGGAACCGAAGGCTAGCATCAAACTTCAAGGGTTAGCTTGTGAGCAGTCATTTGTTGAACCTTGTTTACCAGTGATAGTCATTAGACAATGCTGAGAGTTCATGACAGCATTTTAACTCAGAGAAATTTTGGCTGAGAGATCTGTGGAAAAAGTGATGCAAAAATCCAGCCACTGTCTCTTCTTTTCTAATCCATTTTTGGATTGTGACGTGTAACATTTTCATCAGATTTTCCAATTCCAAGCACAGCTATAACTTCATACATCACTTTAGTATCGAGCAGCTTACCTCGAGCTTTCTATCAAGCTGCATGTTGTCATCAGGTTCTAACACAATATAACACTGGAGAGTTATTGTATTGTGTAAGTGTATTGGCTCTAAATAACAGTTTATTTAATGAATAGACAGTGAAATTTGAAAGTTAGACACCTAGCTTGCTTACTTTATTTACATCATGGGTTCACTTAAATGGTATGGTTCCCACTCCAGTTAAACTGGAGTGGGAACCGGCACTGCACCATTTTGGCTGGCCTGAAAATAGCATTTTTTTTCTATAACAGTACGACCTAGAGAGGCTGTTTTGGGATTAATTTGTCTTTTTAACTTGGGTTGGAGGACCACTAGTCCTGCTGTCGGCTTTGATTTTGACCAGTCAGATGTTTTCTTCTTTTTTTTGGATCAGGAGGAATACCCAGGGTATGACGGCCCAGCATCTTCCTCACCCTTTGATTTCTTTTTCCCCTTTGCCAGGACTCCAAGCCTCTCCTTTGGTTCATATTTGGTAGTATTAATGCTTGTTTCTCCTCAATTTTTTGTTTGTTTGTTTTTTTAGATCAAATAGTGCCGTCCTAATATGTGTTCAGTCTACACTGAACCCTCTGAGCCTGATCTAGGGAAGCCATAAGCTCAAATAGCAAATAGATTTTGTGATTATAATAATATAATTGTATATAATATATAATTACCTATATCAGTTGGGCTGATTGTCAGATGATTTCTTTAATACTGGTTTAATCCTGAACTTCTGCAGTAGGTTTTAGTTTTCATAAAAGTCAACAAAATTCAGTTTAATGATATATTGAATTGTGAAGCTTGTGCTTTTAAATAAGTCAATAAATCAGGATTTGTATTTTATTGCACAAAAGAGTCTCAGTGGAGTTAAAAGTCCCAGAGTCAGGTGCTGAGAGAGCATCTTCACTGTCATGGTGATGATGTAGCGTGAAAGGGTCTGTAGGGATCAATGAAACACCCTCCAGCAGACGCTGCAAGCCTGACCACAAGAGGACTTTCTCAGGCCATCAGAGCTGACCATGTTCTACTTTCCTACTTTGTGATGATTGAGGTCTGTTGCTGAGGGGTGACTTTGGCAACAAATCAGAGGAAAACATGTCCCATTTTAACCCAGAGAGAAAACATGTCCAAGGGGCTCAGGCATTGACACCAGAGCTCCTCAGTACAGTTTTCTAAAGGTTGTAAGTCTAGTGGTTCATTAGAAAGAGAATAGCCTTCTGACAGGTGGTATATATATATATATATATATATATATATATATATATATATATATATATATATATATATATATATATATATATATATATATACATATGTATATATATATGTATATACGTGTGTGTGTGTATATATATATATATATATATATATATATATATATATATATATAGTTACTACTATATGAAGGAATTAGATGTTGTCCTGATTTGAATCTCAACAGCAATCAGCATATCCGTTTCAATCAATAATGCTGTGTCTTGTGGTCTGGAAATTTGCTCACTGTCAGGATATGAACAATAACATCACAGCTCAGTAATTCCAATTAGTTTGCAAATATGAAACTGTGGAACACCACTGAGCAGCACGCATGTAGACTACAACACTTGAAATTACGTGTAAAGAAGGTTATTCCAGTTCAGCAGAAGCGTGTCTAGCTCCATGAAAAGTTGATTTATCATTCAGCAATGTGAAGGACAGCAGCTAACATTTGATGGTTAATTCATGAGGTGTTTTTTTTTTTAATTATTTAATAGTGAATACTTATGGGCATTCATAAGCAATGTTATTTATTGCACCACATCAAGATGGCTGCTGTGAAAAGGGCCAGTCTGTTCTCTACTTTCCATCACTGTGTGGTTTTCCATTTTCCATTTTGACATTTTCATGCTTGTTTTTTCACATACTATGCTATGATATTTTTATATAATTTTTTCGTCAGACTTTAATATAGGTCGATTGATTACCTTCAACATATAGTATTTTGATGTCTTTTACTGATATTTGACATTTTTCTGTAATTTTTCATGCTAAAATATGATTTTTTCTTAAAATCAACACTAACAATAAAATAAGACCTTTTGATGACAAGGATGATGATTTTTTTGACATTTTACATTGTGACTTTTGAGTATTTTCAACATACTGTACAATGACTGTTATCATGACCATATGTCATTGTATTGTGCAATGTTTATTTTCTTATTGTTTTGACTGTGTTGGACCAGTTGCACAAAAGTAGGATTGAGACATCAACCGACCAATCCAAAACGAGAGACCAGCAGACACGGATTCATCAAGCCAGGTGAAACCATTCCTGGATTAGTGCACAGACACGGCTTCCTCTAATAGACCCCGTCATCGATCACAGATTCACAAATTCACAGATTCGCCATGGCAACTAGAGCGGCATACTTTTCCTGAATGGAGGCAGGAATCCTAATGGAGGCTTTCAAGGAGGTAAAGGACCAAATATGAAAGAAAGGAAACACCACCATAGTTATAAAAGAAGGAGAAAAAGCATGGCAAAGTACTGCAGACCTCCTGAATATGTGACTAGTGCACAAATACACACCCAGTGCTCACATCACAATTACAATCCAACTAGTTAATTCACAGTACTCTGATTATGAATCAGTTGAAATTGTAAGTGAAGCTCTTTGATTAAACAGATGAGCTCACTGACTTAATTGAATTTCCTTTTGGAATAAATAAAGTTCCTCTTATCTTATGGATGAGCAACACAGCTAAACACATATCAGTGCCTATCACAGGTTGAGCTACACAACTTCTATTAACTCTTTGAGTGCCATTGATGTAAAACAACGTCAGAGTGTTTTTTCGGCAGCTGCTCGCTGATCACTCCCACAGCCTGTGAGTAATTTTGGGGTTTCTGTGATTTTTTTTGTGATGAAATAGAGAGTCTCTTCTTTCATTTGAGCTATTCAGTGTTTTCAGAGACATAGTACAAAATATTCTGTGGGTCTTGAAATATGACTCAAAACGGGCAAAAAAAATGCTGGCACAAGGCACTTCCTGTTAAAAACCACTTTTACATCATGGCTGTGTCAAGAATGTCACTCTATTTATGAGGTTGTGATGAGTTTTTGTATTGACAGGTGAATTCTCAGGTGTGTCGCTGCCTGTCAGCCTTTTCTCCTGACACCAGACCCCAGTAAGCGCAGCAGGCCTATACGGTCATGCCCATACCAGGACAAAGGCCAGGATGGAGATGACCTTTGACCTCCTGAAGGCTTTCATTGTCTTCAGGACTGAAGGGTCAGCCCTTTGAGGACTTGTGCTGTCCTCCACAATGTGGCCTGATGAGACTGGGACAGTCCTGCTATCCTCCTATATTAAATATGTGTTAAATTATTCAACACACATGCTTGAAATTTCTGTTTAACATGTCCTGCAGTGGGAGAGACACATGCTGTGAATTTCAGTTAAATATGACCTGCAGTGGTAGAGGGATTTGTGTATTTTTTGTTCAATTTAAATGGATTTTGCCTGGATTTATGTTGTTTGTACTGTGTGTATACAAGCTTGCAGGGTGGCAACTGCATCCATCAATCTGTTCATTTGTTGTGTGTGGATTTGTTCTGCATTTATCTCATTGTGCAGACATGTGGAGTGTATTATTTACAGACCGATGAATGTATTTATTCTTCTGTTCTATAATATGCTTTGATTCCTGCTTTCTATCTTGTAGAGTCATTGGGTGACTTCAATTTAGAAAGGAGCTGCTGGTTAACCTACTTTGATGTATGCTTATTCAATAAAAGAACATCAACTTCAGAATCAGACACAAGTTTATGGCCAAGTAAGTTTGCACAAACAAGGAATTTAACTTGGTGACTTGGTGCCTAACCTATATATCCATCCATCCATCCATTTTCTACCGCTTCTCCTCACATAGGGTCAGAGACAGACAACCACTCACACTCACATTCACACCTACAGACAATTGACATCCCCATGCATGTTTTTGGATGGTGAGAGGATGTTGGAGTACCCGGAGAGAACCCAGTACCTTCTTGCTGTGAGGCGACAGTGCTAACCACTACACCACCATACCGCCCCACCTATATACATATAAACATGTAAACATTTTGCAGAGATAAGAACCGAAGATGATTAAGTGACTAAGAATAAATGTGAGTGCAAAAACTGTTCTTATGGTGTGAGGTTCTGGTCATGATGGACTGCAGCCTCCTGCCAGAAGGGAGGGACTGAAACAGTTCATGTTCAGGATGGGAGGGGTCGACTCAGTTACTGTACAATCTTTCCTGCACACTTCAGGGTCCTGGAGGTGTTCAGGTCCTGGAGAGATGGAAGATTGCAGCCAATCACCTTCTCTGCAGAGCTGATGATTCACTGCCGCCTGGCCTTGTCCTTGGTGGTGGCAACAGCGTACCAGATGGTGATGGAGGAGGTGAGGATGGACTCAGTGATGGCAGTGTAGAGTGCACCATCATTGTCTTTGGCAGGTTAAATTTCTTCAGTTGCCGCAGGAAGTCCATCCTCTGCTGATGTTCAGCTCTCATGTTACTCTTCGATGTTTATTTATATCTATATAACTTATATAGTCCATGGGAAACTGTAAATTATCTCATGATTGTAAAATCATCTAAAATCATTATTTATTTAAAATTATAGAAATCGAAAAATGATGGCAAATATTTAAATAATGGCAGTGGGTCGAGCTGAATGTGGGCAGTGGAATCACTATGGTTTTCCATTTGTGGTGACTGCTGACTGAGAATAAATAAATCCTGGAGCCCCACAGAATAAATCTCCATGGTAACTTATGTCATAACATATCCTGCTTTTCTCTGTCCTGCTTTTGTGCAACCGGATCATGAATAAGTTGAGCTATAAGGCTGAATCCCTTATCCTAGTTTTGTTCAACAGTGCCCACGTCTCTCTTCTCCCTTCAGTGTGTGAGTGTAGTTGTTGTAGACTGACTGCTGCTGCCATGCCATTGGATATCCTGCTGAAATTAACACATTTAAATGTCAGCTGACAGCACCTTTTCTCTTCTCCACATCTAAGCCACTCCCAGCAAGTTGCCAGCAGTGTGAGATGGGACTGTGATTTTTTTTACTGTGATACTCAAGCTCTAATTAGTAATTTAGGTAGTATGTTAAGTACTTTTTTGCTGTGTTTTCTTGTAAACATCTTGTGAAGTGTCAGCTTAATTAGGTGCCAGAGTTTTCCTTTGTTCTTTTGTTTAAAAGCTATGATTTTAAAGCTCTCGTTTGTTTCATATATTGTTTCATACTCTTATTCTACTTTCAGAGTTTATAACATTGAGTGAAGGTTGGGTACACCTTGGACAGATCCCCACATCACCGGCAGGTGTAATTGATAAAAACATTTTGTTCTGTGTCAGACATAAAAATACCATATAAAACATTCAGTAATATTCACTCTCCATAGTTTGCTTGACATGAGAAATAGCCAGCAACAGCAGGCAGCAATGCATGTCCCATGCTGCTCTGTAGCCTGTCACTGCACATGGATGCACATGCGCATCCGTCAACATAGCATCAGTTTTTGTCTTTTATGACTAATTTGAATACTAAAATTATTTTTAACCATAAATGTTGGTACAAATTGAAATAGAAATGGAACTTGTAATCACAGCAGAATGGGACAATAGAAGCGTAATACAAAGCCTCAATCTTTCATTTTTGTGTGAAAGATCCAATTGCAAACCAGGTCACGTCTGATGATCAGATGGTCCATCATGCAGCGTGGCACCTGGGGTGGCCAATCAGATTTCAGGGGTGGCCACTCTCTAAACACGCCCCTGTTTAGGGCTTTGCTTACTGCATCCTAGAGTCTGATATTATATGGAAATTGAGTCATATACTTCCTTGCATGCATGTAAAAACTGACCTCACTGCATAAATATGAAATGAGCAGAATAAAGGCTTTTTATTCATAAAGGAAAACTCGTTGAAATGGTAAACAGAGTAGAAAAAAAATTTCACATATCAACAAAATATGATAGATCTGCATTTCACTGTGAATGGGGAGTACCTTTCAGCCAAATAGGTGGGTGTTAAAATGCCAAAGCTTTCTAAAAAGGAAGGCTCAATTCAAGCTAGGACTGTTTAAAAATCCAATCACATTCGTACTGCCAAGGATGGAGCTGCCATTTATGGAAACCAATTAAGTTTAAAGAAAATACATGATGTATGCTTTTTGCCGAATTTTGAACTCTGTTTGCTGTCTAACACTTAATTACCTGCAAATTTTGAAAGTTAAGGGGACAGTCTTATAACTGAGGAAACCCTTGTCCTGCATGTTAGCTCTATCTTAGCCTTGAGCTGATCAAAGTGCCAGACGTGGAGAAGAGTGACAGCTCTGGCCCTCTTTAAAGTACAAGACAAGTCTGGTTATGTCACTGCTTTTTTTAAAAAAATAAAATAAATAAAATAAAAAATGATATTTGTATTAGTGCAGGAAGCATAGACCCCTGAACTGATGAAGGAACAACCAGCAAAGCATGGTTTAAGTGACACAATGCTGCTTTCCATTAGACTCAATTTAGGATGCTACCCAGTTTTAGAAAAAAAAAGAACAATTTAATATTAAAAAAATGGAGTATCATATTCTCAAGAGTTCTTGTCAAAGTAATATCACATCATCTTATTTTCAATGTCTGCTTCTGTATCTGGCACACTCAATCATTTTTTCAGTTCCTCTTTTAAACATGGGCTGTAGGGTTGGTCTCGTCCATTTAAAAAAATAAAATACAACTGTCTATCCCCATCATTTTTCTTCCACTTATGTTTGTCTATCTATGATGGGAATGATGTAATCAAAACTGACAAGAGAAACAACATTTTCAAATATTTTGTTTGAATCCTCATGCAAGCAAGCAGACACTGAGCAATGTGGTCATCCCAACAATCCATGTTTACTTTCAATATCACATACTGTATGCCTGTTCCTAGTACAACTAGGAATGATCACCATTGTCAACTCATGTTAAAACTCCAAGAAAGTATCTGAAAAGGATCAGGTTTATATTTTTTTATTAAGGCTGTCAATCAGGTCAGAGGTCAAGGAACTCCTTTGAAAGTGGCCATGTCAATTTATCCTCGACAAAATTTCGGGGCGCTGGTTAGTACCAATGGATAGGAAGCTTTCTATGGCAGCCTTTCAGATTTTTAAGAGGTTAATTAAAATTTTAAAAAAGAAATTCATGTTGACATATTACTGAATTTACTTTGCCAGCCGTAATGTTTGTACTTGTGTTTTTCCCGCACAAACCTGTTCAAATCCTGACTGATCGGCTGGAGCAAGACTAAATTGCACAAGAAAAGGGGAGACGAGATTATCTATCCACGAGGAAGGGAATCACAGGTAGAAACAATCAGAGTGGGGCAGACAATCACTGACGCACTGGAGGGCAGGAAGCAAAGTGATAATAAAACAGGAAATGACGGGACAAAAAGCGTGAACTTAACCCAACCAGACAGATGGGACATTACAGAATGAAACTGAATTTCTGAGGTACTTCTCTGTGACTCCAGGGAGTAAAATTTGTTGAAATATACTAGCACACATTTGTTGATGCATGAAGCCAATTAACACAAAAGCACAAAAAAGATGATGGCAGAGTCAACGCAGCACTGCAAATGTGAAAAACTACAGCTGTAGTGCGAATGGTCAGGTCAACTGGTCACTGTGTCATGAGTTTTCGCACTGACACTTGATTTGACACTGACACTGGGATTAGTGTCTAAATGAATGCAGTAAAGCACTTTTGTCTGCATGAGCTTGATCTCATGGGCTGAAGTGCTGTTTGTCAATCTGAGACTGGAATTCCAGAATCTACAGATTTAGAATTAATTGTTTGTCGTTAAAAGACCGCTTGCTTTATGTGACAAACAGTCCCATAACTGACTTTAATAGGGGCTCCAGCTGCAGTATCATCTGCTGCAGCCCTGGAGTCTTTTCATGCACTGGAGGGAAAATCAATATCTTCTGGCCCTACTGGCACCATGTCTGCCTTAGTCCACCTGTATTAATGAAAAGAACATGAAAGACATGACTCTTACCTTTGTCTGCTAAATGGCCACACAACAGGAAGTTATCAGGAAAATCAAGTAGATTTTGACTCTTTTTTTTTCTTTTTACATTTGAAGTACTTCTGAAGCTGCACTAATCCAAGTTTTATGTTAACAATGTGTCAAGTAATGTGAAAGTAGTTGCTCATCATGGCCAAACCAAACACAGTTCGCACTTCTGTTCTCAACTCTGCAAATGTCTTGGCATCTTTCAGCTCCTTGTTTTGGTATAATATGACACACAATTATCATTTATTTATTATTGATCTGTTGCATTTCTGGTTAGTTGGTTTCTGCATTGTGTTACCTTGTACTTGTGACATGTGCAATCTAATCTAATCTAATATAAAAAGCCATAGCTTCCCTTTGGTGTGGGTGGGGTCCAAATCAGAGCTTGAAGAAGAATAAAAAAAAATAAAGGCTTGTGTTGCTCCTGCTGAGGCTTCCCCTGGTGGAGAGGAAGATGTGTTACTCAGAATCCATTGCCTCCAGCTTTGCTTCTCTTCATCCCCTTGGACACTTTCTCACCATACCATTTCATATGTATTTACAGTTGTTATACGGAGTGTCTATGAATGTTTTTCATTGTTGTTACTTTGTACAAATGACATCTATTACATGACTGTCCATCGTGGAAGAGGGATCCCTCCTCTGTTGCTCTTCCTGAGGTTTCTACCATTTTTTTTTTAACTTAATGTTGCAATTTTGGCCATGAGTACGCAGGTTGAAAGACTGACTTGAATTGTCGCAAGGTTGCAGGCTTTACTAAGAGCTTTGTTATTATACAAATATTAAGTAGTGCAGCTTCAAATGTTAAACTTTATCTGCTCCTAAGGAATTTTCTGATGATATATCACATGGCCAAGAATGTTGGAGTTCTACGATCTCACCATTAAAAATGTGAAAATGTCGAGGATGTTGCCATCCATTTAGATAAAGGCCAAATGTGTCTCAGAAGGTCAAAGTCGCACAACTTAAATAACAGATGACACCCAACAATGTCAGAAAACCTCTACTAACCTTTGTCTAACTGGCGGTCTCTGTGGATGAGAATATCTGCTGACAGTTAGGCTTGGTTGGGTGTCTAATCATCCACAGTATGACCCTGATGAGATGAGCTCAGGCCAGCACAAAAAAAAGTCAACACAGCTTGTACTTTAACAACAGTCTGCCAGGAGCACAGCTGGTTGTGTTAGCGCTAAAGAAGAACACACACGCAACCATTTTCCTCTAAATAAGAAACTATGTAGTCAAATGTTTGTCATTTGTGCAACAGACAGTCAGTGGAAAGAATTTTATAATGGGAGAACAAAAGTCCTTATACAAATAGACAAATATGCATTTCATTGTAAAGCATGCCCAATAATGAAACTGTGACAATGCATAGAGCAAACATGCTGTGTTTTGCTCAAGACACATTTTTCACAGGGCTCCTCATGTTCCAGCTGCTGGAGTCTGAGTAGTTTTTATTCAGTAAAGCGGCTTGTTCCACTCCACTGCATTGAGAAATTAGATTTTTTCTCCCCTTTCTCTCTTCTCTCTGTCATGCCTACAAAGTAAGGTTCATAAAATGAGGAATGGGATGATTATTGTTGACATGATGTGCAGTTAGGTCTTTAGGTTCTCAGGCAGAGGAAATGACTGAGACTGAAATCGCTAAATCTCAATACACAGGGATAAATAGAGACTGACGTGTCGGGTGGCAAATCACTGATCAATCCAAAAAGTCAATTTAAGCTTTGTGAACTGCATTGCTTTTGCAATGAGCGTCATTTGGAAAGAAAAAGGCAGAATCTGTGTCATGTGAAAATAGCACGGGAGCACAGAGACTGTATTTTCTTTGCAGCCCAGGTAGAGAGGCACTTTGTCCTTTGTGGGTGTTTTGAGAATTATATGGGTTAACATACAGGCTTCAGATTCATATGCTGCAATCCTAGCAAGAGCATAGGAGTAATATAGAATGTGTCGGATTTACAACCCACAATACAATTTTCTTTCTTAACCTTGCTGATGGCAGCTTTTTGTCAAAAAACAAAATCAGCTACATACCATAATGGAAAAGAGGCTGTTCAGGAGTGCACTGACTAATGCACCATGTAGAAACCTCAATATGCAGACATAAAGGTAATCTAATCAAGGAGAAAAAGCTCTCTGCCACTAAAGCTACATGTGAGGTGTGTTAGCTGCTATTCATGTTTGGAAGTCAATGGACATCAGTCAATCATTTTGCACAGTGTTGTACAGTAATGTAACAGTGTAATATAGGATAAGGCTGTTGGGGTACAGTGTGAGGTTGTGATAATGACCTGTGCAAAAAAATCAACACTGCTGCAAGGGCTAAAATATCACACTAGCTCTGTGTCGACATAGTTACATCCAGCTGTGCGACAGTAATATGACTTAAATGAAAAACACACAGTGGTTTAAAGGCTCATAGAAGTTTAAGAATATAACAGCAAATGTTATTTTGGGTAATTACACCAAAGTACACCATACTACATGCTTACTTCTCAGAAAACAATAATTTTGATTTTAGTTTGAGTTTAGCTATCTGCATAATTATTGTGGCATGGTTTGCATGTTGATTATAATACAAGACTGGACTTCCGTTTAATCAGTGACAGAGCATGCTTCTCTGTACACTGTAATGAGACAATCTGACTGGCTGGAGAGGAAGAGATCTTGCCCAGATTTGCAAACATGCTCCTGCAAGTGTGATATATCTGTAAGCTACGTAATGTTGCTTATTTACAGCACACCATGCCTATAACGCCCATATTGGTTTGAACATAAGAATGGATTAAATATGCATTAGATAGTGCCATGACCCCGTAGGAAATAGCTCTTATCGAGTGGAAGGCCAATCATTTCCAGCAGACTTGCAATCTGGCATGTGAGGCCATATGTAGACGTGGCTGAGGTGTGAATGATTGCTAACCAAATGGAAGTATCAGATAAGCCATAACACAGGGAGAGGGACCATTTGCTGGATATGGCTGTGTCTGCTTCCTAGATTTGGGAACAGAGTCCAAGTATATCCAATCCAATCCAAAATGGTTTACTGCTGAGTAATTAATAGTATTAATAATTATGTCATTATTTAATTAGGGTTCAAAAGCGCTACATTTCTAATCATCCCACTGTGATAAATTTTCAATTCTTATCCAAAAAACATAAATATGTAAATCAATTTTCAGCAGTTTACAGTGTATGAAAGATATGGGGAGATTGAGCATGCAATGGTGAGTAGTGGTAGAAATGCCATGACTACAACTGTAACCAGTACCACTGCTGCCATCACCAATGTGAGGGTATGAATCTTTGAAATGGCATCATTAAGGCTCCCAAATCATCTCATCATTCATGCTCTGTCAGATATATCCTTGCAACAAGAGTTTTGAAAACTTTTCCAAGTGTGACCCTTTAAGGTTCATTTCAGTTGTGTATGTGTGTCTCCACATTCCTCACAATGGACAATCTTTGGTGGCTTCTCCTAGTGTTTTTTTTTTCTCCATTGGGAAAACTGACTGAGAACATTATATTTGCAGCTAAACGTCCAGGTATTTTATCAGCTTGTTTGTATATATTTCCCTGATAATGACCCTGGGGTCATGAAGCCCCAGTAGAGGCCTCCCCACACACCAGAATCTGTTTTAATAAGGCTTGTCATAGTGTCCCCAGAGAGATTTTAAGCACTGCTGTCTCTCCACATGGATGTGATTTTGCAAGGATGAATCTACTTTTACAGCATTGGACTCCAAGCTGAGTGTGAAAGATGTCACATTCAATTTCATTCTTGCCAGTTTCCAGAAGCTCAACGCTATCAAAAGAGAATACATCAGCTAAAACTATGGAAGGAAGCTTAAAATTTGAATTATAACAATATACAGTAAGAACCAGCGGTGATTCCCAATAATAATCCATCTTACAGTTTCTGCTGAATGCTTCAGTTTTTACGTTTCCCAAAACTGCACATAACACACATCTCTAATAAGGGTTGATGATTGCACTTGTATTGCCTCTAAGCCATATTAAATATCAAATCATGTGCATAGTGCCCATAAAGTAAACAAATGACACAATAGAAGCTTTTCCTACACTTTGACTAGCAGTAAACAGACGTGTCAATGGTTCTGTGAGGTTGTATTTAGGAACAGATTTGCTTTGAGCTAAATGCTAACATTAGCATAACCTGCAACCTGTTTTTAGCGCTAAACACAAAGTACAGGCTGAAGGACACAACATTAGTTTTTTTTAGCCATAAACCAGTCTCCAGGAAAATTTAAAATTTTGAAGCGATGAAAGCACGAAGAAAAATCTTATTACAGTTCAATTTTCAGTCCATAAAATAGTTAAAGAGGCATTTGACTCAAAAACCACAAATGTCAACCTTATTGTGACACTAAAAAGTCAATATTTTTCATCCACTGAGGATCGTGTACTGGATGTTTTGTTTAATTTGCAATTACCAGTCCAAGCTTCCACTACATTTGACACAGCCGTGTTCTGAATATGATACTCAACACTTCCCCCAGATTTTAACACTAAAACTCTAGAAAGAATGTCATATCCATTTAGCTCACAGCCTTATCCACTAAACTATGATTTGGATTTTGGGAGGTAAAATATCCCTTTTTGTCTTCTGAGGAGCTATCCATGTTGTTGGAAATTGCACTACTGTAAGTAGGCCTGCAAACATGCTCATATAATTGTCCCCCATCTTACTGAAAATGATTGTGCTACGTGCACAAGTGCATGTGCAACTGTATCAAGGTACGATACACTTAAGGGTCCTTGTCTGGGAGTTTGAAGATATAGTAATCCTAAATAAGTAGGTCACCATTTTCCTCCATGACAGTAAGACAATGAAAGAATTGCCAAGATCATTTACAATCTTAATTAGCCAGGTCTGACTACAGTAAATTTTGTCTTTTGGGTGAGCAAGATATAAATAACATATGACCATAGGCTTACTATGAAGCTATAAGCAGAGTGATTGATGAGTCTGTATTGGTGGACTTTAATGAGACTGCATGGACTAAGTGGATTAGCAGGCAGCTGGGTGAGATGGAAACAGAAGATGTATGTTTACTGTTCCTATAACCACTGCGTTTATTTTGTCAGGTTAATCGATTGATCAAATCTCCAGGTTGGGCATGTAGGAGTTGAGGGATTCATTCATCTTCCAAACACAAGTATCCATCACAAGCAGAGTTTCTGCCACCACGGCTTGACCCTAATAAATGAGCAAGTCCAGCTAAATCAATAACAGGATCCCCAGAGAGTCACCTACTGCACCACATGCATGTTATTGATCAAGTCAGCATCAGCAGCTGAACATCTACATCAAAATTATTCACTCTGCAGTCACAAGCAGTTGGCCATGACTAGTATTTCCCAACGAAAGCTGGTGGTTTGCTGCTACCTCTAAAAACAAGCCACTGTTAACAGTTTGCAAAATGTATATAATATACTTCACATAGTCTCAAAAGTTACTAAGGTTGAGTTCATGGATCACATGATTGTTTTGTCTTGTCTCTGATCAACTCTCTGGGTGTCAAATTGAGTTTCATTTATCTGCTGCTGTGATTGAAAATGCTGAGAAACACAGCAGCTGAGACTCAGGCCTATATGTTCTCATACTGGAGGGGAAACACAAAGGCCATGTTGTAGCTGAGGAGCTTATCTTCAGTTTTAGACATGTAAACACTAGTCAAGAAAAAAAAAGAAAAGAGCTCCAGGCACGCAAGGTTTGAGAAAGTAAAACGCCTTTAATTTAACGGGTAAGAATCATTAAAAACACACCAACGTATGTCGGCTTGTGCCCTCTGCAGGGTGTGGAGACACAATCAGAGTAATTTTAGCATTCACCACAGGTGTGCCACATTGGGACATGCTTCGTGTTATTTTCAGCCTCGATAGGATATAGGTGAATATATGTAATGTTACTCTATTTCTGACCTCTAGGGGCCTGTCACAAAAATAATTCTGACAATCTTTCCCTGTTACTCAGTATAAACAAGGAAGAACATAGTGGAGTGCATAGCCTTCATTATGTAGCTCTCTTTGGCCCATACTACACCCCATTTACCAGTGCTATTGATGGTAATGTCATTTCTGTCCAATAGCCACTTCAGGTTTTTGATCTTTTTTGCGATTCATTAAAAACTTTTCCATCTCATGGAGAAACCTTCTTGGAAAAAGTAGTCAGCGTGGAATTTATAGTACAAGGTAGGAAGGTGGACTTGAGCCGAGAAGGAGAGTTGGGTCTTTGTAATTCATTACTTGAGTTGGCAACTATATGAGAAGTGTTTTGATGGTACCAGACCTTTAAATGTATATTTTTCCTCTATCATAATGTCAGTGTTGAGTTTTGGTCACCACCTCCTGAATGACCAGTAGACTAATAGATCTGAAGCTCATTTTCTTTGCCACCAAACCAGCTCATGAAGACAAAAGAGAGGGGAGGAATAAAAGCTTGTTAACAAACATAGTTTGCTGCCAGGAGCATTACCACTGCCTTCCACCAAACTGTTGTATAGTGTGAAGCAAATATCAGCTTTGCCAGCAACAATGCTGAGTGAGTGTGCTGCCCAGAGCCAAGGACACGTACAGAGCTAGCAATAATGGCGATGATCTTTTTCAAGTTTGAAGAAATCATCAGTAGCCTCACCATTGCAACAACAGCTGAAAGGAGGAAGTGGCACCAGAATATTCTGATGATGTAAATTATAGTTAACATATACTTGATTTGACTCAGCAGTGCAATCATTGGTATTTCATTGGCTTTTTTACATCAGCACTCCCAAGTGTCAAAGAGTCAAAGTAATGTGGTGATGACCACAGGATTATGTACTTTCTGAAACCTGATTTTATGTACTTTAAATAGTTTTCCAAATGTTTGACTGTTTTTAGACTACCCATTTTGCAGCAGTAGGTTGAAATAAATGGTGGTAAATCTGTGTTTTTTTATTATGTGTTGGCTAAAGCAATTAAGACTTGAATCTGTTGTCAGGAAGAGTGATGAATTACATTAAGGTGACCACAAAACATTGAACCAAACTGAAGGAACGTTTTGAATGAGCAAAGTGATTTATTACTCCTGCCTGTAATTTGTTACTGAATGAGCTCAGCTTTGTTTTGGAGGCCCTGTGTTTTTTTCCTCTCATCATTTATCAGATTTGTACAAAGTTGTATTTAACCTTTTGAGTTTTGTTTGCCCATATGCTGAATAATGACAAGCAAATTTGGTATTTACCAGAGTTTACATTGCAACATTTCACTGACATATACAGCCAAGCTATCACTATCCATCATGGTCCTCAAGACTCTTGGGGAATAATCTCTTGTCCTTTAGAAGCTCATAAAAAAGACCTTTTCATTCTTGTTTTTCATTCTTCAGCAATAATTGCCTTCTAAATTTACCAAACCCCATTTTAAATGTCTCTTAAATTACCATAAATCACCTGAAAAATGTAGTGCAATACACTAACACCCCACTTCATGTGAAACACATGGAGAAAGGATAAAAACTTTGGAACTTGTTGGTCTTTGTGAAACAATTTATACCACATGTATTGTTCTAGCAGGGGTCTGATTTAAATAGTTGCTTTCACAAGTCATGTAACCTTGTCTGAATACCCATCAAGGGCTTGTTCCCACAAAGAAAATTACTCTTTACCTCTTGAAAGAACCATTGCTTGCAGCAGTGGTCATACAAGGCTAACTGGTGATCAAATGATTTGTGCTGTCATGTTCCATCTGTGTGGTTAAGTTCACTACGTTTGTCCCGTTTTTTTCATCTTGTCATTTCCTGTTTTATATTGAAGTTTTGACTCTAATTCTTACAAAACAAGTGGTTGTGCACAAGTGCATCAAACTCATTGCAAGTGCTAGATCCAATCAAATATAACATTTGCCCCGAGGGGAAACTAATATGATTGTTACGTGTGAACAAAGGCCTGGACCCCGGATGCAGAGACTGAGGCAGAGTGAGTTTCTTAAAGTGTTTATTCTCCCAGGCAGTGGACAGTTGATGGACAGCTGGCTGGCATTGTTGGAGAAGCAGAGCAGGAGACAACTCCGGAGTATGAGCGTCAACATAAACAGCACCAAGGCTCACTGGTAGCTGCTGAGACGGGATAATCGGGCACAGGAGTGGTGACTGGACCAGGCTTAATTGCAGGATGAATGAGTAGAGGAGAACCAGGTGTGTCTCGTAGAGAGAACCAGCCAATCACCGCCATTGCTGCACACACACACACACCCTGGAGAGAAAAAGGAGGGGGAAGGGGAGACAGGAAAACACAAAACATACCACACAAAACCAAAAGGCACCTACTAACATAACAATGATGGCTGCAAAGTATGCACAGAAAGCAGTGTTTGCAGACTATATGTGTTCAATATTCAAATGAACCTCAGTTTGATTTATTAGGACTACTTGAAAAATGAAATATGAATGTCATGAATACTGCAGGAGACCACTTTAACCAAGCCATAAAATCACTCTTTTAACTCAAGTAGGAGTGAGATCTAAAAGTTGAGGCAAAGAGAGCTGGTGTTGGTACAATCCATCTTAAATCTTAAGAGTACATTTAAGCAAGACTAAAACCTGAGTCAAACTTTTATCTGTTTCTTTAATGTATTGCCTCAAGGAAAATTATTTTTGGACCACTTTATTCTGGTTTATGGTCGGTTCATTTGTTTTTATAAACACTGCAGTTATTAAGAGTGGGTCCTGTAGAAGATAATCTCCAAATTACAAAACTCCTGTGATATGGTTAAGGTTAGGCATTGACCTTGAATGGTTATTGTCAGGAAAGATCATCAGGTAACAAATCTCACAATAGCAGATCACCCAAAGTATACACTGCAGGAAAGGAGTTGATGAGTGCCTGCAAGGTTTGAATAAGAGGATAGAGCAGAATATGTGAACAATCTGCATTTATTCAAGCTTCTCACTTTTTACAAGATTAGATTTGAACACATCACAACAATATTGATTTCAATGATGCATTATTGGGGATCAACAACTAGAAAGCATTAATGCCAAACTCTCAATCGCATATATTTCCTGAATATCGGTGGATAACAGCAGCAAACTTTCCGCACATGTGCTGAACCACGCGGCACAGATGTTTAACAAGCTGTGTGTAGCGTCACTGTGCAACTCCCACGTAAAGTCACAGAACTGTTTTCTCTTCAGGGAACAATAATTATACTGATTATTAACCTTTATTTAACCAGGTGAGCCCCATTGAAATTGCAATATCTATTTTCCAAGGGAGCCCTGGCCAATGCTGATATGTGATCGACATTGCCTAATTGTTGACATCTGTTGTTCTAATCATTGTGCTGTGGCCATAGAGTGAAATAATATATTAGTATTTAAAGAGGTTAAATGGAGGCCCAACCGCTCCTCTTTGCTTATAAAAAAGAAAAAAAAAATCATCAGTGCAAGTCAAATTTTTGTTGTGTATTGCAACAAAGACCCATAAATAGTAGATGACCAGATTATTTGTCAATATTTTTTAATCCATTTCAATCTATTAGTTGTTGCAGCCTTAGTCTGGTGCTCTCATTAGTTAATTTTGCTGACTGGGTTCCAGAGATAAAGTATTTGGTTCAAATTACACCAGACTTTTACACCTTGCACTTTTTTTTCACTTAATGTCACTGTTACTAAGAACGCTAGAAGAGTTTAGAGCTGAATTTCAACTTGAAACTGAATATAATACTAATGCAATTCTTCAAGCAGGGCAATTAAAATTTCTCAAATTAAGTTTCGTAGTTTTGTAGTGACACATTTATGTTTTCCCAGAACACAATTAAATGAGCACAAGACTCAAAATCCTGCCAAAGTATTCAAGTTGCCTCAGGAAAGCACTCAATGTACTGGGCAGTGCTGAGATGCATGTCAATGTGAAACATTTGGACAGCAGCAATGGATCAATGTTGTCTTGCAGTTGCATCATTTCAGCATCTGACAGGTTGCATCATACATGTTACTCCATTTAAAAAATTATAAAGCAGCACTTTGCACATATTACTATTAATACAAAACAGGTAATAATGAAGGGCGGCACGGTGGTGTAGTGGTTAGCACTGTCGCCTCACAGCAAGAAGGTACCGCCTTTCTGTGTGGAGTTTGCATGTTCTCCCCGTGTCTGCGTGGGTTCTCTCTGGGTACTTCCTCCCACCATCCAGGGGATTAGGTTAATTAGCTAATTTAAATTGACCGTAGGTGTGAATGTGAGTGGTTGTTTGTCTCTATGTGCCCTGCGATGATGAGGTGGCGACTTGTCCAGGGTGTACCCTGCCTTCCGCCCTAAGACAGCTGGGATAGGCTCAAGATAATGGATGGATGGAGGTAATAATGAATTAGGGATGAATGAAAAGGGGATGTTATGAACACATCACACCAGAGGCATTCCCTTCTGTAATTGGAAAAAAATATGAGATATGTCCTTTAATGTCTTTTAAGGAACTGCTGACTTCATTGAATTTAGTGATGTTTCCAACTGAACACTGGCTTTATATTTTCATTAAAAATGTTCTCATTTTCTTCTTTATGAAATAACTTAATTATTTCTTATGGCGGAAGTATGTTTATGTTTTATCTATTAGATTTGCCTTTACCTTTGCAGTTACAGAAGACTAACTGTAACTTCAAACCATTCTTTTACAGTGACAGTTACCTCATATATTTCCTGCACAGTGGCAGAGGTCATTCCACAGAAAGACTCAGGGAATCCACTGTGTTTATACAGTTAACCTTTCTATTGTAGCATCTTCTTCGCCTCAGTGTGGTGTACCACAAGGAACAAAAAGAAAGGGAAAAAATAAAAATATGGAGTAGCAGATTGCTGGAAAATGCAGAGAGTATGGTCTTATGGTTCTGTAGCAATTTTTTTGCATCACAGCACAGTCTCAGTCAACACTGCAGTGCTCACAACAAGGGCAAGTGCTACTGAATGTATATTAAAACAAGCTCAGACAGCATTTTAGAAAGCTGGTCACAGAATTGCCCAAACAGCAACACAGCTCAGTCAACATTTTGGACATGGTAGAGATCAATCCAGCTCATTAATTTATTCGGGGCGTGGAGCTGATCAGGCGTCGTGACCCTCCTCTGACCTTTAAATGACATCCAAGCTAAAATGAATGACAGGTTGTGTGAGTTAAAATGGACTTCTACTTAAATTTCAGTGAAGAGGCTTTACCAAAGGGATAGTTAGGCTTGCTTTATTCCTTGAAACTGCTGTGTAATTTCACAAAAAGTCCAATCAACCCAAACAGACAATGGCATAAACCTGTTTTATTTTAGTCCTACAATCTTTAATTGTGTCTTTGATTCAGTCGTGTTGTGAAGAGCCTTGCTGGGAACTGGGAGACCAATTACTTTCTGCTTTCACCAGATCCATACAGTTTAATTAAAAATTACACTTGCCAAGAGAATGCAATGAAAGACTTTTTCTCCTCTGTTAGACCGGTCATTAGCAAATATTAAAGACAAACATTGATATCAATACATTTATCAATAGCTATTGAAATGTCGTAGATAAAAAATAATACAAAGCGTTAAAATGATGATTAATTACGTTATTATATAGAATTAAGGGGAAATGATTGATAGATAAAAAAAACTACAACCAAAGATGACCATATGAAGGTGGAGGGTTTTTTAGTTCTTTGTGGAGCAGTGGTTGGCAGCATTTGTTGTACAACATCAAACAAGGCAGCAAGAGTGAGACAATGCTATGTTAGCTTAGCCAGCAATGAGTGAATGCTGCAAATTTTGTTGACCTGGTGACATCACAGGTCACAGTTCACATCCATGGGCGGGTTTCACACTGAGGTCTGAAAAATGAGAAGGATCTTGGGAAACTACAGACAGAACTCACTCCATACAACCATAGTCTTTAATATGCCAGAAAAATATTAAGTATGTCCCTATACATAGTATGTTAAATGCAGTATGGCTAAACTATAAGGATGTCCATTACAGTTGTTTATTATTATACTACAACCATTTGTATTTTTGAAGAATGCAACCCAGCCTCTTCTGACTCACAATCCTCTGTGCAGTAGAGTTGGGTTTTTTTTTTTTTTTTGTTTGTTTTTTTTAAAGATGTTTTAATGTATTCAAAAATGCGTTAAAAAAAATATAAAGGTGTTCAAATTGGCTATATGCACAGCTGCACTACTTCCTGATAGCTTCAGGTGTGCCTGACCTCATTAGTCACAACAAAAACACCTGCATTAATCAGTTTGTCCAATCATGGCAGAGGGGAAACAAAGGAGCTATCTGAAGTTCAGGAAGTAGTGCAGCTGTGCATATAGCCAATTTTAAAAAAAGATGTTAAAAACTTTAATAAAATAATGAAATATTTTAACATGTGTCTAAAACAGATATTTTAGCACATACAGAGATAAAATGTTTTAAAATTGTGTGTGTTTCAGATAAAGACGTTCATAAAATGTATTGTTGCAGCCTTTTTTTTAAGCCTGCATGGAGGAGGCTGTTTTTGAGTTCTCTTAGGAGAGTCTCACTATCTGACACTTTGAACACCCCTGAGATACAGCATCCACTAAAAGGAAACTATGCGATTTGGAATGTATGAACTTAAGTTAAATGTCATTCTCGTCATTGAGAGTTGAGAGTCATTTTCCATTTGGTGTCATAGTGCAATTACTCAAATGATTTCCCTGCATTAAGTACACATTTTTATCAGTCCATCAGTGAGAGTCTCACCAGCAAAAGTGAAAACCTTATTGCTGCTGACACAGGTTGAAAGTCGTGTAGCAGTGTGCTTTGATGAATAAATACTCCCATGGAAGGCTGCTTCAGCTTTCTTCCCTTCAGAGGGTCTCTGCAATGGGCAGCCAGGAGGCAAACAACGGTCAAGACAGATGCCAGCTGGGCTAGACTTGCCTTGGGTTGTCCCGACCACCTGCAGCGCTTGAACTCTGTTCCAAGATGGTGTCCATGTTTTCTGCTGACCTGTAGGTGGGGGATGTGACAGATTGCATCCAGGCACGCCAAGTCAGTAACCTGAGGGCAGAACGCACTGCCAGAACTTAGCCAACCCTCTGTTCACTCACATTTAAACACAAAACAGTGCCAGTAGAATTTTTCAATTTGGAAGGATAAAAGAGAAATTAAGAAAGGTGAGAGAAACATAGTCAGTGCTTACAATGCAGAATTGAAAAGAAAAAAAAAATTGCAGGGAAGATTTTTTTTTTCGTTGTGTAAAAAGACATTCATTGCTCACATGATTGATGGTTTGCTCCGACTGAAATGTTTCAACAGCAGCTACTCATCATGATCCAGTGGAATATCTCAATACAACTCTCTTTAGCTATTTCCATGCAGCTTTTCTAATGGTATCTTTAAAATGTACATGTACTTGTGGATGGATCATTTCTGAATATCTCAGTGCACTGCTTTGCTTGAGTACACTCACAGACAGACATGTTTAGATACTAAACTCTGATGGGCTGCCTGTGTTACGCTCACAAGTTTGGAGATACTGATAGTGAAGCCCTCATACTAAATTTATTATTGTTACCAAGGTGATAGCTCACCCTGCACCCTTGCTGTATATCAGAAAATCTCCTGTGGGGAATCTAATCAAAGTGTGTTACAGCCTGATCACATACACAACACATCAGTCTTTTTTTGTGGTGGTGTGACTGGGTGAAATCTGACAGGGGAAAACTATCAATCTAAAGCTACGCTAAAGGTACCCACAGCCGCCTGCTGTATGTGCTAAAGCACATTTTACTCTCTTGTTGTATACAAGCAAGGGGGACAGCTGGCCTGCAGAGACTGAAAGCTGGTGCTTTCAAATGGACAGCAACCTAATGGGAAAATCTAAGTGCACATTTCACCAGCCGGCATCTGGTTTAAACAGCATCTGTGTTTGCAATCAGATTTCCTCCAGGGGGTAAAAATACTGATTAGATGGCTATTGATGTGACCACAGTGGACTTCGTCCTTCTCTCAATCACCTCTCCTGCTGTCTTTCTTTTCTCCCACTCAGTTTATACTTTAAAAGAAGATGAAGTCAGAGCCAAACCTATTTAAAGACCACTTGGTCTCCCACCAAGAAAGGACTTTTTAAGAAAAGCTATTAAGGTTGATAATGTTCCATCTCATAGAGGAACCTCTCCAAGATGTCTGCCTAATTGGCTTGATTACTGATTAGAGAGCAGGCTGCTTATCACTGAGGCTTATTTGGCAAAAATCAATTCCTATCCTACCTGCAGCCTTCTCTCGCTGGGCTTCTCTATCTCTCCCATCAACTTAGTGATAAAGTGACACACATACGTACCAAACCTATGATGCCTTCAGGTGTAACAGCAGAAATGTGATCTTGTGTTTTTCTCTTGCAGTCGGAAAAGCAAACTCACTTTGAAGGACTCTTGTTACCCACAGTTTCATCACTTTCAGCAGCACAAATATATCAGTGTCGCTGCTGCCTGGTTATTGTATTCGACCTGTAAACCAAGCTGGCATGCTGCAGTACAACAGAATGGACCATATTTAGGCACATCTCTCTCCAGTCATCCATGGAGCGTACTGAGAGGCATTCCAAGAAAAAAAAAACACTCTCTTTGAAACAAGAGGATGAATAGAGCTTTGAAGTGGTGAAAAACATTGTTTTGCCAACTTTCCAATCCGTGTCTGCGTCACACTTTTCTCTTCCATGTGAAATTCTCTTTAAAGGTTTTCATAGTGAGAAGTGAAAAAGCTAAAAGTGGTTGAATGGATAGAATGATAGGGGGGTAGATAATGGATGAGGTGATTTTTCTGCAGAGGGAAACAGTATTTCTTTAAATAAATAAATAAATAAATAAATTGCAGCTTCTCTAAACCAGCCACATCATCAATCACACCGAGCTCTATTGCAGTCAAACAGTGTCTAGAAAGAAAATAAAAACTGGAATAAAACATGTACTGGAGTGTTTTAGATTTATATTCAGTTTTGTCCTCCACTCTGCCTCCCACTTCTCTTTTTCACAGACAGTTGCGAGCTTCAGTGCTTGACTGGCTGCATGTGAGGAGAGGTTGACATTGATCGATAAAGAACAGTATTGTTGCAATTATCCCCAACTTCACTTAACTTCTGTTTGCAACCTGCTGCAACTTCTCACTTCCATGTAGAGACACACAAGCTAAGCTACAAAAGATGCACTATATTGCCAAAAGTATTTGCTCACCCATCCAAATAATCAGAATCAGGTGTTCCAATCACTTCCATGGCCACAGGTGTATAAAATCAAGCACCTAGGCAAGCAGACTGCTTTTACAAACATTTGTGAAAGAATGGGTCGCTCTCAGGAGCTCAGTGAATTCCAGTGTGGAACTGTGATAGGATGCCACCTGTGCAACAAATCCAGTCGTGAAATTTCCTCGCTCCTAAATATTCCACTGTCAGCTGTATTATAAGAACATGGAAGTGTCAATCTTTAGTAAAGATGGTAAAGATGTATAACAAACAGTTGCCTATGTATTCATCTACAGCAACATTAACATTAATTTGTTGTTTTGGTCTCAAGCAGTTTCTTAGAAAAATATGGGTTTCAGCAGTATTTTTCTCTAACAACAGCTTGACTGCCTGCTGTTCCTATAAGCAAAGCTAATAAAGCCTGGTAAGACTGAACCAAACAATAAAAACCAAAACAATTATGATGCTATAAAGCTCTGTGGAGCAGAGGGGAACTGCTGAGTTAGGTGAAAATAATGTGTCTGTTTACCCCATTGAGTGACCCACTTCACAGACAGGTAGTCCTGGGAGTCGTTAAAAATATGGATCATAGCGGTTTTAAAACTGTAGCTTGCATATATATTGGGAGGAGGCTCACATGAGAATAAAGTTGGTTTCAAGTCCACCAATAATAATATAATAATGAATACGTTATTGACACAACTTTGAAAGGCTACTTTGCC
The DNA here is from genome assembly GCA_029721515.1 of Synanceia verrucosa. Taxonomy (NCBI): domain Eukaryota; kingdom Metazoa; phylum Chordata; class Actinopteri; order Perciformes; family Synanceiidae; genus Synanceia; species Synanceia verrucosa. Next base: position 10,877,489 of record CM056567.1, on the reverse strand, counting down.
ATTTGGCATACTAACTGGAAGTTTTCACTGTGACAGATTGAATTACCCTTATGAGTAGCATCTTTTCAACAAAAAAGGTGGTCAACTTCACTTCACCAGCCCTGTGACTGTTATTTAAAGCTTATACATCCTGTGGAGGCCTATTTTAATGTCCTTTGGTTTCCCAGCATCATTTTTGATGCCAAACATATTTGAGAGCAGCTGTGGGCATTCATCAAAAAAAAAGTGGCGCCAAAAGGTTGTGTGCTGATCCAACCAACATGGCAAAACCAGAGCAATGCTTTGACATGAGAAGTGGGAACAGCAGGGCAGCCATTGTGTCAGCTGCAGCCCACTGGTAAATGCTGCCTCATGATCTTGCAAAGAGATGGTTGTGATTTCCTCTGCCACTCATAACACCCTCAAGTGTTATTCTAATGGCCATCAATTCTCTGATTAGCCATTAAATAAGACATGTAATACGAGTGAGCACAGAGCAACAAATGCGTGCAACGTGGTGGCAAGAGGAGACACAATCTCTACACACAGTTCTCTACACTCAGATAGCAACCAAGCAAAAAGAATGAAAATAAAGATCCTGACTTACTGAACCCTAAAGAAGCAGAATGTGTCCAAAGCTGCAGCAGACGTGAGGTTTCCTCAGCTGGACAATTTCATGTCATTTCATATTTGAAACTATTAAGCAAAACAATGCAGATATAAAGGTTGCAGAGTAATACTTGCTATAGTCTCAATTGCTCAACTGGAAAGTCCTGGCAAAAAATAGAAGAAGAGCGTTGGCCATATGTCACGGCTGAACTCCAGCCTTATAAAGATCTGGCTCTGCTAATGTTGAGTGTGAAGGGAAACAAGGCTGCAGCTAATGTGTCTGGACATCTCCCTCCTCACTCCTCCATCTGCTTCACGGCAGCTTCCAGAAAGCTCAGAGTTTTCAGTTGAAAGGAGACGACACAACACGATGCACCTGTCTCAACATCGGCTGAGTCTAATAGGGGAAATCCATCCAGGGACATATACACAGTATCACGTTTAAGAACTCCTCCCTATCAACCACATGCACTACATTTAGGGCATGTTTACAAAGGGTTAAATACAGTCAGAGGATCCAGAAAGGTAATTGCCTCTGCTTGAAATCCTCATCCTGTGGCTGATGGAGCTGTCTGCTTCTCTGTGTATGCTACGCTCTAAATCACCGTGATCTATACAGTAAACACACTGCAGCAGGTACAGAACAATGCCTCAGACTTATTGCAGCCAAACTGAAAAATGGCTGCTTATTCGTCTTAAATTCAGTGCTCTCTATCTGGCAGGAACACACGACAGTAAACAGCATCACAACTCGCTGAAATAAATTCTTCTCACCAATAAAAGTGATGCATGATAGTGAGTTTTTAATTTGTTCCTGCATGATGAGTTAACCTGAGCTCTGAAGTTAAAGCGGCATTATCAGCAGTTTTGCAATTTGGGGATTCAAGTGGCAGAGGGTGAGAGTTTTATCTTTAAAAGGAAATCATAACTAAAAAATATAGTCCTTTAGTGCTGTAGACAGAATTAAAAATCTCATTTAGCTTATATGTCTATATCCATCTCAACATTGTCTAATAAAGCTGCCATAATGCTTAATGATGTTTGAAAGAAATGTTCCAAGTTTGTGTATTTGGAAATGTGATTCTAAAATGTCACATATTTAGCCTTTCAAGAGAGACTGTAATATACAGTATGAAATGAAATTCAAGTTAATTTGAACTTTGAAATTATCATACTGTAAACGTTGTATGAGTTTCTTTGTTTAACAGGAGAGTAAGCTTCAACAACTCTGCAAAATATGTTCAATAAAAGATGAGAGGGTTATCCGAAGAATGACTCTAGATTATGGATTTCCATATTTAATTGCTGAGTTGTGCTACTTAAGTCACTAATATTTTTTTTGCTTTATTAGAATCTGGGTCGAACTGCCTCTAGCTTGCTGAAAATGATCTTACCCTTTCATCTATTATACCAAATCTTTGCTCAAAAGCAGGCACACATTTGTCACAAGCACAAAAAGTCAACCAACACTATGCAGTTTTCATGGGGGTCTGGACTATAAACAGGGTTGGAGATTTGGCAGAATTGCCAATACATGACATGAAAAGACATCCCACACTGCTGCTAACACATCAGTATTAAAAAAGTGCTTAGCAACCTGTGTGCTGATGATAAAACAAAACAAAAACATTACAACATTGCATAACAAACGCACTCAAAGTTTGTGTCAGAGCACATTTTCTAATGCAAATTTAATAGATTAAAGCAAAAATGTCCCTGAATTCAATTACTGCTCCCAACTCGAATAGTTTTGCACAACAGATTTCCAACCAGGAGGAAATCATCAAACTTTAATCAACAACAATATTACAATATATTATTATCTCTTAAAAGTCAGAAAACTGTAACTGTGTGTAAATGTGACTTTCTCTGTGAGATAAATAAAGCATCTATCTGTCTAACTGTGATAGTATCACAGCAGTTTGTTTAGTTCCAGCATGGATTAGAAGTCTATACGGTTTGTAGGCACACACCTCTCACTATGACAAATACATAACCCATGACCATTTTTTTTAGTTGCTTCACAGACTTTGGCCTCAGCTAAAAAAAAAAAACAACAAGGATTGTTGGTCACAGTAGGAAACGTGACTCTGTGTTACAGGATGTCTCTCTCCTTCAGGGGCAACAGAAAAACTGGTACACTGAACTTTAACATTCAGTGTGTTGGAACAGATTCATTTTTAGCTTCTTTATTTATTTATGCCAGCATCTCCCTTCTGTAAATAATGATGCAGGAATGCCAGTGAGCAGATGCTAAAGCAACTTTTAGTTATTGTTGCTCCTTCTGTTGCACAATACACAATAGTGACAAACTGAATTTGTGGGATATGCAAATCTCAATTTTTTTCATATACTATAGTATATCAATGTTGCTGTTCAAATATGTATGTAGTTCAGCTTGTCAGGTTGTAAATTAGTTTGCTGGACATGCTAACTGTTGCAGTGCAACATACTTCATATTTACACAAAACATGCACTGCTTCATACTCTCAGAACATCTAAGTTTCACTCTAACCCCTACACCCAGAATAGAGGTTTCAGTGTGTCAACACATCGGTTGCACTTGGAGAGAGTAGTTTCTCATCCTAACAATTTAAAAATGTGTACCAGATCATTTGTGCCATCCATTCTGGAGATTTAAGCCAAGTATGTTGAGTCACCCACCAGCTTTCTGCCCTGACCAAGTGGCATTAGGAATTCTGATCATCATTTGTCGAGGATGGAGATCAGGTTGTCGAACAAAGAATAAACACAGAGAAGGAAAATGTACAACATAATTAATCCACACAAGTAATGTTCTCCAAGATGTAATTAAAAATTGAGGTTGTATCTTCAGGAAGGGGCTGCTCTCTGGGCCTGCACCGAGCATAAAGCAAATGAAAAGTGTACTACAGAGAAAAACTCAGCGCTAATTAACTCGCAGGAGAAAGAGCTAGTTCAATTACACTGTGATGACAGGAAAGGAGTCAGGAGAGGAGGAGTAAGTGATGCACTTTACGACACACAGACACATACATATTGCTCTGCTAAGACAGTGAAGTTGGCCAGCTGTTGAATGGGTGGATGCTCAAAAGGGATGGGGGGTGTTGGGCAGGAAGGGTTAAGGAGAGTGATGGATCTGAATCACCTAACGACCCATGTGAATTCCAGCACAGGTACTATATCTGCTATGTATTTCATTTCCCAGGAGGAACGTCACAGCCATCAGATAAGCGCCGATGAGCAAGTGGAAAACATCCAGGATCGATCAGCCTTTAAACACCCACAAGACAGTCCTGCTATTGCTGAACTTCTGTCTATGTTTTGATCAATCCTATAGACAGACAATGCAGAGGAGATGTGATGTGTTAAGACACTCTGGGTGTCACAATGTACAGTAGGTAGGGCACAGACTAACCCACTGCGACTCCATTCAACATCATGTGAAGCACTGTTTAGGACGACAGGCAGGATGGGCCACGTTAACACAGACAACAGGGTCAGAGTCGTGGGAGTGATAAATTGGATTAGAAGTGGTGACTGAAGTAACGCCTCTGTTTCTCAGTATAGTGGAGGAGTGCCAGAGTATTTACTGTGTGTGTAAAAACGTAAGCAAGGTTATTTGATGTTGCCTGTTATAAAGAAGCTACCAGTGCACTCTGACGTTAAAAACGTTACGTTTTCTCTGTCAACACTGAAAACAGTTTCTGAAAAGCTGTTTTCATAGACCTAAAACTCTGTTCGGGTGTTGACAAAAGGCCAAAAGGAATTGAAAAAGCTATTTTTTTATATATATATATATATGTGAACTACAACCTCCTGTTTTGTTTTTTGTTTTTTTTTATTTACAGCAGAGACTTTAGAGTATCTGTTGATAACAGTTGGTGGAGACCAAAAAAAGCAAAACGGATCAGGTAGAGACGACTCCAAAAGAATGATGATGGTGTTCTGAAACTGCTGGTTGTGTAAATAATCAACCTCTTTGCAAACAAGTACACAATATGAAGAAGTGACGTCAATGTTGTGATTTAGGTTGAAACGGAAAATGAGGCCCAACAGGCCTGACAACAGTTGCCAAGTCAAGCAGACCTGGGAAGTCAATGATTTGAAACAATAAGATATGGTGATCAGTGATTCTACATCAGGCTTCTGAGCCCTGTGACATGAAGGTCCAGCCCAGTGCAAAAACAAACTCTCTATTTCAAAATAAGAGTCTCTGTTTACGAATACTTCACAGCACCCAGGTTTTGCAGCAATGTCCAGTACAGAAACAAGTCAAGATTGCAGGTTTTAAACAGTGTCCATTCACATGAGGTACAAAATGTGTTAGCTTGACCTTTATAGTCCAAACAGTAATAATACATTTTATTTAATTGTGTTTTGTTTCATTTCATTTGCCATTAAAATATATTTTCTTATTTTATTGCTTCATCATGTGTATTCTGTTCTATTCTCCTCACTCATCACTCGAGTCCAGCAGCTCTGACCTTAGTGCCTCGTGCTATATCTGTGCCACATTTCTATGAGGCCAGAAATCTGTACTGTTGCACCTGTATAGCCACACCCTCCAGACGTGATGTCACAGGGTCCTGGAGTTCACCTGTAAGTCTTACTGATTTTGACTTGCATCCCCATGGCATTCAAAACATTGTAAAACCTCTTTTTTTGTTCTCGGAGCACAATACCGCCTCAATATTGATTCTGGACTTGTTTGTTTGTTGGCAGCTGAGTTGATTAACTTCACAGCTTGTAAGCAGACACCGCAATTTAAACGCTGTGCACAGTCATTTGGTTCGAGCTGCCGAAACGTTCACTGCGCCTGGTTTCATAAACTTGGAGAGCAAATGATGGGCAAAATATGCAGGCATGGTTTTTTTCCGTGCGTAAAATGTGGTATGATTTTGTTCCAAAAGTGAGATTAATTCTTTATTCTAGCGCTTTTAAATTCCACAAGATGAACTTAGGTCTCTCAGGTACGGCGCACCCATCACCATATAAACGCGCAGCCTTGACGTCGACTCATAACTGTAACAGCTGTGAGGAGGGGAGGATGCTGGGTATATAAAGAGGTGCGCACACAAACCCAGAGCGCACAGACTCCTCTAACCGCTACTGAGGGGCCGCCTCCGTCCTCTTCTATCTGGAGAGAAAACAGGGGAACAACACGAGTCCTTTCCTCTGCTTCTTGACATTTGTTTTCTTTTTGGAAACTCATCCACTCTCTTTCCACCCCTTGCTTTTGGTTGGATCCGTTTTCCTCTGATTGCGCTCCTTCAGATAATTGTGAGCAAGTTTTCAACAACACTGGTGGAGTGGACAGCGCCGCAGCATGGAGCCGTACACGGTCCCAGGAGCTCAGTTCTCCCTGTCCGACCTTTATTCAGTCATCCCCTTCAATGTCACCTACCCGGACGAGGAGAGCGTCTTGATGGGCGACAGGCTGCAGAACTACACCGAGCAACAGCAGCAGGGTCCGGCGAGGAGCGCCGGGGGAATCATCATTGCCATCTCCATCACGGCTCTCTACTCCGTTATTTGCGTGGTGGGACTTCTGGGCAACGTCCTCGTCATGTACGGGGTGGTCAGGTAGGGCAGGCTTTTCCTTTTATTACTGAGAGGATCAACTAATGTGAAATTATCCCCTTAGGTGCCACTGTGTGCTCATTAGACTTAGTGTCCCAGGAGAAATATTTGAAATTTTGTGATAAGCAACACATTTTCTTAAATGTGTTATTATCTTGCTTTCGACTTCCACCAGAGTCCTTCCTCCTTCAATGAAAGTATAAATGCACTCTTTTTGTATATGCCATATATCGTCTATTTCATGTGTCTCATGCTGCTAAATCAATCAAAGAGCTCCAAAATTTTCATTTAACATCAATAAATAATGACAATAAAGTTGTATTCTACTCTTTCACAACTTACAAAAAAATTAATTTCTACCGCAAATTTAAAATGATGGGTCTAAGGTTTTGTGCAGAAACCTACATTAATTAATAAAATGGGTAAAAATATATTATTTTAGTATATCATCTTGAAAAATAAATGTTCAGAGCACATCAGCATTTATTGCCCCATTAACAACCCTCTTTGTGTGTTTGCATACACATTAGTCTTTGAGAAGTGGGAGATATGTGCCTGCACGTATTCCTGTATACTGTGCTTTTACCTCCTTATTGGCTTATTGGCAAATTGACTTTGTTCATCAGTTTGCAATATTGTCAGCCCGGAGGTCAAAGACATCCTCCTTTAAAAGCATTATAACACAGGCTGCACCCACTTTATCATTAGTTACAAGCACCCTGTCATTTCACGACAAGCCACCCAGCCTTGACCTGTGTGTTTGTCAGGAATAAAACAGTTTCTGCAGCAGCCCTGTCTGCCCTCACGCATCATGTTAATTATACTTATCTCAAACATTCCCCATTCGTGTTCCCCCAATATCACCTGAAGCATTAATTACTGCAGCTCGGCCGGCAAATTAAACAAGCAGGTAATTTAAAAACCCAAATCTCAGCAGGATAACAGCTGGGTTTTAGCAAAGCAGTCAGGGTCAGTGGTTGTTTTTCTGCTCATGAAGCTTTACATGACAGGCTATAATATATACAATGAGATATGAATGTGGTATAAATTATTATTGGTATTACTTTAATCGATACAAAGAAAGCGTGAGACAGAGGGAGTACAGAAAAACAATGGAGTTGAATATGGAAAAGCCCCAAGCAAGTCATTTTCTGAAAGTGTCAATCTTTGGATATTGAATCATAAATATTTACAACTCTGCCCATTATTTCCATTCAGTTGGAGTGAAAATAATGGGCAAAACAAGGCACAAGACAAGCAAAATAAGAATGGGCTAAGCAGATAAGGGGCAAATGAAAAGGAGATGGATGAGAGCTCGGAAAAGGCAGTGAATCAAATTGTGTGCAGCGATTCATCAGGCGTCTGTGTTCTAGTGAGCGGGAGGACTCGTCACTGATGCAAGACCCTACAGAGACAGAGGCAGACGGTAGCTGAGTACATTTACCATCCCCGACAGAATATATTATTTCCTGTTGAACATCTGTAAACTCTGAAAGGAGCGAACTTAGAGAAGAAATAGATATAGTGCTATAATAAAAAAAAGAAAAGGAAAGCTCTTTTTCCTCCCTGTAGTTACTTTAATTTTTTTCTGATGCATACTATGGATTTATTAGTCAAACATCCACTAAATAAGAAAAGGTGTAGGTGACTGCAGATGAAAAATGAAGCAAACGCACAAATGGCAGTTCATTGGCCACTTGAGGCCGACTCAAAAAGCAAGGCCCCTTGTCATAATAGCTTGTTAGCATTAGGTGGTTTGGTAGCTTTGACCCTGGTGTGTGTGTGTGTTTTTCAGCAGCCAGGCTTCATTTGGCCCACCTCAGCTCCATCGCACTGTTTGCCCATTTTTGAATTAGCATTAAAGTAAAAACACACAAGGCAGGATGACTATGTGTGATCCCTTCTTAGCTGCACTAATAAAAGCAATGAAATCCCAAAGGTTGACGTCATGGAAGTGTTTGTTTTGCAGAGTATTCATAACTCATAAGTTGCAATGAATAATTTTTCATCATATGTGTCAATTAATCACCAGTCGGTCATCTCAGCAGTAATTTTACCCAATAATACTTTTAAATAATACAACAGTCATACATTTGAGATATTTTCCTCCACTTACATTCATGGACAGAGACACACTATGCATACTAAATCCATTTGGAGTCAGATTCGCTTGGATGCTTGTGTCTGTGTGAATTGGGAATCGGGCTGCTGTGGTGTTAGGAGCCCTTGGTCTGATTGCTGATGGAGGGGCTGACACCTCTGGAGGAGGTCCACCGCTCCTCTTATCTCTCAACCATCCTCTCCTCTATCTCAGCCCAAAGTTCTGCTGCTACACCTGTTAGATAAGACCTGGCTCAGTGCTCATGTAATTTATTAAAACGTAGCCTCCATTTGAAATCAGTTCGATGCACAGATAGTGGAGGACTGGATTTAGTGTGAAACAGTTTTTTGTGAAAGTGGAACTGAGCTGCTTCTCAATGCCAAGAAAGCACGTTAGACTGTATTCTCACAGTGTATTGGTATTGTAATATTTCATTACAGACAAAAGACAAAGCTCAAATATGAGTGAACACAGCTTCAGGAAGAGACTTTTCTTGAGGGAATTCGGCCAAAAAGGCTGTTGCCAGGAGGAAAATGTTTGCGTGTGTGAATGAGTATGAGTATCAGCCTGTTTATTTCCTTGGCTGAGTCAACATGACCAGTTTGTCTCACTGCTTGTTTTCCATCTCACCCAGCAGTATTTATATCTGTGTGTGTGTGTGTGTGTGTGTGTGTGTGTGTATACTGGCTTTCAGCCCTGTCAACACATGAGAGTGTGACAAAGGTCTGACAAAGAAAGGATTGATGCAGTGTTGGCCCAACTAGTGCCGAGATAAAGAATTAAGACTGATTTCAATGCAAATACACATTCTCTATAGCTGAATGTAAATCTGTATGGAGCTCCCAAACCAACAGGTCAGTAAAGTAATTGGAAAATATGATTGAATACTTCAGACAAGTTTACAGTTATTATGTATTGACATGTTTAAGATGGGTGTAGCTGTACATCCATGGCTGACAGTGATGGACTTGGTTAAGTTAGCAGAAAGATATGCTGGTAACATGGGTACATAAAAACATAGGGGCTGTGTGTGTCTTGCCATTATTATATAGTATAAGGATTCAGTCTTGAATGTTCCTAGTGAAAGGAAATATTCATGTCTTTGCTCACTACATTTTATTCATTGATGAATTTGGTTTTTGGATCGTATATAATCTTTTCAGCTTAAGAGCTCACAGTGAGGTATGGGTTGCTCCTAAACCTTGGCTGGTTAGATGGCATTTACTGTACGTAGTAGTGAGCTGGCAGCTTTTGATGAATGGGAAGCTGAATGATAATCAATGGTACTCTTTCTAGATGAACAGAAATCGTTCAAATGGCCTAGATACACCAGAGGTCAGGACGATCAATACAATCACTGTTCTTTCCAATTTAATGTGTGAGGAGGAAGAGACTGGACAGCCACACCAGCCCCATGGCAGGGAGTCGACAAACAAACAAAAGTGAAGTTGGCGTCCCAGTGTGACAAACATGTTACATCCCTGTTACAAGGAAAGGGGCATTACAAAGAAATTTCTTGACACATAATTGTTTCTCCAAACCGACAAAAAGGAAAATAACAGGTTTCCATTACAATTGCTGAGACATTAACCACAACATAACCTCAGGGCAAACCTATGTGACTGCAATGGCAAAAGATGATAAAGTGTTTTTATACACCACTATCTGTCACTGTCTTGTCTGCTAAGTGGACTGTGATAGCATTAAATCACCTCCTCTGTCTACTTTATCCAACCCCAGTTCTGGCATCCTCTTACCAAGCTCCTGTAGCCATCATGGATGTGACGTGATCTCAGGGCTTTAATTATTTTTAGTATTTGAGCATACAAACAGACGACCAGTTCATTTTTAATCCCCACATGGTCATAAGTTCGAGTGTTTTGATATAAAGGCTCAGTCACTTGGATTTGGCAGAGGGGAAGAGATTTCTTTGGAATCACAGTGACTGACAATAAAACTGGCAGATAAACCTCTCCACATGTCAAAAGCCAGACTTTAAGCGCTTAATCAAAGACAAACAGCAAAAGTAAACAGAAAGCGGTTGACTGTTTATTAAACTGAATGAGGCTGTGATCCAAAACTGCAGCGGCAAAGCATTACAATACTGTTGCGCATGCTTCACGGACAGCGTTAAGTAACTACTCTCCTTTGCTGTAAGTGGCTATTAATACAGGCATTGGATTATGAAGATTAAACATACAAGAGAATGATCCAGACCTGCTGACTGGTTCCTTAATTTTATAGTCAAGGCCACATGGACTTGGACAATGGAAATTTACATGCACAAAGTAAATTTTTACTTCCCCCTATACAAATTCTTTACTTTTTTTGGCAGTTATCAAATTACAAAAAACAAAGTTAATTGTTATGTTTAATCTTATTTTTTAATCTTTAATTAACTGAATCTGGAGTTCATCCTCAAATGCCGCCCAAACTCTCGTGTCCAGGATAATTGTTAATAATTGTTCGCTTTTGATTCAGCTCATAAACCGTCTTTACCCGCCAGTAGGGATGTCATCCCCCTCATTAATAAAATTACCAAACTGCATGCTCCTTCTTAAACATCCTTGCTCCCCATTCCCTTGTGGCAGAGACAATGCAGAAGCGGAGGGGGCATTTACTTGAATGCATAAGTCTAGTCTGCCTGACTCATTAGTTGTTTAGGTGCAGTCAGTAGCCTCCACCAGGTATTCAGGCTGCAACATGGCCGCAGAATGTGATTGTGGCCACCATGGGAAACCCAGCAGGTTTTCTAGGCATCCCAGAAGCAGCTGGATATTGATAAATGTGTATCTACTTAAATGTAACGTGTATTGATAAAGCCATGTCGCTCTCCGTGGTGCTGAAACAGCAGTTGGTTTCGTGATTGTGACCTTTCCTCACTGTCCTGACCACCAGGGTCCCAAAAGTAATGCTCATGTGCAGCAGGAACAGCATCACAACATAGATTTTAAGATCCATTTATCCATTTTAATATTCTACCCCAGCTTTTACTGTGTCATGTTCATTGGAAAGTGTTATATCAATAAATGCCATTTACAGGATTAACTTACAGGAGGTGAGGAATGAAACATGCATTTGTTCAGAGCTCCTCTGGGATTTTACTAAAAATTCCAGATGGCGTTTTCATCAGCAGGAAATTAAAAGACATGATGTAAACTGAAAGGTCATGTGGATAGAAGGGTCTAATTTTTCTCGTCATATCGATTCTCAGCTATGACTTTATCTGGTTGTTAGCATGTTTCCATCTGTCAGACTAGCAAAAACATTTTTCATCTATTTGTGCTTGATAAAGAAAACTCACAAACCCCTTTTTAAATATTAAAATCACCCCAACTCCACCTAAGAAATAAATCCAGTCCAAATGGCTAGTCTCATTTGGAACAGTGGTAGCATTTAGCTCTAATGGCAAAATTAAATATGACATCAGTAAGTAGATTTATCATTTCCCACATATACACAGGCCAGATTTGTGTTCATAAAAGCAATAAAGTGTCCTTTATGTGGCCCAGTAAGCCACATCCAGTATGCAGAATCACAGCTTCCCCATACTGACACACCAGAATGGAAAACAGCCATTAATTATGTAATTAATTACACCTGTATCATCAAAAGGGATATTCCTCATGCCTGACTGCATTTTATGAACACTGTAAGTTGAACCGTCCCTCAGCTCAACAGGGGAGACACAGACAGTGATGACTGATGTTGGAGCAGACAGTAAATAATGGAGCTCTTTGTCACTGTAATTATATTTTCTGAATCAGCTGAAACTTGTCTTCAACTGATTTATTATATCTGACAATATCTCACCCTACAGAGTTTAGTCACTAATATATCATCAATGGACCAACTCCAAAAAGCTTCATCTGATGGATGTCATCAATTTAACTCCTGATGACCCAATTTCCATCTTAGACACCAGCCTTATCGATAAACTCAAGAGCTCACCTCAAGGAGGACAAGCTGAGATTATGTTTTCCAGAAGCCGTACAGGATGACACCAGAAAACAGCAGAGGCGTCCTGTTGTTACATTTACAGGCTTTTCTTGTGAGACACTGTACGTATTTTAGAAACCCATCGAACCAGATTGTGTGCAAGTAATAAATATTTAATCAGTTCCACCAAAGAAATGTGTTCTATTAAAGTCAATCCGTCATAAGATGGCTTCGTCCAATAAATAGATGTAATTAAAAACATTTATATTCAGTGCTAATGCTAAAATGGATCATACATACGATCACTAATGATCACAAGTGACTCAATATTTGTGCTTGGGTTTGGCTCAAGACCTCTGGGTTACTGTCTATACATGCTCTGTGAAAAATGACCAGAAGGAAAATCTATACATGTCCATTTAGACATCGAGCTTGGCTGTGCAATCTACCATACTTACTCATTCAGCCTATTAGTTATCATTAAAAATACAAAATTGAATTTTCAATTTCATGTAGCATATAGTATTCATATTAATCAGTATATCTTAACATATACTTTACTGGACCATAATTTTTCCTGTGTGCTACACATACATTGGATTGTGTTTGCTTTGCTAAGCTTAAATATACTGTAAACATACAGTATGAATACTTCTTGCAAGGTTTGAAAATAAAAGATAAGTCTTATGCCCCAGAGGAGAACTTTTGACCTCAATAAGCCAATTCTGTACCAAATCAAATGAGTTCAGTGCTGATGACCATTATGTTGTCCTCCAAGAAAAATACAACCATGCGCATGTGTGCATGCAATATACATGAGCCTCAATTTGAGGAGTATTTTCTTTTCACCTCTTTCTTGTGCACTCTGTGCAAGTAAGCTGATTAATCAGAGGGTGCTGAGCAAATTGTAACCATTATCTCAAATCACTTTGAAAAAAAATTGTTGTTCAAAGTGACACTGCATCTATAGCATGAGGGAATTAACTCTTCCTCTAAGCCATGAAAGCATGCTGCATAGCAAATATCACTTTCAAATCCCCATATCCCATAACAGAGCCCTCCACACCCAGCTGCTGTCATTAATGCTGCTGCTTATTGCAAACTTTTCTCCTCTGCTCTGTGATCACAACCAGATACACCAAGATGAAGACGGCCACAAACATCTACATCTTCAACCTGGCTCTTGCCGATGCTCTGGCCACCAGCACGTTGCCCTTCCAGAGCGCCAAGTATCTCATGAACACCTGGCCATTTGGGGAAGTCCTTTGCAAGCTTATCATTGCCATCGACTACTACAACATGTTCACAAGCATCTTCACCCTCACCATGATGAGCGTGGACCGCTACATCGCTGTGTGCCACCCAGTCAGGGCGCTAGAGTTTCGGACGCCGGTCAAGGCTAAGATGATCAATGTGCTCATCTGGGTGCTGTCCTCTGCGATTGGGGTGCCCATTATGGTCATGGCTGTGACCAAAGTGAAGGATAATGGTGAGATTTTTCTTCCACTGTTTTGATGTCTATGACTCACTAAACTGAATCATTGCCAAGATGCTCAAGAATGGACACAATACGAAGTAGGAAACCTCAGACCTTCAGCACGCTTTAATCTGCATACCTAGTAATAGTAATTAGGCCATGCTTCTGGTCCATAAGACCTTCATCGGAGCTTACATGTCACACAAGGGAAAAACAAGAATAATGGTGATTATGAATGCAGTGTCAACACATTAGGAATTCTCAACGGGAGAGGAAAGCCTTGAACAAACTACACCACTGGATCTAGAAGCCCTAGTTCAAATCAAGTCACAGCTCCTGACTTGATCCTCCTCTCCAAGTTGACTTTGAAGAGGCTAAATAACTTTGAAATGAATCTTTGCAGGAGTAAATAATGAATAACTGAGCAGCTCAGTAGTCCTAGGATTCAATGTACGTTTTATGTCAAAATTCAATGTTCTGTTGCCTTGTATGGCAGCTGGATTCTTGTAATATCACAGGAACATGCGAGCATTGTGGGATCATAAATCTATATTATTAGGCTTTAGATAATATGGCCAGCTAGCAGGTGTGGTTTAGGCATAAGGCTGAGGAAGTCAGGGTGGTGGATGGGCCAGGCAGATATTTATGGATTTTTTGCTTTTTAATTCTTCAAATCAATATCTAAACCTATGTCTAAACCTGCTTTAAACTACATTAACATCTGCCTTCTTTCCAGGTAAAACCATGTGCATGCTGGAGTTCCCTGATCCTGACTGGTACTGGGACACTGTGACAAAGATCTGTGTGTTCATCTTTGCTTTTGTGGTTCCTGTGATGGTCATCACCATATGTTACGGCCTGATGATCCTGCGTCTGAAGAGCGTACGTCTGCTGTCAGGCTCCAAGGAGAAAGACCGCAACATGCGCCGCATCACCCGTATGGTGTTGGTGGTGGTGGCAGCCTTCATCATCTGCTGGACGCCCATTCACATCTTCATCATTGTGAAGACGATGGTGGAGATTGACACCCGAAACCCCTTTGTGATAGCTAGCTGGCACCTGTGCATTGCTTTGGGCTACACCAATAGCAGCCTAAACCCTGTCCTCTACGCATTTCTGGATGAAAATTTTAAGCGGTGCTTCAGGGATTTTTGTCTTCCCTGTCGGACCGACGTGGAGCAGCACACTCTGACCAGAGGCCGCAACACCACCAGGGAGCCGGTGTCCGTCTGTGCGCCGACAGAAGCAGGGAAGAAGCCGGCATGACTAGGCATGGACTGGGTCCCCCACAGCTCTCGCTCGAGGAGGATCCAACAAGATCTGCAATCAGAGGTCACCCAAATCTCCACAACAGAGTTTTAGAGGATCTGAAAGAGTAAAATACTTTTAAAGCTCTCAATAATACCAGTTAATCTCTCCAGTTTGGCCAACTGGACATTTAAAGGAGATATGAACGATAATGGAAAATGAGTTTCACATTGATCTTAGTTTTCTATGAAGGTTATGGAAAAAAAACTAATCTGTTCTGAAATATGACACAGAGACAGAAGATGGGATGACAGCCAAAAGAGTAATTGAATGTTAAATTATGAAGAGTACAAGACTTTTTTTGTTGATGCAAAAAGGACAAAGACACACCTTCAGCTTTCACTTTTCAATTCCAACTACATCATTTCTTGCCTTGCCTAAGGAACACTTGACCATACATTCAAAGAAACAAAAAATCGGTGATGAAGGAGTGTTTGGATAGAGAACATCTGAAAGAATATCCATTTGTATCTTGAACATCATCACAAAACAAATGAGCCCGATAGAAAAGACTGGGGCTGGTTGTCTCACTTTACTCTGACATGAATTTCTCAACATTAACATATCTCAAAATTCTCATTCCTACATGAGATGAAAGCTTGAAGTGTTGGCTTAACTGGACATGCCTTTCATTCTTTTATCTGATTCTATAATAAATTTATTTACCATCAAAGATACTCTGACCATCACAGGGATGGTTGTCAAAAAGGTACCATATGAGGTTGGTTGTCCCTATAGTTATGAATGGGGTTTTCGCAAAAAAAAAAAAAAAAAAGGATGTGTAACTTTTTTGAGTGTTTTTTTAAGCCAGATGTTTGTTGGTTAGAAACATATCAAACAACATATGAGTTAGATTAATAAATGTAAAATAAAATCATAAAATAATGAAGCAAAATAAAGAGAAAATAAATAGACTGTCACATAAATTATGAACAAAGAGATTTAGGTTAAGTTATAGAAAGTAATCAACAACCGCAAATCAAATAAACAGCAACATCAGAATGTTGCCACATCTGTTCACATGACAACCATCTCCTCCTGACATCATGATAAACAGGTCATGCTAGCTACCATGTGCTGTTAGCCAACTAGCTAAAACTAGTTGTGTTGTTGATTTAGTTATCGACAAACATTTAATATGGAAACCAACATGAAAAGTTCGTAAAACACATGAAAATCATAAGATGTCTCCTCACCTCACTAACCAAATAGAAATAGTCGCAACATTAGGCTAATTGTTTGAAACAGTGCCCTCTAGTGTGGCTATATTAAGCTCTGTGACAACCAACCAACCCTGGACTCCCCCACCCACCGACAGCTGGATGATGAATCACAGCACAGTTTGTTGCACAACAAGGTCATCTGTTGTCTACATGGAGAAGCAGGAAGACCTTGTTTGTTATTCTGTGGGATTATTTTTTAAAAATGCACTTCTTCATTGTTTTTTCCCTTTAGAATCAACTGTGCTGACAGAAAAAAAAACTGGGGCTTAATGTTCCTTGATTTTGAAAATTTCATGATCAAGGTCAGTTTGTGGAGTTTTGTGCTCAGGTGGAAGAATCCAGAATGTCAGTGAACCACTGGAGCTTGCATTTCTGTGGACGTCTTTTCAGCTCACCTACTTGACTTTTATGACTGGCGTCAAGTACGCAGCAAGCCTCTGAGCAGAATCACTAAAAAAAATGGCAAACCTGCCACTAAGGAACATTTTTGCAGACACAAGACTTCACTCACCTCACTGGTTTGAAACAAGTGTATGAACTCTGACCTGACAGCCTCTTCATCACAGCGTCGATGGAGTTCTGACCTTGAAGTTTCCTTAAAGGAAATTATTGATCTGCATTTTCATTGAGCATGACATCTGTCATCTGTCACGTAGAATATCTGTGGCACATTTAGGAGGTAGTGAATGGTAATTTATTCTGGATAATTTATTTACTCCAGCAGATCTTGACGCCACTCAAAATGGAAATGTCAATCAATAGACACCATGAAAAGTTAATGATCATTTCAACATATGCATACCAGATGAGGTATGTTGGAGGTGATTATGCAGAGTTTTACAAAATGTGGAAATATTTTGGATGTGTTGACATGCAAAATATTCATGTTAAATTGTTAAAGGTGAGAGGACATGTTCATTTTCAAGTTTTCAAGGTCATTCTTGGTTTCCTACTAAAACATCTTTGCATGATTTAATGGGAAAAAAGTGGCATTTTTCTCTTTTTTCATGTCTGATTACATTTATGTTCACCCTCTGTCTGAGACGCTCCATTTCAGCACCTGTCTCTTCAAGGCCCCCTTCCTAAAAAACACATCCAAACTGTTCACAAATAAGAGAAAATGAGGGTAAAGACCCCTTGAGGCCTTTTTGATACTGGGGTGGATAAATAAAATGGACTTGACTTAAATGAATGGAAAAAAGTCAATAAATATGAATTTGTAGATAATATAAAGCTTTTGCATTTTAACAAATTTGGCTTTAGCCACAGTTAAAATGACGTGTGCCTGTGATTCTGTATGCTTCCTTTACACTTTTTGAATTATTATACTATTTCACCACAATGCTTTGGACTAATGGCTCAAGTGAAGTAATACAGTGAAGAAAACAGGGAAGCGAACAATCTGATACTTGGAAATGACTTTCTGCTCTGTTTACAGATTCAGCAGTTTGGCCTGACTGTATCACAGAGACGTTGAGACATTTTTTTCACTGTGAAACATTCTTGCCTATTTTCTTACAATGACAGAGGTGATTTAAAGTTTGCTGTATACTGTATACTGTAGATGTGCAGAATACAGAGATGTATATACATGTAGTATTCCAAAAAAGAATAAGGGTGGTCAAGTTATTATATTTTGACAAAGAAACAAAAACTAATTAGTTCTAATCAATGGATAGAAAAAAATGTAATGTGCATTCAGGGTATTATTACATGTATGTTTTAAAATGTATAGGTGTGTGTGTGCATGATGGCTAATTAAAAATGTCCCTTGTATATTTTTATCTCACTTTCAGCAGAATTGCCCCATTAATAATACTTTGTCATACATATTTTGTATTTGCAGTATAACATTTTTGTCATTTTCTCTGTGTGGTCGAGTCCTAAAGAAACCATCAGTCATGTTCCTACACCTGATTGCACACAGTGACAACAACAAAGTGCTGAGGCATCCAAGTGTTACTGATCAATCTTGGCCTAATAAGGAAGGATATTAACAAGCAGTCAATGTAGGTAACTAATACCTACCTCCGCAAAAAAAACAATGTTTTCCCTGTGCCCTCTGACCTTCACTATCATTAAATATGGAACACCAAACACTAAAAAGCTATAAAGGCCTGGCAGCTCCTCACCACTGTAATGAGCCCAATTTATTTTAGACGTGCAGCAAATTGCCTGAAGTCACAGGAAGCCTTATCAGAGCTTTTCTGTTTGCAGGGTACTACTGGTCATTTAACTGGTAAAGCAACATAAAAAATACAAATTTACCATTTTACATTTTACCTGAGAAGACAAACAAAAAGTAGCTGACCAAATAATTTATGTACAAAGGAGACACAGGAATAAAATTGTTCTTGTTATTTCTAATGGTCAAGACCTATTGTTTAGCGAGATATAATAAATGTTTGAATTGTTTGGCAGAAAGAAGAAAATTTTATTGAAGGGAACTATATATATATATATATATATATATATATATATATATATATATATATATATATATACAAAAACGTAATTTAGGGTGTTTTCTCAAGGGTTAAACAAGAGTTAAGCATTAATCACCAGCTATAAATCACTGCCGCACCAAAACTAATCATATTATCGTATGTGTACAGCGATAAAGGCCGTGTGCAGTGGTATGACATGCCAGCAGGCATAACAAAACTTTGGTATAGCTGCTGCCAGTGTACAAGATACAGTTGTGGTCAAAAGTTTACACTTGTAAAGAACATAATGTCATGGCTCTTTTGAGTTTCCAGTTATTTCTACAACAGATTTTTCTCTGATAGAGTGATTGGAACAGATACTTCTTTGTGACAAAAAACAGTCATGAAGTTTGGTTCTTTTATGACTTTATTATGGGTCAACTGAAAATGTGACCAAATCTTACATGCAAAACACGCTTGACTGTGGACGCTGACACCTGTGTTCCAGCAGCTTCTAATTCTTGGCAGAACTGCTTTTTGGTGGTTCTTGGTTGACTCTTCACCCTCCTGACCAATTTTCTCTCAGCAGCAGGTGATAGCTTGCATTTCCTTCCTGATCGTGGCAATGACAAAACAGCACTTTATACTTACAAACAATTGTTTGCACTTTTGCTCTTGGGACCTGCAGCTTCTTTGAAATTGCTTCAAGTGACTTTCCTGACTTGTTCAAGTCAATGATTCGCTTTTTCAGACGTGGGCGTTTGTATCCAATGAGCCCTATTTAAATGGCCTCAGAGAAGTCACCAGCTGTAGTCACTCATGATCACGCACAAGAAGTTAAACTGCTGATTCATGTTGCTGTATGTATATTTTTGACCCAGCAGATTTGGTCACATTTTCAGTTGACCCATAATAAAGTCATAAAAAAAACAAACTTCGTGAATGTTTTTTGTGACAAAGAAGATTTGAGTTGTAGAAAAAAACTGGGAACTCAAGAGAGCCATGACATTATGTTCTTTACAAGTGTATGTAAACTTTTGACCACAACTGTAAATAAAGAGAAGAGAGGAAAGGTGGGAGAGATGAGGCAGCAGAGTGGAGGTTGACTTTATGTATGTTGAACAGAGTTCCTACTGATTGTCAATTAGTTAGAGTTCATCACCGATTGCTCCTGAAAATCTTCTTCCTTTGTCAAGATCTCATTTATGTCATTTTACGTGTATTACTGTTGTTATACTATCATCACAGTGTTTTGTTTGATGTAAAAATGCTTAATATTGAAAAGCTTTTGTGAATGTAAATAACTGTATATTTGTGTAAGATGCCACTTATATCACCCCTGACTGCAGCACAGTGTGTGAGGCAATCGTGCTGATCATAAAATGGATCTTTTGCAGTGTCAGAATATTATTTTTAAGCTTATTCTGGTGAATCCGTTGTATAAAATATTTCTAATGCAGCAGCTGTGTCTCAAGCCTAACTCAAATTGTTGGCAAAAATAAAGAAAATTAAATGAAGCTGAGAGAAAATTGCATGAGCTACTTTTCTGAAAAGCATCTCCTTTGGTTTCCTGGAAACAAGAGGAAATTGGATAGCATAATATTTGCTTGAAAATTATTGGACTCCTAATGGAATAATACATCTTGCATGGCCATGATTCAATTAGAGAGACAGAGAGTGCTTAAAAAACAGTTCTTCATGACATTGGACGGCAAAGTGCATTTCCACTGGCGCTCAGATAGACACACAAGAGGAGGCCAGAGGCTGCTCAGACTCCCAGAATGTGCTGTCCACTGTTATCAGAAAATTAAACATTCAACTCTGCATCTCCTCTGAAAATTCAGACCAGCATCTTGCAGTCACCATAGAGACCACACAGTGTTCCAGTGGAAGAACTTGAAGAGTTTCAATTTAATTACAGAGGTTTTGTTCAATGAGCAACCACTTGTCAATTATTGTGGTTGGTCTAGTCTCAACAGCAGAGAAGGCTCGCTGCAGATTAACTAGAGGCTGGCCACTTTAAGACACATCGGAAAATATTACCTCCCTGGTGTGATCTTCAACCGTACTTAATATGTGTGTTCTAATAAGCAGATAATGTCATGCCGCTGCTGCCATAACTCCCAAGATCCTGTCCGTGTTGAGGAAATCTATCCAATAATAATATAATATAATATAGAACAAGTGTGGAAAACCAAATGGCATAGTGTAAAAGATGAGAATGACTGCTAAACAGATGCTCTTGAGTTATTTTGTTACTAACCCAAAAACCATATCTTTCCCTAATCTTAAATATTGCTGTTGTTGTTTGATCTTAATCATATGATGGATTCTGTTGTCACCTAAATCATTTTTGCCACTGACCATAATCCAACCAGCAGTTTCCCCAAAGACATATTTGGCAAAACAATTTAATAAATTCAATTCCCATAAGAAAGGGTTGCTTGTAGCTGCAAGATTTCTTTTGCTTTGTGTCACTCTGAGGTTAATTGTATTACTCTCCAGGCAGGCTCCACCACAATACTAAATGCACAAACCTCTCTTTCCATCTGCTCAATCTGCTTTTTTCCTCTCGTAAGAGTAGCTCGAGTCAAGCCGAACATCTGAGACAGCGTACATGGACGTAATTGTTTGAAAGAGCGTAGAGCAAAGGCTAATGGAAAATGCATGAGGAGAGGGACCTTGAGTCTAAATGCCTTTCAGAGATATTAATTAGCTTCATGGATGCACCTGTGATCTTCAGTGAAGCTACTGGACAGCAGAACTCGTACAAATGGTCGATAACATGCAAGAATGACACTTTGCTCTTTTCAATGTTTAGAACCTCTGAGATGAAAGAGAGCAGCATTAATGGAAACAGGAGTCGTGTTAGAGGATTAGAATAGCCAAAGGTAATAAATAATGTATGTCTAATTTGTGATGTGGCACAGACGTAAGAAGAGTTGCTGGAGTTGATGGACACACAAGGTTAGTGTTGGACTGTTTATATCACATCCACTGACACTGGCTGTTAATCTCAACTACTCCCAAGGATACAGATGTTCATCAGAGCTCGTCCTGAACTAGATGTCCAGCAACTGATCTCTAACCTGAGCACCAATCACTGTTTCTCAGTCCATAGAGTGAATGAAGCCTCCATGAGGCAGCGACCAAACCAAGCAGCGCTTATCAACACCATTTAATTGCAACAAACAAAAATCCATACTTATTAAAGGTGGAACATTTGTTGACTACTAATGCAGTTTTGGTCTCAACTAAGGTGTTAATTGTATTGGCAAATGTGTGAGTTTTTTCACTTCTCGCAGAGGAAGAGAAAATAAGCCTGTAACTCATTAGTCTGTATGGTGTATTTTAATGAGAAACTTCTATTATTTAAAATTAGAAATGTGTCACTCAGCAGTGAAACGAATAGATTTGGACAACTCTGCAGTTTAAAGCGGAAACAAGATTATACATATTCGAATAAAAACGACCATCTGCTCTCTTCTAATGTCACTTGACAACATTTCCAAATACCAGAAACCACTAAAAACATTCTCTCCTGTGCCTTGCAATTGTTTTCTGTCAAGAAAGCACAAGAAATGCAGAACAGTTTTGTAGGCTGTAGCTGAAAATTCAATTTCAGTTGGACTTAACACATCTGGATTATGCAAAGATGCCCCAAATACTGCATGTATGTAAATCTATACTGGATTCACATCCTGCAATTCCAGAAAATGCTGTGAAGTGTGGCTACATACCGTATCTAAACTTTAAAATTACTGAACATCATTATCCTAATGTCGTCGTCGTCATGGGCTCAGCTGTAGTTGTCATGACTACAGAAAGCCCTGCCAGTCCACACCCTGCCTCAGCCAGCAGAACTTGACTGCCTGACTGAAGATTGCTTTAATCCACGGAGCTAACCTCCATGAGGGATTGAAATCAAAAGCAGATCGGCCTCATCGTTGACAGCAGACAGCACGTGGGCATAATAACGGGGCTTACCCAGCAGCTTACATTTAGCTGCCCACCTTATCAGACCTGCACAGGGTTTCACTCTGGCGTTTATGTGGCTATTGATGCTGATAGAGGCAGTGCTCACAGACTGAAGTGTCCTGTCTGCCATTTGACCAACCACAACCAACCCACCTCTGCACTGTCAGACACAAATTTATTTTGATATTCTAGACACAACAGAGTGTCTCTAATCTCTGAGTAGCCATCCAGCGTTAATATACAGTAGCACCACAATATCAGAAACTATGAGCCCTTATTCAAACACTTGTAGCTGACAACCACCAGTTAAAAATGATATGAAATAAATCTAGTGTGCCCATGAAATAAAAACTCTCTGAATCAGCTGCACACAACAACAATCATGGACCTGGACTGGCCTCATCTCAAAGGTCAAATATCCACCCTAATGATCAGGAAACACTCACTAATGAATCAGTCCAGCTGGCACCAATTCAACATTCATATCAGAAGTGATATCATTAGACACCAAACGAAAAGGGAATGTCAAGAGACGAGCTGCGTTTCCTCTCAAATGCCATTGTACATTTGTGCCGCTGCAGATGAGTGGGTGGATGTCGCCACAGCTGCATTTCCATAAAAAAAATGTGGAAATGTTGTCTCTATCAATGACATCTATCTTTTTTATTTTTTTTTATTTTTTTTTTTTTTTTTAAAAACTCCATTAAAGTGCATCTTCATGAAGCCATGGTGTTGTTAAAACAAAGCACTACAAAAATCATTTTGTAGTGCTTTGTTAATAAGACATGGGGACCAAATTCCACAGGCCCCATTCATGTAAAAAGTACAATTCCCAGTTTATCTGAAGCCAATATGAGGCTACAATAGTTGTGTGTTTGACAAACTAGGAGGACATAGTGGATATGTATTTTTGCACAGAAAGAGGACTGTGGATGGAGGACTGTTGTTTTGTGTTTTAGCTTCTTTTCCAATGGAAGAATGCCCAAAAGTGATGAGGTATGTCCAGCATGAGGAGCACATAGACTGTATAGAAGTGGACCCAGTCACCATAACCTGACCTATTGGTTTGTGAACTATGGTTTTAGAGCCTCCAGTTTGGTATTTTGTCCGTCACCATCAGAAAATTCAGCCCAGTCATGGTAGCCGCATCCTAAAGCATCCCCTCCTCAATGGTCTATTTGACTCTCAATGGGAAAGTGAAAAAATAACCTAACTAGCTAACTGCTTTTAAATCTGAGTTGCATGCTGTTTTTTATAGTTGCTGACTCTTGCTTATTCTGGAAAGCACCTTGTGCACCTTTTTGGCTGTTGTAAGGTGCTATATAAATAAAATTTGACTGATTGATTGAACTTGTTTTTGCAACCACAAGACACTCTCCCAAGAGCAAGAGTTAAGGCCAAATCCAACACACAGAAGCTGTAAGTAAAATTGGCTTTGTAAATTTTTAATGATGAAAGTATGAATTCTTCAAACCTGTTGGACCTCAACAACCTCAACTTTGTTTGGTTTACAAGAAATCTTCGCAGGGCAAAAAGAGAGAGTTACAGTGTTAATGTCTGATACTCAACAGGGAGTTGAGTTGTAGAACTGTGTGGACTCAAGTCAAACTTCAGTTGAGTTTGGGGTGTTCATGATAAACTGAGAGGCACAAATTAATTGAAAATAAACTTTGCTCTTGTTCTTGCTACTTACTCTCTGAAATGGCATTAAACTGATCAAACTAAATTCACATGAAATATTTGACTTATTAAGTCAGTAAAGCTGTCTCTCACAGATGCACGCGTCATAAAAAGCATGAAGCAATTTGCAGCAGTCAGCGTAACATGTTAGATAGCAGCATTTCGTCCAGCGCTGACAGCTGCTAACATAATTGAGGACATTTTCTGCACAACTAGAGACAGAAAGTGATGAAGCTCAACAGTCACACACCCTGAACTGCACAGTTTACACGTGCAGCCATCTTTTATCGTGACAGAACATTTGAAGTTTGCAGTCTATGCTTGCCGTGCTCTTTCACATGATATATTGTTATTATTAGTGCGGAGTGTAGGTAGAATAAATCATTTCCGTTGGTGGATAGCTCATTGATTTCCTGACTGACTGAAAAAGCACTCAGAGTCAGCCGTAACCTGATTGGTGCTTTGCCTGTTGGTATTACCTGCTTTTGCTACTAACAATTATGTGTGCAGATGCACTGGGAGACAGCTTTTCCTCCATCTCTCCCAGAGAGGGCCTCACTTTTTATTAGTGTAGGGAATGTAGGGTGAAACTTTGACAAAACTTTATCCCCATCATTTCAGAAAAAAGTTCAAACTAAGTGAGAAAAATGATTTCCTCCTTCATATACTTCCATCACATTTGTCTCTATATCTAGCGATAATTTATATAACCTTGACTGTTCTAACCTTTACCGCTTCACATACTATTAAGCTAAATTGCTGTAATAATACAAGGATAATAAGAGATATTGGCTCAGTGTTGGGCTCTGTCATTTTGCTGGAAAGCAGCCCTGAATGTGAACATGAGGGCCTGTCTGTGTGCATAAATATTATGGATATGGCTGAAAGTTTTCAAAAAAAAAAGTAAGCGAGTGTACCTGACGTTAGGAGCAAGAATTTGTTTGCTGTGCAACTAAAGCTTAGATCTTTAACCTGAACATGAACACAACACCAACCTCACATTGAGGAAAAAACATGAAACTCAGGACTCAGTAAAAACACCAGACAACAACACACTGACCCAGTGGCCACTAGCCATGGAAACTAGCCATGAAATCCAGCAATAACACCAATTTCAATGTTTTCTTGTACTAACAACACCTAAAAGCAGCCAGCAGCTTCCACTGTTTATGGGCACAGACATTTGTGGTGAAAAGGCCAAAAAATAGGAAAGTGTTTGGTGAGATTCTGAATGGAGAAGTGTGCAAGACTACATACAAAGGACAAAATACAAACTTTTACATATAAAAATACAGATCAGCAAAAACACTGCATTGCACCCACCAAAAGAATCAAACTCAGCGGACATAGTATTGAGAATAAGCAGTTTGGATTGTTATAAACTTGTATCCAATAAAATTGTGCAATTTGATTGGCTGAGTATAGTTGCTCAGGTTTTGCTAGCTTTTTCTGATAGATTAAGATGTTGGGATGTTTCCTTCCAACTATAACAGCGGAGTTGAAACTTGTTTCAGAATGTCTAAATGACAGCAATAAGCGGGGAAAGGGCTACATCTAGCAACTCATCTTTCAACTTCTTCAGTACATGCAGACAGCCCCTGTATGTGTGTATGTGCATGCTGTATAAAACTGAAAAAAGGTTGAACACTCACTCTAAGGTATTCCTTTTTTAGCTGTAAGCAGTAAGTTTTAAGGGGACATATAACAAAAAAAAATCACCTTTTTATTTATAAGTATTGTAGTTGTGTTACTGAGCTAATTCAATCCTTCCTGAGCCCCTTGTCTAAAGGTCACTGTCACATTTTTTAGACTAACCTCAATACTCTTCAGTCTGGATCAGGATGTATTAACTAAGATATTATAAACCACTTCACACAGGCAGTGTGTTCATTGTTCACCTCTGTTTACAGAGGTGAACAATGTCTTATTGATGGTTTCTTTGTGAAAGACAGAGGGTCTCATTAGAGCTGCTAGACCCACACATCAATATAGATTTGCATTGTCCCATATTCACATACAATATATACTGTATTCATACATGGTGTTTAATACAATTTATCATTGTTACGCATAAACAGGTCTGATATTGATGCCATAATTTAAGTTCATCCATGTGCTGCCAGGCAGGTTAACGAGGGTTGAAGCACCACAAATCAATATATTGATCCAGTATGTAAAACAGTAAGAAGACCAATCAGTTAGTCATATTAGATGCATTATAAGAGCTATATATATTATATAATAATATAATAGAGAGATCTGTGGATGCTGAACAGAAACAGAGAGGCTTTTTAAGGTGCTGGATCCTGTCAGATGGTGATGTTGCTTTTGCATGTTGATGTTAATAGATGCAAGTTGACTTCAAAGCCGTCCTGAAAGCTCTTCATTTACTGACATCAATTCAGCCTCAATGTTGACGACCCTGATTATTCTGTGATATTTTCCAAAGCACAACTTAAGGGATGGACTTAGAAATAACAAAAGGCCCAGTTAATTAAATGCACAGTTGCGTTATTATGGTCCTCTTTTACAATTGTTCCCTTTTCAGCTCCTTTTTCTGCCCTCAGCGATCAATAATGCTACATTAAAGTGGATTTCGCCCCTCACAGACTGGCTGTTACAGATGAGAAGGAAAGACATTTCAATATGACAGCCACAGTACATCTGATTCATTAAACTCTGTAAATCATTGTGAGGAGAAGAGCCATGCTATCCAATATGAGACAGTCAGAATAGTATGAAAAATGAACACAAATAATGTATGAGCAGCTCCTCAAAGCAAGAAACGAGTATCTTATCACTGAATGTGTCAACACTTTATTCTTGACAATAACATTGTTGCTTTTTAGTTTTAGTTGTTCTCTTGCAGAGAGTTAAATAAGAAGATTAATGCCACTCTTATAAGGCTGCATTAATCGTTTCTAACAAGCAGTGTTTCAACCTGTTTGACATCTTAGAAAATATGCCTCTTTGCTTTCTTGCCAAGAGTTAATTTATATGACATTTAAATAGCCTAACTGATAAATAAACTAGCCTGCCACTGTTCCCATAAATCAGAGCTATATAATATGTGATCAAAATGACTGACGGCTCAAGGTTTTGACTGTTCACTGCGTTTCATGACAAATGAACAAACTAGAGCAGACAGCAGAGTATTGATGTGAAAACCATAAAGGGCAACAGCCTTATTTCAAGCCCCTCAGCTTATAAAGCTGACTGTGTCATATATTTCATGTGTTTTAACAGTGATGAAGTTTAGTTCGACAATTTGGGAAATACGTTTTCTTGAAGCAGCAAAAGAAATAGCCTGAACACACATTTCCTCTCTTTCTGTCAAAAATGAAAGGTGCTAAATAGGAGCATTTCTATTCTCTTTTTACTTTAACCAATCACATTTTGCCACAGTCAGTTTTATTCTATCATCTAACTGCTGTCAGAAGTGCTCCTACACCACCCGGCCATTTCTTTAGGCCATGAAATCCTTTTCCAGCTACTTATATCCACATCTGTCACATGATCCTCAGACTCATCAGACTCTATCAGGGATAAAGTATTCCTACATTGCTCATGTCGTACCCCGTATCAAAAATAATCATTTCACTAAAGGCTCTTTATAGCTGTTCAGTTTTTCCTGTATTATGCAGCTTATATATATATATATATATATATATATATATATATATATATATATATATATATATATATCGCATTTATTAATGGCATTACTTATTAACTTTCTGAGCCCCATATTCAGTTGGTCTCTCTTGATTGAAATATGAACATATAACTGAAACCTCTGATTGCTTCTACTTTATATATCACTGTGCTTATATATTATACATTCAAAGCCAAATAACACTTCATAAACTTCATAAATTTTTTCCCCTGGAGTTGTCTTGTCTAGCTCATAAAAGAAAAACCATGAAGGTAAAGTTGTTTGAAGGTGCGTACAGCATGCATGAATTCTTTTTTTCAAAATTCAGTGTTAAAGCTGCCACTTCTAACTTCCAACACTGGCTGTTTGTTTGAAGGGCAAAGGCAAGAAATGCTGCCACCTGGGGTATTTAATAAGCACTCGTGAAAATACAAGAGCTAAATCAAAGCACTGTAAACATGATTCACAGTAGATCAAGTTTGGCTTGAGTCAGGAGTCAAAGTGTTACGAGCTGCAAAACTTGCATCATGCATCAATGACCAATGCTGCAATAACCTATAATATCAGACACACATGACGTCAGAAACAGAACATGCTACCACATAGCTTTAAAGTTCAACTTCGTGGAGGGCCTGATGACAAGCAGACAAAAAAGCACCACAGGGACTTGAGACAGCATTTTTTGTAAGAGTCTGAGAGTTGAGTAGGAGCATGGTGGAGAAACGATTGATCATCAACCATGATGGCACTCCACTGAGACGAGGCAAGTAGTAACAGTAATCTCATCTCCTGCC
Organism: Synanceia verrucosa; assembly: GCA_029721515.1. Classification (NCBI taxonomy): domain Eukaryota; kingdom Metazoa; phylum Chordata; class Actinopteri; order Perciformes; family Synanceiidae; genus Synanceia; species Synanceia verrucosa. The sequence continues at coordinate 10,848,758 of CM056567.1, read as the reverse complement.
ACGAATGTCACACTGCTTCACCACAGTCTGTCTCTGTCTGGATTTACCAGCTGCACATTTCATGACGATGAGGAATTCTCTGAGGAAAATATGGAGAGAGTATTTCTCTGGCATCTTTTGCTTATATTGTGTTTCTTGAGCAAATGAGAGGAGATGGCAGTGGATAGAACTGAAACCTTTTGGGCAGGGCAGCCTGACATAAGCCCTGAGCACTGCAGACTTAAAGGGGAAGTGCTATTTTTTACAAATTGGACCTTATTTGTGGGATAAAATAGTGTAATTTACTCATCCATGTCACTTCGGAGTCATTTGCAGTATTTCCGACAATTTTGGATTTGATAATATCTATTTAACAGGAGTGAAGGGGGCACTGAAATGCAGCCAGTAAATGACACAAACTTGACCATTTCTCAAATAACAAACATTTAATAAGATTAAAGACAATTAAGACAATAATACTATTCTCTTTTGAGTCCGGAGTTGTTCATAACTTGAGAAAATTCAATCTGTAAACAGACTCTACTTCCTGTGTATCATCATTTACTAAGGACCTCTAGTGCCCACCTACTGTATGTGTCCTTCACAGTGCCTGAACTAAAACAAAGCATGTATGCGCATGTGACAACATCACAAATAAGTATTGTAATTCAGGCACTGTGAAGGCCACATAGGTAGGAAATAATACACACATAAAAGCAATGGAAAACTGTAAAAGTTAAAAATAAATATAAATAATTTCTATAGTAAAGACCATTTTTACTTATTTCAGTGTTTTACCAGCTCATGACAACATGAATATAGATTAGGTCTGTATTTTGCTTCTCTCTGAACTTATTTTTCTGGTTACAAAAATATGCAATGCAATGCTCCAATGTCATTGAATGACTTTTTATTGTTCACAGTTCATGTGTCTTCCATTAGCATACTTTACCTTTTCTGAAATGTCATTAGATCATGGTTGTACTTCATCAGTGCACTAAAAAAGAAATGATTAAAAGTGAATATGTGGTATGAATAATAAATCACATGAGGTTCCACACTGATGATAAGTGATGATGCCTGGCTCATAGTCGGTATATCACTTCATCCTAAAGGTGTTGGATGGGTATGAGGTCAAGACAGTGAAGACTCTCAACAACTGGAACACACTGGAACTAAGGAACCTGTAGTCCAAACCAAAAACAAAAACAGCTGCTGATCAGGTGTCCACATACAGCACTTTGGCAACATACTGTATTCTAAAACCTTCTTACTTGAAGCACACTTTCAGGATGCAAAAGGAATTTTTAATCTTTTCTACTTTGTGATGTGTAATTTACTGGACTGGAAGACATTTTCCACAATAACCGAGTTTAAATTTAACTGACAGCGCTGCCAACAGTAGATAGTAGAACAATGTAAAACCCACTCCTTCAAATAGTCAATTAGTCTTCACGTTCACTTATTTGACCACACTTAAGAACCCTGTGAATGTATCTAATTTTCCCAGCCAAATGAAAAGAGAATAGACAATAACTGAAACAGTTTCTAGGCTTCTGCACATAGTTTCACAAAATGCCATGAATGTGGTGCTTTGAAAGTAAAACTACATTAATCACTCTGTAACAAGGCACAGATATTTTTCTCGGAAGCTAATTTTCTAAAAAGTAATTGGTAAATCTATAAGCCTCTTTCTCTTAATGCCTGAGTGCTCTGAAATGGTGTTTCTGTTTCTGTCTCGCATAAAACACACTGCTCAGATATTTTAACTAATGGGGAAGAAAGAGCAAAGCAAACATGAGGACAAATGAAATGGTGAGTAGTGCTGAGGGGTAAATGTCTCTTAAACATAGTGTGACAAATGATAATGATTAAGAGATTAAATATGTTTATGAGGCAAATATTTGTTACTTTTCATCAGATGTGAATTCCTTGTCAAACTCCTGTAATGCTGAATGTAGATTTGGGGGTTTGGGGAGGTGAGGATCGTCATCAACATTTCAGTGTTATTACCTTCTTTATCTGAATCACTGGAAATCATTCCTCATAGGCAATTAATTGCAAATTATTGATCATATATTAGAAGCTCCTCTCCTTAAAGCTACAGTGACACCTTCTCTCAGCCTCCTTAAGCAGAGGAGTGTGCTAAATATTTACAGCAACAGTACTCTGTTTTTTTTTTTTTATTTGTCATACCTGAATTCTTTCTGTTTCTTTTATTTATTCTGCAATGCATAATTTTTCATACATTTTTTATATATGGCCTACTGTATATATTTTACAGTTCTCATGCAGTCACAGGAGATCTGTGGACTCCTCCAACTGGAAATGAGTGACGTATCCCATTGTGAAAGAGAAATGGAATATTTTTGGTTTTCTGACCTCTTTGGTTGAAACACTTAAAATACACTGTGGACTGAACTGTAAAAGATTACATTTTTTCATTTCAAAAACATGTTACCATAGCAGATGAGAAAAGCACTTTCTCTAAGTAGGATGTCATCTCTCACTGAAATCACATTTTCACTTTCGGCTAAAACCCTGTCAGCTTGTAACGATTCCAGGTGAAGTGTACCGAGGCTGCTCAACATTAAAGGGCACTTTGTAGATTACGTCACTGACAATTTGACAGTTTTAAATATGTGGGTGACCTGCAGGGTGAAATAAATGGTTTATAATATGAGATACAAAGTGAAAAATGTCTTGCAGACATTTCTCTGCATAGACTGGATTGGATAAGCTTTAATGTTTGCTGCTGAGTGGATAGTCAGTTAAACAGAGACAAACTACGAGACATCCTCTTATTTCCTGAAAGTCCCAATACAACTAGTCCACTCAGCCTCTCAGACATGTCGTTAACACCAAAGGTTATTATTTTACAGAGAGAAAGTCTGAGACAAGATTCTACTGAACAAGCTGAAACACCTTTCTGAGAGATACACTGTTGAATAAAATGTACTGTATACTGTATATTGCTGTATGCTGTATAAAACAGAGATGAGTTGATGAGGGACATGTGTGTAAACTGAGGGAGATGATGAGGCAGCTGTGTAGGTCGAGGACAAGGGGGGGGGGGGACATGGACAACAAGAGGAGTGGGGACACTTTGAATCACTTCAATCACATCACTGAAGCTAAAACTTCCCATAGATGAAGGATCCACCATGATCTCATTTCTTATGTCCCCTTCTCACAGTTTATAAGGACTTCACATGTGTTTTTGTGTTTAATGTGTGAGGGAGGGCACTTGATCCACAGCAAAGTATAATATTTTTGAGTAAAATGCATGTAAGTTAAGGAAATATATAATGAAAAACTCACTTTTTTTCAGCTTATACATTTGGGTATCTGGATAGATTACCAACACATAAAATGAAACAAGTGGACCCAGTCATAATCTAGATCAAAAAAGGTGATTATTGAACAAACCAATAAGATTGCTCTCCTCTAAGTCACATTATTAGGATATACTGCCTGGAGCTTGACAACTACATTTGCAAAGGTACACCATGTCTTTCATGCTCATCAATCAGAGCAGTTTGGGTCTCTGGGAGTAGGGTGGCCTTAAAGAGACAGGCATTCCAGACAGAGGGTGAATACAGGAATATTCAGATGGACAGATATAAGAAAAATCATGTTTTGAACATTAAAGCATGCAAACACATGGGTATGAACCTGAAAATGAAAATTTCAGTAAAAGTAAAAATACAGATTCTTCTCAAAAACATACAAAAAAATGTCGTATAGTTATTTACAGTTTGTAAACTGGTAATTACAACAATTCAGCATGACTTTCTGATGATGGATGTGCTATAACAGCACCCACCATATGCTGTGAGTCACATCATGTGAGCTTAGCATCCAAATCTACAGCAAATTACTGAAACACTTAATCTTCACCATGTCACATCACACTGTCACATTACACTGCTGTGGTACTTGTGGTGTGTTATGTCATGTAATATTGCAATATTGCAATTTTGGCACACAAAGCAATGTTATTCCAGCAAGTCTCAGTCACAAGGCAGTCAAAAATATTTATACATCTGCTTACCCCTCAGTGAGTTCAGCATATTTTTGTTTGCTTCATGTAGAGTCCTTGAGGACTGAAAACTCAGTAAAGCTTTGCTAATTAGTTGAGATTGCCAGGCGTGTAGTGGCATTCCTCTAATTACACTACAGTTAGCATCACGCTTGTTGGAGCAGAGCTCAGCTTCTCGCTGTAGCTCCCCTGGTGTTTTAAAGCGGGGACAGGGGGCCCCCATCAACAGCACTAAAATGCAGGCAGTTAACACACACAGAGGCTCATGGGTAAAAACAAGAAATTTGCATAAAATTGGAGGATGCACTGTGGAAAGCTTGGCTGAAGTGATGGAAGATTGAAGGAATATTTTTCTCTTTTTTTTTTGCGTTTCCATATTCTTTGTGCTGCGGGGCGACAGAGTGTTCCCAACTTAATGACAGAGCTGATAGGCTGTCAGCCTTTATGGAGAGAGGGTTTATATCCACACTCAAACTTTCAGTGCTCCTGCCCACATTTCATTACTTCATTCATGGCCTTCCTCTGCTATATTCTTTCTGACCCCCATTGCTTTTCTGTTTCTCAGCTCTGTTTCCATTACTTTAGAAACATAGTCCTCTTTCACAAGGGCTCTCAGTGCAAAGTGTCTGATCCTGATGCAGGATGGAGGCAAGCTTCCAGCTGAGGGAAGTTCTGGCTGCATAGAAAATAAACAAAGTTTCCAGCATGCGGGTCTGTTTTTGAGCTTCAGGTGATTTTTTTTTTTTTAAAAAGCAAATTATATCAGTACTGACTGACTGAATTTCCCCACTCATTTGAGATTGAAGTGCAATGTGGAGTGAAACAGACCTGTTATACAAAGGGAGACTTCAATGTTAATCAGACACCTAGCTCATAATGTACTTATGTGCAGTGTGCTAAGCATGGAGAACTACAGTGGCTGGCCTCTATATCACAGATGGCCAGCACGTTCTCATTTCCAGAGCATCAGATACTGTTGCTTTATCACAGCAGCGCCCTTCAGCGCCTGAACGAGACGCACTAGACTTTCCATGTAACCCACACTCAGAGAAAATGTGATGATGTAGCTTAAAATGTGAGAAGATACACTGAGAGGAGGGTGTTAAGTTACACTTTTACATTACATCCAGCTGTTTGTGTCTCATGTTCACAATCTTAAGTTTCATTTTCACTTTACAGAGAGGAGTTTCAAGCCCAGCCATGACAAAGCGTCTGTATAAATTGGGATGAGAATGTGCTGCAATGACCCAAATCGATGATACAAAAAAAAAAATACAAAATGATACCAAAAGTCGCTCAACGATGACCCTGAAGTTCACTGTAAAGCTCCACAAAGCCAACATGAATTTATTCAAAGTAGTTCATTCAAACACTTGACATTGACTGTGGCGAACTGAAAAACTACAATATGTGCAGTATATTACAGTACATGTAGCTCCCGCCTGTCAGAGGAGAACTTACTGCATGGCACAGGGTAGGATTGAGTCAGGGACACAGACACATTGCAGTAGCTGTGGTTAGTGGGCACTGTGTATAGACAAAAAGGAAATCCGCACACTGGAAAACTGTTCAGGATGTACTCTACGTGAAGTCCAGAGAAAGCTGCAGGTTAACACCACCACTCTGAAGAGGACAATTAGGGCAGAGGAGTGTGCACTTTGCTGGTATTGTGTTTCCTGATTTCTGGGTAATGAAGTCATTTGACCTTACAAAAACAGAAAACAACAGTAACATGGGCTATCACGCTCCATTGTTGATCTCTTCCTGCTCTTGTCTCCTTCTCGGAGTCAAACATAGGTCAAATGTCTCTAGTGAAAATGGATAACCTATTTGTTCATTATTTGGTAACATTGGTGCAGTTCAATCACATATTATTAGAAATTATTAGAAATTACATTCCCTGGTGTAGTGGTCAGCACTGTCGCCTCACAGCAAGAAGGTACGGGGTTCGAATCCTGTGTGGAGTTTGCATGTTCTCCCTGTGTCTGTGTGGGTTCTCTCCGGGTACCCCGGCTTCCTCCCACCATCCAAAAACATGCATGGGGATTAGGGTAATTGGCTAATTTAAATTGACCGTAGGTGTGAATGTGAGTGGTTGTCTGTCTCTATGTGCCCTGCGATGAGGTGGCCACTTGTCCAGGGTGAAGAAGAAGAAGAAGAAGAAGAAGAATTCCTTTATTAATCCCTCAATGAGGGAAATTACATTTTTTCACTCTGTTAGTATATATACATATATTTTTCAATTGCACATTACACACACAAGTCATGAAACAAACACATGCACATGCATTAGAGGAGAGGTGTCAGAGTGAGGGGGCTGCCCCTTATCCAGGCGTGTATCCAGGAAGGTGTACCCTGCCTTCCGCCCTAAGACAGCTGGGATAGGCTCCAGCCCCCCCCCCCGCGACCCTATGAGAGGATAAGCGGTAGATAATGGATGGATGGATTACATTCCCTATCTGAGAAACGAGAAACACAGGGCCGCTGCCGAGGAGGACATGTTTTAAATTGGAGAGGTTTGATGCTCGCTCGCAGTGTTCAGCTGTTTCTTCCTCATCATCATCCATGTGCAGTTCATCCATGGTCAGCAAGGCGTCCATGTCTCATCACCGTGGTGACACAGAGTGACAGCAGGCTATGTTATGTTCACAAAAAGTAATTACAATCTTGCATCTGCACCCCCTTCCATTAAGCTTCCCCCTGAGGAGCAGCTGTTAAGAGACTTCTGTAATGACCCCCACCCACACCTGCAGCATCTTTTACAATCCAATATGCTCTCCCACAGTTTTCCTCTCGGCTACGGCCTTCACAGCACGGGATCCAATTATTATAACCCGTAAACTGGGACATGACTCTGATATGAAAGACAATTAATCTCTGTCGTGCTTGAAATCCCAAATCTTACTTTTCATCATGACTGTTTGATGGTGATATTGTGGTTGGTTTATGAATGATGATTATAAATTTCCCCCAATGAGGTTTGTTATCTAACTGCAGCCACTCGCCACCAAAACTCAATGCATCGATTCATCCGCAGAAGACAAATTGCTCCGACGCAGTCATAAATATTCAACACTCATATACAAGTCGAGTTCAGCTCATGATTTCTTTTTTTTTTCTGCAAGAACATAATAACTCAACAATAAACACAGTGGCTGCCAACATTTGAAATTCATAGCTGATTATGCATTAATACAGCGCTGCTTTCTGGAAACATATTTTGTTTTTCTTGCTTTGTAATTTCTGAGGAGGTTCTGAGCATGCAGACACCAGTCCATTTACTCAGCTTATATTTTGTGTCACATTGCTCTCTGCAAGATAATTGATGTTCTGATGTAAAACTAAGGATAGAAGTCATATTCACTGTTATAAGTGACTTATATAAAGCTACTTATTTATGAATGCACAAAACTCACAAACTTTCCTGGTTGAGTTTTGCTTTCATTCTTGGACCAAGAGTCCAACATGTTGTCCTGCCATGTTTCTACAGTAGCCCTGAATGGACAAACACTTACAGACAGCCTTTGCCGTTACTTCAACACTGGATGCCAATGAAAGACTCCATGCTGCACCTTTAATGTTAAAGTCAACATACTAGCATGCTCATGATGTCAGTACCAACATGCTGTTTACCATGGTCAGCCTCTTAGTTTAAAGCACCAGCATGCTGACATTTGCTAATAACTTTGCAGGTAGTTGGTCGTAAACAGAAGCACTGCTTGCATAAAAAAACGGACCCCATGATTGCAGTTAAGCAGAAGTTAAGTTATCACATTATGTGACATAATTCATTCTGAGGCGATGTTCATAGAAATCCACCCAACGTTTGTTGAGACAATTTCCCCAAAATCACAAGTGTTAATGCAAAACTCATTGAGAGACACCATCTGGGGACCATGAATGTCTGTCCAAATTTTTTGCCAATCCATCCAGTACATGTTGAAATATTTCTCAGGACAGGTGCAACTTTGACCTGCTGGTGGCGCTCATCTCAGCACCGTGAATGTCTCCACTAAAATCCATGGTAATCCATTCAATAGTTGTCAAGACATGCCACTGAAATATTGAACCTCATAGGCTTCATTCTCTGGGGACCATGAATGTCTGTACTGACCTAATGATGTCACGCCACAAGCAATGCTAAAAACATAGCAATGAAATATTCGTTTTTCTCTTGTTCAGGCTACTGGCCGAGACTAATTAGCACAAACGTTTTGACAGTGTGATAACAGGCGAGCCAATTTAGAGATGCAATCATCTGACAATCTGATGATGAGGATCCACAATCCCTTTGTTAATGTAATTATGGGATTCATTTAAGCCAGACCGTGAAGGACCGGAGACACTTTATTAGACCGGCAGGTTGACCTGGTGTGGCTCAAGACATTTCAGAGGACAGATTACTCCATCTTTTTCTGATTACGTTCCTCACTAAAGCAGCCTTCAAGAATAGACAGGATGATTAAAATGCAGGATTTGTCATGAATGTGAATGACAGCAGCAGATGAGGAAGAAAATGAATCAGATGGGCTATTATGGATCTGCGTTCTATCATCTCTGCTGGTCTGACATCTTTACTCATGATTACTGACAGTGAGATTCAACATGTGCTGCACAGTGACATTAATAATCAAGCTGAGGTACTGTGCCTCTGTTGAGTGACGTTGCCAATAGCATGGGAAGGAAAGTAGCACAGCCAAGGCTGGTCCAGGTGACGCTGCCGTCTCTGACACTGCTAAATGTTTATTTACTTATGTATATTTCATATCTATTTACATAGGCGACTGCTGGGTAGCTTGTGACTTTCCTCCTTAGGACCAAATATAGCTTTGGTAATAATAATATAATTTACTTATTGATTATATTTTCTACTTTTGATCTGAATTTTGAAAGTAACTAGTACATCTGCAGATAAATATACTGGGCTGGCTTGTGTGGGTAATGGTTCCCTGGAGATCCAATGCATTTCACAGTCAGCAAACATATTAACTTATGATTTTCTCTTTGGTGTTTACTTCTATTTCTTTGGATATTAATCTAAATGAATTGTGTGGTTTCAGAGGAAAGCATATGTATCGCTTGGTATTTAAAACAGATTAATAAATTTGCTTTTTGCCTGAAATGTACTGCTGTTCAGCAGGATTTACTGGTTTTATTATTCTAAATGAGTGGATGGTAAAACAGTTCATCAGATTAAAAGGTGCATTCCTGTAATCAGCTCATTCTGCTAATCATTTGACATTCAGTCAGTGTTTGAACACTTAGTGGAGGACAGCCACGTTCCTGTTCACTAACTGCATGTCTATTTACTGCTGATTATCATCACAGAAGAGATTAAAGGGACAAACGCATCAGGTCCACAATCCAGCGAGGGAAGACCAGATTCCTTTGTCCTGGAGCACATTATGGGATTTTGGCACCCAGATGGTGGAGAATAGCTTGTGAATCTATCTGCACATATTATATATAACACTGCCCTCATCTGGTCATTTTAAGGGGCCATATACTCATCATTCACCTGGAATATTTCTTCCTCCAGCAGGTTACAATAATAAAAGAGGTCAGACTGGAATGATCACACAATATTGAAATGAAAATCAGAGGTTATTTTAATTTCTGAGTGGATTGTTCATTTATACAGTGTGCTTTGCAAAAATGTTTCATAGATCTCTGTATAAAAAAGAAGAAACATTTTGTACCATTACTGGAAATAACATTTGAGAACTACTTTACAATTAAAAGCATTATGGTGGATGTACATGTTAATTAAATCTACACAATGAATCTATACAACTGCAGCCAACTATAGACTTGCATTTATAATGTACCATAAAACAGCCAGGAAAATAAAAATATGTACATTTTCCTGTTTGAATAATTCAATTAAAAACAGAGACCTTTTAATTTTTTTACACACCCAATTAAGGAACATAAAGTGCCTTCTTAGAAAATAATCCAGTGATACGTGCTCAATGAGAATCAATTAAATGTTCAAAAAAATACAGTAAAATGCACACTTTTAAATCAAAATATTAGGTTGGAATCGGCGCTCTGAGGGGCTACACGGACTGTTGATTCAAAGAGTCACAACTGAGTTTTGAATAAGAAGCACCCTGGTGAGCAGGAAGTCTTTCACATTTCATCTGAACCTTAAATTACATGAGATCACGTGAGGAGTAAGGCTGGTGCTGTGTGGCACCTCTAGGTACATATTTGTAGTACGTATAAAAGAGAGATCAGTTTGGTGGGACCAGTGTTACTACAGTGATCTCTTTATGTGCATAGTCTGCATGAAAGGCAGGTAAAGGCATGGGGGAGTGGTTTCCCCCGAGGGAGAAAGTGTCATACCCCCCAACAGTTATCCTCCTCACTCTTTCAGTGTTGGCACAGGGTACCTCCATCATGGACGCACCAACTAACTCCTCCTGTCCTGAATTTCTCAGTCTAACAACTGGAGCATGTCTGAGAACCAGTCGTTGGTTGAACTGATGCGTGGCTTCTTTTGCTTTGGTTCCAGTGATCAGCAACAGTAGTGTCTTCAGCTGAAGCAGGCTAGCAGGCGGTCAGTAAAAAAAAAAAAAAAAAACAAAAAACGGACTGAATGGGCCACATGTTCGGTTCAAAGCGAGGCCAGTGGCTCATCACTTCTCCCTGTTTAAGTGCTTTTCTGGTGAGCATGGACAGCTAAGGTCGATGGAACCTGGTAGAAAGAAGAGGGGGAAAAAGGGATTATTCTAGGCCTTTCATGGCTGCAAAAATCTTCAAAAGATGAGAGAGAGAGAGAGAGCGAGAGAGAGAGAGAGAACTAATAAAGTATTGATGACTGTGCTGAATAAACTTGGAGAATAGTTGAGGTGAATAATTGATGAGCCTGACCGGGTATAAATCCTGCTTTCTTCGTGAACCTCCATCTCCGAGCTCTTGAATTCGTTGAGCTCCTTGCGGATGGCGGCCTGAAAGGAGACATGAAAGAAACAGCAGCTCAGCTTTTATCCACATATAGCGAGGCACAGGGATCAAAGCTACATATATTTAGATTCTTTCTGACTGTTAATACTCCAGACAAAAAAATACATATATTGTGTTGCTTCCAACATGCATATAATTCCTGCTCTTACATATTTTCTGAGCTTCACTGGACCAGGTAATTTACCTGGTAAAATTCAGCCCAGCCATTAGGCATTGCATTCCTGGGATTCCTCCTTGATACTGAATATGCTTGGAATGCAAATCCTCAAGATTTGACCAAAGTGAATTGCTGTTAAAAAACGCACAGGGCTTAGGCTCGCTCTTGTTAAGAAGCTTTAAGCCCCAAGAGGCCTGCTAGTATGAATAGAGGATGTGTGCTGAGCCTCACCTTGTCAGCAGGAGTGAGCTTGGTCCACGGTTTATCCGCTCGCCGGTCGTAGTCGTGGGCATGCGTGCTCTCGACGTACTCGTGGAAACGCAGGATCTTCCTCTCCTGAAGTTCAGCCACTGTGGGTCTCTGAGACAGCTGACAGCAGTGTGGACAACAGCATGTTAAGTTGTTTTAAGTTCATAAGAAAAACTGGCAAATGCATGTTACAATTACTCTGTTGCATCCTGACCTTTCTTGTCAGCCTCCTTTTGATCTCACATCTCTCTAATCGTCGATCATCTTCGTTCTTGGCTGCAGGAGGAAAAGAAATTCCATGAAAGAAGGAAACACTGCAACCAGTCAGCTAGATTTCACCCGAGTTGCTGTCGGCACGCTGCAGTAACAAAATCTTTAATCACAGCCGTGTCCTGCACAAGGCGCTGCATTGTTTTAGCATGGGCACGAAGCGGCATCTTGGCCCGAGTCGTTTGAGGACAAGCAAGCCACGCGGTGGTGGTACGAGTACTGGATCAAAATGTGTTGAAGGATTTTAAGAAGTATTATGTTAATACTTGGTTCTGGAACTGGAAACTGATATTTCACCATACTCAAGTCTGCTGGAGCTCCCTGCTCGTAATCTTGTTTTTTTATCGTTTGAAAAATTCATCTTTAAGTCAGATACTTAAAACACTGTGAGGTTTCAGACTAGAGCTCTGACAAAAAGAGGACATGTGCATGTTTCTGAAAAGTGTGTGTAGTTTTTAAAGTCATACATAAATAATGCATGACTTTAAAAATGTGAGCAAGCCTCATTCCTACTGTTTACCAAACATGGATGGAAGTGCTCCCTTACTCAACTGTTTGCATATGAATCAGAGGTTTGGCTCTATGTTTGGTGACAACACATCAACTCTTATGAAATTTCACATTCCTGTGCATCAACCTCATAATGACAGTCTCATCCTGTGTACAGGTAACACACACAGCTCCACTGTAGTAATACTTGCATGGTGTGTAGAACAGATAGTGCTTCTGCACATGGCTAAGCCACTCCTCCATGGTGTTTTCTTTTAATAGTATTCACTTTGTTTACATTCAAAGATTCTATTGATTTTTTAATAAGTTTTGAATGTCTGTTGTTATGTTTTCTCATCAAAATGTGCTAGCAGAGGAGGAAGAGAAGTCTGACGGTGTATCACTGCACACAAGTTATTAAGAACTCACTCTGAATGCCTATTTTGTCACCCGCCTGCCTGGATTCGAGGTATCTCCTAGTGAGCTTACCTGAACCCACGGCTTGGGGTTCAACCATCACTACTACGCAGCTACCACTGGAATCTAATTCTGCAATTACTACTAATAATATTAATGCAGCCTATTTATCTGCAACTGTGCAGAAAAAAAACAGGTTTAAACAGAACGAATAAGCAATGCAATTACATTTTAATGCTGCATGTCCATCTGAATCAACATCCCAATAAAAGTGCAGAAAATGTCTAATTTTATGCAAGTATGCATAGTCTGACAGCACAGTCTTCTTTAGTAATAGCAGTTGATATGTGGAGTGGGGAGTTTGCTGTGTAGCAGTAGTTTATACTGTATAATATATGACGCCCGGAGCACTATGATTCAAATGAGAGACAATATCTTCATAAAGTTAAATCACCACCAACATGGTAAACTGCTGTGTGTTTAGGAAGGCTCAACATGCCGCAGGCAGGAAGAAAAAAAATAGCCAGTAGGCTAATGACTAATGCAGACTATTGATTTCAGCAAAGATGGCCCTGTGGAGCACAGGCACTGAATGCAAATAAACACACCTGAAGGAAGAAGTGAGTGGCAAGGGCAGCGATAAATGGAGGGAGAGTCTCACCTTGAAGGATGTTTCTCTGCTCCAGCTCATCTGCCGTCGGTCTCTGACTCAGCCGTCTGAAGACACAAAACACTGTTGAATTCTCATTTTTAAATGCTGATACAGATTCTTTCCAGGAAGATATTTTGTCTTGGGACTACACCATAAATAGTACATGAAGTCTGCCAAACTGCATCAGCCTTTATATCAAGTGATGGATGACATGGACTTGTCACATCCAAGGTTACGATACAGATAAATCTAGATAATTCTTCGCATGCACCAGTCACTGATGGGATGCGAGTCCTTTACCGTGTCAGAGCTGTGCCGATCTTGCTCCTCACGACCATCCACTGCTCTCTGTTGTGCCAACTCAAGCTTTCTTGGTTCTCCTGAGTGTCTCTTTCCTCTCTCTCTTGCCTCTCCAGCTTCAGAGCCAACGTGTCCTTCCTCTTCACGCGACTCGCCAGGCCACCTGTTATACATATGACCCATCTAGTCATGATCGCATACATACTTTATGATTTAGATATTACCTAGAGCTTGTTAAGATGTTCTTGCCTCATACTCCAAGTGTGCAAAAGGACCTCATCAATCTAATTTTTAAGAACATCTTTAGCTGCTTTTGGGAAACACTTTAAGCATGCTTTGGGGAAATGTGGCCCAGAAGAATCATTGATGGTTTGATGGTTGGAACTATTACACTTTAAACTCTACACAGACTGAAAACACTTTATTTTTCTTACTAACTAAACATATTTTGTTACATAACATTCATGTAGACAAAAAGGTCTTCAGGCACTCTTATGTATAATGAGACAAAAGTTGCTGAGCATCACAATGACAATGCTACTTTTTGAACTGAACATAATATAACATAACATAATATATGCACCAATAAAAAAGAGTAATGTTACATTTCAAAGTGCAGTTTTCTGCTGATACACTCTTTCTACTGTAACTCAAAAAGTCCAATATTGCAGTTTCGAACTCAATTATATGGTAGAAAAAAATACACTGTGCAGCACTAATTTTTAAAGACTTGAAAAGTTGTTCACTCTGGAGACTTAAGTAGTACTTTTAACAGATGACTTTAATGCAGCAGTATAACAGAAAGCCAACTTACTTGGAGGGCCTTCCTCGTCATCATCATCATCCTCGTCATCTCTGTAGAGGATGGGTCCGTCAGAGTCGGACTCCTCCTCACTGTCTCCGGGGCCTCCACCCTCAGGGATGACGCTCACACTGAGGTTCCCAACCAGACCCCTCCTGCTGCGGGGCTCCAGCTCAGGCTGACGGGGAGGCCTCTGAGGATGAAGCTTCCGCAGCTCCTCCTCCATGTCAAAGTCATCGTCTTCTGGCCTGTAAATAAGTACAGATGTGAAAAAATTGTTTGTTTGTTAAGAGCCACATTAGCTTTCTGGGGTCCTGACAGGTTACATGGTAACAATTCAGGAAACTAATCTCAACACCTGTCTACTGTAAATTAAAAATAATAAGTTGAGAATGTGTGAAAATTAAATGCAGCAGAGTACCATTAGGTACGGTCACAGGAGATATGGTGAGGGAATAAAGCTCAAGTGTTTGCTGTTTGACATGCTTGTTATTTGGCATCTCAGTCTATTCATATATACAGTCTGTAAAATAATCTGAGCTATTTGAAGAGTAAAGTTAAATACCTATCCTATGACATTTAGTGGAATGCAAGCCATCCTGCTTTTCTGACTATTCTGGCCAACAATCCTCTGTGCTGTTAATACACACTGAATCACTGACTGAGCTGCAGAGTGAGCAGACAGCTGACGACATGATGACAGCCTGACAACTGCTCATTGACAGAAGGGGCAAAAAAAAAATGAAGGGACAATAATATGACAAGGGATTATGTCTCAATTATTTGCATCGGTACATAAGGTAAAAACAAAATGGTAATGATTGGGAATGCAAAGTGATTATTTTTCGCTTTTAATTCCAACTAAAACCATGTCAGTCAATCCTGCAGCTACTTAGCTTATGAGTTAAGCTATTCGTTAAATCTCAGTGAAGTTACATGAACTGAACTATACACAAACATTACAAAAACTGAACCTCTCAACAATGGTTCAATTAAACTCATGAAGGCAATGATGTTTTGTACAAGAATGTAATGTGCAGAATGTGGGCACTTACAGCCTGAGAGGTTCGATGGTGATAGGGAGAGAGTGCCGGAAGTTACCCCCCGTCTCAATGAGGAAATCTGGAGGAGACTCAAAGAGCAGTGAGTGGGCCCTCTGGGAGCCGTCTGGGTTGGGCTGAACTGGGCTGGGGCTGGCCAGAGCTCTCTGGATCATGATGTGTAGGGGGATGGCTGGAGGCTGGCTGGGTGGCTCGGTGGTCGGGCTGGGGGGATCAGTTTGCAAAGTGGGAACGGGACCAGAGGAGGAGGAGGTGCTGTGCGGCTGAAGCGAATGAACTCTGGGAGGAGATGGAGGTATGTGGGATGGTGGTGAAGGAAGAGACTCAGTGAAGGTCTGAGGAGCTGCTGCATTTGTCTTGTCCTCATTGTTATCTACTCTAAGGACAGCAGGGAGCGCTGTTATAGGGGCAGAAGCTGGGTCAGTGGTGGGAGACTCTGGGTCCTGACTGGGAGGAGAAGGGTCCACAGAATGGCGTTTAGTGACGGGGGTCATCCTCTTTGGTGGTGTCGGTGGTGAGCGCTTAGCAGGTGCTGGCACGATGATGATACCACTGCCAGGCTGTGAGAGCTCAGCTGTTAAAAAAAAAAAACAAAACAAAAAAAAAAAAAAACAGCAGAAATCAGTGCATGTCAGATAGAAAGATGCTCACAAACATAACCTGCAGTCAGAACAAAAAGAAGCAAAAAGCAGATATGTCAATAAGAAAAGGTGATCCTGTTACTGCAGAGCTGGCTGCTGAGTCAGTGGAGGAGGGAGACAGGTATTAGCACGCAACTGTCTGTAATGAACATCCATTAGGATCGACACAAACATTCAATGCACAATCAGTGTCTATCCGCTTTCCATGCAATGTTTTCATTTAGAGTTAAAATATAGCTGCAATTCACATGCAGTGCAGTATTTGTGTTAAAAGTGAGGTTCTCTGGGCTATGAGGGGGTGAATTTATGCGACCACTCTGCAGGCTCTGTTAGGATGGAGAGCTGGCCCCCCTGCTGGGTACCTGAGCAGGTCTGGATATCCCTGTGCCGCAGGTATACAGGTAGAGAAAGGTAAAGGCCAAGTTCACTCTGGCGTCTCCAGCTGGTCCAGTAACAGGGCTGCCTGACCTTAGAGCACCTGCTCAGTGAGGGAGCTGGCAAAAATGAGTGGAGATGTGAGCAATAGAGCTGGCTTTACATTCCAAGCTGGGAGAGAAATACACGAGACGGTCTCGGATAATGTTTGTCTTGGTTTGACACTGTCCAGAGGCAGAGTATGTATCCATCCCTAGATGTTAAACAACCTCTGTGGAGAAATAACTGAGCACAAGATAAGAAATGTCTAAGCTGATTATCCTGACTACATAAAGTACCACAGCTCTGAGATGTTTTCCATTGACAGTTTTTTTTTTCCACTGTTTTTTGACATTCTTGCTCATTCATTACAGTAAAACAGTCATCCTTCAGGAAATCCCCAGTCTCTCCTGTTTCAGCCTGTTAGAACTAGACGGATAAATCAGCTTATTGCAAATATGCTGTGTATATGTCAGTCAGAGAAGTAACATGAAAATGAGATACAGAAATAACAAAAATCTGCTTTTTACAGCTTTTCTCCATCTGGGAGCACGGAAAAGTTCCAAGATTGTTACTGTTATTATTGAACAATACACCAGGCATAACCTTATGACCACCTGCCTAATATTGTGATGGTCCCCATATTTCTATCTTCAGCAGCATTAACTTCTCTGGTCTTTTGGATCAGACCACCAGGACCAGCCTTCACTCTCCACCTGCATCAATGATCCTTGCCCTCTCATGACCCTGTCTCTGGTTCACCACTGGTCCTTCCTTGGACCACTTTTGATAGATCTTGACCGCTGCAGACCAGGAACACCCCACCAGAGCTGCACTTCTGGAGATGACCCAGTCCTCTAGCCATCAAATCCTCACTCTAGAACATTTTTTCCTACTTCTAACATCAACTCTGAGAACTCAATGTTCATTTGTTGCCTCATAGGCTATATCCCAGGTTCCATGATGAAGAGATAATCAGTGTTATTCACTTCACCTGTCAGTGGTCATAATGTTATTCTTGATAGGCGTATAGCATTATCATAGCATATCATAGCATTACTGGGACTACTGGGACAGTCTGCACAAGGGGTCCAATACGCAGAAAATGACAAAGTCCATACCAGTGTAATATCAGAAATGGACAAGTATGAAATAAACTGCAGTACCACATAAGAAACCTCACCTAACAAATGGTAGTATAGTAGTGGAAAGTGACACTGGCCCACAGACACCATTTGAAGGAGACGGTGCTGTGGTGGGCTGTAAATAAGAGGAACTGCCGCAAAGAATATGAGATACTGAAAGCTAATCAGTGTCTATCTAACCTACAAGGAAGCACTGCTGGCAATGCATAAATGATGCCAGGACAAGTCAGTGCATGTCCTCTCTTCAGAGACTGGTGGCTGTACACACAGAAACAGCAGTCGGGCAACACATTGGAAAACACCTGCACAGCAAGCCTCACTGTGAGAGTCTGAAAGGATTCAAAGTAACTACAGTTAAAGAGCTTTGAAAATGTACGGCATGGAATTTGTTAACAGCATATATTATCAATTTATAGTCCCCCAGAAAAGGAACTCTAAGTCACTAAAAATCAAGGACAAAATAAAGCTGTCAATAACTTTTTTAAAACACTTCGCCTTGTTCCTCTGTCTAGGGCATCTCCTTCATTTCTTTTAAGTCATACACTCACAAAAGATGATTGGTGCTATTTTATCTCGTTAGTTTCACACTGAATTAACAATTTTGTTCAACTGCACTACATTTTAAATTAAAGGGAAGCAACAAAAGCCGTTTATAACAACGGTTATTACAGTGATCTTTCTGTTATGTTCTTGACTTTAACGTATTTTGTCCAACCTGTTAGTATTAAATAATAGCTTAAGTCCTCCACATAAGGTAACGCTACCACAGTATGTTTCAACTTACACACTTCTGGTGCAACAAGCTGCTAACTCTCAGCAACAGGGCCTCCCACAGGGTCATGATCCCACCACCAATATATTTTTCGACTGAGAGACAACACTGCAACATTATTCTGGGTTGATGCTCTAATAGCCAAGCGGTCTATGTCCCTCTGCGGACATACACAGGCTGACTTTGTGTCCTATTAACCAGCACAAACAGATGCCATTAACTTACCAAACAGTGCAGGGTTACTGTTGCGGTTGGTGGGTTTGGGTGGAGGAACAGGAGGCTGCTTGGCGTGGGGAGGTACAGGGGGCGGTGTGTCAGACTCAGCTGAGGAAGGAGCAGCGAGGAAAGGTCGAGGAGGGTCCTCAACTAGTAGGGAGACTGTCCTTGGGGGTTTGGCCACAGCTACAGCAGCAGCAGAGGAGGAGGAGGATGAGGAGGAGGAGGAGGAAGAAGAGGAGGGGGTTGGACTCCTGCTGGATTCTGTAAGAAATTTGGGGGGAAGCAGAGCAACTTTGGGCTGATGAGGTTCCTGCTGAGAGTCTTGTGCTGGACGAAGGTCAGGGGTGAAGCGGACACCAGTGGACTCTACAGAGGGGGAACACATATGCACAGACTTTAAGGAAAGGTCACAAGAACAGGGTCTGTGGTAAACTGAGCACAAGGGAGACACAGCAGGGACGTCACATGCAGCAAGGTAAGGGAAAGATGTCTCAACAATGATGTACACAACGCAATAGTCGCATCACAGGATAAGTGATGTCAGCACATTAACGCAAATCATGCTCCAACTTTTTTGGAGATTTCATTTCATTTATTAAAGTGCTCACTTGTTGACATTGTGGGCCAAAGTGCACCACACTGATGCATTTTACTTTAAAATGTGCAGATATTAAGGTGAACCTTCCTTTATTTTGATATATATTGATAGAAGAAGAAGAAGAAGAAGAAGAAAAGGAAGAAGTGTTTCGCTCAAGGACACAATGACTTGAAGTCAGTAGGAGAAGGGGATTGAAACTACAACCCTGAGGGTGAAAGGCGACCACTACATGCAAAAGAAAACACCGTAATACCATTTTTTTTTCAACACATGAATGAAACATGAATCAGACAATCTGAAGTTCACACCCAGCAGACATGGAGAAAGAGCAACGACGCACATAGGCGTCCTAATGATTTGCTTTTCCCTCTTCTCATGTTCACCTTAATCCAAAGCTTGATGATTACTGTTTAACTTTGTTGAGGATTTCAGATTTAGCTTTTTGGCTTCAAAACCTCCCTGTCAGTATAGCAATCATTTACCCTGAACAGCTTCACAGCCCCATCAGGAGACTTTGGTTTGCACACATGTTGGCATTTCACCACAGCAAAACAATCACTGACTGTTCACTAGGAAAATGGTTTGCAGTATCTAAGAGGGAGGATGTCTGCATATTAGCTCACATGTCAAGCTGACACAACAACAACAAAAAAAAACCACACAGAACAGCAATGTTTCATCCACTGATAGGTCTAGATGTTGTGCCAGTGTATTTGGCCATTTTGGGTCATCTTTCAGGATGCACAGAATATTTTGTACTATGACTCTCAAAACACAGAAGAGCTCAAATGAAAGAAGAGACTATTTCATCATGAAGAAATGTTTGTTTTTATCTGTTCCATTCTTGTTTTAACCGAGGTAGAGTAGAGGCCACTTTCACCAAAATCACCACTTTTTGTCCAGATTTGTTTTGCTCTCTGATCTCCATCGTCTCCACTTCCTGCTTTGATCTCTATGGTGTATACCATCTATTTATGTCCTGACTACAAATCCCAGATGCCCCCAAAATTACTCACAGGCGGTGTGAGAGCTCTTTTATCCCTGCTACCGAAAAAAGTAAAGACATATATATACGTCTATGGCACTCAAAGAGTTGGTTTCTCTTCTTAATTAAAATATTCTTCCCTGGCAGACATTGCTTTGTAAAATTTAGTCTGTTAAATGTAATTTTAGACATCTGAAAAGTACATTTAAGTACTGTTTAACTACTGTTTACATCCTTCAATTTAAAGAAAAAACAATTTACCATGAACAACAGGAATGTATATATTTGGGGAAGCTAGAGATATTTCTTGTTTCAGCAGAAATACTTCTATAACTGTCAAAATGAAGTGACTCCTTGATTATTCTCCACTTCCTTTAGTAACACTATGGCTGTGTGTTTCTGAGAAATGACAGCAGAGCCATCAATCTTACTAGTAGTTTAAAAGTTTGAAAGTAGAAAACAGGCTGGAAAAATTCACCACAAGAGAGATTTTACCTGAGCGCTCCCTGAAATCTGCAGCTGGCGTGTATCTGGGCAGGGTAATCCTCTTGTCAGCCTCTGAGACTGGGCGAGTCCTCTTGGCATCCTCTGAGGAGCTCTTCTGCAGAGGAGGCCTCAGGTCCATCTCAGAGACGGGCCTAACGACAGACCGCTGAGACTCTGATTTTTCTCTTCTCTCCTTGTCATCCCTCTTTTCCCACTCATCCCGTCGCTCTCTTTCATTCCTCTTGGCCCAGTCGTCCCATCTGTCCCTGTCCTCTCTCCTCTCTCTGTCTTCGCGCCTCTCTCGGTCTTCTCTTTCTCCCCGCACCTCTTTCCTTTCCCTGTCTTCTCGTTCTCTGTCATCTTTTCTATCATCTCTGGTCTCTCTCCTTTCCCTCTCAAACCACCGATCCCTATCTTTGTCATCCCTCCTTTCTCTATCATCATTCTCCCTGCGTTCCTTGTTGTCCCTGTCTCGCCGCTCTCTTTCGTCCCTGTCTCGCCGCTCTCTTTCGTCCCTGTCTCGCCGTTCTCTCTCGTCCCTGTCTCGCCGCTCTCTCTCGTCCCTGTCTCGCCGCTCTCTCTCGTCCCTGTCTCGCCGCTCTCTCTCGTCGCGATCTCGCCGCTCTCTCTCATCGCGATCCTTCCTTTCTCTTTCCTCACGATCTCTCCTTTCCCTGTCCCTCTCTCTGTCTCTGTCAGTTCTTTCATCTCTCCTCTCCCTGTCATCTCTCCAGTCTCGCTTTTCTCTCCGGTCGACTCCCCCATCCCTTTCCTTTTCATCTTGCCAGTCCCTTCTATCCATATCTTCCCTGTTCTTCCTTCCCCTGTCGTCCCTGTCGTCTCTCCTGTCTTCTCTGTGGTATCTATCATCTTGTGCAGGACCTCGGGGTAACGATCCTCTTTTATCAACATCTGATGGCAGACGGCTTCGTTTTTCTACGTCCACAGAAAGCCGTGCGTGAGAGTCCACATCCAGAGGTGCCCGGTTACTTCGGGAGGCATCGGACGCCGCTCTGCCACGACGGCCATCTACTGGGAGCAGCCTGACAGGATTCACCTTGATGTCAGATTCCCCTCGAGACACTCGCATCCCTGGTTCTGACATCCTGTCCACATCCATTGGCAAAGGGTGCCCATTTTTCACAGGTGGAGCTTTGGAGTGGTTAACATTGTTACTTTCTGTACCATGAAGACACAAGCAGTGAAATAGAGTTAGTGTCATCAAACATTCATCTGTAGAATATTCTTTACCAATAACAACAAAAGCTCTACCAACCATTCTCTGATATATCCTTTAAAACCCCTCTGGCAATCAGCTCTTGGCGACTTTTTCGAACAGAAATCCTTCTCTCCAAAGCTGAAAGAAGACACAGAACATATAAAGGAACCAGCTTAACGCACACAGGTGAAATTAAGGCCTGTACAAAGCATACCTATCGATGTTTCCGTAAACTTTTCACTTGGCTTCTTCTTTCTCCATTTCCAGGGCTTGAAGATCCTTCCCATTTTGGAGAACTTGCCTTTGCGTTTGGTTGTAGGTGATCCGCCACCAGAGTTTCCTTCGTCACCCCCTGCTGTGCTGTGTTGCAGGTCGACCTCATCGTCTGCATGAAAATGACAACAAATAACTCAGTTTGACCCGTGAAAGATACTTTAAAGATGGATTCCTCTAAATTTGCCAGCGGTAACGAATTTATGTTTTCAGAAAACGAAAACAATGAATGCAATGTAACACAAAAAAAGATCAATACACATTTAAAAAGCACTTAAGCATTTATTACTGATCATATTTTTCATATACACATAGTCTCTTTTGCAGAACAGAGCAGTTCACTGTGCTCATAGGAATATAACTGATAGGTCCCTGCTGACAAACCCAGATATTATTTAAGCTCAGCACAGAGTTCTCTATTATAAATTGGGCACAATGCAATTTAATTCACAATCTCTCTAAATGTCCACAAGTCTATAACTACTGCAAACATTACTGTTCTTCTGACTTATTGTCCAAGTGTCCAAGTCACCACTGTCCAAGTCACTGCTTTCAGAATAAAAGCTCTGCGTTAAAAAATGAAGGGATACTGTCCACAGACAAATGCTACAGAGTAGGGCCCGACTGATTTAATCGGACAGCTGATTTAATCGGCCGATTATAGCCCTTTTCAATCGGCCAGAATTTTGCCGATTATTTTCATTAAACAGTGCGGGCATTAAATGGTGTCCTAGCACTATTTATCCAGTAGATGGAGCACCACCTTTTCAAGAAACACACACAACTGTAGCAGTCGCTTCGTACAAGCAAGTCCGGTGTGAACGCAACTTTACTCAGTGCAGCAATGTTTGCATGTTATGTTGTACACAATGTTTATTTCTTTGTTCTTGAAGGCTGTAAAATTAAAGTTATTCTATAATTTTATTGTTGTTGCAGGAGAGAAAAAAAAAGTTTTTAATAAAAAATTATTATCAGCCGGTTATTGTTTTTTTTTTTTTTTTTCCCCTGCTAAATATTGATATCGGCATCAGCCTCAAAAACTCCATATCAGTTAGGCCCTACTATAGAGCTTCTATTTGACACGGGACTAAGAGCTAAGCTCAAAACAATGACCAAACTCTTCGACAGACCAACAATGGAGTGTGTATGAATTATAGGGCACACACTATCAGCATTGCATCCAACACATGAGTCAGATATGATGCCATCATGACTAGCTGTCACTCAGGCCAAACATGATGTACAGTCATGGAAAAAATTATTAGACCACCCTTGTTTTCTTCAATTTCTTGTTCATTCTAATATCTGGTACCACTAAACGTATAATACAATGAACACAACAAAAAATGCAGCTGGTCACATAATACTTTATGTCCTATTTGACATTCTTAAGCTTAATTGATTCCCAGGGTATATAAGAGGCCATTTCATGTCACAAGCAGCACTGCACATGCAAAGGCCTAGAGTGGTTTCCTGCTTACATTCAAGCCGTAGCACAACTCAGAAGTTGTCAGCTCTCACATAATGCCTAAAACAAAAGAATTATGTGAAGCAACAAAGGCAACCATCTTGGCACTGCTGGAAATTGGCATGAGTGAGAGACAGGTAGCGAAAAAACTGAAGATCTCCAAGACAGCCGTTCATTACAACAAAAAAAAACAAGCTGAACATGGCACTACCAAATTGCTACCTGGCCGTGGCAGGAAACGTCAAACAACCCCAAGATATGACCGTGCACTCATCCGTTCATGAGTCAGGAAATCGTCGTCAGACCTCCAGGGACCTTAAAAATGAGTGGGCACTGTCGAGAAATGTGACTTGCTCGGCAAGGACAGTTCGAAACCGACTTGTTGAAGCTGGTTTGAAGTCACACAGAGCACGCAAGAAGCCCTTCATCAATGAAAGGCAGAGGAAGGCCCGGTTACTCTTTGCTCGAGACCACAAGGATTGGACTGTTGATGATTGGGCTAAGGTTCTCTTCAGTGATGAATCCAATTTTGAATTGATGTCCACTCCAGCCAACTTACTGGTAAGGAGGAAGCCTGGAGAAGCTTACAACCCAGACTGCCTTGCCCCTACAGTAAAACATGGGGGTGGATCAGTCATGATCTGGGGTTGTTTCAGTCTGAGTGGAACAGGGCAAATGCAATTGTGTGAAGGCCGAATGAACCAGGTCAAGTACAGGACTACCCTTGAAAACAGTCTTCTTCCATCAGCTGGAAAACTCTTTCCTGCCTCCAATGACTGGATTTTCCAACAAGACAATGCCCCTTGCCACCACGGCAAGGTAAGTTAAAACCAGGATGGAGAACCACAACCTTCGCACCATGCCTTGGCCTGCTCAATCACCAGATCTTAATCCAATTGAAAACCTGTGGAAAATCATCAAACTCAAAATGGAGAACCACAAGCCCAAAAATAAAGAAAATTTGTTTGAATTTGTCCAACAGGAATGGGCTGCTGTGACAGCAGAACAATGTCAGAAGCTGGTGGAGAGCATGCCAAGACGCATGGCTGCAGTCATCAAAAACAATGGTTATGCAATCAAGTATTAACTCTTGTGTGTATCATGTGTTTAAAGCAAACAGAAAAGAAAACATGGAATGCTTAAAAGTAGTGTTTTTGGCGGTACAATGCCATAGCTATTGATGTAAGAATTTAAGTAATTTTGGTTATGATCAAGAAAACCATGGAAAATGAATAATCCTTAGTTCTTAAATTAAACTCTCATGAGCTATTTTTGTTGTTATCATTATAATTGTCCAAACAAATGTACCTTTAGTTGAGCCAGGCATTAAAATTAACAAGAAATTGAAGAAAACAAGGGTGGTCTAATAATTTTTTCCATGACTGTATTACAAATTCAATTAAAAAAAGGTGCATCCTTAATTTCAGGACTTTGCAGACTTCAAATCAGTCCCTGCGGCAGGAACAATTACACATTTAAACAGCTGATCAGGTTTTCATGTCTAGAAGTACAGTTGGGTTCCAGCTCTAAGCTGCAGCATTGATCATCTGTTACAATGAAGGACCCAACCTCAAAACAAGGCTGCTCCAAATTCCTCTTCGCTGCCTCAGCTGTCATATGACAGCCAGACAGTAAAATATGGGCACAGCTTCTTCTGGTATTATTTACAGGGTGGTGTGAATTACTGTGATCTCTGCCATAGCAGTGATGGGTATAGGATCACAGAACGTCCTCTGCATGTGTCAGGTTCACCATCCACATCAAAGTACATTGATATTTTTGTTTTAAACCATAGCAGTTACTAAGCAAAGTAAAAACTGCACACGTGCACAGCTGTGACACAAACCATGACTCACAATTCCCAAGTTGGTCTTATGCTACTGGAAAGACAGCTGAGTGTGAAATCACCATTATGACTCTAAGGTAACTCACTCACAGAGCTCCGCAGGTTATGATGAGAAAGGAACATGACTCTAACTAAATGATTTACTTTTAATATTGGCAGTGCTCAGTGACTACAGTCCATTTTAGGAGGAGGAGGACAAAACAACTGGGGGAACTAAAAATGTAGACAAACCAATCAGTCATAACATTCCTCTGACTCCTGACAGCTGAAGTGAATCACACTGATTCTCTTCATCATGGCTCCTGGGGTGTATAAGGCATAAAATGAACATTTAGTACTTGTGTCAGAAGTAGGAAAAATGGGAAAGTGTGACAATTTGACTGGCTCAGAGCATCTCCAGAACTGCAGCTCTGGTGGGGTGTTCCTGGTCTGCAGTGGTCAGGATCTATCAAAAGTTGTTCAAGGAAGGACCAGTGGTGAACCAGAGACAGGGTCATGAGAGGCCAAGGATCACTGTTACGCCTGATCGGCGTACAAATCATATATAGAAGGTCAGCATGTAAATTCATTCCTTGTCTCATTGTCACAGCCATTTAAAAAAAGCGATCACAGACTGCACTAGTGATGCTGTTGTAGGACAAAGGTAAGGTGTAAGGTGTGCCTGTATAAATATGAGCCATCTACACCTGACACATAATTAAAGTAACAATCTGGTCATCAGGCAATTCATTATCCTTTCACTGCATCGATTACGGTCAGACAACGTGTAAATTAGGGTTAATAAGATGTAAAATAAAAGGTGAAATGAAATGAATCGGGACAACAAACACAAAGACAAAAACAAAGGGGGGGAACGGGATCTCTGGTTTCTTTCCAGCAGCATCTTAACTGACTGATTTCAACTGACCAACATCTGACAGAGGAGGAGGTGACCTGTCACACTGAACACTGACTGATATTACATGCTACACGCTCACCACACAAATATGCTACCCTGAGAGACCAAAACTGGATTATTACCTTTTACTATCACTATAAAACCCACACCCTGCAGATGAGTTTTCAAGGTCAGATATAAATGTAGCCAGGATCATGAGTCTTAAAGGAAAGCTCAGGACATCAGGCTCCTTCAGATATAAATATTTTTTTATACATCGAATGGAGGCGTTAATGATTAATGCGTGATTTATTACTCACGTACTCAAATTTGTTTTGACACAGTTACCATAAATGTGGGCAACCACAGTCAAACCTCATACTATCAAAAATCATGACAAACTCTGAAATAGCATACATATTACATCCAAACATAGATCTACAGACAGGAGCAAATAATTCCAGTAATGGGTTACACAGCATTTTAACATCCTGACTGGTCATTTTTTTAAGCTTGTGATGCTATAACCTGACCAGTACACTATTTTTGAAGCCGATACTGATATTGACAGTCGGGAGTTTATAAAAGATATTTGAAAATATATGATAACTATATGTTGGCTGATTATTATTTGTATTTACATGAAAAGATCACCAAAACTTGATACAGATGACGGATGTTTCTGAGGTAAATACTGAGCACTTTCATGTCAGTGGCCACATCGTTAGGCATGTCTGTGCTACAATATTTTGCTATATTTCTATCAACAGTCATAAAAAGAAAAAAAGAAAAAAAGAAAAACAATATCAGCAATTACAAGGGCACTCCGAGGGTGCAGTCCTCCGCCAAGGGCACTCCTATCTAGCAATGTTAAAGAATGTGATCACCTCAATAATTGTTCCATGCTAAACCCTTCCACTAAGTTTCATGAGAATTGGGCCAGTAGAAAACCAAAAACATATCCTCCTTGGTGGAGGCAAGACCCTAATATGGGCCAATATCTCCCTGATAGCTTTACTAGCTTCAAACTAATATTCCTACACATTCACACAGGCTCTGTCAGGAGGCAACTGCCGACCTTGATGATGAGACACTGCCCCAGCTTTTGCCATGCTACACTGTGTTACATATCTAATGGCAGGACAGAAAGCCTTGACCTCATTTTTAAATCAGCCCTTTTGTCGTCACAGAACTGGGATCTGATCAAAATGTCAAAGCATCAGAAAAGCTGGTCAGATTAGGTTGTGTTCAAATAAGATGTATTTATTTAACATTTTTACTCTATGAACATGACTGTTGCAACATGTTTGACCATGTAAACCTCTCGATAAAATGTTAAAGTTCTGTATCTGCCCGCTGTTTGAAGTAAAGCAGGCTGTATGTATAATGTATGTGTAAAATCCCATGCTGAAACGCAGGAGTGCAGAGGTCAGTGAACTCTGTGCGGTCCACAGGCCATCGATGCTATTCCCGACACATAACTCAGACAACCAGTGGGTGCTAAACTGGGAGGGATGGTGTTGGTGGTGAACAGGGGGAACATGGATTTGCTTGGTTGAAACGGGCGCAAAGTGAGATGTGGTGACCTTGTATAACAGAGCATGACAATTTGAGATGGCTGCTTTTCACAGAACCACCAGAGAATTAAAGGCACTGACTCCTAACAGAGGAGGTGAAAGGGCAAACAGTAACACCCAGGCCTCAGGTATGCACTTATAAAGAGACTCTAAACAGGAAAGCTTGTTTCAACAAAACCTGAAACAGTTATTACAACATAGGCTTCTGTAAATGTTTTGCCATCCAAACTCAAAGGAACCAAAAGCATGAAACCTGCCACTCATCACTCAGCTATGATGCAATACTGTGCAGTCCTCTGGTCAAGCCGCCCATATGACTCATGCTTATGGCACATGACTGTGACACTCACTACACAGAATAGTAACACTGAGCCAAAAATACACTTTCTATGAAAACAAATATGTAATACAGACAATGTTCTCGTAATACTTGTTTCCATCAGACTGTCATCTGACTGTAAAATACAAAGCAAATATTGGTCGACAAATTACAAGTAAACATCACACAGGATCCTTTTAACTAACAGCAGGTCATGAACAACAGCTTGGTGTCTGCAATTTTAAGGGAGGAAAAAAAAAAAGAGGTGACCAACAAGGTCATAAGAGCAGAAATTTAGATACCAATACCAGAGAAAATCCACGACATCTGGTAAAAAACAAAAGTAAAACAATAAATCACATGTACTTCAACAGATCATCACTCCTTCCCTATAATCTATTCTTTGCTGCTGTGAATACATGTACTTCAAAGTTTTAAAAACTACATTTTACAAGATTACATTTGAGCGCATCATGATGTTAGAATTCACCTTCACCCAGTACAGAATAGAGCCTGAAGGCATCATAATGTAAATAAAAAGAGCTAGTTAATGTTGGCTGTCAGCTGTTAGCCACTGGCAGGCAAAAGCTAACGTTGTTGTTTGCAACGTTGCATTAGCAGGGAAAAAATAATTCCCAGGAAAACAGTTCTACATTAGTCCTGAGCCCTGGCAGTACTTTGGATATCCTACTGCAGAAAAATGACTACTGTCATGTCGTCAGGCTTTTGGCATTGACTTGGTACCACAGTATCAGTTCGAGTGGTATCCCTAGCCAGTGACATGTTACATAAGATGCTGGGTTCTGAGTTGGAAGCTGTATTATAAAGAGGAATCGCAGTGCGTATGTCAAGCTTCAGACAGGATCTTCCTTTTGACAGCAAAAACTGGTTCTGAGGGTTGTTATTAGCTGAACCAGAGAGACAGGGGCTTCAGGGTTCATTATATACGAATATATATGGATTACAACACGACTGGAGAAGCCAAAAAGTTTAAATAAATGAAAAACAGATCCATGTGGGGGGAGCTGGTGTCAGGTGGTGCCTTGTACCAACTCTTGTTTTTCAGAGGAATCGTCCACAGGGAGATGGAGCGCTGGGTGCACACAGAGAGGAGTCTGTGTGCTTTCTATATTTCACAATCACCACATTCCATCTGCAGCATTCTTCTACACCTGTCTGTGCCTGCTGCCTTCCCATTCCTCTCTGCTTCAAAAACACCTGCATGCTCTATCCTCTTGTTAGCTTTCCATTACGCTCAAATGCTAACATGCCAGCCGGTTTGTTTCTCCATTTAAATCCAGTCAACATGTTCACGCCATGCTGAGTCTCTGGACTCACCGGTGTTGTGTTGGGCTGGTTGCTGGGCCACTGTCTCACTGCTAGCACTGTGTCCCATGCTATGGCTCCTGTCCCGCTGGCCTGCCGGGCCCTGCCTCTCCTGAGGCAGGAGAGGAATACCTAAAGCCACCTCTCTCTTCTCTGACCAGACATACAGCTCCTGTAACTCAAGATTCCCTTGACTGCTCACTTGTGCTATTTCGTCTGTGTTGTCTCTGTAGACTTGCGCTCTCCCTCCCTTCAGCCTGTGTAATTTGGTCTCTCCCTCCTGTCCTCCCTCCTTCTTTCGCTTTAAAACACAAACACTGACTCGCTAAGGACCTAGGTCCCTCCCTCCTGTGAGCTCTGACTTCATAAATACGGTACACCAATAAAGTAATCCTACAGATTCCTTTCATTCCTGAGAGCAGATTGTTCAGGGGCAAAGTTCACAGCAGACAAGCTTTGAGGTAGAGCCATCGAGCCCTGAGGGATTTGAAATACAGTGGGCCCCCCCGTGAGCACCATTTCACTGACAAAACACTACTCCCTGAAGGGCGAGGGGCAGGATCTGAAGAGTGAGGTAACTCGAGAAGTGGAAGGTGAGCCGGGCCTGGGTGGAGCTCAAAACCAGAGAAGAGGAAGTGACACCGCAATGGTGTCTAATGACTCGCCAGGGTTTGTCCTTTTAAACTATGAAATGCATGTGAAAACTCATAATACTGTTTGATATTGGAAACACTCTGTTACTGCTATACTGGATTTCTATATGGAGATTAATTATTACAACTGCCATTGGTTTAAAAAATACAAGTAAGGAACTGTGACAAATTCAGAAATTATTTACTACATTTGACTCATTACTTTTAAATACTGTATCACTTTCAATCTTTTTGTGACAGAAGGTCTTTAACTACAGCACCAAACAAAACACCTGAACAGATGCAAGGCCAAAACTAGTCTAGGGGTGTAGGGACATTTAGTACATTTTAACCCAGCTGTGGTCTCGGGTCAAGCCAACCAAATCGCAGGCTGCCTGTGTGTGGGCATTTCTTGAGATGGACAGGTAAACAAGTGGTGAACAAGAGTGGAAGAGGACTGATTTGGACTTCTGCATAAGTCTGATATTTGCGCAACATCTGTGCCAAAGAGAACATAAAGAAGAAGTAGGTAAAAAAAAACAAAAACAGTAATATATCAAAGTGTACAATCCCTTACTTATTATTTGGATTGTTTTGAGTAGAAAACAAAGCTTAGCCCAGAGGACGATAGCTTGTGATCTCAAATAGATCCCTTCATGCAGTACAGGAAACGGGTCCTTTTATTCTACTTGTAACGACAGGTTTATAGAAATGACAAGACAGTGCTATGTAACCTGTTAATGGCAGGGAGAAACAACACAATATATTCCATCAAAAGTAGTCTAAACAAAATACATGCTACTGTTTTATGGTGTAATAAATCAAAATGTAGGTAGGCATTAACTCTTTGTGCCATTGACGAGTTACGCCGTCAATTAAAATACAACACTTGAGTGTCATTGATGATGAAATAGCGCAACTCTTCTTTCATTTGAGCTATTCAGTGTTTTCAGAGACATGGTACAAATATTCTGTGGCTGGCACTCAAAGAGTTAATAGAGTGGGTTACACCTGTGTTTTCAGGACATCTAATCCATCATATGAGGCTGAAGTCATTCGCTGCTGCTCCCTCTGCAGCCCAATTAAAGCCACAGCATGAAAGTGCAGCTCTGACACAGGAATGTGTGGAATGCACGACCACAAGCCAGTCTTTCGTAAATGAATGGTAATTATATGTAGGATAATGCTCCAGGAAGTCACTGGTACACAGAGAGAGATCAACAACTAGTGACATCCTCTAAATCTTTTTCACTCTGTCCAAATAGCAGCAGCAGGTGGAGACAAAGACTTTGTAAATCAGGTTTGTAAATAATCCACCCAGCATGAGAACATGAAGCAACGCTGAACAAAAACATGACTCACAGAAATACTATCGCCATGTGTCATGGCGATAACCCCATTACATGCTAATAATAATGAGACACAATGCCGGATGACTCTGCCCGATCAAAACACAAGGATGTGTGGAGCACTAGAGTTGCCCAACAGCATTTGACCAAAACGCATCACTTTTTGAAGGAAGTCCAGTTTATTGTTCCTGCTGCCACAGCAGGAACAGGTAGGAGTGAGTCGATCAAGCTCCCTTAATCTGTTCCTGTCACAGCCATGTTGGCGATAGATCAGGGAGCCATGCCTGTCCTGTCTTTGCAATGGACCAAAGAAATAACTGATCATTTGCTTTTCATACAGTTTCCATCGTTTTATATTACATATTTAAACAAAAGCTAATTCGTCAGTCAGAAAAAGACCTAAGTTTAAAAGAACTATGCATTTAACAACAAATAGAAAGCAGGTTTACTTACAAATATATTCAGATTGAACCGCCATCCCAGGTATTTTCCCACAAATGCAGTACAACAGTTCAGCCTGGGAACAAAGATCCTCTGTGTATACGTACAGTAGTGTACTCAGGTCTGTCACTGATCGAGGACAGCGGTGAAATAGACACAAGGCCACGAGTGACAGCGAGAGAAACCGACAACTCTGCAACCTACAGGTGTGTCCTCTGGGTGAGAGCCAATCAGATAGCTGCTGTGTCAACAGAACAGTGCGTCACAAGGCCAACCCCTGCATGGACACTTTGTTTGTTTCTGTCATCACGATACTACCGTTTAGATAACACCAGTCTCACTATAGCCCACACTAACAGTAAATTTAAATCAGATAGGATGTTTCAAAATCAAATTACAGTTTTACTTTAAATTTGCTAACATAAAAGTACAACAGTTTAAGATTTTCTTACCAGGATTTTCCATCACAGTGCCCAAATCTCAACAGTCAGTCAGCTCCTGAAAGAAAGGGACAACTGAGACAATTAAAAACTAAATAACAAGAAAAATTTAAACAATATGACAACAATAAGATGATTCCAAAAGGCACTTCAACAGATTGGCTCTGCTGTGTTAGCTGAGACAAAATAGTGCATGAATTAGCTCTCAAACCAAATAGAAAAACATGCTGTTGCTAGACTATTAGGTAAATCAAACTAGTTTAATTCAGAGACATAAAAACAACTGTGCTAATTAAAAAAAAAAAATGTTCAGACAATTACACACTCACATTTAATAATACATATCTTATCAGTACGACAGTGTGGGGTGGCAGTGTCGAGGAGAATGGAGAAACATCCATCCCATCGGAGTCAGGGAATCAAAATTAAAGACAACATTAAAAACATTAATGAGGCTTTTTTCTCTTGTATTGATGGCAGATTTTAATCCCACACATGATAGTGTGGTAAATACAACATTAACATTCAGTTCAGGTGATGCAATGAACTGAATTTCAACTTGCCTTTTGGTTTCCAATGATTACACAAACAAGATAATCAACATTTAATTGTTATTGTGGCCTACTCTATTATAAAATTATGCTCTCGTTTTGTCTTGTGTTATGATTTTTGTCACCAACCAACCTTATATTATGTGAGCCGTAAAATGTTCAAATGTTCATTGCGTCATTACATTTGAAATGATGGCTGTGCCTGTAATTGGTCCAAACCAGTAGGTGTGGCTGCATCATAACAGAGGAGGGTCCTGACAGTATCAGGCTGCACTTTGGAACGCCAAAAGTCCATTGACAACAAACTGTTAAAACCTAGCCTGTGTGAACGAACAGACTGCACACTGTGTACACTGCAGAATGACAGGAGAGAGTGTAGCCTGGCAGGAAACTATCTGACCTTTTTATCACAAGGACTAAGCCAAGCTTTACACAGCTTTATTAATACATATTAGTAACATTATTCAGTGACAAACTGTGTTGTGACTGACTTACTTCTACCGAAGATCATTGATCGTTAATGAGATTTTCCAGAGAATTGCTCCCCTGGCAGTTTGGCTGTGACTTCTGGTTCCAGCAGGATAACTTGGTAGCAAAGTGATTACAGCACTCCTGTAAAATAAAAACAGACAAGAAAATGTTCTTAAATTCCTGCAGCACAGATCATTGTCAGGACACTTTTGCCAAAATCGTTAAATTATGAGTTCATTATCCCGCATGCAAACTAAACAAGGCTTGAACTTTTAAATGAGCTAGTTGGAGTTTTCTAAAAGGTAGACAACCCTCTGCCCGGTGAGCAGTTGGTTCAGTCCAACTGGTTTGGCAAGTCTTAGGTTATAATGTACACATAGCACACGCTCAACAGCTGCAGGCAAGATGACATATCTGTACTGTACACCACTTCAAATTATCCATCCATACTCTAGTATATGTCACCCTCAGGTTGTCCCTGAAATATCCACAGGAATAATACACACAACAGAGCAGATGATTTACAGCAGTAGCACTTTTTACTTACTTTGTAAATATTACAACTGCTTACAGCAGGGCATGTATTATTAAAATGTGGTTAAATCTGTTGAGTGACTTAAATCAGGAAACTGAATTCAAGTGTCTGAACCATGCTCTCAGACGTCCCCTTCAGATTCATAATGACACCGATCCCTCCCCCCACTTTCCCAGCATAAGAGCATTAATGCCATTGCAGCAGCACTGGCAGCTCAGCATTTGTTTTCCACTCATGGTGCGTTCAGTTGTACGAGAATATTGGAATTTCCAAGCTCCAAGTCAGAATTTAAATCAGAACCCTCCGTGAAGTTGGTTCTCAAATTCAGAAAGTCAGATTAATCTCACCAACCAGACATAGAATTCATGCTATCTGCTACTGATGTAAACAACACATACCTTATTGAGTTGATAATAATAATAATAATAATAATATTGATGATGACTATGATTAAAGCCCAAATCACACAAAAATAATTTACTGTTCTGGAAACGGTATTGAAACAAAGGTATCGAAATTGGCATCATATCAAAAAATTTTGAATGACACCCAGCCCTACTCAGGGTGGAAGGACCATTTCTCCCAGTATAACAAAAGTGGATTACCATGTATAGCTTTAAAACAAAAAAATCCATTTATTACTTATTGCTTCAAACCTGTCCATAACGTGAGAGAAGTTGATACGCAGTTGAAGTCACAAATAATTCAAGAGATAAAGTTCAGCGCCGTTGCAACCCAGTTCTGTTCTCAAATATCCTCGCGGTGCACCAAGCCTGGGCGACAACTAGCTGGTAGGCAGCAAAGCAAACGCAGAGGGGAGATAAATGTGCACCGCTTTACAAGAAAACTAAAACAGCTGAGCCAGGAGACTCTGTCCTTGAACTTTATCAATGAAGGCCTCAGGATGCCACGAGAACATGAAAACACACACAGGTTCACACCAAGCCCTGATGTTACTTCACACAGCATTCAAAGGTTGAGGAGAAGACAACCTGCAGGTTACCTCATGTCCGCTTTCAAGCCATTGCTTCCATGTTGTCTTAGCCCACATTGATCTCAATGTTAGACAACCCTGAGTACAATTTAAAGAGCAGCCAGACTTTCTGGTTTGGTAACAGGATCTAACAGCAGTATTCAATATTTTTCACATGAATGCAGTTGTAAGCCTTTCCTTTTTCTGCAGGGGTGAGCCTTTAAACAATCAGGTTGCAGTATGTTGAATCAATGGAACTACGGACAGATTTTAATCGACATTTCAGTACGCATAAATTCTGCAAATGCAACGTCACATGCAAGTATGACAGAACTATTGAACGAGAGGCTGACAATTATGTTGTGTGAGTTCTGCATTGTAATGTAGACAATAAACATGTTTCCACACACAAATTTATATAGAGAATATATATAGAGAAAGACAGGTTTGACCATTGTCATCTGCTTGCTACTAGAC
Organism: Synanceia verrucosa; assembly: GCA_029721515.1. Taxonomy (NCBI): domain Eukaryota; kingdom Metazoa; phylum Chordata; class Actinopteri; order Perciformes; family Synanceiidae; genus Synanceia; species Synanceia verrucosa. The sequence continues at coordinate 10,813,337 of CM056567.1, read as the reverse complement.
ATTGAAATGAAAACACAACTAATACATCTCATCTACGACTGAACCACTGCAGCCTCTGAATTCAGTGTTGATTGTTAATGTAGATTTTAATGGAACCAAAGTTAAGTTTTATGAAAACAAATTATGCAGCCTTACAAAAGTAATAATAAATGATTAACTTAAATAATAAATGAAAAACTTAAAATGCATTTAATACTCAATCTGATGTGCTTGGAAGGTAGCACAGAAAGCTGTGCTGTGTTTGTGCTGCACTGGTAGTTCATAAATTTTACACAGTTCTGTTTGTTCACTGTAAGCTCCCAGTTAGCTCATTAAGAACTCCCAGTTCATCGGATGAAAGGACGGAGCTCTGCAGAGCTCAGAGGAGTACAATCAGCCATTGGACCAAGTTCATTCTGTAGGCTTGGCAATCAATGAATGAAGAACCAAGCTGGAGTTTGTTTGGGAGCGAGCTGCTTAGATCTCAAAGAGCCACTGTCAACAGCCTGCAGATAATGGCACACACAACACATTATATAAGTCCCACACAGACCCACAACATTCAAATGCTCAAACGGCTTCATCTGAACACATCCGTTTTATATTGTTTCATATTCTACCCACCATAGTAGCTTGTTTTACCAAACTCAGCAATTTTACAAAGTGTACAATACAGTATGTTCTTTGCATATCTCAAAGTTGTCAAGAAATCAGGAAATACATATTCTGCACAGTGCTATCAGTCATAGCTTTGGAAATATTTAACTTGTAAATAGATTCAGATCATGTGTGCCAGATATGTTTTTTTTTCTTGATGTGCAGTTCAAGAGAAAAAAAAAACATTCCAAAAGCTGGTTCCTCTGCAAAAGGCCTCCTGTTCCACAAAAATAATTAAAATACTGTTTTGAGTCATTTTCCTCACTATCTCACTACTATAACCTCTTCAGCTGTGTTAAAAGAAAATTACCTCCTCCAGGCGCAACAGTTGGAAAGCTGCCACCAGAGGTGTTATTGAAAAGAAGATTACAGTTCTGCGAGCCATGGTCGGTGACCAGCCCTCAATATCTGAATCCTCTAAAAACCAATCCCCTACAACATGCCCTATCACCATCAATCTCTCAAGCTCATTCAAAAACGTTCCCCACCTTTATTCATCTACATTGAGATGAAATTTACCATCACCTATTCTGCTCGATAAACAAAAGTGTGACTGCTTTCAGATGCAACAATTCAATATATATACACAAAGCACAATAACATGACTGACCTGATTACAAAGCAGTCTATCTAGAACAAATACAATAAACTGCAGCTCCCTTTGTCTCCTCTCTTGTTGGGTGTCTGTGATGTCCTACAGGGCGTATTACTGCTTTGAGTCGGTGCTAACAGCACTGGGTGCTTGTTGGGACAAGTAGACAGGCCTGTGAAAGGAATGCAGTGCAGAGCTTCACAGAGAGCCTTGCTGTCCCAAATAGTTAACACCTGAAGTCTCCTTGTGATCATTATAATGTAATACAACTCGATAGCGACCGTGCAAATGTCTGAGGCTAAGTAACGCCTCTAAATTAGGATTTAGCAGATTAACAAAACAATTTTAAAAAAATCCAAAACATTCCTAAAAACTGTTTTCCAACACACCCAGAGCAGACAGACAATAAATGGCCGTGACAACAAGTCATTCAGTGCGTTCACTTTGTCAACATCGCCCTAGTTTACGTTACATGTACACCAACAAGCTAACGTCAGGCAGGTACACAGGTGGCGGATAACGTATGCTAATTTGGGAAACAATAATGTGACAGCCATTTACACTGACTTTCTGTGTCCCTGTTCGTTTCTCTTGTCTATTTTGAGTCAATCAAACTTAGGTGTGTGTGTGCTAAAGATAGAAACGCCTCACGGAGAGCACTGCCATAATGCTAATCCTTGGCTGCTGCTAGCTAAAGTAAGTTAGAGCCAGCAACAGGTAGCTCCCGTCCCTATACTTTAGCACTAGCTTTGTTAGCTAATGCAAGCGAGCTCATACTTTTCGTTCTAACTCAAAAAGACCTGTGTATGATGATGCACGGAAGCCACCCACCTCTTCTTGTAAACGGCTGGTTTGCGTGGAGGTGTATCCAAAAAGACAAGAGACGTGTTATCCCCTGTATCTCGTTGTATCTCGTCCCCTGATTACTTTTGACACTTGTCGCTGCTGTCCGTCACAGGCAGAAAGCAAGGCGGAACTAGCTCCACTAACTACCTTTTAACCCAAATAAAGTCACAAAAGTAACTTTCTGGAGCGGTCGAAAAGATAGAGCATACAATAATCGCCTGGATTTGACACCAAGTGATAGAGAGCCACTATTTCTTTTTCAATTTTGTAGTGAGATGTTTGACACTACTTTCCTGTCAAAAGGTGTAGCTCGGCAGGAAGATTAAATACTGTTGCGCATGCGCAGTGTTGAGCTGACTGCTCCCCCACCGACAGTAAACCACAGGGACCACGTGACCCTCTGAGGTTCCCTGCGGCCTTAATAATGACTTTTATTTTTTCCGATTTGGTAAAGATTGTGGCCAAAGCCAAACATACATGGCTAAGCTATGGTTAAAAATATCTTGACAGTTAGGCGACCAAAACAATTGAAGTTGGTTAGAAGTGGAGACAGTCGCCATGGTTACAACCTGGCAATTGCATCAAGTTTTGTCCCCGTCACCTGACTGTATCAACAGCGAAATGAAATGACAAGGTTACAACGAAGGTAATAATAGCCTGTAGGAAAGATTGTCTTGATAAAGTAAATTTGGCCACTTCAGTAATAAAATCAAATAAATCACAAACAGGAAAGGATGCTTCCTTTAGTCCCTCTTCTGACCAATAGATGGTGCCATCCACTCTCAACACATGAGATGTATTAAATGGCTTCAGTGGATTGGGACATTTCATCTGTATTGCTGCATTCCGGAGACTTACTCCATCATAACCGTGTTACAGTTAATAGATATTTTTTGTTACTGTATAGCAGTGATCTACGTATCTGGCTTGCATAAAGACATACATGGCAGGGGGACAGTCATTCAAATGATTTTGAGAAGAAAGAAAAGATGCTTCTCCTTTGATGTGAAAATGTTAAATTGGTGCAAGATAGGCAGGCTACAAAAAAAGCTTGACCTCAGACTCACAACTTCTAAAGAATGTTAGGGTTGAGTTTGTTTTAGTTTATGGGATTTAATATTTTGTGCTATTTCAACAAAGTTTGCAACTCCATCAATTTATTTTTGCATGGCTGTATATGAATATGCGGTAAACATAATGCTTGTATATGCACCAGCTAAATCCATTTAATCATTATCCTTATTAACCTTACAATTAGTCTCTTTCTAAATATAACTTGCCAGTTATCTAAGTGAAATACTATTTCCAGATTTTCAAGGAATTTTGATGTATGCTCCCTTTAAATCTTGATCATTCATACACCAGTCTGGTCATTTGTTGAACTATGTGGTATGAGCTCAGTGCATGTTTTTGATAGATCAGAGACAGACATGAGTCTGCCATCTACTGGGCTGTTAAAGACTCTGCCTCTCGATGTCTGCCTCTCTTTTACTATTTGCTCTTAAAATTACATTTCTTAACTCAAACAAAGAGGAGAATGAGAAAGAATATTCTCAGATCATTTTCCAGACACAGAGGAGTGTTAATAATGCTTGCAGTAATCCTGTAAGAACAAGGCGTTGATGCCAGAGCTGATACAGATGTTCTAAAATTGATGTGCCCTTTGTTTGCCTGTTATTAGGGAGCAAACTGGCCATACTCCACTCAGCACTGCATGCTGTGAGAAAAGCTGCCTCAGTCATTCCCAGTCTGGGCTTGTTTTCTCTTTGCTGTCCAGCTCGCCATGAGAGGAACTGTTGGATATGAAGGAAAAGCCACACAAAAGCAAACCTACCAGTGACCTTTATGTGGATCCAGTGAGGCTTTTACTGACCCAGACATGGTCCCCCACCCTGTTGTATTTAATTATAGTAACTTTTTTATGATTTATCCCAAAATGTTGAGGCTGGTGGAAGTTTAGGACCGATCTATCATTGTGGGAAAGACAGTGATGACAGCAACATACTAAACATGGAATATAGACCTATATTATTTGCGTTCATGAATTTAAATTGCTAAGAAAATATGATGAACTTATATCCCTGCAATGCATTTTATATGAAGCAACCTTTATCACGTACTCTGTGCACACATGTGTTATATACAGTATATTCAATGTCAGTCAGTGATCAACAAAACATTAACTGAAAATCATTGAGAAAAGAAAATGAAGTTCAGAAAACATTCATTTGGAAGGAAATGAAATGAAAAACCCAGGTTTAGGATTAATTACCGAATTCATGTATTTTGCACATGAAGACACAGCAGTGTTGAAAAGTGTCAATCCTCCTCTAAACCCAATAAAATTCAAGATTTCCAACCACACACATTAAATTTCAGGTCTGGATCCAGGCTGTGAAAACACACACATTTACAGTGTTTATTAATAATTCAGAATACCTGCTACTGACTTTACTTGAACGCACTGTACATGTTCTTGTGTTTTTCCATGAGACAGACTCATCCCTCATCATGTTTCCTCTTAAAAGAGTTATTTGCCAATCAGCATTGGGATCTTGCATGGAATGCATTCATATTAAACTTAGAAACAGTGAACAAACAGAGGAAGCCCTGAAAACTATAAATATGCCAGATAGTCGGACCATTTAACGATAAATAGAATCTGCACAATGCATGTTTGATCAGCTACACCCACGTCTTCTAGAGTTACAGTTTTGTTGAGTTTCTTTCTGAGCCGATCATTTCCCTGTTAAAACAATTAGATTTGTCATATGGATGAATAAAAGGTGCTGATTAATATTTGCTCAACTCACTCAACCACTCCAGAGTATTGAAGGTTAATATATTTGTTTGGAGTTTTATGTTGACATCCACACAAAATTTTGAATATGATTTAGCATTTTATTATTTTTGATATTTAAGGAAAAAAAATGTTTGATGCTCAGCTCAGGTGAACCAAAGACTCTTAGCTGCACTAATATGAGTGTTGATGTGATTAAATGTGTTAGTCCTGCTTCATGAATGTGTTTTCCTTTGGAGCCTGTATCTATGTTCCTGTTCCCTCATGTTCTGTCTGGAAATACAGCTGTAGTAAATACAGGACAGAGCAAAAAGAAGGACATTTCCTGCTTGGTATGTTGATTTGAAGGATCATTATTTATGACATTTATCAGACTTACTGAACCGAAACATGCTGTGGAGGAAAAACATCAAAGTTAGATATTAAATAGCTTGTAAAGACTGTCGCTCACATTTGACGTGTCTCATCCAGCTAACTACATTAACTAGCTCACCTAAATAGCTACACATCAGTTTATTTTGAAGGTCAACACAGCAAACAGCAAACCTGAATTTTATGAGTTAGTTCTTACTTTCCTTCGTTTGCTCCCAATCTTTCTTTGTATGTATGAAACTAAACTAAATTACAGTCATATAAACAGTTTTTCAGGGCATTCAGAAAATATCAGATGTGTCCTTTTTGTTTTATGCTAAGCTGCTCTGACTGGTGAAAGAATACTCACATCCTGCACACTTAAGGCATCAATACAACAATTAAAACTCTTCTAAATCTTGAATTGAAAATTGTCCTCTGGCAAAAATGTGGCTTACATACATAAATATTATCAGCAAAATCTAGGTGCTTAAAGTACTGACTAATTATACAGACTGGTCCCTTCCAGAGTTTTATATACAGTATACTGCAAGCAACATTATAAAGCAGCAGATGTATAAAGTAGCTTGAAAAAATAAGTAAAGTAAAGACCAAGCACCTCAAAATTGTAATAAATCACTGTAATTGAGTAAATTCATTTGCACTTATTGTGTATTAGCAAACATTTTGCTTTGTTTGTGTTTTTATTTAGTGATGCTCCGCTGTGTACAGTTTGCATAACCTCATACACTACTACTACTACTACAACATAACCATATTACACTTGTACATTTTAAGTGAAGTAAATTTAAAATACTCAGTTAAAATATTCTGCACCCCCTGCTGGCAACATCTAGAACTGCCTGAGGATTAATTTAAACCATAACATGACCATTGGTCCTGTGGAATGAAGAACAGAGGCATCCATGAAATAAAAACAAATTTATCATAATAGCACAGTGCATACTTTAATAAATTAGGGTGTTAATAACAGCACAAATTATGGTGATGTGTAATTTATATTCTGAGGCCTGATGATGATCCAGCAGTTCTCTCATTTAACTACTCATCAGCCTAATATAACAGAGGAAAAAGTGATACAGCGAAAACACAAATGTGGGTTATATTTGGTAGCAAGGGTGAAACCGCTGTCCTGATAATAGAGCCGCCAACACTTTCCTGCAGGAAACAGACAGGAAAACAATAAGCTCATCGCTGTGGACACAGAGGTTGATTATACACTGCTGTATCACCGTTTCACTCAATCATTGGACGAGCCGATGCCAAGCAATCCTGAAAACAGATTATGGGTGACTCGTGATTTTAATCCTTGTTACTGACTTTAAAGACCTTCATGGCAGCATCAGTGCAGGACAGCTTCAGTGACTCTGAGCACCATTTCACTATCACTCACCATACAGATTCATTACAACCACATTAAACAAACATTAAAAAATATTATTATTCAATAGCCTATAACGTTTTTAATTTGCTACTTACAGTTAGACTTAGCACTTACTTAAGTAAAGGTCTGTATTCTTCCATCCCAGTAATAAACTGAGATGTTTAGGCCTGTAATTTCAGTTTACATGGATGATTTATGAAAGAGTGTAAAACAACAACATGACTATAAAGGACAATATGCCAGATTTCAAAATTAGAACCAAAGCGAAGCGAAGATTAGCAGCACAAGCGGGTCGTAAAGGACCAAAGAAGACGACTGATGATGTACGCGACTGTTATTGTGAATGAAGTTTTCCTCTTGCTTCTGTCTATTGTACATCAAAAAATCAGTACTTGCATGTGGTGACAGTTTATATATGCATGCAGGTTGATGGATTCACATTATGCTGCATTATGATTTATTGCTGATTCTGGTTTCTGCACACATCATTACAGCTGATAAAATATGAGACTGCCTTCTTTTCTGTTATGTAGCTCTGATTTAGCAGAAAATGAGGTTTGTCGCCTCGTACCATTTTCTTTCGTGATCATTGAAAATACAAATCTGTGACCATTAAACTCTTTTGCATAGTATTGTGTCTGATTTCCCTTTGCTGTTAGAATAACCCCATTAACATGCCTTTGAAGTACAGAGGTGCACCTGATGGTGTGATGTATAAAACACCGACTGAAAATCATGTTCATGCTAGAACCTTTCTTCAGCTGACAATATGGAACCAGCCAAACAAAGAGCTCAGTTAAGATGTTTGAAATGAGATAATTAACCATTCAAAATGAATCTCACCCAAACTTTGACTGCTCACACCTTGTCAGTTTAATCTTTATCTTGTCAGAAGATAGGCAAAGTTGCAGCACCAGCAGCAGCTGGTGACTGACAGGATAATTTAGGAACAAAAAGGCTTGTTGAGCGCAGAGATAAATCACCACAGAGATTCAACATCAGAAGTTAAGCTCCGGTCAAGTCACTTCCAGTGAGCTGAAAATGCATCAAGTATCCCATTAAAGCAGATGTAAAGAGCTTTTTACTACCTGACAGCTCAAACAGAACACCACAAAAAAACCCATAACTCATAAAAAGGGTTTAGGAGATATTATCTGAACACATTTAGACACAAAGGTGACAGACGAGGCCTCACCAGGATCTGTCTGACAGTGATGACATGCCGTACAGACGGTGATGTACAGAACAAAGAGTTTTATGATGGTGGACAGGTACTGAATTATAGTATTATAGCATTATTATAGTGACACACTGTCTACAGCGAAACTCTGTTCAGGTCAGAGGGTTTGGTTGGTCCTTCTGTAGATCATGTGGAAGCTATTCATGTGATAATGATGGCACAGTTAAAACCCATTAAACCAGTTAAAATGGTAGAAAATGTCACTCACAGCAGGTTGATAAACAGTAACTGACCAACATGATTACTGGCTCATTGATTGATTGATTACCTCTCGTCTCCTCGTCCCTGTAGAGATTTATGAGAGGGAGAGAGGTCAGGGAGATTTCCTGAACCTCGTTTACAGTCTGACAACAGATCCCTATGAATAATATCAGATTTATGCCATTGTAAAAGGAAAGAAACAGCTAAATTTCAGTTACTGTCCACTGAATTCCTGTTTATCTCTGGGCTCTGTGTCATATGAGGAGAACTTTTAGCTGTGTAATAGCTTTCTATTGAAGATGCTAGTGCTGGACTAATCCATTGAAAGTCCAAGAAAAGCATACATTTGTTTAAGCTGCATAGATCATTAATTATACAGGCTACATTGTAAACAATAAAGTAGCATCCTTTTGCCGATAACCCTGGCAAAGCAAGAAATATTAAAGATGACCATGAAGCTTTGTAAATCAAATCAAATTAGGCTTAACATTTTCAGGTTCCCAAAATTTCCCTGACATTATTAGCATCCAGCTTCTGATCAGGATTGGAAAAGCCTTTGAATGTTTTGGACCACTGGACACACAGTGACAACTTTAATCCCCGACAGAAGGCTGCAATTTCAATTTGTAAAAAAAAAAAAAATCATGTTGAGTTTGACTTTTGTGAACTTTGACCTGCAAATCTGCAACTGACGAGCAGTCTTGACAGAGTGGACCTTCAAGGTAGCCATTTTATGAAATGGTGCATAATTGTGAACAAAATGCTAAAGGGAGTAAACAAGAACAGTAGAGCCACTGTGACAGAGTAAGGTAAGGTTAGCCTAGCCAGTTAGCTGTTAGCACACCAGCTAGAGCTCTGCTGCTGTAAGCTACAATCACCAACAACAACCAAACATTTTGCATGGATTAACTATGCTGCAACATGTTCTGCTGTGACCAGGCCTTAACACTGTGCATCCACAGCTGGATCCACTGCCACCCCACCCTCTACTGTCATCGTAAATAAAGACAGTAAATCTGGGCGTCCCCTCTGCCCGATAAAGCTAAGGATGGGAGTGGAGCTGGAGCATCACGGAAACTTGATAAAAAAGCCTGCTCAAGGAAAAGGCTCTTTGTTTTGAAGGGAGATTCCTCAGACTATAATTAGTGAGCCAAAGATCTGCAGAATGTCAGATATATTTAGGCTAGAAAATTAAACAAAGGTGTCTGCAGTTATGGAATTTGTGAGAGCGTAGAAAGATAAGATCGAGGGTCTGTAATGTTTATAAGAGGACAGACAGCAGGGCATTAGATCAGTTTTCCCCCCACATGCACTGTAATAACATGTTTGTAGTGTCTAGGATTGAGATGGAATTCACCCATTGGAATTTACATTCCTCTGAAAACAAGGTCATTGTAATGGTTTTACCTCGCTCATTATTGGATCAACTATATGTTTAAAATAGAAAAGAAAAGAAAAGAAAAGAAAAAAAACAGTCAGGAGTGAAAAGAGGAAAAATCCTGAAGGATTCAAGGAGAGATTATATAATAATGTACTCAGGACGCTATAGCAGGTGATGCTGCACTGTGATAAACAAACATACAGGAAAAAAAAATAGTATGCGTATTTCAAAAATGTTAAACTAATTATTAAAGAAGTTTCTTCTTTGTTTTCCAAAACTATTTTCAGCCAAAATTAACCTGTAATCACCAAGCAGTAACTTTAATTTTATTTTATTGTTTTGTTTTTTCTTTGTTTCAGAGTTAAAAGAAATAGTTCACCAGATTTTTTTTTCAATTTTTCTACTACTTTGACCCATTTAAAACTGAAATTAAAACTGAAAACTTTTATAAATGATGTCATACTTTCATAATTTACTGTTGTCTCCTTCTTTCCCACATGAGTGAGTGAAAATAAAACTGTTCCGGGAATTACCTTGGAAATTTTGTTATTTAGTCTGTTTTTTTCTGAAAACAGTGTTCTGATGTGGTTTCACAAAATCCAGTTGTCTTTCTTCAGCAGTGATATGAATATATCTGTTTCACTAACAAATTAAAAAATGTGGAAAAGAGAGAAAGATCTTCCAGTGTCTTCTCATTATTAGCCCATTAGTATCTTTCTGTCTGGGATGACGTCTCCCTGACATCCAGGTTCTGTCTTTTCAAACAGCATTCCTCACAGATGGTGGTGATAATTTGATTATAACCAGCACAGGGAAATACCTTTCTTACTGGCTTACACCTGAAGTGGCCCTGCCGCGATGATATGAATCAAAATTCAAAGCAGTTTACCTGAAGTAAAAACAATTCCTGTGAAATCATCTGTGACTATCACTTCTATCTGACCTTCTGATAAGGTGACGCTCTGTACTTTAGTATATGATAACAAAGAGAAGGTTAAAAACAAGCGTTGCTTTGTTAAATGAGGTGTGAGGTGAAATCTGTGGAGGTTTATGTCTGCAGCAGTCTGAGCTCCTCCAGGAAATCAAACACAAGCGCTGCATGCCACAGCCCATTTCAGCATGATTAATGGACAGTTCCACAGCGTCACGTTGATTCGCTGGAAGCCGTGGGAGGTACGCAGAGAATTTATGACCCTTATAATGGTTAAATGAGGAAGCACTTAATAAACAACTCAGTGGAAACAACACACTGAGAGGAATGAGGGTGGGAATTCTTCGAGCATGACTTCTGTGTGTTTGTCTCCACATGCAGGTGGAAATGCAAAACAGTTATTTCCCTTTTTTAGACATTGTCTGTGTAGATGACATTCATTCATGACCGATGAGTCAAGCCATGTCCTGTTGATCTGAATGCTGAACATAAATGTATGACGTTGCTGGTGTGGAGTATTAAATATTAATTCACCCCAATGGCGTGCACAGACTTTTTGAAGGGGCAAAAAGAAAAAAAGGGCACCCAGCGCATTCTTGCCACTGAAGCGCACGTTTTTGCCACCCAAGAGGACAGATTAGTGTGTTTTGCCAAACGGGGGGCACATTAGCACACATTTTTGCACTCCATAGGGCATTTTAGTGCAGGTTTTTGCCTCTTGTATTGCACAGCCTAAATGGTAATACCACCTTACGCTCAAGTTTGTTTACATTTTTATCTTCTTTGCATTTTAAATTGTATATACTGTATTCTACAATCATGATAAGTTCATGCCAGTCACCTACACGGTGGACGTGGACGTGCATTGTAACAGTGTCCTGCCTCACTTCATCTTGTATCTGTGTGTTTATCCGTCTGACAGCAGATAGACATCAAAAGGGGCCTGGATGGCAAATTAAGATTTGGATCTGCGGTGTCGCACTGAGGACACGTGGCTGTTGACAGAGTTGGGCAAGTTGTTTATAGTGTTGCATTGTTAGCAACTATCGCTGTATCTTGCGTACGTGTGCCCACACATAGGAGAAGCTGTGATATCTATCCAGACCATAATGTGAAGAATGTCATCCAGTACAGGCATGCCAGAGAGCTGTGTAAAGAAATGCAGATCTGTTTAAAGCAGGTGGAGGAATGTCTGGTGTCCTGGGAGAAAAATTACAGACAGGCCATTTCCCAAAATTGCCTATACTGTTAAACATTTTTGTGTTTGAATGATTAACTGCTTGATGAGCCTCACCTCTGAGCTCATGGGGAAACATCCAGGAATGCCAGCTATTCAAAACAGCTACGTCACTGTTTATCCACTGGACTGAGTGAGTTCTTTCAAGTCATGTTCAGAGATGACTGAAAGGTTAGCCAAGCATGCAGCGAAACACACTCTGCTCCTCCCCCTGCTTCCTTCCTGCCGGTCCTGGCTGTTTGGTTATGACTAGCCTTCATGTTTTGGTATCAGCAAGCATGTTCGGACCGCCGGCGCTGATAGGCCAGTCTGTCCCAAGTCTGTCCTCGAGCCACTGTGGACCCAACGAACAAAACCAGGAAGAGGAGGAATGTACCGACGCCGGCTTTTACTGTAATCTGTAAGCCTGTTTGGACTGGAACTGTACAACAGCAAGAGAACACAAAAACAGTGTACAGATAATGGCATAACCTGTATCTAAATAGTGTATCGCAAATTCTTACACCTAATCCCAGTAATGATGCCAGTGACCTTTAGCTGAGGGATGGCTCAGAGAGAACATCTCAAATTCATATTTCAGCAGAGTATTTAATAATTAAAGGAATTATAAGGTAGGAAATGATGGCTCTGGTGTGCACAGAGGGCTGTAAAGGTGTCATTTGTTATGCAATAACAATAAACAATAATGTCACAGTTTCAGGGATTTATTTTTCTCATCACACTAGATGTTGTCGTCACCAAAACTCACATCCTTCTTTACTTTCTCCTCCATCATAACAAAAAAAGTTATTTTCCATTTAATATTGGCTGTGTTGCGTGATCACCATATTGGTGTAAATTTCTCTTTTATTCTACAACTAAACAATCTGATAGATTTTCTTTGGCTTTTTCGTCATCATCAAGTCAGTGACATTTACTTTGATTTCTGTCCAATTATCTGCAATTCTAATGTCATATCCACTGTGTGTTTAGTTTTAATTAGCAAATGTTAGCAACATAAAAAAGTAAGATTTTGAGCATGGAAGACATTATACGTGCTAAACATCAGAATGTTAGCATCGCTGTGTGCCTTTATACACCTGCAGCGTGTTGTTTTAGTCATGAATACGTGAAAATTACATGGCGAAAAAGCAGCAATTTTTTTTCACAAACCTCACCTCTCTCTTTTGCACACTGTAAAGTCTTTGGTTCAACTGTTTTAGTATATATTATGTTTTTGATAATCCTTCCTCTGTGTTTTAACATGCTTTATCTATCTAGAAAGAAAGAAAAAAAAAATCTGAAAAAAAGGTTACTAAAATACAAAATGTAACCCTAACCCCAGTAATTTCATTTTCTGTAATACCTTAATCCCAAACGTGTGTGTGCAAAAACAACAGACTGGAGCACAGTGAGTCTTTCACAAACAATTATAATCACACAATCATGATTTACTATCAGCCAGCTTGTAGAGAAGGGAAACAATGAGGGTAACGACATGGAATAAAACAAAACAAAGCAATGCAACTAATGTTATGACAACAGCATGATTAAGGTTGCAATCTCAATCCCCCATCCAGCCGTATCAGTTCCCTTCACAAACAGCACACATGCTCCTGTTTTTCCTTTGTTTCTTTTCCTCTCCTTTCTATCCTGCGCCAAAGGAATTCAGGAGGAATGCAGAAAAAGCATCCTGTTTTCATTCTGGACTCTTAGTCAGCTATTCATGCTCTGTGGTGTCCACTGGGGGGTCTGGGAGTTCATACTGACGTCAGGGTAAATAACTGGAATTATAGGATGAAGTAAGGGAGACACAGCTGCATATATTATCACTGCACGGCCTAGTTTGCATCCTCCAGTACCTCCACTGGTTGTCCAACACAAAGCAAAATGCCAATGCATTATTTATTATCTGTCATTCCTGAAAGACTTGACCTGTAACCTGGGATGTCCTGCAGATAATTAGAAGTCTCCAACATCCTCTGTAGTAAACAGTCTCTGAGCTGATGTCCCTTTTCTTGCAGAACAGCCTATCTAAAGTAAACATCAGCGTGTGGAGCAACAAGGGGACAGACTGAGCTCCATGGAGCGATAACAAACCACGCACATACTTCAGTGTGGTCAGTGTGTGCCTGTTCTGGAGCTACGTGTTGAGCCCCATTTCAAAATAGACACACCTGACTTTTTTTTACAAAGTCAACCACATTTATCCATTAAATATATATATAAGGTTAGCCATCACTTTAATTATGCACTCAAGCTATAAATCCTACCCCTAAGTCCATAGATTTCTCTTTTTTATGCTGTAGTCTTTGCAGCAGAAACATGCATTCAGCTTGTTATGCGACCAGTGACACAGAAAGTGGAGAGATGGGCAAATATTTACCTCCGCCAAGGAGGTTATGTGGTCACCAGAGTTTGTTTGTTTGTTTGTTTGTTTGTTTGTTCATGTGTTGGTTTGCGCAATAACTCAAAAGGTTATGGATGGATTTTGATAAAATTTTCAGGATTGGTCAGAAGTGGCCTAACTTAAAACTGATTAATTTTTGGTGGTGACCGCATCTGATTCAAGGTCATCAATGTCAAATGAAAGGTCACGCCATAGTAATGTATGGAAGATTTTGCATATTTCTCAATGCTCCAGGGTGTCTAATTTTCAGCCAATCGCCACCTAATTGGGTATATACACTAATATAAGAATCCAGAAGTCACTGATTCAGTTTGGTTAAGATCAGTAAAAGGTCAAGGTCACCAAGGTCAAATATGGGTTTTTAACAAATAACTTCATGTAGGAAGGAGTTAGAACAATGCAACTGGTCTCAAAATATCTGGGAAAGAATTCTCAATTTATAATCTTGGACATTCTTATAGTCAAATTTTAATATCTTTCGTGATACACAGATGACAAAATCGTGGCAGAATGCTGCCATGGCAGAGGTCCGCGCTCTCTGAGTGCGTTTGCAGTTTGCCCTACGATGAACTGGAGATTTGTCCAGGGTGTACCCTGCCTTTCGCCCCTGCGACCCTATCTGAGGATAAGCAGTAGAAAATGGATGAATGGATGTGCAAATATTTTGGAAATTTACAGCACTTATAGATTTGAATTACTTGTTAAATCTGTTACTCTCTTATGGATTAACTATCCATAAAAGCCTTCTATCTGGATGTAAAAATCAAGGAAGAAGAGAAAATACATGGCAGCACCCTGCAGGTTTTGTTGATGCACCAGATGAAAAAACCTCAGGGCACTTTCACACCTGCAGGTCCAGTTCATGTTCACAAAGAGAGACTAACAGCAGCTCACTGATTGACTGACATCCTGCATCATCAGGACCAACATGGAGGACATGATATTCAGAGATAGTGACAGCACTTTAAAGGTGCTTTAAGGCTGAAAAGAGATGCAAATTTTTATGTTTAGTCATTTGGGAGAACTTGGACCATCTGTGTTTGCATGACTGAACTCAAACGCTTCGCTCAGGTCAAGTCAAAACATTCTCAGGCATGTCTTTGCAACAATTTGGAGGAAAGAAATAACAGAATATGAGCATAGGTAGAAACATGCTCTGCAGCACTATTGCATATAGATATAACTCTGGAATAAAAGTCCTACTTTTCAAGAAATGTTAAATCATGTTAGATCTATTTTATTATGGGACTTTTTGGTTGCCATCAGGTTTATAGTTTTTTCCAAAAACCATACATACAGTATGCATTTAATTAGACTTCCAAAAGTAATCACAAGGACATTAATATGAGTTTTATTTTTTTTACTTCACTAGTTGATATGATTTTTGCACAAATAATTTTATGTAATTCTGGAAAACAAAATGCACTTCAGCTGAAAAGGTGGTTTCCTTCATTTTTTAGTTCCCAGGTGAAAGCAGAAGAAGGTTTTGGATATAAACTCTGGACTGAAACTGCTGCAGGTCAAGACAACTCTCTTAACAACAGTGTTAAACCCAAACACCTACCAGCTACAGTTATTCCTTTGTTTAAGTCCAGTTCTTCAATATTAGGATCAACATTTATCAAACACGCTTAATTATTACTATAATGTGTCCATTGTGTCCTCATATGTCAATCTACAAGGTAAATGGCAGCTGAACTATGATGTTCACAAATAATGAAATCCTCTTTAGAATAGTTCTAAAATAATATTTATTTTCTCATCCACAATTCAGTGCATCATTCATACAGATATAAATACTGTACATATCAGAATAAGTTAGTGAATAAATTAATTGTTCTGTTTATATTTCAGCATTTAACAGTAAACATTTTAAGCTCGTAAACCATCCATCGTATGCAGCCTTGAAATATTTGAGGATATATTCTGAGTTATAATGGAGGTTTACATTTCCATGTGTCTTTGAGTTGACTGCAGCAAAAAAAAACATGCAGACTGCAGATAAATAGCATTTGAAGAACATAAAACAAGTGGACAGTCATCAGTCCCACTGGCTGATTACACAGGAATTAAGTGACCATTTGTCAGGGGAGGAAAAAAAAAACAATTGCTACATTTTTGGCAAGCTGCATGTCATTGAAACCTCCTGGCTGATCTTCAAATCAAACTTTAAACAGGGGCTATGCAATAAACACTTGAGCCAACACAATAGACTTAATGTTGTTGTTATGCTAGCAGAAAGTTGCCTGTATTTGTGTGTGCACGAGCTGACAATGGACCTTGTATATCAATCCCAAAGACATGACCTTCATCCCACTGAGGTGTGCCGAGAGTGACCAAGCTGCCATTTTCAAGTACTGCCCGATAATTAAAAAGCTTATTGGCCCTGAACACAGGACAGCAGATTCCAGCTCTGATACAGAGGAAACTTTAAACTGAACCAAAAGTCAGCAATGACAGAACAATAGAGCAAACATAGACAAACAATTGGATGTGGATTTCAAATTTTCCATTCAGATGAGTCACAGGAGTGATTTGTCCATATAAACAGAAGGACGGATCAGTGATTGGTCACTGTAAATACTCTTGATGTTGGTCCCCAAAAGGTCAGACACCAGTTTCCTTGTGGACTTAAAAGATCACTCCTTAGCATCTGTTAAATTCAAGAAAGTTCAAAAAGAGTTCGAGAATTAACTCTAAACGTCTCCACCCAGCATTGTTCCTGCCGCAGGTCTTCTGTCTCGGAGAACTGCCAGGCCTCAGAAGCTCCATTTCGTTAATCAAATGCTTGATCTTCTGAGTCTTGAATCCTTTCTTGAAGGTGCCTTGATGATTCTCCGGCCCACAGAGGTTGAATCCCTGAAGGGTTGAACCAGGTCTGGTGTTTGCTTGGTCCTTTACGTTCTCGTTCTGCTCCTCAGATGATTCTCGCTCGATGACAGAATCTCTTTTGTGTTGGACCTGATCACAGATCTGCAGAAAGCACAAAAGAAGGCAAATAAGCTTCACATTTCTTAGAAATGACCATCAACCAGATGTTTATCCTTCAGTTGTTCTTCATGTACCTGAAAGATTCCAGCAATTTGTTTGCGTTTGTGCTTGCAGATTCTACCAATGGGCTGGCATTCGTCTTTGAGCTGAGGAAAGAAACAAAAACAGCTTAAAAACAAGGCCTCTGGGACGATTAAAGCATTACATTATTACATTAATAAAGTAAGTAAAGTCCTTATAAATCCAAACTAATACATCTCTAGATGCCTTTTAGGCAGGAATGCAGGGTGTGCCTTCCAAAACCACCACAGAGGATAACATCTAGAGACGGCGACTAACCCGCACTGGTGGTTTCGTGAATGCAATAACTCAAAGAAGCAACAAACTGAAACTTTCCAAAAATAGCAGCACTGCTAATAAACATTTGTGATTTCTTTCAAGGAAATGCGGGCCACTCTCTGTACTGTGACTACCACCCCTATACTGCTGTAATGTTATCACACCGAATCATTTAGCCTCCTTTCTGACTCATCACATGACTGACGCTGAAAGACGATGCAGGAGCATCTTTGATGCTATCTATCTACATGATGGGAAGGGCTCGCTTTGCTTTGCTGCAGCTCAAAGAAGAAAGGGAAAGGTGCTCACCTTTTATGGCAGAAACCGAAGCAGGTTTTATCGGCTGGGATGAGGCATTGGCAACGTTCAGCTGAGCGGCGTCCGCGGCGAGATGGGGGACTTCCAAGACCATAAGGAAGGAGTTTACTGAAAATAAAATGAAAGCATGTTAGGAGAGTCATGATGAAAGCAAGTGGGAAATTGTCAGTGTTGGGGTTAAGGAAGCTCTGGGTGTTAGTCTGAAGGGCTCTGCAGCCTCACCTTGGTGTGTTCACCCAGATAATATCCAGGTGACAGAAGTAGATGCATTCTTTATCGTCCCAGCTGTTGCAGGAGCAGCGTTTGGTCCTTACACGATGTGGATGTGGAGTCTGAGCTGGAGGCTCTGCCCGTTCTGATAAGGGGAGTCCACAACCTAGAAAAACACAAAAGGATCCAGA
Organism: Synanceia verrucosa; assembly: GCA_029721515.1. Lineage (NCBI taxonomy): Eukaryota > Metazoa > Chordata > Actinopteri > Perciformes > Synanceiidae > Synanceia > Synanceia verrucosa. Next base: position 10,795,279 of record CM056567.1, on the reverse strand, counting down.
GATTAAACAGCGTTGACTACTCCTTCGCAGAATGAATGTGCAGTTGGTGACTATCACAAGTAAACACTAAGAAATCCACTTGGTGGGTTAACACCCACTTGTGCGGTTATAACAAACAAGATTGTGATTAATGGTGGAACATATTTATATTATAAATGAAGGAATTTTATCCAAGTCAAACAATGCTGGGAGAAGTGGTTGTATCAGTCAAGCTGTGGCAGAGTGTGATTACTTAGCAATAAAAGGTGGATTATTTATCAAAGGACTTTCCTCTGGACGGGTGAACCCAGCTCTTGTGTTGTACTTTCTGCAGTGATTGACAACATGTCAAAGGCTGCAGTTACCTGCGTCTTCAATTTATGCTGTTTTTACTATTTTACCTTTATCTCAACCAGTCAAGACAGAACTAATAAGGAATATTATGAATGTTTTTTTTTCTAATCACAAAAATCTACAGATATAGAAGAAACCCAAGACACCAAAGAAAAGTTACTCACCCTCCTGCAGAGCCGTGCAGATGATGATTAAAGTCAGTGTCTTGGACATGAAGGAAGCCATCATCATCATGTTGTGATGTTCTGATGTCCAGATGTGTGAAAGCAGCAGCAGTCAGTTGATGCACTTCAAGCCAAGTAGACGAGTTTGTGTGTTGAGTCTTGAGAGCAACAACAGGTGCTTTGTGTTCAAGTCCCTGCCAGGACATCTACTTATACTGATACCCCCCCTGCAGCTGATACCATGACGGCCACTCCTCCCTCTGTGTGCTCGTCAGATCAGTTGTTACACAACACACACACACACACACACACACACACTCCACCTGCCCTCCTCACATTCCAGCTGTGGCCTCAACACTCAGCAGTGTCAGCGCCCCCAGCAGGCCAACAGAGGAACATGTGAGGGCTCAGCCAATACTGACATTCTTACAGGTGAGAGATTTTGGATTAAAAATATTAAAATATATTTTTATACTCTTCCAGTATTCAGTATTTTAGTTGGATTCAATTCTGATTTTTACTTACAGCACAATTATTGAGTGTTTTTAGATTGTCACTGGAAACCTAAGAGGATTGTCCCAAACTTTTTTGCGTCAACAACTGCAGACCATAATTTGATTAGATTTTGTTTAAATATTGGGCTTTTGTTTAAAGATGTTTTGTGACAGAAAGTGTAAACAACACATGACCAAACTAGTCAAAAGAGATGAGAAAAGATTATATAGAAATTTGTTAATACAGAGGGAAATTTTCATGGCAATAGAAGTAACGTTAATGCCAAAATCGAATACAAAATTTGTAAAAGGAGTAAAATAATAAACTAATGTAGATAGTTCAGTGAGCTGGTGTATGGATATGTGTGAGGATAAAGAGAGAAAAGCAAAAGAATGTGACACACAATGGGGCATGGAAAAAACAATGAGGTAATAAGAAGAAAATATGATGTTGAGGAAGAAGACTAGACACCTGATAAGACCAGCTACAACCAGCGCTGTGAGTCAGTGATGTCTTGACTCACAGTGCCAACACGACTTTCCTTTACAAGTAGCACCTGCTACGCTGTATTTCTCATTTGTTCATTTTTTTATACAGCATGACAGCAGAAATCAGTGACCATCAATTTTAATTAATACAGTATCTGCACAGCAGACTCTGAGTCTGTTAAGCTTTTATTAAACAGTGAGAAAAGAGTGGCAGCAGATGATTGGCACAAAAACAGGAAGCTATGTGAGGCCACAGTGTGTCTTATGTTGTTTTTTCTTTTTTTGTGAGCCTGCAGGCTGGAGGCTGGATGCTGAATGCTGGAGGCTGTATGCTGAAGGCTAGAGGCTGAATGCTGGAGGCTGGATGCTGGAGGCTGAATGCTGGAGGCTGGATGCTGGAGGCTGAATGCTGGAGGCTGGATGCTGGAGGCTGAATGCTGGAGGCTGGATGCTGGAGGCTAGAGGCTGAATGCCCGATGCTACAAGCTGAAGGCTACAGACTGGAGGTTGGATGCTGCAAGCAGAAGGCTGGATGCTGCAAGCACAAGGCTGGATGCTGAATGCTGGAGACTGGAGACTGGATGCTGGATGCTGGAGGCTGGAGACTGGATGCTGGATGCTGTAGGCTGAAGGATGGATGCTGCAGGCTGGATGCTGGAGGTTGGAGACTGGATGCTGGAGGCTGGATGCTCGATGCTACAAGCTGAAGGCTACAGACTGGAGGCTGGATGCTGCAAGCAGAAGGCTGCAAGCTGGAGGCTGGAGGCATGTGCCACACTGATATGAGGATGATGACGTGGAGCGAAGCTGTCAGCACCACCCACCATCCGCCACCACAGGAAGTGAGGTCATGGCACGATCGTCTCACATGCCACACTCTAATGTCACACAAACAATATTATCTCAGTGTGGAACATGCTTTGACCTTAGTAAAGAGATACCCAGCCGCCTGCCACATCAGCTTTCTGTAACACACACACACACACACACACACAGTGCCTGTATCTCCCCAGTGACAAAAACTGACATCATGAATTTGACCGCAGTCTAAACAGTCATAGTATTTCTGCTGCTCTTATCATCCACAGAAAGGGTCATATAATTAAAATCTAAAGCTTAACAAATGTATGAGACCACCTGTACTGTTTGTCTCAAAGATCCTCCAGCATCCTTCAGAGCTTTAACTGGACTCTTTCTTTCTCACTGAGTTCCTGTTCTTCACTGTGTTGAACAGGAGAGAGGAATTTAAACGGAATTCACCTTTTTACACCAAATTTGAGCCAGAACACTGGAATTCTGTGAGAAGACAGAAATTAATCCAGAATAACAAACAACTGCTAAAACACATTTTCCTGTTGAGGAACCACATTCACTCTTAGGATGTTGTGGGCTTGCATGTATTTATTTAAGCTCTGCCAGAATGTAAATCTTTTCAAAAAATAAAATTTCTCACATTGGCTTCAGTAATTGACATCAATAACATCATTAACTGTTGGACAACCACAGAGAAAAGAGCAAAATGTTCAGTCAGTTCATTTATATACAATATTATTTCCTCCAGTGTTTACCATACATGGTTTTAAGTCCAGTCAAAGCAGCAGTCAGTGGTTAGAAACAGGAAGTAGTACAATGGTTTCGGCCATTCAACTCAAAGATGGAACATTTTACATCAGAGGAATGCAGGAATGCAGCAGATAGAAAGAGGAAAAAACACAGCTGAAATGTGCATATTAGTGTGTGGTCAGTTACTTAGGGTTAAGTGTGCCAAAAGGATGTCACAAAGCAGAAAGACTGGCGTTTGACCAACTATTTGTTACAGTGAAGAAGAACAATACGCATCTAGAGCAAATATTTGTGCAGCGGTGCAGACTGGACCATCTGCATCTAAAGGAAAATGCTTCCTCTGCTGCTTCCTCTAGACAGGAACAGTGACTCTGCAGTCACGGTGTAAAAAAAAAAGGTCTATTTCCCACTTCCTGCTGCTGAGGAATGTGAGGCAAGGTGATGATAAACTAACAGTGGAACTGTGATTCCTGGATCCTTTAAAATTCCTCTGAGATGAGGCTGAAACTTCTGAGCTTTGACACAATGACACACAAACAAACCTCACGTTCAAAGAAAAGTTGCCCTATGTCGTGAAAGTGACGCTCGCAGACAAAAAAACTGCATTGTCAGTTACATTTCAGGGGCACATTAGTTTCTTCTGGATTGCATTTTTATCCAACAAGTCACAGACACATTAAATTAAAATGAGTCATTATATGGATGAGGTAGGTGGATTAATGAGTAAAACAGGAGACATTAACGAAGGAGATTGATGCTCCTGTGAAACAGACAGCAAAACTTTTTTAACACGCAACGTGATCACTGACTAAACCTAACCATGTAGTTTTCTTGCCTAATCCCAAACATACATTTTGTGGGCTAGTTTACTGCCTTGCGATGACTGCTAACATCTTCAGTCTGCAAAGTCAAAGGTTGTAGACTAAAAATTAATTCTGCTGTTGTCCACCTCTGTCTAAAAATAAAGAATGATTTTTTGTTGTGAGCAACATTTCTCTCAGTAGGGATGAGAATGAGAAAACTGCAAGCTTGATATAAAGCGTATTTATGAAAGATATTTTTGGTAACATTCTGCACATCTTGTGGAAATGCCAACATTTAAATGAGACAGATGATTTGATGTCAACACACTTTCTGTGTGAGGACTTGCTCATTTTAATCATGACCACCATCGGGGATGTGACACCACATGAGAGAAAAATGCAGACATGTCATCATCTTTCTCTCTCTCTCTCTCTCACACACACACTCTGCTCTGAGTAGACTTTGATCCTGGTATCACTCACAAAACTCGAAACTACAAAACTAAATGCACTGAGATGGTTTCAGTGTACGGTGTAAACTCTACACACAGCACCCCAGTATGACAACATGGAAAAGTTTTTTGAAATGTTCGCAAATTTATTAAAAACAAAAAAAAAAAAGAAATTACATCACACAATCACATGACAAACACATACGTATTCACAGCCTTTACCATGAAGCTTCGTCCTGTTTCCACTGATCATCCTTGAGACGTTGCAGCTTAACTGGAGGCCACCTGTGGTAAATTCAGTTGATTGGACATGATTTGGACAAGCTCACCTGTCTATATAAGGTTCCACACTGGACAGTGCATGTCAGAGCACAAACCAAGCATGAAGTCAAAGGAATTGTCTGTGGACCTCCAGGACAGGACTGTCTTTAGGCACAAATCTGGAGAAGGGTACAGAAAAATCTGCTCTGATGGTCTAATGAGCTCAGTGGTCTCCATCGTCTGTAATTGGAAGAAGTTCAGAAGCAGCAGGACTCTTCCTAGAGCTGACCAACACTCTGTCAGTGTTTTTTTTTTTTTTTGTTTTCTCCATTTTCAGCTAGTGGGGATCTTAATAAACTAAACACAACCTTCAACTCTCACTTTTCTGTACAATCAACAATGTATAAAAAAAAATGAAAATCAAGACAAAGTAATAATTTGAATGCTTTATCAGCAGGGCACACTTTTTACACTTTGTACACATTTTAAGACAAAAAGCCTTTCACATGTGTGGTCTTTTCATGTTTGCAGACCCCTGATGCTTCTGAGCTGCCATAGTAATGGACATTTATGGCTCTTTATTATAACAGATGATATGTGTGAACTTTTTTGTTAGAGAAATAAAAATAACCTGAAGTGTTGATTAGACAAATGTTCCTTAGAAGGAGACATCCATCTTTATTTACCACCACTGTCAGAGATTTAATATTGCTTTGAACCTTAGCTGAATCACTTCAAGTTTCAATGGCCACTAGGGACTTAATATCATTATTGTTAATGTAACGTGACTCATCTGGTTTTGAGTGTTTAAATTTTGTTTTATTTTCTGTCTGTGTGACAAAGGTGTGAGAGACATCATGCAGAACTTAAATTTGTATGTTGTGTTTCCTCCTCCATTTCTTTGTCTTCGCACTTCCTACTAAACTGTCCTAAGTGTGCATTGATGCAGACTCGCTATTCAAGGGTTCAACAGTCCACTCGCCCTCCACACTACGTGGTTTGGGACGGCCCTTAATATGGCAGAGCTTTGGGATTGGGCCATTGTGTTTGGTGTGATGCCATCGCAAAACAGCCTTTAACAAGATGAAAATACAGGTCAAGGGTCATTTATTGTCATTGTACAGCATAAGGTTGTAGTCCCTTTGGACAACATGGGAAAAACAAAACAAACAATCACTGTAGTGTCTGAAAGTCTAGAAAGACAAAACCAGGCAGGCAGATCACGCAGACAAAAATGACAGATAAGCAAAAATAAATAGGGTTTCATAATGAAACAGCTGAAAGCAAAACTCCTTTCAGATGCGGGAGCCTGGGATAAAAATCTTTTCAAACGGTGTTTCGAGGTCTAACTTCAGTGTCAGTTCAGGGGTTCTTGAGCCGGCAGAGGGAAAGAGACGGTGGGCTGGTATGAGAACAAGTGGCTAATGAGGATAATGAGATCCAGGTGTGTGGTCATGGCCTCAGGTGAGGGTAATGAGGTGACTGCAGGGCAGAAATCAATGATATTTGTAGCTGTCAATGATGCATTGTTATGGTACCATGTCACCAGTTCCCATTTGGTTTCCATAAATGACAGAAATCCCGTTTTTATTCATGATCAATGTTTAACTTTGCGCTCAGAGGAAGAAATCAGCCACTAATCCAATTATTTTAGAGAACCACCATCACTGTCCTTCTTTGGAAATATCTTACGGTTAATAATAGGCTATAATCGTATTATCATTGTTTAAATGGCACCGTTTCAAGGAGAGTCTTCATTATTTACTCTTGTTATATCTGTTGCTGAGGAGCCTCTGGTATCAAGCAGAGGAGTAATCATAGAAAAATAAATGAGTCATGTATTTAGATATTAAAAAATGTAGGTCTCTCTCGCTGTGGACTAAACTGTCATGATATGACGTGACATCATCTCTCAGACAGCCGATATGGACTTAAAGTGGCTTTCTACTTCCACCTTGTGGTCACAGGAGACACTTTCAGTACTGGACACAAAGAAGAGCTGGCAGCACCAGAGGAGAGAAGGAAGAAATACATACATTATTAAACCAAGAGGGTGGAGCACATTCATCACCAGAGGATATGCTATATAATATTATAAAGAAAACAGGCAGTGACTGGATACAAGCCTATAACACAAGTACTTCTATTCACCCTGTTGTTTATATACTTATTTTTCATACTGAGTTATTTTTTATACTTACTTTATTCTTTTGCCTTGAAAAGGGAGAAGCTCTACAGTTTCACTGCACAGGTCTCAGGAAGTTTGGGAATTATTGTATGTTATTATAATTGTGTGGGGCTCAACATATTGTCCCCACAATAACCTTTTCAGCTGTACAAGATAATCATGGAGGCACAGGATGCTATTCAAAATTTTAACTAAGGCACAAACATATTCTCCTATGAGTCCAGTTTTTACTGGTCATTTTGTCGAACTTAGACCCCTCATAACCAGCTGGGTCAGTTCTTCAGGTAGGTTATAGAACAGGTCAGACCAGTAATCTTTAAAATATGTTTAATTTTCATGAGGAAGAGCGCTGAAAATTTCTCTACACCACAAGGTGGCAGTAGGGGCTTTATCTTTTGTCCAGTTAATCAGAACACACTTTCTTGGAGCTTGTCACAAAGTTTAAATTGTAAGTGTGTCAGAGTCACTTTTCACTGCCACTTGGAAAATGCAACTCAATTCTTGGGAAATTGTTCCCTGAAATATTTTAGTCTATACGACTAAAAGTAGTGATAATAGGTACCAAGCTCTCTTTGACACCTAATACACAGAGGTGAGGTCTGACAGTTTTTTATGTAGGATATGAGGGGTTAGATGTAGATGGTGTTTTGTACCGCATCTCTTAGTCTATTATAAGTAAAGGTAGAGACTTTTAGAGTAGTACATCTCTCAGTCTTTTCTAGCTACTGCAATTTGTCCGTGATTTTTTTTGTCTATGCTGCTGTGGAGGGTGAATTGAAAAACTATTCTATTCTATGTCTGCATCTGGCAGAGGACAATGACCCAGTAAAGTGGTGGAGAGACACATATAAATGTTCCTTGGGAATATTTAAGCTTGTCTGAAGATGTCACTTTCAAATCTTGCTCGTTCTCTTGCTAGTTTTCCAAGATTACCAACTATACCTTTAAAAGCAAAAGCAAAAGGTGAACAGTGCAGCTGTAAAGAGGAACTTTGGAGAAAACCCATTGTTCCAGTCTGGCAGACTGATTGCAGGTGTGTGGGTGGTGTTTTGTAATTTGGGTGACCTGACCCTTTAAATGCAGTACTTTATCTTCTAGTCATGTTCTATAGCATGCAGTAGCATTTCACATTTTTAAATGTGCCTTTCCCTTACCTTCCCAGCTGCCACTTATTTCCCTTAATTTCTATAAATCTATAAAATCTTGTGTTCCACTAAAAAAAAAAAACACACGCGACCCACAGTTTTAATATAAATCTGTAAAAATGAGAAGTTTAATGGCAAACATGAAGATGACAGTGACTGTATCATTTATAAAAGCAACAACACAAAAATACATGTATCTGTTTATGAAAAAAACTGCACCATGTATGCGAAACAGGTTTTCCTCTGGGTATCAAATTATTTGTCAGTGCACTCCAAATGTCTTGATCTGAAACTTCTTTTCCTGAAGACATTAGAAAAGGAGGTGATCGTAACCCTGCTGCTTTGAACACAAAATAAAAGACAACAACAACAAGAAAAAGTGACAAATAATAATAACAATCACAGACTTTAAGAATGACATTTCAAACCACATCTTGACATAAAATTGCACTTCAAAATACTGGTTGGGGGTGAATTAATATTTGTGGTACCTTTCTATATCCATTTTGGTAATACAGTACATGAACACAGCAATAGTATATCAGAGCTGTCAAAGGGGTTTAATAAGGAAACTGATTAAAACTTTGTCTATTTTCATTCCAGCTGCTTTTGCATATAGTACAGAATTTGCATAAGAGCACATAAATAAATTAACACAGATGACATCAAACAAGAGGGTAAAAAAAGATTTACAAAACATACTGCATATCTAACAGTGTCTTTATATATTATCCATATAATTACATAACAGCGTCATTCAGAAGCGGTGCTCAGGTGCTCTTGTCTTTTGTCTCCAAACCAGAGCTGTGTTTTACACCAGACTCTGGTTTTCAGTCTCTTGCACTGTCCCTTCAGACTCTTCCTCCTATCAGAGTTGTGTCTGGGAGGAAGGAGCCTTTTTTTGGCCTTGGGTGGACTTGGCGTAAACACACCTCTCTGTAACATGTGCATCTGCCGGATGCCTCGTCTCTGTCCCGGGACTGGACGGTTGCTGTGCGTCGGAGCATCCCGGACTGTTTCTGTGTGATAAAGCGTCTGATTGGCTTCTCCTGGACATTACCCCTAATGCCCTGGGGTCGTGCGGGCTGGCTCGGCTGCTAGGCGACGTCTCTTTGAGAGTATCCTGACGCAGCAGCAGAGGAAGCCTCCCCTTTGGAGCGTCACTCAGTCTCCAGGATGTGGCTGCTGTGGGGCTGCTCACCAGGCTGTACAGAGGGAGGCTGGACCTGGGCTGAATCATGTGAATGCCTCCGATAGGAATCAGGAGGCTCGGGGCCCTGCTGGGCTGCTGAGAGTGCAGAGGGAGGTGACTCAGGAGGTTGTGGGCTCCACGAGGTCGCGTGGGATGTGAGGTGATGTAGGTCGGACCAACCTCGTCCACAGACTGCTACAAAACAAGATGAGACTTGAATGGATCTGCTGAGGAAACTAGGTCACTACACAAGTGAGTAGGACACAGCAAAGGAGTGCCAATTTAAAAGGGCAACAGGACACAATGAGCGTAACTGTTGATGCTGTTGATCAATAGCAATGATTCAGGGAGTTAGTCAGTGAAAGTTTACCTCCACAGGATTGAAAGGTTCATTCTCAAGAAATACAATCCCCCAAAAATAATCTGTACAATAAAAATACAACTGTAAATCAATATGTGCAATAACTATATATTTTTAACACAACTTTAATAATGCAATGTTTTTTTTCTGTGCAATAGCTGTGAACTTCAATAAATATTATGTTTTATGCTCCTGTTTTGTTTTTACATCACTGTCTGAAAATATGCAAAGCACAGAGTGGAGCGGCATTCACTGGAATAGTCGACCAAGATGTCTGTAGTCAATTTCCATGCTTTTTTCACGCTGAAATACTTATAAATTAAGGGTATATTTGGTAAACACAAGACTTAAAGTGTTGCTTTGAAGAAATTAAAAGCCCTAAAAGAAAATATCAAGTCAAACTTCAACACCTTGACACTTCAATATGTCTGTTTTATTAATAAAAGTGCCTCTGATGTGTTGCAAGGTATAATCAGCTGAAGCTGACAGAGATGTATATCTTATGGTGTGTTCACAGATGAATATTTTTGAAATAAAACATCCAACTGCTGTATCTAATAGTCCTCTGATGCCCTTACAGACCAGGTTTACTTCTTGTTTTATGCTTTTTGTTAACATTATTATTCAACTAACCCTAAAAAAGAGTAGTGAAAGTAGTGAAATAGTTTGCAACATTAGCCATCATACAGCACAGGTCATATCATACCAGTTAAGACCGAGGCAGTAAAACCTCTGAGCGCATTGAGAAGGGAGTGTTTTATTGCTTATGAGTTCAACTTTTCATCTGTAAAAAGAAGATGGTGTCACCTCCTCTTACAAAGGTGTTCCTTTAAAGCTAACAAACAGAAATTCCCAATATATTATGCTGATAATAATTACCGTAGAAACGTACGCGTTAGAGACCTGATGCTGGATTTCTGACTCTGAAAAGTCATTAAAATCTGACAAAGATAAATTAGGAGAAATTACCTTTTAACATATGAAGAAAACAGACAGTGGATGGGACACAGCTGATATCATCTGAAACACTAACCTTAAACACTATCCTGTCACAAAAAAACAAAGGATAAAGGGTGTCATAGTGTTGCTGTGTCCAAATTATGTCAAGCATATATTTGGAGTTTTTGTACTGCAATACCTTGTTAATAATCTTCAGTAATCATATGATGATGTGTTAATTGCTGTAGTGTATATTACATGATTTTAAAATGATGTTCAAAGTAATATTGACGAATGAAATCACTAAAAGCATTAAAACCTGCATGAAGCGGGCACTTAGTATATTCACGTGCAGTATGTAAATATCAAATCAAATATTTAGGCATATAAAAATGGCTCTACACCCAGGTACAGGTGTAGCTAACATGAAAACACAAATGTCTGTGTGTGCACATGTGAAAACAAGCCTGCAGAGAATGTGCATTAGTATCTCCACCTCTATATTAGTGTGAGGAGGAAGAGGTGAGGTTACACCATAACATAACCACACGTTTGGAGTAGACACATTTTTAATCATTTTATTTTATTCAGGTGAACTGATGGTATTCACCCATGTTGTTTTCATCGTTGACATGTGGTTCCAATCTCTGGTATTTAACGATCGGCCTGCTTCTCGTTTTATCAGCGGCTGCCCAGGGAAAACATGTTGCATCTATTTGGGAGCTCTCCTGCATTATTTTAAGGTCCGGAGCTGCAGGCGTGGTTTGAGTCGATATAAAACAAGACGAGAGTTGCCTTTCCTTCCTTTTCCAATAAATGTGCGACTTTAAAATAACCTCATATGTACCAGCCTATCTATATTTGTTCTAGATGTTGACTTACTGGGATTTAACTGAGCCACACAAGATCAGCTTTGTGAGCCAAAAGCTGATTTATTTAAAGCTGTCGGCTAAACTAACAGAGACGGTTCAGGTCACAGGTGAGTGAAAACTGTGGTTTGAACATAAGCCACAGTTTGACCGGCGTTAATAATACACACAACAAAAACAGAGCATCACGAAAAATTGTAAAGAAGGAAGACAATGGCTGAGTTGGGTTATATGTGGGACGCTAATGATGTAGATGTTGTGTCATGTTTTTTGAAGCAGAAACTGAGTGGCTCACCTGTCTGGCTGCAGATGGTCGGTCTCTTGGGTGAAGACGGGCTTGACGCTGAGCTGAGGTGTCTGCCAGGGAGCCCAGAGGTTCAGAAGACTCTGATCCATGGGACTGGACTGGGGGAAGACCTGGAGCAGGAGAGCCTGGTCTCAGAGTGGAGGTGGAGGCGTGACAGCTGGATGTGGAGGGGCAGGAAGGGGGAGCAGGGAAGTGGTGGGGCCTGGGTGACGGACTACCAGGTGGAGAGCGGGAGCCTCCACAGGACGCCAACGCTGAAGCGTCAAAGCGTCTGCGGGCAAACAGGGCCCTCCTAGCGCTGGCCGAGCCCCTGTGGGTAGAATCCTTGACAGGCCGGCTGGTTTCAGGCTCCTTCGGCTGGCCTCCTGGAGGAGGTTTCTCACCATCAGGGGAAGCAGTCTGGGATCTTCCACCTGCCTTGGACCTGTTGTCTTCATCACGTCTGCCGTCTTTGTCCTTCACATTGTCGTCCTCATCATGTTGACTTTTCCTCAGATCAGAATATTGAGGGTCTGTTTGTTTGTTTACCTTACAGACTCCTAGGAAAGGAAAAAAGTCTCTGTTGAACAAATGTTCTTACACTAACAACCAGCTCCTTCTTTAGTTAAAACAATTCAGTATCATTTAATTCACATACAACACAGAGTTCTTCCTAATTTGGGTTATTTTGGGTTATTCTCTATCTGGTCCATATAAATTCTAGTGGAAACACTACATAAGACTATTTCATTTTGTGCTACTTAAGTGTTAACTTTCCGAACTGCACCAATGTGTTGAAGTGTGTTATGTTGTGACCTATTAGTGCCAGCCGAGAGCAATTTTTCCCTGGGTGTAACATAAGAGCTGCTCTTATAACATAAGAGCCTCTCCCATGTTTCTTGTGACAAACCTTCTCCCACATATCTTCTATGCTGGACACACAAGATCTTGATAAGTTGCTAGCCAATGTTTACATTTCTCTTCAAACTAATGTGAAATGTTGAAGCTCAATCATAGGGACCAAGTGGGTCAGCCAACAGAATAAGAGGACTGATATTAATCAGTCAATAGTCAATTAAATGTGGCTCAGGGTACAGCAATGGATATAACTGTTGGGAGTCATCAATAAAAGGACAGCTTGTTATCGTCTAACTAATTGATTGACTAAAGACAATAACTTTGTGTGAGTCCACTTTTATAATAGTTCCTCCATTTCATCATTTTCCTTAAAGTTTCTATGAGTTTTTGACTGAAACACTTTAAATAAAATTTAATACTGATGGCTCTATATGCTGTATATAAGCCCATCAGAAGGTGATTATTCTATTATTATGATTAATTCTCAGTTCACTGTTGGCAGAAAGAGATTTTTCTCTTGAGATTTACTTTCATAATATTTTGTGGTTATTACAGCTGATGCTGGGGCAGGATTAAGGGTACAGTTGTATCACTGGGAGTGTGCACAAAACAGAAAGTTTGCTGATCCTGGATCTCACAACTAACTAGCATGAATCAGGCAATAAATGGTATTTATAATAATAGTTTGTGTAAAGTTGAGACTGCAAGTAAGTATTCCATTCATATGATCAAGTTGCATCTTCCTTTCATTGCACACGTGAGCCAGATCCACATTTTCATCACTGGAAGTTCCTACTTGAAACATAATATTACATATACTGCAAGTCCAACTGAAATTACAAAACCCTCCCTTTTTTGAGGTGAATTTCAAATGTATGTATTTTTAATTGTAGTATTTATATTAAAAAGAGGTCAATAAGGAGCTCCTCCTGAGGTCCATCATTGAAGCTCCTTTAGCTTCCAAGCACAGACAGTAACGTGTCACATAATATTCACATAATGAAACAAACAATCAGCCACCATGATCACAATAGTAACACGACTGCTGACCTCTGATCCTGTTGCTGTGTGGGCAGAGAACTGATCCAATTATTCTTGTTCTTCCAGCTCTATCAGTCCTTCACACTTCATGTTATCTTAGAAAACTGCTCAAATATTTTACCAAATATAGGTGATGATAATATGACACATTTTTTACTTCTGGTGTAAACAGGACTTTAAATAACCAGCAGTTCCTTGTTGCTGAAACAAATGAAGCTGAACTGCCATCAGTACAAAAAAGAAAGCACAAAACAGCTTTGTGTTAGAAAAAAAACAGGCAGTTTAATTCCAGATGGACGTAAACACTCAGTGCCCATGGTTTAATAAAGTTTTTAGTATCAAAAGAGTAGTGGCATGCTTTATTAGAATATAAAAAAAATGAATGCAAACCTTCTGTTCCAACTGGGTAACAACGGGTTTCTCCTCCGTGAGACTCTGACCTCAGGTGTTTGATAAGGCTTCCTGTAAAACACAACAGAGTTCATAATGGATGCACAGACACCACAAACAAACAGAGGTAATAATGTCCTTACCTTTGAGAGAAAGATTACAGTGTTTGCAGTTGTATGGTGGTGGTTCTTTGTTGTGATGGATGCACGTTTGCAGCACACTGGTGCTGCTCTTAAGGTGGAATCCACAGTCCTCACGTTGGCACTTCCCTCCACCTCCATCATGCACATTAGCATACTTTTCATCCGATCTGCAGGTTTGAGGAAAGCAAGAAGTTTCAGTTTTGTCCTCGGGGCTTTCCCCTGTCAGTTGTCTACTGATGTTTTGGATGGCAGTCACAATCAATATGAGTGTAAGTGGAGCTGACAGACTGGTTGCAGGCCTGTTAGCACCTGGAAGCAGCTTTTTAGTGCCTGTATTTATCCAGTGTAAGTGTCCTATCTGTTTGGCCTTTCCTCCACAGTGTGCTCACGCTGTGGAGCAGGGGCCAGGGTCCACCTCTCCATGTACACTGAGGGTCCCTCAGCGAGGCACCCACTTTAGCTTCAACAGAGCAGCTTTCATAAGCCAAAACCAGACCCCCATCCCTCCCACTGCCTTATAACCCCACCACAACTCACACCACCAACAAGTCCAAACAAGGGGGAGCCGACGATGCGGCCCAAAGTCTGGGGTTTTGCTGCTGCCGGCCAATAAAAACAGGCCAGAGAGGGAAGGAAACCCTGGCCCACACCAGCTGCTGCTTCAAATAAGCATGAAAAAAAACACAGAAAATGAAAACACATTCCTACAACAAACAATCAGTATTTTTTCATCTGTTTTTCTTCAATTTTCACTACAGGCTTCACGACTGGTTAAACTCAGCAGGTATCATAAATGGTGGCTTTTATAGTCTTGAAAAACTGACAAGTTAATGAAAGAGAAAAACTTTTCTCTAATACACTATACTCCCAAACTAAAAAGCAAGTATATTCAGAGGCTTTTCATGCAACATCTAAGATCAGAGTCTAGGTGTTTTTGCCGTACTCCTGCCTCAGTTTGGTCTTTTTGTCCCTCAGACAGACTGAACAGATAGAGAGCGATAAAGCGAGCAGGCGTGAGGATGACTCACTCTTATAGGAAGGCTGTGAGCAGCATCAACATGAGTCACAACAGGGAATTTGTTCACAGACACTCTCCTGTACCAAAAAGAGACACAGATGGCACCTCTCTGCACTCGCCTGCATCGCAGCAGCATTGATTTCTGATGGGTATCAGAAGTGTCTGGTTTAACCTTGCTGCAAATTCATTTGACGAGTGTGTGCGTGCTTTCATTGAGACAAATAAAGAACAGGGCAGTGTCCAAATAAATTCACACCTTATTTGAAGTCTGCATTTTACTTTACTTGGGAGTTTATTTGATCTTTTTTAACATGGATTAAACTACGTTTCTGAGCAGTCAGTCGCCTTTTTCATCAGGACACCTTGGGTTGTGTTGTTCATAGGTAGCTTTAACACAGTGTTCAAGTCCATTTCAGTGAAAGATATTATCTGGTAACACAGCATTAAGCAGAAGTATGGTTGCCAAGGTTACTGATATTTTGATATACCATTATGTTTGACTGCAAACATATTTAGAACAGTGGTTAAACTGTAGGCTGGATGTTTGTTTGATTTATCCTGTTTTATAGTTTTAACAGACAATTGCCTTCCCCAAATCCCAAACTGTTTCGCCTCCTATTTTTACACAAAAAAGTGAAACTGGTTTGTTCACAGCGGTACCTGGCTATTGTTTTAAGAGAGCTGCTAACTCTCCTCCTGGCAAAATAGTTCTCTTGTGTTGAGGAGGCTACTTTACATTTAATCCAATAAACAAACTACCAAATGCATACAGACCATACAGCCCGCCATTAGTGGCACAGTAAACGCAAGCATGGCCACTGTAAACTAGAGGCAAAGCCATATGTGAAGATTATAAGATAGTGGTGTTATTTTGGCGTAATAGAGTAGTAGAGATGAAATGCTGACCCTTATTTGTTTGGAGCAGGGAGCCAGATGTTATAAATTGCACCATTAACCTCCCTGAGAAATACTAAATTAACTCAACCACACATTTATACAGTTTGAAATGCTCTGCCCAATCCCATTCACTAGGATAGGCTCCCTTTAATGACTGATGCCATCTATGGTCTGTGTATATTTTCTATTCAGTCAACTGGTGTCAGTGTAAGAGAAATTTCCATGTGAATGCCTACGATGGTTGATGTAAATGAATCTCTGCAGGCTTGGTGGACATGGTCTACAGACGATGGTTTCCACAACATAGCAAATTATGTGATGCAAGCCCTCAATGTTGTAAGCAATGAGGGATTTCTGTAAATACAGACGGTATGCCACCAGTAAACGTTATTAGTCAGTGTTCTGATGCAGCTTACATAGTGTTCGTACTCACCGTCTCTCAGGGATCCAAACTTGGGGAGGTTGTTTGTTTATGGAGCATGACTGTACTTCCTCTTCCTTGTTCGTTTTCTTTTCCTCCCTCTCCTCATTTGTGTTTGACCTGTTGTCATCCACTGTCTGCTGTCCTGTCCCCGTCCCCACCTGGTCTCTGCTGTATGCCTGGCTCTTGTCCACCTACACCCGAAAGAGACATGGGCAAATTCACCAAATCTGCTCCAGCATGCCCAGGGAGACAAAAATTGGGAAGTCTCTTTGAACGTTGTGATTAATAGCATTTGTTCAAGCATGTGCATGTTCCCATTGGGTCATTGTAAATATATTTATACTCTTGTCATCCACATAAAAATGTAGTTAGCTAAGTTTATTTCCTGTCTTGTGGGGATTGAGACAACCGTAAGAATCGCAAAAATATTATTTTGAAATGCTGCACCTTCTGTACACCATAGAAAAATAACAGAGGGCTGCTATGTTAACCTACCAACAATGTAAAGTATTAAGGGTCTGCATCTTTTATCATATGTCATCGACCCTATCTCAGACTTCTTACATTTTGGTCAGATGAAATTCCCAGAAATTCTCTTGTAGTGGTCAATTTTAACACAAATCTTACAGATTTACAGACAACTAATTAGCAGTTAGTGTTGTAGTTACCTCAGTGGAGCGTGGTCTTTTGTTGTCCTCTTGCTCCATGGACTCGGTTGTCCTGACTGACATGGGGGATAGCGTGTAGATGGAGGGACTGAGCCTCTGCTTGCATTGCAGCAGAGACAGAGCAGTCTTGCTGGAGAGGCCGGATGGGTTGGGGTCGTAGCCGCTTGTGGACCACGATGAATACACTGAGGGCTTCTCATCCAGAGTAGAGGGGTTTGGTTTAGTGTAGTTCAAATAACACCAGCTATTACAGGTGCTGGAAAGCAAACTGGGGTATGATGGTCCGACATGTGTGACGGGTGAAGAAACGCTGAGTATACACGTCTGATTCTCCCTTTTGAGTGCCTGATTGCACATGTCCACTGATGCCTTGTCAACACATCCCACTTCCCCCTCCTCATCTTCTTCTTTCACTCGTTTCTGCTGCTGTTGAGACTCGGGGGGGAGCTCTATACTGTTTGAAGGAGAAAGCATGCGTTTGTTTCCCCCTGAGCCTGATATCCTGAGGCCGTCTTCAGGCCACAACTGCAGGTCTGGACTTATGTTCCTATGGTTTCTGTATTGAGCTGCTGGGATTTCTATATTGTGTGAAACAGCATCAACCGCCTCCTGGGGCCTGGGGGAGGTGGACTGAGAAAATGTGGTGTATATGGCACATGCTAGGGTTAGCGTGTCTGTTTGCAGACGCACCGCTACTGCTGGAGATGTGACTGGCCTCAGTAATTCCAGACTGGAAGTGATGCGAGGGACAGAGGGCTGAATGTTGGGGGAGCTTACTCGAACCTCTGAATAATCATCATGTATTAAGGGAAACTCAAGCTTTAGCCCTGTGGACATGGGGAGGTAGCGAGCTCTGGCTGCCCCTGATGGTCCATGTTTCGGATAGGGTTGTTGAGGAGGGGGCTGCTCTGTGTGGATGTCTGAGACCTCTTCTTTTGCAGGATCTACTGATGTGAGCTCTGTGCTGCCTGTTAACTGAATATTTTTCCACTGAGAGAAGATCTCTTTACATTGCAATCTTACTGGATTACGCAAGACTGTGTCACTTGATAATGGGGAAGTAGGGGACCTGCTGCAGTACACCGAAGTTGGGCTTGCTTGAGAGGATGTGGTGGAGCTGACATGTTCAGGACTACGGGTAGATACAGCACACTGCTCCTCCTCCTCCTCATCTGGATCCCTGACAGCAGCGTGTCTCATCAGGAGACATTTTCTTCTTTCCCTCCAGCCAACTGCAGAGCGCTCAGGGGACAGACAACTGTAGTCAAAGGACTTACTGCGGGTCTCAGCCATTAGGACACTTGGTTGTGGCTCATGCGGCGCCTGCTCTGACGCAGAACGCCTCATCTCTCTATGCTGATGCACCCCAGGCACCGTCAACATGTGAGGAGCTCTTGATCTCCTCAGCGGTGTTGATCCCGCCATCTCCGTGTCTGGTCTATTTGACTCTTCAAATGATGTGGAACGACTGGATGCATAAGATGCGCTACTGTCCTGGCTGGGGCTGCGGGGTAGGGATATAGAGTCAAAACTGGATTCCCCAGAGGACTGGGCAGCCTCGGCTAGACGTAAACGCTTCTTCTTTGGAGGAAGTTTTTCAATAGGAAGCTGGGCCAGAGAGGGGCTTCGTTGTGGCCACTGAAATTCATCAGCTTTCTCTGAAGGTTTTACTGTGGAGGCTGCCTCTGTTGAAGTCGCTGTGCTCATGTTTGAATCCTCTGTGACCAGTATTTCTGGAACCTGCATGTTGTGTTGGCAGACCAGCCTTTGAGTTGTTGGTTTTGTTGACTGCTGGGGTTGTTTCTGAGGCACCAGTTGATATTCTTCATGAGGTGGAGAGGTTTTTGATGCCTCAGTGCCATGACTCTCACTGCACAAAGACTCTTGTTTTTCAAATGAACTAGTATGTTGAATTACGGAACAGGTTTGTAGTGCAGGTCTTCTGGGCCCTTCATACGCCACATTGCTTTCATCTTTACATTGTCCTGACAATAGGGCAGGAGAGGGTAATGAAGGAGAAGGGGGATCGTCAAATTCGAAACTCTCTTCTTTCCTTCTCTTCCGCATTGCTGAAGCTCCTGCTCTGACTGTGTGGTTAATTAGTTGTGAGCACCCCATTTGGCTAATTACCACCTCGTTTCTGGGATGATGTGCTAAGCACAAGCCTTGCTTGTGTTTCTTATAATCTTCCCAATCTTTGCATCCAGTGCCACAGGCCTCACACTCATATGGCTGTGGTTGGCTTTGCTTGTGGGCAGGCACAGTGGCAACGCTGTCGGGGTAAAGTGAATGACAACCCTCAATTTCCTCTTTTGTAAGTTCAGCACCAAGTGGGATTTCAATAGCTGGCTGCCGTCTCAGCATCCCATGTCGACGGAACGAAGTCGGACGTTCGTCAAAGGACTGACTTAGGCGGAACTTACTCAGGCTGCCACTGGAGGCATCAGTTGAACTCGATGCCGATGGCATCGAGTGACTTCTTACCAAAGGGGCGGTGGATATTTGGCCAGCTGGCTGCTCCACATTTAGCAAAGGATGATGGAATTTTTCACATGGTACTCCCATGGTGATGGAGCCACTGTTTTTATAGCCCAGATCTCCAGCTTTAGGGCTGTGAATTAATGTATCCTTCACAGATGAAGTCTTTTGAGACTCTGAACTATTCTTCCTGGACAGTGAGAATCTCCTTGGTTTCACACTGTCAATTTTACTGGTGTCAACCACTGCCTCATTAATAGTGATGAGTTTGGTGATATGGTCAATAACCTGCTTCTTGGGGACTGTGAAAGGGACATTTTTGTCCTCCTGACCAGAGGGCTGCTGGTTGTGGTGCCGAGACATCCTCTGTAGGTGTCCAAGACGTCCATATTTGCCCAAGATGATCTCTGCATAGCTTTTGGCACTTGTATGCGGTGGGCTTTCCTGTGACTGCTCTGTACTTTCAGAGCGAGAGAAATAGCCTGATTCTGTACTGCCTTTACTTCCCAAAACTAGAGATGAGGTCTTTTCATCAGATGATTCTCGGGGACCATGTTTTCCTCGACTCAGACGCAGGGCCAGTCTCTTTTTCACTGCGTGGGAGTCTTCGTTTCCTCCAGTGCAATCTTTGGCCCTGTCTGTTTCATGACTTGTGATTGAGGCTACACTGCCTTGTCTTCCTGTAAGGGATGACGCTGATGATAACTGTCTGGTTTCATCCTCCGACTCAGTGACTTGTTCCTCCAAAGATTTTGGCTCACCAAGGGCCAAACCTGCCTTCACCCTGTGGGTGTGCGATTTGCGGTGCTTGTACAAGTTACTCTTGGTCTTAAACGAAAATCCACATGGAGCACATGGATAGGGTCTTTCACCTGTGTGGGAGCGAATGTGCTTCTGCAGGACACTAGGCTTTGCACATGCACGGCCGCAGTAAGTACAGACATATTTGCCTGGTCTCTGAGGCTTGCGCTCACGTTTCTGTTTCGGGGTGCCTTCCTGGGTTTCTGGTTTTGACTGGGTGGGCCCACTTGCTGAGGAAGGTGAGCCTGGTGACAAACTAGAAACTGTGGCTGCTTTTGCTGCCTCATGTTTGTGTTCCAGCGCTGCATCTGAGTCAACGCTCTGTCGCTGGTGCCTGAGCCGTTTACGTTCAGGATGCTGTCGTCTGGACTGCTTGGGTGTGCCATGGGGCTTTGGGGAGCCAGTTTGCTGCTGCCGACGGGGCAGGGAGGGAGACTTAGGCTGCGAGCCTCGGTGAGGAGACTCTGGTTGACAATGTTCTTGACCTCCGGACGGCTCCCCAGTCGTCAGGCGACTATGCAAGGCCTCCATAAAATGGAAGGACAGTCTCAGGTAGACACGTGGGATGCGTCTGCCGGTGCCAGGCTACAGAGTTTAAGCCAAATCATTAACTGGATAACGGTTTTAATGTGAGTGGATTCTATCAAATTATAGTTGACTTCATAATTTCGGCTTGTTTAGTTTAAACTTTATCGCTTCCCAGCAAAACGATGCCATCAAATGTAGAACGGTGGCGTCAAAGACTGCAGCCGTGATATGTCCTGTGCCGTGGAGGAAGTCCTTCGCCATGCTGACCTAAAGTATCCCATCATGAAGCCCTCTGCCAGTCTTGCTTCCACACAGTCTGATGCTCAGTTGACTCAGCTGAACTGAAGATTCTTCTGTTTTCTCAATGTGAAGATCTGCAAAGATAAACAACTCTTTGTATAAAACATATTTGCATGTGGCTCCACTCCTCTGACCCTCTGCTTGCCAAATATAGATATTTATGTTTCATGTGTTACATAATCAATCTGTGTCATAACATTCAGTTTTCCCTTTACAGAGGCTGCTTGATACTTTGAAAATTAAAATGATTTATGTAACAATATATTTGTATAAGATATAGAGATCAGCAAACATCAAATAAAAATGATAATTCTGCTAACATTCAAAGAGAGAGGCACTGTATGTCATGTTTTTCAATGATTTCTAATCAACTATGTCATACTTACTATAAAACCATGGAGCACATTTTTTTTCTGCCTTACATATCCCACCCACTTGCATAAAATGAGTCAATGCTGCAAGACGGCGCAACAAAATTATGCCCAATGAAGAATTTGTCATTTTCAAAATGAAAGACAAGATCATCCTGGAAGAAATAGTTACATACATTGAAATGCATTGTCATAAAAGTACATTTTTCTTTTTTGGTATTGATAAAATTGCTTTGCATGAAATATCTTTTGCATAATTAATTACACTGGGATTGATTAAGGGACTGTGGCATGTGAACCTGGCAGAATGTCTAAATCTGCTCTAATTAATGCTACATGTTTGACATATGTATGTATTCCAGCATCAACTTCCATGCTTCCTTCAAAATGATCGTCAACAGACTGTGCAACAGTACAGTGACACCACATTAGAGCATACTGTATGTAGATGGTGACTTCATTACCTTAATTTTATCTGTGATTTTAATACTTAAAAAAGCCAAGAAGCCAAAAAGAAGGAGATGGCAGTTAGCTATGAGTGCATACACAAGGTGACTGAGTGGAAATACTGAAGATAACTCCCAATGTTTTTTGTGCCAGCATACTGAAACAGTAAACAAGGCATCCCACACACTGACCAGCTGGTTTCTACACCCACGATCTGGTAAACTGCTGGATTATATCCAAATTACTGATAACAGGTTGATAATTATCCTTGGTTAAATTTGTAGGAAAAGTATTCACGCCAACATGATGAATATTAAACCAATTGTACTTTTCTTTATAATAAATCCCTATTCATTGGCAAAAATCTCTTGCAGTGATTAGTAAGTGCTCATTGTCGATCAGACAGGTAGTGTAAATGGACTAAGAGCATCTGGAGGAGAGACTGAATCGTCTTATTGAAAATAACGCCTCAGAGTTCAGACAGTGAGGCGTTCAGAGCCCCTGCACACTGAGGGTGATAACGACTGGAGTGAAAATAAATTTCAGATGGAGCACTTGCAGTACAAAAATTAGCACCTAAAACTGTTTTTATTTTGAAATCATGCAATGCATTTGCTCATTTACACTGGCATGTGTCATACTCATTCTGGAGTTAACTAAAGACTGTTATGTTGCACCTCTCATGGTGAAAATGAACCTACATGTAGCAGGCGCTTATTTTCTTTGACACCTCAATCCACACAGATCCTGACATCCCCCCCGTTCTCGGCTCTCAGCTTCTCGGTGAACTGTTGCAGGGATCTGCCGGAAGACACACATCTGGGTGTAAACCTCTCAGTGTTAAAGTCAGACAGATGTTTGCTGGGGCAAATTAATGCATATTTAGTGAGAACAGAATACCAACAATCCTATAGCAACAAAACGTCACTGGGGAGCAACACTGCAACCAGTGAAACCAGTTGTGTTGAGCCATTTGTGTACCCAGAGGGAGCAAAATCTGATAGGATTGATAGGATACTCTCACATATCTCATATATTACACAGTGTTGTTCAAGTGAGCCATACCAGTGAGTTAAGGTGAATAATACCAGGTTCGTGGCACACTTTAATGTAACGCAATCATTAATGTTACACCTGGGCTTTTCCTGCTAATGACTGCTATGAAAATCAGGCGCCTAAAGAGCCTATAGTGAGAAAAAAAAAGCATTAGGCAGTCATGTGAGCATGTGAACAACACAGATACTGTATCCAGTGCATGTTTCAAAAATCTGTATGGGCTACTACGTAATGACACTGAGGTACTTGCAGCGTGGGCACTTGCAGTTACAATCTGTAGAGTGAGCTCGAAATCTGCAGGTACTGAGTCACCTCAAGTTAAAAAAGAAAAAAAACTCTCTTATATATAAATATGTGAAATGCTGCATCCATTCACACACCAAACAGAAAGGGAATATTGTACAAATGGCTTTTTAAAAATCTTGTCAATTGCCTCCTCTCACACTAATGGGCACCCAGCGGTGGTTTCTATGGTAACAGCCCTAAACCATGTGGTAGCAGATGGAAGGAGAGCTGGAGGGCTAAATTTATCTCCCAGCATCCTCACCGACTACAGAGAGAGGGAGAGAGCGAGGCAGGCGAAGGTGCCTCCCTCCTCGAAGCTTCAGCTTTTTTGGAGAGAAAATCAATACTTTGGGAGTCTTGGATTCGTAGTACACTGATACTCCTCCATTATTTCAGGAGGAACCAGGACAGAAAAGGCAAACACAGGGATGCCAAAGAACACTGGAGCGGTCTATGCTACTTTAAATGCTTATTTTGTTTGCTAAAAGCGCAACAATTTAAGTGAACAACGTGCAGTATTTCAAAAGGAAACTACAACAGATGTGTGTAAAATATGCACAAATCGTCTGAGTGATTTCTAAAATTAGGTTCCTACTAAAACAATGACATTGAAAGCATCTGGATATCGAGGTAAAAAGTAGGAATTTCACTGCCTCCTCCATGACGACACATAATGAAAACAGCACGATCACTGTGAACTTGTTTCACCTTCACCCTAAGTCTTCATCTCGCAGACTCGTCTGAGCTCATCTGTTGTCGTGCTCCCACCACAATGTCACCGAGTTACTGCCGACGCCGTGGAATCAGAAAGCGCAGCTTCATCAGCAGCCTGATAGCGGCGCTCTCCAGGGAGAGAGGAGTGCCTTGGGGAGTCAATGCATGCACAGCCATTCCTCTGTAAGTGTGTACTCCCCGTCCACAGGGGGACATGCCAAGCAAAGGAGGTTGGATGCACAACACAGGGAGCTCATTCACTCAGTCAGAGCTGTGAGCTTTAATACACACAGCCCACGAACCACTCATTATATGCACTCCTTCATTCACACACAGGCACAAACACCCTCACTGCAGAATCTGCACTGTCTGCATGTTTCAAACAGCGAAGATCCAGACCATTTCAAATGTCTCTTTTCTTTGCTATGATTCTTGTTTCTTCCCACCACTCACCGGCTCATTGATGTAGCAGCCTTTTGCAATAACAAAGACCTGAATGGAGGAACCTCCTCCAGTCCTCACATCAGCACACACACACAAAAAAATCACTGCAGATGAGAGAAAAAGGATATCAATGGGTTGGTTTGTCTTATTACCTGGTAGCAGGTGGTGTTGTCCTCCGATTGTGAATGACTGGAATCGGGGAGAGCGAAGAGAGAGGGAGGAGGGAGGTGAAGGGAAGGAGAGAGAGCGAGAAAGGATGAATGAGAGTGACGGTGAAGAGAGAGGGGTAATCGAGTCTCTGCTCTACGTGCACTGGGCTGACAAACAGGTAGCTGAGTATATTATGTGTATGAATGAGGAGGAGGGGACAATCTCTTCCTGTCTATCTCCACCTCTTCCATACACACCCCCACCCCACCTTGGTGTCTCTCTTTCAGGTCAAAGTGAAGTAGTAGCTCCTTATTTGGAAGTTGACGTCAGCTTGTGTTTCTTTTGGCAGCAGTCTCGGGCTGCACAGCTGGCAAAGTGGAGAGCAGGAGAGGGGCAGGGTGAGTGCTTGGTGTTTTAATTTGACCGGGAGAAGGGGTGGAGGGCTTACTTCATATTTGTAAAACACAGTTTCCCCATTCAGGTCTCACTTTCCAGCATAGGTGGAGAGCTATTGATGCTGCATTTTCTGAGAAAACCCTGGAAAATTTGAAAAGGTATATGGACCTGCATGGAGAAGGAAAAAAATGGCACAGGGATCCAGTTTTTTTTTTTAAGAGTAGCTCTGGAGAATGTCCACACACCACAGCATGCCATTCATGGTCCTGCCAGGGGTTCTGCTGAAAGTGATCCAGCTCTGACATCACTCCCCCATCACATTTATGCCACCACCACCAACACCATACCAACCCTCCTCCACCACCAACTGACTTTTTTTCAGCAGACTGAAAGCTCGCAGACATGTGGAGCACTGAGGGAGTACCAGCCGGTGGGATGAAGGCAGGCCGTCAGCCGCTCATCTGGAAAAGAGGGAGCTGAAAGGGGAATGGAAGAGAGCCCAGGGTGTCCATCCTGCTCCAGGCAACAGAGAGTCCTTGTGAGTGGGGCCCCAGATTATGGACACGAGCATTTCTTAATTAAGGCCACAGATAGATTATTTTGTTTTAATATTACAGCCCAGTACCCTAAAATCAGTCCTTTGAACTTTGCCAACATCAGTTTGGATGTAACTTGATGTAACTTAAATGTACTACACAATGCTACCAGACTTTTTTCCAAACAAACCCAACACTAAATGCATTTCCATCCACCTGTTTTCACACAACAAAGACAAATAAAATCTCCACCTATCACTCTATTTAATTTCCATTCCAGCATTAAATGACTGTCCACTCACATATTTTGTCATTTTAGTTTTCTTTAAAGTAATGTGAAAATATCGTCTCGTCTTGTTCTCGTGAACCCAGTATCGTCTCATCACGTGAGTTGAGTGTATCGTCACACCCCTGCTAATATGTATACATTTGTGCTGACCCTGACCTTTGCACACGCCACATAAACATCCTAAATGGAGCCTTTTGTATTTCTTGTTGTGATGTTTGTTAATACAGTAGCTGACAGGATGTTATATTGAACCAAACTTGTTGTTCTTGCAACAAAATGGTAATGAAACGGTTCAGTTGAAACAGGAATTTCCCCCAATATAAAGTATTAACAGCTAATGTCATGCTGTTTTATCTATCACAGCAAGTAACATTATTTAAAGCTATAGTCTGTCATTCTGTTCAGAAACACTTTTTGTTATACTGGGTGAAATGGTCCTTCCATCCTGAGAGCAGTCAATACATTATGTGTTCAGAAAAAGGAAGGAAAAGAATCAGACCTTTATGATGTGTATTGAGGCCATTATCTGAAAATAATGGTGTTTTTTTTGCTTTCAACATATTTTGGTACAGTGTGCTGTCATGTTATTTGAGCATGAAATGAAGACTAATATTGGCTCGGTAAATCGGTCAGCCTCTGTGGAGGTGTTGCGCTCTTTCAGGGCAGGTTTGCTCGGTGCAGCTGGGGTTTGTCTGGATGGCCTTGTCACAGAGTGAACATCATGCTACCAAAAACATTTCCTCAACAGGAATATTTTGTGTTGTTAGGAATGTAGGACAAGGAAGGGATGGAAACAAAAAGATAAGAGAGAATTCACATTGGACCTCAAGCTATACAATACATTAACATTTAGCAGCGGCTGAACAGAAATGAAGGGCTATTTTTAAAGATGCATGTAGAGGGCAAATCTGCCTGATTTCAGTTTAGCCACCATTGTGTTTGCAGAACGGTGTTTATCCTGCTTGTAAAGCTGACATGAACCTGTGGTGCAGAAGAAAAGGTCTTTTATAAAGGAACTTGTACGTGCTGATGCTTTGCTGAAATTGAAAATGTTTTGTATGATTGTAAAATTGCCATATGACAAAAGCATGCATGCATTTAAGAAAAAAAAAAAATAAGGTTAGTCACACTTAAAGCAGGTCAAGCATTTTGCCTCTTTTATCATGAAAGTGCAGCCTTGTGTTTTCATTTGAAAACAGAGAGCCTGTGTTACCAACTTTACCACAAAGGGATGGACGCAAGCAAGGATTTTCTATCACACTGAGGGCCTTGTTTCAGATAAAATCCAGATGATTTTCACATTTCATCATCATTAAAAGTGTGCAGAATCAGCTATAATATACAACAACAACAGTAGTCCTGAATGTACAGAGAGCTATCACTGGATCTCAGGCAAAGTCTATAAAGTTTTTGATTATTTCTAAGAATTTTTATTGTTCCTTTTTCACGACTGACATCCGATAATAATATCCTCCAAAACCATAAGTCATGCTACGGATGCCGATATTTAGAGGGCAGGGCAGATTAAAAAAACTTAACAGAATTATTGAAATTGAATTAATATTTATTTAACACATTGTTGTATTGTCTCTGGTAGCTTAAGTAGATGCACACTGTCTGCAGAGCACTTAAGCCTATTTTAAACTGAAAAATGAGTCAACTAAATACTAAATTGCTGCGCATCACTACAGAGGAAATGACCAGCAGGTTGTTCCTCCTCCCACACTGAGCCAAGCATGGAGAACGCTGGATTTATAAAACAATTTATAAACGCTGAATTTATAAAACAAAACAAAAACTGAATAATAATTGTTAATTGTTAAATAATTGTTTCTCAATAATCTTGTTTTCAGAATTGTTGTGAGCCAAAATCGAAATGGAAATTCCAATAATTGCACAGCATTAGTCTCCGGTTCAACACCTGACTAACACCTGACCAACTGCTGTAGTCAGGGACGACCACAGGGATGGCAATGACCGCCTAATATCTGATTTTATCTAAAAGGCCAACACTGACAAACACATATATCGGTCCAACCCTGGTTGGTGTCAGCAGCAGCATCCAAGCCTGCGACGACGCCGGCTCCACCCTGCAGATCTACAGAGGGAGTTTCTGGGCGTCGTTCCACCTGTCAAGAGAGAAAACACAGGCAGCGTCCTCCTTCACGGCTTCACGTACGACCCTCAAACACCTCACAGGCTCCAGAAACTGTCACTGCCTCCTGCAGCACAGGGTGATCTTTACCGAATGTGCTTAATGACCTCTGAAATGCTTTCATGCTGTGTGTTGAAAACTGTATGTAATGTAGAATATGTCTGTTGGAGCGCATACTGTCAGAAAGTACTGTTAAATAAGAGTGTGTTTGGATCTAGAAGGGTCAGGTGTAAACCCAGCTACTAATTCCCAACAAGTATGAAGAAGCATATGTCGTGTCATCCCCCCCATACCTCTCAACCACAACCTACCTTGAATGCCATAGAAAAGAGCATTGTGACCAGCACATGGTGCCAAAATTTGAAGAATCCAGAGAGAGAAATAGCCATTTGAGCTCTAAAAAGTGTCAATCCAGAAAAAATAAAAGCTCCAGTAGCTTGAGGACTAGCAGCTTCCCAACAGTAGACCACGTTGACAGAGGTTGTGGTGGGTGGTGCCGCTTCAAACCCTGCTACTAAATGTTCCAATAACATACTAATTCCATGTATGTACAAATGTACCTTTATGGACCAAAGAGGCCTGTGTGTTTACTCAAAGTGCTATAATTCAGATTTTAGTACTGACACCATAATACACGGACCAGCCTTTAAAACACACTCCCTATTCTACAGCTAAGAACTTCATTGTGATTTAATGGTTATATTTTCTTTATTATTTTTGGTCATAGGTTTTGCCCAAGTTCCTGCATTAAAAAAAATTGCACGTTAACATTCAATCAATTTAATGATTATTTTACCTTGGTTTACAATTTAGTATTTTAATATTTTTCTTTTAATATTTGTTGTTGCAAAAGTTTTTAGCAGGAAAGCAGCATTTAAATGAAGCCTAATGTTGCCTTACACAGAAATGACTAGTCTAGATAGCCTCGCAGCACTTTGGGATTAAATTATGACCATGTCATTACAGTTCAGTTCAAAAATACATTATGCATAAAATTTTATATATAGATTTTAATTCTCATGGCATATGTGAGGATCACAAACTGATTACTGCTCCATTGTTCTTATCAAAATGTTCAGGAAGCTGATGTGCAGCATGGACCTCCAAGGCGTTAAGCAATCCCATAATGGTTTCAGTGACGCTCGGCATACTGATCTGCACAGGCGGTCCGTCACCAAAGCCCTATTTTGAGCCAGGAAAAACCCTTGAGGCTGTGCCAGACACTGGCTGATGTTTCTGCACTCCCTTGGTCAGCACAGGCTGATAAAAGTCCACACTTATAACATAAGTGGAGTACCTAATGTCACTAAACCCAATGTATATTCTACAGGAAAACCAAGGGTAATTACTCTATAAATAAAAATAGTGATATTTACAGACACAGACAGGTTCATTTACAGTAAAATGGGAAATACACATATATACATATATATTTATATTTAGGGCAGCATGCAAACCAAATCAGGAACAAGGTGAGAGGCACAAAGAGCCATAGAATGGCCGGCATTGTGCAGGCCAAGAAAAAACTGGACAAACATATTTAGAGGAAATGCTCAATATAGGACAAATGACCAGCCAACTGCTATATTTGTCCCCACATCTAAGTTCGGCTGTTCCTACGAGTGTGTGTGGTTTCAGGGAATGAGTGTGGTTTCGGTGAGGCTGCCGACTGAAACTGTGGCACTGTTTGCACACACTCATCACCATCATGATGACAAAGGCATACTGCCGAAGGCCGCACCTGCAGCCAAACGAATAGAGCCCCGGCAGTTGATGTCACACAAGTCTGGCATGCAAGTGTCAAAATCAAAACACCGCCATATTGGCAGGAAAGCGCTCTGTTCAAACTACTGTCAGGGATCTCGCCGCTTGCAGCTAAACGAATGCAAATGTTTCTCTGAGATCTGGTGGATAGCTGTTGTGCTCTGGGATGCCAGAAGGATCCTGGAGGACAGGATTCCCAAAGATCCTGAACAAAGACAGAGATGGATAACTGCCACAAAACACGCAAGAAGTGATTACAAGATAACAGAGCAGTGGGAACCTGCAGGCAAGCTCTGCCATTAACACAATGACATGGTCGACTGAAACAAAAAGACTGGCAGGGAACATAGGACAGAGGTTTATATCTTATTTTATGTGTTTTATTAGCCACCTTGTGATTAACAGGTCACTGCCACAGCTTTGTCTGGTCTGGGTGTTGTACTGGCTCTCATCTCACAACTTCAACACTTAATGAAAGTTAATTACATCTTAACTAGAAAAGCACTCAGAGAGCGTAGACCTCTGCCGAGGCGGTGGTAGCAACGTTTTATTTAAAAATAAAGAGGCCAAAAAGTTTATTTTTTTCACCGGGGCTTGTTTGTTTGTTTATCGGTTTGCAAAGTAACTCAAAATGTTATGGACGGTTTTTGACGAAATTTTCAGGATTGGCCGGAAGTTGCCTTACTTAAAACCGATTAATTTTTGGTGGTGCCATTGAATCGGATCTGATCACGAGTCACGACCAAAAATTAATCGGTTTTGAATTAGGCCACTTCTGACCAACCCTGAAAATTTCATCAAAATCCATCCAGAACTTTTTGAGTTATTTTGCAAACCAACAAACATACAAACAAATAAACAAACAAACAAGCAAATCCCGGTGAAAACATAACCTCCTTGGCGGAGGTAACTGACCAAAGAATAAAGATTTTGGGACCCAATAGCAGATGTTTGGAGGCTGAAGTTGAGATAAAGACGTTTCAAACCAAATCACTACCAATATGTCAGAGCAATGAGTACAAGAGCCAAGGAGAAAAGTGAAATGAGGAAGCTAACATGAACATGTGCGGTAACTCTGCATGATGTAATAACATAGTAACTCTGGATCAATACTAACACTGTTGAGTCTGATGCATCTGGCTGGACTGTGCGCTGGGTTAAGCAGGATACAGAGTAAAAACAGCACATCCCAACCTGCCTTTATTTCAAGCCACGGAAAAAAAAGGCACGCCATTTTTTGTGGAAAAAGCAGCTCGGATACAAACCATCCAAATACAATGAGCTCTGCTGGGCTGTAAATGCAAGCCAATCTGCTTGGATCTCAAGGTGATGTAATGCGGGGAGAGAGCAGCCATATGTTCTCTTATTTCACCAACAGTGAATCAACAGACAGGGGTGAGGCAGCATGCCAAAGAGGCTACGTGTCCAAGAATCTGTGTCCTCCACACGGAGAGACGGGGACAAGCTAATGTTACTATATGCAACCTCAATATTTTGACACATACTCACGATGCAAAGCCAGCGATACTGAGCTCTACCTGTAGGTACCGGCTGAGTCAGCAGTATCTCTGCGTTAAGCCAAGCGATCTACTGGTGCTGCAGTCTCAATAACAGGAGAATCATGGGCAACACACCTACTGTGGGACATTGATGACACTGTCAAGCAGAGGGTGTGATGGACGCACCGTGGTGTGGACATCAGTGTGGTGGTCTCTAAAATAATTTATCCTCAGAAAGCAGCTCTGATAGCTGTGAGTTACCTGAGTTACTAAGAGCAGAGGACGTTTATGTGGGTGCATTTTGTAGCGTATAATTTTGTGTGTTTGTCCACGAGGTGATTTGTGAATGAGAACTGCAGCTGACAGGCCTTCTGCCCAACAGGCTGCTCCATCCACAGGGGTCACACAAACCAGAGGCCCTTCCACCTCGTGGAGCAGCCCAAGCTGGGCCCATACGCTCGCCTCCAGGGTCACTGACGGCATCCAACCCCTTCCAGCAGCTCAGCCAACGGCCAAACACCTCGCACACAGTGCACACATGCTCCGATTCCCATGCACCTCCACACACACATTCTGCATGTAAACACAACGCTTAACACCCGAGCATACGGCGTCCATGAAGCACACGTGCAAGCTTTTTTGCCAACACGCTTGCCTTTGCACATGGGCAAGCAAATGCCTATGTGAGGATGTAAACACACACGAGCCAGTGTATCCTTTCATTAACGACGATGAGAGTCAATTTCCGCTCCTGTCGTCTTGGGCCGGCTGCCAGAGGGCAGGAGATCTGTTCGCTTATGGCTGTTTTGACATTTAAGCTCATGTCTCTGCTGCTGGGGGAAGTCCTGATGATTGATGAGCAGGGCCACCATAGAGTCCCCTGCTCCACGACTAGCTGGGATGTTGTCATCCGTACCTATGCGTGGAAGTATGCGTGTGCGCTATTATACATCCTTACTCGCATGTGAGCGCCCGATACATGACACATCTTAAATCATGGACACAAGGTTCTACACAAGTACTCTATGATTTATTGCTGCTGTAGTCGCTTAGAGTTTAAAAAATAGTATGTTCCAATGAGAGTAATGCAAGTTCAGCATTATGTACAGGAAGCACTGCCTCCTATTATAACTGTAGGGGAAGGTCAGAATTAATGTAGAGATGTCCTGGACTGAAGCATGCTTGGATACATACAGATTTAATTTTTTTTCCTGATATAAAAATTAGAACAAATATTAACAATAATAAATAATAAGGTTGTGTATTGAACTTCAATAATTATTTGAGCCTGTGTCCAAAGAAAGGAGCAGATATTTAATCTGCAACAAATTATATGATTGATTTACTGTTTTTCTAGCCTGGGCCTGCCCATACTTCCTGTGACGCTGCACAAAATTTCGCAACCAAGTCAGTCTGGCCAAGTGGCCAATCTCTTCAATTTCAAATCTCCCCAGGAATGGAGACAAATGAAAATCTAGCATTTCCAACGGGTCGACTGAGGTGTGTTTAAGGCAATGACGCACTAGTTCTGCGACCGGAAACCTACCTACCTCCCTGTCAACATGACAAACATGAAGTAGCAGCAAACTTTCGTCACTATGCATACGTCAGAGGAAAGAGTGGTCTGACTGGTTGAAGCTTCGTCCAGTAGCAGACAGAGGCATTTGATAGACGCAGGTTAAGCCCATCCTTTGAGAACTCTGTTTACAAGGCAGCTTAGCCAGACTACGCTCACAGAGCTTTGTAGTCACTATAGCCAGGCTACTGTTTTTCATTTCATTAAGATAAATTGTTTACATATTATCAAATGTGTACGCAAAAGTATTTTCAATTGTCATATGATTTGCAGAAGAAGGGAACGGAAGAGAGTGGCCTAAATGATTTTGATAAAATGCTGATCATGTAGCCCAAGAACTATAAATAACTGAGAAATTAACAGGCAGAATAATTAATAATGAAAATAATGCTTAGCTGCAGCCCTTCCATAGAGTATTAACAACTGTAAAGTCATGAAAGTTGCTTAAATCCAGGAATTTGAAACACAAACCGATACACCTAATTCAGGATTTAGTCAACAAAGTTATCCAGATAACTGTGAAAACTGTGACAGTCTTAGATTACTAAATTCAGGCAAAGTTTCAATAAGGCTGCTATAGTGTTTGGAGCAACATTTGACACTTCTTTTGTGTTTTACCACGGCCTTTGTTTTGGATTTGGTAAATCAAGCTAATTTGTACAACATGTCGCCTCACCACTGAAGATAAAGATTTTCTGAGTGGCCACACTCAAAGGCGAGCTTGTAGTCGCACAATTAATTATATATAAATTATATATGAGTTGAAATATGAGCATAACACTGCATACTTTCTGATGGCCCTCACTTGTAGGCAAGTCATTCATGCTGTCTCACACTTTTTACAAGGGCCCAACCAATATTGATTTTTTTGAGGCCGGTACCGATATTGATATTTAGCAGAAAAAAAATCAGGTTAATCATCCGATAATAATTTTTTATGTTTTTTTTTTTCAGCCCTTTAACACTTGGAACAACAATATAAATTGAAGGCATAACAACATTTCTCTACAACTTTAATTTTACAACATTCAAGAACAAAGAAGTGAACTTTGTGTCCAAAATAATGTGCAAAATTGCAGTAAATCTGTGAAATAAAATTATCATGTAAACATAAAATGAGTTAAAATGAAATATATTTCTGTTATCTGTTATCTCAGCAGTCCTCTGATGACCTTAAAAAAAGCACATTTTCTCCGCTCCATCATTTTTGTTTAGAATATAATGGTCACACAAATCAGTTAATCCAAACACGACCAGTGAGCAGCCAGTATGTTAACGTTGCCCACAGAGTCAAATTAAAAGTGACATGACCTCATGATGGTTACTGTGTAGAAGAATAAACGACACAGACGTTATTCAGTTTAACTTTCTGGCTACATTGAGTAAAGTGCGTTCACACCAGACGCGACTGCATTATATAAAGTGAAGGAGTCGTAGTGCAGACTGCTACAGGTGGTGCTCCATCTGCTGGATAAACAGTGCTAGGACACCATTTAATGCCCACACTTTTTAATGAAAATAATCAGTGTTTAATCAGCAAAATTCAAGCCAACACTGATTATCTCAAAAAGGGCTATAATCGACTGATTAAATCAGCCATCCGATTAATCAGTCGGGCCCTACTTTATACAAAAAGTGACAGAAGAGTTTGAGAGAGAAATTCAAACCCCAGTCTCCCCCTGTTCCAACACCAGAAAGCCTCAGACGCCATTCAAACATGTGACAAACATATTGACTCCTTCAGGTATCTCAAACAAGTATCACACTGAAACAGCACAAGTAACAAGAAACAAAGGATACCAGCCCCAATATGGTTAATAATAAAATGAAACCCATTTTTGTTACATATTTCCTGTCACAAGTGCATTAACTTTGTCCTCAAAGGATTCAGACTTCCACATTTTCTCCTGGGTAAATGTTATTCTCTGTCCCACCTGGAAGACTAGGGTTCATATTATATATCTGCTTGGCACGGTCCCTCTTGGACCAGTGACATGGACAACATCAGTGAGGCTGTAGTAGTGCCCTCACTTTTAACCTGCAACCAAGGACGCAGAAATGACTGACGTCTGAGGGATGAGGCGCCCGCTGGTGACTCCATAAGAACGAGCCGCATGAATATCAATGTTGTCCTCTCCGGTCCTGCTGCCCTTGGCTGAACAGAGGGACCTTTGACAGGGCCATGGCAAAAACCGAGAATGCATGGCATTTCATAATGCAACAGCACGCAGTGGGACTTCATGACACGCTCCTGGACTCGGCACATCACGCAGATGTTTACCATACCACCACTGGAGTGCTATGAGCCGGACAGTGTTAACTCTGAGACTGGTTGCTTTTTGAGCCGCGCTGCTTATGTCCAGTGTCAAGAAACCACACAGACCATTCTGACCTCAGTGGAAAACACAGTGAAATCCATTTCGGTATTGAGCCTATCAATGCTCCCACTTTAGCACCCATGACACATCAGGATTGATAGAGGCAACTCTACAGGGATCCATAACAAACAAACAGGAATGTCAATAATGGCGATGATGATGATGATGGTTTTGTTTATGCTTGATACACTGCAAGACATGTCAAGTATCCAGCTTGGTAAGTTCCTCTGGATAAAAGTGCTGGTACAACATACTGTATTTCATCTATCTCTGGGAAATACAGATGCACAGCAAGGATGGATAAAAAGGGAATTTAAGGTTGCAGAGTGAAGTTGAGGCACTCAAAAGAGCATCAAAGACAGAATTGCTAAAATTAGTGCAGCAGAGGTCAAAATATCCTGACCTCCCTAATCTCGTCAGGTTTCTATATTCTAAATTAGCATCTTGAATTCCTCAGTTCGCATAATGCAACTCCAAAGCATCGACATCATCAGGGTTATTTTTTTCAGACTTTGAAAAGCTTCCTGCACAGCTACAGAAAACGTAATTTGGCCATTTTTTCAGGGCGAGCAGAGATCGTAATGAGTGCTCCTTTAAATGTGTCGATATTGAAGACACAACTGACAGATTTACGACACAGGGAACTTATTCTGCGCTTTGAAAACATACATGAGGTCAATGTCATCCCGACCAGCCAGTCTACAGACAATAAATGACAGGCGCTGTTTCCTGTTCATCATCTGGGTCATGACTGATGCAGGTACACAGCATCAAACCTGACTGCTGGGACATGGAGTCGTGGGTTGTTATGTCCCCTGAGCATCCTTCCTGTAGTGAAGGACAACTGAGAATGAAAAAGATAATAAACATCCACAGTCACAGCCACCAGCTTTGCCATCCATGGAGCCTATGAGGAAAGAAATTCCCTGAAGGTCGCAGTCTGACAAGAGAATGCCAAAAATCTGACCCCATGTTGACGCAAAGAGTGAGACAGCAGGATGGACAGAGAGGAAGCCTTCGTGCACCACAGACACTCAACAGGCTTTACTGTAACAATGAAATCACTTAACTCTGCTGGCCTGAGTCATTGTGTTTAATCCTACCACATGAGAACAAAACAATCGCTCAGGTTCTTTATTTCTTGTTTTTACAAGACCCATTTTGTGTTATAGTGAGGTATGTTTCGTATCAGCTGTGTACGGCTTATGCCTCACTAAACAAGCCAAAAAATCAAAACATAAAAAATATCAACATAATTAAGAATTTCAATCACTTATAAGGGAAAAAAATGTGAAATTTTCTCTTCTTTTGTAAGGATGTGCTGCTTTTGTCTGTTCTATATCACTGTAAATAAAAGACATTTGACTTCAAGATTGTTGTTGTTATTTGAGTGAGTTTACATTTCATAGATGTAATAAAATTAATGATCAATAGATTAATCAACAATGAAAATATGCAAGCTGTAATCATGACAATAGATGAGTCATATTGATCAAATGAAATGTTGTGAGCCTTTGGAGAATTAGCTTATTCTAAATACTGCAGATGAACCAATCACATTCACACTGAGGGAAAAAATGCTTTGTTGTATCAAGTGTTTTTGCAGCAGAGCAACGTTGCAAGCCACAGCTGTCCTCAGATGCCCCCTAATCCAGCAAACATCATTGCACTGAGGAGTGTTTTAGGGCTGCAGAGCTCATCCTGTACAGTAGGTCATTTTATTACTCTTTGTAGGCACATCATCATGCATGTGTTTTTTTTTTTATTTCAACCGAGATAGAAATAGTAAACCACAAGGGTTACCGAAATCCACTGTAACATGGGATGCTACAGCTTATTCCCTTTGGCCACTACACTGACATCCAAATAAGTCCACCAATTCAAACTCAGTTGTCATTATGTAATATTGATCCTGCAGCCACAAAAAAAAGAAAAA
This sequence comes from Synanceia verrucosa, assembly GCA_029721515.1. NCBI lineage: Eukaryota > Metazoa > Chordata > Actinopteri > Perciformes > Synanceiidae > Synanceia > Synanceia verrucosa. The sequence continues at coordinate 10,758,198 of CM056567.1, read as the reverse complement.
TCCGCCCCTGTTTCTCACGCATGATGTCATGTTGGATTCCTTGTAAGCAGGTTATGCAGAAATGTCCGAGCAGCAGGAAGACATTATGCAGGCAGTGGAGCCGATAGGTTTCGTTTTCTGTTGCATATGAAAAAGCATCGCCAAAGTCCGTTATATTAATCGTATATTTATGTCTACATGTGTTTCTCAATGAGCTAAGCTGAGTAAAGAGCATAAATAATAGGATTTCTTACATTGTGAAGGTATATTTGTTAATTCGGCATTCATAAATTCAGTAATTTTGGATCTTTCGTACTGGTTCTCCCCATTTTTTGAATGGAAGTCGGTTTGTATAAACGGGGCGCAGAGCGGTGATGTAGCCCAGTAAAACACAATAAAAACCCATGACCCAATATGATACATACCTGTTTATAACAGCCTCATTTTGGGTATTTAAAAATGATGTAGCAGCTGGGTAACAGGCGACAGCTGCAATTATATGAGACACATAATACCTGAATCCCAGCACTAAGACATATCGATTAACAAAACACTTGAGCAACGTAGAGACAGACCCCTCCAGCTTTTCTACATACATAGTAGCCCACCAGGTCTGCCACTACAAACAGCGTCAAGCTAACAGGAATAGCCAAGCATCCAAATGAAGAGTTTTCAAAATTAAACTGCATCACAAACCCGAACACCTGTACTCATTTCACTGTTTTATCATTAAGTCATCTATGTACTGTAAGATAGGTATTTTAACATCACCTTAGCTGTTTTAAACGACCAGCTGCGTCCAGTATTATACCACGACAAGAGACAAATTCAAGGCGTTTATTTTGAATTGACATTACTACACTTCCTGTCTCGTGTCTGGCTAACTTGCCGCAGCTCACCACCTCCTCCTCCCTCTCACAGACAATGAATGAAGCCAGTTTTTGGGAATGGGCAAGCCCCAGGACCAGTTCAGGTAGCTTAACAGCCTTCTCACATGTTAGCCCAAAACACTGCAGAAACAGGACAACACTGCCTCTTAGCTCGGGTTAAGCTAACGTTAGCTAACATTTATTACACCGTTCCTAACAAATAGCGACAAGTAAAACATGCTGAATAATAATCCCATCTCTGTCACATCATGCAAGATGTTGCAGTAAAAGAGCGAGACAAAATACATGTTAATATTTCCAAGAATAACGGGCACCATGTATGAGCTTACATTACCTGCAGGATGCTGAACTTCACTTCTCTGCGGTGCGACCACGGCTCCTCAAGCTGCGTCAAGTATACCGAGCGACAACGAGACGAGACAGGAACCACTCAGATATGACCTTCAAAATAAAAGCGGAAAAGCGCACGCATTGGGGCGTTGACCAAGAAAACGCAAGTGAATCTCAAATACTAGAGCAGCATATGCTATTCAATGTCATTGAGTCAGCTTAGAAACGTATATATCTCTGTACATTGTGGTATAACTAAAACCACATTCAACTGTTTTCAGCCAGTGCGTCGTGTTTTGATGGGTAACGGTTACACGTTAAACCGGAAATGCACGCCATATTTAATTTTAGCTAGCTTGAGAGTACAATGCTACTACTGGCATCTTCAGCAGCACCTCGTGTAGTAGTGCCTCAGACAGTAATAATTACACTAATTTACCATAACACCTCCAGCTGTTGGCAAACCTGGCTTTCTTACTTGTCATCATGGGTATATCAATGTAGGTCTTTGCCTCGTATCATAGCCTGCTGTGTTAGCTCGGTAGTAACACTGGCTAATAACGGTGCAGATGCTATGCTGGTGTTAGTGGACGGAAAGTTGATTCTGCAATTTTCCACCACTGGCATCACGTGATAAAAACCTGTCCATTGTCACTATTATTCTAAAGGTAAATAAAAGCATAAATCACTGCCTTGCCCTAATTTAAGACTCATCAGGTATAAAGACATCCATACTGTTTTATTACTATTATTACTACTGGCTTTGTTATTATTATGATTTTCCATTGTTTGTCTTGAAAGATGGAGCACAAGTATAACATGAACATTTGAATATTACCGTTTAAAATGTGGACTGTGTCCTCCTGGTATCTGCACACACCAGCCACACCATATTCCAGTGCATTCTGACCTGTGATAACAAGTGTGATCACACAGCTGTCTAATGAAGACTACTGGGGCTGCCCACCTACAAACATTCATGTGCAATGGCTCCTTTTAGCTTGTTTTTCTACCTGGTTGCCATGGTGCTTCAAGCCCTCAAAGGTGAAGGGATGCAGTTGCTGTTGATGATGCTGAAGGTCCCCCAGGACAGAACCCAGAATAACAAACCACAAGAGGCAGAGGAGCATGGAGAGCCATTGATGAGAACATCATCCTATAACTGGCTTATGCAACTGATCAGTGCCTCAGCCACCGTTATATAACAGCATTAGGTCAGCCTGCTGCTCACAGCTGGACTGGGGAACTACCACTGACTCTGCCACCCATAACAATGCAGGACAGATCACAACTTGGCATGCAGCTACTGTTCATAGACAGCCTGAGTGCCAGGATGGTGCAGGGGTGTCCATGTTGTTGCATCTAATGTCTTTAACGGCTAATTGTTAAATCCTGCATGCTCAAATAGGCTGCATTTCTGGTCACAAATTGGGCTGAGAGATTACAGACATAACGGGTCACTGTGCTAAAATAACCTGCTTGATGATCTGTATGTCAACAAAGAGAGCGAAAACTGGCTCTGATTGGATCCTGATGTCACCATTTTGGCTTAGCTCGCTGTTATGATGGGACAAAAATGAACAGTTTCACCCAAAGACTTTCCTTTTAATAATGACAAAACTTTTGTTATTTTTGACTGCAGAAAAAATGAACTGATTTGCAGTTAAACAGAAAAAACAGGATGGATTGGGTATGGTTTGGTCCACTTTGACTGTCAGTGATAAAATAGCCCAACGATGGTCATCCCATTCTTATTCAAATATGCCATTGCTAATATAGCTAATATTGGTACATCTGAATTGATGCGCAGAGAGGCCTACTGAGATCCAGCCACTTCAAAATTTGTATATTTCAATCTCTGCTGATTTGATTTTCTCCTATGTAACCATCACTATAGTTTCATTCATCAGACCATATTCACCTGCAAAAACAAAGCTGCTCCATACAATGAGTTTATCTATACTTCTAAGGAACTATAATGACTCATAAAGCAAGTAAACTGGTTTTATCTGTTTGTAATATGCAATCATAATAACGGGAGGGGAAGTCACATATGGAAGAGAATAATATATTAGCACTGTGTGGGTAGGAATGCGTACACTAATGTTACAGGTGGAGTGTCTGAGATTTGTCACCAGATGTCCAAACACAACTTTAGACACCTGCCAATTTGTTATTCTTTCCCAAGTCTTGAGTGAATATTGTGTCATATAATGAAATGTTCAACCACATGCTAATCATGTGATAGGGAAAAAAACACATTCCCTCTACATTACTTGCCAAGTGTGTGTGTGTGTGTGTGTGTGTTGGGGGTGGCACAGTGGGGAATCCTGCATCAAAAGAACACAGTAAATCACATTTTAACAGGGTCATGTCATGTCTAATATGTAGAAAGTCAAATTTGATGGAAAACAGCCCCACCTAGAGGACAGAAGTGTTACCCACAACATAATTACAATATGTTGACTTTATTGATTATGAGGTGTGAACACATGGACTATATTGAGACAGCCATTTTACACTGAAAAACAATGTCCCAAAACGCTTTCAAAGATATCAAAAGGCGTGCAAACTATAAGGCACACTTGATATAAAATTGGGCAATCGAACAAAGCTGTGTTGCAAAAAGCATAACTATTACTACAATGAAACCAAACTGATGAAAAAAACACTAAAATCTAAACATTAACTCCCCAGAAGAATCATTTAGGTGCATTATATAAGGCATGTTGTGCTCTCAATTACTGTATTTGTGAACCTGAGGTGGAAAAACTGCAATGTGTGATTAAAGCTCAACTCAAACAACCTTAACTTCAAATTTAAATTTAAATTTTAAATTTAAACTTGAGCCACATAAAACATTCTGGCAATGTGTGCATGGCTTTGGGTGAAAAAAGAAAGCACATTACCATTTTATTCTCCAATTTCAAATGTGGAGGTGCAAGCAAATCAAATAGTCACTTTGAGGCTAAAGCTAGCTTTCTTAAAAAACAGGTGCAAATTAGCAACAGGCTACCAGCCATAGACTTGACAGACGCTGTTTTTAGCTGAAGTCTCTGTTGGTGAGCACCAGCGGGGCCACCAGGGTCCAAAGGAAGATCGCCAAGCCGAGCCAGCTGGAGCCGATCTTCACCCACACCGCTGGCATGGTGCTCTGCATGACCTGGTACTCGGTGTCTGGCCTGATGAGTCCAGAACAAAAATCAGAGAGAAGTCAGTGTTGCAAAAAAAAAAAAAAAAATCTGCCTATCTGAAGGTGTTAGCCAAGAACAATTAAAAAACAGATACATACATGTACCAGTTGGTAAGAGTCATCATGATGTAGAGGGAGGCCAGAAGGAGGCTGAAGTGGAAGAAGGAGTAGTTGTAGGTGACCCCATCCTCTTCATTGTCCACGGCCCGGTGGAGTCCATCCTCCCCTGTCTCAGACTGAAAGTTTTTGGTCAGGCCCTGACCCTCCTCCGTCTGCATCAGCTTGTTCACCTGGGCGTTGTTGGAGGAGCGGATACTGTGACGATCAAGATCACAAGACGTCACGTTGGCATACAGTGACTGCATCTGAAGTAAACAAAGCTGACAATTTCTTGTTGATCAAGGATGTTTTCAAGTTGTACTTGAGCTTCAATTTTTATGAGTGATAATAGACCTTCATGATTCTGGAGGAGGTTTTGTTGACTCAGGTGGACATGGATATGTACATGTATGCTAGGGGTGAGGAAAATAATTGACTCTTCAGCTTTCTTTGTTCCTTCAAGTGACTGCATTTACCTTCAGCACTGTTAGAACATGAAACATGCTGAACTTTCCCTTTAAAGGCAGGCAATATGAGCACAACGTGAAACCATGCAGCTTCCTTCACCTCTTGTCAGTTAATTTCTTTTTTCTTTTATGAAACCTGGCCATCAAGGATTTCACAGTCCAAAAGGCTGCTTTTATAAATGTTCTCCTTTAATTCTACAGTATGGAACTTCCACTGGGTTCCTTTGGATACTTCTCTTATTGGTAATTAAATGGGCTGTTGTTGCTGTTGTTGTTGTTGTTGCTGTTGTTGCGGTATTCCCCTGCTTGTATTATATTGGATAATTTTGTAAAAGTTGAACAATGTTGATATTTATCAAATGTAAAATACTTCTAAATAAGATTTCTTCATGATGAAAGCAGCATACTATATTAATCTCTTCAGGTGGAGATGTGTGCTTCCTGAGAGCTGACCTGCAGTCAGTGATGCATGTATAACTTAAACTATAAACGTCAGCAGTCACAGTAAAATACCTGGCATAGAGAGTGCAGAACAAGAAAATGATCAATCCCACGATGCCCTGTGCGTCCCACCACTGGGTGTTTCCAGGGGCCAGGGTAGGAGCAGGTCCTGGCGGTGGAGTAGCAGTAACAGGCTGCACCAAACTCAACAGACTGGGGTTACACTTCCTGTCTGAGGTAGGAAACAGAAAAGAGCATTTAGTAGAGCTAATTTAACTGCTAGGTCAAGTTCTAAACAAAAGGCTGTAGTGTTGTGACTTACTGGGGTTGTTGCTCATGGCTGACCAGGTGACATACATGGTGTAAAGGGAGATGAAGGAGGCCTGGAGCAGACCTGAGCTGGGCTGAGCCTCCTGTGGTGACACGGGATGAGACAAAAGAGACAGCTAAAGGTCACAGCTAGGACAAATGTAAATTACACATGAGCTGGTCTCCTGGATCAAGCATCAATTAACAGTTATCACTCAGTTCTTGCTAATATATAAACATCACTGGTGGAGTAATACATCAGGATTAGGACATGAACATTCTGTAGCTTCACTTCTGATCATAGTAACACGTCTTCTATTACCTGAACTTTGGGCAGAATGGACACAATGGACACAATGATGCAGAATATGAAGTTGAGGCTGATGAAGACCTTGTGCTCAGTGCAGTCGTCAGATTGTGTATAAAAGACGTAGAAGAGCACGACGGCAGTAAAAGCCAAGGCGTAGAAGACGATGGTGAAAAAGAGCAGAGCTGCAAAGGTAAGAGTTAATGTCATGAGACACATCATTAAATGTAGTTTAATCAATGACCCATTTTATGTAGCTAGGAATGATTGCTGGGCAGAAATCATACATTTTAAACTTTCACTTAAATATATACTAGAATAAATGGAGGGAGTGTTGTTCTTCTACCTGCAAACCAAGCCTTGGAGTTTCCATTTTCTGCCCTCTCCAGCCAGGACTGGTTCCAGGAGTGGGCAAAGTCCACCAGCAGGATGAGCTGGATGATGATGAAGAAGAAAGAGCCCACCATGCCAAAGTAATACCACACTGAGACCACACAAAAAGATTCAGGATATGTGTTATGACATGACACTCATTTACAGCACTAAATAATGAAGCAGTAGACACTTACAACATGTGGCAATAGGTTAACATTCAGGTCTGGGCTTCATACCTGCATTAAAGGAACCATCAGGGATGAAGAAAGCTCCCACGGTTATGCCAACCAACAACAGGAACTTGAAGAACCAAAAGCTGAGGAGAAAAAAGTAAAGTATGTAGTAAAGTATGTTTTTCCCTTTTTAATATGATCTCAGAGGTGCAGTCCTTATGTTTGGCCAGCAGAGTACAGCATATCTTCATCATACAGGACTGAGGTACAGAGGCTGCACACTACCAACCCATTCTGGATGGCTCCTCGGGGGTCCTTGCTGTTACGCACTCGGATCATGATGATGAAGAAGAGGAAGAAGAAGCAGGCCATGGCGAAGCACATGCGGTACACTGACTTGTAGCCGACAATGATGTCACAGTTGACCTTGTTTTCTATGCCAGGTATGGATGTGCCGCCAAGACAGAAACCTGGAATCTGAAAGTGTGATGCACACAAAGAAAATAATATGTGGATAACAAGCAAATTAAACTGGGGCAACTGGAATGTTTTTGATGTTGGATGATCCGAAAAAAAAAAATCACTTCTTCTTCTGAGGCTGGTTGAGTCCAGCCGCTCCTCACCATCACTGTTGCTGGGTTACAGACTTATGAAACAAATCTGAAGTATTGTCCAATTTCTTTCTTGAATTGGAAATGACATGGCTGCGAGAGTTCAAAGATACTTGGGCCTGATTATAAAATGATTAAAGGTGCCTTATGCTGTCCAGTGAGGACAGTTAAACTGGATCTAATCTAGTTTTATCTAATATACCTTTTTAAGGTGTTCCTCCATGCCTGGGAGAATCATAATGACAGACACCAGAGTGCCGAGCAGCAGCAGGAAGGAGAAGGCCAGCCGGGTCACAGTGGAGTTGTTTGTTGACGGGCAGCATGATGACAGGAGGCAGGAGGCCGAGCCACACAAACAGGACGCCTGGAGAAGAGACCAGGGAGAGAATTAGCTGGGCATTAATAAGGATTCATAGTTTATGAAACTCAGGGACACGCTCTGGGGTGTGAGATAATCAGGGTAATGCATGCATGGCTTGTTGTAATAAATGCGGTTGGGAGGTAAAAAAAAAAAACAAAAAACACTGTGCCTGCTGTCAGGGCAACCATCTTTCTCCTTTTTCTGCACGCTTCCACAAAGACAAATGCTGATTTACCGACACAGTAATCGGGCCTGTCATTGAGGATTCCTGCATGATTCTGATGCAGACTGCTGAGAGGTGTGTGAAGCACTGAGGCGAAGACTGTAGCCGAGATCAGCCATCCTTCACTAAATATGAGTATGCACCAGAGTACACAGGCCTTTGGTGTAAACATGGCAGCTGTGACAAGAACAGTCTGGTATCTGTGGTTCAGCCTGCCTCGGCAACAAACGACTCTTACAAATCCTAAGGCAGTCAAGATGAAAACTACACGAATACCAAAACAAAACTCCCCTGTTTCCTTAAGAGTATTACAGAGAACTCATAAGATAGGATATGAACAATTACAGTGCTCATACAAACTGCTTTTCACATGTTTTATTTTGCAAAACTGAGAGCTGTGTATCTTTTTTTCAGACACAACAAAGTATGTTTGTGTCAAAAACTGTGAAGGCTTGAAAGCAACATGTCTGCTGGTTTAATTCCGAATGTTAATTTTCACAAGAAGTTTGGGTATGACAGATTGAGGAGTTTAGAGATTAAGTTTATTTTGTTTAATTGAAACAAAAACGTTTTGCAGAAAAGCATGTTTATAGAGTTCTCCAAGCAAGAGATTGCAAAAAATGTGTTGGTTCAGACTGAAACTTAAGTATGATAAAAGTCCAAAATTGCCACTGATGCCTAGCCCTAACACTGAATCACAGCACCAACAACATGAACATAAAACTCTGTAAATAGATCTAAATTAGCCTGCCTGCTTGTGGCACATTTACAGGTTTACCACACTTTCTTGTGTCATATTTGGTGACCTTAATCAACTCAGGAGTATTCAGTGTCTTGGAAATTGTGTCCTTCCCCTGTTTGGTATATAACAATAACATTGTTGTGATTGTGAACTTGTTACATCCTTTTATTTTCATTGTGCAGGTTTTGATTGGAAGTAGAAGAAGCAGTAAGTGTATTCGATCTAAAACCATTTGTCAAACACTTACATACAAAAAAACACAGGGATTGTTATAAAAAATGAAAAAATCCAGTAGCAGTATAAGAGGATGACACAATCAAGGCAACAAGGAAATAACAAGGAAATAGCAACAGAAGAGTGCAGCCCTCCTCTAAAGGGGATGTCCTGACGAGCCTGAGAGAAACCTGACTGTACAAACAGAAACCAAGAGTCAAACCCGGAAACTAAGCCTTCGTAGAAAACACCTGGCACACAGCGTTATATATTCCTCATTTTACTCCTTGACAGCACTTAGTCCATAGCATTAACCCTACATTTATCCTACAAGTTCACTGTATGAAGTCAAAAGCCCAACGCCCCAGCTTTCACACGAAACCATGTCGCAATTCACTTCACGCCGATGTAAAAATCATTTTATAAGTCCTAATGTTTGTTTAAGTTGAACATATTGTTCAACGTTACAAAGCGACCCAAGTTTTCTCAACTTTTAATGTTCTGGTCGCTTCTTTTCACTCGTTAACAGAGCAGGATATATTTCAAATAAGGTGTTATATACGTCCACCAGTGTTTTGAAATGTATGCCGAATTTAACATAATTACTCTTCAACTAATTACAATAAATATAATGTCACATGAGACAAAACGTCTGACCGATACTGGATAATAAACAAAAAACATTAGCTAGTTTCACGTGACGTTGTGTCAAGACCATAACGTAATGTCCTTTTGGGATAACAACGCGTAGCTAAATTAGTCCAGATATTGTATGAAATGCTATGCCTGCATATTAAATGTGGCAACATTACAACAGATAAATGTTAACTTACACAACTGGCGAGGGAGCTCAGTGCCAAACAAGCACCCATGTTGGTTTAATTCACAAATCCAATGAAAGTCGAAGAATCTTGAAAAGTTCAGGAAGAAACTGAGACAAAATGGCGGTGTCAAGTCTGTCAAAAAGAACAGCAGGAAATCCGTCTATTCCCTTCAAAATAAAAGCAATTTGCAACGTATACAGTACCCCATAGACTGTAGACTGTATATAACTATTCAAACTTGACACCAAAAAACTCTAAATTGGTTCCTTTGTACAGTGTTTCCTATTGCAATGTTATTAATGCAGGAGCTGGAAGTAAATTTGTTGCCCTAGCAACCTACTGACAATGATTTATGTATATAACTTCAGCATAACGTAAGTTAGCACATTAAAAAGATGCTATATTTTTACAGTATATTTTATTAAATCCCATTATTATTATTATTATTATTATTATTTATGCATTTTGGGGGGTAGTCAAATTATGAGAAGATATAAGGTGATAGATCCCTAACCAGTTTATATAAATCAATAGATAAAACTCTCTGCCAGCCAAAACCAACATGGTACATGGTGGCTCAGTATTTTCTTTTTCAATAAAGGTTTTGCATTTTAATGCACAAAAAAATATGTCCTTATTTGCATGGCATGGACATATAGGCCTATCTGTTGTAATCAGTATTAATAGCAGCAATATTAATTTGTTATTGTAGCCAATATTATCAAAAAAGTATTCCTTCCAATCTCACCAAGCCAATGAGGTCTGTGTACATTATTATGCATTCTGTGTGGTTAAATGTATTGCAGTGATGTTGTTTCAGTAATAACTACAAGATCATGGCCACTAGCTCCAGATCAGATCAAGGATTACAGATCTAAAGGTGCAGAAGTATAGTGTAGCTGAGAAAAGAATCACTTGGCTTGGTCCACAAATTTATAGATTTTTTTGATTAAGTTGCAATGAGGATAATGTGCAAGGTTTTGACAAAGGATGAAAAACATCTTAATAAATATCGTTGGCCAGTATTGTGACGTCATCTGGAGTTAAAAATGAATGGTGAATTGGAATATTGTATTTAGCCTCATATGTTCAGCATTTGGTGTTTGAAGGTCAAGTTTTGTGCATTGAAACAAAACATATTAACACATAAAACACATAACAAGAAGCTTTAGTTATCAGCTGTTGCTGTAATGTGTTGTTTTTACATAAGCAGTAAGAGATGGTGTTTGATTTATTACTGATAACACAGCTCTGAGTGAGGATGCATTATTGATCACAGCCTGATTGGGTGGATTACAGAGGTGAGATGTTACCATGGAAACAGATGTGTACAAAATGGCTGTCAAGAATTCCCTTGTTGCTACAGTTTGTCTCTAGGTGCATCATTTTCATAAGAACATAATTTAAAAATAACAAAATTTCAGCCGGTCAAGAGAATTTTTTTTTTCTGAATTTGCACTCAAGGATTTTATTGCGTCCGCTGAGGATTTCTTTGTATCCTGATGAGACCCAACTGACTTCTACCATGGAAAATATGAGATTATTCACATTCACACACAAAGTCTACAGTGTCTATGGAATATTAGAGAATAACAGCACAGCCTATAGTTCCTGTGTCTATATAGTTCACAGATGATTATTTTCTTTCCATTCTTCCAAGTTTCACCAAAAGTACTGAACAGTAAAAGACAGTGAGTTTAAAGGAGGATAAACCTGTGTCTGACCTCCAGAGAGACAGTGAAGGGTGAAGGTGTTCACCTGAATAATCTGTGTAAAGATAAAGCTTCTCCACCTCATTTGTTCCTTCAGTCCAAAGAGCAGCAGGCATGTACCACCCTCAAAAGAAACCCCAATCACAGTTCACATGGATGCCGTAATGAGCAGTCTAATGAATTTGATGTTAATCTGATAACGTCTTAATTGCAATAGCATAGATTATCATAAATTAATATTGCATCCCTCGAGGGACAGATGTGGTTTAAAGTGACACTGTGCTCTTTTTTACTTTGGATATTTTCATGTTGTATTGATATCATGTCAATAATTGATTTTCTGTGTCCAGTGTCAGCATAACAGCTCATTTACTTAATGAGGTAAACAAAATTGTATATTAGTGTGAAGGAAAAAAAACCCTGTTGACTGAAACCATTTAGCCTTTGGCGTAAACACGGTTGTCTTACTTTGCAGGACCACTCTGTTATTAAGTGGTGATGTCTATCATACCAGTAGGCCTCCACTGGTTTTCAGTGACTAGATTATAAACAGGTGAGTCCATTTCTGGACATTTGAACGTTTGTGCACCCCATACTAAAAAGACAATGGTACAAACCTCTCAGCAGCAGCTGCAAGACAAAACAGCTCGAGCTACAAAGGAAACTGTACTGTATTGTAATTTCAAAATAAAACCATATCTTTAAAATGTGTGTAAAAAAAGAAGAAAAGAAATTTTCACTGCAGCTGGTACTCTTATCACTAATAACAATAATAACACCAGCAATAATAGTGCCGATTAGTGACACTAAATGTAAAATGTTATGGTGAAAGGCTATTTTCAACTGGAAAATACAGACAGAAAACTCGATATTCAAGAGATAGAAAATGTGCCAATCAACAGTCTTTAAGGACAACAGAGCGGGACAAAATACAATCTAAATCAACAATACAATACAAATCAACAATTAAATCAATAAAATTACAATAATATTGCCTCAATTCAATTTTGTCTGTTCCGGTTTTTTTAAGGATATTATGACTTTCAGAACTTGTGTAATATGCAATAAAGAAGACTATCAACGGAGTGAAAACTGAAATTTTCCCATCTGAGGGATTAATAAGGGAACAATTCTTCTCGTTCGACAGCGCCTGCTTTTATTTTGAAGGCCGGATTCCCCCTCTTCCTGTATCCGGGCTAAGCACGCGCACCTTGACGCTCCCCTGTTGCTGAGCGCGCGGTGAGGTGCTCCTCCTCTGTCCGTGCTCCTTCAGGTGAGCACTCCGCCATGCCGCGGCTCCGTCGGTGTCAGCTGTAATGAAGCCGTGCAGCGCGTCGCTCCGCACGGACTCCCGCACACCCCGCACGTCCTCCTCTTGGTCCCTGCAGAAGATGGTGGCAGGCGGCTAGTTCCAACTTCGGACTCCGTGGGTTTTTTTCCTCCGTGAAGCGCACTGAAAGCTGGTGAGTGTCCGTCGTTGCGCACATAGGCTGACCCTGCAGTCACCTGTCCTGCCCCACAGGTAGCACCACAGGCTGGTTCCTGCTGCTGCTGCTGCTGCGTCGATAAAACCTCCAGAAAGAAGCAGAATAAAGTCTGCTGGCTACAGTGGGTTATTATAGGATGCTTTGAGCCCAGAGCTATTGTCTGAAACTGACAAGAAAGAAACCACAGGAGCTGAAACAACACATCCTCATGTGACTAATTTATCTGCCAACATCAGGTTCAAAACAGGTAGACTGTATAGCTCCAGCCAGCTCCAGCAGGCTTACCTGTCAAGTCCATATGGTCTCTCAGCTCTGTGTGCATCAGCTGTTCACATGAGAGTGACTCCCAGCAGAGAGCCTTATGGCAGCTGGATTATCTGCTTGGCTTTATTATAAAGTGCATAAATTGACCTTCAGATGATGGTCGTGGTGTGGAGCTGTGGTCACATGTTAAAATTACCAAGAGGAGACACATCAGAAAAAATATACTTGTGTTTATTAGTTGTTGTATTTATTGTTTTGTGTGACTTGAGATAAGATGGTTCAGGCAGTATCAGTATCATTTTCCTTAATTAGTGCAACACATGGGGAAATTTTCATTGTTGACAGCAAAGTGGATAGTACAATGTTACAAGCCGGGCCTATACAAAAATAACATCAATAGAAAAGCTGCCAAGTGGAAAAAACTAAGGCGTCATGTATACGGCATAAGTGAATAACTAAGGCATCATAAGAAATTTTGTGGCAGAGACTTGAGATGCTGAAAAACTAAAATGTGAAAATAAGATTTTACATTCTGTAACGCTGAACCGACAGTAGAGCACAGCCCCAGTCTTTATGCTTTGGTGACTGTGGAGCAGCAGAACATGTTTCCAGAAAAGCAGCGAATATAAATTGGTGTTGTGATCTGTCTTTGTGTCGCTGTTACACTCTTTAGGTCTTCTTTAAAGCTTGTTAATGAGTCATCAGTGTCAGGTAAGGGCAGTGAAGTTTTAATTTCATGCTCTCATCCTCTCTTAATTATATCCATGTGGTCTTTTTTTGTGGTCTTGGCATAATTAATTATGCTAAAAAAAATCTGAAATGTCTACTTACGAGATAAACATTAGTTGTTACAGACTGGATACAGGTTCAAAGACCTTTTTAAAACTTCAGTTGGATATACCATACCAACATTTAATGTACAATAAAATATTTAATGCTGCATCAGTTTGTCATGTCAGTGACAGTGCCTATTATACCATTATTATGAGTATTTGTGTCTCATCAGATGCAGAGCAACGTTACCTGTCCAATGTTCACTTTTTTACTCCTGTTTTGGTCTCCACCAACCCCTGAGAAACACTGACTCTTTAGCAGCTAAATGCTAACTCTGTCTGCTGTTTGGTGCTGGATATGTTATGTATTGTACAGTGGCTTCATCAGCATTTAACAGCTTTGAGATAATTTTCTGTTGGTTTGTCATTTGAGTGTCAATGTGATGTTACGTATATAAGAAGTTTAGTTAAACAGTGAACCAGATAGTGCTTCAGCTGGGCTACACAATATATCTAAAATTCACCATCATCACAATATCAACAAGCACGGTATACATATTGCAAACGTTTGAGCTGCAATGAAGTTTTCCATGTGCCAACCGTTGACGCTCTGAATGCCAATATAATCGGCCAATAACTGCCTTAGATGCCCGACCGAGACGGTAAAGAGCAAGGAAATGAAATAAACTTAGCAGCCGTGGTCGAAGGAAGAGGAACGAACACTGATGAAGAGGAACTATTTTGAAATAATTTAGATACAAGAGATGCAACCACAAGTGCTATGTAAGTCATGCCGAACACTCATGGCAACTGCCAGAAGAAACAATCTCCATAGCAACCTGCAACACAACTGCAATCTCCAAAATGCTAAACTGCTGACGTCAAATCCAGTAGCAGCTAAACAGTCCAGCAGACGTCCATTCATCAAAGTTTAGCTGGCGTGACTCCTGATGAGAAAACATCACATATGCTGTTCTTTTATCCATAAGTGTCTGGTTAAGTACTTGTTTGTTTATTTTATAGCTAGTAATAATCATCATTAAACAACGTTATCACATGTTCTCCTAATATCCTGCAGCCTTACTATTTAGCAATATAGACACAAGCTGAGGATCACCCAGATGTGTTGATGGTGCAGGTGGAGCAGCGGTATTGTAGACATGCCATCATATTTGAACTCCATCAGCTAATATCTTGTCATGGGAGGTGGAGCTATGTTGCTGGCGCTCTGTTCTGTCACCGCTGGGTGAATCATCTGACTTCCTATCATCTACTCTCCTTCCTCATCCCATGTCACTGTGAGCTCATGCAGACGTGGCACCAGGTTACGCTCCAGCCACCTTGTCCCAGAGGTGCCAGCCTTTATCAGTAACCTCCTGAACAGCCTTATCTTTATCACTCAAACGGAACAAAGGCTGCCAGTGCTATCAATAAACAGGTAACTGCTTCACCTATAAAATCTCTTTAATCTCCAGTGGCGTCGGCACAGCTGAGCAGCTTATCTTCATCCCCTGTCGAACACTTTCCCTCACTGAAGAGCCCAGACAGACACATCAAACTGGGTTTGACCAATTTGTGATACACAATTGTTTTAGGACTTATATTTTGTGGTTGGATGGGTTTTTTTTCACAACTTCTGGACTGCAAAGGTGCATCCACATAGCCTGGCTATCGTGACTACTTGCTCTGCGAGCGTAGTCTGGACAAGCTGCCTTGTAAGCGGAGTTCTCAGAGGGCGGGCTTAACCTGCGTCTATCAAATGCCTCTATGTGCTACTGGACGAAGCTTCAACCAATCAGACCACTCTTTCCTCTGTCGTATGCATAACGACGGAAACTGCTTGATCCAGTTCTGCGAGCGTCATTACCTTAAACACGCCTCAGTCAAGCCGTTTGAAATGCTAGATTTTCATTGGTCCCCATTTCTAGATGAATCTGAAATCGAAGTGAACAGCAGCTCGGCCAAACTGACTTAGTCGCAAAACTTTGTGAAGCGTCACAGGAAGTATGGGCGGACCCAGGCTAGCATCCACACTGAGCACACAGTGAAAAGTGGCTTTGTGCTATTAGCTTGTAAATTCTCAACTGTTGACCACAAATAGCCAACCATGCGATCATGCAGAGGTTAGCCTCATCGAGTTTGCTGTGCGTGTGGATCTGACGATGGATACGACTGATATCTAAAAGCACCTCAAACTTCCCAGTAACCCACATCCAAATGACTCTTCTGGCTCAAAAAACTAAAAGCTCTGCACACTATCCTGAAATGTCACAGTAAATTAAATTTAACAGAGCAAAAAGCCAGCCCACCCAACCAGAGCTGTGTAAGCAGAATAAAAACTAGTGACAGCCTCTCTGCTTGCCAGAGGCTGACAAACAGCCACGGAAATGGGAACATGCCTGGATTGAGACTGAGGCTTCTTAGGTTAACAGATATGAAAACTCTTAAATAGGCATTTTGATTCGATCAAGCTGCTCTTAGCCACTGCATCTTCCCTATGAGCTGAAAGTGAGTAGAGACGATTGGATATTTCTGCCAAATAACCCTTCCAAATCCAACGACATGAAGAATCAACAGAAATGGCAATTTAATTTTAATATAGGCCATAACATTGCAACTTGAAGAGTGTATTTTGTGTTAGTGTGTCGCAGTTTATGTTCAGACTGTATTTAGATTGTTGTCTGTCTTTGTTTTATTTAAAAAAGGGTTTGTAAACCATGTTTGTGTCTCTCAAATCCAAAAGGATTGGGTGTTGATGCGGCACAAGCATTAAAATCTTGTCCTCACTTCAATAGTGATTTAACCTATCCCTCCTCCCTGCAGACACTTGTAGAGTGTTTCACATGAAAAGTGGATTAGCGCATGTTATGAAAGGAAAGGCTTTTTGAAACGTCTTTGCAGCAGCAAGATAAAAGACAACCAGGTGTCACTTACAATTTTACCACCCAGCACCAATTTAATTCCCATTGATTGCGAGCCTCGCCACTCTGAGGATGGAAGCACTGATTTGCAGAGCTAAATTCTCACCATTCATTATTCCTACGTATTGATCAGTGACCTATGAGAGTTTAGCCCGAGCCAGTGCTTCTGTAAAGCCCATTGCCCTTTACGGTGACCTATGGCTGGCTGCCATTTGGGTCCAGCTACTTTCATCTTTCTGCTATCAAAACGTCAGTCACTGGATGTAGAGGAACAGAGGTGATCTGTTTCCTACAATGCTAACTGTTCTGACCTGAGCCTCTCCAGTCCATGGCCATTTTCCCAGCAGCCCTGGTAAGAGGCAGGGGATGTGGCGGTATAACTCAATAGACTTCCCCCAGCATGCCTCGGACCAGATCTGGGAAAAGGACTGCGGTTCGTCAGTGTCGTGTCTCTCGCTGCCAGCCTCTCCATACTGATTAGATGGGAAAGGGACAGTAGGTGAGATGGGATGTGTCCTCTGTGGAGACAAAGGGGTTATTGTTTTCCTGCGGCATGCATTGAGTCCACAGATCAGTGACCTTTTTCAGACCGCACAATAGATCCAGCCTTATTGTTTTATCACCGTGTGGAAACCAGTCTGCCCTAGAAACACTAGAAACTAGGCACAGCATCTCAGAACGGTTTGTCAGCCTCAAATCTGTAGAGCTCATTCTGTTGATTGTCCATTGAATGGAGAGGCTGTGCAAGGAAGGACATGCTGTTTTGAATCTTTGGGCACCATCAGATGTGGTTTTTATTGATGACTGCCGCACATATGAGGGATTTTGAGAATCATCCAGTTTAGTCAGAGGCAGAACTATACAATATTTTGCTCAACAATGGATAAAAATGATTGAGCTGAATGATATTATATTATATTTGTGATCTGATCAGAGAGAATGATAATTTTCCTATCAGTGTTCTGATTTTCATTTAAAACCATATTAACATTATTATGGTGTATGTTCTCTGGAGTCTGCAGAATATGATATGAAGCCAGAGCATCTCTGCAGCACAGCAATATTTCATTTCAAATTGTAGTTTGACATGTTTAGCCAAAAAGTACAGGAGGCCATATCCCTCGTAAGTCGTAACGATAAAAACCAAAGAGAATTTTCACCCAGTGGTAGTTTCTTTCAGCCAATAAGGAGCTTTTCAGTTTCTTTTAGCTCATTGCTTTGTGTTTTTTGGTCCGCCAAAAAAAGCAGCAGTTTTTCTCACACCATTAGAGCGAAAAAGCTCTGATAAACCTACTGCACACAGCAGCCAGCGAACATAGCAAAGTTAATGACACAGATTTTTGTCCAGATATTGATGCTAATATATTGATATTGATGAAGTACAAAATGTATAATGCATGATGTATGGTGAGTAATGTATGGTAAGGTGAATTCTGACTCTGCATCATAGTTATATGGTTACAGATAAACAGCAAAAAAATGATCCTAAGCAAATTTGCCAAATATTTTCTGGTTCCACGCTCCTTTGAGGATTTGCTACTTTCCTTTGTCTTATGTGATATAAACTTAATATCTTTGGACATAAGTACAGTAATGTGACACCCTCACTGGGTGTGAGGAAGATTCAAATGAATTGGTTTGATTAATGGAGAAAATAATGGGCAGGGGGCGGCACGGTGGTGTAGTGGTTAGCACTGTTGCCTCACAAGAAGGTACCGGGTTCGAATCCCGGGCCCGGGGCCTTTCTGTGTGGAGTTTGCATGTTCTCCCCGTGTCTGCGTGGGTTCTCTCCGGGTACTCCGGCTTCCTCCCACCATCCAAAAACATGCATGGGGATTAGGTTAATTGGCTAATTTAAATTGACCGTAGGTGTGAATGTGAGTGTGAGTGGTTGTCTGTCTCTATGTGCCCTGCGATGAGGTGGCGACTTGTCCAGGGTGTACCCTGCCTTCTGCCCTAAGACAGCTGGGATAGGCTCCAGCCCCCCCGCGACCCTATGAGGATAAGCGGTAGATAATGGATGGATGGATAATGGGCAGGTTATTTCACAGTGGAAGTAGTTGTAGGTTTGATGGAAACAGGCAGGATCTCTGGTGTTCGTTAGTTTAATTCCAGTGAATGCAGCTGGGACAGTACAACCTCTGCTCTGGACTGAGATCACCTTGAGATTTTCCACGATCAGCTGTAGGAAACGTTCAAGAACTGGATGTTAGGCCTTCTCTGTTAAATGTGGACGGAACGACAGGACATGATGTCTGAATGGGAATGAAATCCTCCTCTTTTATCTCTATTGCTTTAATCACCAACACGCCACAAGAGCTTGACACTTGTGCTGAGGCAGGGTGGCAGTGTGTGTGAGTGCTGATTTTATAGCATTTTATTGTGTGTGTGTCTTACTTGCCAGTGAGTGTCAGAGGCCCCTGGGTGGTCGCCAGCGTGCAGAGCGCATCGCTGTTGCCACGACGGGCTAGTTCAGAGTTCCCCCGGGGTGGAGGACGGCCTCGGTTACACTCCTCCAAACAACAGGCTTTGTGCTGAAATATTGATGTGACGGCAGCACACACTGTCCTCCCGGTGTCACACGTATCGGACATGTGTAGATTTATTCCCTCGTCTTTACTGCAGCTGCTGATATATGGATGCAGAAAGCTGATGTACTAGATTTGGACCAGCTGAAACAAGCAATCGATTGTTTGTCAAAGAATAAATCTTTTACTTTCAATTTTCCTGAAAAAATGCAAGGGATTCTCTTCTTGCAACCTCTTGATTGGGAATATTTCTGCTTTTCTCTGTTTTATATCAAGACGAATTCTTTGTCTTTCACCTTTTGGCTCCTCAATACTTTTGATTGAATGGCCGGTCAGATTTGTGATTCTTTTGGTGGATTGTTCATGATTTGATGATATATACTATCATATACTAGTCATTTTACAGGCAGTCCACTGATGCATTAATTGAATAAATGCAGTATGTAGTGAATGTAAACAGAAACATGAACATATTGTATAATACTTCCATTTTTACAGGAGTTCCATAGCTGTTTCTCATCTCACTAATAAATCATGTTTTGCTAAATTAAAGTTGTTGTCTAAATGATTGATAGTTGGCATTAATAGAGTACTCCAGTGGTTTAATATTGCACCTTCACAAAGTTGGTGAAGCCGCAAGAGACAATCATTGCTGAAATCAGAGCGACAGCACATTAACTCTAATAAACACTGTGTTTTTGAAAAGAAGGTCTCACGTTACAAATTAATACTTTAACGATGCTCTTTGGTGGAGTGTTTGCTGAATTACAAGAGAAGCTTGGACAGATTCATAATAGATTGTTAATCTAATTTTATCAGCATGTTTGATCGTTAGTTATAACTGTGTTGTTATTTTCCTTGATTTTTTTTTATGGATTTGGAGGGCTGACAAAATTAGCATGTCTCTAGCTTTGGGCAGTTTGTCAGAGGAGAGTTACTGTCGTGCTGTGGCATGCCGCTGAGTTAACAAGGATTAATGTTAATGCGCTAATTTTGACGACAGCCCTCTAAAAAATAGAACAAAACTTCACTTACTCCATCTTGAAAACAAATGCGAGCCTCATGTTCGCGCATGACGTCACTCACAGGTTACAGCATAGAACTACACTGAGTAGATCTACCCCTGTGGATCGGACCCATTGTCACGATACCCGATGTAGAATATTCTTCAGTATCTGTACCAGCACTGATATCCATATCAGATCGGTGCATCCCTAATGCTGACATCATCAGGGTTATTCTCTCAGCCCAGAACAGCGCCCCCTGTTGACAGGAAAACTGTCTTTGATGCTGTGATTGAACCGCACAGGTAAAGATCAGAGTCAGAAGCCGCCAGTCTCTGCTCACTCTTCCTTAGACTGACATTCATCAGTGTCACATGTGCAGCTCACTGGACAATGTGATGTCCTCAAGTTTGACCTTTCCATCGCAGCACATTAAAAGGTCATTTGTGAACGTGCAGGATTAGGCGATAATCAGTTGAATCAGATCATGAAGTGTAAAAGTCATACACCACCCAGAACAATCTGCTCTTGCTTGACGCTTCATCCCAGAGGTCTTTGCCAGCGCTGCCTGCCAGCCTTTCTTTATGGCTCTCTGTCGAGTGTGCTAATTGCTGTAAATAGCTGGGTGCTCTGTTGTTGTGATTGTCTCTTATGAAACCTGCTCAATCTGTCTCATATTTGGCGACATGGAGGGCACTTTGTCTGCCTCATTTTGTATAATGGCTTGTTGTTATTGCACATTAAACACAGTTAATTACAAAGAGGGCGGATTGCTTTTAGGTGCTGTTTGAAGGGCTGCACTCTTTAGACCCGTCCAGCACTAAACAATATGGCTGAACGGCATCAGTGAGTGCTTGTAACTTCCTTTTAGTGTTGTGGCTCGTTCCAGTGACTCAGCAGCAGATTGACCTCTTGAAAATACTCATTTTTGAAACAATAACAAAACCAACCCTCTCATATCAAACACTCGAACACACTTGATCACCTCATCACATCGCTCTAAATTCATGTGCAACAGCTGTGAGTATCATCAACTCACGTATCATAAGCTGTGAAATAACTAGAGCTGGGACTCTCCTGGCACCTCATGATTCGATTGAATTCTGAATTCAATTTTTGATATATTTTTCCATAAGTGATTTTAATATACATATATAAATCTGAGTTTGGCAACCACTGCTTCTCATTTCAAATCACTGTCATTACATGACAGTGTATGCTATGATATTAGGAGTGCTGCTCCACATGGTGCTTGATACAGTATAAAAACAGTCAAGAGTGAAAAATGAAAACATAAAGTATGGTAGAAATGTTAATGTTTTTAGTAAGTAGTGCTACACAGTTATTGCACATTTTTTGATGTTATTGCACAGTTTTAATTGTTTTGAGTCTTAAATCCTGTCGAGCAAATGGGCGATTGAGTGATTCAGGGAGAATTTAATTCATATTCATACAGATGATTCTCTGAAAGGCCACTCAAAGTAATATCATTGGTGATAATAATGATAAAAAAATATCCATCCTTCAGTTTGCTTGAGAGATTCATGATACTGACTGGTTGATTTCTAATAAAAGACCTGGAAATTTGTTTATTTCAGTTGCACATGCTCAGACCTGCAGCACAATTTTCTCTCTCTCCCTCTAGAGAAAAATTCCCCCCCAGCAATTAATCTACAGAGTAAAAGCAGGCGCCTATGTGTTTTTGTCTGTGATTGCTGGCTTCTGGGACATGAAAGCAGGCAGCTATAATGAGAAAAAGGGCTGCGTGGAAAAGATGGGAGGATGTGCCCAGGATATGTGAGATCTGAAGGAAGGCTGTGATCACACCGTCTCATTAGATCAGTCTCACATTCTCTGCTGCTCAGAGGGGAAAACAGCTTTTTTTAAAAATCAACTGCTGATATCAGAGTCTCGCTTCACCTTCCAGCTTTTGTGCATATGCATGACCTCCTGTGCACCTGTTAATCTGAATGTGACGAGCAAAGCCGTTCCTCACATAACTCGGTAGTTCTGCTCAGCGTTTATCTCATCTCCATATATTTTTGCAACATAAATTCATCATTTTCATCAATCTTCTTTCTATTTAATCAGTTTTAATAGTGATTTATAATCATGCATTTCCTTCATACATCTCTTAGTGTCACAACATTATTTTCATTGCTTCTGCTGCAGTTTTACCAAACTTAATGTTCAAATCCAAACAAAAGATGTCTTCATGAGCAGAACAAAAAATATAATGCAGTATAAAGATAGTGCTTCTTCACTGGCTCCCCTCCTCCACTATATAACAGTCTTTATAATGGTGCAGTTTCCATGGCAGCTAGAGCATGTTAAGCTTTAGGATAACAGTGAAAAAAGTGGGGAGAAGGACAGTGAATAATCACAGGGTATGAGGGACTAAAAATAGCGAGGGATTTAATCCCAGGCATTATTTATTCATCTAAAACGTCTCGTGTCTGTGGCGGCATTGTAAACATCATTTCTTCTGCAGTTCCTCATCAGGCAGCGTGAGGTTTTGTGATCTAAACCCTCCTCCCCGGTGTTACTGACTAATGCCATGATGACTATAGGGAGAGGGTAGATAAAGTCGCACACTCTGTAAGGACATATAGGGGATGGATTAGCTGCGGTGAGGCCGTCTGTTGGATTATTTGACCAATCTATTACTATTCCTACTTCCTTGTTATTAGAAGGAGGAGTGGGACAGGATGTGTAATAGAGAGTAAACATCTCTCTAAATGACATGTTTAATGATAATTCATGTGTTCATGCACTGATTTGTGGCATCCAGACCACAGTGACTGTGTTGAACAGGATGAGAGGCTGAATAGAGGTCAGCCTCAGGCAGCAGCTGGCTGCTCGGCTGGGTGAGACGATATCTATCATTGTCTCTTGTTTGGAGGGAAGAGAGCTTTGGCTGACGTGGCTTTTTAAAGGCCTGACTTTCTTTGTACTGAAGCTGCCAGTTGCTCATATTTCGTTATGTGTTAACCGTTTATGACTAGTTATATAAATGGCCCTTTGAACTGGGTCAAGTTACTGCCACTGACCCACCAAGCATTTTCCAAATTTATTTTTAATTTATTCACTCACCTGTTTGTTTTATTTTTCTGCTTGATTTTTATCCCCTGCTACCCCCCAGTCTGTGCCTCTCTCACCCTTTGTTTCATTATCCTCATAATTACATATTAGTGAGGTTGTATCTAACCGTACGAGTAAATTACATTTTTTTTGTGCGTATGGTCAAACTCCCTCTCTCACTACTGTGCCAGCAACTTGTGCTTCTAATTATTGTTGTACTTTATATCTATTAATGTATTCATATTTATTTTGCTCTCATTCTTGTAATTTCCAAGCATAAGGTGAAAATAAATCGCCAATAAAACAGAGGATTAATGTCATTGCAGCAGCATTGGGAGCCTGTGTGTGTGTTTAGCATCACGTTGCTTTCAAGTTGTACATGAATGTCAGAATTTCCAAGTTTCAAATCAGAACCCTGTGAATCTCACCAACCAGACATAGAATTCATGCTATCTGATACTGACGTAAACAGCAGCTACACATCTGTAAGGCTGGAAGAGCTGTGAGCATTAAACTTAAAGGTTATGACCAATAATTATTAATTATAACAGTAATTGTTTCCCTGGGATGAACCATCCCTGAAGACAAACTTAAGCTTTGAGATAAAATAAAAAATGTGCAAATAATGTAAAATATTTCAAACCAAGTGATTATTGATAATCAGCCTACACACACCCCTCACACACACAGGCGGCATGGCTCAGTGGGTAGTTTGGCCGTCTTGTAACCAGAGGGTTTATAAATACATATGTACATTTACGTTTCCCGGGATTTATGGTTTGATTCAGTACATTTATTATCATTGAATTATAGTTTTGATATTGCACCTGACTTCTGATAGCATATTTTTCAAGCCTGAAACCAATAAGCTGACTTGCGTTTTTGCTATTTTTACATGTATTTTATTGAAAGAATTATTACATTATTATTGGTTTCCTTTGGTAAGGATTGGTGGAGATCAAGACAGGTGTAATTGGACTTATTTTTAATATTAATCAGGTGAAAAGAAACATAAATTCCAAACTGTGTTGAGAATGTGGTGTGTGCTAACACATTAGCTATCAGATACTGATAATATGTCATTGCTGTTTATGTACAGCTGGTTGAGCTGGAAAAAAAAAAAAAAATCACTCTCTACAGTGTTGACAGTACCCTGTGCTGCTGTGGTCAAAATGACCCTTAAATATTGGACGTGAAGGGCTGTCCAGGTTCAGAGATGCAGCAGACATCCTCTGTTAAACACCTTGAATGAACTCACAAGATACAGGAGAGCAATCTCAGCCTCCATGATTATTATCACACAGTGGTCCTGCAATATAGAGGATGTTTCATGTGCATGCTGTGTAATTTGTTGCAGAATTATAGACGTCACTGTGTTAAAATAGCCCAGGTAGCAATTTGCAGCATTAATGAGCTGTTATTTCATTGAAGAGCACTTTTAAAGAAGAGAAGATGTCTCTTTATTCTTTTCCATTCAGCATCTTACACCCTCTCTGTAAACAAGCCTTGAACTCTGACAGCTCTTCCTCTCAAAAGGCTTTTATAGCTCCACCTCGCTGCATAATGGACCTGTAGTTTGTTCCTGTCTCACCGAGCTGGAGTGGACATCACGGCATCTAGGTCAATTTTCTTGACAAGATAATCTTATCTAAACTGTTGTTGGATTATCAGCTAAAATAAACCTGTTGAGTTGACGGGTCACTGCCTGTTCAATGTTTAATCCAGCAGATTAATGAAAGTTACCAAACAGATGTTCTAATTAGGACTGGACTAATGGTGGAGGCTATTATTCTTATTCTGATAGCTGAGCTACTGAAAGCCAATGGTTCATGTTCATTTGTTCATATTTACCCATAAACATACAAAGAGCAACATCAAATCAACATTAGATAAAACAGCTAAAACATTTTTCCCCACACATCATAAATAGGTTTAAGCCAGACTCTAGTTTTATTTTATTTTCACTGATGATCAGTTTGACAAGCCTGTCTGATGGGCCAAAGCAGGAAATGGGTGCAATATTACGATATACATTGTAGTGCGGTATAAAAATATCTATCATATAATATAAGTCTGTGTTGTTTATGTCACAATTTTAACTCGTGGCTACTTGGTTAGCTCTGTGGCAACACTAACGTTAAAGGTACTCTGGTTGTGGTTTAGATACGCTGTGTAAAACACATCTCAACGTCGGAATGACCACTGGATAATCCAAATGTGTCATGCGAGTTCAAAACATGTTCAGACATGAATAAAGACTGTAACTGCAGCAACGCTGCTGCTTTGTGGTAGCATTTTTATGTCACCCGCAAGGACTTGTTTGCAGCAGTTGTAGCTCTGGACTGAACAGAGGTAAAGCAGCATGCAGGATGTTGTGTTGTGTGTGAATGATTTATTAGTGCTTAAAACACATTTTTATTACCAGCCAAATTGCATAGTAAAAGTTTAGTGCAAACATAGTCAGACTTCCAGTTGCTCTCAAAGTAAGCCTTCAGAATAAAAGCATATTGGGGATATAACACGAAGAGACTAAAGCGCAATGGAATGCGAAAATAATGTTACCAGTAATGTTACATCAGAAAAAAATACTATATGGTGTATATATATCATTATCGGGATATAAAATTGGCTATATTTGGAAGAAAAAAAGGCTATATCAGGATAAGAATTTTGTCCATATCGCACAGCTCTATGTGTGGTGCGAAGTGTCCTTCCTGTTGCTGGATTCCTATTGTGAGGCTTTCAGTTCAACTGTGGCCTCTGATCAAGGACAAAGAGCAGCTTTGACACATGGTGCAAAACTGGAACAAATGCTCTGGCTTCCCAGGACGCCTGCTTTCAAAAATCCAACTGAAAGTCCAAGTTTGGTACAGGATGGTTCACTGGAGAGCTGCAGTCAGAGTGGTCATCGCTATCGCTGAGGATGCTGAGGTCACGTCCTTCATATCACTACTTTCATTTGGGGAGTGGAGGGTTAAAATCACCATTCAAACATGGAAAAAAAAACAAATATTAATTTGATATCATCTGTTTCTCTTTGCTAATGTAAGTATGAGAAGAAGTATTTTTGAATTCAAATGCTGATGGAAAAATATTGTACAAAAGTGGCAGTGGTTGTTCATGCTATAAAAATGTGCCAGGACTGTTAGTTTGTCACTGAATTGACGGAACAATATTATTCTGCAATGTTTAGGTTCACATGGATTTGTATTCAAAATATTTCAAACAAATATTACGATGGTTCCAACTATTTTCTTTAAATATATGACATCACTATGGTGGATATTTTAAAGGTACAGTAGATTTTAATATAACAACTTGGATGCCAACAAAACAATACATTAATATAGATGGTCTGGACAGCTTGATAAATTAAATCCTTTTAATAATTATTGAAATAATTACAAAAATATATAAACTTCTTTTTGGTTTTTCTGGTCTGGAGAGTGCATTGGGAGGACCCAGATTCCAATATTTAAATCCCGGTCCTGATTAGACTATTGTAAGGGCACAACATTAAATGTGCAGCAGCATTTCACATCAATAAATGATAGTGGCATTAATTATTAGTAACATGCTGTATGTTTGTCTTGTACAGTAAAGCCAATGCTGCTGCAGGGGACATAGGCTTTCTGGGTTAAAGATTTAAAAAACATGATTTCTGCGGTTGAGTAAAAGCTATCAATCATTTATGGTAATTGCAGGTAGCATGATTAATTTAATGATTATAAGTTGGGCTTCATAAATGCTACATGTGTCAGCTGTAATCAAACACGAAGGCTACAGTTTCATGTCTTTACATCCCCTCCTCTTTGTGCAGTGCTATATATGCTTATGATAAGGTCAACATGTAAACGTGTTGGAGTTATATTATTATAAAAAGCAAATAAGCTACACTTCACTGCTGTGGCTTCTATGAGCTCAGTGACTTTGCTACAACAGAGCTTGAGGCTAACAGATGGCCAACCTGTGGCCCTTATTCTGGAAATCTAGATCTGTGTTATGTGTGTGTGTGAGAGATTATAGCTCCAAGTGCACATTAACTCACATGTCATTCCTTTGTTGAGAGACAGGGATGGGGACTGGGATTGTGCTCCACACAATGGTATGGTTATTTAAAGCCACACAGCACAAAAAAGAGGGGACTGGGAAGAGAAAGTGAGATAGTGAGAGAATGGATTTGAGTCATAATGTTTACCTGCCAGTGGTGCATTTTCTGTAGCATTGCCATAGCAACATGGGCTCGCTTTGTGTGTGTGTGAGAGAGAGAGAGAAAAAGACAAGGGATGTAATTCTGCCTGTCACCAGTGAAGCCGAGAGCTGACTCCCCAGCTGCTGGTTGCCATGAGACCAGACAGACACATCCTCCGCTCCAGTGATGAATCTCTTCTCTTGAAGCTCAACTCACTAAACAGATTAAGTGAATTTTGTCTGACGAGATGCGTCAGGATAAACGGCTGCTGCTGTGCTCTGTGTTACTTGAAACGTGACATATCAGTCATGCCATTAAAAGTCATTCAGATGACTCAGGTCAAAGTAGGAGGCTTATAATATTGTTTAACATGAACGGGACACATTTATGCAACAAGACAAAAGCACACAGACTACTTCTCTAGGAAGACCCAGAAGTTTGTGTCATTTATGTCAATCTGTTGATAATGAGCTACTTTATTACTACTCACTTATTTTACTTTCACATTCTCGCCAAATGGCAAAAGTAGGAGAAGGTTTTTGGTAGATATGAAGATAAGACAATGAACTTTAACTTCTGTTATTGTATGATTTCTCATATCCATTCAACAAATTACTGTTTTGTTGTTGTTAACTGTCATAGACTAATTAGCAAGAGCTACTAGTTAATAGTGTTTCCATTTCAGCAGAGAAAGACTGCACTTCACTCTGATTAACAAGCTTTCACAGTAACAAACCACCTTTGAGTCCTTTCAGGTACAGATGACGCTAACCAGAGAACTCCTGTTGTTGAGCACAATAATGGAGCATCACACCCTGTCCCTCTTTTTATCACAGAGGTGTCCTGAGATGACGGAAGTGGAGCCAGTGTTGGACTTTGCCTCCTCGGGCCGCTCGGGGAGGAGAAATGCTCTGCCGGACATCCTGGGCTCACCGGCAGGTGTAAACCCAGGTGACCTGCCTCTCAAGCTGGCTGAGCTGTCACTCAAAGGTAAGTACACAATGTTATGATATTGATCGGATTGCAACCAACTGAGAACCCCTCCAACCTCCCTTTTTATACTGCAGTAATGTTGTCTAACCTTTCAGAGGCCATCTTCATCATATTTACTGTGCTTTAGAAGCAGCTGGTGGCACCACAGTTTTTCATTTGTGTTGCCAGAGACCTTTGGTGGCATTAAAAATGTTTGGTTTATGTTTCCTGTGCTACATGCAACATGCAACTTTTCTGCTGATAGGTCACCAGGAATGTGAAACAGCACCCTGCTGTGATATGGCCTGGCTCTGGTCCATACATGATGCCAGATACGGCAAAGATTTTGTGATCTATATTTGGGGGAGGAGTTCCACTTGGGAATTGGCTATAACAGGCCAGTTCCATGCCAGATTTATCCTAAGTCATTCATCACGACTCTTGCATGAGTGTGGCTACCAAACATGCCAAATTTAGACTGCTGTTGGGCTGAGTATTTTTGCCTGCATGGGCAGCAACAAAGAGAGCATGCTGCTAAATCACATATAATGACACAATTTGTTAGCCTGGCTCTCACGACTACAAAGCTCTGTGAGCATAGTTTAGCCTAGCTGCATTGTAAGTTGATTTCTCAGAGGGCGGGCTTAACCCTCGTCTATCAAATGCCTCTGTGTGCTACTGGACGCAGCTTCAACCAATCAGGCCACGCTTTCCTCTGACGTATGCGTAGCGACGATCCAAAGAACTAGTGCATCATTGCCTTAAACACACCTCAGTCGAGCTATTTGAAATGCAATGATTTTCATTGGTCACCATTTCTAGGTGAATCTGATGTTGAAGAGAACGGCAGCTTGGCCAAACTGACTTGGTCGCGAAATTTTGTGAAGCGTCACAGGAAGTGGGTGGACCCAGGCTAACAATTTTTCTTAAATGCTCCAAAAAACGCACCATCAGATATTTCAAGTAGATACTAACTAGCTTGTAGCGTGTAGCACAGGATTGAATCTGGCCTGTCATCTACTGCCTGTCGTCCCGTCTCTCTCCCCCTCACAACACTTTCTCTGGATCACTATCAAATAAAGGCTAAAGCCCCAAAATAATCTTTTTCAAAAATACTATACAGCTAAAGAAAGCAAACACTGGTGATCTAATAATGATGTCATGGTTTGTGTGCAGATGGTCCGGGTGGAGCCCAGTCACCCACAGCGGAGGGGCCGCCAGGACCGCCAGAGAGCTCAGAGGGGAATGAGGGATCGTAGGGACTTGTTTATTTATCTCCCTGGAGACCTGCAAAGATAACCTGAGAGACGGGACGAGGGACGAGTTAGAGGGTGACCTGTGGGAGAGAGATTATCTGTGGAGAGTCAGTCTGTTTGTGAAGCAGCTGAGCCACGAGAGTGACGGACCGACGAGTCCCCGAGGACTGGATCCTGGCACTCAGCAGCACTATCTGAAAAGAGTCAGACGTCATTTAGTTATGAATCTGTGTGTGTGTGTGTGTGTGTGTGTGTGTGTGTGGACCATGAGAGATTGTATACTGTACACTACTATTTTTGTATGATTTTAATTAAAACTAAAGAAAATCTCCTAAGTCAAACGGTAATATGTACCATTTCCTGCTGAGTTTTGTTTTATAGTGGTGTGTGTTATTATTTTTATTTTAATTTGACCACAGTCAGAGGGTATTTCTAGTCTGCAGTGGCTCGGAGATTTTTAATCCAGCTGTATGCAAAATGGCACATGTGGCATAAGGAAACAATAGGTTTAAGAAAACTCTGTGTTGTCTTCTGCTTTTACACTAAATGTGCTGTATGTTTTCAAACCTGAGGCTCTTGTACAGTATATCTACATTGTAAATGTACAGTTTTTAACCCCTCATTGCAGACTGTTTTGATCCTAGCAACAGCCACCGGGGATTCCATCCTATTTTTTAGGTGCCCATGTGGTGCAGGGTGATAAGGTGGAAGAACCGTCCATATCTTGAGACATTCCTCTGGAGAATAGTGTCCCACTGCCAGCATTATACACACTGCTTCATTGTTATACTGAGAAATGACATTGCCTGTTATTGCTCAAGGCTGCTTTTAAAATTCTCTTCACTTTCAAACCTCTGAAAATGTGCCTAGTGGCAGTTCACAACCCAAAACGTGTGTTGTGTCCTTTCTCTGTGATGTACTGTTGTTGACTACTTTGGGCTATTGATATTTCCTCAGTTTGAATAGGAGGTATCGTAACACACCTTTACCGCTTGAACTGTAAAGAAAGGAAAAAAAAAACACTTTTGTAACATGGTGCAGACTTGCATCTGCAGCTCAACACTTTGTCAGGAAAAGCGTTGGGCTTTTGTGTAAAACCTTCGGCAGGGCTTCTGCACGTGCTTCTCATAGCAACAGCAGCATATGTCAGCTGACTGGGCACGGGAGCAAGCATCAAGCAACGCCACCGCCACAATGTGTTTCGCCTTCTGCCTCTCCACACGGAGAAAAGTCTGTTCACACTCATCAACACACAAGTGGAGCTGTGAATAGGATGCAAGACAACAAGAAACAGCGAGAGAGCACGTTTCTCTGCTATCAACTCACTGCTACTGTGTATATATACTGTTTTGTAGTATAACCCCTGTGTGTGTGTGTCATACATGCTGCCTGTATGATTACCAGACTTTATTCACAAACTGTACCCACAAAGAAATGATGTTCTGTAATTGTCTCTATTAGAAGATGTTTTGCCGGTGGCTTTGTCTTTACGTGGATGTGTTTCACAAATGCAACAAGGATAGCCTGGTGTGCTGCTGCCCAGCCTCTGTTTCTGATGCTGTATTTCTACTGACGCTGAGGAGGGGTGGCGGTCGATGAATCAGAGGTGTATTTTGTAGTGTCCTAATCTCTAAGTGGTGCATATATTTTACTTGGCTGGATTGAATCCCATGTGTTGATTCTATCTGGTGGTGGCCATATTAAACCCACAAGCTTTACATATACAACTGTGTGCTGAATTTCTACACCAGGCCGCCCTCTGTCCTGGTTGCATTTTATATCATTATTTTATATTTTATATCAATTATATATATTTAATATCATAAAGAACATGTTTAAAGTCGAGATGAAAATGACATTTTAGCCCTTTATGTTCAAATCCCTGGTGCACCTATAATTACCAATATATGTAAAAAATAATGACAAAAAAATATTTCTTTGTTATATCAAAATACAAGCATGGCTCTAGTCGTGTTGTGGCTACATGGACCTAAATGTTACTGTTATGAACGTGTGTTACATTATGGGTAATGTAGGCACCAGGTTTTGAACCGCAAGTAGACTAAATGAAGATACTTTTAAAAAATAATGCTAAATCAAATCCTTTCAGGATTTGTATTCACTCTTAGTAATAGTAAAGAATATGATGGTACTTAAATCATATCAGGGATAATAAAGCAGATTTCATACTGTAAATAGCACTATGCTGCCTACAAATGCTTCTGCAAATAAAGTAGACCACACAAGAATAACAAACAACATCAATAAATATAAGGGGAATTTTCATGACGTAGATAATGGTGACTATGATTTATTAAGCTTTTAGCAAATTAAATTACAAAACAAATTATATTTTTCTCTTTATTATTCTTCCGCTAAATAGCCACCGCCCCTGATGAAAGGCACTTGCTGTTTCTGTCATGTCCTTAAGTGTAAATTTGGGGTGTATAAGCAGCACTTGAAGGGAGCACAAGGCCAGACATGAGCTCTTTCCGTTCCCTCCAGAATATCAACACACTCCTGTTAGATAATGCAGCAGTTCTTGTGGCTGTGCAGCAGATGGAGACATTCACTAAATTATCAGTCACCCCACATCAGCTTCCACACTGACAGGCTTTTTCTTTGTTATGTGTGACACAAAGAAAATGGTTGAAATACAGTATTTTGCAATAATATTTTAATGAATACCTTAAGTTACATTAATATAGTAGCTTAAAATCAGGATTTGAAGGTTCTGGCTCCACATTCCTGCAGACATCTCTCAGTTTTAACCCAGTGAGGAGTTGGACTCTGACACACCCAGTGTTATCTCGATGCTCGTGCAGCAGTGAGGATTTATCTTTGTTGAAATCGTGTGAAATGCTGCTAACCTGTGGAGGTTGGTGTCCACAACATGTTTGTAAGCCACGAGTGATCTTTGTGATCATGCAGAATGGTTGTTTTTTAGCTGTGTCTCAGCATCCCTGCTGACCGGTGATGAGAGCATGCATGCATTCACCCAAAGGCTCTTTGTCTCTGAAGACACAACTACGATGAGGCGTTATGTTTGTTAGCCGATGCTGTGGTCCGTTATGTAACAGAAATGTTATGTATGAAACATACTGGCCATTTATTCAAGCAAAACAGAAAACCATATGAGGCTTATTGTTTGTGCTAAAATATCCCTGTCAGTCTCCACCTCCATCCTCAGACAGCCTCCTCTGAGGTGTCTCCTTCACCCAGACTGTTTCTACGTAACTTGTTGCCAGGGCAACCTAGCCTTGAGAGAAGCTCAGGCCTTGATGCATTGTTTGCAGCCTTGCTTTTTTGGAGCACGAGGGAAGGTGAGGAATTGATTTGAAGGCTTTGGCTGCAATGAGGACAGGAGGCGTATGCCTGTTGTCAGCTGGGTATGGCAAAGCATGAGGCCCTATTAGCCTCAAGTAAATGCAAATTTGACCTTGTGAATTATTTTTGATAAGTCATACTTTTACAAATCTAAAATAACAAGGTGCATTTCTAATTCAGCAGAGCAGAAAAGCAGCGGAGCGGAAAGCTCTCTGTCTTCTTACATAATTGAATAGCATGGTATAAGCGGTTAGCTATTGGCTCCTCAAGGAAATTGTTGTGTAACCGCCTCACAGAAATGCACAGTGGTTTCCTCTAGCAGACAGGTTACAGCCCAATGCTCTGTTATCAGTCGAAGCTAAGTGAATGAGCAGCTACTGCCTTTCGGTAGTCCACCGCAACTCTATCCCTGTCATGACCAGGCCAGGACACAGCGACTGTTAGCAAGGCATATACAGAGAGACAGAGATGGAGGAAGGAAGGGAGGGAGGGTGATAAGACTGCCACTGAGGCGACGCAGACGTGGGTCACAGAGAGGATGCTAGGCAGGCAGCCCAGCAAATAGAAAATCCCTCACGTGGAAGTCAATGTGCCATTTCCAACCAGCAGCCTCAGGAGGAAAGATGGAGAGGAGAAGATGTAGGACAAAAGAGAGCGAGAGCGAAAAGAAACATGTAGAAGAGCTGCTGGAACATCAATTCAACAAAATTCCTACGCCATGACAATTTATCATCATTCACCACAAAAATCTCCACACCTGCTCATGTCAGCATTGCATTTGTCCACTTTTTAAAGAAACAGTGTGACGTTTAGAGGGATCAACAACAAATAAATGAACAAACTGCCTCAAAGAAAAAGTGTTTTTGTTAGAATGAGCCATTCATATCTGCACATAGGGAGCGGGTCCATGTTTCTACAAAACGGACAAACCAGATTTTTTACATTATCCGATGTTCTCTGACCCTGTAGCTGTAGTGCTCAGCTGGTTCAAGAAATGACTGAGCTTCTCTTTAAGAATGAATCTCCATAGTTAAAATCCATGTATTCAGCGTGAGGAAATGGTCTCTGGGTTGAAAGGAAAGTCAGAGTGTTTCTGTCTTTTTACTGGGTTTGATGACAAATATAGTTGACAATAACAGCAGACTTATTCCTCACTGAACATGATCTGTAAGGTAGAAAACAACAGCATTTGACAGTGAAGCAGACTGACAGTCAGTGTTTAGACCTTTCTCGCCGTGTAATCTATGAACAAGCTGCTCAGCAGAAGCTGAGCATCATTCAAGTTAAGTAAATGTAACCAAAACCTCAGTGTACTCATCTGTCCTCAGTGTATGGAAGATACAAATGAGGAGGGTTAAAAATGAACAAACCTAATGTGCTAAAAATTAGGTCAATTTCTTCACGCCCCCATCATTTTTGTTTCTATGTTTGCCTATATTTGTCTCCTCCTTCCTTCCTTACTCTGCATCCTTGGCGTGGCTTCATTCTTTGTCCAGCGCTGGATCACAAGGCTTCAAACACACAGACGTATGACATCACCCGAGCAGTGACGGGGCAGAGACTGGCGGCGTCAGCCTAGCATCTCTCTCACACACACACACACACACACACACACAGTGGGATATCTCCCTCCGTAAGCTCGCTGTCAGACAGCTCAGCCTGGCATCACTCTCTTCCAATAAGATGAGCATTAGCCTGACCCCGTTCTCACGGAGAACAAATCTCTTTTACATAAACATTATGTGGTGCTATCTCTCTGATGTCCCACCTTCCTCCTGTCTGAAAAGGGCAGACTCTCCCCACTCCCAAACCTTGACCTTGGTCAGTAGATTCGCTGCTATCGTCTCAAAAAACATCAAAAATATGTGATGTCTAACTTCCAGCAGGGGTTATTTTAAGATGTAAGAATTTAATGTCCTCTCGACTTCACTTATGTATGTGCCCACATTTCCTACAATGCTTTTCAAGGTCCTGTTAGGTAAAGATGAGCAGCTGCATCCTGATACGACCTCTGCCATGATTTTAACAATGCATGACTCTCGATGAAACGTAGTCCCTCCCCAAGAGGGCACTGGGAGCACTGGGAATACATCTTAACAACAGTCTTGTCTAGTTATCCACCAGAATAAGAATGAAACTAAGGATCTGCTCACATCAGTTTGACATGTTTTTTCAGCTACACTGGATGGTTTAAGTGTTTGTGCCTGATCATCATTCATTAATTACTGAGATATTTCAGCCTGGTCCGAAGTGATAGACCCTGAGCTACACAGCGAACGCTAAAAATATATATCAATATACCAAACAGATGTTATATGATGAATGGAAACCTTACTTTCCAGAAAATAGCAGTTTAGATAGTGCTTTTTACCTGTCATGCCTTGTAGGAACAGCTGATTAAAGATGATCATACTTCATTAAAGCAACAGTTATAGTAGAGAAAATGAAGCCACAATGATAACTTCCACGCTTTTATTTAATTTCTTACCTACAGCTGTACATGATCTCACAACATGGCTAAAGAGATCAGCGTCACGTCTAAAGAGCTGCAGGCAGCTGAAACGCTCGGACACTCTGGGATAATACTGAGCCACAAGCAGACGTCTGGCTTATGAGTGGATGTTGGTATGATAATATCAGGATAACACTAATCGCCCAGATTAGGATTACAATTATCACTCACCAGGATGCAAACAGAGTTCCCTGTATGCCTGAGGACTAATCTAAACATTTCCAACGCTGTAGCAGTTTGGACCATTCAGTAACATATAATAAAGGTCATTAAGCCAATCAGTGTCATTCAGAAGAAATCAATAACAAGTAACATCCTGGTCATACAGCTAATTTCATCCTGGGGGACAACAATCTGATTTGCAGCTCTCTAATATGTGTCCACTGACACACATGTGTTAGCCTGCAGCTTTCAGCAGCCATCTGTGGATCATCTCTGCAGGTCTTCTTTGTCAATCCTGTACGGTTCCCCCTCTCCACCTCCCTCTCATCCTTTTGTTTGCCCCCCTCTCAGTGTCCCGGGGCTGACATCATAGTCCCAGGGGAGCCCTGTGATGGTAACGAGCCCTGATTCAGCTCCAAGGAGTCCCATCTATGCCCCCACCCTGCTTCGCTCTTCAGTCAGCGGTTGCTCAATATCTACGTCTCATCCCTCACCTCATCTTTCTTTTTATCCTTCCAACCCTCCTCCCAACCAGATGCCCACCACTCCCATCACCCCACCCCACCTTAAGCAGGCTCCAGGGCTCAGACTACTTTTACTGTGCACAAAACAAGCACTCCCAAGTGAGCAGGGATCTTATTTCACCATAGGCTGTGTTAGAAATTACTGGGAATCATCCGGGTATCACCAAAATGAAATATTTATCTAAATCATGAATATGGAGGAGGACATCAAAACCTTACCTTCGACATTTCTCCTTCTTTTCAGGCTAGATTGTCTCCCATTTTCAAGTCAAAGCTTTTGGGTATCACCTGCAGAAATAAACATCAACCAAAGACTTTTTTTAAATGCTGCTAAAACAAAATTCAAATTTGACATTATCCTACCCAGTGGCCAAATATGGCTTCAGCCTTTCAAACATGAACATTTCATTTAATGTGACACGATGAAACTAATAAATCTACAAAGTCTGAGCAAAAAACATTATCATATCATCTATAATGCTGCTTAAGAGGCATCATTGGAGAGCAAATATTTAATACAACAAGAAATCTTACAACTCTTTATGTCTAATTTTCATAAGCATAGAACAATTACAAGACAAAGAAATAAACAGTATCAAGAGTAGACCAGATTACTGCTTTGTGATGTTATTATTGTAATTATTACTTAATTAACTCCAGGCACAGTTAAATATTGTGGGAAATACACTGCACATTATTTGGTTATTACCAAGATAAGATAAAAAAACAACTTAGATTGAGATGTGTCAGATCATCTTCAGTAACATCTCCAAACTGTCATCATAAATCTGCATGGACAGATAATTTCACTTGTTTTGAGGACGTTTTTCCTCAGATTTAGTGTTTTTATCTTGTTTTTAGACAAACCTTTTTACAGTGTATGTTTGTTTTCTTTCCAATCTTAAATGGGTAGACTGATGCCACCCCCGTGTCTGTGCGTTAAATACAAACTGACCATAAAGTTGAACGAAACTCTCTGAACACTAACTGAATATTGTGAGGGCAGGATTAAATGCAGGACTGCTGTATTAGTTTTCGTTAGTCGTATTCACCAGATAATTGGAATGATTCAGTGACTCATCAGGGACAACAATCAATAGCTATCTCAAGGCCAAGTTGTTCTACTGAGACTTGAAAGATTGCTGTTGAAAGTTGCTGATGAGGCACGGCAGCCGCTCTCCTCCGTGTTGCTAGCATGCATTATTAATCCAGCCATTTAAAGCTAATATCAACCGCCATGTTCTCTGTGCGTTCAAACCACTGTACAGTGACATGTCTCTCTCTGTGCAACACTGAGGTTTACTGCCCTCTGTCCCTGTCTGCTGTATCTGTGGGTGTGAGTCCCATCTGTTGTCTGTTATTAGAGAGAAAACCCAAAGCAGGACCATTGTGTTCAGACTGAGGCTGGCCAGGCTGGTTAACACTAAGGTGGTGGGTTGGGTGGGGCTAGAGGGGTAGGCGTAATGTGGGATTAGCTTCCCTGCAAGCCACTGAGGGATGCTGCTGTGGATCTGGATCTTGACAGGGGCAAACACTTTGACCTCAAAGGTCAGCAGGATAATGCAAACTCTATTAAAAAAAGCAAACATTCAACTCATAGATCAACTTATATTCATCTTTCTACCTATACCTGGCAGTGTGCTCTTAAAGGGCCAGCGCTGAGTCAGTCCTCTATAATCAAGCAGCGGTGCTTTGCCGGAATATAGTCCCAAGTCAAAATCGGCCTAGCAGTCAATACATTTGTGTTAATTTGCATTGTCATTTGTACTCGTTGTAAATGTGGGTCACGAGAAGTAATTCGGAAAAAAATCTGTGTTATTTGGAATCACTTTTGCAACATCGTGCCAGCTGGCAACAATACATTACAGTGTCTATGCAAAGCTAAGCTAATGGCAGCGTTGCCAGTTTAAGGCAATGGCTGAGCCAGCTAAAAAATGCTTTATTTAACTCTGGGGACTGCGAGAAATGACTAAATTTCACATAACGGTGGAATATCCCTTTAAGGAGATCACAGTCAAGCAAATCTATGGTCAGTTCCATCATCACATCAAAGGTCCAGCTGCAGATTGATGGTTATTATGAACAGTGTGGGGGAACAGCCACAGCCTTGCTGTATGCCCATTATATATGTGCTCATACTCATATGCATCATACTATATATGTACTACATACTCACATTAATCACTTCCTTAAATGAAAAGAAGTTGTGTTTAATAACAAGATCAAGAATAAGAATCATCAGTAGTTTAATATTATCACAGTATTATTAGCATTATTTTTTCAATGATCTTTGCAAGCTGCTTTTTCACAAAGATCACCACAACTGCGTAAACAGCACAACATATTTCTACAGTACATTCTGCATGTTAGGATACACACACCAACACACTCATGCAGAGCAAAGGGGGGGCAGGGATGCTGAAACCACTTCCAGACATCCTGCAGCCTCCCAGAGAGGAGAGCAGCTAACCCTAACCCTAACTCACCCTTAAACATGACGGCCTTATAGATTTAGGTCATAACACAGGACATACTGTATCATCTCACATGCAATATTTACAAAAAGAGCTTTTATGTTCCTTGTGAATCAGTTTTCGATTACTCAGAGGGTCGAATCCTCAGCGGTAGCTTATCAGCATTCATCAACAGCTGTGTTGCCAGATCAGATGGACCGTTTCCAGAACAATCACAACATAAAAAATGGCCAGTTCAGGAAAAAGCCTATCTATCTATCTATCTATCTATCTATCTATCTATCAGTCAATTTTTTTGTATTTGTTTTTTTACCATAAAAATCTGGCAACACCGGGTTCCTTGATGCTTCCAATACTTAAACCACACACAGTTTTATTTCTGTGTCATGGCTACCATGTAACAGGGAAACAATCAGCCTGACAGGCTTCCTTTTTGGACAGTTACAACACAAACTGATAACATGGAGGAGTCCCCCCCATCCCTGTGTTTACGTGGACTGAAAATGGGTCAGACTTCTAGCATCAACCACAGCAGCATGGCTGAGTGCCTCTGAAAGGACCGTCCCTCTCCTCCTCTGTCTTGGAAGAAATAATCCTGTGGATCATCTGCCGGTGTGTGTGGACCCTGGTGTGAGACACAGCAGCAGCCTGGTAGGAGACACATAAATTAATAATAACTCCCATGTTTCCAATCATGCAACCACTTGTCCTCTCTTTTATCCCAAATCTTTGAAATCACCATGCTGTTAACCCTGCGCACTGTGAGCAGAAAATGTTTTCTGTTCCATTCACAATGCAGTGGACTCATTTGTGACGTGAGCATGAATAAATCTTAGAGAAAGGTTTTAAAATCTGTGAAAAAGCAGATTTTACCCCTGATGATCAAATTGGGCCATGAATCGTTTCTGTCAAGCTGTTTATGGAAAAGTGAGGCACTAAGGAAACATTTGAAAACTCATCAAAAAATGCTAATGAGTAAGCAAGTTTCCTAATTCAAATCAATGACCTGAATTGAAATGAAACTGACTTTTCAATCTCAGCCACAAGGCTGAACGTATGAAAAGATGATCAGCAACTCACACACACACAAACAAAGTCCATCGCTCCCCCAGAGAGACAATACTTTACAAGACCCAAATCCTCTTCCAGACACATCTGCAGATTTTGGCCGGTGCTGCCACTGGACAGTCAGCCTCCATGTGCCTCCCCCGCCCTCTCATTCGCCCGTCTTTGTCCTGTGAAGCACCACAGATCCAGTTTGTGGGGGAGACTGATGCTGGCAGGCCGTGGACGCCATCTGCTCCTCTTCACTCAGATAGAGTCGCTTAGCTACACTGAACTGACTGAGCCTGAACTCACAGGACACCACAGGCTCTACTGACAGGTGGAAAACACTATACGACAATCAGCATGCTATTGTGAATAATTCTGCTTAACGATAATGTCATATATGGTGCTATTCTCCCTCTGATGTCGCTCTCATCACTGTGAAACAGCTGGATATCACCAGTGAATGTGGTTAGGGAGAGTTTTCAGAGATAATCATAAGCCTGCAATGAGGAAGAGAGGGAAGAAGTGGTACATCTAACTCATTCAGGAGCTCCATAACTATAACTAGATGACCAGAACTACCTTTTCACACCCATCATGTGCCACCCAAAATAAACTGTCCTTATGTCCTTTATTCTCTCCTGACATTAGCTTCTTCCCACATCTGCTGAAAACACTGGTGGAGCCACCTGGCTACTCAAACAATCTTCAGCAACGCAATTTAATATTTAGCTTTAAAAGTTGTTTTCATGACAAATTCAAATAAGAATGTATTTAATAGCTGTGTGTATTTTTGTGAACCAAATTTGGAGTAGTTTATTTTTAATATGTGGAATTATATGCAAGTTATTGTGTTAATTATTCCACCAACATATCATAATGATTTCTCAATAATCTGCATCCTCACATCTAAATTCATAATTACATAAGGCAGCATTTGTATCTGAAAATGATTTCTTGCATGTGGTTCACCCTGAATTTTATGCTTTTAAGAACCGTTTCACTTAATTTCC
This sequence comes from Synanceia verrucosa, assembly GCA_029721515.1. NCBI lineage: Eukaryota > Metazoa > Chordata > Actinopteri > Perciformes > Synanceiidae > Synanceia > Synanceia verrucosa. Next base: position 10,717,409 of record CM056567.1, on the reverse strand, counting down.
TGTTGTTTGTTGACTTAATGACTTAAAAACAACTTAAAATTATGACCAGAGTCTAAAAATGACTGTTGATTAACTAATTGTTTCAGCTCTATATGATTACTTGAGATACTTGACTGTTGACAGAGTTGTTATGGATGAACAGGGGTAAGTGGCAATGTTATTTCTTTGTGATTTTATTGAACTGTCAGTAAATCAAGGCATTTATTGGACAATAGTACTAAGAATTTATAATGTCTCTTAATTATTAAGATTAAGCTCTCCCTGGGCTCCGCTGTAGATTTAATACAGAAACAGTGTTGACCACTGTCAGGTCCTGCAGCAATAAATGCATTCAAAGGCACCTTGGCCCTTATCTGAGACTGTGTTATTCATTCAGTTTTCCCAGCCAGGAGCTGAGGGTTTGTACCAGTGACCTTTGGGGAATGGAGGATCACGTCTGAGTGGTGATGTGAGTAATTATGTTTCCTCTCAGATTGTGAAACCATGCAGCCCTGCTAGTGACTCTGCTACTGTGCAGCGTGAGACTGAGACTGTCTGAAACCATCCGATCAGTCCAGTCAGAGCTCAGTGGCCTGATGGAGGAGAGGATGGTAAACATGCCTCCAGTGAGCACAAACTCATCTCTCTTTTTCTACACTGACAACTTTAGCAAATAATATAAATCAGTGGCCTAAATCGTGAGATGAAATGCCATCCACATGGCAGCAGTAAAAATAGATCTAACTGTAGGCCCTGTGGTGGCAAATATTTCCAGCGCTGTGAGTGAACAAACACTGATGTGCTCCTCCTGTCGTCAGAGTAACGTTAAGCTAAAAATAGTCAGAAATCAAATAGTCTGGGTTAGGTTGATTGGAGCTGAATTCAGTCCAAGTATTTCCATTGACATAGTGCCTGGCTGTTCTATTGGAGAGCTATATAAATTAATAGAGTAGGATCCATAAATATTCTGAGATATTACTTAAAATCTACTATTTAACGGTAGAGCTGATCATGTATACATTAAAAAGAAGGCAGTGGCACTTAAAGTAACATCAGCTCTGATGGTTTATCAGATCAAAAGAGGCAGAGCATTTTATCTGGAAACAAAACAGCAACAGAGATGCTGCTTATGGCCATTTTTTATTGACTGAACATAATCAAAATCATCGAATCACAGACCTGAGACTCAACTGTAACAGTAATAACTCATTACTTCACTGTGACTTCAGCCTTTTGACTTGAAAATACTTGATAACTTCATATAAGCAGGATGTTTGTTTGACAGTTTTTCTCCATTGGTTTGGCTCATTTACTGAAACGGAAATTTCATCCTTAAAACTCTAAGATAGTTCAGCAAAACAGTCTTACAGTTCAGCACAACAACATAGCTCACTTACAAAAGCTCAGACGTCTCCCAAAAACTCTTTCTGCATGCTTCAAAACTAAATTCCAAGACTTTTAAAAAAAATCATGAAATTTGATAAATAATAACTAATTTATAACTCATAACTGACTGTTTTGGATTCAAAACTTTCCTGTCTTGATTTGGGATTTGAGTCCTTGAAGACTTGAGACATTTAAAACAATGACTTGGTCCCACATCTGCTCCAAGTGCAGCAGTAGGAAGCTATGCATTAGTTGTTATTGCTAATTCAGCATCCCTGGCATGTATCAGTAGAACAGGATCAGTGGGCTGCAGCTGTCTGCTCCCAATCGATTTGTGTAAGGCAGTTTTCTTTTCAGGCCTCCTGCTGCCTGCACATCTCATAACATTTGTCTTATTAAACTTTCTCCACTGACAACCCTTTTTCTTTCTTTTCCCTCTCTCCCCGAACAGGGGTCAGAGGTCACAGGGGGACTCAAAGACTCTTGAACTCTGCTTCCTGTCTGCTTGCAGTTAATGCAGCAACATCTAAATCCACTGGATTATTAACAAGATCAAAGATAAATACCAAATATATCAACTTATCATTGTATCTATGATTACAGTTTCCAGCATTGTTTCTGTGATGGAGTTCATTTGAAAGCTTGGAAGTTGTGATCTTGTTGCATGATTTTGCTATTTATATGTCATTCATGGCTTTGGAGCTCCTGTGTTTGAGACTGTTTTCTTCTTTCAATGTAAAATACATGTTTATATAATAGATTCTCTGGGTACCCTGAAATGATGTACAGTTTCACCTGCTGCCCTGTTACTTTTCTCCTCTAAATATCTGACTGTTACGCATATGAGGACTTTGACTCCAGTTTTTACAGCACTTTCAGCACAAGAGATAAATAAAGAAAGAAACAGCAGCATGTTTTAAGACAAAAAAAATGTTAAATGTGTTTTATTTTAGATTGTTTGTTAGAATGAATTGTAACCTAAGTGTCCAAAAAATTAAAAACAGTTCTCACAACGAAACTTCCAAAATCCACTCATCAGGCAAAGCGTAGAGCATGAAATCAGTAGAAGTGGGAATAATCAGTCAATCAATTAATCATGAATTTAGAAGAACTTTACTGTCGAGTGAACTTGCACACAAGGAATTTGACTTGATTACAGCTGTGGTCAAAAGTTTACATACACTTGTAAAGAACATAATGTCATGGCTCTCTTGAGTTCCCAGTTTTTTTCTACAACTTTGATTTTTCTCTGATAGAGTGATTGGAACAGATACTTATTTATAACAAAACATTCATGAAGTTTGGTTCTTTTTTGACTTTATTATGGGTCAACTGGAAATGTGACCAAATCTGCTGGGTCAAAAATATACATACAGCAATGCTAATATTTGGTTACATGTCCCTTGGCCTTTTTCACTTCAATTAGGCGCTTTTGGTAGCCATCCAAAAGCTTCTGGTTGAATCTTTGACCACTCCTCTTGACAGAATTGGTGCAGTTCAGTTAAATTTGTTGGAGTACTGACTGTACTGTCACGTAATATAGGAAAGAAAAAGAAGCATAAAAAATAAAATATATAAGGACATATTCCTCAACTACTATTTTACTATACAACTTTTACATTTGTTATAATAACTGCAGATGAATATTATAGAAAATATTTTTTATCGATGCCTCATTGAGGAAAATTCACCCACCACAGCAGTGTAAGCATATTATAGTAAGGAAAAAAATTAACAACAATAATTAAATAATAGAATAAGTTATAATAGTAATAATATGCCAAATATATTGCACAATGACCCATTATTGCCATTTAATCACTGCTTCACCCACTCTAAGCTTATTGTCTGACACTAAAGACATAAAAAACTACATTTCCCAGAAGCACTTAGGTGTGACTAGGCAACCAATCAATGGCAGCGATTGGCGTGACGTGCACCTGCTTTGGTCCATTTATGCGCGCGCTTGAGCTGTGTATCCAACAGAGGGCTCAAGCTAAAACCTGAAGGAGGAGCAGAGCAGCAGAGCTTGTTGAAGGTGGGTGTGACAGACAGCATCTTCTCAACCCTGAAAAGTACACAGGGACTGTAATTATTCATCTCTAAGTACCAATGTGATTAAATTCATAACGTTGTTAAGACGGTATTTATGATAAGTGTAGTACTGTAATGCCAGTTGGTGTTTTTTTGGACAGTAATGGTTCCCTTCAAATCAGCTCTTTTTTGTTGTGTGTCGCTTTTGTTAGCCTCTAATAACACGACAGACAGGTTGTTGGTGGATATATTCGAACTCGTGATTATTTTTTATTTCAACGACAAAATGAGACAAAAACGTCGGTTGTTGGTCCACTTTATGTGGGCAGCTTGGCGGGTCGTTAGCCTATTGTATGGTGGGAGACGTTGGCACAGTTGGCACCGACAGAGACAGACTGGGGAGGGTTTGAGGACTTCTTTCATGTCTGTGTTTTTGTGGATAGCGTCACATCTTATGTTTTTGTTCACCCCTCACCAGGGTGTGAGCGAAGCTTTATTATTTGATATTTTCTGTGGTAATAACCTGCCGTGGGCTCGTCTTTGTTTTGCAGCTGCTCGTTAGCGTTGAAAAGCGCCTTTGTTTGATGCTGCTGAGCTGATGAAGCTCTGAGCTCACTGACCAGCTCGTACAGCAGGTGATGGTGTAAAGACGGTCAGTCAACGGTTCACTGACATCTAAAATGTCTGTCGGGCTTTGCACTGTGTGGGCATCCACTAAACCAAGTTATATTCATGCAGAAAGGAAATATGATACAAATGCTACATAAAGCTAGTTGGTAGTCTGTATGAACAATTAGGGGAGGGGTCTTTTTCCTCCATTCAGCCCCATTTGTTTTTGGTGATCGGTTTTGACTCGCATGAATATTTTTGACTAAATGACATCTGTTGACATGACTCCGACGATCCTTCAGCTGTGCATCGTTATTAATGTATTATTTTATATTATTGCCATTGCATCTGAGCACAAGGATCCAGCTACTTGAGCTCGTCTCACATGTTTAGTCCGTGTGTAGTCTGCCTTCCCTTGGCTCAAAGGAACAGGTGCTCCCTGGTGGATAATGTCCCTCCTGGAAATGCTCATTTCTCATTAATCTCATTTCAGATGGTGCATATTGTCGGTTTAGTGGGCCTGTTTGCACCTGGCACACACAACCTTTTGTCTCCCCCAAATGTGACTTGTGTTGTTTATTAACAATGAACGTAATAGGCTTTAGAAAAGCCCATGTCTGATGGAGCAGTTTGATGCTCACATGTTGATCTGGATGTCATAGATGCCACTAGTTAGAAGATAAACAATGTGTGTGTGTGTGTGTGTGTGTGTGGCTTGATGGGCGGTGGTTGCTTGCAGTGTTGAAAACGACCACCAGGTGCTGCCACTGTGCTTTGATTTGGCCTCATTTACAGTAGATAGGGGTGGTTGCCTTGGAAATGGCATAAATCCTCCACCAGAGGTCACTATTTTTTTTTTTTCAATTTTAGAGCCATGTGCTAATATGAATTCACCAGACAGTGAACCACAATCTGACCTTTTTCTTATGTTCCCCCTTCAGGTAAATTAACCTACAGCGCACTCTTAAGATGGCAGCCTCTGAAGGTGAATTATTTCTTTTGAAGTGACTTCATTTGAAATCAAACTACTGGTTAAGAGTTGTTGTTCCCTGTGCCTCAATGCATTGTTTTACCTTTGTGTGTTTAGATATCCAGGTCAAGGAGCTCGACAAGCGGGCCTCTGGTCAAGCCTTTGAGGTCATCCTGGGTGCTCCTGCCCCAGATGCCAAAGGTGATTTCCCCCTGTCACAGCCCAAGAAGAAGGATGTCTCGCTGGAGGAAATTCAGAGGAAGCTGGACGCTGCAGAAGAGAGACGCAAGGTAAAATTGTATTTGTGGTGATAAATGCTGCTTGAGCCCAGAGAGCCGTAGTTTGAGCTGTGTTAGAATCTGAATCAGCATCAGGATCTCTTCAGTGGATGGGAAACAAAATACAATCAGTTCGAAATAACATTTTGTTTTTCTCCAATCCTTTTTCAGAATCATGAAGCTGAGGTTCTGAAGCACCTAGCTGAGAAACGTGAGCATGAAAAGGAAGTGCTACAGAAAGCTATGGAGGAGAATAACAACTTCAGTAAGATGGCAGAGGAGAAACTCAATCAGAAGATGGAGGCCAACAAAGAGAACCGCACAGCACTTATGGCAGCGATGAACGAGAAATTCAAGGAGAAGGTCAGTGGTTAATGTTCAGTGGATGAAGCTGCACGATTTTTTTTTTTTTTTTTAACCCTCCGTTGTTCTTTCACAGGACAAGAAGTTTGAAGAGGTGCGAAAGAACAAGGAAACCAAAGACGGCACTGAAGACTGAAAGCTTCAGACAGGGGATTGTATAGGGTTTTTTTACGTATCCAAAGATTGATTTATTTTTTGTTCGGCCAGTATTTTTGTTGTGTTCACAATACCCACCTTTTTTAAAATATATCCAAGTTCCACTTTGTGAATTTTTCAATGCTCCTGCTATAAGTGTACTTGCGCTGGTTTTACATGTGGATCATTTCCCCACTTGTTGAGTCTGTTCCATTTGATATGTAGCTTGTCAGTGCAGCTTCTGCCCTTTTTTGAAAAAAATAAATAGCAGTGTGTACTTACCCTTTTTGAGGAAGCATGTTTCTATGCATAGGTCTTTTATCCCTGCCTATTTCATAGTGCGTTTTGACAAATGTCCCTGTGAACCACACCTGTTCTCGGCACTTAACTGTATAATTAAAAAAGAAGTAGCACAAGGTTTGATCACGGCGTCGGCTGTTATACATGCAGGTGTTTAGTGCTTTGCTACCCAGATTGTGCTAGTTTGCTCCTGAGGATCATGTTTTGTGCCGCTGCTGATTCTGCGCTTTTGTAAAAATAAGGGGTTGTATTCAAAGCACATAACGTCTTGCTGTATAGCTGTGAATTAACAGGCCAGACATGAAAACGGACGCCATCTTGAACATCACTGACTGGGGGTTTACACATGGAATGCAGACGAGCAATACGCTTTGGCATCTCAATAGATACAGTGGTTAGTTGACTTGAACTGTTGTACTAAAACAAATTAAAAAAAAAATGAAAACACACTTGGTTTGCTTGCTTGGTGTGTTACTGTGTGCTTGTAGCTGTGGCAGGTAAAGCAACAACACATGCTCAATGAGCAGGTTAGCATGAAGGGCTTTAATAACTTGACACAAAAGAATGGACTGTATGTTGATGGAGGGTGATGTAACTGACTGGTTGATGAACATGACTGTCTTATAACAGACTGTTATGTAAGGAAGCTCACAGGGAAGATAGAGTCACACTGTTGTCAGTCATGTTCAACAATCACTGTCACAGTGAATTATCATTCGCTGCTTGTGAGACAGTGAAGTGACAACATTTTGAAAGGGAAATGTTAATGGTCATACTGTATGCTGTAGATGTGTAACATCCCCACACATCCACATCCTGTCCTGTGGATCAGCCTCCTAAAGTGTGAAGGCTTTGTCTCCCTCTGCTGGTGGTTTTATTAGAGGACTCATGCTGAACAATGTAAAACAGTCACAAAGTATAGAGTCGCACAAACACTTTTATAAATGGATATTTCTTATTGTAATTTGCTCTATATGGAGCTATGTGGACACAGCAACCATTAAAGTGGAGGCTTGTTATACAGTATATTTAGCTGGTGTCATGTAAGTAATGTGTATGTAAAAACAAGCAAAAAGCTACAAAATACAAGCGATAGATGACATGATTCTCTCAAAAGGTCATCTAGGTCACATGTCACGTCCATCCATCCATCCATCCATCCATTTTCTACCACTTATCCTCATCCCAGCTGTCTTAGGGTGGAAGGCAGGGTACACCCTGGACAAGTCGTTAGTTCATCACAGGACACATAGAGACAGACAACCATTCACACTCACATTCACACCTAAGGTCAATTTAAATTATCCAACTAACCTAATCCACATGCATGTTTTTGGATGGTGGGAGGAAGCCGGAGTACCCCCACGCAGACATGGGGAGAACATGCAAACTCCACACAGAAAGGCCCCGGGCCTCGAACCCAGTACCTTCTTGCTGTGAGGCGACAGTGCTAACCACTACACTACATGTCAAGTCACCCTATAATATACAGCCCCTCAAAAAGTACTCACACTATAATCTGTCAAAGCATGAATGGTGCCCTATAGCCTCAGTGAGAGCTGTTAATTGACAGCCATACTGTCAGAGAGAAGATATATTCAGAACTTGAACTTTGAAACTTTATTGTCCCCATTGGGCAGCAGTAAAAACAGTAAAACAGACACATTCACCACAAAATGAACAAATGCATTGATGTTTCAGGGATCACCATAGTTTCTTATTCATGAGGCCAATAGTCATGGGCACAATAAATTTTTAAACTATTGGTTCTAAACTGGTACTGTGTACTGTAGTGGCAGGCCGGCAGGTGAGAGGGGTCAGACAGGATACCTTGTGCCTTCCTGGTAGCCCTGGCTCTGTAAACATCACAGAGCTCCTTAAAATTTGTCCCACACACTTTACAACACAGTTCAACCTGTACGGTGTAAATATTTGTAGAGTTGCAACCGCTTCATCATGAATAAAAATGGGGATTTGGTGGAGCATTCGTCCTAAAATCAATCAACAATTCTTTTGTTTTAAAAACGTTAATATTTAAAAATGTGTAAAGTTGTAGTTGTGGTTAATGGAGCTTCTGTTATTTAAACAGCTGTGTTTAAATCTATTGTCAGGCATCACGATCTAATGTTTTCCACCTTTTCATTTCAGACACAGTGAAACCTGAATGTTGAAGGTTTTTACTGATCTGGAGGTGAGATCTGTAGATTGCTCTTTATTCTCATGTCACGCCTCATTGCTCCTGTAGGAATTTAAATAGTTTTGTTCTTTTTTTAGACTAAACACTAGAGGGCAATGCTGCTCTTTACTTCCTCTCCTGCCTCTCTCCAAGCCTCCATTATATAGCAACTAAAATTAGGACTATTTTTAAAATCTAGGATTGAATCCATCTATTTCTTTCACTTATTTTTGTTGATGGCAGCAAGAACAGTCTCACCTCACTAACCTGTACTGTGTCACCACCTCACACAAATTTAAACATTGTATGAGTGACAGAATTTCTGCACATGTAAAAACTGAAGCTGTTTTTTATCTTTTAGTTCATACAACAAATAGGATGAGATGAAATTTCAGTTTTAATTAACATGATATATATATATATATATATATATATATATATATATATATATATATATATATATATATATATATAAGTATATATTTAAACTAAAAGTAATCATGTATGTATGAGGGCCCAACAGTATTTTTAATATACATAGTTAATACAGAATTATTACAGATACATTAAGCAAATTGTTGCTGTCATCACACTTCTAAATTCGGGGTATTTCCTTATCACTTCATCAGTGATGAGCCTGTTACAGTCTTTACAAAGGCGTGATTATTAGTATTAGTATTAGTATTATCATTGTTACAATTGCTGTTTATTCTTCAACTTCTACAACAACTAATGCATGTAAATGAAAAATCACAGCTTATATGTGCAGACTTATGTCAAGACTGATATGGGGATATAAATTTTCTTATGCTGACCATAATAAAAGGACGAACTGTTGGAAATAAAAAGATAATCGCTATATTGCTTCATAAAATATTGTGTATTTGCATTTTACAAAAATGTTGCTGACTACTTTTATTTTGACACATTGTGGGGTCTAAATTTAGTGGGTACAGTATAACCGGAAATCATAATTAGAATTCTTCCTAGCTTGACAGGGCTGGGGGTCATAAATTGAGAAAGACTCCCCATATTTGCATACAGTATTTCCCCACTGCATAGCTGAAAGACAAGATGACCCCGCACAGTTCACCCTCTTCTCGATAATTTAGCTCCGGTCCCAGAAGTTACTTTCTTCAGTGGGGTTGGGTGGACGCCACTTTCTCCACAGTTTACGACATCTTCGCTCTCCAGCCAGCCGGCTGCTGCTGTTTCTCCACGGCAACGGGAGGTAAGGGAGAGGTGGTCCGCGGTGGGACAATCCGGTGCTAGCTGTTAGCTCACTTAGCTAGCCAGCGAGCTAACTCGTTAGCAGCTGGCTGTGTACTAGCCAGTCGACTCATCACACCAAGTGTTTGCTTGCAGCTACGATTAACCATAAATATTCTGTACATTGCAGCTCATGTTAAATACTTTCGATGTAACTTCAAAGTGCTAGTTTTAGATAAGTTGTTAGCCGAGATAAAACAGACATTAGCGTCAATATATCCAGACTCAATGTGTTCCGCCTGTCCTTCAAAATAAAAGCGCAACTGTACGCTGATTTTCAGAAATAAAGTTACAGACGTGAAACTAATGTCTAAATTACAGCATTCTGTGGCTCAATTACATTGACAATATGGTGAAATGTGTCTCTCCAAACACATATAGCTCTTGCTGAGCTTAGTAAGGCTTTCATCAGATGTTTTTGATTAGTTGTTAATAAGCATACAGTAAAATAGGCCTCCTTACAACTCTCAACTCAAGTTACCCCTATCATTTTGGAGCTGCGTGATGTATTGTAAATGAACGGATTTTTTTTTTTAATAGATTATAAGTCATAGGCTAATATCAATACTCCATAAATGGTGGAAATGGCATGAAGTGTCAGGTTTCTCTTCCAGTCAAACACTATTGTAAATAAATGCTTATGCTTTTATTCTGATGGTTACATTGCCTCGCTTCCGTTTTCCGTTAGCACTAGCTACCTTAGCACATCAAGGTGGCGAGCAGCTGTTGAGGGGAAGCTGGGGCTCAGGGGAACTGGAGTTGACGGTGTTAGCTTAGCCAACATAGCCTGCTAGCGAGTCATCTGCTTTTGTCGGTTTGCCAGCATGCTAATAGGGACATCTTAACCGCAACACACTGCAGCAAGTCTCCTGTCTGACTCAGTAGAGGGCCAGCCGAGCTGAACTCCGCGGAGCCATGCGACAGTGGTGTGTCCCCGCTGCGACCCCTCGCACTGAACCACTCCCGGGGCGCCTGTCTGTGTCGCCCCCTCCACCAGGTAATACAACCCTAGAGAGGGGAAGCCGCTCACCTCACTTTTTGAGCGAAAACCAGCTTTTTGCTCAGTTCTGAATCTTTTGAGTGTGTACAGATATAACCCAGAACACAAGTGTGATGAAATAGACAGGCTGTCCTGCAAATACACAACATTTGAAACCGAATTCTTTGCATCTGGCAAGCCAACTTTTTCCTGTTTATCTGCAAACGTAAATATGTGACAGCCTTAAGACGTCTTTGAAATCTTTTTATAGGAAATCTGGAAAAATCTTTTAAACTTTTTAAAGGCTGTGATCTCTGCTTGCTGTGTTCAGTTTGTTCTTGCTTGTGTTGATGTGCAAAATGATAAAATTATACGCCAAGTTGCACAGAGGGTTCATCAGATTGGCAAAACTTATAAAGTTATGTTGTCCCCTTTCAGTATCTTTTCAAACATGCAAGGTCACGTCGAATTACTGGATTTTCTAATTGAGTTTAATGGGATTGTCACAGTGTCTTTTGCATCCTATGAGCCTGTGCATGAAGAGGAAGGTGTTGGACGTGAAAAGATGGATAGGCTGAGTGGACCTGATGATAGGTTATGTGTTAATGGGTGATCTTACTTTAATTCCACCCTGGACACAATGTAGCAAGGTTAGCTCAAGTGTCTGTGCCAAGTGTTTGAAAGGGTGCCAAAAAATTGAATGACCCAAGGGTTCCTCAGAGGAGAATGCAGTCTGTTTCACAAACCAGCCTTGTTTTTACTCAAAGTTCTTTGGTATCAACATAACTAAAACATTTAATCAGATTTGCATTTTAAAGTGTTGTGTTCAAGATAAATGACCCCCTGCCCAAACAAAGGAAGCGTGGTGTTTGAGTGTAGCTTTGAATGTCTGTTTTTATTTGGGAATTCATCTATTAATAATCCTTTCATCATTTCTCAGTTTGTCTGCGGGTTCTGAGCAAGTTTGTGAGATGTTATCTAAATTTAAGATTGCTCAAAGGTAGAGATAAATATAGCAGTATATGTCTTGAGGTGCTGTTTATCTGGTGAGAAATCAACCTAAGCATGCCAAGCTTTGGTGTATTAATAGGACTACTGCTGGTTCATATTCTCTTTCAAAATTGGTCTTGTATTTCCTTCAAAATGCCAGTCTCAGATTCACATTGATAAAAATGCACACCACCACATTATGTCTGCAGATGCCAGAATGGAGTGCTGTGAGGTGGAGCCACGCTACACCATCGAACAGATCGACCTCCTGCAACGCCTGCGTCTATCCGGCATGACCAAACCTCAGATCATCCACGCTTTGGAGTCCCTGGAGAGACTCGACCCCGACCATCGCCCGTCACACTGTGACTCTCAGCCCGCCCCGTCCAACAACACTCCGACCACAGCCGCTCCAGCCCCGTCCTCATCTTCATCCTCCTCCTCCTCGCTCTCCCTAGCGTCTGCTACAACGCAGACCTCTGGCTTGGATGGTGCCGCGCTGTCCCCCAGCAACAGCTATGAGGCCTCACCTCCACCCCTCTACCCTCCCAGTGTGGCAGTCCAGCGGTCATTCAGCTACGACATGATGGGAGAGGAGGAGTGGGACCTGGAGGAGAAGGTGGATGAGTACATGAGGTGAGCAGGAAAGAAGGAGGCTGGAGATGCTTAGTGTAAACAGGAGAGCTTGGTGAGGACGAGCTGGGAGGCAAGACCAAAAGAATGGTAGAGACAAAGAGAGACTATTATAACATAGATAATGACAGCTACTCTCCCCTGAGGTGCAGGCTTGTTCTCCAGAATCTTAGTGGAGTTAATTCAGGTCAGGTGTTTAGGGATGGCTGAAAAAAGAGAAGCATCAGTGAATAAGGTTAGTCAGACCAAAGGCTGGTGTTTTAACCACCGTGTAATAGTTCTAATGTCATGATGGCTTTGTGTTGCCTCTGCAGGAGAGACAGCAACCTGGTGAAAGAAGAGATCAAAACTTTCCTCAACAATCGCAGGATCTCTCAGGCTATCGTGGGCCAAGTTACAGGTACTGTGCTTTTGTCCGTGAAGTAATTAAAGCTTATTTAACAGCTACAAGGACATCATGTCCTGATGTCACGATATAAAGATTGAATCTTGAGTCAATAATTAGATCAGGCTCTCACTCCAGCAGACTGTGTGCCAAAACATTGCCTCTTGTTTTTAGTGCGCTACTTTCAATAGGAAACATAACTGTTGAGATGAAGGTCACTGTCTAACCAGAAGCAGAGAAAGGTGCGGGGGAGTACGTAACTTAACATGAAAGTTCACTAACTTTAAACAACAGAGAATAAACGGCTAGTACCACTGAAAAACACAGAAACCCTATATTCATCATCAACTATTTTGATTTTTGATATAGTTTATGTCACCTTAAAGAAAAAATACCTTGTTTCAGCTTCTCAGTGTTGAGGCCTCTCTTTGTTTTGATAAAATTTTAATTTGGAAGTAGTTTGGGGAAAACAATTTTTTGAAAATATCATGTCATTTTGTGGAAAAGTGAGACAGGCAATTGTCACTCAAAAATGAATCTCATGTCATCATTCATTTGGAGAAGTTTTAACACAGATGACTATATGGCACATACAACATGAGGGTAGCAATGTAACACGACTTGACTAGACATGTTTTGCAAGCAGAGACTGTTATTGTACTTTAGTAGATGAAGAATAGTGCAATAGCTAGCTAATAGGTAGGTTGGCCCTGTTACCAGAAAGGCATCCACAGCCAAGGCTCCACCCCTAAGCAATAAATACTGAACTTTACAAGTAGCAGCATGTTCACGGAGTATTCCACTTCACGTGGCTTTAATTAAGGTATTGATATTGGGATGGCTTCATTAGCTTAACAGGACTGTTTCAGAGCTGGCTCGCTGCTGATCTCAACAGCACAGATGCAATTTGTGCACCAGGAAATAAATCGATGTCTTTAATGTGTTAAGATAACATGCCTTGCCTCCTGTGTGCAGGCATCAGCCAGAGCTACATCTCCCAGTGGTTGCTGCAGCAAGGCCTGGAGATGAGCGACTCCAAACGCAGAGCTTTCTACCGCTGGTACCTGCTGGAGAGAAACAACCCAGGTGAGGCTGCTGGGGGGTCAGACAGGATGTTCAGATAGAGTGTGGAATATGACTGTCACAGAGCAGAGGAGTGGGATTAGAGATCATTACAAGGGGTGATGGATGTTATGCACAGGAGGACTGATTATGAGAAAGTGCAAATCAGCACCTCAAGGTTGAATGTCAGGTTAATGATGATAGATTAGATAATGTGGGAAGGAAGGCTTTTTTTTCATGTGTGTGAATGTGAACCACTGCTTGCTCTCCTTCCTCCTCCATGTCTCCTCCTCTTCACCCCTCCTGCATGGTAAACCCACACACCTCTAATCCCTCGCACTAACTCCATCCTGGTCCTCGAGAGCTGCGAGGTCAAGGAAGGACACGAGACAAATCTATAATTTCAGAGGAAAGACAAATGATAAAGGTAGTCCTGTCACAGGAGATGCTAATCAATAATATTAAGGCTTCTGGTTTGGAAATGAAACTTTAGCGGGTGAGTGCGGTTTGTCTGTACAGGCTAGAGTAACAGCTTGGGTCGGCGTTGACCTCTCCATGTCCTAGGATACGGGATACAGATACTTAAAAATGGGTATGCTTTTAAACAGCTGCAACATGCCAAATGAGTAACCGCTGAAGATGCTCAGAGCTTTTATTGGTTTGTGTCGGATAGCTTGCATTCACCGTAAATCATGTCAGAAATTTACATTATCACTTCAGTAACCTAAACAACGCTGTTGCTGGACCATCTGCTGACCCTGCTGTCTCCCTTCATCTTTATCCTTTATATTTTCCCACCCAACCCCACCAAGCTTTGCCTTAGCTCCTCCTGCTGGAGGTACTCTGGTGCTGGTTTTCATTCCTACATGGCTAACAAACTGGTGATAAGTAAGCAGTGATACTAACAAAAACTAATTTCCTCAGGGGCCACAATGCTTTGCTAATGATCTAAGCTCCTATTGACCTGCCCATCATGAATCTGAAAAGAAGCAGTGTTGTTTGTCAACAACAATTGGCGAATAGTTACTAAAGCTGGAGTTGGAGTCGTTGAAAATTGAAAACAGCCAGGCAGGTCTACAGGAGTGTGATTCTCAATTAGCCTAAACTGGTGTCCATAATGGAATCCATGGCTGTGGCCTGCCTGACCATTGGTTTTATCCCGACTGAAGGGCTGAGGTGGAGTGAAAACCAGCACAGCGTGAGTCCCATGCCCAGGGCCAGGGGAGGGGACAGAGACGGGCCGGTAGCAGGGGCAAGTGGCAGCCTCCCCAACCCCAACACCAACCTCAACCCCAACCCAGTGTGGAGCAGGCAGAGAGAGCTGCTGATGCACTTGCTGCCGTGGTACGCTGCCGCAGCCGCCCAGGCCCAGCCAGGTAACCCCGGCCTCAGCAGCTCGCCACAGGAGGCGCCTGCAGCTGACCTGCATGCCGTTCAGCCCTTTGTCAGCTTGGGATGCATTTCAACAGTTTTGAATGGCAGAGATGAACAAGAGGGTTGAACTCTGAATGATAATAAGGAAGCAACTCCATACTATTGAAGTCTTCCTGACTTTGCCACAGTAGCAGTCAGGAGGAATTATTGGTACAATAACTTAGTGAAAACAGGATGCACCATGCAACAGTAAAAGCACTGAATTTAGTTTCTTCAACAAAAAGGCCATAAAACTTTAAGAAGTGTTATGACTTTAGTGAATTAAAGTAGTATTTTCTCTTGCCAGCTGGAGGCAGTAATGTTTGCTATAAAATGTTTTTGCATCCAATTGTGGGGCGACGTTACAGGCATATAAACTGAAAGTAGGATTACAGGTTTTTGTGGAGGGTCAGCCAGCTGTGTCTGTTGTCTCCTAATAGACTAATGCTGATTTAATCAAAAACTTGAGTTATCCATTCATCTATTTTTCTTCCATTGATCGGGGCAGGTTGCATTAATTTAATTCATTACATCATTAAAAATTATGATTGCGTTGGCTACTGCTGGGAAGTGATGACATGTTAAAAATGTAGTAATAATAAGTAATCTTAGGCTGGTTTTCCAAGGTTTTTTTTAATTAATGCTCTGAGCAAATAATATCAACTGAGAGCACATTATGCCTCTCTTTTATAGAGCAAAGAGAAGACCTTACAGCAAAGGTCGCTCTTATTTTCTGTGTCTTTCTGTCCCTCATTACTCAAATGATGCACTTGGTGAAACATCATCACTCTCTGCAGTGATGTTTTGAGTCAAACTGAACAAAGTGTTGCGTTTTGAATGAAACTAACTGATGTTGCCTTCACTGACTTATGATCCATGTTTTTTTTCCAGTTGGTGCAGCAGGCTGCTGGAGTCTAAACACCTTCACTGTCTTTGTTACAAACTGTACATGCTGTCTTCTCTCTTCAGGGGCCACCTTATCAATGAGATCTCTGGTGAAGGAGGAACCTGATTGGAGGACAGGGATCATGGCTGGAGACAGGGCAGGGATAGTGGGTGGGCCTCTGAGGCTACGTAGAGGAAGCAGGTTCACCTGGAGGAAGGAGTGCCAATCAATCATGGAGAGGTGAGCAGGACTTTGTGCTGTACAGATTCACAGCTTTTACAACGGAAGATAAGGCCAGTTTTTCAACTGTACAGGAGACAGCAAAAAGTTTGCACCATATTTGAAAACCTAGCATTATTAATGATGAATACCTTCATGAAGTACAGCTAATTCTACTGTATATCCTCTGAACTAGGGCTGCAAGTAGTGCTTTTTCAAGTAAATATCATTTAAGTCATATACAGAAAATAGTGAAAAATCGCAATGTTTTTATGTACAATAAATGATAAAGGAAATCCTTCTAGTTTAGAAGTGTGATAACAAATTAATTATTGAACAATCACAAGTTTAAAGTAGTTGCAGATGCACCTTCTATAAATCAGCTCACTGTTTTCGCTCTAAAGTGAACATAATCTTTCTTTACCTTTCACTGTTTGGTTTGCTGTATTTGTGTCTCACTTGTGCTGAGGTTGTGTTTTGCATCGCTCTATAAAGAAGCCGATCAAGAGCAGCCAAGGTCTGCAGAGCACTGATGGCTTCAGATGAGTTTGAACACGTCAGCACTGGTTCAAACATCCAGTCATGGATTGTTGCTCACATATGATAGGAATGCAGCATTGCTCGAGGTAATTGTCAATATTTAAAACCTTCCCATCGTGAAATGTCCTTCAGTGCCTCAGTGATCTAAGTGACTTGCTGCATATAGTGCGGAGCATTTCCATACAGATTAGTATTTGTTTCTTTTTAATAAGTGTGTTATATCTGCTCTTTGTCAGGCAGTCCTCTCAGAGAAGGAGGGGCAGGGATTCCTCTGCAGTCTTACCCGCCGTGTGCAATTGATTTCTCTGTTACAGGGTTGCTGTAAGTGTAGGGTGCAGCCTGGGCACTCACAGTAATAAGACCACACAGGCCCTCAGACAACACTCACCAGCAGTGCCCCCGGATTACGCAATTCTACTGCAGTGCTGATCCCTGTGAGCTAGTTTAGACCCAAGGATGGTACAGTAGAGGTGAAGAAGATGTGGAGTGTGTCTGAGACAGAGTGGACAGGAAAGGGCAACACAGAGGGTGAAAGGAAGCGAGAGCTGGAAGAAATTGATCCCTGCATGTTTTGTAATGTGAGCTAATCATTCATTTTCACACTTAGAGAAGAAGCTAGACATGAGAGAGCAAAAATAAGGGTTACTCTGATCTTTATGTGATATGTAAATGTCTGTTTTTACCAGAGGATCTTCATATTTCCAAGCCTGGATTTAACATTTTAATGTTTGATTGCGCAAATTAATCCACTTAATGCATCCCGTTAATCTTTTCCTTTACAGTGAGGGCCGCACCTGAAGCGCTGCCACTGTATAAATATTGTCCTTACTCTCCCGTGGTTCAATACACAGGCTAAAAGTAGAAGGGGTGTAAAAGGAAGGCGCATCAAGCGCTGCTCAGACTGGTGCCACCCTCTAATGAATGTGCAAGCTGTGATGCAATATGATTTAACAGTTTCCAATACTGTGGATGTTTGTCTCTTGCAGTTTCTTCATGGAGAACCAGTACCCAGATGAAGCAAAACGAGAGGAGATTGCCAACGCCTGTAACTGTGTCATTCAGAAACCAGGTAGTGAGAGGAAATTGTAACTGTACGGATGCCTGTTCTGTCAGAAAGGTCGTCAGCTGCTCTGGATAGATAGTTTAAAAGGACACTCTGCACACTTGAATTGGTTCTGAAAAGATTATTTGAGTCACTGTGAGTGAACAGATAATTAGAGATGCTCCTAGAACAAGTCTCACCTGTCGATTCTGATTTTCTTTCTTTCCAAGAACTATAACTGACAGCATATACAAACATTTGATGATTAAATTTAGTTATATGAGGTGTTTGTAAGGTTGTTCCTCCTGCTCTTAAGTTATTTTTTAAGTTAATGTTCATATTGTTACAGTCACTTAACCTTTGCTACTGTGACGCAGTAAAGGTTTTTCTTATCTTATAGAACTGCACCAGCTGTTCCTTTGACAGGTGAGGATAGTGTTTGAATGCTGTGGTTTGAGATGTTGTGTTATTTCATCACACAGGCTGTAAGCTGTCTGAGTTTGAGCGAGTGACGGCGCTGAAGGTGTACAACTGGTTTGCCAACCGTCGGAAGGAAATGAAGAGGAGAGCGAATATCGGTGAGGACCTGATAACTCGCATTGTTGCTTTCTGTGTTTCTCCAAAACAATACTTGTTTTCAGTTCATCTGGGGAAAAAAAGGAAAAAAGATGTGACGGCGATGAAATATAGACTCACAGGAGGAGTTGTTCGTCTCTGGAAAATGTACATAAATGTATCTGTAGATTAATTTTCCCTGTGTTCTCTTACCTCTAATGCAACCAGAAGCTGCCATTTTGGAAAGCCATGGAATTGAGGTGCCAAGTCCCAGCTGCCACTCAAATGGCGAAGAGGGAGAGATGCACGAGTTTGCTGATCAGGTGAATCATCGATTCTCAGAGCAGGTAAGTCAAACGACGAGTAGAAACAAAAGAAAAAAACTGGCGAGTAGTAGCAAGCATAACTCAGTGGAGGTAGAGACTAAGATTTTGTTGAAAATGCATGTGACTGGAAGGTAGTGAGCATATAACTTTATAAATATGAGGAAAAGAGACATTTATTTGCTCATTCATCCTACGTTTCCACAGGAAGAAACCTCTTCCCACAGGACTGTTGACCAACAAGACCCCTCCTCATTGGCTGCTGCAGAGGTCGGCGCCCTGCCGAGCCCCACCCCTCAGGTCCTGGATCAGAAAGAGGAGGATGCAAAAAGGGAGACCGTGGATGAAGAGTGACCAAAGCTGGTGGAGTTTGGATCATATTTTAATTTTAATTTTAATGAGATGAAATAGGAAAACATTAAGTGTCTCCTCCTCCACCCATGTAGAGCCTTTTGGGTGTGGTGGCACCTAAAAATCAAAGGGAGAAGGGTGCTGAAGCCCGCTGAGGTGCCTCTGATAGTAAGGAGGCCACTATTTATCAACAGTAATCCTGCTTATATTAACGGCAATATACAGTATATAAATATATCTATATATCTCAATATATAGTGCATTCCAAGATGGTATTAAAAGCCTCCTTAGAGGGAGAATCATGTAAAGGATACCTCGCCCATTTTAAGCTACGCCTTTTTCTTTTTCTTCTTTGCCTCATAGCTTGTTTTTACAGAGTGCTGGTTTGATGGACTGTGAGTGTGCTGAGCCTGCCGGTCAGGTGTGTTTGGGTGTGGGGATAAAGTACGGCATCAAGGATCTAGTTTATGGCGATGTGAACACCCTCCGCTTGCTTGAATGTCTTTGACCCCGTCTGGTTCGTAGGACTCTAACCTCAATCAGCTGATTGATTCAATCGGTCGATCAATCATCGAGTGCTGTTACTATCAAAGCCGTAAAGCCCTGAGGGACAACTGGAATCTCAGGTAATCCCAAAAAAAAGAAATGGTGGATAAGG
Source organism: Synanceia verrucosa (assembly GCA_029721515.1). Taxonomy (NCBI): domain Eukaryota; kingdom Metazoa; phylum Chordata; class Actinopteri; order Perciformes; family Synanceiidae; genus Synanceia; species Synanceia verrucosa. The sequence continues at coordinate 10,697,874 of CM056567.1, read as the reverse complement.
ACAGTGAAGAGTTGTCTTTGAGACGTGCTTTATTTTCCTCATCTTCCACTTATCTGCATCTTAAGTGCGTTTAACCAAAACAGGACATGTTATTTATACCTTTTTATATTAGCAAAAACAAGCCTTTAGGATGTTTCTATCATGACATCTCTCAGTCTCCTGTCTTCTTTGTTATACTGAATGCTGCTCATTTTCCCTCATATGTATATACATATATATCATATAATATCCTCATTTCAAAGTCAATCCTCAACACAGCCAGTGAAGCTAGACTAGATACCTAAAGTCTACTCTGATGTTTTTTTTCTTAACGTTTGAAAGAACGCTAAAACAAAATGTGATCAAAAACTTTGCGTTAGCCTACATGCTACAAGCACCTTCTGTCCTGTTGGAATAAGCTAAAGCTTAAGCTCCTGTAAGTTTGTTTGACTGCAAAGCTGCACTTCAAAGTGGATCTCACTATAATCGAAAGAGGGAAGCGTCGCTCGCAGACTGGACCTTCGACGTGTACATAACCCAGAGAATATACACGTCTATGGGTGCTTTCCTTTAAATTACATTAGCACTATACAGAAACTGTTGTCGAACTTGAAAAGCTGACTTAAACTCTGCATTACTTAGTCCCCTGTACTTACTGGCCCGAGGCCTTGGGGGTTACTCCCTTAATGTTCATAAAATGGACGCTTGTTCTCAAATGGCACCTCGACGGGGCGCCGCCGTGTTACCTCCTAATGCCAAAGCTATGCCAAGGTAGAGACGAGCTGCTGCGCTCACAGGAGCAGGAAATGACACAGTCACACTAGACGAACAGTACGTAGATGTTTATTTGCTCAGTACAACACTAGCCAACTCTAGCTTACCTCAGAATATCCCTGTGTCTGGACAGCAGCTGTTGCTGTGACTCTTCCTGACATGGACAGTGTTATGTAGCATTTATGACCCTGTGTTGTTAAAGTGTGCTCACCTCAGACAGAAGCTCTTTCTGATTATTATGCTCCTCTCTCTATCTGCTTTTATCTGACAATGAGAAAACAATAACAATAAAATTGTAAACAATGGCTGTGATGTCTGCATGTTTTTTTTTTTTCCTTAAAGCTTGAGATGAGACTCATTCAGCCGCTTGATGAACCTGGATTGAAGCAAATTCCTGACACACTTTAGTCTCTTTGACTGAATTATTTAATGATTAATGCTTTTTTTAAAAATGATTCTGCAGTGAAAGCTTCATTGTTTTTAATGTATTCAGTTCTCACCTCAGGAACATCATATCAGGAAGAGCAGATGCTCAGGGTGAAGATGATGCCTGATAACAGCTGAGCACTTCTGTAGCTTCAAGGCAGAGCAAAGTCTTTCAGCTAGTATCATGATTATTATTATTATTACATATGTCACCACACCTTCCTGTCCTACATGTGTTGACTGAATTACTGGGTGGAAAAATGGAACAACTGGAAGAATGTTTGGTTTGCGTGACACCTCGCAACCCCGATGATCTATGTGGAGGCTTACCTCCTAAAGATATGCTGTACAATGAACTTAAGAAATTTGATGGAACTGCAACACATTTTTACAACACGGGATGGCCGCATTGTCACTCATGAAAGGTGAAATGCGAGAATAAAAGTGATGCAGAGGTCACGACCTGTTCTTGTTTGAATCCAACAAGAAAATCAAAAATCTAAACAAACCGAATCTCTGTCTTTTAAGAGTTTTTTTAGAGTTAACATCTTCTTAACTAACCCCTTTGCTGCAGACAAACAGATTAGCCTACGTGATGCAAAAACTGAAGTCTCACTAAGCATTCCCAGGGAAAATATTTGCTCAAATGTGCTCAAAAAACATTATTTGCACTCAAATTTAAGTTGTCTGACTTGTCAACTGTTTTTTTCTGATGAGCAGTGTGCAAAGGGTTTGGCAGCAATGCAAAGAGGTGAAATCAACGTATCTCAGCAAACTGATGGTTATAAAAACAGCAGAGCTTTATTGCCTGTGGACACAGTGACTGATGTAAATAATTATATCAACACCAAACCCGTCAGACAGGAAAGCTGCTGCGTGCTGAACATTTGGCCTCTGAAGTCTGGAGACACTCTCTGTGTATGCAGAGGTCTTTGTTCAGGTGTGTTCAGTCTGAACTGTGGTCTTTTACACCTCGTATCCAAGAAGCTCCTTCTCTACTCACTTATTGCTCTCTTGAACCACATGAGGGAGACATTGTCCACTGCTGATTGTTGAGCATTTGAGTCACGTGGAGCTGCCACTTATCTAAAAATAATGCTGACCTGGAGCTCCTGATTTCACACTCAGTCTGTCAGTAAAAAGTGTCAGCCTTCATGTTAACACATGACTTCAACAGATTTTTAAAACTAGTGTGACATTTTTTTACAGAGAATTTTTCACATTATCATCAACGTGTTTTGGTTTAGAGGATAAAACAATATGAGGAGTGTCAGCAGGCGTCTGCAATCACACTGATATTTGCAAGTGAAATTAGCACAGCTCTCTGAGTTGTTTAAGTCTGGCGCTCTCTGTGAATAGTCGTGTTGCAGTTAAACCCCGGCCATCTGGTGCATTTAACAGGCAGAAATAAACTCTGTATCCTACAGACCAACTGCATCTCAATGTGCATGTGTGTGGATGATTTCTGCAGGGCAGAAGAGGCGATCCTAACTGTTGGACTAATTATGTTGTGTTAAGATGCCATTCAAATGCAGTCAGATAGCTACTTTGTGAATGCAAGGAGACTGGTCAACATGTTTCCGCTGTGGTTTAATTTGTAGCATGATTGATGTAATAGCCTGTCGCTCCAGCTGCTGCTGAAATAATTAGTCTTGTTGACTCATTAGAACATGAAACAACAAGAAATTTAATTGTTTAAGTCGTTTATCAAGAAATTCTATGTTCTGGAATCAAGAATTTGCACATGTTGATTTTCATCTTTGGGCCTATGTCATGAAAAGTACAGCATGCCTCATGAAGTGAACATATTCAGTGAAGCATCAGCCATTTTATTTTTATTTTAGTCATTTATTTAGAATAAGAAGTCAAATAAGAATAATCAAATAACTGACAAAAAACAAAACAAAACAACATCTTGTCAACCTATTTGAAAAGGAGTGGGAGGAAGTAGAAAACTTATTGATTTCCACCCCTTTTCCAATCAATTAATACAGATTTATGCAGAATCATATTCACAAACAACTCTGTCCATGTACAGTGCTGCTCATAAGTTTACATACCCTTACAGAATTCATGGTTTCTTGCCCATTTGTAAGAGAAAATGAATGATGACACAAAAACCTTTATTTCCACTTGTGGTTTGTGGAATGGTCGAAGCCATTTATTGTGAAACAAATGTGAGAATGCAATTTAAACCAAAATAACAACAGAAACTGCCCGAATTACCCTGATCAAAAGTTTACATACTCCAGTTCCTAATACTGTGTATTTCCCCCTTTAACATCAATAACAGCGTCAAGTCTTTTGTGGTAGTTGTCAATTAGTCTCTTTATCTTTTCAGATGGTAAAGCTGCCCATTCTTCTTGACAAAAAGCCTCCAGTTCTTGTAAATTCTTGGGCTGTCTTGCATGAACAGCACGTTTCAGGTCTCCCAGAGTGGCTCAATAATATTGAGGTCAGGAGACTGAGATGGCCAGTCCAGAACCTTCACTTTATGTTGTTGTAGCCACTGGTAGGTTGATTTGGCCTTATGTTTGGGATCATTGTCGTGCTGGAATGTCCAAGTGCGTCCCATGCAGCCTCCGGGCTGAGGAGTGTAGATTTTCCTCCAGTATTTTTTGATAACTGGCCGCATTCATCTTGCCATCTACTCTGACCAAATTTCCTGTGCCTCTGTAGCTTACACATCCCCAAAACATCAGGGATCCACCACCGTGTTTCACTGTTGGAATGGTGTACCTTTCATCATAGGCCTTGTTAATGCCTCGCCAAACATAGCGTGTATGGTTTTTCCCAAAAAGTTCAATTTTGGTTTCATCACTCCACATTACTTTCTCCCAGAAGGTTTGGGGTTTATCTCTGTGCAGTGTGGCATATTTTAGGCAGGATTCTTTGTGGCATTTGCGTAAAAGTGGCTTTCTTCTGGCAACTCTACCATGCAGCCCATTTTTCTTCAAGTGCCTTCTTACAGTACTGCTTGAGACATCCACATGACATTGTTTGAGGGAGAGTTGAATTTCACCTGATGTTATTTGAGGCTTTTTCTTCGCATCCCGAACAATTTTTCTTGCAGTTGTGGCTGAAATTTTGCTTGGTCTACCAGACCGAGGTTTGGTGTCTACATTTCCTCTTACTTTCCACTTCAAAATTAATGTCTGAACAGTGCTGACTGGCATTATCAACTGTTTGGCAATTTTCTTATATCCCTTCCCTGATTTGTACAGTTGTACTACCTTTTCCGCAGATATTTTGGCAATTCCTTTGCTATTCCCATGATTCTGCAGCCAAGTCGTCAGCACAGCACCGCATGACAGATACAAAGGTTTCTCAGGAGTCCAGCAATTCACTTACTTTTATACACAACCACTAATTACAAGCTAACAGATCACAGGTGAAGATAGTTACCTTTAATAGCCTTTCAATCCCATTTGTGTCAAGTTCTGTGCAGGTTATCAGGCCAAATTACAAGGGTATGTAAACTTTTGATCAGGGTAATTTGGGCAGTTTCTGTTGTTATTTTGGTTTAAATTGCATTCTCACATTTGTTTCACAATAAATGGCTTCGACCATTCCACTAACCACACGTGGAAATAAAGGTTTTTGTGTCATCATTCATTTTCTCTTACAATGGGCAAGAAACCATGAATTCTGTAAGGGTATGTAAACTTATGAGCAGCACTGTACATATGCCCTTATCTTGCTTGGACATTGTAAACAAATATGTCCATGAACATAAACAATGTATTATTATGATAACATCTAATTGGAATAAACACTTTTCACTAAATACTGGGGCAGAATTGAGATGTTTTTGAGATTTTAGATGTCTTCATTTAAAACCTAGTAAAGTGGGCCTACCAGAGAGGGAAAGCTAAGCTAAGCTAAGCTAAGCTAAGCTAATCGCCCCCTGGCTCCAGGTTTGCACAGATGTGCGTGAGCGTGGTGTCAATCATCTCATTGAACTGTTAGAATGAGGCTCAGAAAGGGTTTGATAAGTGGTTCAGTAGGTTACACACACACACACACATACACACACACACACACACACACACATACACACACACACACACAATAACCATGAAAATTGCATTAAAATCTGCACATGTTCATGTATAAAAACCTGAATACAGACGTTTTAGCCACACAAACACACACATTGTGCAGAGACCTACACACACACACACACACACACACACACTCGCAGCGTTTTGACCACGTCAGGCTTTAAGACCAACGTGGCTCTACTATCATTCATTCCCTAGATGTGTTTTTCATCCTCTTTTTCCCAGTGGAAAACAAAATTCATGACCCGTCACCTTTTTTTGCTGACTGCACAGGCCGTCCGCTGCCTTGGTAAACGATTTCCCGGCTATTTCAGTCGCCTCACAAAACACTTGATGACACAAGTGGCATGAAAAGTATGCAATTCAATTTGTCAGTGGTTATTACTCTGTAGCAGACAGTTACAGTTATGTTTTGATTACGGGCATTTTCTGTCGAGTTGGCTGTCACTTGGGCTGCTTTTAAAAGCACAGAAAAAGTGTTTATTCCTTCCCTCCAGCGATCTATTAAATGTCCCCCCTTGTCTGATTAAATTTCATCTCATTGCAGACTCACCTTTTAGCGAGGTGTCCTTTTGTGCGACGAGAGAAAGGAGGTGAGAAATGGAGTGGGGAGAAGGTGTTACAGAGACGAAGATAAAGGGAGGAAGGGAAAGGTTACCTTCAGACTGAAGAAAATGTCTGAATAGGAGAGAAAATTCCATCTTCTCAGCACTCTGATTCCTCTTACACAGTGACGGTGTGTGTTCTTAAATAAGGCCCCGGCACCAGCCAAATAGGTCATTTGCCCTTGAAAGAAAGTCACCAGACTAGATGAGTATAGGACAAATAAAAGGAAGCACACACACAGTTACAAACACACAATGACACACTGTGTGGCCTGAATCTGTCAGGGTCTCGGTCCTCTTCTTCCAGTCAGATAAGAATTTACACAAAGGACTTTTTTTTCTGTCTTGACTTATTCTTCCCATAATGCAGAGCATCCCTCAGCGGCACCTGGCAACTTCTCCTATGAGCAGAGGCAGGTTGAAATAGCACGAATCTTTCTTTCTCTCTGGCCCCTGTAACTTTTCCTCTTCACTTTGCTCTTTCCACCATCGTTCTTTTCAGCACGGCTGCACACACTTTCTTTCATCTTTTTTCTTCTTTCTGTTTCTCAAAAACCAACCCATCAGCCATCACATGGTCAAATAAGACTCAAACAACATCCATCCATCCATTTTCTACCGCTTATCCTCACATAGGGTTGCTGGGGGACTGGAGCCTATCCCAGCTGTCTTAGGGTGAAAGGCAGGGTACACCCTGGACAAGTCTCCAGTTCATCACAGGACACATAGAGACAGACAACCACTCACACTCACATTCACACCTACGGTCAATTTAAATTAGCCAATTAACCTAATCCCCATGCATGTTTTTGGATGATGGGAGGAAGCCGGAGTACCCGGAGAGAACCCACACAGACACAGGGAGAACATGCAAACTCCACACAGAAAGGCCCCGGGCCGGGGAATCGAACCCAATACCTTCTTGTTGTGAGGCAACAATGCTCACCACTACACCACTGTGCCCTCAAAAGACATATATTTTTAACCTTCTTCGTTTCATCCAGGGGAGGGTTTTGCAGTCTGTTATTCGTTCTCTCACAGTTCAGTTCAACCTCCATGTTCTGCTACCGGCTGCTTGATGAACACAGGGCGTATCTTGCAAAGGGCAAATTTGACTGTGAGGTTTTTTTTTTTTTATTCTCATCACAAAATCTTCTTATTCAGTCCTGAGACTCGGAGCAAGAGGGATCGAGAAAAACAACAGCACTGATCGCTTCTGTAACTAACCTGATGTGTCGTCACATTATAAAGTTGACATGGCAAAATTATTAGTGAACACAAAGCAAGACAGAGACAAATGAAAAGTCCATTACTCATTTTTTCCCTTAAAAACAGCCACAGACTGGAAACAATGCTGATGAGAGAAGAGAGACTGAAACTAAATAATACAGTTTTGGGTCCTAAAACCAAACCAGTGAGCTGAAAGACACCAAAACACTCCATAGAGCTGAGTGAATCTGCATGATTGACCCTTTCCAAGCTCCTCCACCAGCAGCTCAGCGAAGCTCGGCCATCTTTCCTGTCATACTTAGATATGCATCTGTGTTATTTATTCACATGTACACAATGTCTAGCATCCCAGTGAGAAAAGTTACCAGAATAAATTTTAGAATCATTATCCTTCCACACTGCAGTGCTTGCTGTTGGCTTCTTCAACTTATACTGTCTAGTGCCCAGAAACCCATAATAATACACACTGCAGTAGCCACATGAACAAAACTGCTGTTTCAACATTTCTTTCCATGAAGTTAGTCTGACCTAGCAACAGTTGCTAAGATGAGTTAAAAGGGTGTGTTTGGGGAGTTTTTCCTCAGTCAATGTGAGGGTCGTTTATAAAGGACAGAGGGTGTCGGTGAGGATTGGGTAATATTTACCTCCGCCAAGGAGGTTATGTTTTCACCAGGGTTTGTTTATTTGTTGGTTTGCAAAATAACTCAAAACCTTCTGGACAGATTTTGACGAAATTTTCAGGATTGGTCAGAAGTGGCCTAACTTAAAACTGATTGATTTTTGGTGGTGATTGGATCCAATTCAAGGTCATCAAGGTCTAATGAAAGGTCACACCATAGTAATGTATGGGAGATTTTGCATATTTCTGAACGCTCCAGAGTGTACAATTTTCAGCCAATCGGCACCTAATTTTGGTATAAAAACTAATATAGGAATCCAGAAGTCACTGATTCAATTTGGTCAAGATCAGTAAAAGGTCACCAAGGTCAAATATGCATTTTTAACCATAAGTTCATGTAGGAAGGAGCTAAAGCAATGCAACAAGTCTCAAAATATCTAGAAAAAAATTCTCAAATTGTATTTGCAAAGTTTTACTGGTATTTTTGTCTTTTTTTTAAAATTCAAATGTGACAAAATATGAAATAGAGAAAAAATAAATAAAAAGTACATGATATTAATGTGAATACAATGTTAAATGTTTGTTTCAAGGTCAACACATTCACTCTTACGCGTTGTGGGCTTGCAGGAATATACGCTCTCTAAGAATGCGCTCTCTGAGTGCTTTTCTAGTCCACCAGGTGGCCATTTGATCCATTGTTGACATGAAAATATTCTTAAGATGTATTCAGGCTAAAGTGTGGAGGTGGTAGGATTGGCCTGTTTAACTCTTTAGAGGACAGTGAAGGACTTGTTGGCTCTGACAGAAGCACTTAATCTCTAGATATCTCATTGTTCAGACACTTTGTGTCGCTCACAGATTCTGGATATGACACGTCGCTTCTTCGTATGATTTCATGTTTCATAAGTGTTCAGGCTTAGCGGCAGGAGACACATGAGACGAATCACCTGAGTGTGCTGAGCTTCAGAAAAGTGCAACTCTGCCCCGAGACAGATAAGACTCCGTCTCCGCCAGCCTCCTTCGGCACGCGCTCATCCCTCCCTGAAAAAGATTGAAAGGGAAGATTTCCTGGAAAATTTCAAAGCAGCAAACAGGATCAACAGCTTAGACGGCTTTTCACTTCTCAGCAACTTCTTCCTGCCTAATGTTTATGCTTTTTTTTTTAGAAGTGTGTGTTTGTGTGTTTGGTGGAAAGGGTGGTCTTGTGAGAGAATTTATTCTCCTGCGTGTTGGAGTGTAAAAGATGCCAGAATGCTCTTTCACCTCACTGATGATGTGCAGCAGCCACATGAAGCACACACACACACACACACACACACACACACACACACACAGATACATGCAGGCTTGCACTGTAACTCTTGCCCTCCTACCATCACACACTTTGTGACATTCATATAAATATACGCACTCAGTACATTATTACTTTAAAAAAGGCCATTAATTTGCGCTCCCTATGTCACTTTTATGGCCGCTGCTCCGTCGCATGAATTCAAATGAGCTTGAGCGTATCAGAGACACAGCAGGCGCACAGAAAGCAACAACCTATGAGATAAAAGCTTGTAGCTGACGTTGCCAAAGCCAGTGTGCATGAGCCCATTCGTCTTCCTGCCTCTAATTCCTCAGTCACATTGTTGTTTGCTTCATGAAGTTGGACTAAAACAGCAGTTCTGGGCCGTTGTAATTCAGATTGAATTGGCCTCTTAGATGGTGTGTGTTTGCACAAAATGTTTTTTCAGCAAGCAGCAAATTCCATGTCGCCGCCAGAGGCTGAAAACAGATCGATCAGAGAAAAAGAGGAGGGAGGAGGATGTAGAGCTGCATTCTGGCCGTTGACAGACGACTGCAGCAGTCAGGGTCAAACAGCTAAAACAAAAGCGTCTTAGCATCAAATGGTCCAGCGTGATTCCAAATAAAACTGGTGGAAGAAACGAGAGCCAGGACTCGAATGGGAAAGTGTTCCGCTTAGCAGGCCAAGGAACACAGACACCCAACTGTGCACTGTTTGATGTTTTTCTTAGCAGTTATGGGAAAATCTGCACCTTGGTGGTTGTGACTGCTTTTGGGTGACAGCAGTACTAAAACCCAGCTTTGGATTCTAAAAAAAAGCTCCTGATGAGGTTTAAATCTCACCATTTGTGTGGCTCATTGTCCACACAAATGTCAAAAGAAAGTGCAGCTCCCTGAGCTTTTAAGTGGGAAGAATCCTGGAAAAGACGGTCCCAAACCAAGTCTCTAAGTCTGTCTCCAAGGAAAAGAAAGACGCCACACTGCAGTCCAAACTTTTTACAAGTCAGAATAAGTTGGCAGGAACTATTTCTTCTTCCGCCTGTCATAGTCATCATGTGACTCATTTTTCCGGCTGCATAAATGAGTCACATTGTTGTCAACTCGACAACTGAGTGAGGCTCTCTCAGTGACATCACACATCACTAATTTTAACTCATTAAGCGCAATTCAAATATTCGTTGTTTAACTCATTGAGTGCCAGTCATTTTATAAAACAAAAAGTGCCTTGTGCCAGTGTTTTTGGCCATTTTGAGTCATTTGGTTTTCCGACTTGTTTACTCGAACGCCGTCAACTCGGGTGTGATCCACCAATAGTCTCTGTTTAACATGAATAACTTCAAATATCAGTAGAGACAATTCTGTCCTCCTAAGGCATTGATAGGGACATCAAATGGTCTTATTCCCAAAGAGAAATTTTTTTCAAAGCTTGGACTCACGACAGACAGTTTATAAAAAAAAAAAAAAAAAAAAAAATCACAGCAGAAACTCGAGATACAGTATATTGTGTTATCCACGTTTTCTTCATCCTTATAACACTCGACCACCTCACAGGCTGGGCTTCAGGTGTGTTAAGCTCGAGCTGCTAGCTTCAAGCAGCGATGAGGAGCAGGCTAAATTTCACTTCTTTCTAACTCCACACCCCCTAGACTGAACTCAGGATGCAGCACAACTCCCCAACACCTGTGAACAGACTCTGTTGTGAAGCAGTGGTTTACATTACTATGTCACCTGACCAAGGACCAACACCTCAGTTAAACATTAAAAAACATAACTGCTGCTGCTATGTGAAAGTTGAAATTCTACTATGATGACAGCGCTGGTGTATATAAGCAGCTGTTCCTATGAGCATTCGGAGGAGAAATTCTGCAGATGAGAAACAGAAACCCTGCTGTTTGTTCTGCTTGTTATTTGGACTGTGGGCTGACCTTTGCTGACCTCAGGCTGTATGCGCTGTACACACTGAGCTGATGCTCTTCTGGTCCAACTGTGCTTTTGGCTTCCTCTACAGGAGCTTTCTGCTAGAAGGCACCTATGCCCTGGTATGCCCAAAGCACCAGACAGATTCAAGTTGAAATTTGGAGAAGATATCACACTGTTGCTCAGTGTGTGTGAGAGACAGTGACAGACATATACAGCCAGAGTTTTTCTTTTAGAGCTGTCCAGACAGGTTTAAATCTTGCACTGTGTGTATACGCTGACAAAGAGTGATAATTAGAGACTGTGTCGAGTCTGCTTCATTCTGCTCTCCGTTCCCCCTCTTTCCAAGCCTCTCTGTCGTCCTGCTTGACTTGGAATTATTCTAATTATTCTCATTACTGTGTGACTTTAGAGACTTCCCATAACAGGCACTGCGCTAACAGCAGAGCTCGGCTGACCTTGGAGTCGGACGAATGATGGCTCATTTAAACACAACAGCGACGGCCTGTGGTCGGCGTGTGGGAGGAAGCAGGAGAGGAGGGGTGGTTTGTGGGCTCGCTCTGGGAGCTGGTTTGTCTCCTACACAGGTAATTAATACGCTTATTAACTCCTCAGCTCGTATCATAATCAAAATCATGAGGAGAAGGTGGTGGGGGTGGAATACTTTAATGGAATTCACACTGCTTTAACTCACAGGGTCGAATCTGGGGAAAAAAAAGTGTTTAAAGTTTGAGGTGACTGAATCACTGAATCGTTTGATTACAGTATGAGGACTGTGTTTCTGGCCGGTGTGTGCGTGGGGGAGTTCAAATGAATATAGCAAAGTGTGGGCAGTTTCCTTATCTTAGCCTATAAACTAGATCTTTTAGTTTATATGATAGTGAGGATAGAGCAGGAAAAGGTCAGAAAATTTTGTTGGAAACCGCAGGCACAGCAAATATAACTATTCTTAGCTGTCATATTTCATGTTCTTCAGACACAATAGTTTACACAGAGAAACACAGGCGTAAAACACGAGTTACACTGGTGTGTTCGCGAAATGTTGGGTGTTATAGATTCACTTTGAGCAGCTGAGGTGTCGGCATAAGTTAAGGGTGTTGATGCCTCAGCTGAGGTGAAATCACATATGGGAGTTCTGGTGTCAGTCAAAGTAAAAGAGCTGAAAAGTGTCTTTTGAGTTGACGCGTCAATTGAAGCGTGATTTCAAATGTATTGAATATAGACAGTCCAACACTGTCTGTCTTCCATGATGGTGCCTTGTTTTAAAGTGTGCAGCGTTTAAGGGGATCTCTTGAAAGACTGGAATATAATATTGATAGCTATGTTTTCATTAGCTGAAACTAAGAGTGGTTGTGTGTTTTGTGTAGCTTCGTACAGGAAGCAGCTTCTCTTCACATTTCTACAGTAGCTCACAATGGACAAACCAAACAGTGGCTATAAGAGACAGCCTTTGCCTTTTTTCACCTGAAGACCATAGATCACCGACATCCTCCACAATGAGGTGGCAGTAAGGAAGAGGAAGGTAGGCGGTTCAATTCCCACATGGACCAAAATAAAAAGTGAGCCTCCTAGGCACTGCCGAGGTGCGTGTGAGCAAGTCATCAAATGTCCTCCACAAATTGAAATTTCCCCTCTGAGGGACAAATAAAGGGTTTTTTCTTCCTCTTGTACTGTTAACATGACCGCTTGTTTGGTGATGTATCGTTTGTCGAACTATTTATGATACTGATCAACAAGCAAGGCAGCTCTATTGTTAAAATTTGTTACCAAAAGTGGGGAAAGTGTAGTTTTGTTTGACAGTCACTTCAAAACCTTTTCCAGTAGAGTAGGCTTTACTGAGCTGCTATTGCTGGATGAAGGAAGCTGGTGAGGGGATTTAATGCACACAGCTCCACAGAACAATGCAAGACCAACGCAATAAAAAAGATTTCTTTAAAATTCATCGAAGGCAGAGCCTTGGCTAGATGGTCTGCCTGACCTCAGGACTGTAGGAAGCACTGTAGCTGAGCGAGTCCATTGTCAAGGCAGAGTTTCAGACGCCCGAGGCCACATCAGACCTCATCAGGCCAGCTGTCTTGATCCAGGTGTTGTCTGAGTCGAGAGGCCGCACACCCTCCTCTTCACCTACGGCTTGTGAGCGAACGTATTGCTATTCAGGCATGGAGCGCATTGTTTGCATTGTGTGAGTGTGTATGTGTGTGTGCATACATTCACTAAAGGCCAAACCAGACAAATCTGACTCGACATTCAAGGAGGACATCATGACCTTGCCAAACAATCACATGACCTAAAACGACAAGAAAGGAAAGGGGGGCTCCTCCTGATATGTGAAAAGACAGCAAAACTTCCCCAGAGGCTTTGATTGATGGCCTCTTTGCCTGCAGAACATCACCCAAAAAAAAATTCACAAGGTGTCCGCTGCTGTTTATGCATGCATGGTGAGCCGAGCAGCGAGGTGAGAAACAAAACATTGTGCTTTAAATTACCTGGTGTGACATGATTTTCCGCTGTGGGGTTGGTCCGTCGATGGCCTGAATGCAAAACAGACGTGCAGTTATCATACACCGCTTTGGCCTCGCCTCACATCTGTGCAAAGACAAACAAACTAAGATACAATTCAAAGATGGTGATGTGCAGAGCGTGGGCCAAATGTCGGGTGTGCTACTGAACCGCAGACTGAATATTGCTCTTGGGTTATAAAGAGGGAAATGTCTCCTTCACATAATTATGATTTCCCATGAATAATTTTTAGCAATATGTGGAGCGAAGAGGTGATGAATTGCATTTCTCTCCGTTCGTCGCGTGCATGAAACATTCAAAGCAACGGGTAATGATGCAGGGAACGTTGGGTGACGGCGGCACTTTTTTCCTTTTTCTTGTTTGTGAGTTCTGCCGGGGTGTCTGTCATTAGACATTTTCACACACACACACACACACACACACACACACACACACACACACACACACACACTTATATAGCTCAGAGGGCTGGACTTGATTACACAGCTTTGGCTCTTGGGAGCATGGTGTTTTTGTTTACTGTTTGCATGAACACATGCACATGCATATGCGTGTCTGCGCACACATAGACCTCGATCAAAGGGAACCCTAAAAGAAGCTCAAAGGCAGGATTTCCCTCCTCGTCTTCTATTTTACTTTGAAAGAATAGTGTCTTTGAAGAGGCACTATGAAGAGAGGTGTATCATTTACAGTCATTAAAAACTGAATGCTGGATGAGTTCATGCTGTATTTTTATAAATGCCCTGAAGGAAGAAAACGGGTGAAGAAGGAGGGAATCTCAGTGCTCCTGACGGGTCTTTACAGAGCTTTAACGGCTATGAAAGGCACCTGATCTCCACCTGCAGCCAGCCTTTGAAGGCCTAAATGCATTTCTAATTACTAGAACGCTAAATCCTCTATTGGCTTCGGAGATTGTTGATAGCGTTTGTGCTTTCTAGACACTATTCAGCAGAGAGAGAGGCAGGAGAGAGGCCATGGTTTGACAAATCAAATGGGTTGAGACTTCCGTTTGATGTTGTTGAGCCACCAGGGAGTCTTGTCCATGACAGTCCAGCTGTTTTAGGTGAGGAGAGGCCAGATGTTGAGTTTGGTTAGAAAAATACAAAGGAGAATGATGTCTAGTCTAAAAAATAAATGTACGTACTATAGGATTTGGTTTGCTGGATTCATATTTTAGAGAAATTTAAAAAACAAACCAAGATATTGAGACATGTTCTTGCAATTATCCAATTCTGACTTGATTAAATCTTCTTCTAAAAGTCAAGCTATGGCGTCAGGGTAATGTTGTAATAACATTGTCCTACCAACTCAAACTACAGAACCAGTCTTCTCAGTAATTCTCCAAAACAACCACCCTGTTCTCATTCCCAGGGCGTCAAATACCAACGCTTTGCCACAGTGCTGTCTGTATTACACTATAATGTAAATCCAGCTGCAGTAATACAATGAACACATCGTGCTCCAGTGTGGTGATGTAGTTTTTAGAGTGAAAACACACACACAGGGTCCCATGGTCTCAATGATAGGTTTCATTTTCACTTTACAAACGTAGTCATTTTAAGCCATCATTTTTTCCTAAACCTAACTCAGTTAATTCTTTGAATGCCAGCTGTTTTTTGAAGTGGAAAGTGCCTTGTGCCAGCATTTTTGGTGGTGTAGTGGTTAGCACTGTCGCCTCACAGCAAGAAGGTACCAGGTTCAATTCCCAGCCCAGCGTCTTTCTGCGTGGAGTTTGCATGTTCTCCTCTCTCCGGGTACTCCAGCTTCCTCCCAAAATCCAAAAACATGCATGGATTAACTGGTTAATTTAAATTCCCCTGTGATGAACTGGAGACTTGTCCAGGGTGTATCCTGCCTTTCACCCTAAGACAGCTGGGATAGGCTCCAGCCCCCCCGTGACCCTATGTGGATAAGCGGTAGAAGATGGATGGATGGCTCATAAAACACAGAGTAGCTCAAATGAAAGAAGAGACTCACTATTTCATCATGTTCTTGTTTTGTCTGGATGAGAGTAGAGGCCACTTTTACCAAAATCACCACTTTTTGTCCAGAATCCGTCTGTTTTGCTCTCCAAACGCGATCTCTGGGGATGCTTTGATCTGTGGCGTATATTAACCTTTTAAGTCCTGACTACAAATCACAGGAGACTACAGTCAGCGACCCACTGCAAAAAAAAAAACAATTTGACTGTGAAACTTGTCAATTGCACTCAAGTGTTGTATTTGAATTGATGGCAAAACTCATCAATGGCACTCAAAGACCTTATTTGCTGCCTAAACACAAGCAAGGGTTTTCACAACATTACATTATTATGACTGTAAAGTGATGACAGGAAGTTGTATTGAAGTGACACCACCTTGTAGCTCCATAGTAATAAAGGTGGAATACAGTGATAGCTGTTAGTATGACAATAGCCCACTCCATTATTAATAGAGGTGATCATACAAGGAGATATAGACCAGTATATGCCATCAAACTGCTGTTAAATTGTGTCTACAACACAATGAAATCTCCACTCAGGCTATGTGAGGCACAGCAGCCCTGCAGGGTCTCCCACGGCCACTTTACTGTTTGCTTACTGATGACACAGAACCAGGGTTGAATGCAAACTGCTACCTGAGTGATCTCCCAGATGTAACACAGGACATAAAAGCGTAACGAGCCACAGGGCATTATGCGAAGATATATATATATATATATATATATATATATATATATATATATATATATATATATGTATATATGTGTGTGTCCATAAACACCTATTGGCTTTTCATTTGGGTCTGTTGAATGCGACCGGGCACTATAAATCAATACTGTGGGTATATCTTTAGCAGGAGAGGAGCACTTACATGAAAGTGTGAAGAAGAGAGGGGAAGCTGTAAAGCATGTTTTACATAAATCACACACACACACACACACACACACACACACATAGACAAAACCATATTAACAATGCCCAGAGAGAAATCAGCATCGATGAAAATGAAGTCCTTGAGTGTGAATAAACATGTCTGGCTCGTCCTCTGCCTCCTGGGCTCTGAAGTGGCCTACTTACTTTCAGCACAAACCTTACATACAGAGACGATATCAGTCTTAATAAAGCAATGCTTTGGATTCGAGCCAGGTAGTCGGCTTTTGATGCATTGCACAGTATTCACTAACAAACAGATCTAAAGAAGCACTATGTTGAGTTACTAACAGATAAGAAACGGTATAAACTAAATCTGTGCAGCATGTGAACATGATGCTAAACTGAAGAAGCTCTTAATCACAATACTGATATATGTACAGTCCTTAATACATTTATTATACCAGTGTTTAAAATGAACAGTATTACTGATTACCAGAATATTTTTTATGTTTCTGTAATGGTTAATCTGCCAGTATATATATATAAAATGATAAAATGTAATTATTGTCGTTATCCATTCCATATTGTTATCGTTTCTGAACAGAAAAATGTGTTTTAGTGGTTGTTTGTTATTCTGGATTCATTTCTGACTTCTCAGTGAATTCCAGTGTTCTGGCTCAAATTTGGTTCTAAAAAGGTTTGAATTCCTCATTCCTGTTCAACAAGGTGATGCGTAGGGAACTCAGTGAGAAAGAAATGAAATGATGCTGGAGGCTCTTTGAGACAAACAGGACAGCTGGTTTAATACATTTGTTAAGCACTGTATATACTTATATATTCATGCGTGCATGAATGCACTCTGATGCTGTTATTCTATAGAAAATGTGACAAAACCATCAGCAACTTTTATCTGTTTTGAAAGTTGCTAGAGGGCTGAACGTATAACAATATGTTATTTTTGGGAAATATGATGCTGTTCATGGGAGGACAGCCTTTTGAAAACGGGGCATTGAGATGCAAAACAATTGATTAAAAGAGGCTAAAAAGCTCAGTAGAGCTGCAGACCTGCTAGATTTCTACATTACTCATTTGATCCAGTGTATATAGGAAGTATGATTTCTCACCCTGCTTTACATAATAGTTTGGGCTGTATTTGTCCAGGTTTTGAAATATCCATCTGTGAGACTTCTGCTGAAATTGTGTGTGTGGTACTCATAACTGTGAAACATTACATTTAAAAAATTCAACAGCAATGAGCGCCTTCAGAATCAATGCTCCTTCCTACCAGAGAAACAGTCCTCATGCAGGCATGTGTCTGTAAAGATATTGTTAATATTATCTCCATAACAAGGCCGTTTTTACTGATTTTTATACAGTATACATAAGGTTGATTAATGATATTTTAAAGCTATATTAATGCTGTGGTATTCACTTCCATGTCCATATTTACAGTATATTTGCTTCCCTATATACTGCAGAACAGTGGACTAGTAGTGTCAACATTTCTGCAAAAAATATTTTAACAGGAGCAGCGTTGTTAGGACATATTATATCTTACTTCAAAATTAGCTTTTACTTTTTTTTTTTTAAACAAGAAAAGCTCAGAGTCATTTCCCCAATCCCTCTCAGCTCTGTCAGAAATAACCCAACCTGAAATGTCACATTACTTATTTATTGAAGCAAAAGACGTTGTGATTTCACCTGCCATGTTTTTCTGCCCTCCGGTTTGTTAAGCAGATACATTAAAGTTTTTGGCTGCTGGCTCTGTTCCATTTTTTTCTGTGTTTTGCAGCACCAGCATAAATATCTAAGTGCTCTCACTAATAGCTTTTCCTAGAACTCTGAGACTCTCTGAGTGGTGGAGGTGCAATGCAAATATAAGTGTTAGTTTCCAGAGGAACAGAGTAATGCTCCAGGTAATTTTAAAAATACAAGGTCTTAACCAAAATCCAACCCATCGATCAAAGTGTATACGCATTTGCAGGGTTTCGTTTTATTTTTTTAATCTTTTAAAGCGCTCCTTCAGATACAGATGCCTCCATGGAGACATCAACAAAATAATCACCTTGTGGGCATGACGGGGGACCGAGCGAGAGCTGGGATGGGATGAAGGGAGCGCTTGTTTTCTTTGGTGGAGATGGAGGAAGAGGCGGGGGAGCGGGGCAGTGTTACAGACCTAAGCAGGTGTGACAGTTCTGAAAGCTTTCATGGGGAAAAAAGGTTTCTCTGGCCTTGTAGCGATGCTAAACTGAGCGTGACCCTCAGACTGAACCCAGCTATCTCTCTCTCACTTGCTTTCTTGCCTAAACCACCCGAGAGCAGGAAACCCCTCTGCTGCCAGTGTGACACTAAAGGATTTAACCTTACAAATTGCTATTCTCGTTTAATTTATCCCTCCACCACTTTCATTTTTATCTGTTTTCACTATTTGCTGTGTTTGAGAGATCAGAGATACAGTAGTGTTGGGAGTCAGAAACTAATGAATAACTTAGGAGGGACATTTTTGGCAATAATCGGCTATATTGACTCAATTGTTTGGTGTTTATGGGCTTGAATAACAGCACATAATCTAAGGGGGGTGAATAAAGCTTTAGAAAAACCATGTTGTAGAGGGATGGAAGCCTTTTATTACAAAACTGAACGTCATTTGATGAGGTTTCCACCATGATCATATTTAGACACTACATTTGTGTCATATGTCTGAGGGAATTAAAATTAGAAATAAAATTTAAAATTAGAATGTCTCTAAAGCTATCGGATGGCATGCCAGTCCCCTGAAGATGAATTGAAATTACTTTGGTGATCTTGTGACTTTTTAGGGCCACCATGAGGTACATTTGCAGTTTCGAGTGAAAAACTATTGGCTATATTGTCATGAAATTTAGTGTACACATTCACATTCTCTCTTTTTAATGTCCAACCTTTTTTTACACCAGCAAATGTCAAACTAAGATCATGAACACAGTAAACATTGAATGCCTACTAAACATCAGGACTTTAGCATTGTCACTGGGAGCATATGAGTATGCTGACATCAGCATCTTATTCTTGTTGTACTGCAGTTAAAAAAAGATGCAGTGAATGTTACCACGAGCAGCTGATAAGAATTTTATTAGTTTGACTTTTACAGGAGTTTTAAAGACCTGTGATGCTCTAAATGCTGTTTGGCAGACTCCTCTACCTGAAGAAGGATAAAACTCCAGGGGAACACTGAGTCTTTGCCATTTCTGGGAATCTTTGGGGCATGAAAAATGGTCAGATGGAATGATCTGGAATAGCGGCGGCTTATATAAGCCTTACCCGATGTTTACCCCCTTCCATCTGCCCCTGTTTACCCCACACTGTGGCTCTGTATGTTAGGGGAAGGGGAAGTCCACACAAGCAGAAGGCAAGAGCACGAGCTATTGGATTGGAACCCCTCCACCTGCCAAGAGAAGTAACTCTTCCTTTTATGAGCCAATTGAAATTCAGCTCACAAGCTATCCATTCTGTCAGTGACAAGAGGAGTCAGGACAACCTTGCAACCCCCAACACTAATAACACAGTAACGGTCAGAGATAGATCAGGCTGAGCGCTGATAGTTAGAGCAGGTCTTCGGCCTCCCATAAGTGTTTATTGCAGACAATTTTTGCCTTCATTTGTTTTGTGCAGATGCATTCCTGGGTACTGCTGCGGTCGATCGTTATAGGTTTTCAATCCGACAGCTGACTTACAAATGACCTGCAGTTTTTGCTGTTTGTTCAAAGAGCATCCGCCTGTACATAATGCATGCTGCTGTATATGTTTAAAGATCCAACACACAAGGACTGGTCTGCTCTTGCTTTGTATGCATTAAGCCGGATCCAACCTCTGACCTCTTGTGCTCCACTCAATGGAGAGACGGGTTCATTACCACCATCTGAATCAGAAGACTCAATCTGTTCCACACATTCTCCTCACTTGCACATTAGTGTTTCTGGATCAATATTAGTGGAGAGGAAAATTGGGTGGGGTGGGGGATTAGACGAACGAATGGGCTTTGTTGTGATGGAGCTGGATTCATGAGCAACAGTTTTGGAGAGCCGCTGTTTGTTATGATCAATACTGCCACTAAGGGACAGTAGAGAGCCTGGAATGAAAGTGGCACATCTTCAGAGCACTCTGGTCTAAAGTGACAATACCTGACACAAGGTGTGTCATCAGCCATCAATTAGTATGCACTCGATAAGAAAAATGGATTTGAAATATATGTTGTTGTTTAGTTTCACTTCGCATAAATACTATTTTATTGATTATAATTACTTTTCTGTCTAAAACATCTCCAGAATGTAGTTTACACTCTTGATTTTCCCTTGACATGCTCCTCAGCTCAGGTGAGAATATAGTGTGATATCCTTTTGATGATGCACAAATTTCTCTAATTGATACCATAAATTTCTAAATTACATAATTATAAAAAAAATAATCTACTGTACATTAACTTCCAGTTAAAGTAATCCACTTTTAACACTGAAGGCCTTAACACAAGGTGACCACCTGGTCATCATTAATCAGTTCACCTGAGCACTGTGGCTGTGATGATGTACACTTTCTTTATGGATGTGATTGTGTCACAGCAGAACAGACCTTTATATACTGACAGCGCCTCCAAGAAAATGATCACAGTAGGCGGCGTCAGACCGAGGGACTACGTACTGATGAGCTCACTTCCGCCGGCTGGAGTCGGATCTATTCTACGGATCTCACCGCGTTGGTTCTCCCAGTCCATCCAGCCAGAGCTGCTGCAGACTCGGCTCCATACAGCTGGAGGACCGCTCACACTGAGGTAGCGGACCCGTCCCTCGCAAAACCGCTCGGTGTCCACATGCAAAACTCCGCCTGTAGAGAGGATACGCCACACTCCGTAGTTACATAACTGGACTACTTTTTTCTACAATTTTTGTTTTTTTTTTCACGCTTTTTTGTTGTTGAACCGAAGTCTCCCCTCTACCTCTCCATCTAAACTCAAAATGGAGAACGACGAAAAATATCTCCCCGAGCTGCTGGCGGAGAAGGACAGCCTGGATTCGTCGTTCACGCACGCCATGAAACTTTTAAACGCAGGTGAAGTGCTGTTATTATGTAGCCATTTTGTCTTTGTAGATATGGTTTGTGTGTTGAGTTCAGGGACTCAGGGGAGGGGGGTTGGGTGTGGGGGTAGTACGGTTCGTGAAAAGCACTCAAATAACGCACACCTCCCGCCATGTGTTTGCGGACGGTGCGTGAACCGCCCCTTTAACGGGTGTTTGCGGGGAGTTTATGAGAAGATAGTTATTGTTTGAGACGGTGACAGTTTAAAACCGTGACAGAGCCACAGAAGGGAAACGTTGTCACATGTTCACCCCAACGGTTCCTTCTTCCACTGGACGTTTCAAACTGTAACGGTCGAGGGCTCGCGCCTGCTGTGAACTTAAGAAACTCGGAACAAACGGCCGTTTGTCGTCGGTGTGAATGTTATCGTGTCCGGAAGCTGCGTCTCGCAGCTTTGCCGTTAATGTGCGGCAGTCACCGGTGGCACTGGGGGCCACCTCGGCGCTACTTTTAAAGCCGAGAGGCGCCCCTCGTAGCGATGACGGAGCCCTTCGAGTCCCCGCTGTCTCTTTCTCCGCTGCCGAAGTGTCCTTGAGCAAGAAATAGACAGCAGCCATGACAGCCCGGGGCTGGAGAGAAGACCGTTATTTCCCTGTGGATTGTCAGCTAGCTCAGAAAATATGCCTAATGATGGTGATTTATGTTATTACTATTATTACTATTATTATTATTATTATTATTATTAACATTATTATCAGTACACAGTTTTGGGGGAAAACACTTAATATGACTTCTTATATTATGGTGATACTGTGGGATGATGGACCAGCAGGTCGCTAGTGACCATCACACATCATTACTGGGGCATTACAATGATAAAAACACTGAAAAGACACCATTACGTTGACTGCAGTGTATTTATGAATAAATTCATGTTTTACTTTAGAGTCCTGATCCATTTAAAAAAATTGACAATTAAGAGCTATATAGATAAATATAAGGAGCTGCCATTGTTTTGTGTTGTCAGCATTGCTTTTGTGCCCTCCCAGAGATTTAGAGGGATTTTCTGCCAGCTGGTTCTTGTGCTGCTCCAGTCAAGTATCTCAGGTCCCTCTGGTAATGCTTAATAGTCTCTTTGTCTTTCGGCATCATCCTCACTTTAAATCTGAGAATTGTAGCCCAGACTGTGCAGAGACAGAGTGTGTCTTTGTGTGCCGTCGGTTCCCACGGTTTAACATCCACCAAGGCTTCCCCGGTCTGCAGCTGGTAGACTGTGGTGCAGCTGACATGTTGGCACATCGCAGGCTCAGGAGTTGTCATGGTCGGGAGTGAGGAGGTGGTTTGAGATGAAGAGCTGTGACTGTGCGGTGGGTATTGCTGTGAGCCACATGGCAGAGGCAACAGCTCTAAATGTAGCTGTGAAAACTGTGCCTTTGTAAGAGTTATAATTTTAAAACTTGATTAGTCTGACAATTCCTGACTATTTTGTAGTTTAATAAATTTCACAGAGTCAAATGTGTCGTCGTGGGTCTTTCTTTTTTGTCTGACCAGATGTCCAAAGAGATCCTGTTTCCAATGATGGAAAAGCGACAAATCGTCACGTTGAGGAAACTGCAAGCAGAGACTTTTTAGAGCATTGCTTGACAAATATCTGAAAGGATTCATTGATTAAAAAGTAGCTTCCAGTTAATGGATTAATTAGCTGCTCTATTCAGGATGCTGATGAGATCATAAAAATGTGCTAAATGAATCACATCACATGTACTCTTTCTTTAGCTCGGAGAGCCAGTTTGGTATTCAGTCAAAATATGTCTAGTTGTCTGTTAAAAGCGAGTGAAATGGACTGCAAACAGTTTTTTCTTGATTTCTAGGATGCATAGTTGAACTGTTAATGTTGTTTTTAGTGCTTAAAAACAAAAACCAAGTCTTACCAAGTTTGTACCTAGGCACTGAGCAGACATGCTTTTCCATAAATGTATGCTTACTTTAAAATTACACATGAAGCCTCCTCATAATTGAGATGTATTTTGCTTCTTTGAATCCTGCCTGATGTCTGTCCCTCTCTAGAAATTGATAGAATCCAGAAAGGAGAGACTAAAAAGGAGGCAGAAGCATACCTGGACCTTTTCACAACAAAGAACATCAAACTTAAGGAACGAGTGCTCATACCTGTCAAACAGTACCCAAAGGTGAGCTTTCTTTCCTTGTCTTTTTTTTCTTCTGTTCCGCCTTTCTTTTCCACCACTGTGAACCACTCTTTATTTAATTTATCCTGCAGCCGGGTTTCAATTACACAAAGCCATGGGGTTACCTGGGAGTCTCAAATTACTCTTCTCAACCTTGATCTCTAAGCACCAGAGTATAATTACAGCCGACACAGGCATGTTTTAAAATATCATAAAAAGGATCAAAATGTTAATATTGCTGTGGTGGTCAGGATGGCCCTTTATTGCAGTGTAATTCACACTGTGTGCAGAAGATTGGATCTTGTGCAAATGTTTCCATTCCAACTAGTGACCTCAATCTATATCTGGCTCACACATTTGGCTGGATTGATTTTAGGATGATGGTTTATGATGCTGGAGGCATGCGAGGGTATAACCTGTCATGTAAAACTCACAGAACTCATCGCTGGTTTCTTAATGCTGCATTTGCTTGTTGTTGAATTTATTTGCATCAGTTTGAGTCACCCTAGGATTCAGCTTACATTTTGACGTTTTCGTAAAACACCCCATTCAAAATCTTAACAGGTATAGATGCTGCTGGATCTCAAGCATCAGATCAGTATGGTGGAGGAGAAGCATATCTTAGTTTGACAGACTTGGCAATCAGTCCTCTGTGTCAGGGATGACAGAAGCTAATGAGCAGTCCCAGGTGATAAAAGCTATTTTTACAATTCTAGGAGGAATCGCTTTCTCTGGGATAACGCTAAATGTGTTGACAGCTAATCGAAGCACACATCATACTAATAGTAATTACTGTGTTCAAAGATTGAGGAGGTAAGAAATGCAGGTTTTGATCACAGGTTAGTTCTGGCTCAGTGCTTG
Source organism: Synanceia verrucosa (assembly GCA_029721515.1). Taxonomy (NCBI): domain Eukaryota; kingdom Metazoa; phylum Chordata; class Actinopteri; order Perciformes; family Synanceiidae; genus Synanceia; species Synanceia verrucosa. The sequence goes on along the minus strand of CM056567.1, from coordinate 10,673,500 downwards.
GGTGATTGTAGTGAATAATACCTGACGGTGCTCCAGCCCTCAGGGGCTCAGATTGACCTTCTCTGGTAAAGCGACTACTTAAGGCTGCAGTGTGTACAACAAGACGCCTGACAGTGATGCCCCATCACTCTCTTGATGTTAAACTTGGCTCTGCCTCTGTCAGACTAATTGTGTCCTGCTTTGTTTTGCTTTTAGTTCAATTTCGTGGGGAAGATTTTAGGACCTCAGGGTAACACAATCAAGCGTCTGCAGGAAGAGACTGGAGCCAAAATCTCTGTGCTGGGTAAAGGATCCATGAGAGACAAATCCAAGGTAACACACACACACACACACACACACCTGGTGTCTCACACCTGTCAGAAGGGTACCCAAAGCCATAACACATATGGCCTGTACTTGAGAGGGATGTCAGGCAGTGAGCCCAGATGGCATCAACTGCCAGGATAGCTCGTATGAACATAAATGCAAAGCCAAGGGCATTAAAGCTCCACACATCTGTTCCAGGAATCTTCAGGATATCCTGTTAAACCCTGTTATCTACACTTTGATGCAGTTATTGAGCTATATAAAGGAAGGGAATACCACACCTATGCCTGATGCCCTCTGAGGCGGGTGAAATGCGATTACGTCTTGCATAATTTATTTCACTTGAGTTAGCTTTGTGCTCGTTGACTCCCTAACACCTGTGACGTTTCCCTCGTCTCAGGAGGAGGATCTGAGGAAAGGTGGCGAGCCCAAGTACGCCCACCTGTCCATGGAGCTGCATGTGTTCATTGAGGTGTTCGCACCCGTGCCCGAGGCCTACCTCCGTATGGCGCATGCCATGGAGGAGGTCAAGAAGTTCCTGTTTCCTGTGAGTCAAACTTTGCTGTTTTGCCGTTCTTGTGTCTTGTTGTGTATGTGGCTGCAGTTAACAATCAGTTCATCATTTAACTTGTGAAATGTCTACAATATTGTCACTCGACACCACTTAACAAGCTAAAGGGAGGGCTGTGAAGCTTTGTTATTCTAAAGTTGTAAATCAAAGCCGTTTTTGGAGCAATAACTGAAGAAAATGGTTAAATTTGTATTAGATTTATTTTCTGTCCCTTATTTAATTATAATAATTTGAGGGTCGACAGCCCTACAGATTGACTTCTAATTATTCAGATTAATCTTCCAGATATTTTCTCAGTTGGTTGTTTTGTTTAGAAAATATCAATTGAAAATTCTATCTGCCTGTTCCAGTTTCCTAAACCCAAAGCTGATGAGCTTGTTTTGTCTAATCAACAGCCTAAACATTCAGTTATTGCACCATAATCATGTAAGACCCAGGAAAACACTGACTTGAGCAGCAGAAATTGGGGGTAGAAGGTTGCAGGGGAACAAGGTTGAGAAAAAACTGATGAAAGTGTTTGTTGGTAATTGATGTCATGGCTTTCAGAAAGGCGGAGTGAGTCGCAGCATGTAATGTAATATAAGTGATGGACTTCAGAGGAAGAACCAGGTGGTTTCATTGTGTCAGCAGAGGGTCATTCTGCAGGGAGTGGGGAGACTCAGCCTGGAGATGTCACAGTTCACCCTGCTAAACTTCCTTTATTAGTTCATGCTGAGAGGTTGTTGAGCAGAGGCCAGCCCAGTCTGCCGAAGCCCTCAGTGCTCTTACAATGACTCAGGTCAGCACAGGCCACATTTATTTAATTAGTGTACTAATCATTTGGATTAAAGGAACGAATGAACCAGTTGTGATGTTGGTATCGCCATGTTTTGGAAGAAGCTGTCACCTGCACAGCTTGTCATTATAATCTAAGGCCATAATCTGTGTTGACTGCCTTTATTTGGAACCAGGCCATATATTACTTCTCCTTAGGTATTCCAGAAGGCTGATGACTTTCTCATCCTCTTTTTTTAACATCTGTAGATGTCTGCCAATTTAAACGCAAAGCACAGCCTTGATCCTGTAAAAAGGTCTTACTGATCCCTTTATTTCATGACATTTACTCTTTCTATATTTCTATAGAATATAATATCTAAAGAAACTTAATCATCTAAACATTGTGATGAGTGAAAACGTGTCACTTCACTGGCTTGTTAAATGCAGCTGCAGTTACACTGCTCCTTACCTGAGTTGAATTTGTAACCAGTCAAGTTGTTTGTTTCTTGCTTATTTCTGCTGCAGATGAACTGAAAATTTCCGTCTGTGCTACATATTCCAGTATTCCCCCCACCCCTATCCTTTTCACCATCAGTAGAGCTCAGTCACCATTCCAGGGACTGATTTATAAGAAAGAATTGATTGGGTCACAGTGCAGCCCTTGCGAGTGCTCCCCGAAGAAAGACGGCAGATTGTGCTTTTGGGGGGGGGTCTTTTCAGACAGTGGGCTTCACTAATCCGTCCCACTTTATTGTTTTTTGTGGAGGAAATAAGGGAACCGTTGATGCAGTCACACCAGACTGGTGGAGAAGTGATTTACATGTTGTGCATGGTGGAGAGGCACAGGAAGACAGGGAGTGTGGATGGATGCTGTCCAACCTCCCACATCCACGACCCCCCGCCCCCCTTCTCTTTAACACTGAGTCACTGCCACTGAGACTTTTTCTTCTCCTCGCTCTGTCAGCCATTAGGGGGATACCATGTTGTGAGCAGCTCTGTAATTGTGTTTCGCTCGTTTATCCATCGCTCGTTCTTCCATGCTGCCTCCATTTCTCCCTCCTTTTTTTGTGCTTTTCATTTTTGCACCTTCACTTTTCCCACGTCTTTTCATTTCCTTCCTCTCTGTGCAGGACATGATGGATGATATCTGCCAAGAGCAGTTCATGGAGATGAGCTACCTGAACGGAGGCCAGGAACACGGAGCCAGAGGGAGAGGGGGACCTCCGGTCAGGGGCCGTGGAGTCCCCCCTGGTGGAGCGCACAGGTGTGGAGAAGCACACACACACACACACACACACATATATACAGGGTTTCTCATTTAGCAGCTGCTAGGTCACTGAAGAAATACAAAGACACTGTTCATCCGCTAACATATCTATGAATCAATGAAAATGCTGAGCTAGGCTGGAAGCAGCGTGGTATTTAACTCCTTTTTCTGCAATTGTGTAGATTTTTTGACATAAATCTTTTGACTTGCTGAGAATGCAGCACAGGCGAAGGAATATCAAGGAATCTAAATAAATAGTCGCACACAAAAAATCCAAACACATTCCAAATTGTTCAAAAAAATTTTTGGAGCAAAAATGGGAAAAATCATACAGTTTAAATGTAAACCACTTGCATGTCTGTTCAGTAAATAATGTAGCCAGAGTAAACAGGTGGTTAGCTTATCTTGGCATAAAGATTGGTGTAACTTCATATTTAGTGCAGAGACATGAGACCTTCACTGACCTTCACGTCTGATGAAGAAAGTGTAGAAATATTTTTTTCAAGTTGAAGAAGAAGACTGCATGAACTATTTGTTCTCTTCTCAAGGGGTCGGGGAATGCCTCCTCGCGGTGCTCCCGCCAGGGGAGGTGTGGCTCGAGGCGGCCCAGCCAGAGGTGGAGCAGTGAGGGGCGTCCCAGCGGGCCGAGGAGGACCCCCAGCAGCACCCGCCAGGGGAGCTTCAGCACCCCGTGCCAGGCCCCCAGCTGCTGGCCCCCCGCAGAGGATGGCACACCCACCCCCCCACCAGCACACCCCTGCTGCAGCTGCCGAGAACTACGAGGAATATGTAAGTACAAGAACCAGTGGAGGGTATCTTTAATTTATCCATTCAGTTTATATGTGCATGTCCTCAGCACGCTTAATAATAGTATTAGGCAATCTAGATATCTCTTTTTCAGCTGGATATGTTGGAAGTTAGAGATGATCAGGGAACAGTGAAAAGATGAGATGAGTCAGGACGTGGTGGCGTCAGGATACCTAAAGCTGTCCTCTCCAACAGTCTCCTGTCTATGAGGCTGTTCTGGGCTTTGTTAGCTTTGAGTTGCTCCGTCAACACAGAGATGACTGATTTTGGATGCTTGAGACATGAGGGGAGTGTGTCTGCTTTAGTACAAGCGTAGTACTTTGGGGACATCTTGACATTCATGATTCATGAACAAGCCTCTCCCTACATCTCACTGTGTTTCCTTCCCTCTCCAGGGCTACGATGAGAGCTACACAGACACGGCCTACGAGTCATACGACAGCTATTACAGTCAGCCGCAGGCGTGAGTGAATCAGACATCTCTTTGGTTTCACCTGCTTCTCACAAAGTGCACACACATTGCCTAGTCGCTAGTTTCGCTTGTTGTGATTTGAGAGCAGCAGAAACACTCTTTTAGCCACTCTGCACAACTTCAGCGCTGATGGTGCTTCTCGCTCTGTGGTTTGGATGGTAGTGTTGTTGAGGAGAACCAGCCGGGACTAAGACGCTCTTCGCTGGAGAGCTTTGATCTTATTCATGCAAGCCAATTATCATCCCCCCCAGACATTATAGCCAGCAGCTGCTTGATGTTTTTCCAAAGATTAAAAGTGTTTTTTTTTTCTAATTCTCTCCCTGTTTTTGACCATCAGAGAGCCAGAATACTATGACTATGGACATGGAGAGTCCACGGAGTCATACGAGTCATATGGTGAGGAAAAGCTTTGTTCACTGTCAAAGATGGCCCAATTTATACTATTTAGAAATTAGCTGAATATAAAGTGTACTGATAAATATGTCCAAAACATATTATATTTTATTGTATTTGTATGATGGAAAGAATGAATTTGATTTTTGATTGGTTGATGTATACCCTGAAATTATAATTGACTTTATGGATCGCCAGCCAAAATGAAGACCATTTCAAAGTTAAAGCCACTAACTGTTCATGTTAAAGGTACCCTATGGAGGTTTTGACCACAGGTAGAGCTCTGGATGATTATTTTTATGAGGCCATCCCTGTTATACTAGTGTCAGGTGATGCAGTGACCCTCCAATCGTTTAAAACTTTTTCCAGCACGTTTGTGCGACACTCAGTGTTTGTTGACAAGAGTGGCTTCAGTGTTTGAATCCATGTTGAACTGTGATTATTTCTGTCCTCTCCAGGCCAGGATGACTGGAATGGGACCCAGCGAAACGCTGCAGGGAAGGCCCCACCCCCTTCCAGAGGTGCCAAGACGCCTTATCGGGAGCACCCGTACCGTCAGTACTGAAGTGGACTCGCCACCCTTAATGAGTCGCCCTGACTACCGCCTGTCTACCACGGCAGCTCTCGCTTTAAGCAGCCCGACAAAAGTAATTGTCCGTTTGTCTTTGGTTTGGTCTTTTCCTACACTGGACTTTATACGAGAGAGCAAATTGGGAACTGAAAATCGGAACTGGTTTTTGAGATTTGACCCCTCCCCCACCCCCACCCAACCAGCCGCCAATCCCTCCACCCAACCAAAGCGGCTTTTAGATGGGTTAGAGAGGAGAAGTTGGCATCCTTTTTTGTTCAGTTTCATTTAAATTTCTTATTTATTTTGCTGTATTTTTTTCTCTGACCCTTTTCCCCCCTCTGGCTTTTTTTGCATTGTTGATCTTTATTTTTTTAACTGTTTGGGAGTAGTAGTTGTAGTGGAATTAGTGGCTCATTATCCACTTGTTTAAGGAATCCATTTTAATTGTTTTTAAATACAAAGAACCTGTTGAGGGTCAGTTGCAGATTCCCATTTAGGCTACATTTCAAAATTCTGTTAATATAGCCAAATAAAATACCTTTTAAACTTTCAATTATGTAACATAGAAACAAAAAAAATCCTAAATTAAGTGAAGGTTAAAGAATCAGTGTTAATGGAATCAGTGCAATTCATTGATGGTTTGTTTTTAAATAGTTCTAAAACGTTGTCCATTTAGACTTAGGCAGCAATATTTGTCATTGTACCTAGAGTTTTGAAATATAGCCCTAATAGACACTGTTGAGATGGACTGTCCTCATATCCTCAATTTGTTATACATGTTAAAAAATAATTTTAAGACTCTGAAGACAAAATGTTTAATGAGAACACGGCCAAGGGATGGCCTCGTGTTATGCTAAAAACAGTACAGGTCTTCATTTTGTGATCTGATTCTCTATAAACTGCATGCACAAAGTACACAAAGAAGGATTGGGACATAAATCTCCACATGGGTCTTCTCTTTCTACAGAGAAGGGATCCTGCAGCTCAATCCGAACTCTTGTACATATTTTAAAACATCCTAACTGTACTTATTCTGCCACTAGTATCTGTACCCTCTCCATAAAATGCATTATGCTACATGTGTAAGCTTGCCTAAATAGGTTACTTAAATCTGTCCAAAAGATGTTTTGCAGCAATTTGTCAATAAAGCTTAGTTTGTTTTTTATGAAACTTAACTTGCTTTATTTGTTTCCTGTCCTAGTAAAATTCTGAAATGGCCTTTTTTAAACAACCTTCAGCAGTCAGATGTAGATGTTTTCATTTGTTTCTCATTTAAAACCGCATTTTAAATCTAAATGAATGTATTGACGTCTGAAGACTTTAACCCTACTAAATGATGTCTTGATTGATTATCAAAAGAGCACAACTTATTCTTTCTCTCTCTTTCTATACTTTTTAAAAAGGACCCAGAGGTAAGACCTCTAAAATAACCTGGATAGCTTCCTAATGTGTATAGAGTTCTAAAGCATTGAATGCCTGGGTATGTATAAGACTTTTTCAATCCTCTTACCTGTGGTCGTAATCGTTAATGAGAATTGCTTTTATAGCTGAAAATTAACTGAATTCAAACCACCATTCAGGTCTAAGCTTCATTGTCATGAATGACGCTGGCGCGATGGCTACTTTAGTACAGAGTAATGGCAGTGCAATGGAGAGGATGGTTATAACCTAGAGAACTCCACTGTAAAGGTAACCTAACCCTAAATGTTTAATTTCGTAGTGTGTTTATCCATTGACATAAACTTGATGGTAAATGCGTACAGTTTCTTAAAATCCTACTATTACAGTCATGGCAACAAAAAAGAATCGACTCAAAAGTAAGAAAAACGTAACTTCCAATATCATACAGTAGTGGATTTTATGTACCAAAATAACTGTTCTGTGTACTAACAAAATATATTAGAATAGTGTTAATGCAACTCTTGCTAAAATGAGCAAAGCCAAATCTATGTCAATATCTTCTGTTACTTTTTTATTTGCTGTGTAAAGGTTGCTTACTGTAATATTTAAAAGGTTCTGTATGTATGTACAGAGTTATCCAAAAAAGAAAGCTTGAGTTGCATGAGCATATCTTCTCCTGTAGACATTGCATGATCTGTCTCAAGTTTCTCCCAGTGTTTTTAGACACGGTATTGATTTGGGGTTTGTCCTTCCTTCAGGCACATCTATCGGTCACTGAGTGCCGGAGACTGACAGTCTGCTGAAGAGAGACCATACAGACCTCAGGTTAGTCTGCCTCCCTCCCTCACCACTACTATTTCCACTGCATCCCTCAGCACATTAACACACTACCTGTATGTTCTGTCCACTTTCCATGCAGCAGGTCTTAAAGATTGATTTTCTCTGCCTTCCAGGCAGCCATTAGTGTGTTTTTATAATATGAACCCTCTTGTGTTGACTTGGAACTTGTAACCCAACACAGAGGACAGATCCAGCTTCTTTACTCTGTCTGTTTATTGACGAACCTTAATTGCCTTTGAAGCAAGCAGATCTCAATTTTGGAAGCTTTTCTTGATGCCACATTCATGGACAGTTGTTTGACACTGGGAAAGTGGGAAATGGGAAATTTGCCCATTGGCATTGGCTTTCTCACAGAGAGATACTGTTTACAGTAAATTCAAAGCTACAGTTGATTAGCTTAGCTTAGCAGAAAGACAAGACATGGCTGGCTTGTCTCTGTCGAAAGGTAACAAAATCTGCCTTCCGTACAAATGCGGCAAAACGTCATATTGATATTTTACAGAGGGGTGGTCTGGCATAGACAGTGCTATGTCTCACAGAATACTAGTGGTTCAAAAGGTACGTCTGCAAAATCAATAGCAAACGGCTGAAGAATGCTGCGTGAAATAGGTGACTGATGGCAGATTTCGACCCACAGTCTACATCCAGTGATTCTGACTAACAGTGTTGTCTTTCAAAGGTAAGCTGCAAACTGCAAAATCTGATCTGAAATCTGCAAAAATTCTTGTGAGACCCTGTCTGATGGCCTCCCATAATCTTTACTGTCTTGTTACTATTGGACATAGCCAGGCTTGATTTTCTACTCTTATTTCCAGTTTAATCAAGCAAGAGTTCAGAATTATTTTTATAGATGGATGATAGATGGATAGACAGATAGATTAATTCCAAGGAAAATGGGAAAATCACCACTAAAGGGAGTTTTAGACTGCACCATTTTTTTTAAACTTTGAAAATTCCCCCTGTGATGGATTAGCCATTTCACGCTGTAATGTGAATTTCACACAATTTGTAGGTAATGGTCTAAAACATTCAGAACCACTGGAATGGTCCTTTTAACTTGTCCCATTTTACAAAAAGACCATTGTGCAAGAAACGTTGCTGCAGATGCCTGTGGGTATTTCAGCCAGTGTAACATTATGCAGCAGCAGCACGTTCGTGATATTCACAGCATTTCAAAGGTTGGTTGATTCTGATGATTGCCCAGCTCCTGTAAGTCACCCAGCTTTTGACAGTGCCTGTGAATTGGTGTGTGGCCGAGTTCGCCTTCAGCAAGTCTGAGCGAGTGAGAACGTAACGCTGGGTGTCAGCGTGGTCGCAAGGAAAGTGACTAATGAGGATCCGTAGCTCAAGGCTCTCTGATGGAAGGAAAGTAGGAGCAAGAAAGACTCTGGCAATTCCCGAAATGGAACCGGCATGAGGGGAGAGGTGTCAGAGGGATTTCTCATGATGTCCTGTCCATGCCTTGAAGGCAGGACAAAGTTAAATGAAGGCTTGAAAAGTAATGCTTGGTGGTCAGAGTTTGAGACTGTCGTTGGCATTTTAATGGAAGGAAGCTGGCTAACGAACTGTTTTAAGAACACTCTGAGATGTGTTTTGATAGACGGGTCACTCGCTTGTTTAAAGAACGTTTGACACGATTGCTGCCAATTTTTAGACCTGAAAAAAATCCTGTCTGTTTTGATAAAGAGACATAACGGCTGGTTAGGGACTATTCATAAAAGTCCCTCTGAGCAAAATTAGACTGTTTAATTCTGAAAATGATTTACTGTTTCTTTGATTCTTGTTGGCTGTTATGTTCGAAGCTGCTGTAAAACACTGTGACCACATTGGCTGTTGATTGAAATATGAATGCACAAATCTAAAATCACAAGTCTTGCCAGTAATTATGTCTTACTTAAAATGTTTAGGTGCTCTTGAAGCGCTGTGCTACTCGGCAGAAAAGTGACCTCATAATTATTACAGCCACTGCTGAAAAATGAGTTGTCTAACACTCCCTCTTGTCTGTCATTAAATCCCTGTAAAGCCGGGGAAGATTCACAACTAAAAGAACCAGCGCTCTGTGTTGACATGCGGACTCACCCCAGTCCATCCCCCTGTGGTTTTTGTCTCCTCTGCAGTGAAGCCATGCACAGGAGCAGCTCAGCGTGAAGGAGGTGGTCAGACGAATCTCTCAGGGGCGCTCTGTTGAAAGGAGTGGCCCAAGACCTGGTTCTGTTCCTGGCAGGGTGGTGGTGTGGTGTCCAGGCTGCCAGGTGACCCAGGAGTCAGCTGACTGAGCGCAGAGCAGAGGATCTGGCTCAGACTGAACAGGACTGCAGGCCACAGCTGGTCAGAGAAGACATTCAGCTCAGTGGAATCCAGAACAACCAGAGACTAACTCTCATTCCATGTGGACTACTCTCTACTATTACTACACGTCATGTCTATATTGAATCACTGCGCGTTATCCTTTTGTAATTATTTTCCAACAATCGAAGACACCCACTTGAAATTGTTGCACATTGCATGCTGCTGTACACAGCTTCCGCAGACCACCCCCTTTTCCAACAAATTGAATTGTTACAGCCTAATTTACCATAAAATGAGCACTCCTATTATAGTGGGCTGTGAAATTGTTTTTAATTTCTGTTAACCCTTGAATTAGACACGAAACAAAGGCGTCCGCTTTCTGCAAAGGCAAGCTATACTCTCTTATTCAGGGACATCTGCATTTCATCTATTTATTTATTTTTTTACACTGTTATTTTGTATCCATGACTTATTGCTGCGTGAAATTAGAATCAGTGTTCAAGAGATAAAGATGCCCCGAGAGAGTGGATCACTCTCTCGCTGTGGCCGAGTTCACGGTAAGCTCACACACTCCGCCACATCTTGGCACTGAACAGCCTGCGCAGCCCTGAGGATATTAAATGCTAATGCAGCGGCCCATTTGCATGTACTCACATGTTCCCTCACTGCAAATGTGCAACACTTTCACAACCAACGCTTGCCTGTTCTCAGCGTTTCGGCATCCAAGTATGATAATTCAGCAAGATGGACCCGGTAGGAGAGCTGCATGTGAGAAAGGGACAGAGGGTGAAGGCAGACATTACTTGCTTCCCTCTTATCTATCCATCCATCATGCCTCTGTTGATTTGATTCCCCTCTATGCCATTTTCTGCCATTATCACTGATGATATTACAGCTGTCTGTGGTGCTGAGTTACATTTAGAGGTCAAAACTGTACTTTCCTGTATTAAAAACAAATTTCTTTGTCCCGATTCGCTGGTCAGAGGCAGCAGTAGCCAAGCCAGAGGCTCCATTTAGTGTATTGAAAAAGCTAGCAGCTTAGAGGATAGAACATTAGATATTAGGATAGAAACCATCATTTGAGATGAAATGTCAACGGGCCATATCCAAAACAGATCATTTTTCAGTCTTTATGTGCTATTATGTCTAAAATAATGATTTCTGTGTCTCCTATAATCTAATGAAAGATAAGTGATGGTGTGAAAGCCATCTACTTTTGTTTGAATCGATGAACTGTCAAGAGTGTGAGGGTGGAAGAGAAAGTAAATGTTGCTGTGCAATGATCAATAAAAGTAGACTTGAATGTGAGCGGGCCATGTATCAGTCTGTGGTGTTTCCTCTTGGCTGTAGCTGCCTGCAACACAGTCGGCTGTTTCTCCCCACCTCCATGCAGACAACTGGCATTGTGCATTCACATGACGCCACGTGGGAGAATAGATGGAGTAAGGTGAGAGACAGGAAGCCAGGTTGTCTTGTGTTCCTGGGGCTGGGTGGAGGGGAACAGAGTGTGGAGGAGAATGTGTTAAAATGCTGTGTGAGTGTGTTAGAGGTGGAGATACTGTGGGCAGATATGGTGGACAGCTGGATCGCATCTTCTGGTCCTTGCAGATTCACACCATGGGAGGAACATTGCATGCTGATGTCTGTGAAGACGGTGACAATCAGCCTCCCACAGACACACATCAGCTGCTGCTTCATCAGGAGGCAGTAATCCAGGTGACTGATGGAGCTTTAAGTGGGGTGAGCTGACCTCCAAGTGATCCTACGGCTGCTGTAACAAGCAGTCTGTGCTCTTACATTCACACAGTGACGCGAAGGCACAAAAGAAGAGCATCAGTGGTGCTAAATGGAAAGTCACTGGGCTGAAGTGTTCATTATCAAGGTTAGCGTCAAAGGATAACGCTGGTAATGTATTTTTTTTTATCAAATACCATAAAAATGACCCACACAAAGCACCAGGCATATATGCTATTCCTTTGTCACATTTCTGTTATGTGCATGTTCCATACACAATGACACAGATACTGTCATTTATTATGGGTAAAGTCAACATACATGTGCTGATCAGTTTTGCAGTCGTGTGTATTTGTCTGCAGCTGACAAATGCAGCATTTGTGAAAGAACAGATTTCAGCTGCTTGAGGAATTGTTTTTCTTTGCTTATGAAATGATGGTTTTCTAATCTGATCTGATGTTAAGTTATGTCTGTGACAGACAATAAAGTTTTAATTATCTTATATGCCATGAAACTAACTGGGTCTACTTTATAGATTTGGGACCAACTTTTTAGTTTAGTCACAATTTCATCACAGAAAAGCAAGATATTTTTAGTAGTACCTTGAATTATTAAACTGTGAAATAAAAAAAACTCACAGGGTCAATCAGAAAGAAAGTTCAGTTTTCCTTAATTGTTAATCACCATTAAGTCTAATAAATATTTTCACAAATGAATTGTATTTTTTTTTAAATACATACATTTCTATAACTGTTATAAGTCTGAGTACTGGAACACCTGCTATTTTTGATAGTAGAGTAGTTAGAGATATCATGGTGCTTTTCTAGCCAAACCACTACTATGGTGCTGTTGTAGCAGCTAGGTGGCTAATGCTAGCACACTGCTGCCGTTCTCGGCTTGTGATTGGCTCAGACAGGTGTGGGGGCGGGGCTTCGATACCGCGGCTCCAGCTCTCTGATCGCAGCTCATTTATGGCGCGTTCAGGAAGTTTGGGCTTTGTCTTTGCATAGTGAGAGAAACTGGAGACCAGACCAGGTCATTTCTTGTCTTCTCTGCAGCTACCAGGTGGACTCACCTGTCCAAACAGTGCATGAAATATAATCTGATGGGACAAATATCAGATCAGACCAGAATGTCTACCTAGGATAACTGTGGACTTGTGAGGTAAAACAGATGATGCTAACAACTCACATTTTGGATTATATTGTAAATAATGTGATGGTCAGTGTTATCAATCTGGCAGTAGAAACAAAGAATTCAGAGGGAAGGGGAACAAAAATGACATAACAGACTCCATGGAGTATTTTTTAGAGGTTATAAAAAGTGTGAGACAGCCAGCAAAGCCATGTTATAAGCACTGTCCATTAATGTGCTCACCCTCCCTCTGTTTGCTCGCCTGTGCCTCAATCCTTAGCTCTAGATGGAGGAGGCCCTCGTCAATGAGCCTGACTACATCCTGGTCCCGACAGAGAACCAGGATGTAGCGAATAATCCCACCAGCTGGTATGGATTGACGGACCATCAGGAACCAAGCGTACGCCAGGTAAGCCTTTGGTGTTTTGCATCAGGCTGTGAATGGATTTCATGGTTGGAGAATGTTCTGCTCACTGCATTGAGAACACAACAAGCAGGATAATATAACTGACACTGATGGGTTTACACTGGAGTTATCCGAAGGCCTCAGTGGAACACTGACCAAGTATTAGTATGGTATTTGACAAGATGACAGTGAGAATGGATGTACATAGACACTAGATATATAGTTTGTAGATGTTTTGTATTGTCTGGACTGCAGGGGGTGGGTGGGGTGGGGAGCGTTGACACGTCTGACCAGATCTCCACTGCGTCATGAACCACTTTAGGCGTCTGCACCTTCAGCACTAGAATATATTTCCTGATTAAAATGCTCCCCTCTTACTTTTATTTAGGTCTTTTCAGGGCTTTATTAAGTAGAACACTGAACTTTCAAAACTAAATGTTGATGTTTGCATAGGGACTCTGTCCCCGCTCACTTCTTGTGCTATGCAGTCTGCACAGCGCCCCAGTCGTCATCATGGATGGCAATGCTCCGCGGGGGCTGGAGGAGACAAATTAGGCCAGCTATATAAAGTGGATGAATCTTACTTTTGAAACAGTTGCCATGGAACACTTCCTAGATGCTGCAGTGCAAAGTGAGAGTCTAGAGCGAAGCCTGAGTGCGAGCGAGTGGAAGCACGTCTCGGGTTGTTTATTAATGAAAGCCGGAGTGAAAGGGAACAGTGTGTGCTTCTGTGTGTGCATGTATCAGTTTCTGCAGAAAGACAGGGAGAGAGACTGAGAAGCGCCTTTACATCTGCGTGTGGGAGGATATTGCTGGAAAATGTCATACCTGTCATGTTTCCTAAATAACATTTATCAAATTGCGAGATCACTCTTAAAGAGCAACACAGCCGTATTTTGCTGTAGTTCACAGTCTGAAAGTGAGACAGCCAGACCTTTCGGTAATCCCATTGAAATTCCAAACCTCGTTTCTGTGTGAGCAAGCGAGCGGCGGCACGTTCACGTGTTGAATTCCTACATCCCCTCGTGGCAAAGCCAAGATCAATAAGACTCGAGCTTCACTGATGTCAGTCTTTGCTTTAATGTTCACACAGACAGCTCAGGTGCAGTGAGGGGGTGAAGGGAAACAATGACTGGTTTCACCTGGCTCAGCTTGTGATGTCCTCACGCTTCTTTGTCACGTCTGACTTGTCCCTTGTCTCAACTGGCTTTGGAAAGTCATTCATGGGAGGCCCAGTGCAATTTGCAAAAAAGGAAGAGGCGAGTTTAAGTTAAGTTGAAAGCGGTCGATTGGACCAGTGAATCAAGACTGATTCGGTTCAGAAACCTGCAAGCTTTGATCCGCCATCTTGGACCTGGTGCTCCTTTAAGCTTACACGAGAACTAACTGGAACTTGGCCGAAGTGTGTGAATAAGGGTGTGGTAAAGCTAGGAGCTGTCTGTCTGAGCTTTAGTCCCTAACCAGAGATTATTGTTTATTAGTGCATTTGCGAAACAAGCCAGGTGAACAGGTTTGGTTGCTTTTACGTAGGTTTTGAAATGAATACTAAGTGGGTGTAACAAGAATTCAGCGTTCAGCTGCAACTGGAGCCAATTGAGGTCAAGTGTTCCCAGTAGTGTTGCCTTTTTCTTCAAACTCATGCAGCATAAATGCATGAGCTTTATTACCTCCGCCAAGGAGGTTATGTTTTCACTGGGGTTTGTTTATTTATTTGTTTGTATGATGGTTTTCAAAATAATTGGAAAAAGTTGTAGATGGATTTTGACGAAATTTTCAGGGTTTTTCCGAAGTGGCCTAACTTAAAACTGATTAATTTTTGGTGGTGATCGGCTCCGATTCGACGGCACCACCAAAAATTAATTGGTTTTAAGTTAGGCTGTTTCTGGCCAATCCTGAAAACCAAACTGCAAACTGACAAACCAACATACAAATAAACAGGCCCTGGTGAAAACATAACCTCTTTGGTGCCTGGGGTAACTTCAAATAAAAAAAAATGTTAAATAAAAAAGCGGTCTGCACTCTCTGAGTGCTTCTCTAGTTCTTAAGGTAGTAGTCGTGAGGCCTAACGAGTGAAGTTTAAAGTATAATTGGAAGCTGAGACACTGCTGCAAATACTCAACACCATTCACTCACAACAAGCAAATGATGGCTGTTTTACCTCTATGAGAGCATACGCTATAAAGTGAGCAGTTTCGTTGTACTCTACTGTGTTTTCATCGTGTAAACTTTCCTTCCACATGGGTAAAACGTGAACTAACAGTTCTTCCACATTGCTAACCCACAGACTGGAGCTGCACACCCACGCAGACTCTTTCTCACTCCTCTTATTTATTTATTTCTCATCTCTCAGTTGGCTGGGAGCTCGAGTTGGAAATTATATATATATATAATTTGGACTCCTTCATTTCCCTCCATTTTGAACTTCAGTTTCTCCCGTCAGTCCACCCTCTCTCTCTCCTCTCCCGTCTCATTGCGCTCTCTGCTTTCCTTGTTAGCTCTGCTCGGGTCTCTCACCTCTCATTAGCTTCTCCTCTGCTGACTAGAGGCACCTGTCCTCAGGTCCCTCTGCGGATATCTCAGCTTCTGTTTAAATCAATTTCCATGTTAAATAGCTGCTGGAGGGTGTGGGGTGGGAGGCGGGGTGGGTCCGTGGTTGGGTGGAGGGATGGAAGAGGTTGAGACATTACAATGAACCACAACTGTTTCACACCGCTGACCCTCCTGGCTGATCCACAGCTCCTGTCTTTGTCTCTCCCTCTTCCCTTCCCTGGTTTGGCCTTTTATCACTCCATGTTCTGCCCTTTGGCTTTTCTCTTTCATTTTATTTCCCTCTCTGTCCTTTCTCTTTTTGTCTTTGGCTTCTCTTCTCCCAGCGGGGCCCAGGGCATGTTCTTGTCTCAGATGAGAGCTAAAAAGAGTTGTGACAAGGTGGTGTGTGTGTGTGTGTGTGTGTGTGTTTTATTTGTGTGTGTGTGTGTGTTTGTGTGTTGGGTCTCTCCATGTTGTCTCACATATTAATCTCCTCACAAAACTTGTTGTGTCTCAACATATGTTTATCTTTTCAAACAAGCGTAGAGAACGTGCCATCAGATTTCTGTACCGTCACTATTTCCTCCTATTAAGTCAGTCATCTGACATGCAGGCTGAACTCTTTATTTAAATCATTATTCTGCCAATGCAAACAGCCAGGACAACCTCAAATAACCTTGTAGGGTTGTTCTGACAGAATTATGCAAAAAAAAAGGTCATGTGCATTAATTTAAATGTCACTGTGTCCTCGTTTCTTTCCAAGATGTGCTGTGTCACAGATTTAGTGTCCTGTTTTATCGACCAAACCTGTTGAACAGTGACGTTTAGTGCTGTGCTTCTCCACCTTTTCATGTTAAGGACCCTTAGATATACAGTAAATTTATTAGGTCACAGACACATATTTGATAAGCTTTCTCCTTAGGGACCTCCATCTGAAAATTTTTAGGTTGTTTTGTGACGAAGACCGGCGGTACGGTGGTGCAGTGGTTAGCACTGTCGCCTCACAGCAGGGTACTCCGGCTTCCTCCCATCATCCAAAAACATGCATGGGGCTGAGCAGGTACGAAAAAGGTACCTTGTACCAGGTACTAGTGGAAAAGCACCACAACCGTGTAGAGCCGTGCCGTACTGACCTGTACCGCGCCTGTGGAAAAGCACCATAAGACAGCTGGGATAGGCTCCAGCCCCCCCGCAACCCTATGTGAGGATAATCGGTAGAAGATGGATGGATGTGACTAAGATTAAATTATATAGCTGTCAACTCCATCACAATAGTCACTGTGATAACTCAAAATGAACTGTTCCCCATTTCCAGGTACCACCTGAAACCTTCTCAAGGACCCCTGCCCTGGCTGAGAACCAGTAGCCAACACTTTTGATATAATCATTTTAATCTTATGATATAATCTTTATGTTCAACTTTTTATTCCTTCAGGATATAAAAAAAACGCGAGTTACATACACAGGCCGGCATATTTTTTATCCTGCTGACAGCAGTATCTAATTGCTGTCTTTTTTTGACGACTTGATTTGAATCAAGTATTGCATTATATAGTCGTATATCTTCAGAACAGACAGTTCCCATGGACGCAGGCCTGATCTCAGACTCTAGAGGCCACTTTTCTGTTGAGTCATTGATTTCTTCAGTCGGTAGCCATATAATAAGCGGGATCATTAAGCGCACAGAGAGCGGGTCATTGTTGTGAAATAAACCCCTTCAGGGCATCCTGCTTCACCCTGCCAGAGTTTATTTTGCAATAGCGACTGGTTTGCTGTACATTATCCCTTAGATTGTTCGGTAATTAGCTCCATGTAACCCTAATAACTACAGAAATAATACCATTGATACAAACACCCCAAGCTGGGAATCACTGCTGGAAAAAGTTTCATAGTGTGAGTGCCACAAATTAAATCCCATTGACCTTCACTGAACTGGAGGTGGAGCCAGGCAGATAAAACCAAAAGTACCTCAGCGGCTGACAGGAGGGTCTTGATTGAGCTCATCCTGGACTTCCAGGCTATAAATCCTGGGCCATGTGTTCATCCTGTAGCCTTAGACACACATCCATTCACTCCCCTTTTACTGCTCCAGCTGATCTGCCCACTGTTGCTGTACTACTTTGCTGTGTATAACTACTTTGTTTTTGACTAGTTCCATTCAAATAAAGTCCCCTTGTCATTGCCATCAAGCTTGACTGTTTACTACATCAGAACAAAGCTGGATTTACCACGTTTAATGTGCTCTATTCACTACAGTGAGCCATGGTTACACAAGTGAAGCAGCAATAAACTACCAGACTAAGAGCTTTAATTTTGTGTCTTTGTGTGTGTGTGGAGGGTCCTGACAGCCACTCAGACTGACTCATCTACTAAGTCTCAACAAACGTTCTGTACTATTGCCACTCAGTGTAATCAGGTCTCAGGTTAGTGCACTCGTTGGTGTTGGTTGTGGCTGCATCTACTGTGTTAATTTCCATGCTAACACTGCTGATCACCGTATCTGATGAGATTAAAGATAAATTACTCTGCATTAATTCCCAAATAAAAGAAATGAGCCTGATTGCAGATAAGCCCTTCACTTACGGATGCATATTATGGTGAGTAAACTCTAGTAATAGACTTGTTTAACATGCACAGACACGTATGCAGATGTATATCAAGCATGTTGAAATGTGTGGAAATATCTCCTGGGGTTGTTCCACTATCACTTGATCATTTCATATTTGCATGTACAGTGTGTTTATTTGGTTTCGTACCTCACAGGAGGAATTCATTATGAATCGCCCCAGCTTAAATAAACCTGTGCCACAGCTTCCACAGAGTATTGGATTTGGATCATGCTTGGTGTGACGGTGCTTAATATTTAAAAGCTGAGAAGCTGTAAACTGCAGCATCTTTAATTTGAATAGAGTCTTTTTTTTGGTCTATAGCATCATAGCATCATGGGTCAAGCTAATGTGTGAGTCAAGTATATCATCATTTTTTTACTTGGAACTATAACTAAATATATAAAGACAAACGGCATGAAGCCAAAACATCTCGAATGCCCCCTGGTGGATGGATTGCCAGGCTGAAAAATACATTTGGATTTAATCAAAAAGGGTGTGATGTCATAATTGACAGCTGCTCTGAACGCTCTAGAAATGTACAAGAAAACAGATGTAACTTTAATTATCCATAACCATTGTAACTCTGTAATAGATCGTGTGTCCGTTTTATCATAAATGTGTTTATAGAGATATTGTGGTTCGTTTATTAAGCCAAAACAGGCACGGTGGTGCTCATGTAGCAGAAAGGATCCATCACCCTGCTCAGTACTGCACAAATTACATCAAAATGTCAGTACAGCAGCCCAAGTGTCGGTTTGTTTTGACGTGGAGAGGAATCGTCCATGGTTGGAACTGTGGTAGAAGCCGTGAATTTCTCAGAGAGAAAGTGAATCCAGACAAATCTTAATTTAAATAAGCTGTCTTTTATCACTGATTTTCTATTCTCCTAAAACTCACAGTGTCATGAAATGTGCCTGAATCTGCCTCATAGTTAAAACTACACCGGCGTACTTTAAAACAAAGCCTTAAGATTTGCCTGTAGACAGATTTTGAAGTAGAAACGCGTCTTTGAAATCCTGCAAATCAAACAAAGCGGATCATTTTCAGTGTCTGCCATTCTTGTGAGCTTTAATCTTGTGTCTCATTGTTCCAGATGTCATCTTAAACTGCAGCTGGGCGTGTCACTGAGAATGCTTCTTGAAAGGATCGTCCTGTGTTTCCTCCAACAAAGCTGCTGCAAAGGAGATAGTAAAGCAGCTTACTGTTTCCTCCAGTTCAGGGATGGAGGGCACACACATCAGAAAGGAAATGAGGAAGTAGCGAGGGAAAGGAAGAGGCATTTCTGGGGTAATGGGATGGAGCCGTGGTCTTTGCTCGGTATGTTATAGAATGAAGATGTGGACATTCACATACAGTGCTGAGACAAATGTGTTGTATGCTTCTATGCAGTAAAAGGTGGAGACAGGCTCTTGTATCGCCCGTCTCCTTCCCTCCTGCACAGTCTGCTGGCTCTTGTTTTCTTCTTCCAGACCTGTCAGGCAGAATAGAGTCACATCTGCTCCCCATATCTCCTTCAAGTCAGGGGGACACAGTCGGCAAAGCTACCAGCTGCTGGCCAGAAAGTGTGAGGTGTGCAGTGTGTATGTGTCTGCGAGTGTTGATGGCTAGTAGTTAACCAGCACTTGTCACAGGGGACATCATTAGGCTTTGCTCGGCAGAAACGGGGATAAAGACGGGGGGAGGAGGAGCGGAGGAAATTAGAACGACAGTCACTGCTGTCTGATTCCAAAAAGAAGCTCCAACTCTCGGCCGCTTCGCTTCTTCTCTTGAGTGAATCTAGTTTTCCTCCTTTGCTCTGTTCTGCTCTCACGCCCACTTCTCTTACTATTGCTTTAGCAACAGATTGCAAGCTCCCAACTATGTTCTATCACTGTCATCCTTTGCTTTTTCCCCTCCCCGCATGCATTTTCAGAAAAAAAAGACAATGATCGAGAGAAATAATGGGCAGGCTTAATGGAAGTGAAATATGTTTAATATGGTTCTCTGCACGAGGAGACAATAGTTTTAGGTAGACTCTCGGGTCTCTCGGTCTTGCAATGTCTCAGACTGGCCTAGCGGTCCCAAAGGGATTTGTAAACTATAATATCCAGGCATGCACAGTTGTTGGTTTTTTTTTTTTTTGATATCAATGATTTTTTTTTAAATTTTTTTGATATTTAAAGCATTTTTGGTGTACCTGCGTGTGTGTGTACGTATTTAATTACAGTATTGGAAAAAGATTGAAGCCTCTCGATGTCTGTATGAGTCTAATCTCCAGGTACCATCATCACATTATAGCCCCGTATAGCAGACAGATACAGGATGTATTTTTTTTTTTTAATAACAACCACAAATGCTGTTTGATTATGTTTGCATTTTAAGACAGCTGTCCCTTTTTGTAAAATTCAACATTTGGAAAGATGCCCTGTAGGATTGAGTTTGTGTTCCTCTCATGATGTGGACGCTGTCGAGCCGGGCTGACAGCCTCTTGTTAACATAGCAAATAAATCATGACCTACTGCACCAGAAACATTCTGCTCAGATGTTTGTGGAGCGTTCAGGACAGGATGTCATCTTGTAGCGCCCTCTTCTGCAATAATTTAATGGCGCTTGAGCTCAATAGCTAAAATTCATGTTGCATTGTATATTCATTTACATTTTCTTTTCCCAATTTTCCAGAGAAGAAGTAAAAAAAATGCACAAAATATGGATGGAAATTACTAAAATCCCTTCAACTTCAGCCCTGTTTGTAGTTAGTAGTGATATTATGGAATTTTTTGTTGGGCTTAGACGCACCACATTATACAAAGACAGTGTCAGTTGAATCCAAATATTCACACCCTTTTGAGAGCACTGTTACTGCAGAAAAATGAATAGAACAAAGACTGTTCTGTTGGTTCAGTCTTAACTAAATAAGAACACAAGAAAAGAAAAGAATCAGACACCATGTTCAGATTCCTCAGCAAACATTAATGTTAAATGTCTCGCCCTCGGCTGTGTCTTTTTGTTCCTGACGAGAGCATGAAGGTAGACAGGAGAAGAAGGATGCACGGCTGAAAAAACACAGCTTACTTGGCCGACCAGATTCCCCAGATACATGTGACGAGCCATTAAAAGCTGCTCTGGAACAGATGGAGAGCACCAGTCAGATTTAATGGGAAAAGATGCTTTCTACAGTGGAATAAAAGAACGTCTGCTTCACTGCACCCGAACATCTACAGCAGTGACCTGCCCTGCAGCTCTGGGCTGCAGAAAGAAAAGGAGCGAGAAGAGAAAAGGATGAAAAAAAATAGAGAATCACTGTTGAAAGAAGCAACGTCAGTAAAAGAAAAACAAAAAGGGTAGAGGCAGTTTGTCCTCTTTGTAGTACTTAACAAAGAGCGCTGAGCTCTACAAAGGCCCATTCCCTTGACTTTGAGTTGGGAGCGTTCAGACTCAGGGGCCGTCACCAGCTTCTGTGCTTGTGTTTCATCCCTCGCATATGAGAAGGAATGGGGCTTTGTATTATGGCGGCAGCACTCAGATGAGTATTACTTAAGCCCACGCGCGCAGACAACGCATGACCATAAATAAATTACACCCATCTCGCCGTGGTTCTCTGCATCAGAAGTGCAGTAGAAAGACACTGAGAAGTATGCAGAGGGAGAGGAGATGCAAGAGGAAGGGATAGAGAGAAAGAGAGTGAAGTTGGCAGCTTCTGGCAAAGACAGAGAGACGTAGCATCACATTAAAGCCAAGGCCAAAGACTCCTCAGACCACCGACTGTCTCTCTGTTCAACCCTCCTCTTGTTTCACACTTCATTTTCTCCCATGTTTGCAGCATATTTTCTCTCTCCTGAGCTTAATGTCTGCTGCTAAGGCAACACAACTTACTTTGCTATTGTAACGAGGATTTTTTTTGGTGTTAGTACTAATTAAGTATTTGATTATTTAAGTACTACTTAAGGGGGGGCACGGTGGCGTAGTGTTAGCACTGTCGCCTCACAGCAAGAAGGTACTGGGTTCGATTCCCGGCCCAGGGCCTTTCTGTGTCTCTGTGGGTTCTCTCCAGGTACTCCGGCTTCCTCCCACCATCCAAAAACATACATGGGGATTAGGTTAATTGGCTAATTTAAACTGACCGTAGGTGTGAATGTGAGTGTGAGTGGTTGTCTGTCTCTATGTGTCCTGTGATGAACTGGAGACTTGTCCAGGGTGTACCCTGCCTTTCACCCTAAGACAGCTGGGATAAGCTCCAGCCCCCCCCCGTGACCCTATGAGGATAAGTGGTAGAAAAGAGATGGAAGTACTACTTAACCCTTAAAACTTTCATTCTTTCTAATAGCCAGTGGGGGCGACTAACCTTACTCTCGCCAGCTGAATGTCATTCCACCTAGCTCCACACATTCATCTGGGATTACTCCATTGGAGATATATTCCAGAAGGCGGGGCCTTATCAAAAATCCTTGCATGTGATTGGATAAACCACGTCTGTCAACTTTCATGATGTTCTACTTCAACCACTCACATCGAAACCTACCCCTGACGCTGACGAGAGCGACGCAGGGAAAGCAAAAACAGCTACGTCACATCTATGAAAATCCCGCCCGGTGACCCTGATTGTCCCAGTCACTACTGTCAAGTCCTCTTCAATACGGCATGATGGTTGTTTCGTAAATTATGGTTAAATTATAGGGATGATTTAGTGGGAGCTACCTTGTGAATGTCAGGTCGTTACCAGAGCGTTATCCAGTCTGGGTGTTGTCTGGGTGTTGTGCTTAGCACCACCCTCTCTTTGCATAAAACAAGATAGCAATGGCTAAAATGGCAAATTCAATGATTCAGAGCTGCAAACCAATGAGTGATGTCATGTGACTGCATCCACTTCTTATCTACACTGTTGCTAGGTTACTGGTCTTGCTAGATGGTTGGATGCTGAACTCCTAACATGGCAGCATCTTAATTTATAGACCTACTTGAAAACATGGTTATTGGTCCTCAGTCTATCTGTACATGCAGGTTGAGTATGTCTTGTTAATGGGTCTAAACCTTTTAGGGAGCCTATCCGTCCTCTTTGCCTTGTAGCATTTTCAAATAACTAATACTTAAGTAAAAATATTCTCCAGATGTGCTGTACACCTATTAGACAATTGAACACCACTCTATTTTCCATTTTCCATTTTTATACTAAGACATCAATTGGTATGTCATTGCCCCAACCAGCCAGTGAACTTATACAGACTCCTTTAAAAACCATAAAAACTCGACTAGATGTGGGGGAAGTCTGAGGCATGACCCAAAACCCATTAATGTATTTATCTCTCCATCCTATTCTTTGTATTACCTCTGCATTTCCTGCAAATAATCACAATACGAGAAACTACTGCTGGTGAGTGGGGAATATTCCAGCACTTTCTAATTTGCAGAAATACACTTGTGTATGTGTAGCGCATAATGAATCTGTGAAAGACGCAACATATGAAAGCAAATGGTTTTACCTAGAAGTGTCTCGCTTAAGGTGATGCAATTTTGTGAAAATAGCAGTGTGCAATCTCTTGTATGTATGTGTAAATTAATTGTTTTATTTTACACATTAAAAATACAACATAAATATCACTTAGATGTCATTTACAACACACATTTTTCTCCTTTATTTCCTCCTCTCATGAGATTCATATTAACTATTTTCTATTTGCATAGCATATATTTTAGAAATTATAATTTAGCATTTCAGTTTTATTGTGTATTTTCTGAATAGTTATGTCTTGGATCATATCTGTCTGTCTGTTATCTTTTATGTTTGGCCTTTAAATCGCAAAACCCTCCCAAAGGATCCCAGGTGTCTCTGGGAACAATGTGGTCACAGTTGAACCCACCAGAGAGATGGACTGACCACTCAATGCCTTTTCTTGTATATGGTGTGGATTCTTTTCAGCTCGTCCGTGGCCTGACGGACCAGCATCTTGATTAATACTCTGGTTCTTTCAACAAAAAAACAGTACGTACCACGTGTCGTACAACCATAAGCACACAGCCAGTATTGATCACTGATTCTTAATTGACCTTTTTGTGTTCTCATTTACATCGGTTAAAGGTAAACAGAGGGACAGAGAGTGAAGTAACCTGAGGGGCATAAAAGACGGCTGCTGTAACACAATGAATTTCATGCACAAGTGCACCAACAAGACATGCGGCCGGATCAATATGTCTTGTAGGTTGGACTTACAGCACTTAAAAGCAGTATTGATTAGTGTGCCTTTTGGCTCGCACAATTCACAATGACCCCAGTCCATTTTCCGGCAAGTCCTAAGGTCTCTGCGGTGAATAAGGTTCAAACAACAGTGATGTGGTGGAAAACAGGCAACTAAGAAAACCATTTTTTTTCCTTGTTTTTGCCAAGGAAAGCAGTAGAGCAAGAAGAAAGTGTGCTGTTGTACAACAAAAAGAAACAAGGATGCCAAACGAAATCTTTCCTGCTGATCTCAGACGTGGTCATGAACAGAGCTTTGACAACAGATGATTAAGGAGCATAACAGCTTCCTGATAACATAACTAGAAAGTCATTCTGCTGACATTTTGACATGTCTACTGCAGGAACTACGTCTGTTTGATTTTTTTTAGCAATGAGTTTTAATTCTTGAACTCTGTTCTTGTTGCTACTTAGTACCTGGAACTATTTGGTTACATTAAAGGCTGATTCATACTCGGTGATCACCTCTGTAATTTGTATCAATCTGTAATTTCCCTCACTGAGGGATTAATAAAGGAATTCTTCTTCTTCTTCTTCTCTTCACCGAAACGGTGATTTTACATGTATAGAATAGAATAGAATAGGATTACTTTATTGATCCTAACTTGGGAAATTATGCTGCAGCAACAGCAAGAAATGCAATCACACTATTAGAAAAGCAATATAAAAACAGAAATGTATGACTATTTAGAATAGAATAGAATAGAATAGTTTTTTTATTCATCCCCCTTGGGGGGAAATTTACCTGCCACAGCAACAAAGACAAAAACACAGACACAATAGTAATAATAATAAAATAGAATAGAATAGAATAAAAATATTTACATATTTACAATGAACTAAAATACAATGGAAAAATATATAGATATATATACTTGTACAGGTGAAACTGTTTAAAACACAATTATTATTGTGGCAGTGCAATTTTCTATTTTTTTGTGCAAAGTGGTAGTGTGATGACAATGACAATAACAATGACAGTGATGGAGATGGAGATGAGTCCAGATTGTGTTTACATCAGCCAGTGATGCTGATGTTGTAAAGTTTTATTGCTGATGGTATGAATGACCTGCATGTAGCGCTCCTTCTTGCAGGGTGGAAGTCTCAGTCTGCAGCTGAAGGAGCTGCCAAAGCCTCCACAGTCCCATGTAGAGGGTGAGAGGGGGTTGTCCATGATGGAGGTGAGCTTAGCTAACATCCTCCTCTCACCCACCTCCTCTATGGAGTCCAGGGAGCAGTCCAGGACAGAGCTGGCCCTCCTGACCAGCCTGTTCAGTCTCTTCCTGTTTCTCTCTGTGCTCCCTGCTCCCAGCAGACCACTGCATAAAAGACTGCAGACGCTACCACAGTGTCATAAAGGTCCTGAGCAGAGTCCTGCAAACTCCAAAGGACCTCAGTCTCCTCAGCAGGTGGAGACGACTTTGGCCCTTCTTGTACAGGACATCTGTGTTGTGAGTCCAGTCCAGTTTATTGTTGAGGTGAACACCCAGGTACCTATAGCTCTCCACCATTTCTATGTCCAGGCCCTGGATGTTCACTGGTGCTGTCTGGGGTGTCTTCCTCCTGCGGAAGTCAATGACCATCTCCTTGGTCTTACTGGCGTTGAGCTGAAGGTGGTTATGCTCACACCAGTCGACAAAGTCAGTGATGACGGTCCTGTACTCCCGATCGTCCCCTCAGACACACATCCAACAATAGCTGTGTCGCCGGAGAACTTCTGGAGGTGACAGCTCCCAGAGTTGTATCTGAAGTCCGATGTGTACAGGGTGAAGAGAAAGGGGAGAGTACTGTCCCCTGTGGGGCCCCTGTGCTGCAGACTACCATGTCCGACACACAGTTCTGAAGCCTCACGTACTGTGGTCTGTTGGTGAGGTAGTCTATGGTCCATGCAGCCAGGTGACAGTCTACTCCCACACTTTCAAGCTTCCCCCTGAGCAGAGAAGGCTGGATCGTGTTGAAAGCACTGGAGAAATCAAAGAACATGATCCTCACAGTGCTGCCAGTGTTCTCCAGGTGAGTCAGTGATCTGTGCAGCAGGTAGATTACTGCATCATCCACTCCGATGTTTGGTTGGTAGGCAAACTGCAGTGGGTCCAGATGTGAGCTCACCATGGGGCGGAGGTTTCTCAACACGATCCTCTCCAGGGTCTTCATCAGATGAGAAGTGAGGACCACAGGCCTGAAGTGGTTGGTCTTTGGGACAGGAACCACACAGGAAGTCTTCCACAGCTGTGGGACTCTCTCCAGACTCAGGCTCAGGTTGAAAATGTGCAGCAGCACCTGACAGAGCTGGTCTGCACAGTCCTTAAGGAGTCTGGAGCTGATGCCGTCGGGGCCTGTGGCCTTCCTTGCCTTCATCCTCTTCAGTTCACTTCTCACCTGGTCAGCTGTGATGGAGATGGTTTTGGTGGTGGTGGTGGTGGAGGAGGATGAGGTGAGGATGGATGGTGGTGGTGGTGGGGTGTTGGTGCTGGATGAGGATGAGGTGGGGAGGGGTGGTGGTGATGGTGGGGGTGGCAGAGGGCTGAGGTGTTGTGAAGAAAGAGCTGGCTGGCTGGTGCTTTGATGAGTGGGGGGAGGAGTGGGGGTACAGTCAAACCTGTTGAAAAACAGATTTAGTTGGTTGGCCCACTCTTGGTCTCCTTCAGCTCCCCTCTCATGGCCTCTGCTGTGACCAGAGATGGTTTTTAGGCCTCTCCAGACCTCCCTTGCGTTGTTCTGTTGCAAGTTACTTTCCATCCTGGTCCTGTAGCTGGCCTTGCCCTCCTTGATCTTCTTCTTCAGCTCTCTCTGTACCCTCCTCAGCTCCTCTTTGTCCCCAGATCCAAAGGCCCTCCTCTTCTCCTTCAGCAGGGTCTTCAGCTCAGGGGTCACCCAGGGTTTACTGTTGGAGAAGCACCGTACTTTCCTGGTGGGTACAGTGTTCTCCACACAGAAGTTTATATAGTCCGTTACACAGTGGGTCATGGTGTCGATGTCCTCACCGTGGGGGTCACACAGCACATCCCAGTGTAAGGCAGAAGAGCAGTATTAAAAAGTATAAAAAATGTATTTGCAGATAAATAATTATGACTTGTGGTGATATTCATAACGCAAACAGTAAGGTGCAGTGAACTAAAGATGGACAGTGTGTCATGTTATAACATCACATACAGTGGGCTATGTGTCTCGCTCTGACAGGAGCACATTCACACAGATGCATTTAAATTTATTTATTTATTTATTTTTTTACATTTATTTGTGGTCTTCAGAGTAAAACTTATGCCAGCCAAAGGTAACATGGTCAGCTTCATGCAGACAGTGAGTTTATTTTGACAGCTGTCACCAAACATGGCGTCGCCATTGTATTTAGGCACTTATGAAGTTCTTAACAGCTTTTCAGAGATGTTGTGTGACAAATTTTAACACATGTAACAATCATCTAACGATAATTACATTATCACTGTTGCGGAGGTTGTAATGTGAAAAGCAATTACCTGAGCGTAGCAGCTCTGGGTGTAGATTTGAACACCCCGCAGAGACAATTAGCATGTGGCATCATCTCTGAGAGCATACACTCTGTTAGTAAACCAGGACAAAAGCTGTTTAAGGAGTTGTGTGTGTGGTGTGTTTTGTGTTTCTATTTGATGGACCAGCCCAGCATATGACCTGACAGGGACTGTTTAATTCAACTCCCACTATCATCACGGTCAACAGCACCAGGATGCATCCTTTCAGCACCATTACACACACTAATGGAAGTGCATGTAATATATCCTCCCTACACAAACCTTTCTCTGTCCCCAACACACGAAATTATCACTCTAACTTCCCTTCCTCCCTTTCACCTCCCTCCACACGTCTGCTGGTTGAACCCTCTCACTCCGTCTCTTTGTCGGAGAAAAACGCCCACCTACTTTAGCTTCACTCGAGTGCTGAGTGGGAGAGAAATATACCGACTCCAACTCAACTTGTATCCATTCTTGCAGCAGTCTTAACATAGCACTTATCATTTCCAAGTTCAACATCAGACATGAGAGGGCTGACACAGTGCCTGAGGTAAAACAATAAGTGTTGTGTTGGAAGTTTATCTAAAGATGCACTTTAGTTCCTTTGTGGCCTCTCAACCTGTAAGCGCTGCTGTGAGATATAAGATGCTGAATAGCTCCACATCCACACCATGCCACATAAAACCCCTGATAACTTTAATATGGTAATGGATAAGAGGCAACTTTAACATCCTGTCATATTGGCCTTGGCTGTAAAAGTGTGTTTTCCATTACACAGAATGCTGAGAATGATGTAATGTCATTTAATGGCTCATACTTTTTGATGAAAGGATTTTTTTTATAGAAATCAGAATGTTTCATGTATTTAAAGAAAAATGAGAATGTGTTGAACAGTTTGTCCAGAGCATACAGGTGTTGTTTGATGCATCAGTTTTCTGTGCCTTCAGAAAACCTTCCAGAAATAGATTTTGTTTTATGATGTGACACCGCTCTGATAGAAAAACTTCATTAATCCTCAGGATTAACATTCAAGATTCAAGATGCTTAAGTATTGATTAGATGAATACACCTAAACAACTTGATTAGGTTTATGGAGCTAAAGTACACATAGTTAACCCATGGGTTATGTTCATGGAGTGGTGGTAGTAATTTCAGACAATCACACAGGATGTCAACAGATCAATGAATTTTCTGCCAGATTAGCTTTAATGAAGAGAGAACAGAAAGGGAGCAACCCGTACTGCCACCAGTAATCCATTTTTATGAAGAAGAAAAGTGTGTAAAGACAGAGACACGGTGAGGTTGAGCCAGTGAGTCTATAAAGTGTGGTGGACGTTTGAAATTTTACCATTCGCCTGTTTTCTTGTTCTGGTGTGTGACGACTCGTTGAACTCTTTTCTTTTTATTCCATGTTTTTTTTTTTGTTTTAAACTAATGACTAGTTGGTCAGAATAACGACAGCAGTTCATTCATGCATTCATTGGACCAGTTGGCCTGGAGTTTTATGACTCCTCCATCTACAACTACATCTACTCCTCTATCTACTGCATCTACTCCTCTGTCTACTCCTCCTCATCTACTGCATCTACACCTCCATCTACAACTACATCTACTCCTCTATCTACTGCATCTACTCCTCTGTCTACTCCTCCTCATCTACTGCATCTACTCCTCCATCTACAACTACATCTACTCCTCTATCTACTGCATCTACTCCTCTATCTACTGCATCTACTCCTCTGTCTACTCCTCCTCATCTACTGCATCTACACCTCCATCTACAACTACATCTACTCCTCTATCTACTGCATCTACTCCTCTGTCTACTCCTCCTCATCTACTGCATCTACTCCTCCATCTACAACTGCATCTACGCCTCTGTCTACTCCTCCTCATCTACTGCATCTACTCCTCCATCTACAACTACATCTACTCCTCTATCTACTGCATCTACTCCTCTATCTACTCCTCATCATCTACTGCATCTCCTCCTCCACCTACAACTACATCTTCTCCTCCATCTACTGCATCTACTCCTCCATCTATTACATCTACTCCTCCATCTACTGCATCTACTCCTCCATCTACTACATCTACTCCTCCATCTACTGCATCTACTCCTTTATCTACTGCATATACTCCTGTCTACTCCTCCTCATCTACTGCATCTACTCCTCCATCTACTGCATCTACTCCTCCATCTACTACATCTACTCCTCCATCTATTCCTCTATCTAATACATCTAATCAACCCTCTACTCCTTCTCCATCTACTCCTCCTCCATCTACTACATCTACTTCTCCATTTATTCCTCCATCTACTGCATCTAATCAACCCTCTACTACTCCATACATATACTCCTCCAGCTATTCCTCCATCTACTACATCTATCCTCTTCCTCACTCTGAGTTCAGATGTATTTCCAGGGTCAAGAATGAATTTTGTGCCTTAACTCTTGACTGGACCTGTGCTTCACTACTGACCACAGAAGCAGCACCAGTTCAAAACAATGCATGTTACCAGGCACTAATCCCACACTTGAGACTGGTGTCGAACAGAAATTGTGCTTCGTGAGCAGTTTGAGCCGTAAGGCCAGAAGCAGCTACCTGTAGAAGAGCAGAGCCTGGATTTAGACGACTGTGTGAGATCAAAGATAATCACCCGAAAGCCGACGTGGTGCTGCTTTATTTCTGCTGCCTGCCATGTGTCAGCGGGTTAACTGCACACAAGCCAACACAATCTGCACCCATCGGAGATGTTCCATCAAGTAGATTTCAATCTGCAGCTGTCACGTAGAGAGAGATTGATGATGACAAGTTTTGGTTATTGTGATGAGCTGTAGTCAGTGAGCGCTCCAGGAGACACCAGGAAGAGCTGGCAGCATTATTGCATCTCCACTGTCCAACTGTGTTTCCCTCCACAAAATTCAGTCCAGCTGTTTTTTTTCATTATCTCTGTAAAGAAATTGTGTTAAGGCAACATTTTCTGCAAACTGCTGTTCCTGGTCAACCTCCATCTGGTCCAGTGAAGTCACATGAAAGCACTGTTCGAATTATGTGAGAGCTGACCTCCCACAACGAGGGGTATGAGCTCCCATGAAGCTGGTAAAATCTTACATCTGTGGGGGTCTCTGGACCAACATTCATTATTTTAATTACAAGTACATTTTTACGACTAAAACAAACAGGTTTCCAAAAGAACGAGTAACACTATGTTTATTTGTTGTGGAAATATTTCTCAACTTCCCCCCTTTCCATTTATGTAAAATGGTTCAGTCCACCTGTTCAGTCAGACAGCCTGCAGAGCGCTAACAGTCAGCGCTACTTAGCTAGTGGAGGAGGAGACGGCAGGATACCTCGAAAGTCAGGGAGGAAAAAGGAAAAGAAAAAAAGCTCAGACAGGAGAAAGAAGTGAAGGGTCAACAGTTTGTCACCCAGTTCTTTCATAAACAAGGTGGGTCTGTTAGTGGTTCATGTCATGGAAAGTTCTGGAACATTAGCCTGTTGGCTATTCCTAACTTTGTCCATAGTTTATAAGCTAGCTCACTTTGCTGTCCATATTAGCTCATATAGAGTAACTGTCATGTTTTTCTTTTCACAAATATGGGAATGATAGTCAAAAATATCATTTAAATGCTCAGATTATAATTCAAACCCTGCATGAAACGGTGACCTCTCGCATTTATTTTATAATCCCTGAATGACAAACAGTGTGTAACGCTTTGGGGGTAATCATTAAGTTCAGAGACCAACCGAGTGAGTAAAACCACGTCAGTTTACTAAACTAACAAATACTACATCCAACTCTGCTATTTAGAATCATTACACCATATTGTGTTGAAGTAAATGTAATAAAACACATTTTTTAATGTCTCGTGTGCATCGAAGTCATGTACATGCGCACTGCACACATGTGCAAGCCAGAGTTTGTCTGCACCCTGGAGACAAGGTGCTATAATGAAGTATTGATGTCTCAGAGGGGCGGGTGAGAAGAGGCCGATAATTAGATTTTGTTCTCACTCTCTCTGCACTGCTCAGATACACAGCGGCTCTAATGAGAGAGTGGCTATCGCAATAATTACGCTGTATTTCTAAAAAGTATTCTCAACACGGCAAACAGCGGCAACCTGACCTCAGAGAAACCCAACATTAGGCAGTTATGTAATTATGTGTCATTAGATGATCAAATGTGTCAGGATGGGTGTAAGCTGTTACTTAATAACACCAGTATGCAGCCGGCACTGTCCGTTATACAGCTGCCAGTGTGCAGTTTTTTTTTTTTTCTGACAAGCATCTTCATGGTGTGAGTGTTGTGAGTGGGTCAGGTGCTGTTTCTGTCTCTTTGCTGCTCTCACTGGGTGCTAATGAAATACTCCCTGCTGCGTGGAAAGTCAGGAGGCCAGACAGCATGGAAGGCAACAAATACCTCCTCATCAGGGCCTTCATACTGACATGAACATGCAGTAATATACATGCAGATTATTCCATTTACAGCGACTGTTTAGGTGTTTTGAAGTGGGGTTGTATGAATATATATGGTCAGCATGCACCCACTATGGGCAAACAGACAGCAGTTATCACACGGGAGCAAAGCAATACGCTGCTAGTGACGGTCCGGCAGCTAAAAGAAATCAATATCAGTTTAAGTGTATGCTATATTTTGAATATTTTCCAGAAAGAGAAAGGTATTTATATAAAATATTAAATAATATAACGTTTTGTGTGTATATATATATATACACGTATATACGTATATATATATATATATATATATATATATATATATATATATATATATATGTTGGCTAAAATATGTTTTGCTGCCAGCCTCATCCATAGAGGTAGTAGTAGACCACTGTCTACTGTTGGTAATATGCAGACTATGGATAAATATCTCAATTATAACTCAAGTCAGAATTTTTTAGCAATTTGCTAAATGCAGCTCAGGGTCAAATAAATTCATCTATCTTTTTTTGCAGATTATTTCTTTCAGGGTTTTTCGTGGGTTTTTGTCTTCTTAGGCAAAACTTACTTCAAGATATTTCCTCCTAGGAAAGTCCAAAATATTACCCCAATTTATTACAAAACGATGAAATGTGACACACATTGTGGTGCAAAGTCGGCCATTAGTGAATATAAACAATCACAGAAAAGATTGATGACGTTAATATCGTTGAGAGAGATGAGACCCTGTTCGGATGTGTGTTGTATATGTACGCACACAGACACACACAGTCTACCACAAACCACCAAGCTGGCTATTTTCTCCATTACCCTCTTTGGAGACCTTATTCACAAGAGTTTGAGATGGTTTTGATCTCCACCAGGATGCACTGAACCAGCAAAACCACTCTTCACATTGTGGCCCACCCCCCATGCACAAGATCACAACATCGTCTTATTCTTTCTGCTTGACATAGCTTCTGGAGATCAGCACCATTTTCTCTCCTTCCACACTTGGTCTGCTCCCAGGATTGTTTCAACCAGGAGTCCCAGTGTAGCATGTTAATGGTGGCTTGTAGCCGTCCAGTAGTGATCACATGACCCCAAGACCCAAAGAAGTGGCTCGTTTTTTCCATGAACAGTACACCACAGATATTGGATCTTCCCTGAATAGCAACATGGAGAAAGAGAAAGAAAATAAATAAAAAATATGAGAAGTTTACAAAATTTACTCCAGAATATTATTCATTACGTCAGTTTCCTGTCATTAGAGAGGAGGAAAGAAAACAGGAGTTGAAACGTTTAGAGTGTCATTTCTGCTTTCCATCTTGGTGGACTGACGGCGGTGGGAGCGTAATAAAGCACCTTTACACTTCATTGCCTCATAAATCCTAATACATTTCATAAATGAACTGCCGCACCCGCCGCTCTCTTACTTAGCTCACCGTGTTCATTTGGCTGTGTGACTGCAGACAGATTCATTTACCAATGCCCCTGAGCCAGTGCCACACCGCCACTGGGACCCATTTCAAACGCACCCTTACAGGATTACAAGCCTGCGTTCAAGCATTTCCATCACTTCAAATCAAATGTTGCTTCAGCCAGCTTACAGAGGTTCAGAGTGTGTGTTAGTTTGTATGTGTGAACGTGCCAGGTGCATTTTTTTTAAGCAGTGGGTGGAAGACGCCATGCCTCGTGGACTGGTTTGCCACCCTGTTTGATCGCTGTAAACATGAGTTCCTCCTCTTTTTGATCGTAGCTAGATGTGACTTGGACGAGGGAGTATTGAATGAGCATGTTGCATATTCAGGTGGACACAAAGGGAGTAATTAAGAACAACAATAAATTTCCCACAATCTGTGAAACAATTTTGCCTCACATTCAAGCCACAAGGCCACTCTGTGATACACCTGTTCAAGGCTTGATCATCAAAATGGACTCAGCCGGGAGGCAGCAGAGGCCAATCAGTGTGAATCCGTTCCTTTTCTTCTTCTAATATGAAGACATGTTTTCTCTGCAGGGGGGTTCGGTGGCGGAGACATTTGTGTTTCGGCTTTGCTTTGTGAGTCATCTCGATGAATGATGAGGACTTGGCAACAGGCATGACACGCTAGATTTGCCGTGGAAATGTGCCGTGGCAAACCCTCAAAGAGACATCAAGGTCTTTTGCATTGTAGGGGAGGCAGAGGGAAAGACAGAGAGAGAAGTAGTGAGGGTGGATTTGGGAAAGGGGGGAATGTTTAGAGCAAAAGACGTGTTGCTCCCTGTTGAAATGCATGTTTTTTTTTGACTTTGTGTTCAAACGAAACAAATTTTGTTGCATAAATTTCACACGATCATTTATGTTCTCTGGTGTTGTATTTCATCAGGTGCGATGCTAACAGGCCTGATGGATTTGGTGTTTTTAGCAAAGCTATTTGTCTTTTGCCTTCTCTGTTCTTCATGAAATTTTGCTGGAGGTAATATGATGTAGCCACATTTCTATTGTGCAACGCTCTCAACAGGGGAGCGGTTGAGCCAGCGGCTAATGGTGTAAATAGCAACAGTGCTGACAGAGCTAACGTTTCCCTTCAGTGTAAACCTGAAGAGGCACAGAAGAGTGTGAACAGAGCTGTCGGTCCGGACAGATTCATTTATTCAGAAGAGAACATTTAACACATCAGTCATGTTTTGTTTTAACTCTTTGAGTGCCAGTTGTTTTATAAAATGGGTAGTGCCTGGTGCCAGCATTTTTGCCCATTTTGAGTCAAGACCCACAGAATATTTTGTACCATGTCTCTGAAAACACTGAATAGCTCAAATGAAAGCAGAGACTCTCTATTTCATTATGAAAAAAGTTTGTTCCAGTCTTGTTTTATCTGGAGGAGAGTAGAGATTACTTTCACCAGAATCACTACTTTTTGTCCAGAATCCATCAGTTTTGCTCTCTAATCGCGATTGTCCTGGCGTAGACCATCTCTTTACGTCCTGACTACATCTCCCAGAAGCCCCAAAATTACTCACAGGCTGCGGGACACCACAATCAGAAAAAACACTTACATGTCATATTACGTCATATAAAGTGTTGTATTTTGAATGATGTCGTATTACGTCAGTGGCACTCAAACAGTTAAAGAGGACTTATTAGTATGTTGTATAGTCTAGAGGTCTGCAGAGTTACAAGGCTTGAAGACCACTCCAAAGGGAGCTCAAACAGCTCAAAGGGTGCAGCACAGCTGGCTTGCTATTTGCAGCAGTTTTTGTTCCCACTCTTGCAGGCCTGCCCTCCTCTGCCTCTGATGGCTAGTACTCCTTCTTTCAGAATTTTTGGAAGGTCGCTCAGGTTAATGATTTCAACTTTTAAAGGATGGCAGCCTTCTTGCATAGTCATTTAGAATCACACTAACCTGATCGTTAGAGGAAAGAGGTAGAGCGCGACGGCCGTCAGTCGGAAGGTCGGTGTTTTGGTACCCGGCTCTTCCAGTCTACTGGAAGAGCCGGGTACCTGATCCATACGCACACCTATGCACACTGATGGATCAGTGTGCATAGGTGAATATTTAGATTAGATGAGGGGTAGGTTGGCACCATTAGTTGCATCAGTGTGAGCGAATAGGTGACGGCTGACATGTAGTGTAAAGAACTTTAAATGATCATTTAGAAATGTGATTTATTCCATAAAGTCCATTTACCATTATTTATCAAATGTATTCCCTTTATTTTCACTGGTTTTTAATAATTGTGTTTCTACGGGTTGTCACATATAAATAAAGTAAACCAAGTAGATGCATGAATTTCCTTTCCTTACACACAAAGTAGTGTAGTAGTACAGTCTGGTTTACGACACTAGCTGTTAGCATGAGCAGGTGGCAGCTCACTCATCCCCAGTGATTTAATGCAGCTGAACAGAATGCATGCATGCTCTGTGCTTACCTTTTGAAATTTCAAACAATGCGGTCTGAACATTTTGCCACCCACAAGCATCAGTGGTGATTTATTCCTTTTATGTGCTCCTCCTCTGGCTCCTGCTAAAATCAGCAAATATTTGTAAGCTTTGAGCATGCTCTTTAAGGAGTCATTTCTTTGTAATTAAAACAAAATATCCAAAAATCCTTCCAACCGGTTGACAGTATTAGGAAAAGATTTCAGGGAAAACCCAGGTGGTTTAAAGAAGATTTGGGAGCTACAGTGTAGAAGCATACAATGAATGCTTGTCTACAAGCCAAAGTACAGGTTTCAATCTATATAAAGCTTCTCAGCCTCTCTTTATCATGACACAGCTTTTTAGCACAAAAACAGAAGGCAACAAAAAAGTGAACCTGAATGTTCTGCATGCCATTTTGTACTTCCTGTTAGCGTCTGTCTGTGTTTGTGGATGTACAATACGCCACAGAGGACGCACAGAGCACTCAAGCGTACAGTAATCTGGTCCTAATCCTTGCCAGAGGCAAGCAGCAGCTGGATATTAAAGTGGGATTTCAGTTTTTATTTCCCTCCAACTGTCTCGTGGCTGTGATGCCACTACACCTGCCATAACGGCAGCATTTAATCACTCAACCGTGACCTTTCCACCTAAAGAAAAATCCAATCATGGCTGTATTTTAGGTCAGCCATGTTTGGTGGAGTCTAACTGTACCAAACTGTCAATCACTCCTCCTTTCAAGTGCTCATTCAAAAAACCTGCCGCAAGTCACACAGCTCGACATCACACAGAGGGAAGCCAAGCCTCCCCATGATATCAAATGCTGCCTTCCTTTGTGAGTGAGCACAGCGACTGTGAGTGAATTTCCATGACGAGCGAGATAAAAACCCACCGCCAAGGGTAATTAATAAATCAGATTGCAATGATGGAACACGGGGAAGGCGTTGTTCCATTAATCGCCATCATCCCGTTCCAGTATCTTCCATCTCAGTGTTGCCGTTCGCGGCTCCTAATTAAATTGTACTTTCTGTCGATTGTGCTCATTACTCAAGCAAAACCAATCAGCGGTCTGCAGCTGGGTCTGGGCGAGGTAGATAAATCTGGGAGTAAATGTTGGTTGAGGAACACAACACGGGGCGCGCCGTCTGACAACACAGCGGCATTTCCTTCAGGGTGTATTTCAGCACAAACATTCACCGGAGAAGAGTGTGCGCTTATTATAGACATGAAGCCAAACAGGAAGGTCCCCCGGAAAGAGACTGACTCTTCATCATCTCACAAGGCCATGTCTGCATTTTTTTCCAACCTGATGTCAACTCTGTGTATGCATGTGCTTCAGATTGGCTTGGTTACTTTATTCAGCACATCATTCTCTCAGTGTGAATGCTAGCAGTGTGATGAACACATGGTGTACCTCAGCTCTGTCTCTCTTCCTGTTGATTTATTGCGGAATGATTCACAGAAATATCTCTCTTGTTATTTGTTTCACTTGCTTGCAGCAGGACTTCCAATCTCACCTCTCTCCACCTCACTCCTACACCAGCACGACTACATCAGCCTCACTTCAGTACATCGCTGTGCATTTGGACTTGTGACAGACTGTGCTTGTGTGCAAGTCTCTCTCCATCTCAGCTTCAGAAGATAGCCTGCGCTTTCAAAGAGCTCCTTAAAGCGCTCTGTCAGTGAGCTGGAGGCTTGAAAGTAGCGAGGGAGAGGTCCCTGCAGCCCCGATGAAGGCTCTACCTGATAGGATGGGCCTTTTCCCCGACACCTCGTCCTGCCCGACCAGTCAACCGTTCCACTTAGACACGAGGCGCTCCCATCCCAACACTATAAAGTGCTCAGAGAGAGGCGGCAGGGGGTTGTTTGAAGAGATGACAGCAGCTAAAATAGGACTGGCTTTGCCGATAAAGAGGGTTTTTGTAGTTAAAATGAGGGCCGCAGCAGGCGAGTGCTTTGCTCCAATGCATTTTGATGGTCCAAACTGTCCAGGGAAAAAGTTTTGACTACTGAAGGTACAAAGCTGTGGATTTTGTTTCAAGGTCTGCAGGGTGGAAGATCGACATCTGCATGCAAGCAACCAGGGAGAAATGAAGAAGCGACTGACTCCATTGAGTCTTTCATGAAGAAAACACTTCAACATTCGCTCATTTGCATTATTTTTTCATGAGAAAAGTACAACTAGCAGCACCTCTGAAGCTGTCAAATTAATTATGTGCTTAACATGTACATAAAAATAAGCACAAATGTTTTATTCCCTGTGGCAGAAGTGCTCTCTGGGCATACCTAAGCACAAGAAGGGATGAGATTTTCAAAATTTTCTGTCAAACCAGATCATATTACATCTAGTATTTGGACACACGACACTCTTTGTTACACAAATACCAGTAGGATTAGAACTCGGCTTTATCTCAGAAACTGAAGACGCACAGTCAACATCAAGTTGTATATCTGTACCAAATTCTAAGACGTTACCGTTACACTAAATATAGTTTTAAGTCCATTTTCTCTATATGTTCATACATTTTTGTTTTTGTCCAGGGAAATTGAACTGAGCTCTTTTCCAGCATCATTCAGCTGCTGATCTCTGAACATCCCCACAGGGGTAGTTTGGGCTTAAATGTCCTGTGCAATGAACACAGGGATAAATGTCCTGTGCGCGCACACACACACACACACACAGTATGTTTACACTCTGTCAGCATCTCTCAATGAGCAACAGAAAGACAAGTGATGCAACGTTTGCCTGTCACAGTCTGAGCTGACTGGTGTGTGTGTGTGTGTGGTCATGGGTGGGTGGGGGGTTGGGGGGTTAGCAAGTGACGGGGTGAGATGGTGAGAGAGATAAATAGTCACAGGGAGGGAAGTGATAATGGACTTTTCTTGTCTGCACTGTGTTGACGTCTGCAGGCAGAGAGGACAGAGCGACGACAGACGTGCTGATGTGTTTAACTGCTGAGAGAGAGAGAGAGAGAGAGAGGGGAAAAGATGCTGATGCTCTTTAACTCCCTTCCACATCGCCATTGGCAATAAGACCTACTGCTCTCTGACAGATGCACAGTAATGAAGCCGCTTCATGTGAAATCCAACCCCTCTTTTTGTCTCTCATCAGTCTTTCCCTCATCACCAAGGAAGAACATATCAGCATGTTCAGCAGTTCAAATATTTTTAAATGTTTTATTTGCTAACAACAAAGACTAAAGTTAAATATCATGCTTAGCTTCCTGAGTGACAATGACATATTGACATATATGTATTTATACATCATGTGTTTTTTCGACGACTCGCAGGCTATATATAAATAATGGACGGAGCTATCGTGACATCACCCATTGGTTTGTGAACAATGACAGTGAAGGCCATAGGAAGTAACTTAAACTTCATTCTCTCCAACAGCCAACAGGGGGCGATACTGGTGGTGCCAAAAAGAAGGCCGTTTGTGTGGAAGTCTATAGGAAAATGACGCTTTTCTCTCCTGGTGTTTTACCTCAGTAAACACCATAAATATGATTTTATGGTCTGAATTTACTCCCTCTGTTTACTCGAGCTACAACTGCTGCAAACAGTCCTTACAGGTGACGTGAACATGCTATCACAAAGCAGTAGCGTTGCTGTGGTTACAGTAGCCGTCACACTATTATGTCTATGCTTCATACAATACACATTTTGAACTCGCATGATACATTTGGATTATCCAGTGGTCATTCCGACGTTGAATTGTACTTTACACGCCGTATCTAAACCACAACCGCAGTAATGTTAAAGTTAGTGTAGCAACAGAGCTAACTAAGTAGCTACATGTTAAAATTATAAACAACAGAGGCTTATATTGTACGGTAGATATTTTTATACCGCATTACGCTATATATCGTAATATCACACAGCTCTAAGGTCAGGATGTCCATTTAATGAATTATGGTCAAATATATGGTGAGAAAAACACATAAAGCAGGAGGAGCTTTGGGGCGTGGCTACCGTATGATTGACAGGTCTCTGCTATCAATCAAAGCCTGAAGAGGAGCAGCGCTGACGTATCTGAGCTGAATTTCCTTCATCTGATGAGTCACTGGCACCGTTTACTGTTATGAGCCAGAATTAGCATTATTAATTAGCTGATAACATACTGGTTGCTATGCTAACGGTACTGTTACCGTGTTTAGTAAGTGAGTTGTACTGCATTAACTGCCTCTTTAAAAGTTTTTTTCCTAGTTCATGTT
The DNA here is from genome assembly GCA_029721515.1 of Synanceia verrucosa. Taxonomy (NCBI): domain Eukaryota; kingdom Metazoa; phylum Chordata; class Actinopteri; order Perciformes; family Synanceiidae; genus Synanceia; species Synanceia verrucosa. The sequence goes on along the minus strand of CM056567.1, from coordinate 10,633,158 downwards.
AGGGTGAGAGAAAGCAGTACAAAAGAGAGAGAGAAAGAGATAGTCTCAGCTGTCTGATCTATTGGTCACTTCATCTTCTAACTAGTTTTTCCTCACCGTGCACTTCGTTTGTCACTGCCAACACAGACTCATGTCTCACTTTCCTGAGGATATATGTGTGTGCCCCACTAGCCGGAGACAGAGACAGATGGGCCGACTCCCACTGGTTACATATGTTTGCTCTCCGTCAGAACGCTCTGCCAAAAGGTCTGGACCTGCATGCCACTGAGGGTAATGCTCCCTCCCAGCGGCTGCAAGGTTGCTGGTTCAAAACCTCGGCCTGCCCCGGCCGGCTGTTCCCCTGGAATCGGCATGCCGGGGTTACAGCAGCTGTACATGGACGAGGATGGAGACGTAATGGGAAAGGACAAAGTGTGCTTCTCCGGAACGGATAGAGGAAAGTAAAGTTTGTCGGACATGCTGGAGCAACACAAACTAAGAAGAAAACACTCTGTTCTCCCTCCCTCACACACACACACACACACACACACACACACGCTCAAATTCTCTTATATGATATACCTGACTGGACTAGGCTAATCTGAGCTGATCAGTTCACCCCTGGCACCTGTACACGAAAAAAACACACAGCAAATTTGCCTGTTTTTTTCCCCCCTTGAGCATCAGCAGGGGATTTATAATGAACAAAGAGAATGGATGAAGAGCTGAACTGGCCTGCAGAGCCACCGTCCGGAGGGTGAAATGGCTTCGTTTGATGGGAGGTGTTCTGTGAGCCCTGTGGCTGGTGCTGGGTTTAACAGCTGCTTCTGTTACATTCAGGGATGAGGTCCCCTGATTGTGAAACAACAGTCCACTGCATATAAATGGTGGAAGACGTAAAGTCCTGATCCTCACTACAGCCTGGTACTCACTAAATGCTTTATGAATGACAACACTGGGCTACAAAACATTTTTGTCCATGTTTTTTCAACTGATTTTGGACAATTTTGCACCACTGAACCCGAAAATAACACCTGTTTCTCTCTGTCAGGTCAGCTTTTGTGCTAAATTGATTTATAAAATATCCGATCTTCTGCATTTTTCTGACATTATGGGTTGATTTTTGTTAAAATAGTTTTAAGCTCAGCGACAGGGACGTCTCTCCTCAGAGTCCAACAGTAGTCAGCCATCATGACCTGGTACCCGGTCTCCATCTCATGTCCTGATGGATTCTCTGCCCCTGATCATCGATCACTGATCCCAGATTCTCAGGAAAACGATCCATATGGAAGAATAAGTAATGCAATCTGATGCTTATGTTGCATCCGAGGTTTCTGAAAGCAGTCAGCATATTAGTGGCAAGTTTTCATTCAATCCATTTCAATCTCATCACAACGAGCTACAGGATGTGATGTTGATTGAAGATTAGGATATTTGAGGCTGCTCTGGTTTTTCTGTTGATCCCAGTCACATCGATAGAGCAGAAGTAGCAGTCAGCGACATTGGTGGGTAGGCTCCCTCCAAACCAGCTCTTCTCAATATCATCCAACTGCAGCCACAAATGGGTGTTCTCGTGCTGGTGGGGGGTTCCCGTTTTCGTGGACTGGAACGTTCCCTTCTTTTTCACTGCCACAAATGGGCGTTAAGGTTAGGAAATAAGGACATGGTAAGGGGATAGAAGGAGGGGCTAGAGGGAGGGGCTTCTTCCCACCATCCAAAAACATCCATGAGGATTAGGTTAATTGGCTAATTTAAATTGCCCGTAGGTGCGAATGTGAGTGTGAGTGGTTGTCTGTCTCTATGTGCCCTGCGATGGACTGGAGACTTGTCCAGGGTGTACCCTGCCTATCCCAGACAGCTGAGATAGGCTCCAGCCCCCCCGCAACCCTATGTGAGGATAAGCGGTAGATAATGGATGGATATCATACTTATTTTAAGCCCGACCATGATGTTTAGCTTGAATTTGAGTGTTTTTTTTGCCTGACTACGGCTATGACCCATGAAAAAGGCATACAAAGACTTGAAAAAATGCTAAATTGCGTTCTCATGATGGGCAGAATGTCCTTGAAGTTCCAGTCAGCCCTGCTGTGCTGAGTAATATCATGTAACCAGTGATGCAGAGTCTAAATAAAGCAAGTGGAAACTCCTCGCTTACTACTAGTTTGACTTTGCAAGTTATTTCAGACTGCAAATGTAACCCCTAATTTCCACTGGATGCAGAACGATGCCTACGTTTTGTCAGACCCAATACCATTTCCATTCAAAGCAATGTATCAATTTCCACTGAATGCAGAATGCCGCCGACACCTGCTGAAAGAAATCAACAGAGCTTTTTTTTTTGTTGGACGTTGACAGGAAGTTGTGTACAGACACAAAATAAAACATCCGGTTTATTTTCAAAATAAAATAATCCCTGTTCACGGCGGATTGTATAATCGATTTCTTTCTACTCAGTGCACACAGGGTTCTCTTTCACTGACATTTCATTATACATGAATTTGCGAGATCTCATTAGTCAGCAAGATCTCGCTCTCGTGAGTCCAGCTGTCTGGCGGACGACAGAGGCCGGACTTCGACGGACGTCGGCATCGTTCTGCATCCAGTGGAAATTAGGGGTAAGTTCTCAGTTTGACTGACCTCAGATCACTTCACCACATCCAGATGCTCACATTTAGATTTGAGACATTAGACAAGTTTGTCAGGAAAGGATTTAAATTAAGAAGGCTATTTTCAGTTTTGCCATATGGGATGTGAAAATGCCTCAAAGCGTGGTATCTTAGTGCCACTCTGACAGAGTGTCATTACTCTGAGCTTGCATCTGGACACTTTGTTTTACTGAGCTGACAAGTGTGAAATGATATAAATTCAGTTATCTTGCATGTCTTTGCGTCAGCTCAGATGAATGCTGTTCTGTGGTGTTAGAATCAAGCTGGAGCGTTCGTGTTTTGGAAGAAATACAAAGAGAGTGACCTACACCCAGAGCAATTACTGTACCACACAGCCCCGAAAAGATCTGTGTGTGTGTGTGTGTGTGTGTGAATGGAGGGTGTGTTTTTTTTTTTTTGGTGTATCTCCAAGGTTCTAATGGCTTGACAGCAGCCCAGTTCACAGGGAGCTTCTTCAAGGTGATATCATCATCTTTAACATGCATTGGTGTAACCCTGGAGACAAACAAACCACACAGACACACAAATACACACAACACACTTGCCGGTAAACAAGCAGAAGCACACACAACCATAAAAACACAGACTAACAGGAGAAAATCCTCCCTGGACCGAATTACAGTTGTGAGCCGTCTGGTCGCTGTGTGCAAGACAAAGCGTCCCATTGTTTTGTGAAAGAGTTTACGCAAAAGAAAAGTGCTCTACCTGCTCTGAACAAATCATGGTTTCGCAGCAAAAACAGGACAAATGGACAGATGGTAGCACGGACGATGTCTCAGTAAACAGGAAACAGAGGAATCGGTTGCCAGAGTGTAAACAAGCAGGTGGGATTTAATCATTTTCCCAGTGACTGTGTTTGCGTGTGTGTGTGTGAGTTTGTGTGCATTTCCGCAGCTGTCAATTAAGCCTGGTGAGCTGTTCGAATCCTGGAAAGTGAACGAACGAGGAGAACCTGGGTAAAGGTGGTTTCCATGGCAACCGCTGCATTTGAAGCGCTCTCCCTGCTGTACCCATTTCACCTTTGCCTGCGGTGATGGTTTGCACACTGTGCAGCCCAAAAAGATTTCCTACTAAGTGATAACAAAGAACTGCGGGGAGGAAACCTGATGCATGGGAACGGCGCCGCTGAGATGACAGCATTGACAAGCTCTTCCTGAGCATGAAACGCCATTCAGGTAGCAGGTGGGGGTGTGGGGGGGAGGGGTAGGTAAGGCAAAATGGAGCGTGTGATAAGGAACGGCTGCAATCACTGGCTCGACGGCGAAATTGTTCTCAAGTCGCCAAAACGCTCCTGTAAAATTGAATCAATTTATCGCAACAAATGAGTATTTTCACTCTCCTCTGGAGGCAAAAATCAATGCAAACATGCTAAAGGTTTCACCAGCTGCATAAACTGGAAATGCCCCTCTTGGGTGACCGAGCACACTCTTAGAGAATCTCTTATCCTCTACTTAGATGAAATTATTTTCTCAATGTTTAGACCTGAATGTTATTTTGAGGGTTTAATTGATGCCTGTTGTGAGAATGGGAGCTGTGTGGATGTGGGATCCATTCGAGTGCAAATGTGTGTGTGTGTGTGTCGCAGATGGCGCCAGCCAATTAGAGAGGGAAAGTGGAAAGGGAGCCATTAGTGCACAATTAGCTCTGATTGCTTCAACATTGTTTTGGTGGGCTGCAGCGCTCTGTGAAATGACCAAATGCTGTATCCCAGGCCTCCTGCTCTGGCCTCTCTGCCACCACCAGTGCCAGAGGAAGCCAAAAAGGCAGCGATACCCTGAACGCATCTACCGCTACTGAACGTATCATTACACTGTTGATCTGTTTCTCACCTCCTCGTTTTAGCTCCACCGTTGCTCCTGCTCAATATTTGCCTGATCCAACATTTGTGCCTCTCTGTTTCACTGCCGATGTGTCGACTTTATCACTTAACTCTACATCAGCAAGTCTATCTTCCCCCACTGTCTGTTTCACTTTTGTTTCACCGAAGCTGTCTGAATGCGTTTGCTTTTCTTGCCTTTTTAACTTGAGTCATTTTTTTTGTATTTCAGGTTTTTAAATGTTAGCACTGTTATTGAGCCCTACTTATTACAGGAGATTATCTTGTCCATTAGCATTTATTTGGAGGAACCAAAGAAGACACTTTTAGATACACATGCAAAAACAACCTTGGATATGATGTAGAGCTCTGAAGATTAATCAATCTATTTAAAAAAAACTGAGACAAGAGTCAGAGGTTTGGCTACATCAGTACACAAACAGCTGACCAAATTCTTCTAGCTAATGCTACTTGCTATGATGTGATGTCTATGTGCTGCATAACTTATTTTATTTTTGTCATACTTTTACTATTAAAGGACAAGTCTGACATTTTGGGAATTTGTCTATGTTAGTTTAATGTTAGCTTAGCTTAGCATACAGACTGGAGGTGAGGGGAAATATCCTGAAATATCCTGGGTATCCTGACTCTGTCCAAAGGTAAAAACAAAGGCTGTTTCCAGCTTCATGCTAAACTAACACAGTCATAGTTGTAAATTAGAGTAACATCAATCTTTTTTTCTAACTCTGAGCAAAATGTTGATTTCTTCCTGTAAAAAAAAAAAAATTGCAATCACCCCTGAATCACTTGTCTTCAAAATGACAAAAAAGTGCATCACAGTTTGTGGATTTTTTGGACTAGATTGTGAGACTACATAATAGATTACTAGATCCATGTTGAATCATCTGATGAGGAGAGATACACATCAGCAAAATATCACAGTTTAAATACATGATGCAATAATTCATCAAAATGATTCTATTGTTATGCACCTAAAAGCCGGCCGGACCCACATGGCCATTTACACTCTCATTTGTAAAATTTGGTCATTTGATAAAACATTGCATTCATCACTGCAGCCTGGATCAATAGTACTCCTGTGAGGAGAGGGGTTAGGCAGCAAGGACACAGTATGATAAATTAGAGAAATATATGAAAGTACAGAAGCTGTTATTGGAACAAAAAAGATAAATATCCACAGGGGTGTATTCTGACTGTTTCTGTTATATTCAAAGATATATCATTTTAAAAGCAAATATACTGAAGATGTTGCAGAAAATTCATACTCATATTCAAATTTGAGGGTAATCTCGGTGTCTGTTTAGGAAGCTGCAGCAATATCAAAGATTTCATTGTGCCTTTGAGTGAGGCAGGGCTCGGCAGTGGCATAGTTCTTTAGAGATAGTTGAAGAGGACAGGACGCCTCAGCTCTGAGGTAAATTTAGGATGCTCAACCAGGAGCTGCCTCCCTGCTTTCTCTCATTCTCTGCCTCTATTTCTGTCTCTCTCGCCTTCTTCTCTCGTTTTTTTGTCGTTCACACACTCCATATCTCCATCGCACCAGCTCCTCTTCTGTCTCCTTCAGAGTCGGTTGCCTCTCGGCAGGATGGGGAGTAAAGTGTTGATTGGTACCATGCTGGCAAATGGCGGGAGATTGGAGGTAGCATGCTGATGTGAGCTCACGTTGAGCCTACACCCTCTTTCTGGCCTGGTCTGGCAGGAACAAAAGAGATGGTGCGACGGCAGGGGGGCTAGCGGACCAAATTAAAAACAAAATGAAATGCTTCTTAGTGAGAGAGGCACTTTGAGCTCTGTCTCTGTTGATGCTCCAGACACAAATAGCACTTTTGTTTTAACTTCACTTGTCAGGGCATCTTTGTCTCTTTCATTGCTTTTGATTGCAAGTTATTTTGCATTAATGCCAAAACAAAAAGCAATATCATTTGGCTTAACTGACCTTTCAAATCCAAGGAGACATACGTAGATATAGGATGAGGTGGTTCTGAGCAGGAAGGTGAGGCACTGAGGGTCATCAGGTACTGAAGAGAGGAACCCTGGGAGTGGGGCTCAGGATGGGGCTTCATCTGTGGAGAAGGGAGGGTTGTGATGATTGAGACAAATAGAGAAAATAGACAGACACACCTTCATAGCTCCTGAATCCCACGTATAATAGCTTTCTTTTTTCATTTGCAAATTTCTCTTTTGGTATAGAAACTACAATCTATGTTTTGGCGGAGTTTCTCTCATTGTACAGTCATCGTCCACTTATCCACTTGTTATTCACTGTGTTGCCCTCAGTAGTTCAGGTCCTTTTTGGAGGTCTCTTGAAAATTTTTGGCGATTTTCGGTGATTATTTCAATTTGCCGATCAATGTAACACCATCAGATCATGCTCTAAGCTGAGTGTTGCAGGCTGCTCAGTCTGAGCCTCCCTCTCCACAAATCCTCTGCCATATTCCTGCTCTCACAAGACCCCAGTAACTACAACACCGAGATAAGTGATCCGAAACAACTTGGTGTGAAAAGGCCTTAAATGACGTTCAGAAATGTGCCAAATGCTGCCAGGGACGCGAGCATACGCCACCTCTACGCACACAGAACACAGAGCCAGAGGCAGAAACATGAGGATTTGCTAAATGTCAAGTGACTCGGAGGGCTCTGTGACTTTTTCCTCCATTTTTCTGAAACTGAGCTTGTAGTGCATGTTGAGAAAAAGGCTTTGTGTGTTTCTGCAGCTATAAAAAAATAAAAGAGAGGATGGGAGAAAGGAGTTATGGAGGACAAGTAAGCTTGTTGAACTCATTGCCAGTTTGCATTTCTCTCTCTCTCTCTCTCTCTTTCATTGAGGAGAGATTAGCTTGTGCACCATAAAGGTCACAATGGTGTAGTCCTCTCTGGCGGTGTCAGCCATGGGATTGGATTGGCCGGCTTTCAAAGGGAGGGATTACCATCGAGCCGGAAGCTAAAAGTAACCCAGTGCTGACTACCCAGTTTGCAGCCAAATGACAAATTACAGCTGGTCTGACTTGGGTCTGTGGGCCAGGAAGGTGTGTGTGTGTGTGTGTGTGTGTGTGTGTGTGTGTGTGTGTTTATAGTGCAGCACACAGAGGCTCCTAGAAGCTGGTGGAGTTTTTAATCCATTATACAGACGAGTGCCTCTATTCTGTCTCCACTTCACACACAGCCAGAGTTGAAGTCCACATGACTCTGCCTCCTCTGCCTCCAGGACAAAGACATCAAGACACAAACACACACACACCTCTAATCTCTGACATGCAAGCAGACATGCCCTTCAAAGCCAAAGGAAGTGGAGCAGATGAGACAAAGATGGACACGGCCACGGCGGCTGCGATGCTACAAGCAGCCACAGGAGACACAGAGGTAACCCAACCCATCCGTGTTTATTCCTATTCATCGCCCTCCTGTCAGCCACACAGCCTGACCTTGGCTTTGTGTATCTGCATTGTGCAGAAAGTCATGAAGCTGACAAGATCTTTGAAGATAAATATACAGTGTTCACAAGCGGCGTGCAGTGTAAAGGCAACCATTGAGGCAGGTGAATAGATGAGACAGGTCTCTGTGAGGACACAGTGAAAGGTTATCTGGAGCAAACCGCTGCAAATTTGCACTAATTTATACTATTATACTATTTATTTGCCCTGTGCCCTGCTCTGGCTCATTGACCATCCGTGTGATGGTTGAGCACCTGTGACCAGGTTCATTCCCCGGTCAAAGCTTCCGCTTCTCGTCTTCATGGTCTCTCTGTCAATTGTTCAGGGGACGCCTGACTGAGCAGCAGCAAAACTGCTGAAAAATCATAAAGTTAGATCCACTCGCCATGATCCCCTGACTTTCTCGATTTCACCTGGAGCACAGTGTCTTTTTATAAATCTGTCCTGTGGCTATACCAGCAGGGATCACAGGGGAACAACATAGATAAATGAGCAACATATGTGCACTTTGTTTGTGTAGCAGTTTTCAGAACAAAGTGCTTTTACATGCCAAATGGATAAAAAATAGAGCGAGAAATTAGGATGAGTGGCAGACAGAAGATACTGTACTTTGTACTATAAATGCACACACACGCAAACTGTCTGAATTCATTAAGAAAAAAAAACATGAAAACTGTCTATGGTTACAGGCTATTCTCAAACCTGCACTGCCAGTAAAACAACCCTGACGCTAATCTACAATAATACTCAAATTAACTCATTACGATTCATTCATGTGGGATGTGCAGAATGCATTAGCTTTCAAATAAAATTATTAAAATATTATGCTGACTTTACTGCATGTGCTTCCCCTTTGAGAGGGTTTATATTTCTAAAACTTGTGTGAACACTTGTATATAGATAGGTGCACTGAGAAATGACTTAAAGATTACTTTTCAGAGGAGAATGACATAAAAGCTATTGCAGGTAAAACCAGGTCATTCGTCTGTGCATAAAGCTCACAAATATATAGGAGGCAAAGTAGGTAAGAGAGGGTATTACATATTTAAAAATTAACATATCTGCCAATATTTGCCATTGTATCCAAACTCAAAAGATAAGGGCTTTAAGGTACATCCTCCTCTATCATCCTGCTCTGATTTCCATACATCATAGTTTCTGTCGTGCTGCACATGATCTCCCGCCAGCTCAGGTTTTGTAAAGCTAACATTTGTCTGGAGAGTGCCATAAAAAAAAACTTTCCACAGTCTTCTCTGTGTGTTTGTGGTGTTTAGAAATGAGGCCTCGGGAGGACAGGTGGTTTTGTCTCTGCAGAGGCACACAGGTGGGATGCTGCAGGCCACAGGTTATGGTCTCTCCAGTTATTGCTGGTTGAAAAACAGCAAAGCCAACAGACATCAGTTACTCATCCTTCCTCTTTCTGTCTTCACACACAGATATGAGGCGGCAGGCGCAGCACACTCACACCTCTCTGGCGTGCATCACGATACATTTTGCATATGATTTCTTACATTTCTCTTTCAAACATATGCAAATTTATATGGCCAACATGACCTCTACACGGCATTAGCCATAATCTCCCGTGAGCAAATCTACATGTAAAGCCTGCATAGATACGTGCCTGCCCAGCTTTCTCCTTTTTTTTCCAACCAAGACCGGAGGAAAGTGAGGGGAGGCGAGTAAATATTGATGCACATTCTGTTCCCTCTCAGCCTCAGTCCATCTGGATCCACAGTAGCCACTGGAGAACAAACAACCTGGAAGAAACTCACATCACTCCCTCCCCTACTAGACCTCCTCCCTGCCCGTTCATCTCCTCTCTCTTTGTCTTTCAATCCTCTGCCCTCACACTTCGTTAACTTTTTACCATCTTTCCGTCTCGTCACATCCCTCGCAGTCCTCCAAAAGATACTTCGCTCGCATTTCGTGTGTTCCCAGTCACAACACATGAATTATAGATGAACATCCATGCAGCAGAATACCAGATATCACTTTCTGCTGCTACACACACACACACTGCCACAGAATTACTGTGTTGAGAAGGGCAACGTTATGATATGGTCATTTAACAAATGCTTTTATCTTAAGTGGACAGTAATATGTGGTGTATTTTTAGCCCTTGAGACCTTAAGCGGCTTTTGCTGATTGTCGGGATTCCAGAGGCAGCATATAGCCTTCATGTGATATTGTCTCTGCTCAGTCCATACACTATGTGGGGCAGAAACAGAACCAGTGGAAAAGTTGTCCTATTCCCTGTTATCATCTGTTGGAAAATAAATATCTAAGCATGTCCAAAGCCTCAGAAGAATGTGGAGTATTTGAGCAAGCCATCCGTGAAAGTGAATAGTAAGAGCGGTGCCTCTCGTCACAGCTCCCTCATTGCCTAGCCTCTTTTCCACAGCAAGTTTCTTTCTGGAGCGCTCTCGTCTTCTTCTTCTTCCTCTCCTTCTTCCATCTCTTTTATTAAACAGAATCAGTTTTTCTTGTCAGAGTCCTCCCTCGCTCCATCACTTTTTAATAACCCTCCTCTCTTTAATGAGTTCTGTTATGTACACAGGGGGCAGCGACTAGGGGCCAATTTGTGATTTCACATCAGATCAGATCAGAGAAAGCTAGGAAAATAAAAGAGGGAAGAGAAAAACACACACACACACGCACACACACTTACATACTTCCTGCCTATCTCCTCTTCTTCCCGGCTGCGCTCACAAGAGCCCTGCATCTCATCTCGGCAGCCTGGGGAATAGCGACGCTCCCCGAGCCGCCATTTTGGAAGCATCCTCTGGAACGGCGAGTCACCGGAGAGAGCTCCTTAGAGGGTGAAGGGGAACAAAGATAAAGAAGAATGCTGATGTGTACCCACATGAGGCATGAGGTTAGTTAACTTTATGCTTCTGGAAAGGCCTAATGAAGCTCTCGTGTTCTTCCTTGCTGGGTTTTGTAGATGGAGGAGAAGCAGAGAGGTGAGGGATTTCATAATGGCATGCAAGCTGGAAAAATCCTCAACTTTTCACACCTGGACTGAGTTTATTCCTCCCAGGTCAGGATGCAGAGGGAGTCTGGACTGGCTCCATCACACACAACTCAGTGTCATAACCTTTTTTAGCCTGAGAGGATCCTGTTGTTTTGGAGAGGTGACATGGGTTTGGTGTTAGAGAGGACATATTTATAGAATAACAACATGGGGAATCATTCCCTTCAACCTTTTTATTTTCTTCCCTCTTTCTTCAGGACATCTATGAGGAAACTAAGACATCATGTTTCTGTTTCCTCTTCTTCTTCTATTTAATAATACATAATATGGCCCAAAGTATTCAGATGTCAATATAGAATTGTTTCATATCCAATCATAAGACACTGCTGTAACAGCCTCCCCCATTCTGGTTTTAAAGCTTTTCATATAATATTGAAACCTGGTGGCAGAAATTTTATCCTAATCAGCTACAAAAACTAAAGCAAGGCTGATAATCACACCTTCCAATTTATCCTGAACATTTACACAGTCTCTACAATACTGTTAAAGGAGCACGCCACCGTTTTTCCATACTGAACTATATTCTTCCCTGATCTTAGACGAGTTGATACATACCTCTCTCGTCTTTGTGCATGCACTCAATCGCTCTGGTGCGCGGCGCTATTTTGTTAGCATTTAGCATAGCCCAGTACTTTCCTTGGGATAAAAAGGATGGACTATAATGTATGGCAGAATTACACTTGGGAGCACTTCAATGTCAGCGCAGTAATATCATCACTCCTGAAAAATCCTCCACCCTTCCCTTCTCACTTCCATCAATAGAACCAATGTAACCTGCACGCCTGACATGATATCACTGCGCCAACGTCGAAGTGCTCCCAAGTGTAATTCCGCCATACGTTATAGTTCTCTTTTTTATTCGCTTAGAAAATAATGTATTATTTTGTGCAACCATACATGGGTCATATAACAACCTACCTGACCTTATTTAAACAGGAAAATCTGGAAGTGCTTGGTTTCTTCTAACTTCACCTCTGTTTGGATCCCAAGGAAAGTACTGGGCTATGCTAAATGCTAACAAAATAGCGCCGTGCGCCAGAGTGATTGAGTGCACGCACAAAGACGAGAGAGGTATGTATCAACTCGTCTAAGATCAGGGAAGAACATGTTTTAGTATGGAAAAACGGTGGCATGTTCCTTTAAGGTTAAGGGAAATGGACCACTAAAGGATAAGTTAAGGTTAAAAGTATGACTATGACCCTCAGTGTTCACTTTATGAATTCAGAGAAAGGCACTTATGTAGATTTTAGGCAACAACACCAATTCAGGATAACTGTTTGGCTTAAAAAATCCTTTTGGGAAAACAACGACAACACATTTTTGAGGTCAGGTGGGACACAAACAGTGGTCGCTGTTTGTCGGACCCTCGTACCCTGTGTGTCTTTGCGCTCTTTAAACTGTGTTACTCCTCAACCTTGATATTTCTGCAAGTTTACTCTACAGTTACTTGAGAGCGTCTCATACAGACTCTAAAGGTCTGGAAATGATTTTTCCCAGGGCCTCAAACTTTTTGTCTCTCCTCTCCAAACACATATTCAGCAGTTGCAAAATAATCCATAGAATATAACATACAGCATACCTTTGGCTATACATGCAGAGACTGCTATGTTATTTCATGAAAAGTTTGAGAACTGGAACATAATGAGCCAAATAGTCCCTGAGGAGAAAAGCTTTTTAAGGTAAAAAATACCAAATAGTAACTGCAAGATGGATGATTAATTATCTTTTGCTGCCAGTAGAGCCAATGTAAATGCAACAAAAGCAAATCCAAAGGTACATGAGCTAAACAAGCAGAAACGAATGCACTGAAGAGCCGTGCCAAATATTCTGTCCAAAAAGCACAGTGCTGCAGAAATACTGTGGAGAATCAATGTGGTGTAATAACTTTGAGCAAAAGCTGGTTGATTTAAGGACTTGGGTTTATCCAAGGTACTTTGTCACTGGATTTACCGATTTAGCTATTTTATGGCATTGTGCTTTGGGTAAACAATTTTACTAACAATAAATAATAAGCAGATTTTTTTTAATTTTTCGTTTCTGTCTGATTTGGGTACAGCCACTCAACAGCTGGAGCTGTCTTGTCAAGACACCAAAGCTGACACTTCAGCAGGGCCATTGTTTGTTGTCACATGGGCTTGAACTCGTGCCGTCTGATCGGCAGCCTACACACCTGTTCACTTGGCTGCCATTCAGATTATGAGAGTGCAAGAAATGATGGGTTTCTGTACTTCATACATACATCCCAAAATGTCACCTAAATTTGAATGCAAAAAAAAAAAAAAAACTTGCCCAGCAATAATAGTAGACGTAACATTCAGACCCTTATTCCCCTTATTCAGATTATTATATTATATAAATACAAATGAAAACCAGATTTTAGCTAGTCAGAGAGTGATACAGTGCTCAAGAGTGAAATAATATTAAATAAAGACCTTCATTTGCCATTCGTTCTCTGGGCTCAGTTGGGCAGAGTTTGAAAACATCTTAGTGTGTTCCCTTTGGCTACGCTCTTTATCTATGGCTAAAGGTAAACAGGGAGATTTTTTTTTTTTTTAAATCTCTGCTGATCTGAAGCTCCATCCACCAAATTGTTTTTTTTGGGCGTCCAAAATAATGATAATGTAATACTTTGTTGATCCCTGGGGAAATTCTCTTTCCCTTCGCCTCTCAGAGATTAGAGGTCAGGGCCAGCAATAGAAGAGCATTCATGGAGCAGGTGAGGACTCTTTGAATTGCTCAAGGACAGTTGAGCGCGGCGGAAAATGTTTGTCAGCTCAAGGACGTTCTTTGGATTCATTACACTAAGCGGTGACTGCAGGTTCAGATAGCAGCAGGATGGAATATATCCTTGATTTGCTCACGTGGCATTCATATCTTAATGTGCAAATAAGGCCAATAACACCAACTGACTGTGTGCTAAACCCCTCCCCTGAACAGAAATCGTCCAATCATAGCCTAGCAACCGTAACGAGACATGGCAGATTTTTTAGAAGGTGGTGTGCATGAGAACTTAGTGAGAGCATTACATAACCAAAAACACAGTTACTGCTGTGAGTCGCAAATGTTAGCATAACCTATTTTTGTTTCAATGAATAGTCTTCATTCATACATTCTGCCACAATGACCTTCTTTCAGATTTGCCAACCGGCACTTTGTGTGAGTGCTAGAGTTTGAAAGGACATTGTTTGTAGTCAAAATGTGAATAAGATCCCCATACCATTTTTTTTTTAAATATTGAAGCACCCAGAGTGACTTTTTACTTCTAATGCTCTAAGTGGTGGCTCTTCCAATATGACGGCATATTTACAGTGGTGACAGATTGTTTATTGGCCGAGCTCGCTCCTGAACTAAGCTTCTAAATGAGGCACTGAGGGGCTCGACTCGTCTGTCTAACAGCCTGGTCTGAAACTGACTGGACCAAGAGGGGTGGAGGAGTGATGGAAAGGCAGTCTGCTCTGACCTAATGGTGTCATCTGTTGTGAAAAGGCTGTGGCGTAGCCCTGGGCTGCTCTGTCCTGGTTGCATTTATCTGGTTTAGACTCTGCAGGGGTCCCAGACGGTCTGAAATCAAAGGGATCAGTGACACTTTTCTTGCTGTAGTTGTTTACACACATTAGTTGGCAGCTTGGCAGAGGTGTCAGCGTTTTTTGTCTCCAAATTGAACATTTTTTCTGGCTGTGTGGTTGGTGGTTTCACTGCGATTACAGAGTTAGACATGTTAGACATCATGTGAAGTGGTGGGCAAACAAGCACTTTGAAGGGCCAAGAGTCTGCAGCTTTTCCTTCTAGAGACAGCACCAGGTGATTTTGCTGATTATTTTACCACCTCTGGCTGAAATAACTGCCAGAGACACTGGAATAAAAAACTTCAGGTTGTTGGCATAGAGTTGGACACTGCAGCTGCTGTTGAGTGGTCTGGCCTCTGAGAGAGCAGAGTGAACCACCAGGCCAAGGAGATGATGGAGTGTATTACCCCGACCTGAGCTCCTCTGGCCACTGAATGATGGAGAAGGTGGGATGTGAGATGACACATAGACAAGCATCACGCCAGTGACATGATGATGGCAGGGCCATGATGATGGCTCTCAGCACCCTATTCTCTATTTCAGGGCTGTCACACCATGTGCCACAGAGAGCCATGTGTCTGGAAATGTTTTCTACAACCAACCAGTGTTTTCTGCAGCTGATATGAGCTGTCATCTGGT